>CM057454.1:470937500-473337500 GCA_016271365.2 Neoceratodus forsteri
ACTATCAATAGAATAATAGATGAGGGTGTATTACAAGGCAATAAGATCATCGAGAGGTTTTGGGGACTTTGAACCTCAAGAGCGAAGTTTGCAGAGGTTCCCGAAGTCCCCAAAACCTCCGAATATAGGCTCATGAAAACACACCTCATCTATTTGTTATTTTTTGTAATATATGGAGCATGTAAAAATTCTGTCTTTTTCTGTGTGACATCCAACTTCGCGCTGTGCTGACTGGCTGAAGACTCTGTCTCACTTGCTCGCTCGTCCCCACCGCCTCGCATGTCTGTTACAATTAAATCTGCAATTTTTTTGTTCTGAGGCAGTAAGTCCTACCTTTCCCTTTTGTCATCCTTGGGTGAATGGGGGATGAAGCAGATAATTCAGTAATTAAATAGAAAAGCAAAGAAATACGGGTGACCATCCACAAAGTGAGGAGAAACAGCCAACATGTTTTAAAAGTTGATCTGCCCACCCCACAGAGGAAAGCTGCCAATAAGAATATAAGCATTTACTTCAGAAACATGGCACCTTGGCAACTGGTCTGTGTGGCAGGCAGAGTGAGACATGCATGGTGTCATTTCTGTGATAATACTATCGTTCAGAGCTGAAATGATGGTATTATCACTTCTGAACGATAGTATTATCAGGGAGCAACAATGGTATTGCCACTTTGGCCACTGTTGTATTACCGTGATTTGTTTGTAAGGGATACTATAGTATTATTTGTCCATCTCCATATATTACAATATAATAATATCAGGAGCTGATGAACCTTCAATAAACATCTATTACGGTTCCATGCATGTCACCTCAGTAATAAATAATGTGGATAAGAAATACAGAGTTAAGGAGAAATATAAGCTGCTTTGTGTCCAAATATTGCATATTTCAAAGTTCTTCTTGAAGTGTCAGTGGCTCCTTAAAGACAAAGGGCCTGATTCTCAAAGGGTGGTGCAGGGCTTGCACAAGCTTCACATCAAACCCTGCAGCTGCACTGCACACATTGTGCCCGATTCTCAAAGGTCATGCACATTTGTGGCTCAAACCCTGTAAAAAGGTCCATGACATTAGACCATTGGTCTTACTTGTGCCACGTGGTGCAAAGGTTCAAGAATCCTGATTGCCAGCCAGGGAATGCCACAAGCCCCATGCACCATGTGTTTGGCACACATGGGATTTGCAGCAGTCCAACTCACTTGAGAATCAGGCCCAAACTGTCCAAGGCAAGCAGCTGACTGAATGGTAGTTGGGATGAGTGCAAGTAGTCCAGGGGGGTTGACTATTGTTTCTAATGATGTGGGTTACCAGGGTAGTTGGAACCACACATAGAGCACTGATTGCCAGGGCCGTCTGATTAACATCTTCTTGCCTGCAAAGAGTTGAAGGGTACATTTTCAGTAACTGCAACTGGCTGTGATGTGAGACCATGAAAATGAGTGATGATAACTAGGGAAAGGGGTACCTCAAGAAGGGGATGGAGTAGGAAGTCTAGCATATAAGATAATGGGAGGGAAGCATACATTTTGTGGTGCTAGGGAAGTGTGATGTACACCATCCCACCCATTTAGGGTAGGGCATTATATCTGCAGCCACTGCAGGCTGGTTGACAATCGCAGAATGTACATTGGCAGACTTAAGTGGCAAAATTAGGTACCATGTGGTGCAGAGAGGTGAGCAGACAGCTAAGAACAATGAGGGAAAAGAAGCAAGGGACTTGGGCACTAGGCCAGTGGGGGAGGGTGGCAGGAATTGTGATATGTAGTGGTAGGAATGGGGGATGAATCTACGTGCAGAAGGCAGGTAGCAGGCATGGTCATATGGGAGGACCATCACCAGTGGACACAAGTAACAGGTATCAGCTTCTGGCTGGCCAGGTTGAGGGGGGGTCAAAAGGGGACTGGCACTGATGGAGGCAGACCTGGCAGCCACAAGGAGCCCAACATGCCAAAGAGGAGGAAGAGGAAGCCTCTGGGTGGGGCAAAACAGTTGTCATGGAAAACTTCATAGTTAATGCTGTGGGTGAGGTGGGGGGGTCATTAATGGACCAATATGGTAGCTGGGAAGAGGTGGATTGCCTACATGAAGCCAATGTTTAATGGGTTCTATTTAGGGCTAAGCAATGCAGCTGTGGGTAGGAGTAGACAATGTCACAAGTCCAAAGCACAAGAGGAGGTTATTCACAGAACAAAGGATGTTCTAGAATGGTATGGTATCCAGGATGATCTTTTCTGAGATCCTCCTGGTCCTTTGGGTTAGTAAGGAGCAGCAGTGGACCATAAGATATGCTAATGCTTACATAAGGGTCTGATGGATGTGGGAGGGTACTGTTTTCTGATCAACTGGAGGAACCTTCTGGGCAAGGGACCTCTGTATGGCCAAGATGGTCTAAACTAGTGCCATGTGTAAGGGTATTAGCCAAGAGAATGAACAGGGAGATCAGGGGAATATAAACTAGATAACATGGGAGGGGGCTGGTACAGGATACAGATGCAGATAAACACAGAGGAAAGGACAGTAGAATGAGAGTGGCAAGAAAGGAGTTCCTCCATTGGTTGGTGAGAAAGTATAGAGAAGCAACTATCAACATTTGTATGTAAGCCAATATGAGCGTCTGTGTCTATTGCATAGTATTATTTTTAAATGTTATGAGCGTCACTTTATTTATAATGATCTTGTAGAGTTCCATAACTCTAACAATCTTATGCTGTATAAAAATAAAGATCTTACCTACTCACTATACCTGCCTACCTTATCAGAACTTCAGCAATGTCTTTGACGTTCCGGTGCATGACAAGCTTCTGTGCAAAGTACATCAGTATGGTATACACAAAACACACACGAAGTAGGCTGCTAATTGGCTTGGGGCAGGAATCAGAGGGTTGTGATGGATGGTCACTACAAGTGGAGAGGGATACTCAACAGTGTCCACCAGGGATCTGTGCTGGGACTACTGATGTTCAGTATTTTCATTAACAATCTGGAATATGGGGTCTCCAGCAGGCTGATACCATTCACTGATGAAACTAAGCTGAACAGGGTCATTGATTCCCTCGAGAATAGGGACAAACTTTTCCAAGACCTAAACAAGCCGTGCAACTGATCAACCTCCCAGAGTCTCAGATTCAGTGCAGCAAATTCAAGGTGCTACACTTGAAGGGGAAGACAAATGTAGAACCTACACAGTGTGTTGGGCTCCTCAGACTGCAGTTGAGAAGGAACATGATCTGGAAAATGTCAGAATAATAAGCAAGGAGCTAAAGCATAAACAGCAGTGCGTGTGCAGTTAATAGGGCCAGCAGAATGGTGGGGTGGATTAAAAGTGTGGTGACCAGCTAAGGAGGGGAAATAATCTTGTCACTTTTAAGGGCTCTAATCAGACACCCACTGGGAGCACTGTGTGCAGTTCAGAGCTCTTCCATAATAAAAAAGATACAGCATAAAAACTTTTTAATTCTGCTCTTTAGCCCCCAAGCCTCCTCCTTCTCTTCCATGTGGGCTCTGGTGCTGGCAACTTCCTAGCCTTGTCTGCTTCTCCCATCCATCATCACAGCCAATGGGGATCTACGTAGGCCAGCGTCTGAGAGTGCCTGTATCAGTCATTTAAACTGCTTAACCCACAATGGTTTCCTCATTTTTTTTTCTCACCCCACCTTTAAACAGTGTGGGCAGATGCCTTTGGTGGCTGCATGTGCATACAAGATCACCCTGAAAGGGAGTTAGCTCCCTGCTCCACTGCAGGGGTCATCTAAGTGGTGGAACCTTGAGCCATCCATCCCCAAGCTGAGACTGATGCCACACTGCAGTACCACCTTAGCCACACAGGTCTCTCAAAAAGTATGGAACTTCATTGCACAAAACTATGATCATGTATAGTTAAGAGTTCTAATATCACTAAAGGAAAGAAATTTGGCACTAAGGTTTTCCAAACATAGTGCCCACCCCTAGCCCCTAGCCTCATAACCCAAGGCCAATCTACAGTTCTGGGACCATGCCCCATGGGTCTGCTTCTTCAAGCTATGGGTCTGGAGTTGTGCCCCACATGTCTGCTGCTTACCTGAGAGACTGCTAGATCAGACATAACTTTCCTTTCTCAGGACCCTGCGTAAAGCTTGAGATCACTCAGGGCCCTGTGTGAACTAGGAGACTAGTCATAACTTTCTTCACACAGTGCCCTGTGGGTCCTGCATGAAGCAAAAGATCAATCATTACTTTCTTTGCACAGGGCCTTAGACCTGTACCTTAGAACAGTAGACTCATGGTACCTGGCCCCGGACCTGTAGATTTGCTTTGGGTCACAAAGTTAGGGGCTGAGTGGGGGGGTGTTAGGGTTGTAAAAACCCTAACACCACTTTTCTCTCTGTAACCCCTCCTCCGACCATGTCTAGGGGCCTGGTGTTAAATGGAACAAAGGGGTTCACAAGCTAAGTAAGCCATCTAGAGAGCTATTGAAGCTGCAACATACCTTCTGCATTAAAGCTCTGGGTTCACTGCAGGCTTGATAGCTGGCATCCACACACTGTAAGTGAAGAGGAGTACCAGAGGCTTGAACCTGGAACCTGCTTCGGAGTAAATTGTTACAACCCACGCAAAATTCACGTACGCAAAGGGAGGACACTCTCCAATTAACAAAAATTAATTTATTGTAAAACGTAATACAGCTCCTGGGGGCCGGGAGCACATACCTGGAGAAGGCAGTAAACAGTGGCAGAGCCACGGCTCCTAACATGAGGTCGGAAAGGCATGGAAACTGAGCTTCAGGGGAGCTAACAGGCTCACATAGCTGGACAACAGAAACTCTCTGTAGGCCGCAGGACCCCCCCACACACACATACACTATGACCTAGCCCCTCACAACATGGCAACTCAGACCACTGCATAACTGTGTGAACATACAGGAGTGGAGGACACTTCATGGCTACAATCATGACTCTTCCCTACTTCCTGCAACAAAGGGCTTATGGCCTAAACCCCTGGCATCCTGGAGCAGGCTCAACACATCTCTCTCCCCACAGGCTGTCAACACCTAAGGTGGCGTGCCACACCGGGTAACAAGGCTAGATGGCTGCCACCACCTCAAAACCCCATGCCATGGGCTGCCACCACAGTGATGTCCTCACCGCCTCTCAAAATGACAGCTGTGGACCAGGTCCCGACCCAACCAAGTGCTGCAAAGCACAAGGTGGGCCCCCCTTCCTCACATCTCTCTCGGCTGCAACTTTCAAAACTGGACCCAGTACCATCACCACAGAGCCTGCCACCACCCACCATATCCCAAGTGGATCATTCACTATGCCGAGTCACCAAGGCCCGAATCCCAGGGTCAGGATTCAAACCATGGCCCTGCTATGGTAACTACTGTCTGTCCTGGACGGCCTCCCCCATCTCACAGATCCACAGCCTAAATACCCACCAGGCCCAGCCCCTTCCCCCAAGCTTCACCCAAGGACAGGGTCTCCCCTAGGCAGGCCATAAAAGAAAAAAGAGGGAGGAGATGGTCATTACAGTAAGCCCTCCCAAAAGGGGGGCCTACACCTCCATTTGTAGCATTTGATCGCTAATAATGCATTAACATACTTTTTGTAATTAATACCCTTAATTTTGAGAAAGTAGAGTCATAACTCCTCCCTTTGAGACCTAGCCAGAGCAGGTAGAGAGTCCTAACTCTCTTCAAACAGGGGCCTTCAAGCTATGCATGATGCCACAAGTAGTAAGACCTAAACTGTATTGGGCAGGGCCATCTGGGAGATAGCAAATCAGGAGATAAGTCATAAGTTTCTAAGTATTTTATTCATGTATGACTAATTAAATACATGCAATGGCTTTTTGGGGTCATGCTCTTGTCAACTTTTCATGTTTCGTGGCTTTAAATATTTTGTTTGTACCGGATTTAATTTATGGTGACAATTTTCACAATTCCCCAAGTATCTTATGAACCAAATTCAAATAGACATGTTTCAGTATTTTTTTGCCATGTCTGTGACTATTTTTTCTTGGCTTATTTTTTTGTCATATCTCACCAAGCACAAGTGTAATATACCAAAGTTAGAGGCTCCCCAGTAATCCCCAGTAGTCCACAGTCCCCCTTCCCCCCAGTTACACAGCAAGGTGCCCTGTGCACACATACATCAAAAAAATAGATTTAATGCAGCACAGCAACAATGGCTGGGAAGGGATGCTGTGCTGAGCAGCTTATGTACAGCATTCCATCCCAACCATTCTGGAACCAGAAGCCCTGGTTTCAAAAGTTTAAACAGTTTTTCTGTGAATTCCTGGGTAGCTGTTGAGGAGGGAGGGTGCAGCAAGTTAAGGTGACAAGGAAAGAGGCTTACCTGATGTTGAAGCCATCCCTGAGAACTTGCACCTGAAGACAGTGCAAAAGGGCTCCAGTGTGATCGGTGGTGCCATCGGGGCAGCGAAAGTAAAATGTAGCCATCCGGTGTTGCCGTTGGGCTGAGACCCCCATCCGGTTATTTATTTTCACCCCCTTATTTAATTTAAAAGGTTTTCCCCATCTCTCACTGGTGGCTTGACAGTGCTGCATCGCCATTTGTGTTGTCAGCCTTCCAGAGGCTCCCTGTCGCCCGCTGCATTGCCCGACTAGATCTCTCCCACTGTCTGAGCACCTCCGGCCTCCCGTTTGCCTCCCGATCTGCACCAGAGCAGCCAACGGAGTGGTGAGGTGGCAGCAGCACATGATTCGAAGAAATAAAGACTGTGTTTCTTTTTTAATACATCTATAGCGCTAGGCACCTGGAGGAGCGGCTGAGCGCCACGAGGAGAGGGGAACATCAGGACCCTTAATTAAATATTCAGTGGGGCTGGACATAGTGACGTCCACAGGAGGGGCTATCTAGCAAGGCCAAGTAAAGGCCTTTTAAATATTCAGGAGGGGGGCTGAATTGAAGGAGGGGCAGAAAGATTGAGTGAGAGCAGGCTCAGAGAGCCGACGAACTAAAGAGGCCTGCCTCCTAGGGATTAAAAGGGCAATGCTCAGGCCCAGTTTAAGAAGGGCACCAGGCCTATTTCAGAGAGGGCACCAGGCCAAGTGTATAAGAGGGCAGCAGGCCCACCATTAAGAGAGGGCACCAGGCCCATGTTTAAAAAGGGCACAGGCCCGAGTAGTAAGTAAGGCGCCAGGCCTAGCGAGTATGGGTAAATCAGGTCCAGTGGTACAGGAGGGGCTATCTAACAAGGCCAAGTAAAGGCCTTTTAAATATTCAGGAGGGGGGCTGAGTTGAAGGAGGGGCAGAAAGATTGAGTGATAGCAGGCTCAGAGAGCCAATGAATTAAAGAGGCCCTGCATCCTAGGGATTAAAAGGGCAACGCTCAGGCCCAGTTTAAGAAGAGCACCAGGTCCATTTCAGAGAGGGCACCAAGCCCGGTGTACAAGAGGGCACCAGGCCCACCATTAAGAGAGGGCACCAGGCCCACATTTAAAAAGAGCACCAGGCCCTAGTAGTATGTAAGGCGCCAGGCCTAGCGAGTAGGGGCAAACCAGGCCCAGTGGTACTTAAGATACCAGGCCCAGTGAAGCAAAGGGTACCAGGCCCTGGTAATAAGTAAGGTGCCAGGCCTAGAGAGTTCGGGCAAGTCAGCCTAGCAGTAGTTAGGGCAGCCCAGGCCTAGAGAGTTAGGGCAAGCCAGCCTAGCAGTAGTTAGGGCAGCCCTGGCCTAGTAAGTTAGGGCAAGCTAGCCCAGTAGTAAGTAGGGCACCGGGCCCAACAGTAATAAAGCAAGGGCATGCTTAGGCCCACTGTTCCAAAAGATCTAAATAGGGAAAATTAGGCCCAGGTCTACGAAACCAATTTAGGTCCACCTGTGCTAAAAGGTACCTGTTTAAAGGGAAGATCACTGACTTTTAAAGGGGCAACACAAGGCCCAGGACCTGTAGCTAGCTATTTAGGCCCATAGCTGTGTTAGGGGCCCAGCGATAGAAGTGACCACCAGATATAATAGGAGCCTAGCTAGCCATGTAAGTCCTCTAGTGTTAAAGGGGCCCAGTCACTCATCTTTTGTATAGGCTTCCAGACAGCCTATTCCCCACTGTAGTGTTTCCACAGTAACAGGAAAACCCGATTTAGCTAGAAGGGACCCTGGTTATAATTAGGTCCACCAGTGCTAGGGTTGAATCAGTACAATAAATTCCCTGTATATTTGCTGTGGTCTTGACACTGAGATTGTATATTATACAATGGCAAAAAAAATCTTGGGCTCTGATTGGTCAGTCTGAGACCAGACCCGTGATGTTATCCCAGTACAACATCACGGGTCTAGTCCCAGCACACAACAGACCGCATCAAATGTAATAAGAATCATGCCACAGCCCATGTCCAAGTTGCCCACACTTGGCATAGCTGCTGTGGCTTTTGCCAGTACTTGCTCATTTTTTTTTTAAATAAATCACTCCTTCCAATAGCCACTAAAAAGCCCAACACGCCCACCATAAATTAAAACTGTCCACATTAACAGTACCACACTATACCCTTCCTATGTAGCTTCGCATTTTCAGACACATTTTAAACAAAGTAAGCTGCCATTACTGCGATCACCCTCAACACTCCTCACTCATTTCCCGACCCAAACACAGTAAGCGCGTGACACAGCGCTTCAGTAAAACTGAAAACAGATACAACAGTGTGGCAGCACAAAACAAATAATTTTTTCACTCCCTCACATATCCGCTGCATTTCCAGCTTCTCACAGCTGTCCCACCAAAACCTCTGCTGGAACAAGCAGCCGGAGCAACTCACTCACTTCAACAACATGACAGCGAGTAGTGTTCACACGAACTGCTCAGTAGTTAGCCTCACTCGCTCACCTTTTTTCCCGTTTCTAAATATTTTCAAATGAACCATAAACGCGCTAAATGAATGATCTCCCTACCTCCTTTCCTTCAATTTCAGACATCCACACACCACCACGCTACGGGGGGGGCCTCCTTTGGTTTCAGACATCCACACACCACCACGCTACAGGGGCGGAGCCGTCCCGATAATAGACCACAAGAACTAAATAAAAAAAGAAAAGGTCACTGAAAAACTGAGAAAAACGTTGAAAAAAACACAAAGACAACATACATAATGAGGCAATAGGTCATAGTAACAAAGAGTAGCACAAAGGTTGAAACTTTCCTATAGGGACTTCACAACTGCTCAAAAAACACATTAGCTCCACCTGCAGGCTAAATTGGCACTACTTTTCCTTGAAGTAGCCCTACCCATTCCAAAAATGACAGAAAAATCTACTTTAAATGTAGTTTTTCATCATTTTTTTGTTACTTTTTACAAACGAGCCATTGTATAATAGCAATAATGCACTCCAGGGTGTGTGTTGTGCTGGGATAACGTCACTTCTGGGATGATTAGTCACACTCGGCCTGTGGCCTCGTGCCTAATCACCCCAGGCGTGACGTTATCCCAGCACAACACACACCTCCTGTCGTGCATTATTGCTTAATTTATTCACCACTACAGAAGGAGTTAAGACTTTGTTTGCATTTACCTCCATTATTATTCATTCTACGAACATTATTGAGTGTCAGAACTGTCTTACATTACTTTGTGCCAGCATTTCAGTGCTGACTAACCATCTGAATCAATTTTCAACTGTCTTCGGAGTCACTTCACCCCGGTGCAACCCTGTCAGTCTTCATCTATCCTTCAGAATCATCCTCCAGTGCATCCAGAAGCACACAACAGCCAATCCACAGAGAGCCGTACTACAGTCGTCTCAAAGCTGCATCATCCTGTTTGTTATTTTCCTCTTACAGTTTCCCAGTATGGCTTGACCCAGTGCAGAAGTCTGCTGTCTGTTTTCTTGTTTTCACATCCACAGGGGAGTATCGTTCAACCCGTCAGTGTCAGTTCTCCAAGTGACATTCAGTTTGTTGTTTTTAGTGTGTCCTGGCTCGTCTGGCCATGGACTCCAAGTTTGGTCACAGTTCGATGTTCAAGTTATTGTTCTGGTGAGGGCCTTGGCTCATCTGGCCTTGGAACTCAAAAGACCAACGCACTTTGATGCCTAGAGGGAGTGGTTGCCTGGAGTCCAAGAGTGGTCCAGAGGTCCTGATCCAGTGGGAGCATCAGCTGGCGTGTGTCTTCAGTCCAGAGAGAGTGCTTGCCTGGAGTCCAAGAGTGGTCCAGAGGTCCCGATTCTCCCTATCCAGTATGTTCATCAGTCCAGAGTGCATCTTCAGTCCAGAAGCGGACTATTGGTTCTTCTTCTTCATCCCTTCACTTGGCAGTACAGAAGCAGGTTGTGGCTAGGTGGTTTGCATTGCTTCTTCTTTCCAGGCAGTCCAGAATCGGACTGCAGCCAGAGCTTGTATTCCTTTCTGGCAACCCTAGAGAGGTGGGGTGTGGCCGAGAAACCATGGTCTGTTAAATCCTTTCTGCATCCTTAGTTTTCCCACAAAGGTTCTGTATTTCACTGGGAAACCAGTGGAGTGTTTCCACATTTCTTTAGTTGACAGAGAAATTTAGGTGCACCAACTGACAATCATCTACCGCATAGACTCTTCTTGTAGTATTAGAGTGGCTGTACCTTCAAAACCTAAGTTTAGGGAGTGGTGCACATCGGGGTGAAAGAAAATATCTGAAGATAGGAAAGATGCTCTTACAGCGTAGCTGTTACAGTCAATTGATCCATTTTGGTATTTTATGCTGTAGAGTTTCCCCCTTATAGGGAGGTAGGGAAATAGAAATAAGATGCTCTTACAGTGTAGCTGTTACAGTTGATTATTCTTCTTGCATACAGTGAAATATAACCTTACATATAGTGAAATATAATCTTGCATATGGTAAATAAGTAGGTTGTATATGTGTGATTGTCCCTCTCTTGTGTCCCTACCTTATGATCAGTTGCCAATAAACACGTTCCTTTTCTCTAATTGTGCCTCCTACCTCTCCAATTTGCTGAAGAATTATATCACATAGCAAAATAGGAAAAGAACTGCCTTACCACCTGGGTGGGTGTGTTGGAAGAGCACAACATTCATATCTTTGGCTCACTTCATCTGGTGTCACAGTATTATGTGATTTCCATTCCTCCAAATACTGTAATACCCTACCCCTCCTATTATCATCAATCAATCAATCAATCAAATTCTTTATTTATCCAGGCGAACACCATTGAGCAAACTCATTTACAAGGTGGACTTGCATTACACAAGTCAAGTAACAATGCATTTATATACAGACAAATAGACAGTAGATGCAAGAGTACAACAGTACAGGTAAGCCTGCAATAGACAGGATAAGTAAAAATACATTTGGGTTCCAGTAAAAGACAGTCGGTAACGGTATAAAAAACAATAGGGTAGCAAGTCAGTAAAAATTTATACCAGATACAACAACATACATAGTTTAGTATTCCTGTAAGGTAAAGGCATTATAGTCCAGCAAAGAGATTAGCTGAAGTGGATGCTACAAGCGAAGAGACATACATAGCCAGTTTAAAAAGACCCAGGCGTATCAAGGGGGAGACTTGTTGGGAGAAGTGGGCAGCTAGTGGGGGGGGGTCTGGAACTGGGATAATACTAGGAGCGAAGGAATGAGATGCTGTGGGTATACAAGGAATAGGTGGGTGAGGGAGGGAGGGTGAGATTTAGGGTGGTAGATAAGTACGTGGCTCAGGGATAAGTTATGCACTGGTACTGATTCTGACACATCATCACTTCTGGCTCACTTCACAAGTGCTGTCTGTTGCGCATGCACTGAGTTTGTCAAAGTCCACTTCAATGGCTTTTCAAGTGAATAACAACATTTTATTCTTTCTAATTTAAATACTAACGTTCAGCTTTTTTTCTTTTTTTTTTTTATGCCAGCTCGGGCTGTCTTCTGACAAACCACACAACTGTCAATGTCAGCCAAGTATTTTTTTGGTTTTAGATTTTGAGGTTTTTGGAAGTGCCCAATTTTAAGTCAGAAAAAAATATTTATGGTATTCAGGATATTTTTTTCAAGTAGTCCATGCATGTGCCAGATTTTAAAACTTTAAACCCTGTAACTTAAAAAAGGAAAAAAATTCATTTTCAAACCACAAAGGGGCCCTGTTTTGGGTCAAGACTTAACTTGTAGGTTTCATAATTTAACTTGTAGTTTTGTGCTACCTGATGGCAAGGAATAGTGAATTTGGAGACTGTTATATAATTTCACTAATTAATAACTTTAGAACAGCCAAACTGATTTTCACCAAACTTATAAAAACATTAGCTCCTGAGACTGAGACTGTGCACACCAAACTGCACAGTCCTAGGGGCCATGACCACCAAGATATAATCAGTCTAACTCTGCTTTTGACAAAATCACTAACTGAACTCTAACATACAGGCACTACTGTGCCTCTATAATAGATATAGAGAATAAAGGATGGGGAAGTGTGCGATACAAGAATTTAATGCACACCCGAGGTGTGGGATGCTACACAAACCCTGAGGACAAAGCTTGAGGGGTTATAGAAGCATCCCACACTGAGTGTGTGCATTAAATTTGAGTATGCACACTTCCCCATCCTTTATTTTTTATAATTGCTTGTGAGAAATGTTTCCAGCCTGAGCCCTGTAATCCTGTGTGACTGACACAGACACGCACACACACACACACACACACACACACACACACACACACAGTCTCTCGCTTCCTCCTTCTCCAGAGTTAGAATTTTGCTCTTTATTATTTTTTTTATTACAGTTTATTTATGTATTTATTTATTTGAATTTTGATGACCGGGTAGGCCTGCTCAGACAGACAAGTCCCTTTTTCAGGGGTGACCCAACAGATCAAACAATTCCACAAGATGGTACAATAAACATTTGAATACAAGTGGTAAAACAATAAGGATAAAAGCGAGTACAATCTGAGGATTTAAGCAGTATATATACAGAAATGTAATACAACAGCTTGCTGTGGGCATCGGGTTGGCTGCCTTAAAGCCGGATGAGAATAACAGATGTGGTCTGAAGGAATCTTGCATCAGTAATCTTTAGGTTTGGCTAGTATCAGAAGACCTTGAGGGTTCTTGGTTCCCTTGTAATTGGAAATCTGGGATCATCCATTGCCACACAGTTCACTAACATAATCTAAGTATATTACATATTTACAAAAATATAAAAGTGAAAAGAGATTTTGTGGCAGTAAGGTGGAAGGGGAGAGATCAGGAAAGGAAAGGGATGAGGGAAGAGAGAGGAGGTTCAGAAGGGGTGAGGGAGAAGAGGAAACCACAAGTGTAAGAGAAAGTGTCAGGAATGAGAAGGACAGTCAGAGAGGGCAGGTGAGGGAGCAGGGTGTGGAATGAGAAAGGACAGCTAAGGAGGGTAGGTGAGGGTGGAGACGTTCGCAGAGGCAGACTAAGGGACAATTAAGTGCACCACTGCAGATTGGGGGTATAAAGAAGATTTCCTTAAAATGTCTCTTAAATAGGGGAAGAGATGTACTTGAGAGTAGACTAGCTAGGAATTGTGATTGCAATCACGCTTACCTAGACCTGCAGGCAGTCAGCCTTCGGTCCCGTTCCTGATCGCAGTGTCTATCACCTGAAGCCGAAGAACAGCAGGATCATCCAGACAGAGCTTTTTTAAAAAACAATTTAAAGTAGAATCAACCAGATAGATAAAAAAATGATGATGGAAGGAGAGACAAAGCTTATTCTAGCACTAACCATCGAATGGAGACGCCATGTTTGCAGAACTGTTTAGCCCGCCCCCACACAGAATGAGAGTCAATGAGGGCATGCTAGGTTTTGACAGAACATGTCAAAGCCATGCAAGTCATGCAAAAGCAAGAGTATTGGACTTTAGGAGGGCTGACTTTGGGAAAATGAGAGAGTGCCTCAGAAAAGCACTAGCAAAAAGGCAAGAAGGAGGGGTGGAGGAACAATGAGGAGTAATCAAAACAGCCATCACAGAGGCAACAAGCCTGTGTGTAAAGCAAATCAACAAAACACAACAAAGGAAAAAAAAGCTATGGTTCTCAAAAGAGGTGGCAGGAAAGGTTAAGGAGAAAAGGAAAGCATTCAGGAAATATAAGGAAACAGAAAAAGCAGGACAGAGAACTTTATCAATTAAAGCAGAAAGAGGCAGGGAAGGCAGTCAGAATAGCAAAAGCCCAAACCAAGGAAAGGATAGCCAACTCTGTTAAGAAGGGGAATAAGACCTTTTATAGGTACATCAGGGAGTGAAGAAAGACCAAAGGAGGGATACTGAGGCTTAATAAAGGGAAGGGAATGTGGGCAGAGGGTGACAGTGAAAAAGCAGGGATACTGAACGAATATTTCTGCTCAGTATTCACAAAGGAAGAGGAGGTGGAGGTACCTAAACCAAACAAGAGAAACATTCTGAAGACGGGGATCAATGCCAGTCCATTTACAGAAGAAAGGGTTCTGAAAGAACTAATGAAATTGAAGGTGGACAAAGCAATGGGGCATGATGGGATTCACCCAAGAATTCTAAAAGAATTAAGGGTAGAACTAGTGACACAGCTAACTACTCTCTTTAATAAATCATGGGAGGATGGGGTGGTACCTTGGGACTAGAGGAGGGCGGATGTGATTCCTCTTCACAAAAGTGGGAGCAGGACAGAGGCAGGAAACTACAGACCAGTTAGTTTGACCTCAGTGGTAGGGAAAATGATGGAATCCCTTCTGAAGGAAAGAATTGTTGAGTATCTAGAGGCCAGTGGGGCAGAGGACCCTAGACAGCATGGATTTACGATGGGAAGGTCATGTCAGACGAATCTAATAGAGTTCTTTGACTGGAAGATTTCTTTGACTGGGTGACCAAAGTAGTTGTCCAGAGAGGGGCTGTGGAAATGGCCTACCTAGATTTTAGCAAGGCATTTGATACAGTCCCACACAAAAGATTGATATACAAGTTAGCCAGCCTTGGAGTGGGTCCCAAGGTGGTAGCCTGGATAAAAAATTGGCTAGACAACAGGACGTAAAGGGTAGTAGTAAATGGAGTCCACAGTGAAGAAAGGAGGGTTACTAGCGGGTCACCGCAGGGTTCAGTACTGGGACTGGTCCTTTTTAATGTCTTTATAAGTGACATTGCAGAGGAACTGGAAGGAAAAGTATGTCTCTTTGCAGATGACACAAAGATCTGCAACAGGGTTGATACATAAGATGGAGTGGAAAGGATGAGAAGGGACTTGGCAAGGTTGGAGGAATGGTCAAATGTATGGCAGCTCAGATTCAATGCAAAGAAGTGCAAAGTAATGCACCTGGGAAACAAAAACCCAGGGGAAGAGTACACAATGGGGGTGAGATACTGACAACAGTAAAAATGGAAAGGGACCTGGGGGTAATTATATCAGATGACCTAAAAGTGGGAAAGCAATGTGAGAAGGTAGTAAAGAAGGCTGGGGAGATACTGGGATGCATAGGGAAAGGCATCAATAGTAGAAAAGAGGAAGTTGTTATCCCTCTGTTCAGACAGTTGGTGAGACGCCATCCAGAGTAGTGTGTGCAGTTCTGGAGACCCCATCTCCGCAAAGACATAGACAGAGTGGAGGCTGTCCAGAGGAGGGCAACCAAAATGGTTTATTTATTTATTTAAATTTTGGTAACCGGGTAGGCCCGCTGAGACCAGTAATAGTCCCTTTTTCAGGGGCGACCCGGGGTTAATTACACAATAGTACAACAGGATATAACTTTTACATTAAATTCAACAACATACAGTTAAATTATAGTTCATGAAAGGAGACAGTCATTTAGGCAGACAGAGTATGTAAAGGGGACTATTATCAGTTCTTGTCATACACATTAGGTGAGGTCAACAGTCATAATCAGAGATCATGCAAGCAACAGGAATCTAGTGTGAAATTCAGCGAATACAAGTGCATTGGTTTAATTCCAGCAAGTGTGTCTGAAGTCCCTTTTTGAAGCCCCCGAGTGATTTACATTCTTGGAGTTTGGGTGGAAGTGTGTTCCATAAGGGAGGAATGAGGGATGAGAAGGCCCTGGACCCTTGAGAGGACTGTGTCCAGGAAACCTTAAGAAGCTGTCTGTTTGATGACCTTAGAGTCCTGCTATTTATTTTAGATTGAAGTAACTCTGCCAGGCTAGGTGGAGCAGTGGTCAATCTGAGTTTATAGGCTAGGCATAGAGATGGATATTGTAGTCTACCTTCCAGGGTGGGCCATTTTAGGGCTTGCAGGATCTGACAATGGTGTTCTCTTTGGGGTGCCCCTACAGTGAATTTGCTGATCCTGTTGTATAGTGTCTTAAGTTTACTCATCTCAGTGCTTTTAACAGAGAGAAGCACAGGGGAGCCGTACAGTAGTTTGGGTAGCAGGGTACCATGGACAATCTTGGCTCATGACCCCAGGGTAAGGTAGGGGCTGAGTCGGTACAGGAGACCTATCCTTTGGTTCAGTGTTTTAGATAGTTGATCTATCTGGGCCTTGAAGTTGAGTTCCCGGTCAATGGTGAGACCTAGGTATGTTAGCAAATCCACTACCACCACCTTTTCCCCGGACGATAGAGAGAGGTTTAGTGTGTCTGATCTATTAGGTGCAATGTTTTTGGGTCCGAACAGCATCCCGTTGGTTTTTTTGCAGTTCAATAGAAGTTTGTTTATGGACAGCCATTCTTCCAGGGATTTCAGGTCTTTGGATAGCATTCTGCTGAGTTTGTCAGGATCTTCCATTGATCTATAGATAACAATGTCATCTGCATAGAGGATGACCTCTGGGCCTTTACAGAAAGTTGGCAGATTATTAATAAATAGGGAGAATAGCAGTGGTCCTAGGATAGATCCCTGAAGGACACCATCTCTTATTTCAATCTTGTCAGATAAGGCACCCCGCCATTTAACTAATTGGGACCTGTCCAGGAGATAATCACTAAAGCATTGTACTACTAGAGATCGTAGACCAATTTGTGTCAGTTTGGCAGGAGTAGTTGGTGATTTACCAGTTCGAATGCTTTGGTGAGATCAAGAAAGATTGCACCGGTGAGCAGTCCCTTATCAAGGGCAGAGAATATATCAGTGGTAAGGTTAGGCAGGGCAGTGTCAGTACCATGGTTCTTTCTGAAGCCGTGTTGGGCCGTAGAGAAGATATTATGTCTCTCCACATAATCCATGACCTGGGAATACACCACTCTCTCCAGCACCTTACTTAGTGTTGAGAGTAAGGATATTGGATGGCAGTTTTCCACAGAGTCTCTGGCACCATCTTTGTGGATGGGGTAACCAGAGCCACTTTCCAGAGGGAGGGGACTTTTCCCTCCATGAGTGATTGGTTGATTAGCCACGAGATTGGGGTTGCAATAACTGGGGCCGCAATATTGATTAGTTTTTGTTCCAGCCCGTCATAGCCTGCTGTACCATGGGTTTTAATACCCTGTAATAGTTTCTGGACTTCTAAGCTGGAAGCTAATTTAAAGTGGAAGTCGGGAATGTTGTGGCAGCTTTTATTGGGACTTGTGGTGTGGTTGGGCCTGGGCAGGGGGACTTGAGGGTATGTAGTTCAGTAAAGAACTTATTGAATGGTTTAGCCGCCTCGACTGGGATTGAGTATTGGGTACCGTTTGTTATAATGTCACCCCCTTCAGGTTTGTTGTTCCCCTTGACAAGGGCATTAATTTGAGACCAGAATTTTTTAGGATTTGATAGATTCTTTTCTTAGATATGTCTAAGGTGTTTCCTTTTGGGTTTTTTAACTCTGCTTTACATCTATTCCTGAGTTCCCTATACTTCTGCCACTCGGTGATTTGATCTGAGGATTTATATGTACTCCACGCCCTATCTCTGTAACCCATGAGTTTTCTCAGGTCTCATGTGAGCCACCTGGCTTCTTGACCTTTAACTCTGATCTTTTTTTGAGGGGCATGTTTGTTGGTGGCAGAAAATAAATTATTGTTGAAAAACTCTACAGCGGTTTCCAGATTAGGTGCTAGTTTTATTTGCAGCCAGTTGACATCAGTAAGTGTTCTGAGAAAGGAACTAGGATCAAAGTTAGAGTAATCTCTGATCTGGAAAATACGGGGTGGAGGGATAGGGAAATTATTCTTCCATATCGCAAACTTGGGGGAGTGATCACTCAGGGAGTCAGCAAAGGTGCCAACCAATTTGAATCTATCAGGGTTTGTGGCCAGGATCCAGTCCAGAGTGGTATGTTTGCCAGTTTTTGTATTTAGTCTAGTTGGTTCCTGAATTAATTGAGTGAGTTCCACATCTCGCAGTGAGTTTTTTATTACATCCCTGGTGTGGGTCCCCCAGTGAATATTGAAATCCTCCAGAATTACTTTATCAGCCCTGGGTAGGATGGGGATGATGTTTACTAGAGTTTTCAGTGATTCATAGGCCGATTTGGGAGGGTTGTAAATGGCTCCAATTAGAAGTGGTTTAGTACCTCCTAGTAGTAGTTTTATAAATAGGGCTTTGCAGTCTGAGTGGGTAGGGGCTGTTACCGGAATGGGTGTGGCATTGAGGATGGATTTTACATAGATCATGACCCCTCCACCTTTCTTTTTTGGTCTATCATTTCTAAAGGACTGATATCCAAGTAGACCAATTTCATGGTCACTTATGTGGGGTTTAAGCCACGTCTCTGTGACAGCAATGACATCAGGTGCATAAAGGCTCACTCAGGCCTGCAACTCATGCATTTTGGGCCTAAGACTGTTGACATTTATATGCGTCAGCTTTAGCCCTTTATGACTATTCCGTGCATGAGTATTAGAGGTGGTGACCTGGATATTGGCTACTGTTGGGAAAGGGTTTTCCTCAATGTCTCCTGCTAGCAGTAGTATTAGCAGGTGGAACAAACTGGGGAGAGTTTGGGGCATTTTTTGCAATGTAGGACACTGATATAAAATGGTGCAAGGTCTGCACCAGAAGATTTATGAAGAAAGACTAAAGGAACTTAATATGTATACCCTTGAGGAAAGTAGGACGAGAGAGGACGTGATAGAAACTTTCAAGTACCTCAAGGGAATCAACAAAGTCCAAGAGGGTAGCATCTTTCAGAAAAAGAGATGTGCAAGAACAAGGGGGCACAATTTGAAAATAGAGGGGGGATGGTTCAGAGGTAATGTGAGGAAGTATTTTTTCATGGAGAGGGTTGTGGATGCTTGGAACAGCCTCCCTGAGGAGGTCGTGGAGCCAAGAACAGTGGTTGAATTCAAGAATGCATGGGACAGACATAAGGCAGTCCTAGTGAGGGGTAGGAGGCAGTAAGCTGTTGGTTAACTAGGATCTGCAGCTTATCTGTTAGGTAGGACAATGGGCAGACTAGCTGGGCCAAGCGGTCCTTATCTGCCATCAAATTCTATGTTTCTATGTAAATGCTATAATAACCTGTGGGTTATTATGGTGAATATCAACTGGCTGAGCCCATAGAAAAAATTGCTCACCAGTTATTATAGGTAGGTAGGTAGATAGATAGATAGATAGATAGATAGATAGATAGATAGATAGATAGATAGATAGATAGACAGACAGACAGATAGACAGACAGACAGATAGATAGATGGAGACAAGCAGACAGAAAGACAGATAGGCATACATAAATATTAAGATCTCCACTGGGAGTTGGAGCTGGATGGCATTTCTTTTATTATTCAGTCCATCTTTCTTAGTTGCATCTCTCCTTACCTCATGGAAACCAAGTTATTTATTGTTTCATACACTAGGTTACATTTCTTGGCCTTCTTTCCTAAGGTACCTTCTGCCAAAAGGGGACCTCACTCCTTCTACACCACTACCCAAACAACAACTTAGAAGAAAAGGATATCTTACAAGCAGCCCTTGTAGTTCTCGAAATATCAGCTTTAAAGGAGAAATCTACATTTAATACAGATAAGTGTACAGTTATGCATCTGGGGAAACATAATAAACAATTTAAATACATGCTGGGTGGCAGACTACTTAGAGAGGTCCATGACGAAAAAGATCTTGGTACAAGAGTCAGCAACTATCTCAATTTCAAAATGCAGTGCAGTCAGGTGGTTAAAAAAGCAAGTAGTATACAGTACTGCATTTATAAACACATAAAAAGTAGATATAAAGAGGTCTTAATCCCCCTCTACACCTCATTGGTGCATCCCACATGGAGTATTGTGCACAGTTTTGGGCACCAGGCAGTAAGGGGGGACAGAAAAGCCTTGGAGAAGGTTCAGAGGAGGGTCACAAGGAGGATTAAGGAAATCCAAGGCCAGAGTTATGAGCAGAGGCTGCAAAATTTGGAAATGTTTTCCTTGGAGTTCCACAGATTATGGGGATATATGTGCCTGATTTGTAGGGCCCTTATGGATGTACAAATGTGGGAGCAACTAGGCATGGTGCTAAAGGAACAGCTGTATAATACCAGAGCTCAGTCTTTTCAATTATATAAGGACAAATTTAATACCAAAAAAAGACAATATTGGTTTAATGTAAGGGTGACTGGGATCTGGAATGAACTGCCTAGTGAGGCTGTGACCAGCAAGACTATGAATGAATTTAAAACCAAGCTTGATAACTACCTTATAAGTAAGGGTATTCAGGGGTACTCTTAACACCACCATGGCGAGCTCAATGGACATATGTCTTTAAATGCTCAGTAATACCCATGTAACCTATGTAAGGTTGTAACCCTTCTCAAGAGAGTTTCTAAGTCTTTATGGCACCCCAAAAGGGTGGTAGTCCCTTTAGCAGGGCCCGGGAGAACATATGATAAAAAGTTCATTTATGTTGCACAAGCATATCACATTCATGTCTCCTGAATTCCCTCAGTTGTACCAAATCAGTCACCTCCATATGCTCCTGAGTCATTATTCAGTCACTCATTCCTTTCCTTTCCATTAATTCCTCAGTTCACTTAGGAGTCAGGTGGTACACTGAAATCAAAGAATACTGATTGTTGTTCAATGTGATGGCAGAGGCCCTCCCATCGAGAAGTGTAACTAGGTCCTTTGGGTGCTCATTTGCTGCTACCACTATCCTCCCTTTCTCCTCCAGAGTCACCTTTCTCTCCCTATAGTAATGGGCCTTCCTCCCTAAGGTATCTTGGGTTAGAAAGGGACCTCAATCCTTCTATGCCTCTAGGGGTGGAACCCTCCTCAAAAGAGTTCCTATGTTCTTTCTGGTACCCCAAAAATTGTGGTAATCCTTTCAACATGGACAGAGATAGCTTACACCAAAATGTTCATTCCCTTCCACTCATTCCTCACATCAAAGAGCCTGGTGATCCATTGAATTGAAAGGTACATATAATATCACCAGACCAAATGCAGCTCATCCAGCTGTATAAGGATAAGAGGACAAGGGGACAAGAAACATCTTTGCAAGGAAGGAGACTAAGAAAAATCAGGAAGAACAACCTCACAGAACAAGTAGTAGACATTTGGAACAGGCTTCCAGAACAAGTGGCATCAGTTGACAGTTTCTGTCATTTTTTCAAATTAGATACATACAGTACATTGAAGGAAAAGTGGTGGTGGGATATTCCCACTGAGATGGCTGAGCAAAGAAATCAATGGGCTGGTGGTGTTTTTTCTATTCTAAATGCATTCTTTCATTATACTTTGTTAGTCTGTAACCCCCTAAAATAAAAAGAGTAATGTTTTTGCTAAACATTGTCATAGTCTAAAATGCAACTGTTTTTTAATTATTTTGTGATACTTTGACTAGACTGACTATGGTGACTTGGCTTTGGTGGACACCATATCTTGGCAGACATTGACTGACATCATAGACATATAGAATATGACTGTAGAAGAAAGCCCAGTGGCAAATCCTGTTTGCCAACCCTGTCTAATATAGGGGTGATGGCCCTTTTGTCCATCCACATCCTTGTTTCCCTCCCCTACTCTGTGATCCCCTGTTCTTATAAGGCCCTTAGGCCTCCACCACCACTGTATAAATCCCCACTGTTTTAGTACATATCACCTCTCGTGGTAGTCTGTTCCAACTGTCCACCACTCTTTCCCTGTAAAAGTTCTTTTGAACCTCCCTCCAGAAGTTCTCACAGCCAGCTTCAGTTCAGTAATCCATTGTGCTTGTACAAAGCCCCAAGACTTCTTCAGAGTAATCCCACTCTGCGTGTGAGTAAAGAAGTCATCTTATGGTAGATACGGCATGACGCTGAAATCCTGTGGCAGACACTACCCAGTACACCTTGAAGTCTTTTGACACACTGTGTGAGATGTATCACCTGCCAGGGCTAGTGCTTCTGGTAGTTTCTCCCATTGCTTAATACCTGGTTATCCTGGGTTAATTCAAAATATGTCTACCACACACCTGCTGCCTTACAAAGGTGGTGAGTACTCTCACATCACTGATGACTGTTGGAGATGTGACTCAGAGGGTGACAACCTCCTGCATATCTTGGGGAACAGTCCACACCTGGAAGTCTTATAGGAAGAGGTTAGCAGTTTTGTAAGATAGCTATAACTTGTCCAATCCTTTTGTTGGCCCAGTGGCACTGAGGGTTGAGGCGCTGAATGCCACACCTCATGCCACACCGGCGACCCGGGTTCAGGAGCAAGCCGGATTGTTGGGGGGAAGCAGGGGAGGGAAGCAATCCAGCATCCGGAGGACAGCTCTTGCTTCCCAAGGAGGGTTGGGGCACAACACTTGCTCAAGGAATGACCTCTGGCAGCTGCTGAGGGTAGCCAACAGCAGTGGCATGATGCAGTACCTGGGGGTGGAACAGGAGCAGTACGTTGCCATGTCAAGCCAGGCTCCACAGGGGGACTTCTAAGCCTGCAAAACCCCTCCCTTCGCCGATAGGCGATGGCGCCTCCTTCCTCTGTCCCCACTTCTGATGTCAGGCTCAGCCTCCTCTGCTGGTCCCATCTCTCCAGTCCAGTGGCTCAATACTAGAGAAAGAGCACCCTGAGCGGGGGCGACCCTTACCCAGAGGGCAGACCCGGGGGATGCCCGGTGCAGTAGAGGAGCTGTAGGAGCAATCCGAGTCACGCAAGGAGGTTTAGGCTGGAGATCACCGGAGAGTGTCCGGTGGAGTGGTAGGCCCATAAATAGAGTTAGAAAAAAAAAATTGTCCAATCCCAAGTGACCCCAAACTAATGACACTAGAGATATCTCTTCCATATCCTTCTTGGATACTTCCATGAAGCTTTGGACAACAGAGGCATTACTAGCAACCAAGAGGCTTATTCTACAACATTGGCAAGATTTAATTGTACCTTCCCATGCTGAGTGACTATAAATTGTGACCAAGACAGCATCTTCAGAACAAACAGCCTATTATGCAGTGAAGTAAATGTCTCTATATGAACATAATTAGAAACTGTACTTGGAATGTCTCAGATATAACTCTTCTTGATCTGTGGACATAGACTTAAAACTCTGATGGCATGCCTGGGTATGTTTGTGAAATTGCAGACAAGAGGGACTGGTTTCCCCATCCCCAGACTTTATATGAATGTTTCAGCATTAATCTATATGACTCAGGAGTTCTGTGTACCCCCTTCACAAATCCTGTACTTTAGCTTATTACTGGTGTTCTGAATGCATTTGATATTGTTACTGGCACACTACTGTATATGTGAATCATCAGATGCTCAGTGTGGTTCATTCTGTTTGTTGGAACTGGCCACAGCTGTATCTATTTGTAAGGAATTATATTTCATCTAACTGACCTAGTGACAGGGTGACTTATTTATTCTACAGCCTTACTCCTCCACCTTTCCTTTTTTTATGTTTGCTTGTGTGCACACACAAGAAACATTATGTGGCAGCTTAGGAGAGAAGCTTGTTTTAGAGGTCCACCACTGCATTCTTGGGCTTGGCCCTCATTTCCCAATGCAGTGGCATGCTGCTGCTGATACTAGTTCAGCCATTGTGCCACCAACTTAAAACAAACTAGCCGCTGCAATGAGGGAGCGACCCATCATTGCAAGGCATGCCTTGCCTGGTGTAACATTTCAAAACCACATGGCGGCAGCTGTCGCCATCCACTAACGGTCCCCATAACAGCTGACAGGGGTGCCCAATCTCCCTGTCGGCATGCCCCAACCCCAGTTCATTTGCTGATGGGGGAGCTGAATCCCCATCGGCATATCCCCCCCCCACCATTTGTTGTGTGCCGAGGGGGTGCCCAATCCCCCTCAGCATCATGCCCCCAACAGGCTTTATTTGCCCATGGGGCCCAATACCCGCAGCTTAAGTCCCCCCTCCCCAAAAATGCAGGTGGCACACTGGGAGCCCACCTCAGTATGCAAAAAGCAAACCTGCAAAAATAGTCTTCCTGCTACGTGTTTTTTATTCCCTGAAAAAAGAAAACGGTCCTCACCATTGGGTTCTCTCCCCAACCCGCCCACCCTCTGCACCTCACCTCCCTACACCCCCCACCCCATACTTACCTCTGGAGCTAGGCACAGTGATCTTCAGTGGACCAGGAACATGTTTGCACTCTTCAAAGCCGACCGTGAACTGAAGAAATGCCGGTAAGCTGTATAATGGCATAAATGTTGTTTTTTTTCTCCAATTTATGTGGATATCGCTGCCATTTTTTTGACTTTTGGCACCAAATGTTCAACATGGGGTTCCTGGGACCCCTCCTCATGAATTTAGTGACTGTGATTTGGTTATTCAGTCCTGAAAGGTGATTTCACAGTCACTGCACAGAATTACCTTTCGGGACTGATTAACGAAATGACAGTGCCACTGTTCATGAGGTGGGCTCCCAAAATGCATAGGTTGCAAATCTGGTGAAAAAAATTCCAAAAAATGACAATGTTACAAGTGTGCATCACGCAGTTTATACGCACGCTCATAACTCTGAGAATTTTTGAGATTTTTACTCCAGATTTTCCACATTGCTATTTTTACATACCTCCTTATGAACAGTATAGCTGTCATTGTTCACATCCTGCCCGAAATGTGTTTATTTCACACATCCGCCACAGAATGGCATGGTCGCTGTGGGAAATCAATGTTCAGGACAGATTAAGAAAATCACAGTGACAATGGTCATGTGCAGATGTATCAAAATGCCTTCGTTGAAAATTTGGTGACAAAATTCCACAAAATAACTATGTTACAAGTGTTCACTGTGCAGTTTCCATGCACTCTCGTAACTTTGAGAATTTTTAATATTTTCACTCCAGATTTTCAACATTGCCATTTTTGCACACCTCCTTCTGCACAGTGTAGCTGTCTTTTTTCAGATCCTGCCCAAAATGTGGTTTTGCACATCCAGCGCACAATGGTGCAGTCGGTGTGGGAAATCAACGGTTATGACAGATTAAGAAAATTATAGCAACGCAGTTCATGAGCAGAGGTCCCAAAATGCCTATGTTGAAAATTTGGTGAAAGAATTCAGAAAAATGACTGTATTACGAGTGTGCATTGCACAGCTTTCATGCATGCTCGTAACTTCGAGCATGTTTTATATTTTCACTCCAGATTTCCAACATTGCCTTCTCTTCACACCTCCTTATGAAGGGTGCCACTGTCATGTTTCACATCCTGCCCAAACTGTAGTTTCATACATCTGGTGCAGAATGGCACAATTGCTGTGGGAAATCAATGTTCGGGACAGATTAACAAAATCACAGTGCCACTGTTCATGAGCAGAGGTCCCAAATGCTTTCATCAGGTGGGGGTCCCAAAAAGGCCATGATGAAAATTTGTAGTGCAAATACCAAAAAACACCCAGGGTGTTTGGGGTTTCTAACCATTACGTCCCAACCTGTACAGACTGACAGGTGTCAGGGGTGTGCCTTTGAATTGTCAGGTGTAATGCTCAAGCCATTCCACCCTCACCCTGCAGCCAGTCACAGGCGTCGAGGTGTGCCTTGAACTCTTCAGCCCCAGAGTTCACCCCATTCTCCTATACTGCACCCATTTCAGTGTATGTCCTTATGGAATTGGGTGACTATAAAGTCGAACACCCCAAGCACACCTCAACACTTGTCGGTAACTGCAGGACAGGGTGAGGTGAAATCGCATGAGCGTTATGGGCGACGACCCAAAGGCATACCCCAATGCCTGTCCATCTCTGCAGGGTGAAGGTGGGGTTGGCATTCAATACTTCACTGCCATTCTTATTCTGCATCTGTCTAACTCCTGTACTTCCAATGCTAATACCAGCAAGCAAACATTTGGCATTGACAAATGCTTGTTCCCCTTATGTGGGTGTGTGTGATACCAGTCCAGTCTAGACCGCATTAGTCTTCAAACTAGCCAATAGATTTCAGTAGGATTTGTTTTCCAGACTCCCACAACCATCCTGATGGATTAACAGTTGTTACCCCTGTGCAATCTTAGTTCCTTTAGTGTAGGTGCCCCTAGTTTAGTATTTGTAGCTATTCCCTCTTTCTGTTTCCTTTTTGTTCCTTTCTGAGTTAGTGTACATCTTAGTTGCATTTGTATGACTTCTTTCTATGGGTATTGATTGTTGTACTGCTTTGTGTACCCAGTGTTGTTGCGTTTATAATACCCGTACTGAACTTCTTTTATAGTTTGTACTCCCTGCTGTAACACTTTAAAACCCAAACAATCTTTATGGAAAAAAGAAAATGCAAGAAAGTCTGTGTATGCATTCTTGAAAATATCTACCCAGATATTCTACATTTTGCATTTTTTCTGCATTCCTTGCACTACCAAACATTTAGCAGCATTGGATAAAATTGTACAAAATGCCAAATGTTTGAAGATTTTTCCACATTTCGACAGCTCTGAGTAAATCAAATGTTTGCATTTTACACATTTAATATCCTATCGTTCTACTTTCTGCTGCCCTTTTGCTTACTCCCTTTACTTCACTTTTGCAGCTGTTTCCCATTCCTATTCTTGACATATCTTTTGTTGGCCTTTGAAACATAGACAATGTTGGCAGAAAAAGGCCATTTGTCCATCCAGTCTGTCCTGTTTTACCCTATCCTACCCCAGGGCCTGTTGTCTTCACCTCCCGTCATGCCTGCCACCCAACTGTTGTCCCCCTGTGCAACTATTATGCCTTTTACTTGGCCCCAGCCATCTTTAGCACCATTAATGGTTCTTACGCCTACCACCTCTGTTGGTAGGCTGCTCCATGTCTCACTTGTTCTCTCAGTAAATTAAAACTTTCAGACCTCCCTCCTGAATCTCCCCTCACAGAAAGCATCCACTCATATTCCTTTGTCCTTGATTCTCCTGTCTTGCTGAATATTTTGTCACAATCTACCTTGTTCATTCCTTTCAGGAATTTGAAGGTCTCTATCATATCTCTCTGCTCCTATCTAACCTCCAGCAAGTACATGTTCGGGGCCTTAAGCTGATCCTCCTAGGATCTGCCCCACTGGCACTGAATCATTTTGGTTTCTTGTGCTGTACCATTTCTAGCCTGTCTGTCTTTTCATAGGTGGAGGCTCCCAAACTGTGCAGTATTCCAGATGTGGCCCCACCAGTGATATATAGAGAGGTGGTATCACTGTTTTCCTCCTGTTGTCAACCCCCCTCCCAATTCACTCCAACACCCTGGTTGCCTTCTTGCACTCCTTGTTACGTTGGCTAGTTTGTTTAAGGGAGTCTCTTATAATGACTCCCAGGTTCCTATCCTCGGTGATAGTGTCCAGCTTAACCTCTTTCATCCAATATTCCATCCTGGGGTTTTTGCTCCCAGTACCAGGTCATTATAGCACAGATTAAACCACGCATGAAGAACCTTGTACGAAGAACTGCGCGGTCTGTAGCATGTAGTGCTTCAGAATGACAGGGGTATATGAGTGATACGCAAGTATTGCTACCCATGTCACGCTGCACAAGAAGGGGAAGTGCACGTAGTGACTGCTGGTTAGGTGCTTGATTGAGCTGCTCTCATGGTGGAGTGGCTAGAGCAACCAACCATACAGTGGGCAGCAGGGCAGGACCAGGGTTTGAATCTGGGGTGTGGGAATTTTTTTTGCGATTCCCATCAATGCACCGACGGCCAAGTGCTGCAGCAAAATTTTGTTTTGCCCTGTGTCCCTTGAAGTTGATTATAAATGGTCAGGGTGTGAGAGGCAAAGTCCCCTACATAAGGGGGTGCTGGGGGTGAAGCCCCCTCAAAACCAAAAAAAACATTTGTGCATGTGGCATTTCTGTGGCAGTTGGCATTATGTGCCACTGCTGTGTTGCCACACACTGTGTTTGGTGCGTGATTTTGACATGTGCTATATCGTCTGTGACATTATGACCCCTTGCCCTTACTCCCTATGTACATCTGCTTGCACTTTTTGGCATTGAATTTTGGCTGCTAAACTTTGGACTGCCTCAATTATCTTTGCAGGTCCCTCTGCAGCTCCCTAACACCTTCCTCACTGTCTACCCTGCTACAGAGCTTAGTATCATCTGCAAAGAGACACATCTTGCCTTGCATTCCTTACCCTGCACTGATGCTCACCACAATAAAACCCAATTCTGCAGCAGAGTTACTGCAGGAAATAGTGCATTTCATGGAGTTAATTCCTTTTTGTCATGCACGAAATTGTGACACTGCACTTCATCCTGGTGGACTCCCCTGTATTTCACTGATAAACATATTGAAGAAGACTGGTCACAGGACTTACCCCTGTGGCATCCCACTTATGACTTCCCTCTCCCCTAACTTGACCCCATTTACCACCACCTCCTCGTCTCCCCCAAGCCAACTTTTCACCCATCTTACTAGATCCTTTCCTGTTCCCAGATTCTCTAAGTTCATCAGCAACATTTTGTGCAACACAGAGTTGAATGCCTTGCTGAAGTCAAAGTCGGGCAAATCCACTGCTTGTCCCTTGTTCTCTGCCCTGGATACCCAGTCAAAGTACACCATCAGTCTGACAAGACCTCCCTGCTATGTACTCATGCTGCAGTACTTATTGTCCTGGAACCCATCTTTCTCTAGGTAGTCCACCAGGTTCTCTTTTACTAGTGTCTCCATTAGTTTGCCTCCAGTGGGGGTACAACTAATGGGTTTGAAGTTTCCAAGTTGCTCTTTATCTCCTCCCTTGTGTAGTGGGACTACATCTGCTACCCTCTGATCTTTAAGAACCACCCCAGTCTATAGGAAGCTTTTGAATAACCCTGCCAGGGGTTCAGCCAGCACCGGTACCAGTTCCCCTGGAGCCTTATCTATTTTCATGGTTGCTTCCCCTTTTCTAACCCCATTTCCTGTAAACACCACCTGCCCCATTTCTGGGATCCCTCTTGCAGCAGCCTTTCAGGCAAGGGCCCACTGGCCTGCACTATGAAAACAGAGCAAAAGTAGTCATTCAGAACTGCTGCCTTCTGCCCACCTCCTCTGTTACCCTGCCCCCTTCATCAGCCTAATAATTCCCCTCATCTTCCTTTTTCCCCTGATGTACTGTATCTAAAGAACTGTTCCCTCTTTGAACTCTGCATAATGCAGTTCCATGTTTGCTTTTGCCTCCCTGATTGCCTTCTTGATCTGCCTCATTCTTGAATGATAATCACTCCATTCCTCATATCCATTTGTCTTTGTATCTAATGAAAGCCCCCTTTTTAGCCCCCACTGCCTCCCTGACCTTCTTTGAGAACCAGATTGGTCTCTTGTTCATTTTAATCTTGGCAACCATTCTTGGTCATGACTTACTGTAGTTTCTTCAAGAAACAGCCCCTTTAATTACTCTTAACCTCTCCTCTACCCCCTGATTTTGTCAACTCATTTCAGTTTACCCTTGACTAGTTCTCTCATCTGGTCAAAGTCTGCTCTTCTGAAGTCTAGAACCATAGTCTTTGACAAGCGTATACTGGTACCCAGAGCCAGTTTGAACCATATGGTTTATGGTCACTGGATGACAGAGGCTCCCCAATCCTCACCTCATCTAACATTTCTGAGTTTGTGAACACTGCACTGAGAATGGCAGTTTGCCTTAAGGGTTCTCTGACTAGCTGCACCATCAAGCAGTCCTCCAATGTATTAAGCAGGGCCTGACTCCTGGTGCTTCTAGCTTCTGGAATGTCTTAATCTACATCTGGTAGATTGAGATCCAGCTCCACCATTACCTCTCACTTTGCTGCCCCTTCTGAATCGCTGTCCCTAGTTCACCATCTCCCTTGCCCCCATCCCAATAGTCTGCAGACCACCCCCATGTGCAACTTCTTACCCACTATGGTTGTGACCTGCACCTACAGCAATTCTGTTTCCCCCTTCCCTCCTCTGATGACATCTTACTCAACTGTCTGTATACATTCTTTGACATAAAGGACTACCCCACCCCCTTCTCCCTTACTCCTATCTTCTCTATACATGGTGTGTCCTGGTATTGCTAAGTCGTATTCATTGTTCCAGATGTCCCATGTTTCTGTGATGGCTATGAGGTCTAATCCCACATTTACCACCTTTGCCTGGAACTCACTAATTTTTTTCCCACATTCCTGGCATTTAGGCAGACTACCTTCCAGCATATGCATATACCCTTCCCCTTCTTGTTAGGAACTCTCCCCTTGTCCTCCCCTTCACTCCTTAATTTCCTGTCCCTTCCTTGTTGTGTGTTCACCTGCCCTCTTACTACTTTTCTTACCTTGTTATGGACCCTTGTCTGGAAACCTACATGCCCAGAATTTGTAGCTCCCATTTCTGGCTGAGTCCTAGCTAAGATCCTCTTTTGTTTTCCTTCCTCTGTGGTTCCCCCAGCCTTAGTCTCACCCTCTTAGTTTAAATGTCCACCAACAGAGGCATCAAACATCTCCTCCAAAGCACTAGCCTCCCTCTCTTTTCAGGTGAAGGCAGTCACTTTTGTAGAGCCTCCTATCCCAAAAGCTCCCCAGTGTCCTACAAAATGATACCCCTCCTCTTGATATCATCCCTTCAAGCCACCCATTAAACTCCTCAGTCTCCTCTTTCCTCACTCTTCCCTCCCCCCCAGCACAGGGAGGACCTCAGAAAAGGACAGAGATGCCAAGTGTGTCTTTAGTATGTCTCTCAGCTTTTGAAAGTTGCACTTTCCTGTCTCAATTGATTGGTTCACCACATCATTGGTACTCAAGAGCACCAGCACTCCAAGCTCCCTTCACCTCTACTCTACTCTACCATCCTCACTATCCTGTCCTTTATCAATAAGCCTGGAAGAGACTTTCTGGGATGGACCAGCATGCTACAGTAAGCACCAGGCAGAGGGGGGATGGACACAAGTCTATTCTCAATGGCTAGGGTCTGGAGGGAATTGGAAGCTTTAAGGAAGAATAAGGTGATGGAGCAAGATGAGATTCATCCAAGGGTCCTAAAGAAATGAACACAGTGATGGCTGCCCCTCTGGCAGTGCTTTCTAGCACCTCAGTGGAGATGGGGGAAGTTCCAGAGAACTGAAGGAGGAATGATGTGGTTCCTCTGCACAAATGAGGCAGTAAGGAGGATGCTAGCAACTGCAGACTGGTCAGTCTTACATCAGCGGTGGGGAAGTTTATGGAGACACTACTGAAGGACAGGCTTGTGGAGCACCTGGAGGCAAAAAGGCTGCAAGACCACCTGCAGCATGGTTTCACAAGGGGGATGTCATGTCAAACTGCTCCCATAGATTTCTTTGACTGGGTTACCAGGGAGGTGGATAAAGGGAGAGCAGTGGACATGGCCTATGTGGACTTCAGTAAGACCTTCAATGCTGTGCTGCACAGGAGGCTAGTTAAGAAACTAAGCAGCCTGGAGGTGGAGAAGAAAGTGGCAAGCTGGGTGTCAAAGTGGTTAACGGATAGGAGGCACAGGTGGTGGTAGACGGTAGCCATTCAGGTGATAGAAAAATGACTAGTGGTGTTCCACAGGGTTCAGTTCTGGGAATCATCCTCTTCGATATCTTTATAAGTGATATTGTAGAGGAGCTTGACAGTAAGGTGTGGATGATACAAAAATCTACAACAGAGTTGACACTCAGGAAGGAGTGGAGAGAATTCAAAGGGATCTGAGGAAACTAGAGGAATGGTCTAGGGGATGGCAGCTGGATTTCAATGCCAAAAAGCACAAATTTATGCACTTAGGGCTGCAGAACCATGGGGCTATGGATAAGATGGGGAGAGTGGAGCTTACAGTCACCAAGCAAGAAAGAGACCTAGGGGTCCTCATAGCTGATGACTTTAAGATAGCTGGGCAGTGTGAGAGAGCAGTGGGAAAGGCTAGCAGGATGCTGGGTGCATTGGGAAAGGAGGGATTTTCAGCAGGAGGGAGGTGATACTGCCGTTGTATTGCTCACTGGTGAGGCCTCACCTGGAGTACTGTGTCTAGTTCTGGAGGCCACACCTTTGCAAGGACATTGACAGTGTGGAGGAGGTATAGAGGAGAGCAACCAAAATCATGGGTGGGTTGCATGAGAAGCCATACAAGGAAAGGCTGGAGGAACTCAACATTTACTCCCTGGAAGAGAGGAGAGTGAGAGGTGACATGAACAAAACCTAGAAGTACCTCACAGGAGTGAACAAGGTGCAAGTGGAAGGTCTATTTCACAAAAAGGAGGGCACTAGAACAAGGGCACATGGAATGAAGCTAAGAGGAGGAAGTTTAGGTGAGATATGCAGAAATACTTCTTCACAGAAAGGGTGGTGGATGACTGGAACAGCCTGTGAGAGGAGGTAGTGGGGACAAAGACTGTGGGGAGCTTTAAGGATGTGTGGGATAGGCACAGAGGCATATTAGGTAGTGGAACAGTGGAAATAGTGACACCTATGGCCAACTACTGTAGGGTCAGTGGTGATGGAATAGGCAGGGACAAGGGGCAGACTGGATGGGCCTAAAGGTCATTTTCTACTGACCAAATCTATTTTTCTATGTTTCTTTCTCTTTCAATCTCTCCCTCCCTCACTCTGCCATACTGACTCCATCCCTTTTTTCAAATCTCAACACTTCTTTCTTGCCTTCAGCTCCTAGACTAGGCACTGAGTTACACTGACTTGAGTTTTTAGAACTTTTCATCGTTGTACCATCTATGACTCAGTCCATTCTATATAAAATGGTGGTAATTGTAAGTTGGCAAAAAATGTTATAATAGAGCTTTTTAGCAACGCAGTATAACTTCTGCCTGCAAGGGTTTAGCTAAGTTTGGCACAGTACATTAATCCTACTATTTAATAGAGGGGCTGCCCTTTGGGCATGTGCCCTGGGCTCAGCTGTCAACAGGTTCAAATTTCTAATAGCATGGTGCTTCCACCCAAGGCGATTCCTTTCTAGGTAGCTGACATAGAGGTGCTGTCACTCTGGAAAACTGTCTGGGACGCTGACACTCAGCATTCACTCCTCTCAGGAAGGGGGCCCTATAGTATTTCCATTTTGAAAAACCTACAGGCTGACAGGGAACTTTACATGCCTGTAGTGACTGTCAAAACCCTTTGTTGCAAATCCATTTCTTCATTATCTTTATCTTCAGTGCAGTCTGGTACCCCTCCCCATTTCACTGCTGCTCTCTGCTTGCAGAAACAAATAAGGCATCACTCATTCAGTTGCAGTTAAGCAAGAACACGTTGGTATAAATACCTGGATGCGAGTCACTTATTTTATGGGGACAACCAACTCGCAGGGTACCCTAGCTGTAAACGAGCAAGCTAAGGCATTTAATCAAACATTTGCATTGTCTGATGTACAGCAGTGTTTATCAGGTCTGGAAAACAATGGTTTTATATTGGTGCTACAGCTGTGCACCTCTTCTTGGTAAATGGTCTGTAGTGGGACTTAAGAAATGCAGCCTGTAAAGAATACTCTCAACCCTTGTAACAGTTCTAATACCTCTCCTATGGGAGACTAACTAAGTTAAACTGACCCATTATTATGTTCCAAAGTGGATGGAAACCAGGACTTTCCCTGAATGCTGTTCCCAAACCCAACTGCTTTTAAGCAGCTGTATGACACTGGGGCCAGTCAAAGAACTCAAATCAGGTATACAGAACCCCAAATCTCCTGGAAGTCCATGGTATATACACATTCAAACCATGGGTGTAAAGTATACAATATTTATTGCCCAACTCTGTTCTGTTTTCCAGTCAGAATAACATACTTATTACGGTGTCTGTGTGGCTCAGTTGGTAGCACATCCACCTCTGGGCCAGAGGATAATGGATTCTAGTCCCACACCGGGATTGAGCTCATACCTTCAATACTGGTACCCAAGTGCAGTACGGGGGTTGCTGTACTGTTGAGGTGTGTGTCCTTTGGATGAGATGCTAAAACTAAGCTCCCTTCTGCATATCTCTAGTGCTGTCCTGGGGATGTCAGGTGGAAGTAAAAGAACCCAATGCACTTTTCACAAGAGATGGGGAATTTTTATTGGGAAAAGAAATACAGTTCATGGCATTTTAAACATATAGGGTATCGTTCTGTTCATGATCAAATATGCATTGTAAAATGAAGCTTAATACATCAAAAACATAAGCTAGTTTATATCAGAATTAAACATCCTCCCTATTCCTTTATACTCAGCTAATATAATAGCTATGCCTAAGTAAGAAAAACAAATCACAGTTTTAATTGCTGATTTTAAATTCCTACTGCCTAAATAATCTTTATTTCTTGTGTCATAACAATTCTAAGCATTTCCCTATATTTCTGGGAAGCCCCCTTCTGTCATTTATTCCCTTACTTTATTTATGTAACACTATGCTTCTCTATATATTGTTATAGTTATACTTAAGTCATATAGTATATGGTTAGGGCTTATTGTGTACGGAAAACAAAGGTTTTCCAAATCTTGTTGTAGGGCAGTTCAAAGGTCAACAAAAGTTTTTGTACTGTCGTTCTGATGTCACATCTATAGTACAACAACTTTTTGCCCTTAACCTGCCATCTGATTGGCTGCAACAGTGCTGTTTTCAAAAAATTCACTCTAAAATGGTGCCTGTAGTTAGCGAGCGGTGTGGTCGGGCCAGCCGAATACTTCAGAGACACAGTTTGGACACGGACTACTAAAGTCAGTTCCGTGTATCCAAACTGTTACTTTGCAGTTTTTTTTTTTAATTACTGGCACAGTTGTCGATCAGAGTGTGACTGCTGCACGAAGGACCATTATCTTTGGCCACAGGACTCGGAACAGGACTGCAGCGACGAGTATTTGAAATATTGGGGACTGAAGTGGAGAGAACAGGAATCTAGCCAGTGTGCAAGAGTTAAGGTACAAACTCATTGCGGGGAAACCATATACTATATAAAATAGTACATGGATGCCCATCCACAACTTCGGCAGTGTTTCCCATCTCAGAGTTGATGACATCATGGAGACCTCTCGAGCTTCACTCTCGAGGTCTCTCTGATGTCATCAACACACTTGATGGAACCACAGCCTTGTTGTGGATGGGCGCCCATCCACTATTCTATATATTTCAATTCATATAACTTATATTACCCTTTACTCTACTTTAGTTGCCCAGGATAGTTGCCCAGGAATAGGGGCCATCCTTATTATGTTTTTTTCCCAGGTTTTCTATATTTTAGGTTGGAAAAAGAGTTTGACAATTTTTCCACAATGTTCTTACTTTGGCTTTGGTTAATGTCTGACTCTTTCATACGGTATACATTTTCTGTAAGGTCTTCCCTATGTTTTGAATCACTTCATGGTAAAAGACATATTTCTGCTGAAGGAGCCAAGCGCATCTAGATTGCCATAGATAATACATAATCAAAATACCAATGACTTGCATGCTATTCTTGTAGTGTGCTGTCCATCATGCTGTATATAATCCCAAGATCAATTCTTGGTATGAAACTCCTGTATAGTGGGGATTGTGCCAATATACAGAAATATGGGCCAAAAATCCTGTTGCATATAGACACTGCAAGAATAAATGTTCTTGGGTCTCTAAACTGTTCCCACACCCTGGGCAAGGACAATATCTCTCTGCAAGTGGTTTATGTTTGTGTGCATTCCTGACCCCAAGCTTACCATGGACGCTCATCCATAACACATACCATACATATTCTGGGATCCTTTTATTATTTAGAAGCCCTAAAACATTCCCTTGTTCTGCTGCTGGGCAGAGGGGGAAAACTACCATGTCATCAAAGTTGCCCTTTATTATCTCATAATATAATTGTTTCCTAGTACATGTTGTCATTAGAGCATGCATAATTTTCCATTGTTTTATTTTAATGAATGCTTCAATTATGTAATCTGGTTGGAAGACTGGTTTCCTTATTTTTGTGAGTTTGTTGTCTAACCACTCAGGCCATAAAAGTTTGCATCATGATTTGATTAGCCCACTCCATTCTGGCTTATGTTGCTTACATACTACCCTTATATTGGTGAATAAAAATGTACTATAATAGAAAACAACAGGGTTTATCATCCCCAATTCTGCTTTTTGTTCTTTATAAGTTATGTTCCTTTTAACGGGGTTCAGCCTGCTTTCCCAGAGGGCTTGAAAAAAATATGCTGTATATTTTTGTCTCCATCTCTTTTGGAGGGGGGATGTAGCTAAGATACATAAAAATGGGTAATAGCAAGGTTTTAATGTGATTCTCTTCAATTTGGATATCTTCTTCCCCTTCCACGCTGCCACTTTATGTTCTGCTATGCCCATACATTTTGTCCAATTAGTAACTGCCACATCTTGGTTTCCAAATGTCACTCCTAGTATGTTTATATCTGTGGTGTCTATATGTATGTATGCCCAAAATGGATGTGGGGATTTGGTTGCCCTGGATTCCAAATGGTATTTCAATACTTTTATGATAATTTATCTTAGGTGCTGAGTATAAAACAAATTCCTCTATCAGTGTTTTTAGTTCTCCCCCCAAGGTTTCATCAGCCAAAATTATTATCAAGTCATCTGCATATGCAATAGTTTTTATCTGGAGCATGCCTGGTGAGAGGCTTAATCCTGAAATTATTGGGTTGATTTGTATGTGATGAAGTAACGGGTCTAGCCCAACTATGTAAAGCAGGGGGCTCAAGGGGCATCCCTGCTTTACTCCCCTACCTAATCTATATGTTCCTCCAAACCACCCATTAACTAAAGGGGTAATATAAGCCATTTTATACAAGCAAGAGATCCGGTTAATAATTTTTTCTGGAAACCCATATGCCTTTAACAGTGACCACAGGTAAATATGTGACATGCGGTCAAAAACTTTCTCTTGATCAATGCTTAATAAAAAACCCTGGATTTGTTTAATTATTTCCCCTGTAAATTAGTTCTCTAACCATGATTGAATTAACTTGTATGCTTTGCGATTTTAGAGCACATGTCTGCATTGGATTAATTATACTATCAGCAGTTTTAGTCAACCATAATTTCAACATTTTTGCCAAAATGTTATATTCCGCATTGAGGAGACTTAAAGGTCTCCAATTGCCAAGTTCTGTTTTGACACTTTTTTATATATAAAAATCATGAGTCCTTGTGATGATGTATGAAATAGTGCAATTTTGGAGGCAATAGTTAAAGATGTCTGTTAAAGGTGTCACTATTTGTGCCTTAAATTCTTGATATAACTCAGAACGTAACCCGTCTTGACCAGGGTAAATATTTTTTTTTTGAGATGAAATACCCTGTTCTACTTCTAATTCTGTTATGGGATTTATCAGTTCCTTCTTATCTTCTTCCAAGAGCAGGGGGATGTTTAGCTGCATAAATTAGGATGGATCAGGATCCAACCCCCCACTAACACAGAATTGCTGTTGGACATAATTGTCAACTTCCCGTAGCAGTTCATGTTTGGTAGATACTACCTGTCATTGTTCTCTTTTTTAAATGCAGCATTTTCCTGCTGTCTACCCTGTTTTGCAGTGAGAAAAGGGATCCAAAGTTTGTTTGGTCTGTTGTGTACCAAACTGCATCTCCTGTTATAATGATGTACCTCAGTCATATTGCAATTGTCTCATCTCCTGTATCATCAGATTATTGATTAGGGAAGTATTATCAACACTGTATTTCTCTGTTTCTGAGATTGCTTTTTTGTAAGGAGGCAGTATGGTGCAGTGGTTTAAGGCTCTGAGCTGCAAATTTGGAGACATGGGTTTGAATCCCACAGCCCCCACTTGCATACTGTGTGACCCTGAGCAAGTCACTTAACTTCCTTCTGCTCCCAGGTTGCACCTGTAAACAAGCTTTCAGCTTAGTGTGTCTCACCTGGTTAAATAATTAGAAAAAAAAAGGTAGCTCTTAACTGTAGGCATTTTAAATAGTTAGTAGTCGCTTTTTTTTCCTGTATAATGTTTTAGTAATTCCCTTATTGCCTCTTTGGTGTCTTCCCACCAACTTAGAGTGTTATCATAAAAACACTAGACTGACTCCCTGGCCTTCCATAATGATTCCATTCATTTTTAAAATGTATTTCAGCTACCACTTGTGCATTCATTCTCCATGGGCCCTTACCCATAGGAGGTGTCTGACCCCACTGTACTGTGATCTCAAGTTTTTTTATGATCAGAGATTTCAGTAGCAATTATGGCCACTTTGTGGTAATGAAGCTAGAAGTCTATTCTAGTGCATAAGGTTCCTATAGAAAAAGTGAAACCCCCTGATGTATGCTTTCCTCGGTATGCATCTTTCAAAGATGCTTGTTGTACAATGTTAGTTAAGCAATTTGTGTCACAAAACAATTTGTTTGTGTCAGGGCATAGGCAGTGGGGTGTTTAGGGTGTTCAAATGCCCCCAGGAATGACCTCCAAAACGTAAACAAAAATGTATTTGAAATAGCGCACTGGCCCTTTAAACTCTGCTTCAGTGTCCGCCCGGTGCTGCTAAGGTGGCAGTGTCTAAGTAGCCTGCTGGCTGTTACTGCTGTGGCATGAGGGGGTGGGGGCCGTGGGCTTAGAGCTCTTGCACTGTTTGACTGCTGCCTTTTGGGTAGATTCGTCCTCCCGCTCCTGCTGGGCTCCTCCTCTCAACCAGTCAAGCTGCGTGACATGCATTTGGTGGCTTGGTACTCTATGGCATGCCACGCAGTACATCTTTTTGTTGAGCCTGACAGAGGATACGAGAAGGAGCTGAGTCATTGAAGCGAAGAGAAAAACAGCAGAACCGGAAGCTGTACAAGGAAGGAGGAGCCACTCATCATGGCTGCCAACAGGTAGTTGACTGCGCTGCGGAGCAGACTGTCTGCCTGCCGCCCATTTTACAGACTAGATGACCAGTGTATTGCTGTGTAGCCTAGCCCTAGTCTGAGCCTTGCTCCTCGGTAATCTGTTTGTCCCTGTAGGAAGTAGCCGTCGTAGTCGTAGCCAAAGTGACACGATCATGAGTAGGAGCCAGGCCTAGGTTGCAGCAGCCAGGAAGAGAGAGAGAGAGAGAGCATCCCTGAATTAGCCACCTGGCCTGTCACTGCCTGATCCTGTTGGTCTTCCCTCTGGTCTCTCGGATGGTCATCCCCCTGCTCCATCCACAGACTTTTTATCATTCTGAAGTTTTCAGAGGTCTGGTCTCAGACAGAAGCGTGGAGCTGGACTAGAGGTAAGGAATTTGTAACTCTGAGGAGGAGAGGGTGTGGTGGTGGGGAGGCTGGGCAGACTGGGTTTTACTGCCACTGCTTACCAGGTGGATGTAACAGTAGTAGTTAAGTTAGCCCAACTTGCCAATTTAGCCAAGGTGTGAGATTGTGTAATTTTGCATTATCCTGACTAGACTAGAATTGAATAATTATAGACTCTTCTGGTTTTCATGTATCCCAAAGTGCTTTACAAGATTGTGAGTGTCAGTGAGGTACTTAGTGCTTCTCAGTAAAGTTATGATGTTGTGCTAGGAAGAGTGTGTAGATGAGCTCAGTTTTACTCTATATGGGGGTGGGGTACCTTTTGGGTAATTTTCTATGTTGTGTGATGGGCAATGTGTGATGAAACATGGGCACCGGTTGTCTAACAAGACCCTTAGACTAAGTCCCCGCTCTCCCTGGTGTCACATCATAACTTTGCTGATTGCGGGGGCGGAGTGTGGATGGCTAAAAATATGGAAAGTAGGAGAGACCCGGTGGTCGGAGCCAGGCTTGCTGCAGAGGAGAGAGAGCATCCAGTGAGCCAGCTGCCTGTTCTACCAGCCTGTCTCTGCCTGACCCTGTTGGACCCTCCTTGGGCCTCTCGTTCCCCCCCCCATGAGACTGTTTACCAGGTGGATGTCTGAACATTGTTGAACAGAGCCAGAAATCTCACACCTTGGCTAAGTTGGGAAGTTGGGCTAACTTAACTACTACTGTGACAGCAGAAGTTAGGTTAGCCCAATTTGTCAACTTAGCCAAGGTGTGAGATTGTGTAATTTTGCATTATCTTGAATAGAATAGAATTGAATAACTATAGAGTCTTCTGGTTTTCATGTATCCCAAAATGCTTTACATGATTGTGAGTGAGGTACTTGGCGCTGCAGTCAGTGTAGTGTAGCCTTATCACCATTAAAGAGATCTACCAAGTAAACTAACTTTGGATTTGAACCTGCTTTACCCCTCCCAAAATGATCCTGTTGCTGCTATTTCCAAAAATACTCATACGGGTTTTAAGTTTTATGCTTCGTGAAATTACCCCACTGATCAGGCGGGTGCAAATGCTGACACTAGTATGACTCTTTAAGAGTGTGACTTGATTGCTTCCAGAATAATGTCCATATTATATAATACTAATTGTGACTAAATGGCTTCTTTTCCTTTTGCAAACAGAATGTTGTCCAAAGTGAATGGTATGCAGTCAGGGAAACTCTGTTAAAAGAATAAATATAGAGAATACTGTCTGAGCCACTGCGCTACTGCCAAACAGTCCGTGCTGCCACCAAGGGGTTCTGATTATATTTGACCTCGATAGCAACTACAAAGCTCAAGAGGTCCTATGGAATCAGAACCCCAAGGTGGCAGCACTGGCTAGTTTTACAAAGTAGCCCAGCCAGCATTTTATATGGTGTATGGAGACAGGCTATTATTGTCTGTTGGTGTGTATTGCAATGGTGTTGTTCTTCACCATTATTTCTGAACTGGAGTATCAGCAGTTTGTTTGTTTGTTGAATTTTGTTGACCCGGTAAGCCACTGGGCCTAGAAGTCCCTTTTTCAGGGGCAACCGGGGATACAGATGGTGAGCAACTGAATTTGAACCAGATTAAGCTGTTGGTGGTATTTTTAGTGAATGAGGGAAATTTGGCCAGGACACCAGGGAAATTCCCCTACTCTTTTCGATAAGTGCCATGGGATCTTTAACATCCACCTGAACTACCACCAATCCAGGCAGATGGGACCTCGGTTTAACGTCTCATCGGAAAGACGGCACCTCAGAAGTGCAGCACCCCTCTCATGCTGCACTACAGTGTCAGTACTGGGATATTAACCCAAGTGCCAGATGTGGGAACTGAACCCACGGCCCTCTGATCTCCCGGCCTCAGAGGTGAGTGTGCTACCTACTGAGCCACTGACACTGCTAAGCAGTAGGTGTGAATCCATGTCCCTGTGTGTAATTTGAACCCTTGACCTCCAATGTTGGAACTTGGTTACGTGGGACTGGGAGGTCATGTCAGTCAGCTAGGCAAAACTGGCCAAACACCAACACAATCTATCTTGTGTTAGATCTGAGCTCTGAGGCCACTAGGCCAGCAAGAAAAAACTGTCCCACACACCTAGCATAAATGACCAGGGGCCAGATATTCAAAAGGGTTGCGCCATGCGCAATAGGGTTGTGCCTGCGCAAGTCCAAACTTGCTCCATTCTGCGATATTCAGCAGGAGGCAGTTGCGCCACAGAAAACATGCTGAGCAACAGCGCAATGCAAATGAATGCATGCTGAACTGGAGGGGGAGGAACCATGCATAAACTGCACAGCCCAATATTCAGCCGGGCTGTGCAGAGTTGTGCAGGCGCAACCCCCAACCTGCGCCTGCACAGCTTTCAGCCAAAAAAAAAGGCTCAAGTCGAGGGCCACCCACAGGTGAGTCGCTGCATTGCAGGGCGCAACACAGCAGCTGCCACCTGTGGCTGGCCCCCAACCCACTCCCTGTGCCCCCCCTGCAGCCCGATCGTGTGGCAAAGAGTGAAAATCCCACCACCACCCCCACTGGCCCGATCGCGGGCAACAGCAGAAATTCTCCACCAGCCCGACCGCTGGCTACTAGTTTCAAAACAACCCCCAATACATCCCTGGTGGTCCATTGGACCAAGAAGCCTGATCTTGGGCTGTATCACTTTAAAATGCAACCCCTCTTCCGAACATAGACCAAAACCCCATTCATGGGATGTGTTAGTAATCTCTGGTTGTTTTCGGTGGTCCAGGAGTCAACCGACGCGGAGCGCGAATACCCTCACTTGGCAGCTGGTGTTCATTTCACCCACCATACCCTCATTATTTCGCATGGCACCTGCCCGCCAGCCACTCGCCAGCTTTCGCCGATGATTGCCCGCATTTGTTGAGGCAGAGGCAATAGGGCGCGGGTAGCTCAAGTCATATTAAGATGTCCAGTTTTTGTGAATGAATCATTCACAAAACTGACTGTCTTAGTATGGTATAGTTGCACGCCCATTGGTTTTGCTCTGCGCCTATGGGCGAATTCACCGGCAGTCAGTCGGCGGAGGGCGGGCGGCAGGCGGGTGGATGCTGCCACCGCCGCTGCCGGGGAGCGGGTGGTGGGGCTTCATGGTGGGTGGGTGGGGGATACTAGGCACCAGGGATGTGTTGGGGGTATTTACTGCATACATCCCGCGAACGGGAGTTTCAGGCCACTGGACCACCAGGGCTATGTTCAGGAGGAGAGGGGGTTGTATTTTAAAGTGATTCAGCCCGCGATCAGGCTTCTTGGTCCACTGGACCACCAGGGATGTATTGGGAGGGGTTGTTTTTAAACTAATGCAGCCCTGCGATCGGGCTGCAGAGGGCGTCGGTCCCCGACGGCTGCTGCCTGGCAGGGTGCCAGGCGCAAGTCCTCAGGGATCAGTGCACCTACATGCTAATGGCATGCAAATGGGGCCATAATCAGATGCAAATGGCCCCCCTGCACCTTGCATGAATTATGGCCCCATTTGCATGTCACCTTTTGAATATCGGGATTTTGCGCTGGCATTATCGAGTTAAGCGCCACCGCAAGCTGAATGCTCCACTCTGACAACTTGCGGTGGCGTAAGTTCCACTGTGCCATGCACAGTGGCTGTGGCTGGGGGGTGATATTCAAAGGAGTTGCTCAATAGTGCAACTCCTTTGAATATCGCCCCGGCCTTACCCCTGCGCAACTATTTTGCGCAGCGCAAGGGCTTGCACCTCAGAATGGCGCAGTTTGAATATCCAGCCCCATGTTTGTTAGATAGGGGTAACCTAACTGCTGAATTTGAGTATTTTGCCCCACATTCCTTGAGTACATGTCAGAAAAGCTGTACTAATAGTATCAGACCACTACTGTTGGCACAGCTTTCTTGACATACACCGAAGGAATTCAGGGCAAAACAGATACATTCTAATATTTGTACCAGATATATTTGGGAGAACAGTTATTCTGGAGGAAAGGGAAACCAGATAGGCAAAACTGTGCCATGAAAAGACCACTACAATGTACAAATTTTTCATTTTTTAATTTATTGTACTTTTTTGCCGCCGGTTGCCTCTCCTTCTGCTCGTTACCCACCACCTACCTTGCTCCCTGTCGCCATATCCCCGCCGATACCCCCTGACATGACCTTCAGTGTGGGGCCACTGCTCCAATCCAGCCTGTCTACTACAGAAGAAGGCATTGGTAGCTACCAATATTACCTCCCTGGATTCCCCCCCCAGGGTGGGGTTCGGGGTTGGTCGGTGGAGCCGAGCAGTGTTCGGTCGGTGGAGAGGCAGGGAGCCACTAACGCCAGGCACCTGGCATGCATCATCTAGGTGGCCAATTAGATTTTTCGAGCTGCCCCAGGGGTGGGGGTGTGCGATGTTTTCTAGCATCCACCCGCCCCACATATTTCAAGGCACTGATTGCCTGTGGTTCCACTGGCCTCCACCAGGAGTCTATCGAGCACTGGTCACACAATCCCTCCTTCGCCCTGGAGAAGGAAAGCAGTCCATGGGATACTCAAGCCATCTCCCCCGGCTGGCCCTCCAGTTCCACAAGTCCATTTCCAAACCCAGGTCACCGGCTTTGCAAGTGGAAACCCAATCGCTGTGCCAGTGGGCAAGCTTAAAATACAGACTTTAATGGGATAACAAAAAGTCCTGACTTCACCCAGGATAAGCAGGCAGAGAAATGTATGTCTGTTTTGCTGAGTATGTCACATTGTTTGTGAGGACAGTAACTGTTCATATTTCTTTGAATAGAGGGCAAGTTCTGTGCATAGGCCAGTCTGAATGGGCACAAGTAAAAGCACACCACTTTTCCTCTGTTCAAGAAAATAGGTTCAGTGTCACTGTCTTCACAAACAATGTGACATGTTCCTGGTTGTTTGAGTAATACATCTTCTGTTCCTCCTGAGGCAGGTAGTAACAAACTGCTATGCAGCACTCATGGAACAGTATGGTTCTGGATTGTATCCCATGACACATAACGCCATCTCCTTATCTACTTTTCAGCATTGCAAAGAGAAGTAGGACTAGCGTGGGACCTCAACCCTACTTCTCTCATTTCAAAGCAGAAAACAAGATACAGACATAAGAAATCAAGTTGGGAAGAGTCTAAGTGCCCAGGATGTGGGTGATTCCAGTCTATAAATCGTTAATGACTGGTGGATGATGGTGTATAAGAAAGGGGGTTCAGGTCAGGGGAATGGGCCTGATCAATCAGCTGGTGGATGACGGTGTATAAGAAAGGGGGTTCAGGTCAGGGGAATGGGCCTGATCATTCAGTTCTATTCTTCCGACTTGAAACTCCGTTCTTATCCCCTTCATAGTAATTACGGATTTATAGCTACTGGCAATGGCATCACCCATGTCCTATTCATTTTGCAGTAGTGTCTCTGTGTATAAAGGGTCACCCCACCCCCGTACAAGTGGTTAGCCTCCTGTTCTACCTGTTGTGTTAGTAATGCCACCTGGTAACAAGGCATTGTACTACCATGTAATGTACATGGACATGCCACCAGCACCAGGTCACCCTCCATAACTCACCCATGTTTTCTGTCATGGTGTCCTAGTTGCCCCCCCCCCCATGTTACTAATGTGCCACTTTTGTATATTTGAATGACAAAAATGAGCAGTTACATGTATTCCGAGTTCTAAGAGCAAGCTGTTAGGCTTATGCTGCTAGGTCTGACATCAGTGCCCCAAGCCAATTCACACTGGAAACACAGATCAAATGTCCACTACTGGAAATGGGATTGTGAAGTATGGCTGTTTCCACCCATCAACATGTTTAACAATTTTTTTTACAGAGAGTAACTTTACCCCAAATGTCTCTCACAGGCTGTAAGAGTTGGTGTTGGTGGTGTGGTTGATCATGGCAGTGTTGGTCAGTTAGCTGACTACCACAGTTACGTGCAGCCTTGTAGGCCCAGCTGCATATTGTAATCCATATGGGGTGAGTGGTTGATGGCACTGTTGGACAGCCTGTTGTCCACAACCATTGGCAGGTCTGCTGACTGTAATGCCTACAAGAGTCACCCACACCCCGGATTCTATAGGAATAAAAAAATTCCAATAAAATTAGCGGTGGGGAACATTTAACAAAACTGCTTTTACTTCAAAAAAAGCCCTAAAACTCACCACAGAGCATGTAAACCCCAGCAACAGCCTTTATACAGAAATCTTTCAAACATCACAGTATATTACAAAAACTGCATAAGCCTAACAGCGCGATCTCAGAACTCGGAGTACATATGACTGCTCATTTTTGACGTTCAAATATACAAAAGGGGCACATGCTTGCACATTGGTAACATGGGGGGGGCAAGTAGGACACCATGGCAAAAAACATGGGTGAGTTATGGATGGTGACCTGGTGCTGGTGACTTGACATTCCACCACAATCCATGTACATAGGGGTACAATGCCTTGTCACCAGGCGGCATTACCACCACAGCAGATAGAACCACATGGGTGGTTGATCACACTGTTAGATAACCAGTTGTCCACAACCATTGGAGGTTCTGTAGACTGTTATGACAGCCAGAGTCTCCCACAACCCTGATTCCATGTGAAAAAAAATGTTTCCCATGAAATTAGGGGTGGAGAGCATGTAACAAAAGTGTGTGTTTTCTTCAAGAAAACCTCCAAAACTCAGCACAGAACATGTATACCCCCAGATGGATGGATGTAGATATGGCTGTATTGGCTGAAATAAATCTACGCTTGCTGCTTCCATTTGTGGTGTATATAAGGTTAACAGTCTGAATCTAGTGGCTAAGAAATTCACATCTAGTATCACAGCTCTTCCTGGTACAACATCTATAAGTTTGGTGACCTGAAATCATGTTCCAGCCAGTAAGATTCCAACACCATCACAGCTATCTGTCCCTATGGACCAAAAGGCTGGCCCTATTGTCCATAGTTTAGTTGTTTGTGCTCATTCAAATTATGTTTTCAGGCCATGTCCTGTAGAAATATAATCTGTGATGTGCTGTGCTGTCTAATAGTGTTGTAAATGTAGATAATTGCTTTTTATAGTTCTTAAGGCTGTTCATGTTTAATGTATGAACTGTTAATGCAGCCATTGTAAATTAGACAGAGGAGGAAGACACCAAATCATTTCTTCCCTGTCTTTTTCCCTGATTTGGCTGCTGCTCTAGTTACCCTCTGGTGTGTTAGCCCTGCATTTTCTAACTCCATTTCCTCTAATCCTGAGGAGGGATCAGCCAAGAATGAGGAGATAGAAGAGGATTCTGAGCCATTGCATTCCTCCTCTGACTATCCCCAATCTTTCCCTTTATTCAAAACTCTGTATCTGTTCTGCAACAATAACTCTTTTTTTCATCGATGTAGCAAAAGACAATCTTGCTTCTTTTTTCTTGTCTTTTGCTTTCACCAGGGTAAATGCATTGATTTTGAAGGGTGGGGGTGGCATGGTAGATGAGGTGCCTGGAGGTTCTGAGACTGAATCTTGTGCTACTGCTTGCTTCAGGCTTACTTATCTTTCTACGTCCTTCTGGCTGCTCCTCCATATCTGACGCTGGGTCCTTCCATTCCTCTAGTGTCTGACTTAGAGTCATATTAGCTCTTCTTTCCTCCGGGGGTCTTGCGTTTTAGCTTGTGTCTGTGTCTGAGTTCTAATGTCTTCCACGTGTCTTTCAGAAGCTCTAGCTGATCCTTACTGTTGAGCTTTTGTTACAATGTCTTCATATGACATGCATGTGCCTCTGGTGTTTGATGCCCAGAGGGATTTAGCAAACGAATGTCCCTGTGTGCCACACAAATTACATCTGAATGCATTTTAACACGCTGTGGTAACATGACCATATTCCATGCAATGAGTACACCTAGTACTATCACATGCATTGCTGAAATGTGAAGAGGAGCCACATTCAAAACATGATTTTGTCTGTCCTGCTTAGAACAGCATGCCTTTGTCCCTGCCTAGCAGAAAACTATTAGGAAGGTGTTCAATACAATAAACTGTGTGTTGCAGTTTCACTCATACCTTCCACCCCCCAGTCCAGATCTGCTCTGAGTCAATTATTGGCTCATGTTTGTCCAGTACTTCACATCTTTGCTTTAGCCAATATGAAATATCTGAAATATTGATGCTTTCTGTTCTGAACATGATGGTAATAGTTCTTAATGCTGGTCTAGTCAGAGGGATAGCCAAAAAGGGTATCCATAATTAGAAATGGGCGCACAAGGTGAAGAAAGGAGAGGAGGGAAAAGGGGTGGAGAGTGGTCCTGATAAATGCCAGGAGCTTAGGAACTAAAATGCCTGAGCTCCAGGTGATGCTAATTGAGGGGGAGGTAGATGTGGCAGTAATCACTGAGACCTGGGCCACTCAAGGGCCCGAGTGGGACCTAAATCTGGAGGGCTATACTATGTTCAGAAAAGATAGAGGGGGGAAGGGGGGTGTACCACTGTTAGTCAGAAATGGCATGGGTATTGGAGGGGGTAGAGGAGGCAGAGGGGAATGTGGAGGCTATTTTGGTCACCCTGCTGATGCAGGGGGTAGGAGAGTAAAGATCAGAGTGGTATACAGTCCACCACCACTGGCGGAGTTCCAGAAGAAAGTTTGGTGGCAAATCTCGAGGGACACTGTAGATTGGGAAAGGGAAGGGTAATGGTAATGGGGGACCTCAACATGCCAGGAACAGACTAGGGGACTATGACGTCACCAGTGGCCTGGGAGCAGAGGCTGCTGGATGTCTTCCAGGATGCGTTTCTGACACACCAGGTAGGTGAGCCAACTAGGGAGGCCTGGACACTAGACGTGGTCCTGGAGGACAGTGATCAGATTAGGGGCCTAGAGGTAAATGACCCATTGGCGGGGAGTGATCACACCACATTATGGTTCTTCCTGGACCTAGAGGGGAGGAAAGCCAAACAAGGATGGTAGTAACCAACTTTAGGGGTGCAGACTTCAGGGAGCTGGGAAGGATCCTTAAAGATCATTTGGACAGGATAAGGCTGGATTTGGATGCTGACAGCAAGTAGAAGACCATTAGAAGGGGAATACAGGAGTTTACCAGATCCTGCGCAAGGGAAAGGCATAAGTTCGGTAACAGAGCCGGTTTTAGGACTTTGGGGGCCTCCAGCAAACTCTATGACTGGGGCTCTACAGACGGGGCGGGCCCCCCCCGTAATCTTTCTACAATCAAAAGCATATAGTTAAGGAACCAGAGCTCTCCCTGCTCCATTACCTTCCCTCCCACTCTGCTGCATTAAACGTCTGCATTGTCCATATAATCCAATATGCTTCCTTACTGTAAATTGTTGAGGGGTTCTTAGTCTCATCATCTAGCTGAATTATGATTAAGCCTGACCACTACGGCAAAGTGACCACCTCCATCGGTCAGGAAAAAACATTTTATCTTGCCTTTAAGACCCGATGTCCTCCTGCTTTCAGTCTTGTGGGGTAAACCACACTCCAGCTTTATTATTAGAAAGTATACTTAGAATGGCAGAAAAAGGGGAGATATTGCTGATGGGTGATCTGAATATGCCAGATGTCAGCAGCCATTTCTAAGAGTGGGGTTAATCATAGGGGTCACAAGAATTTTCATAGGGTCGTAGAATGCAACCTAGGCGACCCCTAAATGGACGCCCTGATTCCCAACTCCTTACCTTAATTAATTGCAGGCAATATCAGTATTACACTGGAGTGACAGTAATTTAGCACAAACATTGAAGTCAAGCAGATAAATAAAATATACATACATACCTAAGAAGAAGAAAACTTGGTATCTGTGGGTGTAACTTACTGTAAGTCTCCTGAAATCTGGGCACCAGTAGTACAGACACCGGATCTGTGGTCTTTTGGCCAGCTGCTGCTGCTGCTGCTGCTGCTTGCTGAGCCTAACAGTTATTTCTTAAAAGAAATAAATGATTTACAGAGACAGCACAGCAAGCAGTACTCACTCAAGATCAGCCTGATCAGGAACCGTAGCGGTGGCTGGCTGTGGCTTCAGATGCAGTAGATAGATGCAGACCAGTCTGTAGACACTCAATGGTGGTCTTGTTCTCTAAAAGCTCTCTCTACTGCAAGGTTTCTCTCCTCGGCTATCTCTCTCTCTCTCTCGATTCTCCGACTCCGAGTCCGACTCTGTGTCTCTCTGGCTCCTTCAAGTTACGATAAAGGCAAAGCGACTTTACAGGCTCAGCTTCTCTCCAACGCTCTGGAACTAGTCCTCGGCTGAATAACTCCAAGAGCGCCGAAGGAATCATCTCTATAGAGCCGTCACGGACCTGAGTGGGAACCAGGTTTCAGGTCCGAGGGGGAGGAGGTGGCGGTGCAAATAATAGCAAGGGACTGAGTGGATCCTTTTGATTGGCTCCAACTGCTCCTCCACGTCACCATAATGTGCAGCATATGGGGGGAACGTGTGGAAACAACATGCTGCTTCTTACAGTTTCAGACTACAGGCTATGTGGACAGGACAATCAGCGTGGAGGGCAGGACTCGGGAAGTGCATGCAGAACAAGTGGGCAGGATATATATATTTTTTTTAGTGTGCAACTTGCGAGCAGCTGACTGAAAGATTGGTGGTGCCCCCTAATTTCTCTGTGTACACGCATGAGTTCAACTTCTGAGTTGCCATGCCAGGCCCATAAATATGCCCATAACTTGCCAGTAAAGTGTTACTTTTGGGAAATCACTGAGGCAGGCGGCGGCGCGAGCGGCCCCGGACGGGCAGCAGCATGAATAGCGAGGGCTGAGGCGAAAAATGAATACGGCACAGAAAATGTACAGTATACATGCCGAAGGCGAACTGGTGAAGGAACTAGTGATTACTGAAGCAACTTGGGTAAGTATGTGATGGTGCCAGGCTGCTGCTGCCTTTGTAGTTTTTTTTTCTGTTTTAGCAAGCTGAAGGTGAAGGGTAGTGGTTGCGCTGTATGTAGCAGTCAGAGTCAGGCTGAGGCTGTTTAAATGGTGTGTCTTATTTGCCTATTTGTGTGTGCAGCAGGGATTTGTACGTGGCTTGCATGCGGCAGGGGTCGGTGGGGGCCTCCAGCGGCCGCGGGGTTCGTGGGTGCCTAACGCCGGCCCTGTTCGGTAAGGCCAAAAAACCCTGCTGGTGGACCCGGGAGGTACAGGAGGTGGTGAGGGACAAGAAGGTGGCCTAAAGGTGCTTCAAGTGCTCAAGGAGTGAAAGGGATCAGGAGGAATATGAGCTAACAGCCAAGAGAGTCACCAGGGTGGTGAGAGCAGCTAAGGCAAAAAAGGAGCAGTCCTTGGCCAGTGGGATCTGGAGGGGGTACAAGGGGTTCTTTAGATACATAGGGGAAAAAAGGAAAGTAAGGGGGCAGATCAGCAAGATAAGGATAAGAGGTGGTTGGGCACAGGAGGCAGGGGAACAGGCAGAAGTCCTAAATGAGTACTTTGCCTCCATTTTTACCAGGGGGGATGGAGGGGCTATGTCAAGGAGCAGTGGTCTAGTACATTGTGATGTTGGTTGACTAACTATAAAGGGCAGTACTCACCAGGGTGGTGGAGCAGTGGTGTATTTGATTGTTTCTAACAGTCACCAGTGGTTGTGGCATACCCACCCACCTTCCCTCACCCCAGGCGTGGCATTTCCTTTATAGCCAAGGTTCTGAGATCACTTCCTCAACAGGTCTTGGAGCAGAACTGTCATATTCTTAATTACCCAGCACAGTGCATAAAGGGTAAGTACACCAAAAAAAAAATAATTATATATTACTCATTGTATATTATAAGCATGAGGGACATGTGGGGAGTGGTGCAGTGCACTGGCTGTGGGGCAGCAATTTTCTGGGAGACATTCTTGAACCTGCATTGCTGCCCTATTTGCAGACAACTGTCAGCTCTGAGGGAGGAGGTTGCCCACCTCCAGGCTGAACTGGCAAGGACTAAGGAGGCCTCCCCCACCCAAAGAACACCAGTTCCACAACCACTGCCTCAGAGGTTGCCATGTGTGAAGAGCAGATGGACCACAGTAGGTTCTGGGAGGGTGAGAGTGGTGGAACAGAGGCGTAGCCCCTGAGTTGCACCTCTACACAAATCATATGTCAGTCTGGCAAATCAAGGTTCCTCTATGATGACACTCTCATTGGAGACCAGGAAGAATGCTGGGGACATTCACAAGGGAGACCCACAAAAGAGTGGCAAGGGACAACACAGGGGAAAGAAACAGCTTCTGACAGGGGACTCAATTGTTAGGGGTGTAGACCTGGGGAAGGGAGAGGAGAGAGAAGTAAGGTGCTTGCCTGCCTGGTCCCATGGCTTGGAGGGACAGGAAGGGAATCCTCAGGATTTCAGAAGCAGCATCACAGGAGAGGAAACTAGATATCATTGTCCACCTTGGGACAAATGACCTAGCTAGGCATGAGATCAGTGCAGTGCAGGATGAATTTGTGGAGTTGGGGAGGGGCCTCAGACAGGTAGCAAGCACGGTAACCTTGTCAGAGGTGCTGCCAGTCTATGTCAGGGGTGAGGCTAGGGTACTGCACACCATGCAGTTTAATGAATGGTTGCAAAACTGGTGCAAAGCACAGGGCTTTGGCTTCACTGGGGACTGGGGGTCCACCTGGAGAGATGAAGGTCTATACTGGCATGATGGTCTGCATCTGTCCAGGAAGGGAAACATGCTCCTAGGTGACAGGTTTAAAGGCTTCCTTGGCAAACTTTTAAACTAGCCAAAGGGGGAGGTGCTGATAGGAAGCAGGAAAGTTCAAGCCTCCCCCCACAAAACATGGCAGGTAGTAGGGTAAACACTGAGGTACAGAGCTTGACAGAGGACAGGACAGGGGTAAATGGAAAAATGGACAAGGGCAATAAGAGCAGGGATGGGGTAAAAAAGGATAAAGCCAACATTAAATGGAGGGCAATGAGTACCAATGCCCGTAGTCTGGGAAACAAGCTTCCCGAGCTAGTAGCCCTGATGGAAGAGGAACACTTGGATATTGTGGCAGTCACAGAAACATGGTACATGGAGAACCATGACTGAGATGTCAACATACCAGGGAACACAATCTACAGAAGGGACAGGGAGGGTAAAAGAGGAGGTGGAGTTGCTTTCTACATAAGGGAAGGGATCAAAACTACAGAACTAAAAAGTAAAGGGGGAGGACAAGAGGAACTCTGGGTCACCTTGGAGACAGGAAATGGCATCACAATCCACACAGGGGTTGTATACAGACCCCCATCTCAAGGGGAGGAAATGGACAAGAAAATGATAGGGGGCATTCTCAAAATGGCTGAAAAAGGGAAGATACTGTTGATGGGGGACCTGAATATGCCAGATGTTAACTGGGCAACATGGACTGCAGCCACATCCAAGAGCAGGGTCATTCTCAATGCCCTACAGGGAGCATGTCTTAGACAGCTAGTGGTGGAACCCACTCAGGAGGGAGCAATATTAGACCTGGTACTCTCAAATGGAGAGAGGATCACAAACTTAAATGTCAGTAGACATCTGGGAACAAGTGACCACTGCACAGTGTGCTTCACAATAAACACAACCATGGAGACAACCCATACAAAGACAAGGATACTGGACTTTAGAAGAGCTGACTTTGGCATAATGGGTGAATACCTGAGGAATGCATTAGCAAATGGCCAGAAAGGAAGGGTGGAAGAACAATGGCGAAAAATCAAAACTGCCATCATGGAGGCAACAAGCCTTTGTGTGAAACAAATAAAGAAAACAAAGTGAAATAAAAAACACTATGGCTCTCAAAAGAGGTGTCAAGGAAGGTTAAGGAGAAAAAGGCTATATTCAAAAAGTATAAGGAATCACAGACGGAGCACGGCAGGGAACTGTATCAATTAAAGCAGAAAGAAGTGGGGAAGGCAGTCAGAAAAGCGAAGGCCCAAACCGAGGAAAAGATAGCCAACTCAGTTAAGAAAGGGGATAAAACCTTGCATAGGTACATTAGGGAGCATAGAAAGGTTAAGGGAGGGATAGTGAAGATTAATAAAGGAGAGGGGAGGTGGGCAGAGGGAGACAGTGAAAAGGCAGAGATACTGAATGAATACTTTTGCTCAGTATTCACAAAAGAAGAAGAGGAGGAGTTACCTAAACCAAACAGTAGAAGCACTCTGGATAGTGGGGTTGACACCAGTCCATTTACAGAAGAAAGAGTACTGAAAGAACTCCTAAAACTCAAGGTGGACAAAGCAATGGGGCCTGACGATTCACCCCTAGAATCCTAAAAGAGCTAAGGGAGGACCTAGTGACACCACTAACCACACTTTTTAACAAATCATGGGAAGACGGGGTGGTACCTGAGGACTGGAGGAGGGCAGATGTGATTCCCCTTCACAAAAGTGGGAGCAAGGCAGAAGCAGGAAACTACAGACCTGTTAGTTTGACCTCAGTGGTGGGGAAAATGATGGAATCACTTCTGAAAGAAAGAATTGTTGAGTACCTAGAGGCCAGCGGGGCACAGGACCCAAAGCACCATGGAGTCACAGCAGGAAGCTCATGTCAGATGAATCTAATCGATTTCTTTGACTGGGTGACCAAAGTAATAGACCAGGGAGTGGCTGTGGATATGGCCTACCTAGACTTTAGCAAGGCATTTGACACAGTCCCACACAAAAGATTAATAATCAAGTTAGCCAGCCTGGGACTGGGTCCCAGGGTGGTAGCCTGGGTAGCAAACTGGATGCACAACAGGACACAGAAGGTAATAGTGAATGGAACACATTCTGAAGAAAGGGGGGTTACTAGTGGAGTACCTCAGGGCTCAGTACTGGGTCCAGTCCTCTTTAACGTCTTTATAGGTGACATTGCAGAGGGTCTGGAAGGAAAGGTATGCCTCTTTGTGGATGACACAAAGATCTGTAACAGAGTTGATACACAAGGGGGGTAGAAAGGATAAGAAGGGACTTGGTAAGGTTGGAGGAATGGTCAGACATATGGCAACTTAGATTCAATGCAAAGAAGTGCAAATTAATGCACCTGGGAAATAAAAATCCAGGAGAAGAGTACACAATAGCAGGGGAGGTACTAACGACAACAATAATGGAAAGGGATCTGGGTGTAGTCATATCAGATGACATAAAGGTGGGTAAGCAATGTGAGAAGTCATTAAGGAAAGCCAGGGGGATACTGGGATGCATAGGGAGGGGCATCACAAGTAGAAAAAGGGAAGTGGTTATCCCTCTATACATGGTGAGACCCAATCTGGAGTACTGCCTGCAGTTTTGGAGACCTCATCTACGAAAGGACATGTACAGGATGGAAGCAGTCCAGAGGAGGGCAACTAAAATGGTGCAGGGTCTACATCAGAAACCATATGAAGAGAGACTGAGAGAGCTTAATATGTATACCCTTGATGAAAGGAGGGACGGGGGGACATGATAGAAACTTTTAAGTACCTCAATGAAATCAACACCAGGAGGATAGCATCTTTCAGAAAAAGAGATGTGTAAGAACAAGGGGGCACAATTTAAAGTTAGAGGGGGGATGGCTCAGGGGTAATGTGAGGAAATTCTTTTTCACGGAGAGAGTGGTGGACGCATGGAACCACCTTCCTGGAGAGGTTGTAGGGTCTAAAACAGTGGGGGAATTCAAACATGCATGGGACAGACATAAGGCAATTATAGTGGGGGGTTGCAGGAAGTAGGCTGTTACTTAACTAGAATCTGCAGCTTATCCAATAGGTAGGGAAATGGGCAGACTGGGTGGGCCAAGTGGTCCTTATCTGCCGTCAAAGTCTATGTTTCTATGTCTTGCAGGGGGAGCGGGGGCAAACCAGAGGAAGGGGTGGGACTGGTAAAGACCAGGGGCCCTGACGGGTCTGGGGAAATGGAGTGGCCACCACAGACAGGTGGGGAGCCAGCAGTACAGTGTGAAAAGTGGGAGGACTAGGCAGCTGAAATCCCAATAGAGAGAATAAGGGAAGCCCTCAGGTCTCTTCGGATGGAGAAAGCACCTGGGCTAGATGAGATACATCCCAGGTTGCCGAGGGAACTGGCAGATGTCCTGGCAGTCCCTCTAGTGGAGCTTTTCAACATCTCTCTGAGGACTGGGTGGGTGCCCCAAGACTGGAGGGTGGCCCATGTTGTGCAGATCCACAGGGGGGTTCAAGAGAGGAGCTGGAAAATTACAGGCCCATTATCCTGACATCGGTGGTTGGCAAGGTGATGGAGGGTACTGTCAAGGAAAGGCTAGTGGGGTTACTGGAGCAAACTGAATACTTGGACAATAGGCAGCATGGCTTTGTCCCGGGAAGATCGTGCCAGACAAACCTAGTTGAGTTCCATGACTGGGTGACTAGGGACCTGGACCAGGGTAGGCCAGTGGGCATCATCTTTCTGGACTTCAGCAAGGGGTTTGATTCGGTACCCCGCAGTGGCCTGCTGGCCAAGCTGAGGGAAATGGGGGTAGGGAGACAGTTGTTAAGATGGATAGGAAATTCGCTGTCTGAGCATACTAATAAGGTGGTGGTTGGAGGGTTAGCCTCATCCCCAAGGTGGGTTACTAGTGGGGTTCCCCAGGGGTCAGTGCTGGGGCCACTCCTGTTCAGCGCCTATGTCTCAGACATCAGGAATGGGATCAGGAGTGAGATGAGTCTCTTTGCAGATGACTCAAAGCTGGGTGCAGTGGTGGATGAGGAGAAGGGGAGGGTGGCCTTGCAGGAGGACCTGGAAGCTCTGGAAAGGTGGTCGGGAAAATGGAAACTAAAATTCAATGTGGGGAAGTGCAAGGTTCTGCACCTGGGAGTCAGAAATCCAGGCCAGGGGTATACCCTGAGAGGAGACACAATTCAAGTCACAGAGGGTGAGAGGGACCTTGGGGTAGTGGTAGATGTCAAGTGAACATCTCAGAGACCTGTAGGAGGGCAGCAGCAAGAGCAAATAGGATGCTGGGATGCATTGCCAGGGGGATTACCTCCGGAAAGGCAGAAGTGATCCTTCTACTGTACAAATGCTTGGTTAGGCCACACCTCGAGTAGTGTGTGCAGTTGTGGAGACCACATTTAAAGAGAGACATTACACTCCTAGAGAGGGTCCAAAGGAGGGTAACTAAAATGATCTGGGACCTAGGGGACAGGACCTATGAGGAGAGGCTCAAGATGCTCGACATGTACACCCTGGAGAAAAGGGACGGGGGGAAATGATAGAGGTCTTTAAGTACATGAAAGGGGTCAATAAGGGAGGCCCAGTCAGGGTGCTCCAAAGGAAGGAGGGTGGGGCAACAAGAGGTCACAGGTGTAAGCTGGAAGGGGGCAGGCTCAGAGGGGAGAGGAGGAGATGTTATTTCACTGAAAGGGTGGTGGAGTCATGGAATGCACTGCCCAGGGAGCTGGTAGAGGTGGAGACAGTGGACGGGTTTAAGAGGGGATGGGACAGGTACAGGGGGCGGGTAAATCTGACCAGGCCCAATACAGGTGGAACATCTGGGACTTGGGACAGTATAACCCAAGGGGTAGGGGGGACACCAAGATCGGTCCTCAGTGTGGGTGCTGAAAATCAAGCAGACTCGAGAGACTGTTAGGCCTATTCTGCTGGCATTTTAGTATGTTAGTATAATGGGGTGTCTTTTACGCAATTGTACTGTTTCAAAAAAGTGCAAAATAATGCACCTGGGAAACAAGAACCCAGGGGAAGAATACACAATGGGTGGGGAGGTAGTAACAACAACAAAACAGGAAAGGGACCTGGGGGTAATCATATCAGATGACCTTAAGGTTAGCAAGCAATGCGAGAAGGCAGTAGGAGGGCCGGGGGTATACTGGGATGTATAGGAGAGGCAGCAGCAGCAGAAAACAGGAAGTTGTTATCCCTCTGTACAGACAGTTGGTGAGACCCCATCTGGAATACTGTGTCCAGTTCTGGAGACCCCATCTTCGCAAGGACATAGACAGGATAGAGGCAGTCCAGAGGAGGGCAACTAAAATGGTGCTGGGTCTGCAAGAGAAGCCATATGAGGAGAGACTAAAGGAGCTTAATATGTATACCCTTGAGGAAAGAAGGGAAAGGGGGGACATGATAGAAACTTTCAAGTACCTCAAGGGGAATCAACAAAGTCCAAGAGGGTAGCATCTTTCAGAAAAAGAGACTTGCAAGAACAAGGGGACACAATTTAAAGATAGAAGGAGGGCGGTTCAGGGGCAATGTGAGGAAGTATTATTTCACAGAGAGGGTAGTGGATGCATGGAACAGCCTTCCTGAGGAAGTTGTGGGGTCTAAAACTGTGGGAGAATTCAAGAATGCATGGGACAGACATAAGGCAATTCTTGTGGGGGGACAGGAAGATATAGGTTGTTGGTTAACTAGGATCTGCGGCCTATCCTGTAGGTAGGGAAATGGGCAGACTAGATGGGCCTAGCGGTCCTTATCTGCCGTCAAAGTCTATGTTTCTATGTTTCTATGTTTCCAGAATCTGTCCAGGTTTTGAATCTGTTTAAAGCAGATGTCATAGTTTGACTCTCCAGTATGAATCATGGCATAAATTTCAGACGCATAAAATTTTAATGAGTCTTTAATCAGGGTTCTTGCCACACATTCTCTGTCTGGAGGCCGTTCCAACCCTCCTTTGTAAATTAAGTGCATAGCATTTCTTCCTGGTGCAGGTTCACCAGTGGACCGAAAACAGTCAGAACATTGCCTATTTATATTGCTTGCTCCAGCTATAGACTGTTTCTCATTTTCCACATTGTTTTGTCTGTTACCCTGTGTATTTTCCTGTGTGTTTTCTGAGTTCCTGACTCCCTGTGCAGATCCTCCTTTAGCACTATTCTCCTTATAGCTGGTGTCTTGATCTGACTGTACATTAATAGTACTTTTTTCATTAATTTCATAATCTAGTGGCCGCTTACCATGTTCAAACTTCTCTGAATTAGCAGTATGCTGTGTTGCATCATTTGCTTTCTTACCTTGCTTTGCAGTTTGTCCTTGACTTATTCTTGTTTCCTGGATTACAGCTTTGACAGGAGAATGTTGTTTCTGGTTTTGTTTTTCATCCGTTTCTTTGCTTGCTCTCTGTGAAGCACCCTGCACGCTGCTGTGTCTTGGCACGGCTTGATCCTCGCTATCTGGGATCCATTTTCCAGCTGCTGTCTGAATCCATCCTGTCACAGCCAATGCCTATTCTGGTGACCATGTAGAAGCTGTATTTAGATTTTTTTCTTGATGCCTTGTTCTTTCTGGCCTGCCAGATTGTGGTTTTGTCATTTGATCTCTAGTGCTTCTCAGGTTGGTTTGCGGTTTCTTCATTGCTGCTCCTGAAATGCCCGTGAGTGTTTTCCCAGTTATCAAAGCAGTTTCTGCCACTGCCAAGCATCTTTCTTCCTCTTGCAGCTGTGCTAAGAGGTGCACTCTTCTCTATTCATGTTTATCTATATCCTGAGACATCTCTGGTGAGACCACTAAAGCATGAAGGTGTCTGTCTGTTGTTTCCATTTCTGTTTGTGCATTGTCCTTGCTGTGGCATCCTGCCATAGGTACAATTTCCAACTCCATATTTTGTTCCATTGTAGCTCCAAAGACCTGGGCTTCTGAGGATCGTACCTCCAGCTCTTCCTCTCCAATGTCCTGCTGCATCTGTTTCTTCTTGCCCACCATCTTGTACAGGTGGTGCCCCCTACCCAAACAGTAGGGGAATTTCCCCAGAGCCCTGAATAACATTCCCCTTCCCATTAAAAAAAAGCAGTTCAAGGTTGTGTGTGGGTGTTGATGTGCAAAATGGCTGCCACTACACATTCAGTCACTTCACTACCAGTCTAGCACTGCTTGTAAAGCGCTTTGGGATACAATATGTATGAAAAGCACCATATCAATTCTGATTCTTCTGCTTCTTCTTCTAATCAAGAAAACATGGGCAAACAGTATAGCCTAGAGGGGTAAAATGCCAAGCTATAAATCTGGAGACTCGACAGACTTGGGTTTGAAACCCACAACCACCACTTGCAGACTGTGTGACCCTGAGCAATTCATTTAACTTCCCCGTGTTCCTTGAACACATCTGGAAATAACCTTTGACTCAGTGTGAATTTCCTGGTCATAAAATTCTAAAAAACAAAATCTCTGTAGTGGGGGATCTGGAACTGGAACCATCCAAGTGAATCCCTTGAGGCAGAGCCCTCATGTCAGGCTGTTCAACTCTGTGTGCTTCTTTCCCTACCAAGGGCAACAAGAAATCAGACCCGATAGTAGACCTGCCAAACCCCAGACCCAAGACCCATGGTGCAACCCTGGGCTTAGCAGGTCTACCCAGCCAGCCACAGTTGGTATCCTAAGATAGATCCCTAACTGGTCTCATAGTCAACTCCCTTCACTTTTTCCTGATGGAACATTTACTTTTTGAGGAGTTGTCTAAAATAAGGGTGGATAAAGCAATGGGCCCTGATGGAATACACCCAAGATTTATAAAAGAACTTAAGGATGAACTTGCCGCCCGACTTGCTGAATTGTTTAACAGTTCACTGGAACAGGGGATAGTATCACAGGACTGGAAAAGGGCCACGGTTGTGCCTTTGCACAAGGGTGGTAGCAGGGAGGTAGCAGGAAACTACCACCCTGTAAGTCTGACCTCAGCGGTGGGTAAAATAATTGAGACATTGCTTAAGGAAAGGGTAATGAACTACCTGAAAGCAAGTGGGCAACTTGACCCAAAGCAGCATGGCTTCACATCAGGATGCTTATGCCAAACAAATTTTGATAGAATTCTTCAACTGGGTTACAAGAGAAGTAGATCAGGGTGCAGCAGTGGACGTGGTGTCTCTGGACTTTAGTAAAGCCTTTGATACAGTTCCACATAGAAGGCTAGCCAACAAACTGGAGCAAGCTGGCTTTGGTCATAACAAAGTAGTTAAATGGATCACAAGCTGGCTGCTAGGCAGAACACAGAGGTTTATGGTAAATGGCACCTTGTTCTAAGAGGGGAAGGTGTCAAGTGGTCTGCCACAGGAGTCAGTACTAGGCCCCATTCTTTTCAACATATTCATCAGTGACGTCACTGAGGAACTGAAAGGGAAAGTCTGCCTCTTTGCAGACTATATGAAGCTCTGCAACAGGGTGGACACACAGGAAGGGATCGCAGAAATGGAGGCAGATCTCAGGATGCAGAGTAATGGTCCAGGAACTGGCAATTGAAATTCAATGTCAAAAAATGTAAAGTCATGCACATGGGTAGAAGTAACCCATGCATGAAGTATGTCCTGGAGGGGCAGCTTCTAGAAGAAACAAAGCTGGAATGGGATCTTGGTGTCATGATCTCAAATGATTTAACGGTAGGGAAGCAATGTGAAAAAGCGCAAGCAGCATCCTCAGATGTATTGATAGGGGTATTACCAGTAGGAAGCGTGATATAATCCTCCCGCTGTACAGGTCCCTGGTGAGACCTCACTTGGAATACTGTGTGCAGTTCTGGAGACCTCACCTAAAAAAAAGACATAGACTGTCTGGAAACTGTACAGAGATGTGCCACCAAAATGGTGCAGGGTCTGCACCAGGAAACGTACAAAGATAGGATCAGCCAGCTAAAATGTATTCTCCTCAAGCAGAGGAGGAACAGAGGAGACATAATTGAGACATTTAAATTTGTTAAAGGGATCAACACAGTACAAACCAGGAAACTCTTCCGAGAAAACAGGGCTGCACGTACTAAAGGACACAACATGTACCTGGTGGGAGGTAAATTCAAAACAAATGTTAGGAAGTACTTTTTCATGGAGAGGGTGGTGGACCCTTGGAACAGCCTGCCACCAGAGGCAGTGGCAGTCAAGGTGGTCAGTGAATCCAAACAGGCATGGGATAGACAGTATAGTCATCTTAGTGAGACAAATTGATAGTGGGGGGTAGAAAACCCAGGTACACTAGATGGACCACACAGTCTCCTTCTGACGGCAAATTCTTATGTTCTTATGTTCTACTCCTGGACTATATCACTGTAGGGAGAAGCCCCACAGATGAGAACAATGAAGGTTGCAACTAATTTACCCCAATGCAGGGAGAGGGATAGTATATTTTTAATTCACTCAGCATCTTTTATTACTAAGACAAAGAACCTCTGCGCGCAAACACTGAGGCAAGGGTTACTCCAAAGGGCATTTGGCTGGGAAGCCAAGTTTCAAGAAAATACAAAATCACACATGCCCACACAATGCAAAGCATCATGTACTGCATATGCAAATCACCACAGAATGTTATGCTGGTTCAACTTTAAGCAGAATTGCATGGTGCCGAAAGGCCTCTTACACAGTTTGCAATCTGTTAGCACACTTTGCAAACTGTGTGAGAGGCCTTCCGGCACCATGCAATTCTGCTTAAAGTTGAACCAGCATAACATTCTGTGGTGATCTGCATATGCAGTCCATGATGCTTTGCATTGTGTGGGCATGTGTGATTTTGTATTGTCTTTTATTACTAGATTTGTGCTTACAATGTTAGCCATCCTAATCTTCTGCTTTACTACAGAAAAGTTTAGCATATTGAGGATTCTGCAGTGCAGTGCTTCCCCCCTTGTACCAGTATAATTCAAGATACCACATAAGCTGAATCATTATCTTATTGTGCTTAGGCAGTGCAATAAGATAATGATTAGATACTTCAGCTAATGTGGTGCTTTCAATAATGCTGCCATAAGGGGGACTTGCTGTATATGGTAAGGCACGTGATTTGGATGGCTGCCATTGTCAATGAATTTTCAAAATCCAAGCAGACAGCTAGATGAACATATTTTTAATGTAACTTAAGCATAAATATGTAACACAGATGTAGCAGCACACTCTTCATGGGGCATACCTGTGACTTTATTGAAAAATATTTCTGACATATTTCTCTCAGGTAGTCAAAAAGGATTGAATTATATTCACAAAAGCTGTTTGAGTGTAAAAAGGTTCACAGGACGTTGTCTCTTTCAAAAGAACCTTTGTGGTGAGCAGATTTATATCTGGGAGTGAGTGTGCTTCTAAATAGATTAGAATTTGATGGCAGATAAGGACCACTTGGCCCACCCAGTCTGTCCTATCACATAAAAGGGACTGTCTATAAAAGCCCATGCTTCTGAAAGCACCCTGTAGTGATGAAGCCTTGTTCAAACCATAGAGGCAGCTGAGGTTATGGTGGGGAGCCTTGACTAAACAATCATCATCTGGGGTTATGTGCACCAGACTTAAAACCAGTTTGTGTCTGCTTCCCAAGTATGGGAACAAAAGGAGGGAGATCCTTGTGACTAACAGGATGATTTGACAAATGGACGGACCCCCCTTGAGAGGTTTAACCTGAGAATACAGAGCTCAGGCCATCAGTTTCAGTTTGGGAGCAGGACATGTCAGAAGTCAACTGTAAGAGAAGAGAAAGTTCTGTGTCTTCTGTATCTCAGGCTTTAGTGACAGATTGGTTCTAAAAAGGAACAGACACACGAGCTGGGGTAAGATCTTTTAGATTTGTTTTCCAGGACTAGATATGTTTTTCTTCCTGTTATCTTTCTGTTTAAACTGTTTCCAGTTTTTATTCCCTAGTGTGTTTATCCCTTTTGTATTTTATTGTATATTATGTAATTTCGTAGTGTAAAATTAACTATTTATATATTGAATATTCCGTTTAACTGTGCAGTGTTTTTGGTATCAATTTCTATTAACCAATCTGGTGTCTACTACCAAAGAGCACAACTTCTGAGTATGAAGATAACCTATGTCTGATACAGAAAGGGTGAGTGGCTCCTGGTAGTGACTAAAGGGTTGAACCTGTTGCCTAAAAATAGGCCTTGCACTGGTTGAGTAGAGTCCAGTGGTGGGATTAGAACTAAGCAGAGATTCCCTTAATATCCAGGTGGTGGCAGAGTTGAACTACAAGTAGCTGTCCAGGCATCTAGTGGCTATTGTGTGACAGCCTGTGAAAAACCAGCAAAAGTGATGTCAACTATTGTCATAAATGAATACATACTTACTATGAGGGACTCCACAATAATGTAAATGATATTTAAAGAGCACCTCTTCTGGTACAGACTCCAGAGGCCATGAAGGACCCTTACCCACACCCAAATTGATTAATGCACAAACTTGAATTTTTAGTTTCCTCTGCTTAGGAAGGGAAGGGACTGTATTTTGGCTTCATGGAGCTGAGCTGCAGATCCCTTTGATTTCCTTGTCTTGAGTGCCACACCCTCGCTAGCACATTATGTGATGTCATTATATGGAGAAGTGGGGAGCAGGCTCCATAGACAGTAATGGGGCCATTTTTTTAACTTCATTTTTTATAAATTTCTAATGCTTTTTCTGAACACATCAAGGCCACCCCTCAACTAACTAGGGCCTTGATTTGTTCAGAATGGACATCTAAAACACAAAACATTGAGTTAAAAAAGGCCCCATTACTGTCTGTGGAGCATACCCCCACAATCTCCATAAAATGACATCACATAACATGCTGGGGGGTGATGCTTAGGACAAGGAAGAGAACTAATCAGTGACTCAATTTCACTGAGCCAAAACATAGTCCCTTCCCTTCCTAAATAGAAGCAACTGAAAATTTAAGTTTGTGCATTTATCAAATGGGGGAAATGGGGGGCAGGTAGGGATCCTTCAAGGTTTCTGGAAGGTGACTTCAAAAAATCCAGGAAAGGTGCTCTTTAAGTATTTCACTGATACTGCCAACCTTAGAAGTCATCCAGAGAAAGTCAGTAAAACTCAATGAATATGGCCGCCCCCAACAATTTTTATAAATTTATTCTGCTTAGTTACTTTTTAACCATACAAAGTAGGTTCATAATCTAGCAAAGGGTTGTATTAGTACAAGTAAAGCTGGGATCAGTTTGATCTTCTGCTTCAAATGTTGGGGGTCAGACCAGAAAACCTGGTGGTCAGACATTTTCTGGTTTGTCAGAACTACAGTACATTAGGTGACACTTTTTCTGGTAATAGCAGCGGAAAATCTTTCAATATACAGGGTCAGTGCTGAAGCATTACTTTTATTTTTGTGCTTCAAAATCCTCCACAATCCCAACTAGGGACTTCAGTGGGGGTTAACCCACACCCTGCTGCAGATGTATCAATATGGTATTAGATAGATAGATAGATAGATAGATAGATAGATAGATAGATAGATATTTTATTTATATAGCCCCCCATCCCTGAGGCTCAGGGCACTGTATGATTCTTAAAGCACAACCATAAATCAACAAATTGACACCATAGGGTAAATAAAACACAAACTGTATCTACTGTATCTATTTTAGAACAACCTTAAAATGAGAGCGTCAGCAACACGAATCATTTTCGATTTTATACCATCATATGCTTGACAAAATAGAATTGTCTTCAGTCCTCTCTTTAAGGCTTCCTCCAAGGATGCCTCTCTCAAATAACCTGGCAGTGAGTTCCACAGGATTGGTGTGGCACTGGAGAAAGTCCAGTTTCCCAGTTGCCACAGCCTAGCCCTGGGAACCACCAGGAGGCAACCCTTGGAGAAATGGAGATAGAGAGCCAGGCGATGAGGAACAAAGAGGTCTTGCAAGTAGTCTGGTCCCTGGCTGTGAAGGGCTTTATAGGTCAGTAATCTGACTTTGAAAGCAATCCTCCACCTTAACGGCAATCAATGCAGTCCACAGAGAACAGACGTGATATGGTCGAATCTCGGTGCACCCATCAACAGTCTGGCTGCCGCATTCTGCACCAGCTGCAGGCAGCGGAGGTTGACCCAGATAGCCCCAGCTCCAGAGCATTGCAGCAGTCCAACCTAGACATGATGAAGGCATGTATTAGGGTGGCAAGGTCATAGAAACATAGAAAGTGACTGCAGCTAGGGACCAAAGATCCATCTAGTCTGCCCTAAGTGCTACCCCCCACTTAGAATTTCTTAGAGACAATCCCCCTTATGCCTATCCCTAGTAAATTTGAATTGCCCTACTGTTTTGGAGTCAATGACTTCTGCAGGTAGGCTATTCCATGGAGCAACCACCCTTTCTGTAAAGAAGAATTTACGCATGTTACCCCAGAACCTCCCTCCCCTTAATTTCATTTTATGACCCCTTGTCCTTGTGGAGCTATTGATCAGAAAAAGTTCCTGGGTAGTGACTTTGTTTATGCTCTTCAGGAACTTGAATGTCTCTATCATGTCACCCCATCTCTGCACTGCTCCAGTGAGTACATGCTGAGTTGTCTTAATCTGCCTTCATATGGCAATTCATAGAGCCCTTGCACCAGTTTTGATGCCCTCCTCTGTACCATCTCTAGTCTATTCACATCCTTCCTGAGATAAGGCCTACAGGATTTTATGCATTACTCAAGATGGGGCCTTACTAGGGAGTTGTATAGTGGCATGATCACTTCCCTCTTTCAACTTGTCATGCCCCTTCCTATGCATCCCAGCATTTTGCTGACTTTTTGCACCACTTTTTCACATTGTCTGCCCACTTTTAAGTCATCAGAGAAGATGACTCCAAAATCTCACTACTGTTTGGTGGCTGTTAGCTGCTCCCCTCCCAGATAGTAGACTGCCCCTGGGTTGCTCCTGCCCTGATGCATCACTTTGCATTTTTTTTGCATTAAATTTTAATTGCCACATTTTGGACCATTTTTCTAGTTTGAGCAGGTCACTTTTCATTTGTTCCACTCCCTGAGTAGTATCCACTCTGTTGCAAATCATTGGCTGGTTTCAGGGCTTGTGTTCGGGCAATACTCCTAAGATGATAGAAACCACTTTGGATGATGGCCAACACTTGAGCCTCAAGTGTCAGACCATTGTCAAGGACCAAGCTCAGATCCTTAACCTGAATAGAGGGGTCCAGGGAAACATCTCCCAGTCTAAGCCCAGCACTGGCTTCTGATGGAAACAGCACAGTACCACATTAAGAGGCTCAGCTTTTCAGCATGTATGTGGCAAGAGAGCAGGTAAATTTTCTAACTTAAAAATGATGTATTTTAGTTCTGAAATGAAATAATATAAAAAATAAAATAAACATATTGATACATTTTCAAGAAATACAACATTGCTAAAAATTACATGATGACATTTTTGGGACTAGCAAATACTGCTGTTTGAAGATGAAATGTGAGAATCGTTTGTAACATAGAAACAAGTCTACAGAAAACAGCATTGTGTTGCATTACAGCATATGGATAGACTCTGTTGTGTACAAAAATCAAAAGTCAAAAGCTCTGCTGTATCATAGTTGTGATGTCAGAGCAATCAATGCTTTTTAAAAGTCATTGCACCAAAGTTCTGATTTCACAATTGTAGAACAATGAAATGCAACTGTCTAACTCTTTGGTCTGTACATTCCACAAGCACAGCTCCAAAACTGCCATCCAATTAGTCACTTTCAACAGTGCCAATTGTGGCTGTGACAGCATGTTTTCCTCAATTGCACAGTAACTGAACTGCTTGAAATCCTCTTCCTTGAATGTCATCAACTGCAAGTTTTAAATGTTTTAATGTTAAACAAATTATTTGAATATGTTTAGAGTTATTAAGTGATTCAACAAAAGCAGCTAAATTATTCAACAGTTTCAGTGCAGTAAATAAAAATATTCATACTGAGCATATGTTGTCATCTCTACCCTTCAAATGAAACACAGTTTTGTTCTGTATGAACATACAGGGCCTGATATTAAAAAGGAAATCTTTGATGCAAGATGCCTGCGCCAAATGGGTATGATGCAAGTGGCAATTTATATCAATGTTTTCGGCAATCCCACTGTTCAATCACAGGCAGTGTCAAAATCAGGATGCCTTGCTCTTAAGCCATCTCGCACCACCCACACAGCAGAAGTGCCTGGTGCCAAGTCACAAGGGGGCCTGAGACACAGTGGTTTCCCTTTTCTGGAATTTTAGAAGCCCTGCCATGGTTACAACAGTGGGGTGACCTTAGACCAACCAGGAGGAGGTCTAAGGGCCATATGTCACTGTCAGGTTGGGCAGCAATTGGGGAAGCTGCAAGGATATGGTAGGGGTAGAAAGAGCATGAGGGGTGACCTAGGGAGCAACAGGGGCAGAGCAGCAGTGTGAAGGTGATAAGGAGGCACTGTGTAGGGGTGCCCTGCGCTAGTACAAACAGTCAGTTGGTCCAGGTACAGGGGGATTGGCAGGAGGGGACTGGGGACTGGCCTGAGGGGGACACAGCCCTGGCACCTGCCCCATACATGCCATTGACCCCAACTCTATCAGTGGGCAGCAGTGGATGCAGATTGTGGGGGGCAAGTGGTGGATGGGAGCAGTCTCTGGGCACTGAGACAATCCCCTGATTCCCAGCCCTCTGCGTGGAGGCTGGCTGCTGTCTGCTGATGGTGTAGGGATCATTGGCACCATTGGGCAGGTGCCAGGGCTGTATCCTTCTCAGGCAGGGTCCTGGTCCCTTCCTGCCAAACCTCTGGTACCCAGGCCAATCAGCTGTCTGTACTAGTGCAGGGCCCACAGGGTGCCACCTCATCACCCTCACATTTCTGCCATGCCCATGTTGCTCCTTAGACCACCCCTCATGCTCCATTTCCCCTGTCCCCTCCTGTCAGGCATATTCACTCTTTACTGTCGTGGCCCCTCTAGTGTTGCAGCAGGTGGGGGGTTGCAGATCCCTGCGTCAAAACTCTGCAGGTGCACCAAATCATCAGTGAAACCCCGTGGCTGCAGCAACTCTCAGGTCTTTAGCACAGGGAGACCCATTTTTAACATTTGGCATAGGATCCCTAATATACCCCAAGTTTGTTGCAGTCCTAGATCACTGCAACTTGTGACAATCTAAGGGCTCTTTGAAAATCGTGCCCACAGTATTCTGTAAGTATTGCATTGTATTGCACTATATTGGAAAGCACTGATAATGTTTACAAGGGATATCTCTAAAAAAAGCCTGCTTAATTAATAGATGTGAGGGTTTAATACCTATGCGTTTGTTTATTTGGGGACCTGGTAAGCACACTAGACCGGGGTACTTTTACAGGCATAGTTTTTGCTGCTGTAAAGTGACAAGTACAAAGAAAGTTACAATAAACATAATTGACGTAAATTGCTATAGAGTATAACAAACAATAGGCATTAGAACAGCAATGATCATGATGTACATTGACAGGAAAAATCATTCATTGGGTAGTTACAGATGCATCTTTTAAACAAGGTGAAAGTTGGTTCATCTCACAAAGAGTGGGGAAAGCTGTTTCACAGTCTAGGAGCACAGTCAGAGAAGGATCTCTGACCCATATCTTAGGAAGCAGGAGGCTATTCAAGGAAACACTGATCAGTGATCTTATGGTCTAAACATTATAATCTTACAGGACAAAAACTCAACTAACAGAGAGAGAGACAGAGAAAGAGAGAGGCCTCAGCCAATCAGGTTTTACTACAGTATAAGCAAAAGTCATTCATTCATTTTGATACTTACCACAGAATGGAGAAGATGTCTCTACAGGTCAGGACAGTTTTTTTTTTATTTTTACAGATAAAAAAAATTGACTTTTGTGGGGTGCTTGTGGGAAATGGAGGTGTGGACCAGAGGGGAGTTGGGTGGGGGAACTTCTATTGATGATCAGGATTGGGAGTGCTAGTGAGAGTAGGAGAAGTGTTTTTGGCATGCAGATCTGAAATGGTATGAACTGATATGATGTAGCACAGCAGTACTACCATTACTCACTGACACTGGTACTAATATGGATTTAGAGCAGCAAAGTTCAGTGAGCAGGGAGAGGAGGATTTTTCAATGCAGAGGGTGGTGGGTGGACGTAATATCATTATAAGGCTCAGGGTGGTGGTAGGGGGTGGGTACAAGTAAACAGAGTGGATGGGTGGGATTTTAACTGTACCATGTAAAGTTAGTGGAATGTTGGGAAACTTCACAAAGTTTTGTGAAGTATGAAGTTCCCTGACTTAACACCAGTTTTGCTGACCAAGTAAAATTTCACATCTCTAGTCACAAATGATTTTGTCAGTTAAGCAGCCTAAGGAATCAACCCTTCTAACATCTAAGAACAGACAATTTAGGTTAAAATACAGATCACAGTGATGAATTCTAAAATAGGTAATCAATGTTAATCAAAAAATATTACTATAGACCATGTTTAACCCATTAAGATCTGTTGCAGTGGCATTCATAAAGGCAGAGGAGCCATAATTGAGAAGAGGAAGGGGACAACTGTTGACAATAGCTAGCCATGCCTCAGCAGAAAGGCAATGTTTATGCCTCCTTCCTGATCCCAACTTTTGACTGGTGAGTTTATAGACACAGGCAATGTGGCCACAGAAAGAGAGAAGAGGGTCCAACATAAGTCCAAAATACTTCAGGTAAGCCACTTGATCAAAACATGCAAATCTAAGATATCCAGTCTGCAGTTTAGATTAAGGAGTCTGGGACAGGAGTGAAACACTGTATCACTAAGTTGGTTTTACTACAGTTGAGTAAGCTGACTGCTTAAAAAGCCACTTCTGCAGGGAATTGAAATCCTGATTTAGGGATGCTGAGATAAAATTAAGAAATTTCGAGGTGTAATAAAGCATTAAGCCATCAGCATACAAAAATGATTTGCATGAATTGATAGACGTAGGAAAACAGGACAAATAAAATAAAAAGGGTCTTAAAATTGACCCTTGGGTGACATCCTTAGTAACTTGACGATAACCAGAGACTGCATTGCCCAAGTACACCCACTGGAACCTACCATGGACATACTTCTGAAACCAGTTATGAGAATGTATTAATATACCCAAGGAATTAACCTGGAGAGTAAGTTATCATGGGTAGCCAAGTCAAAAGCTTCTGTCAAGTCCCCAAGTATAGCACCAGTCATACAGCAACTGTCCATGCCCTTACACCCTGGTAACAATTTATTTTGCATGTCAATTTCAATGTAACTGCAGGGGAGGTAATCATAAATTACATGAAACAGGAGTGATTACACTGTAGCTACATGTTTGTTGCATGTAACTGCATTGCAAGTGCAACGCAGTTACAGTGTGGTTACTGATCAAAGCAGCATGGGTTCCATGACCTTCTCCAAACCCATTCTGCACCACTATAAGTAAGTTGCATTTCTCAATGCTGTCACTAAGCTGGTTGAACACAATTCTCTAAAGAAGCTTGGTTAATGGTGAGAGAATGGATATGGTAGGGTAGCCATCAATGGAAACAGGAGAACCATCTTTGGAAACTGGAACAACTCTTGCAAAGTTCCATACAGTAGGCATACAGGACATAATATAGTAGTAGCAGTGGATTTGTCAAGTTATTTTCCAAAATGTCTGGAGATCTCAAAAGAGATTGATGAGATATCTTGCAGCACATGCCATCCTGGATATTTTTTCTGTTAGGTATCTCCAGAGAATCTCAGGAGATAACTTTCTGAATTGACTGTTACCAATGTAAGTGACAAATTAAGTATCTTTGATAGTAAAGAGTACTTAGCTGGAGGGATCTAGTATTACCCTGTAAGTTTATCACTCCCAGCACCCACATAGGGAGATAAGGGAAAATAATAGCTTGTAGGTGTCACTTTGAGAGATTACTTTAATAAAGTAAAATAGAGGTTAATTTGAGTTTGGAGAAGGGCAACTGGAGAAATTGCCAGAGAGAGTTGGAACATCAATATATGGAAGTACATTTCCATATTTGGAAAAGTCAGAAACCTTATTTTTAAACACTTCTGCAAATAAGTCTCGGATCTGTATCTGTGACATCATCTAGATAAAGCTGTCCAATATTTATATTTTTTTACTGGGGTTAATAACAGAGTTAACTGCAGCCCAGAAGGATTCTCAAAGTTCTGAATTTGTTACAACTTAAAGTAGTTTTTCAGTGACATAATCTCCAATTTACACTGGCTTGTACATTACCTATAATTTAGTTATAGATCAGGAGAGGCAATTTGATTATGAGAGCAACATACGTTATCTCAGAGTTTCATTGAGGACAATAAAATATCGGTAAGGCACCTATTATATGTACCTGTAAGGCATCTCTTTATGAAGCTTGCAACTGTGAGGCAGAAAAAGTGTAAGGAAGAGTCAATGTCAGGCATAGAGTTGTGATAGGACCAATCAATGCCTCCCACATTGCTTAGCAAGGAGTTTGTGTTAACCGTAGAGAAGTCCCTACTGTAGAAATTTTGGGAGGTATTTTAGGGGCCCCACATTACCAAATGCAGTAAAACTGGAGAGTGGTCACTTATTTGGTCAGTCCAGATCCTAGACACAGTGATCCTGTCTTCCTACTGATGATAATCTAGCTCAAAACAGTGTGGCTGGAGCTTTCACTGTTTAACCAAGTTGTTACAGAAATTAATTGCATTAGATTTAGTTGTGTTAATGTAGAGTTGTTCCCATATTTACCAGGAGGGGAACAAGGCAAGTTAAATTAATCAGCAATCACCATATCATGATGTGGCAGGCAGCCCACAATGATATTAATGATCTGAGTTAGGACAGTTTCTCCAAGTTTATGGGGATTATCAGCACATCATATATACATATACTTAAGAAACACAGACTACGTTCAGTTATAAGCACTTCATTAGAGCATACATTAGACACATTATTAGTGATTAGAGATAGATTGAAGTGTTTCATAAAGTAAATCAGGACCCCACCCCTTTATTAGAGCCCACCCTGTTCTTGCATAGAAAAAAATAGCTTTTTAGATAACAGGCAGAGCCAGAAGTTGAGGGCTTTAGTCATGTTTTATATATACCAGATATATATCAGGATTATAGAGGTCTGTTATAGGGATACTTGCCCCCTTTGTTTAATTGTTTGACTAGCTTTTACAATACAGATTCACAAGGACATGACAGCAACCCTCCACATGGACAAACATGGCTCTTTATCAGAAGTGACAAGCAACTAGCAACTCTACACATAATGGATACAAGTATGACACTGAGACATGAACCTCTCAATCAAGCACATCTATTTAGATTACATTTACAGAATAAAGTGAGAGAAAGAGAGAGAGAGAGAGAGAGAGAGATCAATAAAGGCAGTTTAATGCACATAAGAGTCCTGTTATCATACCCTTCCAGACATTGAAATTATCCCAGGGGGCAAGACAGATAGTCCAAGGAATTTAACCCAGCAACTACTGTCTTAAAGGTGTTGATCCTGATATCTTCTCAGCATAGTTCCTTCTTTTCCAGGTCAGTGTTAGGACTCAGAGGCACTCCAGCAGTTACACAGTTCAGAAGTAAGTCCAAAGTCTTGGGTATGAATCTTATCCATCAACTCCACTAGATCAGCACAGGTCCTGCTTCCACATTGGCTTGTTCCTTGAGCTAGCAGTTCACATTGGTACAAGAATCTCAACTCAGATGGCAACCACTTGTCCTTTGGCAATTACAAGTCTTTGCACTGCTGTGTGTAGACCTTTTAATGGTAATACAACTCGGTCCTTTGTCCAACACCTGCCCTGGAAGCAGATGTTGTGCACAGGTTGGATGATAGATAGCTTCGGAGGCTAGCTCATATTTAGGGGTTCACCTGCTTGTCTCAGCTTGCCCTGCTATCATAAGTTGAAGAAATTTTAGATGATTTATATTTCAATTTTGCTGTGCATGACCCCTTTTTTTTTGTCAAGGTTCTTAAGCCCTCCAGAAGACAATGTTCACAGATGAGGTCCTCAAACAAAGTCCAGCTTTCACTCTAAAAATCTATCCTTTTACTTTCTCCTGACTGGCTGGCTGACTTCCAGCAGTGGCTGGGATGAGCTGGGATTTTATATCCCACTCCTCCTCCTGTTCCTACCAAGGAGTGGTCAGTCTTGGAAGAGTATGACATCAGGAATTATTTAAGATTTAGCACGCATTAGATTGGGTCATACTAATTACTGAAGCAGTGTCAGTGGCTAAGCAGGTTGCATGCTCACCCCTGAGGCTGGAAGATCAGAAGGCTGTGGGTTCTAGCTCCACACCAGGCACTTGGGGTTAAATCCCAATACTGACACTGCTGTGCAGCATGAGGAGGGTGCTGCACTCTTGAGGTGTTGTCTTTTGGATGAGACGTTAAACCGAGGTCCCATCTGCCTGTTCTGGTGGTAGCTCAGGTGGATGTTAAAGATCCCATGGCACTTCTTAAAAAAGAGTAGGGGAATTTTTTATTTAGACTACACAACAAATAATAACAAACAGTGTTTTTGCACTCTACAAATAATATATGTTTTTACAGGAAACAAAATATCAAAAAGGAATTGTAATCATTCATTTCAATCAAATCACAATACAAAAATAGTTATCATGTAACCAAATACAAAAAAAATAAAAGTTTTAAAAGTAAAATCATAAACTTGGTTCTTTGATCTTCCTCTTGGCATATATAAGTCTAACTTTCAATTATGAAAAGAAAGCTAAAAGAAAAAAACAAGAAATCCAGTGTCTAGCCAAGATGTATTTCTCCACCACAATTTATACAAATCAGGAGACCAATGTTTGTCTTTTTCTTGTATACCAGCTATATCTTGTAATATTGTATACACAACTTGCTCAACAGTTTTATGTTGTTGTCTTAATGTAAGGGCACATCTTGCATGCCAAATCTGAAATGTGATACATAATAAGATTATTTGTATTGTGCGTTTCTCAAATTTTCTCCATTCCACACGAAATATGCCTAAAAAGAGCATATCTGGGGTGATATTATGAAAAGGTCAAAGAATCCATAATTTGTTAGGATACTGCCAAAAGGATGTTGTAAAGGGGCATTCCAGGAAGAAATGTTCTATCATTTTCATTTTTTTTTAGGCACACCCCACCCTGGGACACAAAAAGAGTAGGGGAATTTTTTATTATAACTTGAAAACAAAATATGTACACAATAATGTTGCTTCACACAAAATCATAATGGAAATTAAAAGTAATCATAAATAAGTATTTCCTGATTTATTCAATACAATTCCATTTTTCTGGTCCTGCATCTTACCAATAAAAGCTGAAAACAGCCCCCCCCCCAAACTAAAGAAGTATAGGATTATCTATTATACCTGCTAACCACATTAAATAACAAACAGTGTTATCTTCACACCAATTAATACAGAAAACTGAAAGTAACCAAAATCACAAGTATTACCTTCATACTCTGTTTAGTTGACTTTACCTGAAAAGGTGTATTTGGATTTCCTATTGTCTCAAACCAGTCTACGACTATTGCAGGCCTGCTCTCTTTCGCTTATATTCAGTTTTAAGATTCAAATTCCACAGATTTTTCTTATAATAGTCATACAAACTCTTTCTAATACAACATATAGGGGAGAGTCTTCTTAGAAACATAGAAACATAGATTTTGACTGCAGATAAGGACAGCTTGGCCCACCCAGTCTGCCCATTTCCCTACCTATTAGATAAGCTGCAGATCCTAGTTAACCAGCAGCCTACTTCTTCCTACCCCCACCCCCTAGAATTGCCTTATGACTGGCCCATGCATGCTTGAATTCCACCACTGTTTTTGACTCCACAACCTCCTCCGGAAGGCCATTCCTTGCATCCACAACCCTCTCTGTGAAAAAATACTTCCTTAAATTACCTCTGAGCTGCCCCCCTTCTATCTTCAAATTGTGCCCCCTTGTTCTTGCACACCTCTTTTTGAAAGATGCTACCCTCTTGGACTTTGTTGATTCCTTGAGATACTTGAAAGTTTCTATCATGTCCCCTCTCTCTCCTTTCTCTCGAGGCTATACATATTCAGCTCCTCAAGTCTCTCTTCATATGTCTTCCAGTGCAGGCCCTGCACCATTTTGGTGCCCTCCTCTGGACAGCCTCCATCCTGTCTATATCCTTGCGGAGATTGGGTCTCCAGAACTGCACGCAGTACTCCAGATGGGGTCTCACCAACTGTCTGTACAGAGGGATAATAACTTCCTGTTTTCTGCTGGTGATGCCTCTCCCTATGCATCCCAGTATCCCCCAGCCCTTCTTGCTGCCCTCTCACATTGCTTGCCCACCTTTAGGTCATCTGATATGACTACCCCCAGGTCCCTTTCCATTTTTGTTGTTGTTAGTATCTCACCCCCAATGTGTACTCATCCCTGGGTTTTGTTTCCCAGGTGCATTACCTTGCACTTCTTAGCATTGAATCTAAGCTGCCATACATTTGACCATTCATCTAACCTTGCCAAGTCCCTTCTCATCCTTTCCACCCCACCTTGTGCATCAACTCTGTTGCAGATCTTTGTGTCATCTGCAAAGAGACATACTTTTCCTTCCAGTCCCTCTGCAATATCGCTTATAAAGACATTGAAGAGGACCGGTCCTAATACTGAACCCTGCAGTACCCCACTAGTAACCCCCCTTTCTTAGTCCTTGTCCATGCTTATCCAAGTTATCTTACAAGTTAGTGGACCTACTGTATTTCCTATGGTGGTACCCACATAATTGACTCCCACCAGTATAAAAATTTCTGGTGTGAGACTAGATTCTTTTCCTTTTCTCTAATTTCCCTAATGGAAGTTGTTATTATACTCAATAACTGTTCTTGGAATAGTTCTAGTGGTAGCAAAGATACTTTACACCGAGTTATCCAAATGTGATATTTAAAACATAATAGGATAATCTGTACTGTTGATATATTATATTGTCACCAGTTATTTAGCAAAATCCCCAATAGAAGATTTTCTTGTATCAAAGGCAGAAAAGGAGCATTGTTCCATTTTTTTAACCAAATCCCAGAATTTTATTGTGCAGTATATGGACATGAAAAGTATAAAGGATCCATTGTCTCAGGGATTCCTATACAGGAAGGCCTGGGGCATTGTCTCTCATCCTTTCCCTTATGTTTCCTATTATCTTTCACATTTAGCTTCACATGTGTGCACAGCCACTGAACATCCCACATATAGTCTGGAATTCTCCTGTTTGTCAACATTTGACCTATAAAGTTTCATTCAAGAGTTGATTTATTGCTAAAATGTAGCTTCTCATGAAACTCTTTTTGTGTATCAAATTATAAAAGGCCTTTCTACTTAGAGCGTGAACCTGTTGCTTTGTTATTAACCATACTGTAACTTTAATTTCCTGAAACATGATTGAAAATAATCTGGTAGTCCAAGTAACGATTTTTGTCTGGCTATGGGTCCATTTTGTGGCCATCTTTCAATCCATTGCTGCACTTCATCTCTCACCCATGGTATCCATATAGTTTCAGATCCTATTAGAAGAGGCTTGATATTATATTATAAAAATATGCTATGAAAGAAAAGAATAGGGTTTATCATATCTATACCCGCCTTTGATTTTTGTCAAATAAGTTATTCCTCTTTTAATTGGGTTCAACCTACTCCCCCATACACAGGTGAAAAAAACAACTCAGTATTTCGGTTTCTAAAGTTTTTGGTGGAGGATACATCTCATTGAGAAATAAAATCATAGTCACCAAATATGACTTAATCATGTAAATTCTCTTTAGTTTTGACATATAACATCTATTCCATTGTTTAACCTCATATTTTGTTTTTTTTCCAGAACTAATTGCCAATTAAAATTTGCCAAGTTTCCAGGCCCAAAATATAATCCCAAAATTTTCCTGTAGCCCATTGTCACTGGTATTCCCATAATCTCTGTGTCATAATATTCTGGGTCTCCTACTGATAAGCAAGAACTTGTCTTGATGTTTATCTGAGAACCAGTGCTTTGTGCAATTTCATGTAGAATTTCTGACAATTTTTTGGTCAACTGTATGTCCACCACAATGACACTCAGATCATCTGTGTAAGCTGCTGTTTTTATTTCACTATCAGTACTATTTACAGTTAACCCCTGTATGTTTTTTTCCCTAGTCATCCTTTGTAATAATGGATCCATTGTTAACACATACAAGATGGAACTCAGGGGCAATCCTGTCTCACTCCCTTTAAAAGCCTACATTGTTTCCCCACCCATTGATGAATAGTGCACTGGTTGCTTCCTGGTAGCAAAGTTTTATCCAAGAAATGAATTCTTGAGGGAATCTGCAGGGATGCAAACACTCCCACAAGTTGCTATGTAGAATTCTAGCAAAGCTTTGGATTGGTCTATACAAATCACCCACCCTGATAGTTCTTGATTCCACCCTTTTTCAAAAATTTGCCTTAGTAGAATTAAATTATCCCTTATTTTCCTACCTGGGATTCCACACATCTGTGAGGGGCATACCTCTCAACTATCCCTGATTATGAGGGACATCTCTCATTTTACCCTTTAAAACTGCCTTGTTCCGCATTTGTCCCTCATGGTAAAGGGACTATCCTAACACAGAATGTGATGTAAATTCAGACTTTAAAGCAGAAATTCATAATATTCCAAGATGTTAAATCAAATATAAACTTTATACAAGTAAACATAATAGTTTCCACAATTTTCTGAGCATATATCTTTATGTTTGAGGATATGTCCCTCATTCTGAGGGTCTGCATCCCTCATTGTCCCTCATTTTGAGTGTCAATAAATGTCCATGTCCCTCATTTCAGTGACAGAAGGTTGAGAGGTATAGTGAGGGGTGTAGCAGATTTGGCATTGTTTTGGCCAGTCTTTTATGTATTAGTTTAGTTAGGATCTTAAAGTCAGAATTTAATAAAGTTATCAACCTCTAATTTGATAATTCTCATCTAGCTCCATCCTTATAAATACATATGATTAATCCTTTGGTCATGCTAGGTGCTAGAGTCAAGATCTGTAATATCTCATTAAATAATAATACCATATAAGATTTATATTTAGAAAGAGGTGCTATATAAAGTTTGTTTGGTAAACCGTCTAGTCCAGGTGTTTTATCTTTGGGCAGGGAATTTATTATTCTGTCTAACTCAAATTCTGTGATTGGTCTAATTATTTCTAATTGTTGATAAGGTTCTAATTTTGGCAATGCATCTTTGTTTAACCAGCTTTTTATGTCTACTTCTGTAGTGGTGGACCTATTTAATATTTTTGTAACATATTTTTCTGTTCCTGTTAATATAGGTTTTTTTTTTTTTTTTGTCACAATTTGTCCTGCTTCTGTTTTAAAGGAATGAATTATTTTGGCATTCTGTCTTTTGGCACTTTGTTCAAATGGGTTAACTATTTCCTCTGTACCCTGTATCCCAAATCTCTGTGCTTTTTCCAAATATTTCATTCTATCATATTGAAGTCTTGTCATGTCCTTTTTAAGCATATCCACACACTGTTGGTCTACTGGTATTCCCTCTTTTTGCTGTGATAGGATATCATAAAATTTGGGTCTGATTTTTGAATAGTCATCCATTTTTGCTTTTCCTTTTATTTTTCCCATATTTTTAAAATAATATTTTATATCTGTTCTGGTATCCTCCCACCACTCAGTGCAGGAGTCATACAAAAAAACACACTGACTGTCTAGCCTGTATTAAATATTCAAAACCTTCATGTATTAATGGATCTGCTAAGAGACTAGTATTAAGTTTCCAATAGCCCCAACCCATTGAAGCAGCCCTATAGTTTGAAATTTGTACATGCAGCAGGCCATGGTCTGAGGATGCTACTTGTTTTACCTTCATCTTTTGTACTGAAAATGAAGCTGGCAAGAACCAATAGTCTATTCTGGTGGATAGACAACCTTTGAAAAAGGTGCATTGGCTCTCATCACCTTTTTTGTAAAACACATTCCACAACCCTACTTGTCCAATTAATGTATTTCGATATTTAGCATCACAGAAGATTTTCCCTGATCTCATTCCCCTCTCCTCCTTAAACCTGCTAACATTAAAATATCCCCCAAAAAGAATGTGTCTGGAAGTATGCAGGTATGGTTGTACTAATTTAAACAAATCTATTCTTTGGGCCTTTGTCTGCGGGGTATATACATTGATCAGTCTGAAGTCACTGGAATCTATCTTAATAACCAACATCAAACTCCTCCTTGGCATTAAATCAACCATATGCTGTATTGTAACATTTATATTTTTAAAGGCAATTCCTACTACACTACATGTGTCTTCCCCAATTGACCAATATGACTCTCCCCATATCCATGCCTTTTAAACCTCTTGCACATCCTGTATGTTCCGAAGCCTAGTGTCCTGGAAAAAAACAATATCAGCATTTAACTCAGAAAATAAATAAAATGTTGACAATCTTTTCCTGTCAGAGAGAATACTGTTTGTATTAAGTGATGCCAGATATAGGTTATAGAAAGATACAGTATGTCCATAGATCAGATTATAGAAAAGGGTCTCGATGCAAATTTATTACAAGTTCTAGACCCCATCCTTCTCCGTTTAGGTTTGCCTTTCCCCGTGTCTTTTCTGAGCAGGTTCTATATGTCGGTTTTCTACATCTGACCCACAATCTTGCTGGGATAAGGAAGTGGAAGCTGTGTCAGATTCCCCTTCCATTTTTGTCTCCCCCCAGTCCAGTGGTTGATATTTGTTTGAGAGGAGAATATCCTCAGATGGGGCCTGTGATGACAGCTGTTTAGAAGACCGGCCTTTCATTCTGACAATTTGAAAGGCATTGTTAGTCAGCTGAGGTGGTGGTGGTGGGGGTAGCATTTCACCCATTTCTATATTTGTATTATTGTGTAATTCTTGAGGTTCTGGAATTGCTTCCAGGTTGGGCTGTGCACTATTCTCTGGAGCATCCTTGCATCTCTCCATGTCCCATTATCAGTCGAACTGGAGGGGGAGCAGAGGGGGGCTATGTGCATGGGGGTGGGTCTAGGGGTCTGGATTTTTTCCCAGTTTTGTGCAAATGAAAGTCTTGAACTCCATAATCTGAATCATCTGTATTATGGGATGCCCAGGGGCAGTCTGCAAAGTTATGGCCCTCCCCCTCACATTGGTTACATTTCACCCCTGCTTTGCAAATAGGGCATGTTTGACCAATATCCCCACATTGTGTACACTTAGTAACATCACACTGACTAATAAGATGCCTAGCTGATCCACATCTGTAGCAGGGACGGGGATGACCTGGCTAAAATATGAACCCTTTGTCCCTCCCCAAAAAAAGGCAGTTTGGCAGGTGCACCATTCCAGACAGTGACTGTTGTAGTGTCACCTTTATTTACCATCCTCCATTCCAGAAGCCTACTGTATCAAAGATAGGCTCTGGGGTGTCATGCACTTCACATCTCTGCTCCAGCCAATACAAGAAAACAGATATATTGACTCATTTCAAAGTATGATGGTAATGATTTTTGTAGGACTTTTTGTGAGGGGAATGGCCTGAAAGGGAACCCATAGTGAATTCATTTTTAGTACTTCATATTTTTCCCAGAATCTCTCCAGAAATTCATGGGAACGAAAGCTAATATCAAAATTATTTTCCACTGAAGCATGTATGAAGGCATACAGCTCGGCTGGGGTAAATCCCATGGACCTTTTAATTAATTCTCTCCCCACATACACTCTGTTGGGGATATTATCCAAGCCACTTATATAACTGAGGCATACAGCATTCCATCTTTTAGCCAAGTCAATTGGTTGTGAAACAAACTTGCATAGGTAGGGGCTGCCTCAGGTGTGGGGTTTTGTTGTTGCTCCCCACAGGTCCCAGGTTCATTTTGTAAGTCATTTTTGAGCCCTTCATCTGGCTTCTTCAAGTTTTGTGCAGTAATATTATTTACAAGGGGTGGCCTCGCCTGTGATGCTATGCCCTCTTGTGACCTTCACTGTCTTATTTTTAGCTCCCCTCTTTTGCTGTATTCTCCCCCTTCTCTGCAATATTTGTGTATCTTGACACCAGTTCCAGTGAGGTATCAAAAAATGTGTTTTTTTGATTAACCAGGGGAAAGTAGCTAGGGGCCAGCCCTCCATTCCCTGTTTCAAATACTGTATTGTTCCCATTTTTACTAGGCCCAGACCTATCATGCAAATTATGTGTTACAGTGTCAGTACTTACTGCCTTTGAACTGGAATTTGTGCCCGGTATAGACACCACTGGGTCTGGTATCCATGTTGATCCTTTACACAGTCACCCTGCTGCCTGTAGTGCTCCTTCCAGCTTCCAAGGCTGTGTCAGAGGCTCTGGTGTGTTTCTGGGTGTCTGAAGCCCAATAGATGCTTTCTCTGTTTGTCTTTTGCCTGCCTGAAAGAAGAAGAAGAAGACTTTTGCCGACGTAGGGGACGGCATTCCTGGTAAACGCTTCCTTTTTTGTCCTCATCTAGTCGAAGTCTTGCAGCCATATATTTGAAATTAACCTGCTCCAGTTGTGCTGTCAAAAATCTCCTTTTCTCCTACATCGACCATCGTAACTCCTTCTTGGATGTTACTACTCCCGGACACTGGCTTATTTTTTTTGTGAGGGCACCATCCCCACTTGTAGATTTCTCCTACTGGTTATTTTGTTTAACACAATTTTCTTCCTCTACAGCTATCTCAGTAGCCCCTCTCTCTCTCTCTCCTCTCTCTCTCTCTCTCTCCTTCCACCTCAGAGCCCAGTGCATGACTGGGCTCCTGCTCCTCCATTGCAGTGATCAGAGATCCCTCTCCCAACAAAAAGAGTAGGGGAATTTTTTATTTAGACCTTCAAAGGAAAATACATACAAGCTAGTATTACTTCAAACAAAATCATAAAAATAAAATTGAAAACATAAATATTACATCATGCATACACTGCAAACATAAGAAAAAAACTGTAAACAGACCCCCTCCCCGCTAAAAGAGTAGGGGAATTTTACTTAAGGCTGCAAGACAAAAAGTATACAAAAATGAATATTATGGATAAATTCATAGTGATTGCAAATGCAAAACAGAAATAGGTAGTACAACATAGAGTGGTATGAAACAAAAGGCAATGAATAAAACCAACCCCCTTCCCCCCCCCCCACTATAAAAAGTAGGGAGTGTTCTTCTTTTTTACATAATTTCATATGTTAACAAAACATTATATCAGACATTGTTTGAGATTGAAACGCAGTCCTTAAAAGGGCTACATCCTATTTCAACCTTTTAATTTTTGCCAGTGAAGGAATCTCCTTCCCCTTATAAATTTATATTCAAAAAGAAAAGCTTTTTTCCTTAAGTATTCTTATTTACATCAGATAGAATCCCTTGTGGCTTTATTAATTTTTCCAAAACATATTCCAACATTTTTAAGCCCATAATTGTTATCTAGATAGAAAATCAGTAAAGAAACTATTTTAGGAAACAAAATGCCAATACCTCTCCCAGATACCTCTTTTTAAAGAAACAAATTTAGTATTTCTAAGATGCATGATATCATTTTGAATAAAAGAAAATAATATGGCAAGAGAGAGATCTTGTTGCTGAAAGAGAATCTTACACCTAACTTGTCAAGTCCAATACAGAATGAAAGTTGCAAAAATGTTCAGAGTACTTGCATTATATTTTTCCCATGATGAAGGAAATATACCATAAAATAGTTGCCTATCTAACCATTTTGAGAATGGAAATACTTCCAGTAGTCTCCCCCACAAAGCCCAAAACTCTTTAATAAAAGGGCATTCAAAATATAAATGAGTTACTGATTCCATTTGCAAAATACATGAACTCCTAAAACAGTATTGTTCTGAGATGTGTTTGTGTTTGTGGTTTTCTCTCATATTGATTTTGTTATGGACACCCAGCCAAACAATATCCCACATATGTTTTGGGATTCTACAGTCCACTAGCCTATCCATTATTTTTGTTCATTCTATATTCAAAAATTCCAGGAATGGTGCTTCATAAAAATTACTCTGTAAAATAACTTGATACAATCCTTTCCTAGAATATTGAGCCACATCTGTGTGTTTTATGTGCAATGCACATATATGATCAAAAAGTGTATTCCATTCAGGAAGTAGTTTATATCTTCTTTTGTTCTAGTGTATAAAAGATAAGTTTTGCCATTCCAATAAGATTTGTTGTAGATGGTTAACTATTTGCTGTTGCCATGGTTTATTTGTAACCCGAATTATGGGCTATAAATGTGATGCTACAAAGGTTGATAAGTAAGCAATAAGACATGATGGGGTGTGCATTAGACAGTTCTAATGCACGACTAGGGGGCGTAGTGAGGCAGCGAGGCTCACAGTCGAAGGCCCAGTCCCTAGCCATGCATTAAAACTGTCTAATTCACATCCCCGGAGTGGCTTATTGCACTTATAAAATGGGCCTGTGTATTCTAAATGGGGGTTCTAGTTTTAGCTGTGCATTAGACACATCTAATGCACGGCTAACAACCAATCAGATTGCTTGAAATCCTTTGCCCATTTTATAAAAAAATACTACTGGGTGAATCATATTCATTCCACCTGACTGATTTTACATCTAGATATAATGTATTTCTTTTTATCGGGTTTAACCTGCTTCCCCAGAATCCTGTGAAGAAGCTAGCTAATAATGTGGTTTCAAACTTTTTGGCTAACAAATACAGTGGCTGATAAATAAAAATGTTGGTACTAGAAAGGTTTTAATCATAACAATTCTCTTTTTTTACCCATTTTCCAATATGACCATGAACTTACCCTCTCCCTCCCTCCCTTTATTTACGCATAACTCCCAGTTGTATTCTGCCATATCAATTGTCCCAAAGTATACCCCTAAGATCTTCTGTTGGGTCTCTGAGATGTAAATATCTCCAATACAGGTTTTATTTTCTGTATTTCCCACTTGCTTAAGGCAGACACTCTTATTTTATTTATATTTGACCCAACTGTTTGCAACAGAGAAATCAATACTTTACAGATTAATATTCCAGTATGTTAATCTAAAAAGATCTCATAAATCATCAGCATACGCAATTGTTTTTAGGGTACCAAATTCTGGGTACCATATTCCATTTATTAATGGCGATTTATTCAATATCCTGACTATTGGATCCTGCATTAAAATGAACAATAATGGGCTAAGGGGGCAGCCTTGATGAACCCCCTTCTGGTAAAACAGATCTTTCCCACCCAACCATTTACATATGGCTTAACGTAAGCGAAAGCATAACATAGTTTTATCCAATTAAAGGAGAAGACTCCTGTATATTTATGATTTGGATATGGCTGATGTATTTATTATACATTACATCAAGTACTGTACATATGTCAATAAGAGATAAGCCATATCTGTAACCACTGTCTGTAACCACCTTATGCTTGAACAGCCTATGTAATCAAAAGTTTTTCTCCACTGTATTTTATCTTGTATTGTTATCCCAGGTTGCCCCTGAAAAAGGGACTTTCTGGGCTCAGTGGGTCTACCCTGTCACCAAAATTTAATAAATAAATAAATAAAATAAAAATTTCTTCTGTTGCAACACATATCTAGAGTTTGAGGCTCTGACACAAGGTAGTAAAATGTCAAGCAAGCCTCCATTTACATGCAAATGAGTCACTTGTAATACAGCCCCTCCCATTCCTTGATGTCACTGCAGCAACAGTGCAGAACAAAACATAAGGATATCAATGCTGTCTAGCCTGATTTTAGTGTACATTTGCAATGGCTTAAGGCAGTTCTGTCATGCAACTCACACAGGCAGTAGTACTTGTAGCCTTAATACTGTATGTGCAGAGCAAATAATACATCTAGTAGTATTTCATTCACAGGAAACAAACTCTGTTTCTTTATACTGCTCATTTCTCTCTGTGAGACAGTTGTAACATGTTGTAGAGAGCAGTAGCCTGAATCAGTCAATCAACCAATCAATCAATCGAGCAGTCAATCAGTCACTTTGTATTGAAGCAGGTGAATACCCTTGAGAACGATTCATTACAAAGTGTGCCTGGGCAGTTTACCAAAGGATCACAAAAGACTGAATTATACACATCCCCTTTCAGCAGTGTGAAAGTGGAGAGCTAGATCATTTACTTTATAAAGTGTATTGTTTTACATTTAAAATGCTCCTTAAATCTGAGTTTCTGACTGGACATACCAAGACACAGAATGCATATAACATGGGAGGAGTGAGCTAAGCAAATACAGAGCACTACAAGCACTGAGACTGATTAGTTTATTTACCTACAATTGCTGAGGTGTAGCATCTGATTTGTGAAGGACATCCTACTTCAAATGCTGGCATTACAAAGTGGGGGGGGCTGCCACAGCTTATCCTTAGTACCTTGAAAGTGAAGTGCTGTAGCTCTCACATCACTGCTAATGATTTATAATGGGAAGTGGGGCACTTTTAAAGTCATGGACCTGAGGGGCCATCACACTTTCCAAGGAGGTTAGGGGAACTTCTTAAGGGTTAGAGAATAAGGGACTCTAGTAGGATTTGAACCAGTGTCCCCAAGTGCTTGTGCCTGTGCTTTAACCACTAGATTACCTTCTTCCATATGCTGCAGCTGATACTTTCCTGGTAACATATTTCTTGTTATAGCTGAATTCTTTATTGCCTTACAGCAGCCATCCAATCACTGACTGCCTAGTTACAAAGGGAAAGGGGCATATTTGCAAGATTGTTTCTCACTGCTGGTGTCATTCTAAACAGAGAATGCTAACACACACACAGCATAATACAACAGCTGTATAATACCACTTAAAACTCTTGTTGCACACAGAGTCATTTATTGGGTAAACTGTTTTTGCTAACAGAAACAGTAACACAACACATACAGGCACTTCCTTATATGAATACTGTATATACCTCAAATCAGTGCTGCATCACACTCACATGGTGCTAGTTCCTATTAGACCTGCACTTCAGGATGTGCACAACACTTAAAGTGTTCCTCCATTACTCAAGGGGTGAACCAAACATTGTGGGTTTGATATACTGGTGGAACTGCATTTAGTGCAGCACCATTATCTGTTGCTCTGATGATATCATCCTCCAGCAACATTGATGGTAAAATGGAGGACAAACATATTGATAACTTCTGGGGGCTGTATATTTTTATTTATAATTTAGATTTGGACAGCAATAGGATTGCTGGCAACTCAAGGAGGCACACAACAGTTACACACAACAAGCTGGGAAAATATAAGTGTGAAACTATGGTAGACTTCCCCTTTAACAAATTCTATCGGAAAACCATATGCTTGCAACATCTCCTATAAATACTCTTGTGATATCCTGTCAGAAGCCTTTGTTTGGTCAAAATTGATTAAATATCCAGTGTTATAGTTTTCTGAAGTAAAAATAAATAATTATTTTAATAGTAACAGGGCATTATAAATGTGTCGGCCAGGTATTGAGCAGAATTGTGAAGGGTGTATTAAATTATCCGTGGTTTTTGTTATTCTATTATATAGGAGTTTAGAAAACATTTAAAAATCTAGATTTAAGAAAGTGATAGGCCTCCATTTATCAATTGAAGTTTTATTTCCTTTCTCATGAAGGAATATCATGAGGCCTTCATACATTGAGTTTAGTATTCTATCCTCTGATAAAAAGGCATTATATACTTGTACTAGGATAGCTGGAATATGTATCCATAGTACCTTGTAAAATTCCGACGGGAGGCCATCAGCGCCCGGAACTGTATTATTGTACAATCTTGCAGTCACAAAGTTTAGCTCTTCAGCTGAAAAATCCTGTATTAAAGTTGGTTGTTGTTGCTGTATTAGTTTAGGAGGGTTTGCTGCTTGCAAAAGCAGTACCATATCCTCAGAAACCATAAACGAATGATCAAATTTGGAACATATATCATTTTCTAAAACTGTCAACATTTCCCTGCCTGAGACTAATAGGTCCACCTCTTTTTGCAGTGCCTCCATATGTTTTTTTTTTGCATTCTTTTTTTGCAGACCTCGAAAGGATTGGTTTAATTTTTTTTCCCTTGTGTCCCAAACTGTTGCTCCTTAATTAGAGATTTCTGTCTATCATGTTGCAAATTGGTTAATTTATTTTTAAGTTTGAAATTGCATCTGTACCAATTAGCTTCCCCTCATTTATTTGCGATACTAGGCTATTTAATTTATCCCTTAAACTAACATAATTTTGTTGCTGTCTGTATACAAAAAGGCGAGATTGACTTTTACAAAAATCAATTAGACACAATTTTGTGACAGGCCACCAATCAATAAGGGAGTCATATAAAAAAAAATACTGATACTCGATCTTCTAATGTTTCTTTTAATATCTGAAGGAATTTTGGATTTTCAAGTAGGCTCGTATTAAATCTCCAAATACCGCTACCATGTAGGTGAGACGGATACGGTGCAATATGAAGGCTAAGTAAACAATGATCAGATGTCTCTATTGCATGGATCTGTGCTCTTGAAATGGATAACTGGCCTGAAATAAAACAATAATCAGTTTATGATTTTAAAGACCCTCTGAAAAAAGTAGGGTTAATATTTGTAGAAAACCCATCTTTGAGCAATGTTTGTTTAAGAATTTGCTTCAATTCATTCATATCACAATATATTTTATGATTTCCTTGGTTTTGGATGTTGATATTAAAATCCCCCCTCCCCAGATGATTTATTTACTTGTAAATAAATACGGTTTTATTTTCTTAAGAAGCTCCACTCTTTTGGCCTTTTGCAAGGGGCCATAGATATATAATATACACCTTGGATATTAATGTCTAACATCATTGCCCTTCCAGGTTCTACGTCAACCATTTTTTGAAGTGAGAAATTTGGTATAGTAAAACAGATACCTAAACCTGAGCAATGTTCCTGACCCAATGACCAAAAGGATTTCCCTGTGAACCAATCTCTTGATGCCAATAATGTATCATGATCCAAATATAACTGTGTATCCTGCAAAAAATATACAATGTGAGGTAGAGATTGTAATATAGCATAGGTAGCCTGCCTTTTAAAGTTAGATCTTATACTATTCACATTCAGACTAGCAATGCTTAGAGATGTAGCGGCCACTATTTAACAAGATGAGATTAAGAGTTCTTTTTCTTTTGAAATCTGGTTACTCTCTTCTGTGCTCATGAGGTTTCTTGTTGCTGTTCTGGTTTTTCTAATGATGGGTCACTTTGAGTGGATTGTAGAGATAAATTGGAATGCTATTCTTCCATAATATCACCCCAACTTTGTAAGGGCTCATATTGGTTGGTTGTACTAACTGGTGGATTCAGAACCTTGGTTGCAGATTTTTTTTGCAAATGTCCTTCTTTTTGAAACAGGCTAAAAATCTGAGTCCTTTTGTCGAGGGGTGGAAGTATCCAATATTTCTTCTGCTCGAGCAGGTGCAGGAGGAGGGGGAGGGGCATTGGTGATCTAGACCTCGGAACAGAGTCTCGGCATTCATTTGAGTGTAAATTAGATTGCTGTGGAGGCCTATAAAGCATTTGCTGCACTTTTGTTGGAAGTCCAGAGCTACTTGGGTTGATTATTGTAGAGAACTGAGATCGAGTACCTTTATTAATATAGTAATCATGTTCCACAAAATCTGAGGTGTTATGAGCTGCCCATGGACAGGAAACAAAGACATGATCTTCTGCCATGCATAAATTGCAGGTCAGAGGAACTACACAGGTAGTGGCAGAATGGCCCAAAGCCCCACAAACAGAACACTTCATCTCAGTACAGTCTGAATTGAGGTAGGATGTAGAGCCAGACTCTACCTGCCGCCAGGACACCCCAACCCCCCGAGGAGCCGTTGGTCACGCAAAGGGGTCCGCGAAGATCTATTCCCCCCTCCCCCGAGGAGCTGGAAGGTCGCGAGGGCCGCACTAGAAGTGCCTCCTGGATCCGCAACCACCACCAGGATACCCCCACCCCCCGAGGAGCGGAGCTGTTGGTCGCAAGGGCAAAGCTGGAACTGCCCTCCCTGCAGACTCTACCTGCCGCCAGGACACCCCCCCCCGAGGAGCCGTTGGTCACGCAAAGGGGTCCGCGAAGGTAAACTCTTGCCTGGGGAACTCTTGCCTGGGGAAACCAACTAAAAAAAAATAAAATAAATCGCGACAGTCAGTGAGCCAGCCGCCAGCCTACCTGTGGACTTCTGCTCTGCATTTTGAATCGCGGCTTTGGCGCCTTTTTTCCACTAGGCTCGCGTCACCCTCTGTTCCTCTGCAGTCGGTGCACTGAAAAAAAACCCCGATGAACTGTGTCACCATATGCATTTCTGGGACTGTATGAATTTATTGAGGATGTTCCTGTTTTTTGCACTGTTTTGCTTGCTTTGTTAGTACCTAGTTTCTGAGCCTCAAGTACTGCTTTGTGAGAACAGTTTTTTTTTTTTTTTCTCATCTGCCCGTATTATTGCCAGCCCGCTCTTTCTCCTTCCTGAACCTCTGTAGTCCACATAAATTAATTTATTTTACTCACTACAGCATTTTCCTACCTTATCCTGCCACGCATCTCAGCTGCAAAACTCCCCCGCCTGCACTGCCCGCCCCCTAATCGCTACTCCCCCCTGCCTGCCTACTTAACCTCTGCCTCTTTTCTCCACAGATCTATTCCCCTCTCCCCCGAGGAGCTGGAAGGTCGCGAGGGCTGCACTAGAAGTGCCCTCCCTGGATCCTGCAACCACCACCAGGATACCCCCACCCACCGAGGAGCGGAGCCATTGGTCGCGAGGGCAAAGCTGGAACTGCCCTCCCTGCAGACTCTACCTGTCGCCAGGACACCCCCACCCCCGAGGAGCCGTTGGTCGCAGCAGGGGGTCCACTAAGGTAAACTCTGCCTGGGGAACTCTTGCCTGGGAAACAAACTAAAAAAAAAATAAAATCGCGACAGTCAGTGAGCCAGCCAGCCTACCTGTGGACTTCTGCTCTGCATTTGAACGGACTTTGGCGCCTTTTTTCCACTAGGCTCAAGGCCACCCTCTGTTCCTCTGCAGTCGGTGCACTGGAAAAACCCGCACGAATGCTATGCTCGCCCCCACCGCCCCCACCACCACCCTTGCTCGGCTCTCCTTATATAGTGTATTTTTTTTCTGTTACATGAGGCTAAAACCAATCAGCCTACTTTCCCATTTGCTGGTTATATCATTCCAGCACTAGAGGAGCCTGCCTCACTTCTTTCTCTATATTGGGAAATGTCTCACCCAAGCATAGTCCTTGCCATGCTGGCCCTCCTCCTGCTACAGCACCCTATGCTCTCTCTCTGCCCCTCTATATCCCCCATAAACCAGCCCCCACCCAAAGCACACTGCCCCCACTCGCAATCCCCTGCTTCACCATCGGATTACCCCACATCTACCCCTCTATTCATCCCCCCAAATCCTCCCGTGACCCTGGACTACCATGCCACCCCCACCCACCAACCACTTATGTGGTACTCTCAGTATTGTGTTTCCTTTCACAAGTGGATCCTCCCCGCGCCAGCGCCCTCAGTTGTTCTCTCCCTTCCTATCCCCTGCTCCTCCCAGGCGAGGTCCCGTCGGCCACATATGCACCCCACCACCGGCTACAAACATCATGCGAGGTGCCTAATTCTCCTGCTGCTCCTGCTCTCTGGCAACGAACCAAACCCCGGCGGTCGTCCCAGCCATGCCTCTGCCCACAGATGGCAAAGGCCTTCGAATCGCCTTCATTAATATATGCAGTCTCCCTAAGAAAACTGCAGCCCTTCTATGTTGGGTCACCCAACACTCCCCGGATATTCTCCTGCTTGCTGAAACCTGGCTCTCCTCCCGCACGCCTGACTCTGCCATCTCCCTTCCTGGCTTTACCATTTTCAGGGCCGATAGGATGGGCAGGCGTGGTGGGGGGTGTGCTATCTACTTGCGCAACTCGGTCCTCGGGCTCGCACTCCCCAATCCTGAGCTAAACCATGGGGCGCAAGCTATCACCTTAAAAGTCACACCCTACCCTGGACGTGGTCCGCTCTATCTAACTGCGGCTTATCTACCCCCGGGGTCTCACAAAGACTCTGGGCGGCCACCTCTCTCCTTGACTACCTGGCTACCTTACTCTGAAGTCTAACAGTTAATTATGGGTGACTTAAATTCCAATTAGCTCAGTCCGTCGGCTGATAATTTGAAGAATGAGCTTGCAGCCCTTGACCTGTCCCAAATGGTCACTCAGCCCACTAGACTTAACAAAGTCACAGGAACTAGCTCCTCCTGGATGTCATCCTCTCTAACCGCCTCATAAAATAGTCTCCGTTGAAGTCCTTGCGGACTCACTCAGTGACCACTCCCTGTCATCTGCTTCTGGTCCTCCCCCACCCTCTGCCCTGGGTCAGCAGGACCCCCGCCGCCGTTTTCCCCGGAGGTCTCGCCAACTTCAAACGGCCACCCCATATCGACTGGTCCCCATTGGCCAGCGCCCTGACGTTAACTCTGCCCTAACTTACCTCTCCACGCCTTCAACCACGCCTGTGACCTGTATGCACCCCTCAACTCTCCTAGGATAAAAAAACGGACTGCTGCATGGATAACTCCTGCACTGATCCAACAACTAAAAAAGAGAGATAACCTCTGGCACTTAGCTAATGACTCCGGTAGGCTTGCTGACAGACTAGCCTACAGGACAGCCCGCAATCAATGCACCTGGTCAATCAAGCAGGCTAAAGCTAAATTCTACCAGACTGCTGACATCCTCCTGGGGCTCGTCCAGAGCCTTCTGGGACAACATTAAAGATTTAAATGGTAAGACCCGTTCCCCCCCTCCATCCCAGATTGTCATAAATGGGACTGTCTCGACTGACCCCACCTGTATCGCTGACTGCCTTAACAAAACCTTCACTGACTTAAGTGCCATCCTCCCGGCCCACTTTTCAGACCCGGTTGCAAAACCCACCCACGCTCCCATTTCCAGGCCACAATTCCACTCCGATGATCTCACCCCACGATGCCAAACCTTTCTAATAAAATCCTCGCCTCTCAGAACCCTATCAATGACCCTCTTGACTCCAGGATACTTCACCTCGTGCTGGATGTCATGCTTTACCTGATGGCTTATCATTAACAAATCCTATGCCTCGGCCAATTCCCTAAGGCCTGGAAGCAAGCTGAAGTAACCCCATCCACAAGTCTGGGGACCGCACTCTGCCTAATAACTACAGGCCCATCTCCATCCTCCCCCATCCAAAGCCTTAGAAAAATAGTGAACACACAGCTCGGAATATCTTACTAACTACAACCTTCTTTTGTCCAGAGTAACATGGTTTCCGCCCTGGCCATAGCACGTCCACTGCCCTTCTGGAATTCTCCCACCACATTCACTCAGCACTTGACAAAGGTCATCTCGCAGGGGCGGTCTTTATAGACCTGTCCAAGGCCGACACGGTGTGCCACCCCTGCTACTAAACCCCTTAGCGCATTGGGTCCTCGCAGCTGCCCTCTGAAGTGGTTCACAAGTTGGCCTACACAACAGGTCCCAAAGAGTCAAGCTAAATGGGACCTCTCCCCTACCTTCCTCTACACTTGGGGTCCCCAAGGCTCCATCCTTGGCCCGACCCTTTTCAGCCTATTCCTGAACACCCTCCCCAGCTCCTGTTCCAGTAAAATTTTACTCTATGCTGATGATGCTGTTATCCTTGCATCACACCCTGACTCACTCCCACTCCAAGTCATGCTGCAAAGCGCCTTCCTCCAAACCGAAAAATGGTTCAATAATCACCGCTTAGTCCTGAACCTAAAGAAAACTAAGTCCATGCTATTCTCTCATCGGCAAAACAATGCCAGGGACTTTCCCCTCCACATCACCACCAGCATGCCCCTCCCTCTGGAGCAGGTCTCGTCCTACAAGTACCTGGGCATCACCTTTGACTCCGGCCTTACTTTCCATGCCCACCTTAAAGCTTTGGCATCTGCAATGAACTCCAGGATCGGTCTTCTCGACTGCCACAAAGACTGTCTCCCCGAACCCGCCTTAAAACTTGCCATCGCCTCATCGGTATTATCACTGGCTGACTACGGACTCCCGGTTTACGCAGCTGCTGATGCCTCTGCCTTATCCAAAGTCCAGACCTCCATCAACAAAGCCTGTAGGCTCCTTACCGTGCCCACAGCAGAACCCACACCTGTCTGCTATACTCCCACAAAAATACTCACTCTTGAGGAAAGACTGAAATATCAAACCTGCCTACTGGCCAAAAAATCCATGTCAGGTCTCTGCCCTCCTGGGGTCTCTGGACCTTTGCAGCGGGCTGCTAGATCCCTGCCAACCCGGTACGCCACCGCAGCCACCTTCAACGTTCCCAGAGCAAGGACCTCCCATTGCCAAAGATCTTTCCATCACCTAGCCCTGTCCTGGTTTAACTCCCTTCCTGAAACCATCTCCAAGATCCCAGGCATTGGCCGCTTCAAAATTGCCCTCCGCCAGCATATTATTGACAACCGATGCTGTAAATGTTTGTAGCTGCCCTGTGCCGGTCCTTTCTAACCTTTTCAAGCCTCTCGCCGTCCGGTCCTTTTAACTTTACATATTAGTTGTGACATGTTGTTAATTGAATAACGTATCTCCTGTTGTTTTACCAATGTTAGCACCTTACATGAGTTTGCTCCAGTACAGCTTCGCTGTCTGCACTCTCCAAATGTATATTTTATGTATCTAACCTGTCTGTCATCCCTGTCCTAACACCACTCTATTTGTCGTCTCCCCCACCTTTCTTGACGAGGTACCTTTGTAAACGAGTCTTTGACTCAAAGGTTGTAAAACTGATCTTACAATAAAATAAAATAAAAAAAAAATAAAAAATAACATGAGAGAGGCTGACCGGAGTAAAAAAGTATACCCCTATCGCTCCCAATATAAAAACAGTTTGGCAGATGCTATATGCTATTTTCCCCCATTTTTAATTGCACAGAAAATTTCCAACCCCTAGTCCAGAAACCATTTTCATCTGTGATAGCATTCAGGATTCCATTTACAGTGCACCTTTTCTCAAGCCAATAAATAATATCTAGGACATTTACCCCCTCATTTCGAAATAGATTGGTAATTATTTTTGCAGTGGGTGTGGAGATAGGTATTGCCATAAACGGTTTCCATAAAGGTATGTTCTTAACTTCATTATAAGCTGCCCAAAATCTTTCTAATAATGCTGCCGATCTGAAACTGATATCGAAATTGTGGTCTCCCGGGGCACGTATAAAAGCATAGACCTCCGAAGGTGTAAAGTGTAGGGACTCAATAATTAATTTTTTCCCAATGTAGTTCCTATCCGGAAGCAAATCTAATTCTCCTTTGTAATAGATACAAACTGCAAAATGTCTTCTTGCAGCTTCTTCTGGCTTTCTAAACAGATTTGCAAAGCTAGGAGGCCTTTCATTTTCTCCTGTTTTACCCAGTTCCCAGTATTATTCATAGGTGCTTCAGAAGTAAAAGAAGAAGGCTTACCTGGTGTGTTTCACTGCCCCATGGAAATTGTAGTTTCCTTTGTCATTCTTTCAGGCTGTGTGCCTGGTTCTTGTAACCTCTCCAATAGAAGCTTACTCCTGCTGTCATTGATAGCGTCTGACGCAGTATCATCAAAGGCCAGAGCTGCACCCTTTGATCCTGCTGACGATGTACTATCTCTGTGATGCAGTCCATCCATTCTTGTTTCAGTTTGAGCTTCAATCTGAGTCGGAAATAAGGACCTGCCTTCTGAAAGTTCAATTCCAGGTATGGGAATGCTTGGATCTGGAATCCATATATCATTTTTGTAGAGCCATCCTGCTTTTTTTAATGCTGCTTCAGGTTTCCAATTAGTATCCTCTGCTGTGAAAGGCATTAAAACAGAGTCTTGTGAGAGGGAACCGGGTAATGGATCAGAATGTGACTCACAGAAAACACCTTTTTTATTGGAATAGTATCTGGGTGTTGACCAGTTCTTTTCCATTTTTTTTCTTCTTCTGTATGTAAATCTGACAATTTCACTTCAGAACTAGTCTCAGCATCTGATATTAACAGTTCTAGGTGTGATTATTGTTCCAATATATCTTGTTGTAACCTTACTTATTCAGAAATACTTGCATTTTCTTGCTGGTTGACATCTTGAATCATCTTTTGTTGGTCTGGTGGTGTTTCTCCTAAAAGGATACAAACTTCTTCATCTTCAGCCTCTGGCAGACTGACAGACTCCAGCACTCCATCCTCCATCTTTGTCCAGCAGTCAAAGGGATCACCTCTGCTCACAGGAAGCAAGGCCCCCTGCAGGAAAAGTAGGGGAATTTTGTTGGGGAAAAGGGAATAACAATCCATAGTCAGTTCTATACTAACATACACAATCAGCCTCATGACTGTAAGCCAAACTCATAAGTAGCTTAAAAATTTTGAATATTTCTATCATGTCTCACCTTCACCAGGTACCTAAAATTACCAAATGTAGTAATAGTACTTTACTCCCTCCATTTCCTTATTCCTGTGTCAATGAAATAATAATCATATATACATATATATATATATATATATATATAAAACAATATTTTGACACAAGCCCTCCAAATCTGAGTAATCTTCTTTCCTGAATACAGTCTCAGATCATTCACATATACTTGCATAACAGCTTCTTTTACTAGTTTCAGTAATGTGACATGTGGCACATACTGTTGCTGTAGAACCCATTTACACCTGGCCTGCCATAAATAATATTTCAGTATTGCAAATAAGACTTGTAAAGTGTCCCTGGAAAACATCTGCCAGGCTGAAGACCAATCAACGTATATCAACTCCTTATAGATAATATTTCTAAATTGCTGTATTCCCCACTGATCTGCAAGTAAACTCCCAAACTGCCGTGCATAAACACATTCCAAAAACAGATGTTCTTGAGTTTCCAAGATCTGAAAACAACTGGACCTTAGGCAATACGTCTCTTGCAATGCTTTATGCTTATTGTTGTTTTTAACATTTAATTTCCCATATAACATCAGCCATATCATATCCCATACAAACACTGGCATCCTTTTATTTAATAATTGTTGAAACATCTCCTGACTATTCTGCTCACTACAGTATGGTAATACTATGCACTCCGAACATTGAGCCTTTACCAATGCCTCATAAATATCTGTCCCCTTTTGCATCGTATCTGTGTCATAAACCACTTTCCAAGTAATCACCAGTTGAAACAATTCCTTTACTTCTTTTGGAACTACCTCAGTCCTAGATAGCATTCTACATTTTTTCTGTTCCCAAGCCCATATACAAGGTCCAAGCCATTCATCCAGCAAACTACATCAGTTCTTATTCTGTTTTCTACTCGCTGTCATCACATTATAATAAAGAAAAATACTGAAATAATATGCTATTGGGTGAATCATTCCTATACCACAATCTTTGATTGCTCTCTATGTGACATTCCTTTTAACCGGGTTCATCCTACTTCCCCACAAAGCCCTAAAAAAAGACTATATAATCTAGTGTATAATGTCTTTGGTGGGGGGAAGATATAACTAACATATAAAAAGATTGGCACAATCAGACTCTTTATTAACATAATAATTTTTTTCTTGGAAAGAGAACTATGTACCCATCTTGCCAATACCCCTTCCTCTGTCTTCAACTTCTCTTCCCAGTTCAGCTCAGCTGCATTTTCATTTACAAACTGGATCCCTAGAATTTGAATAGGGTCAGTAGTTAACAGTATACCTGCATACTGTGTCATTCCTTGATGGCTGCCACCTAGCTTGTATCCTACACATTTCTCTTTATTAATATGGGATCCAGAGGCCTCAGAAAAGTTATGAAGCTGCTTTACTATTGTACTTTCCTCTGTAGATTCGTGTACAATGATGACCACATCATCAGCATAAGCTAATACTTTCAAGGGTGGAAGAGATTCAACAAGACATACTCCTTTTATCTCAGAATCATTACTAATCCTCTGCAATAAAGGATCAATACAGAAGATATACAACAAGGGGCTCATAGGGCACCCCTGCTTCACTCCTCGGTTTAATGTGATAATACCCCCCCTTCCATCCATTGACACTTGGTACCACCGTGGCATCACTATACAATTACTTAAGCCAAGTAAGATATACTGGTGGCACTCCATATCGTTCTGGGATCAAAAATAAATACTCCTGAGAAAGAGAATCAAACGCCTTACTCTGATTCAAGCTAATAACCAAACCAGCAGTGCTTCACTTATAGCCTCTATAAAACAATTCCCTCAACTGTACTAAATTATCCTGTACACCCCTTTGAGGTATAGCACACCCTTGTGCTGTACTAATTAAGGTAGTTGCACTCTTAGCTAATCTATTCGACAAAATCATACTCAAAATGTTTATGTCTGTATTTAACAAACAAATGGGTCTCCAATTTTGCAACAGTTTCCTATCTCCCTTTTTAAACAAAAATATGAGATCAGCTTCCACTAACCAACCCGGAATATTAGGTGATTGCAACAATTCATTAGACAAATCTGTCAACACAGGAGCCAAAAGGTCACAAAAAGCTTTATAAAACTCTGCAGGAAGTCCATCTGGTCCAGGTGAACTATTATTCCTAGCTGATTTAATTACTGATTTCACTTCTTCCTCTGTTATTAAGGCCACCATTCATACTTCCTGATCCTTTGGAACCTTCTTCTTCTCAAGCTTGCCTACATAATCTTCCATATTATAAGTCTCAGGTTCTGTACCAAAATTATTCCTTACATAGTCATTTACAATTTTTAATATAGAAAGTTTATCAGTATGCAATAACCCCTCTCCGTCCTGCAATTCCTCTATTCTTTTCTTCTGACAAACAGCTTGACTATCCTTAAATGGGTTAAATGTTTGCTTTTTACTAACAGTGCCTACCTGTAATTCCTGCTGTAAGGTTTTAGCCCTGTCATACTGAAATTTATACATTTCCTTTTTAACCATCTGTATCTGTAAACTAAAATCATGTCCTGTTGTGTCAGACAATGAAATTAATCTATGCAACTGCTTTCTGTGCTGCAAGTGTCTAAAATGGTTATCCCTGCTCCGTCTCCCTGCTAACTATTGAAAAAAATGTTTCATGTCCTGCTTCGAGTCCCTCCACCAATCCAGCAAACAATCATACATACACAACACAGAATGTCTCGCATTCCATTGCTTCTTACATTCAGTAACCACTTCCTCTTGCTCTAATAATGATACATTCAATTTCCAAGGAGACCTCTCAGGAACATGCCCCACATCCCAATGGCAATCAACATATATGGCAGAGTGGTCTGAAAAGGCCAGATTCATAATCCCTGACCTTTTGACCTTCAATAAATTTGAAACCCAAAAGTAATCAATCCATGTTTTTTGTGCCTCCTTCCAAAAAGTAAATCCTCCAGTATCATGAAAAATCCTATATGCATCCTTAAGATGTGCAGTCATCACAATAGCCTTTAAGGCATTGGAATCACAAAACATTGCGTTTGTCTGTAAACCCCTATCCTCCCTTTGAATACTACAATTAAAATCCCTTCCCCATATGATCATTTGTGCTGTACATAAGAAAGGCTGATTTTTTTTTAACAATTCCACCCTCAATGCCTTTCCCTGTGGAGCATATATATTAATCAATTGTAACCTCTGAATTCTATAGGAAATATCCAAAACCAACACTCTACCAGGCTCCAATTCTATCAATCTAGAGACTTTTAAATCTGAATTCGAGAACAAAATGCCTAAACCATCAAATCTATCTGGACCTTGGGACCAGAATGTAACTCCCTGTCCCCATTTTGCATTGCATTGTGCTATGTCAGAAAAGGACTTGATTCTAGTATCTTGCACAAAAATAATGTCTGACTGTAACAGCTTCAAGGCATGCATAATCAAGTCTCTCCATATCCCATTCTTGATGCTATTCACATTTAAAGTTAAGATACGGAAGTCACTCATCTGAAACTAAAAAGAAAGAAGCCATATGGCTTTAACGTTTAGATCTGGTAGCTCTTTTTCTTCTCCCAGTGCCACCTTCCCCCATCTCTGAAGATGTTCCTTTGGAGGAGGCTACTGAGGAAGAATCTGACCCTGAATCCTCCTCATCTGCCACTGTACCCTCTAATCTTTTATCCACATGCAATAAATCATATTTATTCAATGGTAACACTTTCTTTTTAGTCACTGTCTTCCTTTCTTTCCCCTTAGAGCCTGGAATCTCATTCCTCTCCTGCAATCTCTTTTTATACGACACTGTCTGAAAAGATGTATTCAACTCAGAAACGGGGGGGGGGGGTGCTTAGCTGAATGTTCTAAAGATATGTCTCCTCCACTTGCCCCAGGTAATATATCCACCAGCTCAGCCTCTACTTCCATATCTAATGCTTGTATACCCTCATCCTGAACCTCTTCCCCCATGCGGTCCTCATGTACTCCTTCTGTAAGCAGCTCCACGACCGTCAGTTCCTCTCCGGCCTTTTCTCCTTTGGACCCCTCCACAACCTGAGGCCCACCTGCCACTTCCTGTCCAGCTTTCTGCAATCCCACTTCTGCTTGTAAGTCTGTGTCATTCACAAGATTCTATTTTGTCTTAAGAATGTCACGCATCCTTTTCTCAGAGGCTTGGGCACATCCTACTTTCTGGGCCTGTGTTATCAAAGCTTCGTGCAAATGACTGTCAGATAAATTATGAGAAGCCCATGGACATTTAATGTATGAATGACCCCGTTCTTCACAGAGATTACATCTGAACAAATTTTTACAGATAGCAGCAAGGTGTCCTGTCTCTAAACAATGGGTACATTTAGGCGTGTCACAAGCATTGCTAAGATGCAGTCTAGAGCCACACTTATGGCAGGATCTGGGCTGACCCGGGTAGAGCAATGAACCCCTGTCTCTTCCCAAGTAGAAAGAGCCTGGAAAATGAGCAATCCCATTGTTGGTCATAAACAACTTACACTTAATCTTCCAACCCCCAGTCCAAAATTGTTCAGAGTCGTATCACAGGTACTGGATGTTCTAACACGTCACATCTTTTTTTTCAGCCATGTTTGCCATGGATACCTTGAGATTCAAACACAGGCTTTTCTGTGTATAGTTGTCCATATGCAATCTTTTATAGTGTATGGACATCAATAAATTAAAAAACTAGTTTGTGGCTGGCCCAGTGGTGCTGAGGGTTGAGGTGCTGGATACCACACCTTGCGCCACACCAGCGACCCATGTTCAAGAACAGACACAGGTCACCGGGGGTTGGCAGTGGAGGAGAAGTATTGAGCATCCAGAGGACTGCTCTTCTTCTCCTGGGAGGGCTAGGGAACTGGTCCCAGTGTCGCTCGCCCCCTGGCAGAGGCCAGGGGAGACAGCACCACACCAAACGGGTGGGATAGCTGACGCCTGCCTTGGTGTCAGCTGCCATTGCACACCCCAGCCCAAGGGGACCTCACTGAAAACGCTACAGGCCCCCATGTATGAGCCACCTTCAGTTCCTCTTCAGCAGCCCCACTCGGGGGGGCATCCCCGGGTGAGGGTACAAGTCGCTGAGCCCAGGGTGAGCCCATTCACTGGGTTAGGGGTGCTGGCAGGAACAAAAAAGCATAGTATGATAAAAAAAAAAAAACTAGTTTGTTTCCCCCACCTTATTAGCATAAAAGCCCCAATTGCAACAAACCCAAAACTCATTCTCACTAAGTTTCGCTTTTTCTGTTTTTCTCTCTTTATCTCTTGTCATACAGTATATTGGAATCCAGACATCACTTATTTAAAAGAACTGCCCATTCATCTGTCTGCAGATGGTGTTCTCTCTCATCAGAGTTCTATGTCTGTGTCCCATCTGACAACAATGACTCCTCCTCCTCCTGTCTCTCCTGTCGGTGTGTTGTCTTTCAGCCTGCCACTGCAAATCTGCTGGATCAAACAGACGATCTCAATCAGGTTTCCTTCAGTGGTGGCAGGTGAGTGCAATAATGTTCAATGTTGTAGTGCCACAGTAGTGATGTCCCTAGTACTGCACATCAACATCCTGACATCACTACTGCAGCATTCTACTGTACTCTATAATCTATTTTTTGTCTTTGTTACTACTGTGAAGCCCTTTCTCCTCAGCAGTTGCTGTTCTTTCTCTTCATACTGCCTGAACTTTCTATGACATACATAACACCATTCCAGGCTATTCAGATGAATAGCATGAAATGCTGCAACCTGATGTCATGGAATATCTTAGAAATATGAAAACAAAGGGCAGTAGTTTTCAAGGAGAGTTGGAACTCTATGTTGTTCTGAGGGCACCCCAAAGCTAGATTGATTATTTATCAAATATTGGTCAACACATGTCAGAATACATAACTGGCATGGAAAGGAAAATGGGAAGGCAGTTACTTGGAATCACAGCTGCATCTGGTTCAGAAGGCAGTTTTTTTTTTTTAATTTTTAATATTACGATTATTGGTCAGGAAAGGCACACTGAGCAAAAGTTCATTTCTAAGTGCATTCAGAGAGCACAGGGATATTCAGTGACTTGGTCAGGGTCACTCAGTATGCAAGTGGCAGATGTTGGTTTCAGACCCTGGAATGCTGAGTCTCTAGGTTCACAGCTTGGTGACTTTACCCTGTAGTATATATTACCTCAGTCTTAGCCCACACCAGAACTTGGGCGCATACCACAAATGCTGGCACTCCAGGGCTGCTGTACTGTGAATGGGGGGGGAAGCATCTTTCCGATGAGATTTTATTTATTTATTTTTTTTGTTGTTGTTGACCGGGTAAGTGCACTAGACAAATTCTGCCTATTTTCAGGCACAACCCGGGGGAGGGGAATACAGATGAATGCCAACTGACCTTGAACCAGATTAAGCTGTTGGTGATATTTTTTGTGAATTTAGTGAGATATTAAACTGATGTCCCCAGTGGTGCTGTTCTACTGGGTGCCCAGGTGAAAGTAAAAGAACCTAACACCTTTCTGGCAAGAGATGGCGATTTTTATCCAGTGTCTTGGCCAACATTCCTCTTTCCATAATAGTGGTTCAGGCAATTTCACAGCCATGTGTGGGTTCTGATGAGTGGAATGGCTAACACTGCATGTTGATAGTCACTTCAGTATCTGTCTCTCATTGCTTGTAAATAAAGCACTTTAGGATACAAAATGTATCATAAGTGCTATATCAATTCAGATTTTTCTTTTGCTATCTAATCATTTACACTTCTTTTCAGTTTTAAGTTTCTGCCTTCCCCTGCCCATTGCTGGGAGCCATTGTATCACTGCATGTATTAAATAATAGTTTGCTTTGTAACTATAGTCTAAATTAGTAAAACAAACTAAGATCCACATATTGGAGAACTGCTTGCAAACTTTGATGTATTGTATAGTCTATTTTATGCTGAATTGGAAGCTGAAGAAGTCTGGCCAATAGAGTGGAAACATGATCAAACTTTCTGGAACCAGTGCTTAATCAGACAGCAGCAATCTGTACAAGCTAAAAGCATAGCAATTATTTTCTCTCCTGCACTTCCCCCTCAGGAGCCTCTGGAAATGAGTTGTTCTCTGCTCTGGTAAAATGTAATCAATACATACTGTGGCAAACTGGTCTCTCCCACAGTCAGCCTGCAACTCTTCTTACCAGCTTTCTCAACCCTTCAGACCACAGGACTGTGGGAACAGAGACAGCATAGGTTCACGGGGGGGGCGGTCAAACCAACCTGACTGAGTTCTTTGATGATGAAGTGACCAGTGGACCAGGGTGGGACAGTGGACATGATCTATCTAGATTTCAGCAAGGCCTTCAACACCGTCCCACATAAAAGGTTGGTAATTAAACTGAGCAGACTGGGACTTCCGGTGCAGCCTAATTCACGAGCTCTGCATCCGCTCCCCATTTTCAATCCTTTAAACTAGCAGCAATTACATTTTAGCATTTATTCTGGCTCTAGGAATATATGGCTTCTAGCAAATTCAAAGCGGGGAGCAACAGATTCTCCACAATTCAACCAGAAACCAAGAACTCTGATGGAGCCGTTTCTGACTCGGGAGCCTCTGAACTGTCGATGCAGGCAACTCAATCTTGATCACACAGGAAGAGCAAAGCAAAGTCTAAAGCCCCACGATCTCAAGAAATGGACAGCAAACTTGATTAAATATTATCTGAGCTCCAGGACTTTAAATCAGATTTCAACTCATTTAAGCAAACTCAAGAGACTTTCCAGAAGGAGCACACAGAGCTTCACTCAAAAGTATCCACCCTGGACCAACGTACTCAGGAATAGGCCTCTACTACCTCACAGATACAAAACATCCTTAACCAGGTTGCTCAGTTATGTCAGCTTACCATAGAGTGCCAGGAGGAAGCAGAGAATCGCAACCATCAAAATAACTTTCGCCTGTGAGGGGTCCCTGAAAACAGTGAGGGCTTGAACTTGCAATCCTTTATTGAAACCCTTCTCCAGGTGGCTCTTGAGCTGGATACAGACTTTAATTTTGAAATCAAGCAGATTCACAGGACGTTAGGCCCAAAGCCTACGCAACCCTCAGCTCGACCCAGATCCATCATTATCAGATTTTTGAGATTTCAGACGAAGGAGCTGATTTTAAAACAGGCTTGAGCTAAATCTAAAATCTTTTATGGGGACACTTGCATCTTTATAGACAATGACTACGCCCCAGCCACAATGCAGAGGAGGTGGGCATATATTCCCCTATTTCAATGGCTGAGACAACAAAAGCGTAAATTTTGAACCCCATATCCCAGTAAACTAATAGTCAGCAGACTTATGACAACACCAAGGAGGTCTGCATAGACCTGAAGAATCGAGGCTTCATCCTCCCATCTACTATGCGCCTTCCCGAGAGATCTCCGGATAATCGTGGCCTTTCCAGGACGACTCCGCCCCGGGGACAATCAGACCAGCAAGCCACAATTGACTCAATTAAACAAATGCTGGCACAGTTCTCCAGACAATCCAGCTAGAGCATAACAGGACTTCAGATTTTGGATTGCAGTGAGTACTAGTGTGGATTGACACAGAGTGACTTCAGGGGGCCCTCACTGTGGTTTCTGTCCTGGGTGCAGGTGGATGGGGTGATGGGGGGATTGCTGGGTGGTTGGAACCCGGATCGGACACAGTCACTAGATTGGAATGTAGAGGGAGGTGGGGGATGCTGACCCTGGGCTTCCTCCCTATAATGGGGCTTGGGGGAGTGGACAGTTGCTTACATCATCAAACATTAGTGGATCACCACCAGGCGTATGCCCTTCGAGTATGTGGGTCATTGCTGGGCTGTCTGGGGCAGGAAAACATTGGCCTCGTAATGGAGTGGTTCCATGAATCACTGTAGGCCTCTGATTTGTTCAGTACCTGCTAAATAGGGGCTTGTTACCTGCTAAATAGGGGCTTGGGGGTGTCCCCTTAACCAGGATGTGAGATAGGAGGTCCTGACCAGTAGTTTCCCGCCTGGCCAGGCCTGGATGCTCTCCCCATGGATGGGGTCACACCTTTAAAATAGGGTGGAGGCCGACTTCACAGTGTAAACCCACTAAATAGGGCATAATTGGGAGGTCTTCTTGGCCTCAGGTGGCCTGGCGGTATATGGCCACATTCATAAGCACTGGGGCTATAGGAAAGCCGAGAGCAACTGGCGGGCTGCCTGGTGTGCAGATTGTATTCTTTGGTGGCTTGAACATCTGCACTGTCTGTCCTGGGCCTCACGGTGAGGGAGAGGACTTTATGTTAGGCCCAATGGGCAGCCCCCTTAACTGATCCTTCTTTATTGGTAATAGGCTCTCTTTTAGGGCCTGGAACCCAGTAGGGATGCTCTGGTCCTGGGGTGCACGGTTATGTGCCTCGATGTTCTGGATGGTCTGGGTCAGGCCATGCTCACTGATCCTCCCCACAGCATTCCTCTCCTGCCTTCTTTTGGGTCAGATAGATGGACCGGGGGAAGGGGGGCTGGAGCCACTCGGTCTACTACTGGCTCAGAACTGTTTATCTGTATCAGCTTCTTTCATCCCCTGGTTAATGGGCAGAAACCTTCTGTTGGACTGCTGCAGACTATGAAAGACCTGATATTTTTCATTGTTTGTCCATATTTAAAGCAGCATGTGAATTACAGTGACATACTTCATTGCTGGTGGTTCTCCCTGGTGGTCTGTACATTCAGCCTCCCTCGCTGAGTCCATCCCCTCTCATTCATGATGCCCCTGCTCTCTAATTGGCCTCCCTCTGAGGAACCAGATCTTAAACTACTCCCACCTTATTTCTCCAACCTTGAGGGGGCAGGCCACTGGCTCTCTTGCTAAATTTAAGCCCACTGACCATGTTGGAATTACACAATTTATCCTCCCCTAACATTTGCCTTATATCATCACCCCTCTTTTTCTTTTCAGTTTTCCCTGTTATTAGTTATCCTTTCTATAGCCTTCCCTATACCTGATCTTAGGGGCAAGAGTTTTCCCAGGGCCCAGTATCACATAGCTGAATGGGTACCCACACACAGACAGTCGGTTGACATGTCCCCAATGCATGCCATATGTGAGCACGTTTGGATGGAAGTCAGAGGAAACCTCCTTTTCAGAGGTCTGTACATAGTTTATAGTTCCCAACCTCACCCTCATATGTTATTTTTTAACGTATCTAGCAGTATAGCTGAGCCCAGTTAGCCAGCTAGTTACCCCTTAGTTTCGACCCCAATGCCCTGTTATTCCTTCACATTGGACACACAGCACCAAATGACTTTCCATATTATACTTGGAAAATGTTTTTGTATACAGGAGCTAAATGTCTACCTTAATTGCAGGCTTGTTGGGGGGGGGCTCAGGAGGAAAAAAAAATAGATTTCGACAGATTCAGATATGCAATATCCCTTTAAAATTATTTCTCATAATATAAACGGGCTGAAAGGCCCCATTAAGAGATACCGAACGATCCAAGCACTTAAAAAGTTGAATCCATATGTCCTTTTGCTACAGGAGACACACATCTCCATGACTGAGCACCAGAAACTACTTAAATTCAGGTTTTCTGGGAAAGTAGAGTCTTCCTACCAGCAGGGCAGGCGAAGAGGCACGGTGATTTTGATCCCTAGGCATTCTCAATTACAATTTTTAGATCAATACTCAGATAGGGAGGGCAGATTGACCCTGGCCATGGTTAAATTAAATCAACAGATTCTGACATTGTGTAGTATATATATATTCCACCGGGCTCTGACACCTCATCCATTCAGCGTCTGATTGAGGCTGTGTTAACGAGACAACAGGGAGTTCTAATATTAGGAGGTGACGTCAGCTGTCAGCTTAATCCCTCACTTGACTTGTCCGCGGTGTGGCCCTCCCCACAATCCTCAGGGCAAAAGCACTTAAGGCGCTTTCTCTGGGATGTGGGTTTGGTAGACACGTGGAGACAACTTCATCCCTCCCAACAGGAATTCACTTATTACTCCAATGCTTTCAAGCATTATTCTAGACTTGATTATATTTGTATTGCAAAAGAACACATGTATCTGGTCAGATCAGCAGATATTCTCAATATCTGCATCTCGGATCATGCCCCCATTACTCTAGAACTTAAAGTCCGAAGGGAAAAGAAAATACACAATGGAGGTTTAATCCTTCACTGCTTCGGGACAGGGAATTTAGGGACCTTCTGGAGAAATGAATCCCAGAAATCATCCAGGACAACATGTCCCCTCAGGTTTCACCACAAATTCTATGGGACATGATTAAAGTGGTACTTAGAGGCCACATTATAGCCTATGCTACTCATAAGAAATGGCAGGAGAAGTCCAGACTTCAAGCTCTTCAGGAGAAGCTTCGATTTCTCTAGGAGGCACATATGCAGGGCGACTCTGACTTACTTCCCCTGATTTCCCAAACCCAGGCAGAAATTCAAGGCCTCCTCACTGCTAAGGCGGAGCAGGCTTTGGCCTGCCTGAGACAGCGTTATTATGGGGAAGGGGGGTGAGCCTACAAGATTCTGGCCTATCACCTCCAGAATCAAATCCAACAATGCACCATTACTAAAATAAAGGACCCTACATCGGGGCAGACCCACTATTCCACCCAGTATATACTAGATTCATTTAAGAAATATTACCAATCCCTCTATTCTTCCCTGATGGAGCCAGACTCACACAAAATATCGACCTTTCTCTCTCAATTGCGCCTCCCTGCCCTTTCTACCTCTCAACAGGTGCAATTAACAGCCCCAATTTTGGAATTAGAACTCCAAACTGCTATTAGAGGACTTAAGAATGGCAAAAGTCCAGGCTCTGATGGCTTTGGGGCCGAGTTTTATAAGGGCACATGGAACCTGATTTGGATCCCCCTTCTGCAGGCTCTGCAAAAAGGACATGCTACATCCTCCTTCCAGATTTCCTGGAGGCAAGCAACAATTTCGGTGATTTTGAAGCCACAGAAACCCCCACATTTATGTGCTTCTTATCACCCAATATCAGTACTCAATCAAGATTATAAGTTATACACTAGTATCTTGGCCCATAGGCTTGACCATATTCTCCCCTCCTTAATATGCCATGATCAATCAGGGTTCATTAAAGGCAGACAAACAACTGATAATATCAAATGTACTTTATATTTAATTGACCATGCCCAATTCATGAAATCCCCCATCTTGGTGTTAAGCCTTGATTCCCAAAAAGCCTTTGATATGGTCTCTTGGGGGTTCCTTCAGGCCACCCTACAAAAATTTAACTTTCCAAAACTATTTACGGAAGCCATCAAGGGAGTATACTCTGATCCAGAAGCAGTTGTGAAGTTGAAAGGGTTGCAGTCGGATAGATTCTGCCTATTCTAGGGTACCCGACAGGGTTGTCCTCTCTTCCCCTATTTGCCATTTTTGTAGAACCCATAGCACAGCTATTTTTACAGACCCCCAATCTTCATGGTTATAGGGCTTGGAACTATCTTTTCACAAGACAGCCTACTATGCAGATGATCTTCTTCTCTATATCACCCATCCCGATGAGTCACCACCAACTTTAACCTCTCTTCAAAAATAAATTGAAACCCTGATGAGATACTATCAACCAGAGTAAGTCCGAAGCCCTACTTATACGACCCCCCCTTGACCACGGAACAGATGCTGAAATACCCCTACAAATGGGATAAATCATATATAACCTATCTGGGAATTAAGATTCCTCAGAATTTCTCCAATCTATATATATACCTTAAATTATGCCTCAGTACTTTCAAAGATAAACTCGGACTTGGTGAGGTGGACTCCCCTTCCTCTGTCTCTGTTGGCTAGTGTCCAGTCTATTCAGATGAATTCCTTCCCGAAGATACTTTATCTAATGCAAAATATTCCGATGCCCCTCCTAATGAAGAATATTCAGGATTGGGACTGCTCTGTCAGTAAGTTTCTTTGGGCGAATAAGAGACCCAAAATAGCACTAAATAAGCTTCAGCACCCAAAGGTGAGAGGAGGACTGGCATTGCCCAATGTTTTTAACTACTGGATAGCTGCCCTGCTTGCACATATAACAACCTGGCTCCTGCCCTAATCCCGGGCTCCACCCTGGCTCTTGATAGAAGGGGCTATGGCGGACCGCCCCCTACATTACTCTTTAGTATTTCAGCTGCACAACATAACCCTTGAGAAAAGGATCCAGGTTGACTAAAGGTTTACTTCACAGTTGGATGAAATTTCTTGCTCGCCCGGAAAACAAATTATTGTCTATCTGGATCAGTATTCCAGCAGAGGACCCATCATGGGATCCCGCTCGATTAGACGCCACCTTTATGAAATGGGCTCATGAGGGTTTAAGGCACACACATCAGTTCTTTGACAAAGACATTTTTAAATTGTCTGAACAAATTAGACAGGAATTTTCTCTAGTTCAGAGAGATTTCTTCCAATACCTACAGGTTCGCCACTTCCTAAATTTTAGAATTGGTCTAGATACCACTACTTTGACCATTCCTCCTTTGTATCCCTTTTTGTCTCAGATTGCATGGGGCGGTGATCATAGTCATTTAATTTCTCGATTTTATATGAACCTATAGGGAGCTCTCCCACAGACCATGGATCTGGTACAATTCCATTGGGAGGCTGAACTTCAGATTACATTGTCCCAAGTGGATTGGCTCTAGATCTGGTGGAGACAACACAAAATCTCCAGCTCATATATTTGGAAAGAATTTTCCTTGAAGGTGGTGGCCAGATTTTTTCATACACCTCATATTACAGCCAAATTCTCAGCAGGAGGAGTCTCGACTTGTTGGAGACATTGCATCTGTGAGATTGCAACGCATGCCCATATCTTCTGGTTTTGCCCTGCTCTGGCATCATTTTGGTCCTGAATAAATACCTGGGTTCTTGACCTATTTCCTGGTTTAGGAACCCTATCCTGTGCTATGGGGATTCTCCTACACTACCCGCCCCATTTTAGACACCCACACCAAATTTATCTTCTCAATATTATTTTGGGCGCTGCAAAAAAGTGCATTACTAGACTGTGGCTTTGCCCGGAGCCTCCTACCATCACAGCCTGGGAGGACATACTATGTACGATATTTATAAACTAGAACACATGGCAACTAGACTACAAAATAAAGTCCCAGAACTAATGAATCGATGGACTGGCTGGTTTCTCAGTATATCTCAGCTTAGACCAGATCGGCTCCCTTAGCTCTTCTCCTCCTCTCTAGGTATAAGGGCTCATGCCGGCCCTCCTGCCTCCCCACCCAGGGGTCCCCTCTCCAGGTAGTAGGGATGAGACCTAATTAATCTCAGGGGTTGATGGAAGTAAATGCCTCCCGGGCCTCCCCAACCCCTCATCTTCTCCTGAGAAGTAATTCCTAAGTTGAATTATGCACAGATGCCTCACACGCGTGTGATTAGTTAATTTAACATTGTCTCTAGTAACTAGTCAAATGATAATTATTTTATATTATAAGTTATTATGCATCATACTATTACTTTAAGCTAATATATGTGTATGCACTGACTATTATGAAACATGCAACTAGCACTGTATGATGATGAACTCCTGTAATACTGCTCTGTAGCTCCAATTATATGAAAAAACTGAAATAAATAGTATAAAAAAAATAAACTAAGCAGTCCAGAGATGGTGCTTAAAAATCATATACTCGGTGGAAAACTGGCTTAGGAATAGGAGCCAAAGAGTGGTGGTAAACAGGATACACTCTGGGGAGGGGAGAGTGACTAGCGAGGTACCGCAGGGGTCCATATTGGGTCCTGTACTCTTCAATATCTATGTTAGTTACATGACAGAGGGACTGGGAGGAGGAGTATGCCTGTTTGTGGATGACACAAAGATCTGCAACAGGGTAGACACACGGGGTGTATGGAAAGGATGGCAGAGGACCTAAAAAAGTTAGAATAGTGAGCAGAAAGGTGGCAGCTAGGATTCAACACTAAGAAGTACAAGGTTATGACCTTGGGGCACAGGAACTCAGGGGTGGAATACTCTTTGGACAGAGCAGTACCAGAGGTCACAAGGCAAGAGAGAGACCTGGGAATTATTATCACCGATGACCTGAAAGTGGCGAAGCAGTGTGGGAAGGCAGTAGGAAAGGCAAACCAAATGCTTGGATGCATAGGGATGAGTGTCACCAGCAGAACGAGGGAGGTGATACTACCCCTGAATACTTTATTGGTGAGACTGCACCTTGAGTACTGTGTACAGTTCTGGAGGCCCCATCTTCAAAAGGACAGGGACAGGGTGTAGATGGTGCATAGGAGGGCAACAAAATGGTGCAGGGCTGGCATCAGAAGACCTATGAAGAAAAGCTTAAGGAATTAAACTTTTACTCCCTGGAAGACAGAAGGAGATGGGAGGATATGATTGAGACATTAGAATATCTCAAGGGAATAAACAAGATGAAGGAGGAGAGTATTTCCCAGAAAAATGATGTTCTGGAACTAGAGGTCACAATATGAAACTGGAAGGGGATAGGTTCAGGAGTAACATGAGGAAGTTCTTCATGGAAAGGGTGGTGGACAATGGGAACAGCCCCCCAGCAGAGCTGGTTGGAACAAATACAGTCACAGGCTTTAAGCGTGCGTGGGATAAACACATGGGTGTCTTGGATAACAGAGGAAGGTGGATGATGGCCCCCAGTAGTCACTTGGGTAGCACTATTAGGGGAGATTTTATGGGCAGACTAGGTGGGCAAAGAGGTCCTTATCTGCCAGCATAATCAATGAATCTATTCAGTAGCTGCTACCACTCAGCATAGACACTCTCTCTTGTGGTATCTCTACGTCTGAATCCCACTGGAGCCACTGCTCACTAAGTACAGCACTCCTTGCCCAAGGTCAAACTCACTCCTATCTGTCATGGCTGGGAACAACTTACTTTGTAAACAAATATAGTAGCTGTAGCCTTCTTTTCAGAGGTGATTACACAGTTTTTTGTCAATTATAAACCAGTTATCTATATCTCAAAGGACTCAGTCACAGAAGAATGAAGTATATAAAAATAATGTTTTAATACTGTAGGATATGAACACATATAATACAGGATGCTGGAAACTACATAAAGACTATGGGGAGCGTTAATTTTACAGAAATAGAAAGAAAATGTTTTAAATGGTAAGTAAGACAGAAAAAAAAAGTCTGACTCTTTTCTATTTATTTAGCAAAGCTTACCACACAGCATGCCTTGGTGAATCAGGGCAGACTCGAAACGTAGATGTTAGCTATTCAAAGTCCGAGCCTGACTAACTTGTCTACTCAAAACTCTGGTTAATAAGGTTTCTCAAAAACCAGACTCCCCAACCCTAAGCACACATGTCCTATGATATCACTACCAGGCTAATTCTTCGTGTCTTGAGAGCTGGGTCCTCTTGGGAAGCTGGTCTGATCTGGACTTGGAAGTTTGTATATACAAATATACTGTACAAATACATCTGCTTTAGTCTTGAGTCCTGTCTAGTCGAGCAGGGCTGTCTGGTTAGCTAGCAGCTTCTTGACATGAAATGGCACTTTTTCCTTTGAAGATCTCCCATTACCTGTCCAAGGTCCTGTTGTGACATAGGACAACAGAAATAGTAATTGCCCTCAGAAATAGTTTGTCTGTCTCTGATAAAAATCTTGGCCTTTCCCAGAAATATCAACTTTGTCCCCTCAGCTGCTAAATTCTGATACCCATGCAGAAAGAATTAAATGCAAAAAAGTAAGAAACAGGTACATATAGCACATTATTACACCCCTCTCCCAAGAAAAATGAAAAACAAATCCTTTTAGCAGCAACAAATGGTGACTGTTTTGCGTGTGAGCCAACTGGCTCCCACTGCTATGCCCTCAATTCACTTTGTGTGAACCCCACATTAGTTTGTGCTAGTACCTCTCCTGCTTACAAAACCAACAAGGGCACTAACTATTGTCTGGACAGCCCATCTGCATTACCATGCTATGACCTGCTGCTGTGCTTAATGTCCATATTATAGGACTGCATCGCCAGGTTCTACCTTAGCAATTCTGAGCTCTGTCTGCTGGTCCTATGCAACCATGTAAGGGAGTTGTGATCAGTATCCAGGGGAAACTCCCTCCCATACAGATAAAGTTGTAGCTTCTGCAAAGCCCAGACAATCCCTAGACACTCCTTCTCTATTGTGGTGTAGGCCTCCTCTCAAGGCAGCAACTTCCTGCTCAGGTACACAATTGGGTGCTCCTGTCCCTAGTGCATGACTTGATTCAGAACCATGCCTAGCACATGATCAGTTGCATCTATGTGCAGAATAGTCTGGGCTGGCAAGCACAGGTGTCTGACACAATACCTCCTTCAGCTGCCAGAACATGATATTGCAGGTCTCCATCCACTGAACCTTTTCCGCATTTTCTTCTTGGTGAGATCATACAGGGTTTGGCCATGCTGCTGCTGAAATTCAGCATAAATTTAGGGCAGTACCCTACCATCCCTAGGAAAGCCCATACTTTTCTCTTGGTCATGGGTGTGGTCTATCCCTGTATGGCCTCAATTTTCACTGGCTGAGGCCAGATGCACCCACTCCCTACCCTGTGCCCAAGGTATGACACTTCTGCCATTCCTATCTGGCACTTCTCTACTCTTACTGTAAGCTTGGCAGCTTGCATTTGATAGAATACCTCGGTCGTATGCCTGTCATGATCCTCCCAAGTCTGGCTATAGATTGGGATGTCATCCATGTATGCCAGAGGGAAGTCCCCTGCCCCATTCAGAATGTGATCCATGAACTGTTGAAAGGTGGCTGGTGCATTCTTCCTCCTGAATGGCATTACCCTGAACTGGAATAATCCAAATGGCATGGCGAAGGCTGACCTCTCTCTGACTTTGGGGGTCAGGGTTACCTGCCAATAGCCTTTTCACAGCTCAAAGGTAGACAGGTAAAGGGCTTCCCCAGTCTCACTAGGACCTCATCTGTCCTGAGCATGGGGTATGCATCTGACTCTGTGCAGCTGTTGAGCTTGTGGTAGTTGACACAGAACCTTGTACTCCAGTCTTTTCTGGGGATCAGTACCACTGGGGAGGCCCAGGGACTACTGGACTCCTGGATCACCCAGAATGCCAGCATCTCCTTGATTCTCCTCTATGGCATGTCTTACTCCTTCTATGAATCTGTAGTGTGGCTGTCTCAGCAGGGCTTGGGTCCTTGTATCCATGTGGTTTTCTGCCAGCATTGTATATCCTGGCTCTTCCGTGAACAGTTCACCAAATGTATGCAGCACCCTATGCATTTTTTCAGCTTAAGCTGAGGTCAGCTGCTCTGAGAGGGTGACAGCATCCACTGAGGATTCTCTCTTACCCTCTCCCAAGAGATCCACCCTTCTGCCTCCTCCTCTAGGTGGCTGCATATAGCCGGGACCATCTCATCTTGATCATGGAAGGGCTTTATCATGTTTACGTGATAGACTCATTTTTTTTTTGCCTCCTGTCTGGTAGCTCCAGCACATAATTAACATTATTCACCTCCTTGCCAACAAATAAGGCCCTCTTCCAAGCTGCCAGTAATTTATTCTGTGATGGGGATGAGTACAATCACCTGTTGCCCAACTTCGTACTCCTGGACTCTGGCCCAATGGTCGTACATCTTCTTCTCCTGTTGTCCAATGGCTAGGTGCTCCAAGGCAAACCCCATGAGCTCCATGAGCCATGACCCAACATTCAGGGCATATTCTACAACAGATTTCCCTTGGGGACCAAGTTCACCATCCCATTCATCCCTTACCAAATCAAGAGGACCCCTTATCCTGTGGCCAAACAGGATCTCAAAGGGTGAGAACCCTGTGGACTCCTGGGGGACTTCTTTATATGCAAATAAGAGATGAGGTAAGTACTTGTCCCACTGTCTCACATGCTGGTCAGTGAATGCCCTTAAATTGGTCTTAAGAGACCCATTGAATCAATTGACCAGCCTGTTAGTCTGGGGGTGGTATAGCGAGGCTCTGAGCTGCCATGCCCACACTTCTTCCAAAGACTAACCATCAGAGCAGACATGAAGTTGGTGTCCTGGTCCAACAGAGTCTCCAGGCAAAACTCATGTGGCTAAATATCCCCAGCAGTTCATCAGCCACCTCCTCAGCTTCAATGGAGGACAAGTGCACTGCCTCAGAGTACCCTGTGGTGTGATCTACGAACACTAAAATATACTACTTTCCAGTGCAAAATGGAGTGCTAAGCGGCTCCATAATGTCCACGGCAACTCACTGAAATGACTCTTCAATAACAGGCAGGGGATTCAAAGCTGCCTGAACCTTCTTCCCTACCTTTCCCACCATCTGGCACTGCAGACAAGTCCAGCAGTAGTTTTGCCATGTTTTTAAAAATACTGGTCCAGTAAAATTTGTTAGTCAGCTGCTTTTTTGTATTGCTGACCCCTAGATGTCCAGAAAAGGGAATGTCATGGTCTAAGGCCAGTAGCTGTTTCCTGTACTGCCTATGAACCATTATCTGCCAGAGTACCCCTTCCTCCTGTCCTCCCATGGGAACCAACTGATGGTACAGGAGCCCATTCTCCCAGTACACCTCATTTTTCCCAGAACTCAGACAGTCACCTTCCACACTGGTCCTAGCTTCCTTAATTTTTGGAGGGAATGGTCAGCTTGCTGAGCTCTCCCTAGCTCTGCATGCCTGACCTTCCCTAAAACACACTCTGCTGTAGGAGAGCTACCCATGGCTTGGCTCTCCTCAGTCTGTTGCAGTGGCTCAGAACTACTGTTCCCAGCTCATTCTTCATCTACAACTTCTCCTGCTACTGAAGTAGGGGTTGCTTCCTCATGCACTACACCCTCTGTGTCCTCAGGAGCTGGTCACCTTGCCTTGCTAGTGACACACAATATTGGCGCTACTATTGAAGTCATTACCCATGATTACAGCCACGCACAGATCTGGTACAACACCCACCTCCTGTATGCCCTGGCCACCATCCCAGAAAGATCTGGACCACTGGCACTGAGACCATGGGACCTATCATTCCTCTAATCATAGAAAACTGCCCAGGCAGGATCTGTTCCTCCTGAATCAAATCCTACTTCATCAAAGGAATTGAGGTTCCAATGTTCCACAGTCCCTGGGTAACCATCCTATTTATACACACGGCAAATGTGTACAGTGGTGTTAGAAGGCACTGCACTTTGTGTACAGGGTACTAACTTCTGGGAGCTTCCCAAGCTACCCCCACCAGCTGCACTTGCACCTTTTTTCACATTTTTCAGACAATCATGAGACAAATACCCCAGTTTCTGGCAGATACAGCATCTGCAGTCACCTGTCTCCTTATTTTTTAAATCAGGTGGCTTCCTGTTTCATTCAGGCACAGGCTGGCTTCCCTTAGGTTGCCCCCCAGGGTTCCCTTAAAATCACCTGATGTCCCTTCCCCATTACCTTCATGCTGAGAGGATGGCCATCTGGATATGAACCAATCAGCCCTCTTGGCTGCCTCTCTCACAGCGATCGAAGTTCTATTCAACAACCATATTCTCAGTTCCTCAGGTACAGTTTTTGGGAACTTCTCCAGAAGAAATACAATTTTTATTTCCTCTGGAGAGTGAGCTTTGACACCCTCTACCCATTGTTCTAACAAATTACTTAGCTGCAGATTTGAGCATAGCTATCCCCCAATGCCTTTCTTATACTCCTCTAAATATTTGCCTATAGGCTTGGGGGTTAACACAGAACATTTCAGCAAGGCATTTTTCACTTTATCATAGTACATGCAGTCCTCACTGTTCATTCAGGCAAAAGTTTAGAATACCTTGCCTGTAAGCAGTGGCAGTAGGTGAGTCAGCCAAGAAGCCCTTCCCAGATCAAACTGCTGACATATTCTCTTGAAAGATCCTGATATCTGGGAAACATTTTAGAATTAATTTTGGCTTCCTGGGATAAACCCCTCATGCTGTTACTCAGTTTGTGGTGTTGTCCTCTGCTACAGAATCTCCACCCAACTCTCATGCTGATGCTCTTTATCTAGCACCAGTATGAGCTAGATTCCATGCTAGCACTCCTGCTCTCACTCCTCTACCTTTTGCTTCTCCTCCTTTTCTCATTCCTCTGCTTCCAGTTTTATCTTCTGCAGCTCCTCCACAGCATGTGCCTGAACCATGTCAAGCTATAGCTTCAACCTCTGCACCTGCAAAGCTGCCTCAGTTCCCAGCTCTAGCTTACTTTCATGCTCCCCGGCCTCTGTCTCATGACTTCAGCTAGCAGTGACCATATTTACAGTATATCTCTGGTCTCTTTTTTCAAGGATGTCTATCAGTTCTGCCCTTGTTTAGCCTTCCGCATGGCTGAGTATTCTCCTACTGCATAGCTCTTGTAAGTTTAGCAAAGTGCTTTTTTCATACAGTCCAGATATAATGTCTTCTAGCTATCTACTCTTGCTTAATAAAAAAAAAAGAAAAACTGGTGAATATACATTCCCCTTTTGTATATCCTCTTCTGTAACTGGACAGATAACCTTTATACTGACAAAACTGCTAGAGATCCCACTGCACCCACCAGTTTTTGGAAAACTGGTCTCTCCCAGATTTAGACTGCGGCTCTGTTACCAACTTTCTCAACACTTCAGTAGCTATTAGCACTCAGCATAGACACTCTTTCAGAGTATCTCTAGGTCTGAATCCCTCCAGAACCACAGCTCACAAAGTGCTCCTCCTTGGGGCACACAACTCACCACTCTCTGTCACAGCTGACAACACCTTACTTTAGAAACAAAATATGGTAACTGTAGCCTTCTCTTCAGAGGCAGAAACACAGTTTGTTGTCAGTTATAAACTAGTTAACTGTACCTCAAAGGACTCAGTCACAGAAACATAAAATATATTAAAATAATATTTTAATACTTCAAGATATTTACACATGTAATACAGGATACTACACAAAGACTGTAGGGAACAGTAACTCTACAGAAATATTGAATAGTAGATAACACACAGAAAATAAACTCTCTCACGCTTCTCTATTCATTTAGCAAAGTGGAATAACTTACCACACAGGATGTCTTGGTGAATCAGGGCAGCCTCGAACTTAGATGCTAGCTGTTCAGAGTCCCAGCCTGACTAACTTGCGTACAAAAAACTCAGGTTAACAAGGTTTCCCCAAAACACTTTCTACCTCCCTTGGCATGTATGTCCTATGACTAGGGCTGTCATTTTTTCACAGTGATTTTGCCCGATTTTCACAGCCCCCTAGTGGCTAAAATGTGCCATTTTCATGGAAGGCCCAGAGTCGTTTTCCTATCCTTACAATCCTACCATGGAAATTTTTAAAATCTTTGCTGTTTACCTTGCCAAGATGAAATTGAATCCCTTTCTTTATTACTTCGTTTTAAGCAAAACTTATGCAGTTGTCATTTATGCATGGCACCATATCTTGAAAAAGGGCACTCCACACTCGCGCTATGCACGGGAAAGCTTAGACATTCTCATCAAAATGGATTGAGTGAAACTGCTTCTGCAACTTTTGTTTAACTTCTAACAGATGTCAATGTTACCTGTACAGTGGCAGGCTGTTTTGTTTCTAGACTGTGAACATCAGGAGTTTAAAACTTTTAATCTAGTTGTGTGCTCACACAGTTTAAATGTTTTATTCCTGAGAGTGTTCAGGCAGTAAATTTCTGTGAGGGGTGCTGCTGAAACCAGGAGAGGTCTGGAGTGTTGAGGAGTGCTGCTGAAACCGGGAGAGGTCCGGAGTGAAAGGCAGAAGGGGAACGGAATGGTGAGGATGCACAGAGGGAAGTGATTTTTCCTTTTTCTTTGAGGGAGGTGCTGTGCAGTGTAATCGGCAGCAGTGTTGCCTATTGGAAATGGAAGGAATTATACCAAATTAATAACAGGGGAAAGCAAAAAATGTGTAATTTCATGACAGGTCTTTGAATTCACAGAGAACACCCGTTTTCAAGGAATCCATGAACTCCATGCATGCCGTGAAAAACTTACAGCCCTACCTATGACATCACACCCAGGCCAATTCTTTGTGTCTTGAGACCTTGGTCCTATTGAGAAACAAGTCTAATCTGGACTTGGACATTTATATATATATATAAATACATCTGCTTTAGTCCTGTGTCCTGACTAGCCCAGCAGGGTTGGCTGGTTAGCTAGCAGCTTTTTGACATGAAAAGACACTTTTTCCTTTGAAGCTCTCCCTTTAACTGTCCTGGGGTCCTGCCATGATACAAGACAACAGAGATAGTAATTGCCCTCAGAGACATTTGGCCTGTCTCTGATAAAAAAAATGTTGGCCTTTCCCAGGAAAATCAACTCTATAAAGAAAAAAATACAGTAACATATATTCATATCAAATTGTTACACATACATACATACTGTACATACATACACACATACATGCATAAATAAATGCATACATTTTAGTGGAGTGGTGATCCATAGTAGTGTAGAGTTATAACAAGAAATATAAATCAAAGAGGACTTAGTTATAACAAAGAATAAGTGCAGCAGAAAAGTATACCTTCACAGACAACTGTCTGCCTGCGAGGCAATGTTCAATGATGATGTGTGCCCCTTGCATAACATTAAGACACAGTTCAAATTGTCAGACAGAATCAATTAAAACTTAATGCAGAGGACACAACATTAAAAGACAAAGAACCTCTGTGCGCAAACACTGAGGCAAGGGTTACCCCAAAAGGCATTTGGCTGGGAAGCCAAGTTTCAAGAACATACAAAATCACACGTGCCCCCACAATGCAAAGCATCATGGGCTACATATGCAAATCACCACAGAATGTTATGCTGGTCCAACTTTAAGCAGAATTGCATGGTGCCGAAAGGCCTCTCACACAGTTTGCAAAGAGTGCTAACAGAAGACATAGACACGTATTTCATCCTACCAGGACTCATCAGTATGCCTCGTCTGTTTAACACCCCAGTGGAATGGACCAGCTACCCATAAGGCAGTGTGCCTTGGATATATTGTGGTGAACCCATTAAAATAAAAACTATTTAAAAGACAAAAGAACCTCATGCGCAAACACTGAGGCAAGGTTACCCAAAGGGCATTTGGCTGGGAAGCCAAGTTTCAAGAAAATACAAAATCACACATGCCCCACAATGCAAAGCATCATGGGCTACATATACAATCACCACAGAATGTTATGCTGGTCCAACTTTAAGCAGAATTGCATGGTGCGGAAAGGTCTCTCACACAGTTTGCAAAGGGTGCTAACAGAAGACATAGACACGTGTTTCGTCCTACCAGGACTCATCAGTATGCCTCGTCTGTTTGACACCCCAGTGGAATGGACCAGCTACCCTTAAGGCAGTGTGCCTTGGATAACATTAGTCCATTTAGCACTGTGCTGCAATTACAATTGCTATCTTTGCTGCATGATAACACAGAAAATCTAGCCCATATATTATTGGTACTGTATTCAAATTTCTATTCTGATCAACACATGCTTTACTTACAGCTCAGGAGGGAATTAAAGTATCCCATCATTCTTGGCTGACATGTTATTTGCAGATCCCTTTTATTTTAAGATTGGTTCTTTCAAAAGGTGGTAACCTGCACAATCCATAGTAAACACATTAGTCCCTTTTCTACCAGTTAAGTACTGTATCTTTCTGTAACATCCATTCAATTCTGACAATGTTATTATGCAGTATGTCTCCTAATCACAGCCAGTGATTCATGTATTTTAAAGGAAATCTTCCAAGGCTTCAGTGCATGTTTCAGAATTTAAAGTTGACTCCATTATTTCAGGATTAAATATGTACAAACATAAGAACATACAGTATGAAGAAGCCAGCAGAAGAAACCAGCAGAAGGCCATTTGGTCTGTCTAGTCTGCGTGCACTGCAGGGTCCACAGCTTGAGCTACTGACCCTGCCCCCCTCCCCACTCCATCCATCATTTCCATCCTCCCTATCCATGATCCTTACTTTCCTCATGCCTATCCCAGTCTCTCTCAAAGCTGCCTACCGTCTTCAACAAGACCACTTCTTATGGCAGTGCATTCCAAGTGTCCACCACCCTCTCTGTGAAGAAGCGCTTCCTGACCTCCCTCCTAACCCCCCCCCAGCTTAAGACTGTGCCCCTCTCTTGTTATGGCTGCCATTTTGCTTAAAGAAATCCTCTTTGACCACCTTAGTTATCCCTTTCAAGTACTTGAAGGTTTCAACCATGCCCCCCCGTCCCCCAGGGAGTTCATGTTCAGTGCCCCCAACCTCTCCTCATATGCCTTACCCTGCTGACCCACTATCATTTTTTTAGCCCTCTTCTGGACCTTCTCCAGAAGGTTAATGTCCTTTTTGAGGAGTGGGCACTAGTACTGAACTTCATACGCTAGATGTGGCCTCACCAGTGACCTGTACAAGGGCAGTATAACCTCCTCTCTCCTACTACTGATCACCTAGCTATGCATCCCAGCATCCTGCTTGCCCTTGCTGCTGCTTTCTTGTACTGCGTGGACTGATTCAGGTCACTAGTGATCATAACTCCCAGGTCCTTCTCCTCCTCTGATGCAGATACCTGGACTCCACCCAGGTGGTTCTCTATCCTGGGATTAATGGCTCCAATGTGCATAACTTTGCATTTCTTGGCACTGAAGCCAAGCTCCCAGATCCTGGACCACCTCCCCAGCATTTCCAGATTGTCCTGTAGGTCCTGTATGCCTTCAGTTGTGTCCACTGACCCACAGAGCTTGGTGTCATCTGTGAATAGGCACATTTTCCCTTAATGCCATCCCCAATGTCATTGGTGAAGACATTGAACAACATTGGTCCCATCACCAAGCCCTGTGGGATGCCACTGGTGACCTCTCTGGTGCCAGATAACTCTCCCCCCACAACCACCCTCTGGGTTTTGTCCCTCAGCCAGTCTTCCACCAATCTGGTCATCTTTTCCCCAAACACAAGATCTGACAACTTCTTGATCAACCTTTTATTGGGCACAGAGTCAAAGGCCTTGCTGAAATCCAGATAGAGGATGTCTGCCACTTGGCCCCTGTCCATTGTCTTAGTGACTCAGTCAAAGAAGTCAATCAGATTCATTTGACACAATCTCCCCACCATGAATCCATGTTGCTTCACATTCTGGAGACCATGCTCCTCTAGATATTCTACCAACTTTTCCTTAAATATGGTCTCCACTAGCTTGCGCACAATTGAGGTCAGACTAACTGGTCTGTAAATCCTTGGATCATCCTTGGAACTGCTTTTGTGGAGGGGCACCACATGTGCTGTTCGTCTGTCCTGAGGTATCACATCTGACTCCAGTGAACTATTAAATAGGCCTGCTAGTGGCCCTGCCATCTCCTCAGCCAGTCCCCTTAGTACCCTTTGATGTACTCTGTCTGAGCCTGGTGACTTGTCCACCTTCAATGCTAGCAGACCCTCACTCACTGTATTCTCCTCTATCACTACATCTGTGTTCCTCTCCCCCATTTCTCTTCTCTCTCTTGAAGGCACTGGTCCATCCTTCTCCCTGATTAAGATAGAACAGAAGTATTCATTTAGTAGCTCTGCTTTTCCCCCATTTATCCTCCACCCACTCCTCCCTTTTCTTAAGTCTAACAATCCCATCCTTCTTGTCCCTTTTCTTGCTTACATAGTGAAAGAAGGCCTTCTCCCCCTTTTTAATTCCTTCAACTATCTGCAGTTCCTTCTGTGCCTTAGCTCACTGGACTTCCTTACTTGCCTTACTAGCCAACAATATGTAGTTTTCCTCATCCTCCTCTCTTTTGGTATTCCTGAATTTCCTATAGGCTATCCTCTTTTCCCTTACTGCCTGGGCAACCCCAGAACATAACTAGATGGGTGCCTTGTGTTCTTTCCCCTGAGCCTAATGCACATCTCTGTGGGAACCAGTATTCCTTCCTTAATAATGAACCACTGTTGCTCCACCCCCATATATGCTCTGATGTCTGCCAGGTGGCTCCTTAGCACTTCACCCATCTTCCTGAAGTTCAATTTCCTAAAATCCAAGATTTGGGTCTTAGGATGCTTTCCTTGCTCATATTCAACTGGAACCACACTGTGCAGTGGTCACTCCCACCCAGGGACTCCCTGACCATTATTTCCTATACATGCTCCCCATTCATGAACACCAGATAAAGAATTAACTCTATTCTTGTTGGTTCTGTGACACCCTGAGTCAGGAACCCACTTTGCAGTCCTTCCAGGATCATCTGCCTTCTAGCACATGTTGTGGATGGTATGCTTCAGTCCAGCTTGGAAAGGTTGAAATCCCCCACAATTACCACTTCTCTTTTCCCTGCAGCTTCCAATATGTGTGAACTCATTTCTCTGTCCTTCTCCTCATCCTGGTTGGGTGGTCTGTAAACCACCATCAGCCTCACATTTCTCCCTCTGTTAGACTGTAACTGAAGCCATAATGCCTCCACCTACCTTTCCTCCAACTCTTCTCTCGTGCAAGTTATTCCCTGCTTGATGTCACCCCTCCCCTCTTTCCAACTACCTTGTCCATCCTATATACAGTAGTTTATATCCAAGGATCGCAAGGTCCCAGTCATGGTGTGGTGCTGCCCAAGTCTTGGTTACTGCTGCTATGTCCACACTCCTGTCTGCTAATAATGCCCGCAGGTCATCCATCTTGTTTCAGAAATACTGTATCACCCTCCATCTACAATCTGACCTTCCTTCCTGTCCCTCGCTTCTTCCCTTCACTTTTGTCCCCTCTGTGTGCACCCCCAACCTACCCTTGTTATGTGTTCCTCACCCTCTCCACCATTTGCTGTTTTCTCACCCCTTCCACCTCCAGACCTTTTCCATCACTGTGGGTGGAGGTTCATTGACCTCCTCCTCTCTGAGTCTTTGAGCCTGCAGGGACACTGGCCCCCCCAGTAGTATAAATTAAGTGTAGTGGTTATGTATTCCCCCAGTTTGTCCCCAAGTATCCTCGAACCCTCCCTACTGAGGTGTAGCCTGTCTGATGAAAAGAGTGCTTTGTTTGACCAGGTGTCATCCCAGTCCCCAATACAGATGAACCTCTCCTCCCTGCACCCTCCTCAGCCACTCATTAAAATCCTCTACTCTTCTTTTCCTGGCTGTGCTGGCCCTTGGTACTGGTATCACCTCTGAAAAGGTCAGCAAACTTACTTCCTCCCTGCAGATCTTCCCTAACTTTCTGAACCTACTTTGCACTACCTCAACGCCTTCCCCAGCTAGGTTGTCAGTTTCCATGTGTATAACTAAATTAGATTTTCTTCCAACCTCCCTTACTATTACCAGAGCCCTGAGTTTTCCACAATTCCTCGGGTGCGGCGAACCATGGAAATATCCGCAGAATTTGCCGTCACCCACGGAATTTGTGGCCACCCGTGGAATAACATCCTTTGCCAATGGGGGTGCCCAATCCCCCATCGGCTTCACTGCCCCCCACAAATGTCTGTATGCCATGCTGGAAGCCCACCCCAGTGTGACAAAAACTTCCGTTGCTGTCGGGGGTGCCCAATCCCCGTCGTCTTCACTCCCAAGCTGCCTGGTGCCACGCTGGGAGCCCGCTGGCCCCGTGGCAAAAGTTTCCTTTAACTGATGGGGGTGCCCAATCCCCATCGACTTCGTTCCCCAAAGCTACCTGGTGCCATGCTGGGAGCCCACCCTAGCATAGAAAAAGCTTCCGTTGCTGATGGGGGTGCCCAATCCCCTGTCAGCTTCATGTTCTCCCCCAAGCTGCCTGGTACCATGCTGGGAGCCCACCCTAGCATGGCAAAAGTCCCTCCTTTAGTCTAAAAAAAAAACAACCTGAAAAAAAAAACCTTCCCTCGTTGATTCTTTTGCCCCTTCCCCCAACCCGCACCCACCATCTGCGTACCCACCTCCCCACACCCCCACCTCATGCCCACCTCAACCCATACTTACCTCCAGAGCCCAGCGTGATGATGAACTGGGAACACGTCTGCATTCTTCAAAGCCGACCGCAAACTGAAGAAATGCCGGTAAGCTGTATAATGGCATAAATGGATTTTTTTCAACTTTAGTGCATATCTCAGCCATTTCTGGGAATTTTTTCACCAAATTTTCAACAAGGGTTTTTTGGGGCCTCACCTCATGAACTGTGACACTGTTATTTCGTTAATCGGTCCCGAAAGGTGGTTCCATGAGTCACTGAGGGAACCACCTTTCTGGAATGATTAATGAAATGACAGTGTCACAGTTCATGAGGTAGGCTCCAAAACCCTATGTTGAAAATTTGGTGAAAATATTCCCCAAAATGAATGTTTTACGAGCGTGCATTGCGCAGTTCCTATGCATGCTCGTAACTTTGAGAATTTTTAACATTTTCACTCCAGATTTTCAGAATTGCCATTTTACCACACCTTCTTATGAACGGTATAACTGTCACTTTTCACATTTCACCCAAAATGTGTTTTCGCACATGTAGCGCACAATGGCGTGGTTGGTGTGTGAAATCAATGGTCGGGACAGAGTAAGAAAATCACAGTGATTCTGTTCATGAGCAGAGGTCTTAAACTGGCTATGTTGAAAATTTGGTGACAAACGCCCATAAAATGACTGTTTTATGTGTGTGCGTTGCGAAGTTCCTATACACGCTCATAACTTTGAGCATTTTTAATATTTTCACTCCAGATTTTCAGTATTGCCATTTTACCACATCTCCTTATGAACAGTACAACTGCCATTTTCACATCTCACGTGAAATGTGTTTTCGCACATGTAGAGCACAATGGCGCAGTCGGTGTGTGAAATCAATGTTCAGGACAGATTAAGAAAATCACAGTGATACTGTTCATGAGCAGAGGTCTTAAACTGGCTATGTTGAAAATTTGGTGACAAACGCCCATAAAATGACTGTGTTATAGGCAGTGCATTGTTCAGATAAGGCAAAAAAACAAAAAGGAAAACATTTAAGGGTAAAAATGCCACTTGAAATTGCTGCAGAAATTGATGTTGAGTGCCGCAGAAGTTCTGCGGCAAATGAGAACCCTGCCACAGAACTTTGCTCTGATGTGCCGCAGAAAAATTGGGGCCCTGACTATTACCTTATTCTTGGGCTCACCTTCCCTACTGTCATCCCTGACACACAAACCACCCTCCTGCTTTCATTTGGGTCCTCTTTCCTTCCCCAGTGAATACCTCTAATTATGGAGTCCCCTATGATTTCCACCCTTCCTTCCCTTGCATCTGTGCTCCCCGTCCTTCCTTTCTTACCTTTAATACTAGCTGTTTCCCCACCTACATGTAACTGCTTCCCCTGCACCCTAGTGAACTTATCTCTGCATCCACTATTTATCCCTCTAGCTGTTTTTCCATCTCCTACTCTGCCTCTCCCTTCTAACTATGTCTGCTTCCCCTTTTCCCTCCCCTCTTCCTTTCCTTTTCTCTCCCTCTCCTACATTCTCCACTCCATTTTACCTGCCTCCTCTTCCCTGCCCACCCTGACTAGTTCCCTCTCCCCTCCCCTGTACTTCTACTCTCAGCCCTGGCTTAACCTGACCTCTTATCTCACCTCTTGCTGCCCCCTCCCTCCTTCCAGACAGTAGTGCTAATCTATTCGATAAAGGCATCCCTTCAGGAGTTCCAACCCCTGATGCTACCCTCATATTCCAACCCCTTCCCTTACCACTTCCCATTCCTACACCCTGGGATCCCTGGTCCTCTGAGGAAGAGATGCTCCTGTATACTGGGTGGTCCTCCCCACTCCCATCCCCTGCCTGATGCCGTCACTCCCCTGGGCACCACCTTGCTGCCTTTCCCTCCACTGTTCTACTCCTCTGACTTCCCATACCATCTTCCCCAGCTCCGATCTGAGTAGCCTTATTTCAGCCCTTAGTTGCTACAGACTCTTACACACTGGAGAGCCCCCTTTACTCCACATCAACCCCAGAAAGACTGCTGCCCCACACCTATTGCAGTTTACCACTCTCCTTCCACTTTCCTGTTTCCCATACATGTACCTATTCCCCTACATCCTCTGGTCCAGCTTCTCCTAGCCTCCAGTTATAAATAAATATAAAATTAAAAAATATATACGTCTAGTTCGTTTTTTTTTTTGTCAGTAAAGTTTTATAGATTTTTTCAGTTGACAATATACTAAAATGAAAATAGCATATATTTGAAATATACATTTGGACAAGAACAAAAACAGTAGCATTAACTGAGAAAGGAACAACAAAAACAAGTTACCTACATAATCAATCAAAGGATATAAAGGCATTAAAGTAACTGCAGCTAAACGCTAACTGATTCTCAGAGCTAACAATGTAATCTTCAGTTTTGCAAAGTGGAATTTAAAAAGACCATAGGGAGACAGAACAGAGGGTAAAGCAACCAGCCAAATGTAACAGCAAATCTCAATATTCTACAACTCAGTGGGCTGCTACTTCAAATGTCCTATCACACCTAGAACACTATGCCAGGAAAGGCAAGCCAAGCTTTATTTATATAGCGCCCTATCCAGGGGCTTAAAGTGCTTCACAATAAAAACATCCCCAAAAGTTAAAAACAGATATATTCAAATAAAACTAAAGGCTTTCTCAAATAAGAATGTTTTTAAAGAGGCTTTAAAAGACTCCACCGAGTTGGCCAAGTGAATGTAAAGTGGAAGAGGATTCCACAAAGATGGTGCAGCTGTACCAAATGCTCTATTGCCAGATCAATTCAAGCAACAGGAAGGTATAACAAGCAGACCTGCACTGGCAGAGCGTAGGGGGCCGGATAGGCCTATATGGAATCAGGAGCTCTTTAAGGTAGTCAAGACTAAATCCACGTAGGGCCTTGTATGGTAACAAGCATATCTTGAAGGTGATGCGTAAACTCACAGAAAACCAGTACAGAGTACGCAAAACAGGAGTGACATGTTCCCTCATTGAGGCACTCATCAACATCCTGGCCACAGCATTCTGCGCTAGCAGCAGTCATCGCATCAATCCTCCAGGCAGCCCTAGATAAAGAACGTTGCAGTAATCTAGCCTGCTAGTAACAAAGACATGGATTACCGTAGCCAGATCAGCAGGTGTCAGAAGTGGCTGGATCCTGGCAATATTCCTGGCTATATTCCAGAGATGGGAAAACCCGGATCTGACAACCTATGACACCTGTTGTTTGAGGGGTAAGTCAGTCATCAAGAAAACACTAAGGTCCCTAACTGCACTGACCAATGACAGGGGGTGCACATCAACAACTGGGGTGAGCAGCCTCCCATCAGTGGAAACACCCCCATGACCTGGCTCGATCACCATAACCTCCATCTTGCCTGGGTTGAGACATAGCCAGTTTGCAGACATCCAATCATTGATCTCAGCCAAATACCGGCTCATCATACCTGAGGCGGATAGATCACCTGGGGCACAAGACAGGTACAACTGGGTATCATCCACATAGCAGTGAAACCCCAAATTGTACCACCTAATGATCTCACCCAGTGGCAACAAATACACAGAGAACAGCAGGGGAGCCAAAATGGAGCCCTAAGGAACACCAGAAGGCAGTGTGTAAAGTCCAGAGGAAAAAATTCCCAAGGACTAACTCAAATTGGGGGTATGACTCACCAAATGACGTACAAAGGATAGGAGTGTTGGGTGAAGGAATGTTAAGCAAAAACATGATTGGGGTAGAGGGGATGGGGAGGGAAAATGGTGGAAGGGACTTTCTGCAAATGACAGAAGCCTGGGGAATAAGATGGCAGATTTAGAAGCACTAATGGAGGGGGAGAGACTACATATTGTAACCATCACTTAGACATGGTGGTCCAAGCACCATGGCTGGGAAGTGTGTGTCCCAGGGTACAGATTATTCAGAAGGGATAGAATCAGTAGGAAGGGGGCAGGAGTAGTGCTATACATCAAGGAGGGAATCAAGGTCATGGAAGGGATGGAAGAGCAGGGAGAAGTGGAAAGCATATGGATCACGCTGGAGAGGAAGGCTGGGACAGCATTAAGACTAGGTGTGGTATGCAGACTCCCAATGAAGAGCGAGGAAACGGACATGTTGATGATGTGGGAGGTTCAAAGAATGGCTCAGAAGGGGGAGATTCTGCTGGTGGGGGACCTACATCTCCCAGATATAGACTGAGATATCCGATCGGCAAGATTGGCTAGGAGTGGGGAGATTCTAGGGTCACTACAGGGTGCCTTCCTGCAGCAGCTGGCCTGGGAGACCATAAGGCAGGGAAACATACTTGACATGGTCCTAACCCCTACATTCTCTGGTCCAGCTTCTCCTAGCCTCCAGTTATAAATAAATATAACAGACACAGGCTTAGACTGCTAGATCATTATAAAATCTACCAATCAGCAATCTTCAATAAGAAGGCAGAGTTCCTGTCCAAGGAGATTGCTGCAGCTAAAAACAGGCCAACTCAGCTCTTCCTCACTGTAGATAGACTGTGCAATCCAGTCTGTCTGCAATTCTGTTGAGCCTTGTCTCAAGGAAAGTGTGATGAGTTTGCACAGTTTTTGCTGATAAGGTGTCCTCCATCAGGAGCGAGATCACCCAGTGCCTCGCCATTGGTCCTTACTTTGATCAACCATGTGGTACAGTTACCCAGGTGACCTGGTCTATCTTCAATCTACTGGCAGTCACTGATATTGTGAGGATCATCCAGACTTTGTGACCAACCTGCTGTAGTCTGGACCCGGGTCCAACCCACCTTCTTGAAGGGTGTGTTGAGGTTATTGGCCCGGTCCTGACCAGAATGGTCAGGAGTTCTCTGGAGAGAGGGATCTTCCCAGGTCCCCTAAAAGAGGTGGTTGTTCGACCCCTCCTGAAAAAGCCCTTCTTAGACCCTGACTTCCTGGCCAGCTACAGACCAGTCTCCAACTTGCCTTTTTTGGGTAAAGTTATTGAGAAGGTGGTCGCTCTGCAGCTAAAGGATCATTTAACAAGCCACGATATATATGACCCTCTCCAGTTGGGTTTCAGGAAATGGCACAGCACTGAGACAACCCTGGTCAGGGTACTAAATGATCTCCTGATGGCCAGAGATCAGAGGTCCCATACCATTCTGGCCCTCCTTGATCTCTCTGCAGCATTTGATACTGTAGACCATGGGGTACTCCGTGAGCACCTGCGTTTTTTCTGTGGACTGGGTGGGGCTGTCCTCGGTTGGTTTCGATCATTCCTCAAGGGCAGATCTCAGAGGGTGGTGTTGCGGACTTATTCCTCAGTCCCCCATGAGTTGCACTGCGGGGTGACGCAGGGCTCGGTGTTTTCCCCCATGTTGTTTGCAGTATACATGCTACCGTTGGGAGACATAAGACAGTATGGCTTCAGTTTTCACTGCTATGCAGATCACTCTCAGCTGTACATGTGTTTTGTGCCCAGCCATGATAAAACTACTGTATCAGTGTTTAACAACTGCCTTGCTGAGATTTAGGACTAGATGAGCACCAGTTGGCTGAGGCTAAACCCAGAAAAAACAGAGGTATTGGTCATGGACCCAGATCGCAGGTCAGCCGGGACATTGGGGGGACAATCCTCTGGCTTAGAGCTGGGAGGGAAACCACTAATTGTCTCAGACCAGGTGCATAAACTTGCTTTAATTTTTGACAAAAGCCTGACCTTGAAGGCTCAAGTATCAGCCGTAGTCAAATCTTCCTTTTACCGTCTTTGGAATATAGCCAGGGTGAAACCTGAAGATCTTCCTACACTGGTCCATGTCTTTGTCACCACCCATCTTGATTATTGTAATGCCCTCTACCTAGGGCTACCAGGAGTTGATATCTGCCACTTGCAGCTAGTGCAGAATGTGATGGCTAGTTTGTTAACTTTAGCCCCTAGATCCAAGCACATAACACCTGTGCTGCATGAACTGCATTGGCTGCAAGTACAGTGGCAGATAACCTTCAAGGTCGCATTGCTGACCTGTAAGGCCCTACCTGATCAGGGACTGCAGTACCTGAACGACCTACTGATTCCTTGCTGCCACTCTGATCCTCCAATGAGGGATTGCTGGAGATTCCCAGGATCTGTTTGAAGACATCTGGAGGTAGAGCATTTGCTTTTATGGTTCCGACCCTGTGGAATTGTTTACCTCATTGGGTATGAGACAGCCTGATTGTGTAGGGTTTTAAAGCATCTCTTAAAACACATTTATTTAATCAAGCCTTTTCTGGGCTATAATGACAAGAAGGTAGTTTATTAGACAGTCACCAATAAGAGTTAAAATGGTATGAAGTGATTTTATGATTATTTTAATCACGTGGAAGTTATGTGTCCATGTATATGTGTATGTGTATATGGTGTTTTAATTGTAAGGGCACCCTGAGCTCTGGAAGGGCACTTAAAAAAATACATTGATGATGATGATGATGATGAAGTGGGAAGACATATGAGGAGAGGTTGAAGGAGCTGGATTTGTATCCTCTGGATACAAGAATGGAGAGAGGGGACATGATTGAAACATTCAAGTATCTGAAGGGAATCAATAAAGTGGGGAAGATCTTATTTGCAGGGAAGGTATTTACAAGAACTAGGGGGCATGGATTGAGATTGGAAGGGGAAGGTTTAGGGGAAACATTAGGAAGTATTGCTTCACAGAGAGAGTGGTTGAGCCCTGGAACGGTCTGCTGGAAGAGGTGGTGAGAGCCAGTACAGTGGATGGTTTCAAGAAGGCCTGGGACAAACACAAGGGATTCCCGAGGGGAGGAGGCGGGAATCTTGGAGGGGAAGGGACAAGTAGATGGGTGGGAATGGGCAGACTCAATGGGCCAGGAGGGTCCTTTTCTGCCGACACATGTCTGTGAATCTATGACTATGCGCTGTGATCTTCCAGTTAAATATGAGCTAAACCAGCACAAAACTGCACCAGTAGCACCCACATAGTTCCGCAGATGATCCAATAGCTTGCCATGATTCACCATGTCAAATGCTGAAGATAGGCCCAAGAGCACTGTAGAAGCATGGAATAATAACAGATGCTCAGACAGTAGTAAGTTGCATAAAAAATGCAAATAAATGCATTTGTCAATTTATTTCCAAATTAAAAAAAAAAGAAATAAGGTTCACAGAAAGGAAAAAATTGATGTTAACTCTACACCCATCAAACACAGGAAATACTTCTATCCTCAAGCCCCTGAATAAATGTATTTTCCTTTCTCCATTGAAAATAACACTTGTGTGAAAGCCTACACACAATCTCCTCTTACTGTGGTCAGTCCAGTACTGACCCACCTCTCTTTAACTGTCCCCTGGTGGAGAGTGTATATACTACTTTCTTCCATGACCTCATAGTCATGTGACTATGCAATTAGAAAACCTGGACTTGTTTTATGGCTGCTAACTTTCACACCAATTATGAGGTACAGAGAGAGTTACATCAGGATTTGGTACACTATATTCTATACTATATACCATCTTTAAAGGCTAAATGACATATTTCTAAAGCTTAATTATAGGAGGGGGCGTGGTTTGTAACAGCCCCTCCTGTTCTTATGACATCACTCTCTCCAAGTCCTATAAAGACAGTCATTTTATGGGCTGCCAGCCCTATAATAGGACCTCTCAAAATAACATGGATTTACAGGCAAATCAACTTTTAATATATTAAGACATGGTACAGAAAGGAAAAAGTACTGATTAATGATAGAAATAAAATCTACAACTTTGGCAAGGAAAGACAGATGAGGGGCACGCTCACTACCTGTTTCCTTGCAAGATTCCAGAATTTCATTTGCTCAGAATACATAAACTATAATATAAACAAGACTTTTATTCATATGTTGATCGTAGTACTCTTATTCAGCAATCTCCTGTAACCTTAATGCCTTGTAAATGATGCACAAAGCCTGGTTCTGTAATTTACAAGGTTCCATTCATTTTTTACTTCCTACCCAACAGCTGCAATTTCAGCCGATGGCTTTTTTTTCATAACAGCCTTCTAGCTCTCTGAGGGCTTTATTTAAGTGATTACAGCTCCTTACAGTTTCTTTTTAGTCCCTACAGGGCTTTACACTGTCTGCCCTTAGAGTACTGGATCGTTTTATTCCCGCTGCAGTCCCTTCCTTAGATATCCGAGGAGTGGATATCAACACAGCACTTCGGGGCTACAACAGGGAGCATAGCAAAACTCCCTAGCAACTATAAACAGTTGCTATGCTCAGGGCTTTTCCTCTAAGCTGCATGGCCGCTTTTATCTTTAATCGCAACGAACGGTTGCAATTTTACAGCTCTGCAGCTTCTTTTTCAGGACCTTTCTCCTGCGTGAATGTGCGCAAGGTCCTCTGCGAGTGTGCACACACCTGGCATCATGAACGTGCACACACATCACCACAGCTGCAGCACTGACATCGCTGGACTTCTAATACATAGTGCTAATCACTTTTCTCTTCAAGAAATCATTCTTTCTATCTTTATTTACCATACAGAAGTATGCAGAACATGCCTCAAGACAGAGAGCAGGTTTTGTCTTAAGCTCTCTTTATTCCCAATAATTATTATTTCTAAACAATACTGTACTGGTGTGGTTTTCTGAACAAAGGCAAATAAATCATAATTAAAACCCATGGCATGATTATAAGCCAATGCTTAACACTCTAGGGTCTTTAAATGCAAAATAAGGAAACGGGACATAAAGGACAGTAAAGAAAAGATTTAAAACATTGCCAGGTTGGCCAACCTGACAAGAAAATTAGGATAGATAAGTAAAAATAGAAGAAGACAGGATAGAGTGAAAGTAGAAAATGGGGGTTGGGGGGGGTTGCATCTCCTTAAAGATTTTAATTCTTTATTCTTCATAATAGGACTCCCTGTTACAAGCACCAAGATGGTAGTGTGCCCTCAGTCCCTCTCCAAGAAGAGATCATGTGTCACCCTGACCTAAGCTGTCTCAGTGCTGTGCTGGGGCCAAAAACCTGATTGGAGAGGTTCATAGATGGATAGACTTTTCAGGCTCTCATCCAGCTGGTCAGTCACCATCTTCTCAATAACCATCCCCAAAAAGTGAAGATTAGAGATAGGTCTATAGTTCAAGAGAACATCAGGGTCTAAGGTTGACTTTTTAAGGAGGGGTCTCACCACAGCTTCTTTCAAGGCCATAGGAAACACACCCTCACTTAATGACCCATTAACGATCTCCATGAATGCTGGACCCAGGAAATCAAGTAGCTAATAACAAGTCATGCTGGACCCAGATCCAAGGCACAGTTGGTGGGACGCATGCTAGAAAGCACTCAGAGGGCCTCAACTGCCCAAACTGGCTGAAAGTCACTCCAGCTCGGTAAAAGGTCATCATCAACAGGCCAATAACCACCTCAAAAGCTGGAACAGAGGAGGCAATACTCGCCCTAATGGAGGACAACTTGATGGCAAAGAAATGCCCAAACTGCTCACACTTTTCTGTGGAAAATGCTATCCCAGACTGCAGACAGGAAGGATTTAGCCAACTGTTGACAGTGCAGAACAGCACAGCTGAGCGATGTCTTGCCACTGCAATCGATCGAGACAAAAACTCTGTCTTCTTAAGATCAGTTGCCTGCTGATACTCCAAATAATGGAGCCTCAGCTCTGCCTTGTCCTCCTCAGAGTGAAACCTCCTCCAGGCTTGCTCTAACCTACGACCCTTAGTCTTCAACCACCGCAACTCAACACAGTGCCACAGTGAGCGGCATCAGGAGGGAAAGGGACAAACATGAAAAGGTGCACTCAGGTCCAGGGTCTCAGTCAAGGATGAATTATAAGCCTCAACACCCGCCTCTGGACCCTGACCACAGGCTAGCATCAAACACGAGACATCCAGCGACTCCTGGAGTTGGTGAAGCTCCAATTTATTTTCTGGATGACACCAGATGGTTTCCGTAGAAGGGGTTAAATTACAGGGGGCCCCACAGGGAACTCAACAGCATGGTGCTCTGACCAATTGACCGGATCAACCTTGACCATCATAAAGTCTGAGGGAGAAGACCAGATCGAGAGTGTGGCCATGTATGTGCATCCTGCATGTATCTGCCTAAGACAATCCCAGCTGATTCATCACCTGGCCGAGCTCTTGCCCAAAATGGCAGGATTCATCATCCACCCAGGCATTAAAATCCCCCAGGGCCAACATCCTGGGGGAACCCAACACCTGCTCAGTGATGAAGTCTACCAGCTCCTGCAGGAAAGAAACCCCCCTGGAGGCCAGTAGATGAGGACTATTCTGCCATTGACTCCCAGAGCGCACTTAGCAACCACACACACAAAAGACACTGGTGTTCTCGCTGGGAATGCAGTGAGGCCCAGGGCGGATCTATAACAGATGGCCACCCCACCCCAGCCCTGTGGTCCCTCCTCGGGCAATGCAAGACTGAGTAACTAGGGGGAACAGACGCCACTAGCAGAGGGCCAGCGTCATCACCCACCCAGTTCTCAGTGATGCAGAAAAGATCATCTGAGGAATCAGCAGTGAAAGACTCCATCACCGTAGTCTTATTCTTCAGTGACCTTGTATTACAAAGCATGATCCGAAGGGGACAAGCCAAGCAGGCCAGATGAACTACCTGCTGCCTGAGGACATTTGGCAAGGCCCTAGGGAGGGGTACAGATGAAGTCGCTTAATGGGGATGGCTGCATGGACATGCTTTCGTCCCTATTAAGCAGCCGTCCCAATTATCAGAAGGCAGTGTTTTAGCCATCAAATCATTCTCCCATGCCCCCACTCCTATAATATACTGCTTGATAAATCTTTGCTATATATTCAGTCAGTAAAATACAGTACAGTATATGGTACTGCATAAATAATGGCTCTGCTTCTCAGCAGTTGCGTTCGGCTCGGCTGTGTTTCTTCTGTTCTGTTTCCACTGACTGTGTGCTTAAGTGAGCAGAACAAAAATTTTGTGGGCAGAAACAAAAAGTAGGTGAAACAAAAAGAAAAAGAAAGTGACTCACTTTGATCAGGGTGCCAGCTGATCAGTGTGACAATGTAGCGACTACTGAAGATCGGCGAATGGGTTGTATCACCAGTTCACTCGAATGGGGGGACACAGAAGCAGGAAGCCAGTGTGACGCAGTTGGTTGCAGTCAGTTTCATGAAACATTAGGTAGTAAAGCTCAGTTGTTTTGTAGACAAGATTGCATTTGGGGAGGGGTGAGAAGCTTACTGGAAGCAGTAGAGTGGCATGCTAGAATGAATAGAAAGTGACTGACTGCCCTAATAAACACTTTCCTAGGGGTCATTAACAGCTGGTAATGCTGTATGGCTGGGACAGAATCATCCCAATTAGCCGGCATCCCTGTCCCTATTAAATGGACATTAAGTCCATTGAAATGAATGGCCACTTAATCGGTTCCCCGGAGGATGTTCCAATACAACGGACGGCCCTATTATCCACGTCCCAATTAACTGGCTTCATCTGTACCAGGTATGATGGTCCTCTGTCCTGGGACCTTCTCTTCCCTGGGCGTCTTCTGGGCCATATGACACCACTCCTACCCCCACCCACATCACCAAACTGGGAACCCTCACTGCAACAGGTGCTGCCCCCTTTTAGAACTCACAGCTCCTGACAGTGGCTGAGCACCCCTGCTGGCAAGGTCAACAGGAGCCCCAAAAAAGGATGAAGCAACCACAGGAAGTCCACCGAGTAGGTGAGCCTCAAAGCCTCAATGCCTCTACACATAATTCACACATGACTACACAATAAGAGAAAAAGAAAAACAAACACAGTAATCACACTTATCCAAAATCAAGCAGCTAACATACACACACATAAACATACACACACACATACTGTACACAGATTTAAACACTCACGCACTCACACACAACAGTACAAACCATACTTTAAAACAATAAAATACCACCAACCCAAACCCAGCAAGAGTTAACAACAAACAGGAGAATCTAGACAATTTAAAATGCCTGTAAAAAATCAGAGTTCAAGTCCAAGAACCAATTTCAAATGTTTTTTCCTTTTAATGTTATAAAAGGGAGAAAAGACAGGCTCACATCCCAGAGTTTGAGAAAATTATAAGGCTACAGGGAGCTCTCACCTCCTCATGCAAAATAATGTCCGGAAAAGCACTAAGCTTGCAGCTGTCTCACTGCTTCACAAGAACAGAGCAGCTGTAGTATTGATAATAAAATAAGGCAAAGCAAAGTCAAGCTCAACAACTTAATCTAGGCACCCTCACTGCCAAATAACCATTTTAAAGACAAATTTTTACGGGCCCCAATAGCCATCCCACAGCGGCTTCACTGAAAAAATAGTTTAAAATTTGCTGCCAATACTACCAACAGTGGTTTCCAAAGGAGTTGTATCAATCCAACAACAGACGATATTATCCAGTGCACCGACCCAAGCTGTGTAAGTCCAGGAATCCTCAGGAGGGAAATGCCAGTGCTGGAAACCTGAGCAACATCGATGTCAAAGGCAGCTGACCTGCCAGCTGGAGAAAGTATGTCCAAACAGGATGAACACGGTAGCAGCAAGTCGTGGCACACCTTGATTTTAGGCAGGGTTAGAGTCACAGGGCAGTCCCAAATGTGGCACAGTCCAGAGACTGAGAAACACCAGTCCAGGCATCCTGCAGTCAGAATACCAGTCCAGGTTCCTTCCAAACAGGTTGGTCACTGAGCCAGAACACTCAATCCAGGGACAATGACCCCCAGTTCAAGCCACCCCACATCGGGGACTACAGATGTTAGAAGAACTGGGAATCAACACAACTCCAGGAAGAACACTGAATCCACTTGCAGGCTGATGACAAATGCTACAAGCATTAGCGATGCCAGAAGGCCAGCCCCGTGGTGCAGAGGGATGAGGTGCTGGCGCCTTACCTCAAACCACGCCGGCGACCTAGGTTAGGACTCGGGGCACCAGGGGCCAGCAGGGGAGGATTGAGCATCTGTAAGACTGCTCTCCTCTCCTGGGGTGGGCTGTGGGAGTGTGTCACTGTGCAGTGACCTCCATTGGAGACCAGGGGTAATGCAGACACAGCACATAGGAGGGAACGTCACCAGAAAATGTAAAATGGCTCTGCACTCAACCATATGATGGCTGCCCAGCAGTCTGATGCTGTCAATGTCCCAAGCCATCTGTCCCTCAGCAGTACCCCAGGGCAAAGTATTGTGCTTGTCTGTCTCAGGTGCCTCTCCACACCTGGCAAAGGGTTATGTCCAGGTTACCCTGGGATGTCTGCAATGTAAGGGTCAGAGGCCGGGAACAGGATGGCTCGGGTGTAGCCTTGGCACAGCCTGAAGGAGTGGCTGAGAGCAGCAGCATGTAGAAGGAGAAAAAAGATAATACAAAAAAAAAAGATGCCAGAAAAGCCAATGAAAACACCTCAGTTGTGGCAGAAATCTAAGGCAGCAAACAAACAGGAGTCGAGCAACAGCATCAAGAGAAAACGTAGTGGGTATGAGCTGAAATAACAGCCAAGGGAAACAAATGAACATAAAACTAGCTAAAAAATAGACAAGCAACTCATGCATCTAACTCACTTAAATTCCTTGACTATTACTACCCCACCCTGCAGCTAAAATCAAACTATAATTACAAAATACAACAAAACGCAACTAAAAACAGTTTAAAACAGAAATTCCCCTTCCCCAGTCAGATGGTCAGCCCAGCGTGGCCAACATATTAAAACTAAAGTTAACAAGCATTTTTCAATGCCAAATGTTTGCTTGCTGGTATTAGCATTGGAAATGCTGGAGTTAGACAGATGCAGAATAGGAATGGCAGTGAAATATTGAACTTCACACCAACCCCACCTCCACCCTGCAGAGACAAACAGGCATTGGGGTATGCTTTTGGATCATCGCCCATAACGTTCATGCCACTTCACCTCACCCTATCCTGCAGATACTAACACATGTTGATGTGTGCCTTGGGGTGTTTGGCTTAACAGTCACCCCATTCCATAAGGACATACATCTAATGGGTGCAGTATAGGAAAATGGGGTGAACTCTGGGGCCAAAGAGTCCAAAGCTGACCTTGATGCCTGTCACTGGCTGCAGGGTGGGGGTGGGCTGTGATGGCATGTGCATTACAGTCGCATAATCCAAAGACACAGTCCGATGCTTCATTCTGTACAGGGTGGGACGCTATGGTTAGAAACCCTAACACCAGGCGTTTGTTGGTATTTGCAATACAAATTTTCAACATGGTCTTTTTTGTTACCCCCGCCTCATAAGAGCATTTGAGACCTCTTCTCATAAACAGTGGCACTGTGATTTTGTCAATGTGTCCCGAACTTTGAGTACCCACAGCGACCGTGCCATTCTGCGCCACATGTACGAAAACACAGATCAGGCAGGATGTGAAGAATGACAGCTGTACCATTCATAGGGAAGTGTGAAGAGATGGCAATGTTGAAAATCTGTAATGAAAATATTAAAAATGCTTGAACTTCCGAGCTTAGGTGGAAACTGCTCAATGCATGCACATAACACAGTCATTTAGTGGAATTATTTCACCAAATTTTCAACACAGGCATTTTGTGACCTCTGCTCGTGAACACTGTCACTCTGATTTTCTTAATCTGTCCCAAATATTGATTTCCTACATTGACCGCCGCGCTATTCTGTGCCAGATGTGTAAATGCATATTTTGGGTAGGATATGAAAAATGACTGCTGTACTGTCCATAAGGAGGTGTGAAAAAATGGCAATGTTGAAAATGTGGAGTGAAAATATTACAAATGTGTGAAATTACGAGAGTCCGTGGAAATTGCGCAAAGTGAACTCATAATACAGACATTTTATGGACTTTTGTCACTAAATTTTTAACATAGGCATTTTAGCAACTCTGGTCATGAACAGTGTCACTGTGATTTTTTTAGTCTGTCTCGAATACTGACTTCCCACAGCGACTGTGCTATCGTGTGCCAGAAGTGCGAAAACACATTTTCGGCCAGGATGTGAAAAATGACAGCTGTACTGTTCATAAGGAGGTCTGAAAAAATGCCAGTGTTGAACATCTGGAGTGAAAATACTACAAATTTGCGAAGTTGTGAGGGTGCGTGGAAACTGCGCAACACACGCTCATAACATAGTCATTTTATGGACTTTCATCACCAAATTTTTTTTTTTTTTAACCCTCTTCTTTTATCCTCCTTTCCTACCCCGGCGTCCACTCCTTCAGACTGCTCATCCCCCTTATGCCACTTACCCAGGATCTGCCCCTAGAGTGCCTTCTCTCCTCCCTCCTTCTGCACATTGGGGTCTGTTCTGGGTTCGGTGGTCTTGGGAGGAGCCGTCTTCATCTAGGACCACCGAGGGGTTTTTCCCATTTTCTCCTTCTACCCCCTGAGGACGTCAGCATGCAGAACTGACGTCCAGACAGACGACGTGCTGACGCACGCCGTTGTCAAGTGCCCTGACGTCCTCCCCTCCCCGGCTCTCAGCCGCCTGTGCCCCAGTGCCCGTGCTTCCACCAGCCCCGGAGCGTCGGGTGCATATAGCACCCTGGGAACCCACCCCTGGAGGAGAAGAGCATCCGTTGGGATGCTCGATCCTCCTCCTCTTCCCCTCCTCCCCCCGGCAACCCGAGTCCATTCCCGAACCCGGGTGGCCGGCGTGACGCAAGGTGTGGCATCCAGCGCCTCAACCCTCAGCGCCACCGGGCTGGCATCACCAAATTTTTCACATAGGCATGTTAGCACCTCTGCTCATGAACAGTGCCACTGAAATTTTCTTAATATGTCCCAAACACTGATTTCCCACAGCGACCATGCTAATCTGTGCCGGAAGTGTGAAAACACATTTCGGCCAGGATATGAAAAATGACAGCTGTACTGTTCATAAGTAGGTGATGAAAAATGCCAATGTTGAAAATCTGGAGTAAAAGTATTACAAAATTAGTGAAGTTATGAGTGTGCGTGGAAACTGCACAACACACGCTCATAAAACAGTCATTTTTTGGATTTTTTCACCAAATTTGCAACATAGACTTTTTTGAGAGGCCATCTCATGAACAGTGGCACTGTCATTTTGTTAATCTGTCCCGAAAGGTGATTCCCCACAGTGACCGCAAAATCACCTTTTGGGACCGAATAATGGCATGACACTAAATGAATTCATGAGGAGGGGTCCTAATAACCCCATGTTGAAAATTTGGTGCCAAAATTCCCAAAAATGGCCGAGATATCCCCATGAGTTGAAAGAACCCTATTTATGCCATTATACAGTTTACCAGCATTTCTTCAGTTCATGGTCATCTTTGAAGAGTGCAGACATGTTCCCGGTCCACTGGAAGTCGTCATGCCAGGCTCTTGACATAAGTATGGGGTGAGGGGGGTGTGGGGAGGTGGGTGCGCAGAGGGTGGGAGTGGGTTGGGGAGGGGGCAGGAGAGACCACGAGGGACTGTTTTTTTTGTTTCAGGGACACAACTTAAATAAAAAGCATTGTAGGAAGTTTTTTTTTTTTTTTTGCAGGCTTCCTATGTGCACACTGGGGTGGGCTCCCAGTGTGTCACCTGCATTTTGGGGGGGACTGAAGCCAATGGGGATTGGGCCCCCCTGTCAGCACAGAAACATGTGTAGGGGGCATGATGCCAAGGGGCATTGGACACCCCTTGGGCACACAACAAATGGGGGGTATTATGCCAACGGAGAGTAGGCTCCCCCATCGGCAAATGAACTGAGTCAGGGGCATGCCAACAGGGGAATTGGGCATCTCCATTGGCTTTCATGGGGCTTACCGCCACCATGTTTAGGGAAATGTTACACCAGGCAAGGTACTGCCCTTCAGTGATGGGTTGCTCCCTCATTGCAGGGGAATAGCTGATGCTGCAATGATGAAACGGCCCCTCATTGCAATAGCCAAATTGTTTCAAGTTGGTGGCACTTCTGCAGAACCAGTGTCATCAGGACACTGGGCCTGCATTGGGTGAACAGTGCCAAGCCCCCAAATGCAGTGTCAGTGTTGGCTGCCACAGTGCCGCACCTCCACAACCCACTTCTCTCCTAAGCTGCCACATAATGTTTCTTGTGCATGCACACAAGCAAACATGAAAAGGAACTGGAGTAAGGGGGGTTCTTAGCATACAGCTTGATTCTAGCTCAATAAATATTTTTAGTAAATGCCTTTTTTTAAAACAAGAAATCATCAGCCCAAAAAGCTCATCAAACAGTGACAAAGTCACAGTATCACATAATCAACAGGTCACCACACAGCAACAAGCCACCTAATCCTGGTGACAAAGACAACCCCACAAAAAGCACAAACAAACTGCTTAACTACTGTATACAGTATAAACAAAATGAAACCTACACAAGATGTGATTCACCACAGAGCAAACATGCTGACTATCCTGTTCCCAACCAACATGAAACACACAAATCCCACACCTTCCTGTAGGCAACAATACCCTCCCTTCTCAATACACAAACTGTATACATTTTTTTTTAATTAGAAAAAAATATGAAAAATGTTCACCTAGTTATGGGTGCTCGACACAGACTCAGACACTCCGCTGCTGCCAGCATTCTAGAAAGGAGAAATTCAGTCATAATTTCATTTTCTGTTAGTTCCAATGTTATTACTGGGAAAATGATAAATGAATGGGTAATCAGACCTACCAACCAGGAACACTGACACACTCTTGTCTCTATAAAAGCTTTTGCCTAATTATTTTATGTGCACCATAAATTTTTAAACAGATGACAATAAATATAAAAAAAGTTTGATAGAGAGGATCCCTTCATTAGGATAACAAATAGTTTAGATACACAAGCTTTTGAGGCCTCCAGTCCCTCTTCATTGTGTGCTGGCTTATTCATTTGTATGCCAGGAAAGCCCTTGAGAAAAAAGTGCCCACTTTGTATATACTTAAAAACAACTTTTTGAATCTCACTGTGAAAATACCCAGCAATGATGAAATGGATCAAACAGCACCAGGACTCATGTGAACAGGGAGACAACAGTAATGAAACTTCACATCAGCGGTGAGAAAATTGCTGTAAGAGGTTGTCATTGAGGCACAGGTCAGGAAGCATAGGGAAAACTAGGAGAAGATGTAGCACTCAAAATATTTATTTATTTATAGCCGCAGTAACATAAAAAAAAAACTTGTTCTGAAAAACTATGTACAGAAGCAAAAATAAAATCTTTCTTGTAATCCTCCTCTTGTTCTTCCAAAATCAAATCTCTATCTAACCCACTGCAGCTCAGCTCAGCTCTTTTATGTAAGTCTTTTCCACCCCCATCCTTAGCAAGCATCCTGTTTTTGCAGAAAGTTCTGTCCTCATAAGTATCAGGAGCTGCTAGAACAGTGAGCTTCCTGAGGCCCCCACAGCCACTGCAAAAGGCTCAGACATTTGGATTCAAGTAACCGCTATTTTTAAAGTCATGTCAAGATACCATTAATATACATTTCACCAGTAATATTAAATATTTTCTAAACAAAAGTGATCCTATTATCAGATTCATTCCATACATTGATTTGCATATATTTTTATATTAGCTGATACAGATATGCAAGGAAGAAAAACCAACAGCAAGAGAAAACTGAGAGAGAGAGGCAAAAAATTGCAAGACTGTTCAGGTTGATCAAGTCCGGAGTCTCACAGGAAAATTTGGTTGCCCAACCAGACAGAAAAGAAACAGAAGAAGGAAAGATCCTTGCATTTAAACCCTTTCTCCATCATAAATGGGACAGGGTCCTATTCTACCGTGTCACGGATGTTTTATTACTTTAAAAATCCTAGTTGTGTGGGCAGTGGCAGTGAGTGGTCAGCAGTGGGAGGGCACCAAGGTATTGCAGCATCATTGTGTGATATTGTCATGTGTCATCAAGGAAAGTCTAGCAGTAATTCACGCTCAAGCAGGCATGCTATAAAATGCACTGAGCCTGTTCTTCTTAGAGATTGATCCTGAGTCCACCTTTAAGCCGGGTAGGAAAATAATTGATTAGTGGTGTAAAACTTGGGCCCAACTGATAACATCATGTGATCATCTTTGAATTCTGAAGGGAGCCCTGAAAAAGGAAAAGGACACTATAAGTTGGCTAAGGCTGGAACAACAGAATTTATTTTTATTTTTTATTTATTGAAATCTAGGATTAAAAACCTTTGAGTAGAAGCTCTTTACATAGGTTCAGTGTCAGCAGATAACATAGTCAGAAAGCAATATAAGTATCAGGTTACATTTCAAGTGACTACAGGCAGTCAACATTAAGTATTACAAAGCAGATAGGCAATACAAAATAGAGCACACAGTTAACCTAGGGAACATATGACATAATTGAAGACAGGAGCTTTCACTGATAACAAAGGGAAACATGACAAATTAGTTAGGCATTGTAAAAAGTATGCCAGCATCAGCTGATTACAACACAGTTACATACATAGGGGATAGCAGTGAGCCTGGGGAGGAGGCGGTAGTCAACCCAGGCATAGACAGGAGGGAAGAGAGGGAAGCATAGACGGGGGTAGGAGAGGAAAGTAATCAAGGGTGAGGTGGGGAAGATCCCTTGGGATCCTGGTAGAGAGAGAGAGAGAGAGGAGTGGCCAGTCAGATGGAGGAGGAGGAGGAGGAGTAAGAGGAATTAAGAGCAGACAGGAAAGGGTGTAAGGAGCAGAAGTGGTTATAGAGGAGGGGAAGAAGAGGATGAGGCAAGTATTTGTGAAGAGTGCAAGTAAGCGCTGTACTAGGCAGATAGAGCCAATCAGGAGACAGAAGTGGCTGGCTTAAGGGTCCAGGAGGGTCAGGGCAGAGGGTTGTAATGGTAGCAGGTGCAAGTGGCCAAGGACACAAGATGTTGCTGAAGCAAACTCTTAAAGAGCCCAGCATAGCTGCATTGGATATGTCAGATTGCAGGGAGTTGATCCAGAGTGGGACTCTGTAGGCAAAGACACGTTGAACAAGGGAGGTGCAGCACTGAGGGGTATGGAAAATCAGGGTGCCAGAGCTTCTGGCACTATGTGGTGCTAGAGACAGAGAGAGTAGGCCTAATACTCCCAGAGGCATCATACCTAGGCTGACTTTTTCAGCAATCAGGCATGTTTGGTATGTGAGTCTGCTATTGAATTGCAGCCAGTTAGTCTGACCGTATAGGTTGCATGTGTGGGTCAGACGCCTAGCACCAGTGAGGAGGCGACATGTCTTGTTTATGGCCATTGTGATGCGGCAGAGGGCCGTGTCTGTGGTGATCCATAGATAAGGTCATAGTCAGCAAGTGAGACAACAGAGCTATGTACAGCCAGGTTCAATGCTTCCATTGTCAAACTGTGTTTATACCTGTAATGCATCTCGATGTGCATATTATTTTCCTTAGCAATGTTGTCTATATGCTGGGAGTAGGTCAATGAGGAGCTGATAGTTATTCCTAGGTATTTAAAGTGCTGTACTTGTTCCAAAGGGGAGCCCACATTGTTAGTGATGGTGAGGGGGAAGGCCTATTTTGCTTTGGGGGTTGGAAAACAACATGGTCTTCATATTTTTATAGTTCATTATGAGCTTATGATCTTTAAACCATTTCTTAGCAGTTGCAAAACCTAGTTGTAGTTGGTCTTCAAGAGGTTTGGGGTGAGCAGAACTGGTAAAGATCACAGCATTGTCAGCATATAGGAGGATATGGTCATGATAGAAATCAGGGAGCTTATTAAGTAAAATACTAAATAGGAACGGCCCCAGAATAGAGCCTTGTGGGACACCTGAACAGACTGGATGCCTGTCTGAATGGACATCTCCAATTTTTACCTGTTAAGAATGGTAGCTGAGGTAACTAGAGGGGTCACTAGAGAGACCAGTGGCTTCTAGCTGGTCAATTAAGAGGGCATGATTCACAGTATCAAAGGCCTTGGTTAAGTCAATGAATGTCACACCAACCAGAAGACCTTGGTCTAGGGAATTATGGATATATCCAGTGAATTCCAAGAGTGCTATGATGGTACTGTGCCCACAGACTTGGTTTGCTGGCCAAGGCACCTAGCTTCACCTGAGCTCTTTCCTTCTACGATTGCTTGAAAGGACAGAGCAGAGAACCTTACCAGAGCAAGGGAAAAGGATTAAGACTTCTTTTGGCTAAGCAGATTTACTGTGTGTTGTTATTTTTATTTTGTACTCACAGGGATTGCTACTGTTTGTTGCTAACGTTTCATTGCTTTATTTTTCTCTGATTCAGATTGTTGTTGCTGGTATACCTCCTTCTGCATAATTACAAGGTGTACCTACAGGTGTGTGCTAAAGGATTACTGCTGTAATCTTCTGATTGAAATTGTCTTTTGCAAGGTATATCTTCTGTTACTGCTTTATTTTTCTCTGTAGCAAAGTGTTTCTTACAGGGTATATCTTCTCTGAAATTATTACAGGTGGTGCTTACATTTTTGTGACTTTTTTATCATTGGGCTAAGCAAAATTACTGTTTGACACTGTTTTATTTTATTCTTTTTTTGTTGAAAAGGTTTGTTATCTCAGACGTGTTTCAGTCTCCTTCTCAGATTGAAGGAACTAATTGCTTTCCTCCCACAACTCTTCCAGAAGACTAGGTGTGTATCTGGGGGGTGGAGCTGGAAAACTGTCAGTAATTTCCAACAGAAAGAAGGGTTAAAATGTTAGGTTAGTTGATATCTAGGAGGTAGAAGACTTGGTTTGCTGGCCAAGGCACCTAGCTTCATCTGGGCTCTTTCCTTCTAAGATTGCTTGAAAGGACAGAGCAGAGAACCTTACCAGAGCAAGGAAAAATGATTAAGACTTCTTTTGGCTAAGCAGATTTACTGTGAGTTGTTATTTTTATTTTGTACTCACAAGGATTGCTACTGTTTGTTGCTAACATGTCATTGCTTTATTCTTCTCTGATTCAAATTGTTGTTGCTGGTATACCTTCTTCTGCATTATTACAAGGTGTGCCTACAGGTGTGTGCTAACAGATTACTGCTGTAATCTTCTGATTCAAATTGTCTTTTGCAAGGTATATCTTCTGTTACTGCTTAATTTTTCTCTGTACAAACTGTTTCTTTATAGGGTATATCTTCTCTGAAATTGTTACAGGTGGTGCTTTACAGGTTTTACAGTTTTATCGAACATCAGGATAAGCTTTCAGGGTTACTGCATTTGTTGTTGACTGATTGTTTCTGCTCTTACCTCCTTGTTCTTTCATCCATGGTTCTTCTTTTTTCAGCAGAGGAAGGGCCCAGCCACCCACCCCCATCCCCAACCACCCCGCACTACACTCCTTTTATAGGGTACCACAGTTGTGACATTTCCTGTGGCAAAGCAGGAAGGGACAGATCAGTGGGGCATCCACAAGGTGAGCTCATTTATAGGGGCACTAGTAATTTAACTTGTTATAACAATTTATACAAAAACAAAACACAAAATCAAACCATTACTTGCATTTTCTTCCTTCTAATTACTCTGACCAGGTTATAAACCCAGTAACTTATCTGGAATGGATATCATTAACTGCAGGTACTGCGGAACACTTTTCAGAAAGACAGTCTTACAGGATTTAGGACACTGTCCTACGTGCTGGGCCACTGGAGATCTTAGGGCTCAGCTCCAGGCAGCATGGGCAGAGATTGCGCGCCTCAAATTTCGTATTCAAGAGGAAATACATTATAAGAACCATCCGCCATTTCCCCAACATCCAACAGAAGAACCTTGACCGCAGAGGGTAGTTGGTCCAAGAGGTTGGCAGGTGGTTGGGAGGGGCAAATCGGGTGCCCCATCACTCTGTGCTCTCCAACATATTACCTCCAAAAACCATATCAACAATACAAACAGGTATGTGCCTCTATCTCTGAAATCAAACAAAGGAGCAGAGGACACTGCAGAACAGGACACTGCAGCACAGAAGCTAGCACAACAAAACTCACCCAAATCAGGAACCAAAACAAAAAAAGCAAAAAGGAAATCCCAAAAACTTCTGATCATAGGAGACTCCATGATTTGGGGAGTTGATACCCATCTCCAGCCAGGGGTAATGGTCAGATGTCTCCCAGGTACATCAGCATGGAGAGACACTGACCGCATTGCTAAAATTGTTCACAAAGCAGGAGAAAACATTGACGTCCTGGTACACATAGGGACTAATGATCTCGCCAGCTGGTCAGTTGTGGAGACCAAGGAACACCTGACCAGGCTGGGTGACAAACTATCATCCATTTCATCTGACATCTCCTTCTCTGAGATCCTGCCAGTCTGGGAAAGGGGAGCAGATGGACGGAAGGTCAGAGAAGGGGAGACAGGGAAGCTAAACATGTGGCTCAAGGGCTGGTGCCAGGAAAAATGACACAGATTTGTAGAGAACTGGCAACAGTTCTGGGAGCGAAAGTTCTTTAAATTTGATGGACTGCATCTGACTAAGGAGGGAGTCAGTGCATTGGGGCAGAAGTTTGTCATCTTTGCAGAATATTTAAACTAGCAAATGGGGAGAGGGGTGCAGCACCCCATACATCGAATGGGAAGAACACCCCTCCCTCCTCAGCTAGTGGTCAAACAGGGATTCAGCATATTTGCAGTTCATTTGCATAACCAGGTAAGAAAAAAGGTCCGTCTCCCCATACGATGCACAGGGGAAATGCCAAACCTCACCCAACAACTAACACACTGAAATCTAGCCTGGGAAATAAGATCCCAGACCTGCAGACAATAATGTCAGAGGCTAAACTGGACATAGTAGCAATTAGTGAGACGTGGTTTACCAGTAACCACACTTGGGAGACTTCAGTACCTGGTTATGTACTGTTCAGAAGAGACCGAGGTGCAAAAGGGGGGGGGGTGGAGTGGCCCTGTTTGTCAATGAAAATATCAAAGCTACAGAAATTCAGAATACACATAAGGAGCCAGAAGAACTGTCAGTCACCCTGGAAACAGAAAATGGGACAGCCATAAGAACTGGGCTTGTCTACAGGCCCCCAGACCAGGGGAGGACATAGACACATTACTGTTAGACACATTACTGTTAGAAGATATACAAACATGACAGCTAAAGGGAAGGTTCTGATAATGGGAGACTTCAACATGCCGGATACAGATTGGTCAATACCAGCAGGAACATCTGCCAGAACTAGACACATGGTGGATTCCCTGCAGTGGGAGGGCCTCAAACAACTGGCACAACAACCCACAAGAGACAGGGCTATCCTAGATCTGGTACTGACTAACAGGAAAGTGATCACAAATCTCCAGGTGGAAAGTCACCTGGGGGCCAGTGACCATCACATAGTATGGTTCAATTTGGCCACTACATCTTAATCATCCCATTCAAAGGCAAAAATATGGGACTTCAGAGGAGCTGACTTTGATAAGATGGCCAACAGAGTTAAGCTAGCCCTGGCAAAAAGAAACACAGGTGAGGGGGTACAGGCAAAGTGGGCAAGCATTAAGGATGCAATACTTGAAGCAACATCCCATTGTGTTAGACAGAAAAGGAAGTGCAAAAGAAGAAGGAAACCACTTTGGTTCTCAAATACAGTAGCAGAAAAGGTCAGAGCCAAAAGGCTGGCCTTCAGGAAATATAAGGGAACACAGCGGGATGAAGATAGGGATGCATACCAAACTGCCCTAAGGGAAGCAGGGAAGGCAGTAAGACAGGCAAAGTCCCAAACTGAGGAAACACTAGCACGAACAATAAAAGAAGGTGACAAGACTTTCTATAGATACATTAGTGAAAGGAGAAAGTCCAGAGGGGGTATCGCTAAGCTCAAAGGAGAAAAGGGGGCATGTGAGGAGGAGGACCCTGTAAAAGCATCTATCATAAATAGACACTTTTGCTCAGTATTTACTGAAGAGAAGGTAGGGCAGGGCCCACAGCTCAGCACCCTGGACACAGGGGGGAGGGAGGTGAGCACTACTCCCTTCACAAAAGAAAGGGTCCTACAAGAGCTCGCTAAGCTCAGGGTGGACAAGGCAATGGGATCTGATGGCATACATCCTAGGGTACTTAAGGAGCTAAGGGTGGAACTAGCAGAGCCATTAGCAGAACTGTTTAGTGAGTCTCTGAGCACAGGAGAGGTCCCAGAAGACTGGAGAAGGGCTCATGTGATCCCGCCTCCACAAGAGTGGTAGCAGGGAGGAGGCAGGAACCCAGTCAATCTTACGCAGTAGTGGGCAAGATTATGGAGACACTCCTTAAGGAAAGTATAGTGCAACACCTGGAATCCATAGGGCACAGGATCCAAGACAGCATGGGTTTACAAAAGGAAGGTCCTGTCAAACTAATCTCATAGATTTCTTTGACTGGGTAACCAGAGTGGTGGACCAAGGGGAGCAGTTGATGTCGCCTACCTTGATTTCAGCAAAGCTTTTGACACTGTTCCACATAGAAGATTAATAAATAAGCTGGGTAGGCGCAGGGTGGGTCAGAAGTTGTTCAACTGGGTGGCAAACCAGTTGACGGGCAGAAAACAGAGAGTGGTGGTAAATGGTATACAGTCAGAAGAGATGCAAGTCACAAGTGGGGTACCTCAGGGATCAGTCCTGGGGCCAGTCCTCTTCAATATCTTCATTAGTGACATTGCAGATGGACTGGAAGGTAAGGCTTGTCTGTTTGCAGATGGCACCAAGATCTGCAACAGAGTAGATGATCCAGATGGGGTGGGCAGAATGAGAAGAGATCTGGATAAACTAGCAAAATGGTCAGAAGAGTGGCAACTGGGATTTAATGCAAAGAAGTGCAAGATCATGCACATAGGGAAGAGAAACCCTGAAGCCATCTATAGGCTGGAAGTGGAGTTGCTGGCAGTCACAAGGGAAGAAAGAGACTTGGGCATCATCATCACCACCGATGACCTGAAATCATCCAAGCAGACCTCTAAAGCAGTAGGTAAGGCTAGGGGGATGTTAGGGTATAGTAGTAGGGGTATCACAAGTCGTAAGAGGGAGGTAATAATCCCTCTTTACACGACACTGGTTAGGCCCCATCTGGAGTACTGTGTGCAGTACTGGAGGCCACACCTTCACAAGGACATTAGCCAAGTTGAGGCAGTCCAGAGAAAGGCAACCAAAATGGTGCAGGGACTGCATCAGAAGACATATGAGGACAGATTATCGGAGCTCAATATGTATACCCTTGAGCAAAGGAGGGAGAGAGGCGATATGATTGAAACATTCAAACACCTTAAGGGCATTACCAAGGAGAAAGAGTCTAACAATTTTAAATATAAGAAAAATAGCAGTACAAGAGGACACAGCATGAGATTAGAGGGAGGCTGATTAAGGGGGAATGTGAAGACATTCTTTTTCACAGAAAGAGTGGTGGATGCATGGAACGGCCTAGCTCAGGAAGTGGTGGCTATGAATACAGTGCAGGGCTTCAAACAGGCATGGGATAGGCATAAGGGAGCAATATAGATGAGTATGAATAGACAGACCACTGACAGAGCAAAGGCCGATGGCACATTTATAAGGTAGAGAAAGAAATGGGCAGACTGGATGGGCCTTGCGGTCCTTATCTGCCATCAACCTCTGTGTTTCTATGTTTCTATGTCTGAAGCCATGCTGTTTTGATTTGTTTGTACTGCGCAGATTCTATTTCAAGAAAAGAATACTTATGCAATGCATGAATAACTGCTTATAGATTTAATGTTAAGGTGGTTGCAGAATAAGATCTGGAACCACCTTAACAAACTCCAACACTACAAAGAATGAGGGATAAGAACTGGATCCCCATTTTTTTTGTAGTTATAATTTATTTTTTTAAATAATAAATTGCAATATACAAATGCTGATGCAGTACATATGCTACATGAACATATATCTAAAAGTTCAGACTACTTGCAACAATGCAAACTGAAAGTTATGATAAAAAGGAAATTAATTAAATCTATAAGCAGTTTTTCATGCATTGCGTAAGTATTCTTTTCTAGAAATATAATCTGTGCAATACAAACAAATCAAAACTACTGCTGCAGCCACAGACACCGATAGTTATTGCCAGGCATTTTGCAATATAGCTAATAAGAGTCTCTCTGGTGTCCACAGTGGTACTGCAGGCAGGCATGCATTTTCTCTACAGATATCGCAACATTTTCAGGAAACATCTGGCCATGTCTTTTGCTGCAACTGTGCAGCAGATGAGTGATGGAGGCAGACACATCAGGTAAATCTTACATAAACAATACATCTTTTCATGTTAATGGAAGAGAAAGATTTGAAACATTTGACTCTTCTACAGAAGGAATCTGTGCACCCACAGATCCACACTGCCACCTAGCACCACAAAGGAAATCCGAGCTTCCATGTAGGAAAGTATGCACACACACTTTCCCTCCATCACCTAGTCTGAAAGAGATACACAGAAAAAAATGTTCAAAATTAAATAAAATATAGAGACAGAAAGGTGTTGTAAGAAATGTAATAGTGTACGGGAATCCATTTGTTATGGTGCTGTAACACCATCGAGGGGTTCCATGATGTCATTTACATCAGGAGCGAAGCTTGAGAGGTGCTTAACATCATGGAACCCAAAGATGGTGTTACCAGCACAGTAACAGATGGATTCCCATATGCTATTGTTTGTAATACATGGGAATTATTTAGTTGTTTTTGCTTCTGTGTTTTACTCACCATTGTGGCTTACTGTAAATTGTGCATTTCGAGTTTCACTCACCTACGCAGCTGCAGTCAGACTCACATTCTCTGTTCGCACCGTGACAACAGCCATGTCAATAGCAGCAATGCAGAGGCATGCCAGTCAATTGCTAAGGACATGCCTGGTCATAAAGGAGACGTCCAGTAACAATAAAGATGCACCACTCTCCTCATGGTATGGTTGTTATATTTTTTAAGTGTTAATAAAGGGAAATTAAGTTTTTTTTTTACAAGACAGAACTGCTCACCTCTCACTTTCTGAGATCTGTCTTTGATAAGACACCTGTCATTTTGCTAGTTGTCTCTGTCAGTTGCCAGTGTGGTTGGTATTTTCTTGGCACTGTTAAACTACTGAAGCACCCATTGCTAATTCTATGGTTCTCAGTCATAGTAGCATCGATCTGACATCAGATCAATGCTAGCGTGGTTTAGAACCTTAGAAGACAGTAGTGCTGCTAGTTTTGAAGTGTCGAACTTCTCTAATGAAAATGTTCTACCCATGTATTACAATATACAGTAGTACACCTCTTAAGAAAATCATTCATTATAGTCTCTAGCATCAAACCTGATGCATCTATTTAAAGAAAAATCAAAACATAATTTTTATTAAAAACATTAGTTCTGCAAAAAGTTACAACTGAAAGAAGAAAAATAAATTATAACATGGGGAGAGTTAATCTTGTGATCTGATTGGTTTTTACCTGTGCTTGATATCAAATCCATTCGATGCACAGGTAAAAACAAGTACTGAAAAGGAGGATCGCATTTGAATAAAAGAAAATTAATGAACTGTTGAAACACTCATACTTCAACTCCTGCCACATTTTTTCTCTCTGTAACATGGCTTTTGCCATCCTTGCTGTACTGGATGATCATAGAACCTTGGGTTCTGCTAGCTCCTTAATTCTTTACCCTATCAGCCCAAACACACCCTAAATGTGTTTTAAAATAGAAGTACCAACTTTTCCTGCAGTATGAAAACTTCCAATCCAACTGCCAGTCCCATAGCATGCCTGCTCCTGTTCTTTCAGTCTCTGGTATTAGTCTGGCAGCTCTAGCACCCCCACTTCTTAAAAAAAAAATTACATTTTTTGTTATATAGATTAAATATGCATATCTTCATTGCAAAAAACTGTGTTAATGCAACATTTAGGGTTCAGGCTAATGTGACAAAAGTAGAGCAATGTGGCTTCTGGGTTTCCAACCCTAAAATCCCACTATCACCCCTAAAGCAAATAAGGGGCAGAGTCTTCCTAGGAGTTGTCATCCCAAAAGCTTACCCCATTAGGTGTGTATATTTCTGGAGTGTATAGAATGGGGAGAGTTTTCAGGTTGACAACCCCTAGGAAAACACCACCCCTGAATTGATTTAGGGGCAGCATTGGGGTTTTAGGCTTGGAAACCCTAAAGCCACCTTTCCCTACTTCTTTTGCTTTAGCCTGAACCCTAAATACTGCATTAACACAGTTTTCGGCAAGGAATTTCCTTACTTTTTGAGATAGTCGAATGGTATCCTTATTTTCTTGTTATGGCACTGGGCCCTCTGGGCCCTTCGCTCCCATGCATCTGTACTTTTTGGATAGTGTAATCATATCCTTATTTGTCTGACAGAGCTGGAGGGCCCTGCACTCCCATCCCTCTATAGATGCATATACATATGTTAATGGGTAAGCACAGGGCCCTCCAGGCCCTGCACTTCCATGTGTAGGACAACAGCAACCAAATTGTCAATATAGCCTTCCTATTATGCCACCTCATCAACCTGGTAGTAAAAATAGTCCAATCCACACCAAAACATCATTCTGCACCACCACAACATAATTCCATGGCAGGGGCACAAAAATACATTTTGGGCAAGATTTGAAAAATGACAGCTGTCACATTCATGAGGTGGTGTAAAGAAATGTCTATGTTGATAATTTGGGGTTAAAATATTGAAAATTAAGAAAGTTACGCATGAGTGTAGTGAAATGTCAACAGATGCACACAACATTGCCAATTTAGCATATTTTGATCCCACATTTTCAACATACACTGTACCTTTCTTATGACTCCACCTCATGAACAAGTATGGTGAAAATTTAGAAACGCCACCTGAAAGGTTATTTCGCCAACTGACCACAAAATTGCCTTTTGGGCAGGATTTGCAAAATGACACCAAAATTGTTCAAGATATGGGGTATCAAAAAGGGTATGTTGAAAATTTGGTGTAAAAATCTTGAAAAATGACCAAGTTATGCACCAAAGTTGAAAACCTTCTTGAAATACATTGATTCCCCATGTCAAAAAAGATATTTTTTTGTGAGACATCATACGAAACAAGAATCTTGTTTCATATCATGAGTCAAAAAACAAGATTTCTAATCTTAAAAAAACAAAGTTTTAAGGGCATTTCTGAAACAGCTAAGTGCAGAATCCAGCTAAGGGGGCCCTGATAAGCAAACTACATGTGTTGGTTGCTCTCAGGAATTACATTTCTATGGGTTTTCAAAAGTGAATTTTTATGGAAAAAGGGTAAACTAGATGGTAGCAAATGAAACAATGATTTTCCCATCATGAAAAAAGATTGGCCCCATGTGAAAAACAGATTATTTTTTTAATTTCATACAGCTATTTTTCAGTGCTTACTGAGCATGCTCAGAACCAAGTATTCAAAATTTCAAAATTAAATAACTTTGGAACGATTTAATATTTTTTTCACCAAACAAGAACAAAAGGCACATCTGTGAGCCAGCCCCTTTCTACCCAGAAAATTTCAGGCCAAAATTCAAAACCATCTGGGCAGTAGCCAAGCTGACAGAAAACACATTCAAACTAATGGAGAAAAAAATCAAAAATATTCAATTATTGCATTATCTTTATCTCAGAATTTGCACATCCAACTGGAACAAAACTTGGCACATCAAGAGCTCTTCCCCATGGGACTAAGTATGCAAAATTGCATGCAAATCTGTTGAACAGTTGCAGAGTTATTAAAGTGCAAATTTGGGGGTTTAATGTTGAAGTGCCTGTACAACTCTAAATATGTATAATGGTGTGACTTATATATAAACCATCATTTGCTCAGATAAATTAGGGAAGACTTCTGCCAGAAGCAAGTACTTCCATTCTGCCAGCAAGGTCGCTGATTTTGTTACGAGGAATGGAGGGGCTACAAAAATGCTTTTCTAACTTTTTTCTATGCGCATGTGAGTATGTTGTGGGAAGGCTCCTCACTACCAATAAATAAAACACAGTTCTTAGCCTCTTCTGTCCCAGGGTAGCAGCTGGCGCTCCATCCCCATCCCCACCAAAAATATCCACACCAGATCTTGGGGGTGAGGGGCCTAGTGCTCCTGCATCATGCTGGCAACAACATTAAAACAGTGCTACTGATGCCAGCAAATGACAAATTTTGTCCCGCACATACACAATGAGGTCATTCTATGGTAGGCTGAGGGACTAGTTTATCATAAATTAGCATAAGCAAATCTATTTTTTTCTACATATAAACTTTATTTTCTAACTGTATAAACTAAAAAAAAGATCCAATTTTATAAGCACAATAAGACACTCTGGGTTGTGCATTGAACAGATTAGTACCACATGGCCAGGGGCTGAAGGTACGTGGCCACAACCCTGACCATGCGGTTAAAATTTGTTCAGTACACACCCCGTCATGTCTTATTGCTTACTCAATCCAGTCTCTTTTTTACTTAAATCTGGGGTGGCATCACAGGTCCTGCAATAACAATTGATATGGCTGTTGAGACCAAACAAGAGAACACTTCTGAAGTGCCTGAAACTACAGACATCACTGATTTCACTGAAGATGATTCTTCAGTATTAGTATTCAAAATTAATTTCATTTTTGACTTAAGAAAGGCCACACTGGTCAAAATCAAGAAACACATGGGTATTTCCCTTGAAACAAATACAACATTTTGCTAACTCGATAAGTGAAAAAGTCCCACTGATTTTTAATACTTCATTTTAAGCACCAAAAACCTCCTCTTCCAAAGCTGGGATGTCAAACACACACCTGGAAAAATTTAAAATTTAATGTCTTTGTACTCTATGTTACCACATAAATCAACAATTTTCATTAGGAGTTCTCCTTTGCTTTCAAAAGAAAGTTAGCAAATGATTATAGGTATCTGTTTCTTTCTTATATCCTCTGCTTGACTCTTTGAACTTTCCACACTTTTTTTTAGATTTGTCCCACTTTGCACTCTGTATGCCTTTATAATGTAAGGTAAACTGTCTTTTGGCAGAGATGAGGCAATCACAAATATCTCTTTCTGCAAATCAACACATGATGCAAACTAGCATATTATTAACTTGGGTATGCCCACAAAACAAATATTTTTAGATTGCAAAGAGTTTCACATCCTTTCTAATTTTCTTCTAATAGATACACAGTCTCCAGTATTCACAGAATATGCCACATCACAGATCAAAACCTTAGCATTTAAGATATCAACTTCTGTTTTTATTTCTGTAGCAGTACCTTGAAGCATGTGAAGCTCAGAATATGTGGTCTCTTGATTTCTTTCATGTGGGTCCATTCTCGAGATCAATCTGTCTATATTTTCATTCAAGTTTAAACATAGCTCATGCAGTATCTAAAGTAACCAGTTCTGGTATTGTTTGCATGTTTAATGAATTAGCATCAGGTATAGGCTTGCAGGCTTGCTGTAGGGCAGTTTCAATGCTCACAGGTTGGGACTGTTAGACAATGGCACAGCAGTCTTTCCAACCTCCTACCTCCCAGTACCGGGAATACCTCAAGACAGAAATTTGTCTATCAGGCTGTTTTTCTCTCAATAGGGATCCTTCTTTATGCTTCTCAAAACCCCATTTCAGTTTTTTAAAGGAGGTGATGCAGCATGTGGGTCCATTATTAATGAAAACTGGCTGCCGAGCTACTGGGGTTTGGGTGAGAGCCCTATTCCTTCAATAAATCTTATTATTCACATTCTGAGACTTTTCTGGTGATTATCCGTGTTGCCTGAGTGCTGTTTCTGTGGAACTGATGCTGAGCTACAGAGCTTGAACCTTGAACAAACAGTACTCTTCCTGTCACCATCTTGCCTCTGAACTGGGCCTACACAAAGAAGAGCCATCAGCAAAGATGATCTAACAAACCCCATCAGTGTAAAATAAATAAGAAAGTCCTGCATAGTTGTAGGTCAATAATGTATAGCTATGTAGGACATCTGAAAACGCTATATCTTTGACTCCTTCAGAGTCAACTCATATAGCCCCAGTGGGTGAACAGACACGTAACCCTATCTTCAGATCCAAGGCATCTGAATCTTGGCAGTTACTATGGTTACCAGCAAGTTATTAAAAGCAACCATATTGGAATGTTTGATTCTGGTGTCAAAATAGTATATAGATAGTAAGATGGAAAGAACAGAAGACTTTTATTACCATTGATTACAACAAATATGTTACAAGTTTTACATTCTAGACTGATACATCTTTCTTCCTTAAAATATTTTCTGAAAACTTTGATTTGCTGAGTCTTTGTTGTTTGATCCAATTGTTCTAGTGGATGAGTAGTTGGTGACAAAGGTTCCTTCCCATGGAAGTCTTGTTCAAGCTGATAAGTGACATTACCACAATTGGGAATCTATCATTTTATCAGCCAGTGACCAATGCAGCTGTGAAAGGTATATTTTCATGTTTGGCCGCCAAGCCCTCTATGTATACTTTTGGATCTGAGGTACTAGTGATGCTCATCTGATGTCACCAAGCAAGTCCTGGTATGCAATAGTATGTTTAACAGACAGTGGTAATCTTGCTAATCTTTTGCTGCACAGCACAGGTTAACCTAAATTTAACCTAAGCAAAACAGGGTTGTTGTTGAGGAGTAGTATACAAACACAATTAGTTCATAACACCTTGGAGGCCTGAGCTTGAAGTTTAGTGGACAAATGGAATAGCAGATCCTCCTGGTGGGCAAGACAATGCCTTCTGTTGTATATGAGCCTGTAGAACGGGCAGTGTTTTACAACTGTGAACAGCAAAGATCTATACACTTCTGTAAGTGTTGTGGAAACTGGCAAAATGTTATTTGACTTTTTTTAAATTAATATACTTTATTAACTTTTTCAATGAAAGCAACAGTAATACATATACAACTAAGAACAACACAGAGCAAAAGGTTATAAAACATTACAAATAAATAGCCCAAAACAGCCATCTCATCCCCCCTACCCTGCAACTGGTACAACATCATCCATGCTTCTGATTAGTCTTAAGGATCACCACTGCATTCACAAGGCTTCCCAATGCCTAGTCCAACTTACAAGTGTGGTACAAAAATCCATATAAGTAATTCTGTGTCCCTTTCAAACCTTACAATAAAACTCAGTTAACTCTGAGGAGAAAAAATATTGTTGAGTACTAACCTCAGACAACTGATAATAATGTGTATAACAGTTCCCACCATTTTTGGAAGTGGCCTGCCAAACTGGCTGTTGACTTTTTTACCTTTAGTACTAAGAAATCTTCTTTATGCCATTCCTCCCAAGTGGAAACTTGTACAGTTAGCCAGTGACATAGTTGAAGATTTATCCAATAATTTCTTATCCACTGAAATTTTACTTATATGCACTCTCAATGAAAGTATAAGGGGCTTTGATGGATTTTCTGACAACACACAATTTGGATGTACTAATCGCCTCAATGTAATGCCCACTGGGAAAACTGGGGATATAAAAACTAACAGAGCAGGCTTGATTTTAATAGATATTTTAAGGGAACATAATCTGTATCCTCTCGATGGGCACCTTAAGGGGGGACAAAGAGGGCAAATGTACCTACATATGGGTCATTGGAATGTCCCTTCAGGACCATATCATTTGGTCAGGTAACACTGAGGTATGGCACAGCCTTAATGTTATGACTAAATCAGAGAGTGATCACTTTCCTCTGAGATTAGTTGGCATAACATCTGCAAGTAAAGATATCCTGACAATCAGTGGTAATTTCACTGAAATAAGGGCAGGGGAAAAAAGGCATTTGGAATCACAAGTTATAGACATGCATAAATCAAATAATTGAAAATGCTACCATAATTGACTGGAATAATTGTACAGAGATAAGGGCAGATTGTGTATATGAATACATTAAAACAATATACAAAGAAATTACTGACAAACTTTATCCTGAACAAACCCAGCCTACTAAAAATGGGAAAATACTCCTAACAGATTGGTTTGATGCTGAATGTAAAAAAAACATGAAAATGAACTAAGGAGGATGATCAGGAAAGCAAGAGTTGTCAATGACAGGACTATTTTTAAACAAATAAACATAGAAATAAAAAATATAACAAACTCCTAAAGGCCAAGAACAATTCCCTTTTCCTTCGACTATGGCAAAAGATGCATAAAGCAGTCTGGGAGAATAATGCAAAGGAATTTTGGACCCTCGACAGTAAAGGTATGAATAACTATAAAGGGGTGGTGGGTCAGAGCTGTAGCTGATTGTTTCTGGAGGGCACGGGCCTGGTCCAATCCACCTGCCCCTCACCCACCCACCCAAGCGCTTCATTTCCTTTATACCAGGGGTTCTAACATCACTTCCAGAAAAGGGCAAAGGACATACACCTATCATAACCTTAACAACCCAGCTCACTGCATGGGGATAAAGGCATGCACATGCTCACACACACTAACAAAAACAAAATATTAAAACAGAAAGGAAGAGAGGTATGTGGGGAGTGGTACAATGCACTGGCTGTGGGGCGGCAGTCTTCTGGGAGATGTTCTGGAGGCTGCAAAACTGCCCTATTTGCAGGCATCTCTCTGGTCTGAGGAGAAGGTTACCCATCTCCAAGCTGACCTGGTTAGGATTCTGGAAACCTCCTCCCCTACCCAGGGACCACCAGGGCTGCCACTGCTGCCTCAGAGGTTGCCATGAAAGAGGAGTGATCAGACCATGGTGGGCTCAGGGAGGGTGAGGGTGGTGGAACAGAGGTGCATCCCTCCAGTTGTACCTCTCCACAATTCATACACCATTCTGGCAGAGCATGGTTCCTTTATGAAGGCACCCACAGTGGAGACCAAGGAGGATGCTGGGAATCTCCACAAAGGAAACCCACAGGAGGGTGGCACAGGACCCCACAGGGGAAGGAAACAACTCCTGGTGTGGTAATCAGTTGTTAGACAGGTAGAACTGGGGAAGGGGAGAGGAAGGGAGGTAAGGTGCCATGGCTTTGAGGGACAAGAAACTAATCCTCAGGATTGCGGGAACAGCTGCATGGGAGACGGAGCTGAACCTCATTGTTCACCTAGGGATAAATTGCCTGGCTGGGAACTGGATCACAGCAGTGCAGGAGGAGTTTATGGAGTTGGGGAGGGGCCTTAAACAAGTAGCACATATGGTAACCTTCTCAGAGGTGCTGCCTGTCTATGGCATGTGGGAGGCTAAGGGTACTCTGCACTATGGGATTCAATGAATGGTTAAAAAACTGGTGTGATGCTCAGGGTTTTTGCTTCCTTGGGGACTGGGGGTCCACCTGGATGGATGTAGGTCTATACTGGCGCAATGGTCTGCATCTGTCCAGGAGGAGAACCAGGATCCTAGGTGATAGGTTTAAATGCTTCATTGGCAAGCATTTAAACTAGTCAAAGGGGGAGGCACTGAAAAGCAGCACAGAAATCCCAGGCCTCCCCCACAAAAAAAGGGTAGTTAGTGAGGTAAACATCAAGGTAGAGAAGTCGATAGGGAGCAGGACAGGGGTAAATGGAGAAAAAGACAAAGGTAGTAAGGACAGGGATGCGGCTAAAAGGGGTAAGGTCATCAAAAAATAGAGGGTGATGAGTACCAATGCCCATAGACTGGGTAACAAGCTCCCTTGAACTAGTGGCCTTGATGGAAGAGGGACGCCTAGATATCATGACAGTCACAGCAACATGGTACACAAAGAACCATGACTGGGATGTCAACATACCAGGGTACACAACCTACAGGAGGGACTGGCAGGGTAAAAGAGGAGGAGGAGGAGTAGCTCTCTACATAATGGAAGGGATCAAAGCAAGGAGGAGAGGAGGCATTGTGGGTCACCCTGGAGACAAAAATGGCACCGCAATCCACATTGGGGTTATATATAGACCCCCCATCTTAGTGGAAGGAAGTAGACAAGGAGATGATAGAAGGGATCCTTAGAATGGCAGAAAAATGGAGATAATGTTGATAGGGGACCTGAATATGCCAGATGTTAACTGGAGTACCTTTGCGCAGCCACATCCAAGAGCAGGGTCATTATCGATGCCCTAAAGGGGGCATGCATGCCTCAGACAGCTAGTGTTGGAATCCACTAGGGAGGGAGCAATCTTAGACCTGGTGCTCTGAAATGGGAATGGAGAGATGATCACAGATTTAGATGTGGGTTAGCCATCTGGGAACAAGCAATCACCAAACAGTGTGGTTCACAATAAACAGCCATAGAGTCATGCCATGCAAAAGTGAGGGTACTGGACTTTAGGAGGGCTGACTTTGGGCAAAATGGGAGAAAAGCACTAGCAAATGGACAAGAAGAAGGGGTGGAGGAAAAATGGGAAAAAATCAAAACTGCCATCACAGAGGCAGCAAACCTTTGTGTGAAGCAAATAAACAAAGCAAAATGAAGGGAAAAAACACTAATGTTCTCAAAAGAGGTGGCGGGGAAGGTTAGGGAGAAAAAGGTAGCATTCAGGAAGCATAAGGCAACACAGGAGGAGCAAGACAGAGAACTGTACCAGTTAAAGCAGAAGGAAGCAAGGAAGACAGTCAGAATAGCAAATGCCCAAACTGAAGAAAAGATAGCCAACTCAGTTAAAAAGGGGGATACAAACTTTTACAGGTACATTAGGGAGCATAGAAAGACCAAGGGAGGGATAGTGAGGCTTAATAAATGGGAGGGGGTGGGCAGAGGGTGACAGTGGAAATGCAGGGATACCAAATGATTATTTCTGCTCAGTACTCACAAAAGAAGAGGAGGGGGGGAGGTACCTAAACCAGTCAATAGAAGCACTCTGGATAGGGAGTTGATATCAGTCAATTCGCAGAAGAAAGGGTCCTGAAAGAACTCCTGAAACTGAAAGTGGACAAAGCAATGGGGCCTGACGAGATTCACCCCAGAATTCTAAAAGAATTACATGGAGAACTAATGACACCACTGACGACCCTTTTTAATAAATCATGGGAGGATGGTGTGATACTTGAGGACTGAAGGGGGGGTGGATGTGATTCCTCTTCACAAAAGTGGGAGCAAGGCAGAGTCAGGAAACTACAGACCTGTTAGTTTGACCTCAGTGGTAGGGAAAATGATGGAATCACTTCTGAAAGAAAGAATTGTTGAGTACCTAGAGGCCAGCGGGGCACAGGACCCAAGGCAGCATGGATTCACGTCGGGAAGGTCATGGCAGATGAACCTAATAGAATTCTTTGACTGGGTGACCAAAGTATTAGACCAGGGAGAAGCTGTGGACATGGTCTACCTAGAATTTAGCAAGGCATTTGACACAGTCCCACACAAAAGATTAATAAACAAGTTAGCCAGCCTGGGAGTGGGTCCCAGGGTGGTAACCTGGGTAAAAACTGTCCGGACAACAGGCCATAGAGGGTAATAAAATAGAGTCCATCCAAAGAAAGTACACGAGGGGTACTGCAGTGAAACCAGTACTGGAGCCAGTCCTTAATATCTTTATGGGTGACATTGGGGAGGGACTGGAAGGAAAAGTATGCCTCTTTGCAGACCATACAAAGATCTACAATAGGGTTGATACACAAGGGTGGTGGAAAGGATGAAAAGGGACTTGGCAAGGTTGGAAGAATGATCAAAGGTATGGCAGCTTAGATTCAATGCAAAGAAGCGCAAAGTGATGCACCTTGGAAACAAAAACCCAAGGGTACACAATGAGTGGAGAGGTATTAACAACAAAAAAATTGAAAGGGACCTGGGGGTAGTTTTATAAGAGGACCTAAAGGTAGGCAAGCAATATGAGAAGGCAGTAAAGGGGGCTGGGGGATACTGGGATGCATGGGGAGAGGCATCACCAGTAGAAAACAGGAAGCTATTAACCTTCTGTACAGACAGTTGGTGAGACCCCATCTGGAGTACTGTGTGCAGTTCTGGAGTCCCCATCTCCACAAGCACATAGACTGCATGGAGGAAGTCCAGAGGAGGGCAACTAAAATGGTGCAGGGTCTGCACCAGAAGCCATACAAATAGAGGCTAAACGAGCTTAATATGTATACCCTCAATGAAAGGAGGGAAAGGAGGGACATGATAGAAACTTCCAAGTACTGTACCTCAAGGGAATCAACAAAGTCCAAGAGGGTAGCATCTTTCAGAAAAAGAGATGAGCAATAACAAAGGGGAACAATTTGAAGATAGAGGGGAGACGGCTCAGGGTCAATGTGAGGAAGCATTTTTTTTAACGGAGAGATTGGTGGACACATGGAACAGCCTTCTTGAGGAGGTCGTGGGGTCAAAAACAGAGGGGGGAATTTAAGAATGCATGGGACAGACATAAGACAATTCTAGTGAGGGTAAGTACGTAAGTAAAATTTATTTATATACGGTGCCCTTCCTGAGCTCAGGATGCCTTTACAATACAGCACAATAACAGATTAAAATCAATAAAATTAATAACAATTCAACAGCAATCACTCAATAAAGATCCTAAAAATGCTTGGCTAAATAAATATGTTTTTAAGGATTTTTTTTTTAATAGTAGGTAGTAGGAAGTAGGCTGTTGGTTAACTAGGATCTGCAGCCTATCCAATAGGTAGGGAAATGGGCAGACTGGGTAGGCCAAGCGATCCTTATCTGCCATCAAAGTCTATGTTTCTATGTTTTTATGTTAAACTATAAAGGATCCTTGGACACATACATAACACCCAGTACCTGGACCCAATACTACACAAACCTATATTACAAAGAAGACTGTCTTTCTGACAACCTAACACTGAACATTGAACAGGTGAACAAAACCACCTAGTTAATTTCTGTTAAAGACATTTACCCAACAATAAAATCCATGAAATTCAAAAAAGATGCTGGACCTGGTGGGCTACCAAAAGAAGTATATAACATAAATACAACATCCCAGTATAAGCCTTTAATGATGCTTTTCAATAAATGCATATTGGAGGATATGCACATTGGGGAAAAACGAAGGGTGAAAGGGCAGACCAGCAGGATTAAATCAGGGGAGAGATGGGCACAAGACCCGGGGGAGCAGTCTGAGGTACTAAATGAATACTTCACCTCAGTTTTCACCAAGGAAAATGGGGGTGCTGCATCATACATGGGAGGAGACAGAGATACTGAGGAGGGGGACCCCTTCATCGATGGATCTGGGGAGAGGGGGAGGCATCACTGGCAGGAGGGGGAGGGCTAAGCAGGAGAAGAGGTACTGGAAGTGGAAATCACAGCAGAGAGAGTGTGGAAGCCCTCAGCTCCCTTAAAGATGGAGAAAGCACGGGGCGGATAAATTACATCCCAGAGTGCTGAAGGAACTTGCGGATGTCTGGCGAAACCCCTGGCGTAGCTTTTCACCATCTCTCTGAGGACAGGATGGGTGCCCCAGGACTGGAAGGTAGCACATATAGTGCCTATCCACAAGGGGGGACCAAGGGAGGTGGCAGAGAACTACAGGCCTGTCAACCTGACATCGGTGGTGGGCAAGGTGATGGAGGGCATTGTCAAGGAGAGGCTGGGGGGGACCTGGAAAAGTCAGGGTGCCTGGACGACAGACAACATGGATTCGTCCCGGGGAAATCATGTCAGACAAACCTTGTGGAGTTCTATGACTGGGTGACGAGTGCCTTGGACCTGGGTAGACCAGTGGACGTCCCTCTTCTAGACTTCAGCAAGGCATTTGACTCTGTTCCTCACGTGGGCCTGTTGGATAAGCTGGGAGAAATGGGGTGGGGAACCAGATGATCAGATGGATAGGCATTGGCTCCAGGACCGGACCCAGAGGGTCAGAGTTGGTGGATAGTCTCATCCCCAAAGAGGGTCATTAGTGGGTCCCACAGGGATCAGTCCTGGGCCCTTCCTGTTCAACGCCCAAGTCTCTGACATAAGGACAGGAATCAGGAGTGAGATGAGTCTCTTTGTGGATGACTCAAAACTGGGGGCGGTGGTGGATGGGGAGGAGGGGAGGGTGGCCCTACAGGGGGACCTGGAGGCTCTGGAAAGATGGTCTAGAAAGTGGAAGCTGAGGTTCAATGCAGGGAAATGCAAGGTACTCCACCTGGGGGCCAGAAACCCGGGCCAAGTGTACACCCTGGGGAAATGCTACAAGTCTCGATGGCTGAGAGGGACCTGGGGGTGGTGGTGGATGTCAAGATGAACAACTCAGAGACCTGTAGGAGGGCAGCAGCCAAGGCCAACAGGATGCTGGGATGCATCGCTAGGGGATCACCTCCAGAAGGAGGAAGTGATACTCCCTCTGTATAACTGCTTGGTGAGGCCACACCTTGAGTACTGCGTGCAGTTTGGAGGCCACACTTAAAGAGGACATTAAACTCCTGGAGAGGATCCAGAGGAGGGCAACCAAAATGATTTGGGGCTTGGGGACAGGACCTATGAGGAGAGGCTCAAGAGCTAAATATGTACACATTGGAAGAGAGAAGGGACTGGGGGACATGATAGAGGTCTTCAAGTACATGAAGAGGGTAAATAAGGGAGGAACAGTCAGGGTGCTTGAAGGAAGGAGGAGGGGGCCACTAGAGGGCATGGGTGGAAGCTGGAGAGGGGAAGATTCAGGGGAGAAAGGAGGAGGAGGTGCTACTTCACTGAGAGGGTGGTGGAGCCATGGAATGCACTGCCTAGGGGGCTGGTGGAGGCAGAGATGGTGGAGGGGTTCAAGAGGGGCTGGGACAGGTACAGGGGAAGGGTTCTGGAAGCAAAGTCCAATGCAGCAAGAATATCCAGAAGTGGGAAGGGAGAAGCCAGAAAAGACGAGGGGGGCAGCAAGGTCAGCACCCAGGGTGGGGGCTGACCAATTGAGCAGACTCGAAAGACCGTTAGGCCTATTCTGCTGGCATTTTAGTATGTTAGTATGTTAGGATTTCACACACCATTCATGGTTAGGATCAGTTATTGTACCAATTCATAAAAAAGGGGATCAGACAGATTCCAAAGATGAATCAGACCAATCAGTTTATTTGATATCAGTCTTAAAATATTCACTAAAATAATCTTGGAAAACTTAAACAAATTCAGATAACTGGAGGATTGAGTGAGCTCCAGGTGGAATTCAGAGAAGGATATTCTATGACCGACAGCCATTTTGTTCTTTTTTTTTGTTTATATAAACATTTTATTGAAAGAACAAAGAACATTACATACAGCATTGACATGTCATTGAGATAGTACAAAACCCTAAAGCTACCATACCAAATTAGCTAGACATACGCACAGTACTGTGGGGTGTCCAAATAATAATAATGAGTTACAACAACCATCAGAAAGATATCAAGTGAAGAAGCAGAACTTAAGCTCCATTGAAATGAACTACCAGAAACATCTACCTACCCGCCAATAAGGAAAATTAAAACAATCATTTAAAAGGCAAGAAACATTCTGCCAAATCCCAATTCTAACAACCCACTGAGGTTACCCACTTACTTAAAATCTTATAGAATTGCAGAAGAGCTTTCCTCCTCCAAAAAATTATCCTGTAAAAGGATGCAGCTTTGGAAAGAGCTTGTTTCCACCTCGATATAGAGAAACTTCAATAGACTTCCAATTGAGAAGGAGAAGTCTCTTTGCCTCTAGAGCAGCAGCAAACAGCAACCCTTTGTGTACCAAAACCCAATCATCAAAAATACCCGAGTCCCCCAAAATCCAAAAAAGAGGGGACCTAGAAATGGGGAGTTGCAGAGTGTTCTCTAAGCATCAAATAATATTGTCCCACCAATCCCTCAGTAGCGGGCACTACCATAAAATACGGTAGATCATACCAGAGCCCTGTAGGCAGTGCCAACATATCTCAGAAACCATGACACCCAGCTTCACTAAATGGACTGGAGTGTGATGCCATCTACCTAACAATTTTTTCTGAATTAACTGAAGTTTGGGGTCTGAAGAAGCCTTATGAGCTGTGGACCAGCAACGTTGCCATGTCTCAGAATCCAAAGCAACATCCATATCTTCCTCCCACCTTAACCTATGGGGATTCCAATCTGGTAAAAATAGCTTTTGCAATTACATAGATACATAGATACATAGACAGTGTCGGCAGATAAGGGCCTATGGCCCACCCAGTCTGCCCATTTGAGCTTGTAAGTTCAGTTTATGTTTTCCTAGAAGTCTGTTGCCCCTTACCCCTGACCTCCAGAATTCCTTTATGTCTATCCCATGCATTCTTAAATCCTGTGATTGTTTCAGCCCCCACCACTTCCTCTGGCAGGGTGTTCCACTTGTCCACCACCTGTTCTGTGAAGAAATTCTTCCTCATGTTTCCTCTGAATCGTCCTCCCTCCAACTTCATCCCATGCCCTCTAGTCCTGGAACATCATTTTCGCTTAAAAATAGTGTATTCCTGCACCCTGTTCCTCCCTGTAATATACTTGTATGTCTCTACCATATCCCCTCTCTCCCTCCTCTCCTCCAGGGAGTACATGTTCAGTTCCTTCAACCTGTCTTCATAGGACTTGTGATGCAATCCATGCACCATCTTTGTTGCCTTCTCTGAACCTTCTCTACCCTGTCTATGTCCTTCACGTAGGTATGGTCTCCAGAACTGTACACTGTACTCCAGGTGGGGCCTCACTAGTGTCTTGTATAGCGGAATTATGACCTCCCTTTTCCTGCTGGTGATGCCCCTGCCTATACATCCCAGCATCCTATTTGCTTTACCTGCTGCCTTGTCACACTGTTTCCCTACCTTGAGGTCATCAGAGATGATAACCCCAAGATCCCTTTCTTCTCTTTCTTTATATAATAAACTAATATGGCCTTTAGGTAACTTAAGCCACTGCTACAGATAAGTTGTACCTGGGGTCTGAATAATATGAAAGGATTTAAAAAACTTAGAAGACAGAGCATGACGCATCTGCAGATACCTCCACATATTGTGCCAAGGGGTCTGATACTGATCTTACAACTCAGCAAAAGACAGCAAAAGGCCCTGATTCCAATCTGTCACATCTCCAATTACCTGAATCCCCTTCGATTCCCATGTACCCCATAAGAGTGGTTGATCCCCGACCTCAATTGCGGGGTTATTCCATAATGGTTCAAGACTACCTCCAAAAGAAGAGTCCCAAACTAAAAGCTTAAAAAAACACCCCCAGGCCCATCATGAGAAAGCCATTGGGAAAGTTTCAAAACTAATATACTAAATTAAAAATAAAAACTAAAACAGATATTCCCCCCAAAATGATCACGTATAGGAATTATAATAATTATGACTGCAATGCTTTGCAAACTGACTTAAAATGTGTTAGATTGGTCATATCTGGAGGCCATCCCTAATCCCAATGCAGCAGTGGACTTTTTTGTAAAAACATTGTTAGAAATACAAGAAAAATATTTTCCCCTACTTAAAAAAAGGGTAAAAGGCACATATAATAAATGGATTACATCTGAGATGTTTGATTTAATGAGGAAGAAGGATAGGCACTGGAAAATCTACAAGAATTCTCACAACAGTGAGGCTTTAAATAAATATCACATGCTTAGAAATAAATGTAAACTTTTTGTATGTAAAAACAAATCTGATTACTTTCAAAGAATACAGACAGATTCTTTGGGTGACTCTAAAAAATTTCTGGACATCTATAAAAAAATTAAAAGATCCTAGAAAAACTATAGGTATAGGTACTATTATCTTAAATAGGGCTGCAGTTACTGATCTAAATGAGATCTGTGATCTCTTTTTAAATAAACTTATGGATTTTTCTAATTATTCAACCAACTTTGGACCATCCTGTATTTTAAATAGGGAAGTGCCTGATTCTCCAGTAGATTTTGTTCATCCTTTTTATTTTTGAATTATCAGGCTGCAGCAAGTTTATAACTTACTAATATAGATGCCTACAAATAAAAGTGCAGGATTTTATGGCATTGAACCCAGATTTTTGAAACTTATTACTAATTTTATATATTGGCCATTAACACAGATATTTAACCTATCCTTGATCTCTGGGGAGTTTCCTGAAGTTTGGAAACAGACAATTATTAATCCTGTACCCAAATCTGGTTCTTGTCAGGATATAAATAATTATCAACCAATATCCATTTTTTCTCCATTAAGCAAAATATTGGAGAAAATCATAAATGGGCAACTGAGTGAATATCTAGAGGGTGATGGGCATCGCTCTCCGGAGCAGCATGGCTTCTGAAAGTCTAACAGTACTGGTACTGCACTGGTACATTTTAAAAATCATACTTTAAGATCAATGGACTTGGGTTGCTGACTGGGGCAGTATTTATTGACCAATCAAAAGCTTTCAGTTTGGTCAATCATGCCATGCTGCTCCAGAGACTGAGGGACTTTGGCCTGACAGACAAGCCTTGTGAATGGTTTCATAGTTACCTAATAAATCACCCTGTAAAGGTAAGCCTTAGAGGGATTGACTCACAAGGACATATACTTCACCAGGGAGTCCCACAGGGGTCTATTTTGGGACCCCTTTTGTTCTCCCTATTTATCGATCCAGTTTCTAAAATAACAACCACATCTAGGGTATTGCTCTATGTGGATGATATTATTTTATTTACTAGTTCTGCAAGTGTAGAAGAAATAAAATCTTTCATTAAATGATGAGTTCACTGCTTTAAATAAATGGCTTTTGCAACACTGTTTAATACTAAACACCAAAAAAATAATGTATTTTATTTAGCTCTAAACCTAAATTGCATAATGCTAAACCACTATTAGTTTCTGACTTATCTGGATCATTAATACAGCAAGTCATAGAAACTAAATACTTAGGGGTGATACTAGATCCTAAACCTTACATTTTCGTTCCACATTACCAAGACGGTAAATACTGTAAATCAGAAACGTGGTGCTTTATTCAGAATTAGAGACTGCCTAACCAGAGAAGCTAGGGAAACTATATGTAAAAGTGTGTTATTGTCTACATTGTACTATAACTCTTTTTTTGTTCACCAAATTAGCAAAAAAGACTTGAATCTAGTTAAAGGGACACTGTCAACCTGTTTTTCATCATATTATTTCTAGTTAAAAGCCTACATTTTATGATTTCTTACCTTCTTTAAAATTCATTGATGTTGCTGTTTGTTTTGTCTGTCTCCTTGATAAGTAGAACTGAAATGCATGGTAATGTATATTTATAAACAACCGTACTTTGTTTACAATCCTGGATCTGTTTTAACTGCATAGTTCCTGAGCATTAGAAACACCCACATACAGTGCAGTCACTCATGATACAATAACCTCCAAAACTCCCACTGCATCATGAGTGGCTAGACTGTGCTGTGGGAGTTTCCAAGTCCAGGAATGATGCAGCTGGAGTGGACCAAGTAATATAAACAAACCTGTTTTGGCGTGGCAACAGTGGTATGTTGGGCAGTCTGTTTTTCACTTTTTTAAAGAAAAAAAGAATTGGAATCAGACTACCAGTTACATCAGCAGTCTTTACAGAATGTTGGCAGTCATAAAAGGTTTTTTTAAACTAGGGACACTTTGAGACCTAAGGGGGTTGACAGTGTCCCTTTAACAAACCTTTTAATTCCATTTGCAGATTTGTTTTGACTCTGCCTTACAAAATGCATCACCATATATTATATGATGCTCTTGGCTGGTTGCCTCCCAGGTTGTATTTTCTCTACAGTTTGGGTTGTATGATAAATATTGCATTTTCCTAGATTGTAAATCTCCTCTGTTTGTCCTGCTTGAAATTAAGGAAGAATCTAGAATGCTTTGTTCAACCACTGCATTTTGCTTAACATTACCCAAGATTTCTATATGTATGGGAGAAAGGGCTTTTTCTGTTCAAAGTTCAATTTTTTGGAGAACTCTGCCCCAAAATTGTGTAAATGCCCCTAGAACCATAACTTTTAAGAAGGCTTTATTAAACCATTTGCAAACATTAGCCTCATGTAGGATAAATATTTTTAAAATATGTATAGTTGTACTTGTATTTGTCATTGTATCATGTACATTTGTATTATTGTATACCATCTTAGCTTCTTTTGTTTGAAGCTCCGGGTCATTCCTGAAAACAGGCCTTGGCCCAGTGTGCTTACCCGGTAAATAAAGTGAACTGAATTGATCTGAATTAATAGAAACCTCAGAGGATGTCAAAAGGACAGGCAATGGTATGCTATTGGATAACCCCTGTTCAACTCTGACGCACAGTGGAGAACCAGAAAATGTACATGACACCCAGTTTAAAGACTGCTTCACCCCCGGACAGACATGTAAGTTCTACCCTCCCGTAGTCACAGGAGCCCGGAGAATTTTCCTACTAAGTCTTGGGGGATTCCTGTCCCAGATAAAATCAGCTAGCATTCTTTCAATCTTAGATCAGGTGTTCATGGGAATTTGCAGAGGAAGATTATTTAACTTATAAAACAAATAGGGAAATACCATCATTTTGATGGTAGCCACTTTACCCGGAAGAGAGAGGCCTAAGTGTTTCCATCATTGAAAAACCTACTGGATTTCCTCTAAAGCATCTACCAGATTCCTAGAGCACATTTCCTGGAGATTCCACGAAATGTGCATACCTAAATATTCCATCCCATCTGGAGACCATTTCATGGTATATGGATCCAAAAGCGCCCAAGACTGGTCTCCGTGTAATAGAGGCAAATTTTCAGTTTCCCCCAATTTATCCACAAACCTGAAATGTTACCAAAATCATTTACAATCTCCCACACCTTGGGAAGAGAAGAGACTGCATTTGGCAATAATAAAAGCAGGTCATCTGCATATAATAAAGTCTTATAGTATTTCTCACCCACCAGAATGAAACGAATATCTGGGTGTTGGCATATAGCCAGATTTAGCAGTTCTGTGGCCAACAAAAATAACACAGGGTTCAAAGGACACCCCTGTCTGGTGCCCTGAACCAGGGAAAAGTTTTCTGAAAGCACCCCATTGACAAGCACTCGTGCCCGAGGATTAGAGTAAAGGCAACCAACCCAATGATGGAAGTTAGGCCCAAAGCCGAACTGAGACAGAATGATTTGTAAATACTGCCACTCAACATAGTCGAATGCCTTTTCAGTGTCCAAACCGATAAGTGCAGCAGAGTCTGAACCCTTTACCACCACCTGCATAAGGTCAATGACAGCCTGCAAATTGTCACTGCCCTGTCTACCTCTCATAAAACCAGACTGAGATTTACTAATCAATGAAGGTAAAACTTTCTCCAATCACATGGGCAGAATTTTTGCAAAAACTTTACAGTCAACATTCAACAAAGAAACTGGATGATAATTAGCACACTGATTATGGTTTTTCCCCGGTTTAGGCAGGACAGTGACAACTGCCTCTCCCAAGGAAGGTGGCAAGGAACCTGTAGCACCTATCACATCTAAAAGATGGCCTGAAATTAGAGAACCAAACTCCTGATAAAACGTGGCACTGAGCCTGTCGGGGCCTGGAGCCTTTCCAGAGTTCAAGGCCCTAATAGCCTGCTGTACCTCAAGCAGGGTGATGTCAGCATCAAGAGAAAGAGCAGACATCGGCAACAAACAGGGTAGGATCAATGGAGTAAGAAAACGCTCATACTCATCCTGGAAAAAGATATCGAGGATGAGTAAAGCTTCGAATAAAATTCTCAAAAAACCTCAGCCATCTTCACCGCATCAGAAATAACCTGATCCACCTCCCCTTTTAAATAAGGGACCTGAGTCTCCATAGTTTTCTTTTTTAATCTATAAGCTAGGAGTTTGCCAGCTTCGTCCCTGGATTTACAGTATACCTGCCTAGTAAAGAACAGCCCTAACAGCACTCTGATGATGTATATCATTCAGACACAATTTGCAAGATTCAAGCTCCTGAATTATCTCTGCCCAATCAGGCAGAGAAGCATTAAGTACTTCTCCCAATTGCCTAATACGAGAGGTGAGAGATTCTACCCAAGTCTCCACTGTTTATTTATATGGGAGGCATAAGAAATAATTTGGCCTCGGATAAACAGTTTAAACGCTTCCCACAAAGTAAACCAGGAGATCTCAGGGGACATATTTGAGGTAAAGTAAAAAACAATTTCTCCTCCCAACCATTGTTTAAAGTCCTTACTGCACAGTAGCCCTGGATTAAGCCTCCCACGTGGAGATCTGGATACTGACTGGTGAGGCTTCCACACAAGCACCACTGGAGCATGATCAGACAATATGGTGGGTTTGTGACCAACCTCCAGGAGGTCAGATAATATGGATGCACTGCACAGAAAATAGTCCAGCCTGCTCCAAGACTGAAACCTGGAAGACCTAAAGGTAAAAGCCCTCTTCATGGTGTGAAATACCCTTGAGCAGTCTACCAGCTGGAATTCTGTGCAAACATGAGTCAAAGCCACCCAGAATTTGTAATGAGATGGAGTCCCCCACTCCCTGGGATCCCTGTCCATAATAGGGTCGAAATCTAAATTAAACTCACTGCCCAAAAACAAAACCATAGGGCTAGAATACTACTCTGAGATACACTGAGCTAAGGAGGTAAAAAACTCCAGGATTCATCATTGGACACATACAGACTAATCAGCAGAACGGGAACCAAGTCTACCCTACCTCACACCATAATCTACCACCCCTCTCTATCTGCACATCAATTCTCCACTGTTAAGGAGCAACCACATCTTACAAGAATAGGGACACCCATCTTTTTGGAGGTGTAGGAACTGGATTAAACTTTGCCTATCCATGCATGGGCTAAAACTCTCACTTCTTTTTTTAACAGGTTGGTTTCCTGTAAAAACATGACATCATAATGATTAGACCTCAGAAAAGAGAGTACTTTCTTGCATTTCACGAAGATATTCAAACCCTGAACATTCCAAGATATAATTGATAGCTGTGTCATATAACAACATCTAGAGAAGGCTTAATGAAGTTTGAACAACACATAGAGCAACAATAATAAAGGCAAAAAGAATAACACTGGAGGTAGGCAGGTGTTTCAACTAAGTCCCAGGCATGCCAAAATACCATAATAGCCAAAAACAGGTACAGTCTCTTAATAAAACACTGAAGAAACAGGACCCACATTACAGAAGAACCCCAACACACACACAAAAGACATATCCCATAGTAAGTAGTTGATGCAAACCTGAAAAACATACAAACCCCGTTGCCAAATAACCATACTGTCCATCATATACCTCCAATCCCCTTTCTCATACCAGACCAGAACAAATTGAAGTCGGCCCAAAAGGGTCAAAATCTTAACCACCCCCCACCCTACCAAACCCAACATTAGCACAAGGATTAGGGCAAAGCGGGCTAGCGGATCTTCCCTACCAATGCTCTCCCACTCCTCGGCTGGTGTAGAGGACAGCATGGTGCCCATGGGACCTTCCTCATGGGCAGATGCCTCACAAAGCCACCATATAGTACATAAAATAAAACTACCAAACCACCCCATCCCATCCATTAAACCGAGAAACTCCACTAAACCCCAGCATTAGTGGAGCATATATTTTAAAATAGTATCCTACCTGCCCCTGATATAAGAAACTCTGATAGCCCCATAACAGGAAAAACAAACCAGGAAGACCCACAACATATTATAAAGGCCTTGCTAAATACCACTAACTAAACAAAGATAACAGCAACATTAGAGGAAGCCATAAAGCCCAAAAGTAAGAAAGAATGAACTCAATTTGCTTACAGAAGTCCGCAACAATCCCACCCCATATCAATCAATGGCCCGCAGATCTGTATCAGTCCAGAAGAAGAAAACTCCAGGCCCCTAGGTAGTATATGACCATGGTCAGGGGGAGGACATAGACACATTACTGTTAGAAGATATACAAAACATGACAGCTAAAGGGGAGGTTCTGATAATTAGAGACTTCAACATGCCAGATACAGATTGGCCAATACCAGCAGGAACATCTGCCAGAACTAGACACATGGTGGATTCCCTGCAGGGTGGTAGGGCCTCAAACAACTGTTACAACAACCCACAAGAGACAGGGCTATCCCAGATCTAGTGCTGACTAACAGGGAAAGGATCACAGATCTCTAGGTAGAAGGTCACCTGGGGGCCAGTGACCATCACATGGTATGGTTCAATTTTGCCACTACAACTAAATCATCCCATTCCAAGGCAAAAATATGGGACTTCAGAGGAGCTGACTTTGATAAGATGGCCAACAGAGTTAAGCTAGCCCTGGCAAAAAGAAATACAGGTGAGGGGGTACAGACAAAGTGGGCAAGCATTAAGGATGCAATACTTGAAGCAACATCCCATTGTGTTAGAGAGAAAAGGAAGTGCAAAAGAAGAAGGAAACCACTTTGGTTCTCAAAAACAGTAGCAGAAAAGGTCAGAGCCAAAAGGCTGGCCTTCAGGAAATATAAGGGAACACAGCGGGATGAAGATAGGGAGGCATACCAGACTTCCCTAAGGGAAGCAGGGAAGGCAGTAAGGCAGGCAAAGGCCCAAACCAAGGAAACACTAGCACAAACAGTAAAAGAAGGTGACAAGACTTTCTATAGATACATTAGTGAAGGGAGAAAGTCCAAAGGGGGTATTGCTAAGCCCAAAGGAGATAAGGGGGCGTGTGAGGAGGAGGACCATGTTAAAGCATCTATCCTAAATAGATACTTCTGCTCAGTATTTACTGAAGAGAAGGTAGGGGCAGGGCCCACAGTTCAGCACCATGGACACAGGGAGGAGGGAGGTGAGCACTAGTCCCTTCACAAAAGAAAGGGTCCTACAAGAGCTTGATAAGCTCAGGGTGGACAAGGCAATGGGACTTGATGGCATACATCCCAGGGCACTAAAGGAGCTAAGAGTGGAGCTAGCAGAGCCATTATCAGAACTGTTTAGTGAGTCTCTGAGCACAGGAGAGATCCCAGAAGACTGGAGAAGGGCTCATGTGATCCCGCTCCACAAGAGTAGTAGCAGGGAGGAGGTAGGGAACTACAGACCAGTCAGTCTTACCTCAGTAGTGGGCAAAATTATGGAGACACTCCTTAAGGAAAGGATAGTGCAACACCTGGAATCCATAGGAGCACAGGATGCAAGACAGCATGGGTTTATAAAAGGAATGTCCTGTCAAACTAATTTCATAGATTTCTTTGACTGGATAACCAGAGTGATGGACCAAGGGGGAGCAGTTCATGTCACCTACCTTGACTTCAGCAAAGCTTTCGATACTGTTCCACATATAAGATTGATTAATAAGCTGGGTAGGCTCGGGGTGGGTCAGAAGTTGGTCAACTGGGTGGCAAACTGGTTGGCGGGCACAAAACAGAGAGTGGTGATAAACAGTATACAGTCATAAGAGATGCAAGTCACAAGTGGGGTACCTCAGGGATCAGTCCTGGGTCCAGTCCTCTTCAATATCTTCATCAGTGACATTGCAGATGGACTGGAGGGTAAGGTTTGTCTGTTTGCAGATGACACCAAGATCTGCAACAGAGTAGATGATCCAGATGGGGTGGGCAGAATGAGCAGAGATCTGGATAAACTAGCAAAATGGTCAGAAGAGTGGAAACTGGGGTTTAATGCAAAGATGTGCAAGATCATGCACATAGGGAAGAGAAACCCTGAAGCCACCTATAGGCTGGGAGGGGAGTTGCTGGCAGTCACAAGGGAAGAAAGAGACTTGGGCATCATCATCACCAATTACCTGAAATCATCCAAGCATACCACTAAAGTAGTAGGTAAGGCCAGGGGGATGTTAGGGTGTATTAGTAGGGGTATCAGAAGATGGAAGAGGGAGGTAATAATCCCTCTTTACAAGACACTTTACAAGACATCTGGAGTACTGTGTGCAGTACTGGAGGCCACACCTTCACAAGTACATTAACTAAATTGAGGCAGTCCAGAGAAGGGCAACCAAAATGGTGCAGGAACTGCATCAGAAAACATATGAGGACAGATTAACGGAGCTCAATATGTGTACCCTGGAGCAAACGAGGGAGAGAGGTGATATGATCGAAACATTCAAACACCTTAAGGGCATTAACAAGGTGAAAGAGTCTAACATGTTTCAATATAAGAAAAATAGCAGGACAAGAAGACACAGCATGAGAGTAGAGGGAGGCCGATTAAGGGGCAATGTGAGGAAGTTATTTTTCGCAGAAAGGGTGGTGGATGCATGGAATGGCCTACCTCAGGAAGTGGTGGATATGAATACAGTGCAGTTCTTCAAACAGACATGGGATAGGCATAAGGGAGCAATACAGATGAGTATGAATAGATAGGCCATTGACAGAGCAAAGGCTGATGGCACATTTATAAGGTAGAAAAAGAAATGGGCAGACTGGATGGGCCTTGCGGTCCTCATCTGCTGTCAACTTCTATGTTTCTATGTTTCTACTATAAAAAATCAAATACCAGTACCAACTGTCCTCAAGTCTTAGCAGTCCGATTCCTGATATGAGTCGCCTCTCTGAGGAACATGTGGAAAGTATTGATGGAAGGGATGCTTCCCAGTCGGTGGCTTTTGTTACCGATTCTGACTTGGATTTGCATGCTACTGATATTCAACCTCCTGTGCTGGACACAAGTACTCTCTCAAAGGTTCCTCTGCTATCAGTATCTTCCAAGGCTGACGAGGGGCCTAGCAATAGACTGCCTACATAGGGAGAGCAGATGGATGCTGCTTCCCTTTCACAGGGACCTCATTCTGACTCCTGTGACTATGCTAAGTCTACTTGGAAGAGTTTAGGAAATGGGATGCTTTCTCTGGTCAGCCTCCTCCTATGCAGAGGAGAAACGCAGTTCACTTACGATATTTGGGGGGTCTAGCACTCACCCCTGACAGAATTTATGTTGGGAAGAAGCTCATTTTTACTAACGAAGTGTATGCTCTTATTCATGTATCAGGTGACAGCCTTTTTGATGTTAGTTTTAAAACACCCCAAGGCTTAGATAGATTCTGGACCAGGTATGAAAACCTGAGATATTCTGCCCTATGGTTACCTTTTAGGGCTATCACCATTTTATTCAGGAATGAGAATGTTGCTATTCATGATATTTCCCATTGGTTACAGCAGCGCTGTGTGATTTTGGGTGCACCACAGCCTGTCTTTGATGCTGAACATTTCTGGACAGGGGTTTGGAAATACAGGGTGCAGTTACGACATAATAATGTGGGCCCCATTGATTTACCCAACATCCTGTTTTTGGGGAGGTAGTGGGGTTATTGCTTTTATGTGGGACAGCCTCAAACTTGTTTTAAATATGGGTCTTATATGCATTTGAGTGCTGCATGTGACCGTTTACGGTGTAATCTTTGTCTGTCATATGGGCATTCCAGTGTGGATTGCAAAAGTGAGCTTACATGTAATTTATGTGATGAAACGGCCACACATAACAGAACTGATCATTTGCTTCAGGATGTTATTCTTACTGAAGCCCAGAAAAAAGATATTGCTGCTCACAAACCACCCCTGATCCTCCTGTTGCTACCCTGATTCTCCCTCCGCCACCAGACCCTGTGCTTGTGGTTGCTTCTCCCCAGGGACCCCATCCCCCCCATCTCGAACCTTGGGTTATCGGATTTCACTCCCATGGCCAAGAATCTGGTGCTGCTCCTCCAGATCCTGTTGACATTGGTATAGCTCCTGCTCAAGTCCCTGACATCACTGAAGAACACCTAGTTATACCACCTCCTGAAGCAGGTGTGCCTGCTAAGAGGAGAGTGATAAAACAAACCAGGGCTAGATCCAAAATGGCTAAAGCTTCCTCCCCTGATGTTGGTTTACCCCTCAGTAATAAATTTCAGGTTCTTTCCAAGACATCTCAGTACTCTGATCAATGAGGGGATTGGAGACCTCCTCTCAGACCCTTCTTTTCTCTGATTCGGAGGGAGAGAAATCTCAGGATACTGCAGGGCACCCACAGCCTCTGAGACTTGGGGTATGGCCTAGAAGGTGTACTTGATCTGGGAAGATTACTTGATGCCCCCCTTTTTTTTCCCTTTGTTATGATACTTGCACATGGCGCCTGATTATTCACTGAGTATTGCCATCCTTAATACTAATAGTATTAAAAATGCTCGGCGACAGCTGCTGTCCTTTACTATCTTGCAAGATCTGTCTTTTGACATCTGTCTTGTTCAAGATACCAGATTGAACACCTTATCCTTGGCTTCCCTTGCAAAAAAACTATGGCGTAGGGGCCCTTCTTTTTTCTCCTTTGGCATAGACACTTGTGATGTTGTAGGGATCCTGTTTCTTGGGGATGGGTTTCAGGTGATCAAATTAGTGGAACTTACCTCTGGGAGGGCACTATTGTTAGACTTCACCTACTGTACTGTGGCTTGTAGGCTAATAAATGTGTATGCCCCAGTTAGTAAGAAAGGCAGAGTGGACCTGTTTACCTCTATTAAGCCTTATTTATTCACTTCGAAACACATTATGTGAGGGGGGTGACTTTAACTGTGTGGTTGCTAAAGAGGACAGGGGGGCACTTATTGGCAAGGATATTTGTGACACAAATTGTCTTAAGAACATTCTTTCAGTCTGTAGGCTTCAAGATATGTATAGAACGTGTTATCCACAAGGAGGTTGCACTTTTTTTAAAGGTAAATTGTCCACTAGGATAGATTTTATTTTTAAGGATCACCTGGTGCAGGTCCTTCATGCCAAAACTATTCCTGCTGAAACTTCTGATCATGTTATCTTAATGGCTACTCTGGGATTGGGGAAACATGTACCTTTAAGGAAGGGTTACTGGAAGTTTAATGTTACCTTATTGGATAATGAATTTTTTTTCACTCTGTTCAGGAACTGTTGAGCGCCTGTATGTCTGTGGCAGGGCTCATGGATGATCTGAGTGCCTGGTGGGTACAAACCAAGTTTGCTTTAAGGCAACTGACTACACGGTTTTCTAGGTCACATACTCTTACTCAGTATAAGAAATATCTTGCCTTATGGACCCATCTGGAGACACTGTCTACTGCTATTAATACCCAGCGGGTTAACTTAATTTCTCAGGTACAGGCGGTAAAAAAAGATATGGAGGCCTTACAATATACTAGGGCGTCTTCCATGTTGCATGAACATAGGATTTGTTCCCCTGGTAAGAAGGGCTTTGGAGATGCCTTTGACTCCTGTGCTAAGAGAACTTCAGATAGATTTCGTACGGAAGTACTAGGCCACGACGGCACTAGTTACACCTCACTACCCAACATTTTCCAGGTCCTTACTAGATATTTTACAGCCTTGTATCGGGCCCTTATCTTAGCTGACCATAACATCATGGACTTCCTCTCCACTATTACTGTGCCAGAATGTCCGGCAGACATTCTCGCCTGTTGACCTCACCGATACTCAGTGCTGAAGTGGTTCAAGTTGTAACTCACTTAAAAAATGACGTTGCCCCTGGCCTAGATGGTTTACCCTTTGAGTTTTACAAGGCATGTAGTGTTCCCCTTGGTGAGATTCTTGCTGAAGTTTTTAACTGGTGTTTGCAAAATCACACTATTGACTTTCATATTTGTGTGGCTGTGCAAATTCTCATTTAGAAAAAAGGGGGATAGAAGGGACTTAAATAATTGGAGTTCTTTAAGTATGTTGAACACTGATTTGAAGATTTTGATGAAAATACTAACTTCCAGGTTACTACACATTGCTCCCTATTTTATTTTGTTGACTCAGGCGTGTTCTATTCCTGGTAGATCTATTGAATCGAATCTCCTTTTACTTAGGGAATTGGTGGAACAGGGTAAGGAAAATTGTATCACTGGGTATATTGTGTCTTTTGATCAGGAGAAGGCGTTTGATAGGGTTCCTCATCAATTCATTGTACGGGTCCTGAGATCTTATGGTATTCCTGCTGTGTTTTGCTCATGGATTACCTTATTATACCAGCAAGCCACTGCTATACCTCTGGTGAATGGTTATTTGGGTTCTTACATCCCAATTGATAGAGAGGTGAGACAGGGGTGTCCCATGAGCCCCCTGTTATATGTTTTTTGTTTAGATCCACTTTTAAGAGTGATTAATCAGGGTGATCTTGTCACTGGTATTTTGCCCATGCATGGTCCCCTCTCTGTTAAGACTGCAGCCTATGCAGATGATGTATGTGTCTTTGTTTCAGACGTTGCCTCAGGACATAGAGTGTTGAGGCATTTTAGTGACTATTCGGCTGTGGCGGGGGCTTCTGTTAATTCTCATAAGAGTTTTATCTACCCTGTTAGTGATGCCACTCCAGCCCTCGTCTCCCTGAAGGACATTGCTGTAACAACTGGACCCATCATGGTATTGGGGATAAAATTTAGGAGGGGATAATGCCTCACTGAACTGGTCTGAGAAAGCTGAGGTTGCTAAGCACCGGGTTGCTGTGTGGAAAGCTTGGCAGCAAACAAAGTTGAAGAAGGTTGCTGTTGTTAAAATGTTTTTACTCCTCATTTTTTATATCTCAGTGTTGTTTATCCCATTCCCCAAAATGTGGAAACTACTCTACTCAGTTTATTCTTTCAAGTTCTTTGGGGAAGCAGACTTAATCCTATTAAAAGAGATGTGCTTTATCTACCAGTTGCGCAAGGTGGACTGAACGCAGTTAATCCCATTACGTTTTACTACAGCATTTTATTTCACAGAAATTTAGTTGACCTAGCTCGACCACAATCTACTGTTTGGTTGCTCTTTGCAGAACACTGGCTTGGGCGACTTCATGGGATGTGGCACTCACAGGGAGGTAGGCCCTTCCCTGTTTCATCATTCCCTATATACCTACAGCCTGCTTTTAAAAAAAATTAAAAATGTAAGTTACTGCCGGATCAGGTGTTGTCTAAACCTAGTAAGTTTATTTATGCTACTTTACAATCACAGGCTCATTCTATTGTCCCAGTTCTTAAGGGTACACTGGACCACTATCAAGGGAAAGTGCTCAGAGGGTTGACAGATAAAAGAATCCCACCCAGGATCTGGGATGTCTTGTGGCTTGGTAGCCATGGCAGACTTAATATTAGAGACAATGCTAAACATAAAATGGTGACTGAAAGAATGTGTCCTAGACAATCTTGTGTAGCACTGGAAGAATCTATGGACCACTTTCTTATTCCATGTCCTTATGTTCGTGAGACTTGGAAGGCTGTAGCTAGTAGGTGGAAAAATTCCCTGTGGCAAGCTGTTACTTATGTAGAGGTGGTTGGTGGATTTTTATTGAAGCAAACTAACCTTGATGAGGGTACAGTACAGCTTATCTTTGCTTTTTTTAAATTTCCTCTCTAGCAAGCCAGATGTAAATTTGTTTTGCAGCAAGTCTATCAACCTCCTACCTGTGTTGTGGAGAGGATTGAACCTGATTTGTTTCTTCAATGTATGTATGACCGGCAAAATTTACCTTATAATGGATGGATCGCAAGATGGAAAACTGTTTGAAGGATAAAATAGGATGAGTTATGTGATTGTCCTTGGTTAGGGGATGTTGTTTGTTTAGTCATATTGATGTTTCTGTTCTTTTTTTTCAAATGATTTCTAGTTCTTTTTACATTTGTTCATTGTTTCTTCTTCATGCTGTACTGTGCTTATATTGGTTGTTTTCATATGTTATGTTATTATAAAACTTTCCCCTACTCTTTTTGAGAAGTGCCATGGGATCTTTAACATTCACCTGAACTACCACCAGAACAGGCAGATGGGACCTCGGTTTAACATCTCATCCAAAAGATGGCACCTCAGGAGTGCAGCACCCCCCTCATGCTGCACTGCAGTGTCAGTATTGGGATATTAACCCAAGTGCCTGGTGTGGAGATAAAGCCCACAGCCTTCTGATCTCCCATATTAAATTTAACTGAGGATGAGATGACAATCACATCTCTTGCAAGATACTTTATGATGGTTAATAACATAAGAAAATTAAAGGTTTCTTCACTTATAAGTGATATAAACACTTATTAGAAAATGGCAAGAATCAATCTTGAAACTTGATTGGCTGAGACAGGCTCCAAGCTGGGCATTTATTTTTCAATAGATGCCCAGCTAAACATAAGAGCCATTCCAAGTGCCACTTCACGGTGTAGCATTTTCCAGAGGTGCCCAGCCTGCTTTCTAATTGGTTGAAATCACCCTAGAAAATTTGAAAAACCCGCCATGTTTTTTCTCTCGCTTAGTGAGAAATACAACTGCCCCGAACACTACTTCCTTCAGCCTTGATGGCCGCTCTCCTCCCATGACCCAGATAAAAAAAAACAAAAAAACAACTGTTTTGCCATAAAATGGCACAGTGTACTAAACGCTTCACTCTGGTGCTAAAACTGCTGACTGTAGTGAGGTACAGAGAGCGCTATCACCGAAACAGCCACTGAGCATGAGAGCACCGGTATTTCCTTGCTTTTCATACCACACATGGACGTCCATCTGTGGTATGAAAAATTAAGAAAATACCGGTGTTCTCATACACAGTAGTGGTGCCGGAGATACCGCAATCTCTGCTTTACCGCAGGCTCCAATGTGACTGTTCTGCAATCTGCAGCATTTTCTATTTTTAAGTCATCTCTCAGCTCTGCTACAATAACCTTTTCCAGCATGTCCAGGCTCCCTACCCCCACCTCTGCCTGTCGTTGATGCCTGCTCCTAAAACAGTTATATAGAAAAGAAAAAGAATACAGGGGTACCGGTGAAGATGGTGCTGATTGCCGCATCATTCTACCTCCCCTGCTCCATTCCTCCCACGGCTCGTAACATCATGTGTGTGCTCCATTCTTCTGGTAAAATTTTTAAAAAATTAAATAAATTCTCCTCCACCTCCTAACATCTTGCAGGTGGTCACGATCCTCTCCTGAGCGACCGCAAATGAGGCAAGAATAAGAAATACTGCTAGTCTGTTGGTTGGCATTACATGCAGCTCAATATCTAAATAGTAAGGGTTCCAGCTGAAAAAAAGCAGTCTGCTGTGGAGCATTAACTGCATACAGCCAGCTTTCAAACTATGGAGTATGCTGTAGGACAAAAAGCCTTCATTCTGATGAGGGTGGAGAAACTATTTAATTAAGAAACATTTAATTTTTTTTGTATTAATAATTTTCCCATCAATTTTTTTTTTTTACAATGCCCATTTTCTAAGTGCAATAATACCCTCCAGGGTGGGCGGTATTGGGAAATATGGACCTTCCAGGGGCTATAAGGCCCTCCGCCTGCAGCATCGAGCCTCATTACACCCCTGGGCGGTTTGGTATTTCCCAATACCGCCCACCCTGGAGGGTATTATTGCTTACAAGTGTTACCCAGTTAAAGATCACTATAAAAAGAGAACTGGTTTGAAACAGATTGTAACCTAATTATTTATCTTATATATACAGTACCTCTGTTTATGGTTTAGGCTTATGAGTCACTGTATGGTAGGACTAATGTAGATTTCAGCAAAAAATGGATAGCATATTTTTATGTTGTGTAGTCTATGCTTTTTAAGTTACAGTTCTGCACACTGCTTATTTAAATGCACTAGGACTTGTGGTTAATAAGTTTTATTGATTTGACTTATTAAGACTATACAAACATTAAAACAGTCGGATACATTGCAAAGATCTCACAGACTGTTACATATGTCTGTAGAAGCAGAGAATGGAAAGCACTTGGACTTGTAATAACTTATGCAAACGTTCTTTGATTGCTCATTGTTTATTGTATATTATTTATCCCATGCTGCTATATGTATGAATTTTATTATCTGTGTGATATGAAATGTTTTTATATTGTAAAGACAATTGTCGAACAATAAACTTACATTGACAGTGACATAGTATGATCAATTTGGTGACTGCAGCCACTAGGGCAATGTAACCTCTTTGAAGTCCCAAGACCCTGTCTTTATATAGTCCAACTATACAAATTTCAGGAGTGAAAGCATCTTGTAGGCCAAGGAGAGGTTCTAAATGATCCTTAATTGCTTTCCAAAAAGGTTGAATCCATGAGTATTACCATAAGATATGAAAGAGTATCCCCGGACATTCTCCACATCTGAAACAAACATTGGATTCCCACTTCCCTATCTTATACAATCTACAGGGAGTAAAATATAGATTATGTAAAGTTTTAAATTGTTGTAGGCGAAGTCTTTTTGTTCTTCAATTGTTTAGTCAGGAGTGGCACACTAAGCTGAAAGTTTGTTTACAGATGCAACCTGGGAGCACAGAGAAGTTAAGTGACTTGCTCAGGGTCACACAGTATGCAAGTTGGGGCTGTGGGATTCAAACCCAGGTCTCCAGATTTGCAGCTCAGAGACTTAAACCACTGTGCTATACTGCCTATCTTGCTTTAGATATTTATACAGATCTCTCCAAACCTTTTGCCATCCCATCTTGGGATAGGGATAAAGTCAAGTCCCAGTTGGGGCATTTGCCATCTGGGATACAGGTATCCACTGGCTGCAAAGCAGAGTATATCTGGGAAATGGGATGGAATAGTTTTGCCACTGGGAATAATTCCCACAGCTTCTTACTGTGTCTATCAGACCATGGGGGAGGGCCCACGTGTCATAAAATACAGTGCCCAAACTGTAAGAATTTAGAGTTGTATCTATTTGAGATATGTTGCATTTGTTGGAATTTTCTAAAAGACATAAAGGTATTATTTTCTGTCAAAGTTTGAACAGAGGATAAATGTGCCCCAGGCCAAAAATAGGCATCTAATGTTTTACCTGCGATACAAAAATGTAGGTTACCTACTATTGGTGGGACAGGTCTCTGTCTTACTGGAAACGTAAAACACTTCACATCTGCTTGTAAGCCTGGAGAGGCCACATTATCATAGAAACATAGGCAATGATGGCAGAAAAGACCAATGGTCCATCCAGTATGCCCAAGTTCCCTAAATCCCTGGAACCTTCCTTGGAACCTAATGTTCTTCCAGGGTACTAACCCTCCCGGACCTGTCCACTTTCTCATCCATGGGCCTGTCTTCCTGGGAAATGACTATTTCCTTCATTCTGTCCCAGGCCTGCTTGAATCCCCTGACTGTGTTCACTCCCAGCACCTTGGCCAGCAAACTGTTCCAAGGTTCCATCACACTTTCCAGGAATAATTACTTCCTCACATCCCTCTTGAACCTCCCACCTGCTAATTCCCACTCGTGTCCTCATGACCGCGAGCTGGTATGCAGACTGAATAATTCCCCACAGTTCACCTTATTAATTCTTTTGAGAAATTTTAAGATCTCAGTCATATTCCCCCCTTTCCCTTCTGACCTCCACTGAGCATATATTAAGTGACTTGAGGCATGCCTCATATGATTTGCCCTGCTGCCCCTGAATCATTCTGGTCACTCTGTGCTGAACTGTCTCCAGCCTATCTTTGTTCTTTCTGAGGTGAAGACTCCAGAACTGAGCACAGTACACCAGGTAAGGTCTCAAAAGGGATCTATACAGAGAAAGAATTACCTCTCCTCTTCTGCCATCAATTCCCCCTCCTGATACATCACAACATCCTGTTTGCTTTGCTATAGGTCTTGATGCACTGACTCATTTGTTTAAGGGAGTTACTGATAATAACTATTAAATCCTGTTCCTTGTCTGTAGTGCTAAGTCTGTCTCCCCTCCCCATCCAGTACTCTATCTTGGGGTTCATTCTCCCTTGGTGCATTACCCTGCACTTTTTAGCATTGAATTTTAACTGCCAGCCCTTTGACCACCTCTCAAGCCTTTGAAGGTCCTTCTGCATATCCCTTACTCCCTTTTCACTATCCACCCTTCCAAATAGTTTTGTATTATCCACGAAAAGACATAGCCTACCCTGGATTCCTTCACCAGTATCACTAATGAACACGTTAAAGACGACAGACCCAGGACAGACCCCTGTGGAACCCCATTCATCACCTCTCTCTCTCTCCTCTGACTTAACTCCATTGACCACCACCCTCTGTTGCCTCCCTGCTAGCCAATTTCCCACCCAGTTCACTAGACTTTTAGCTGCACCCAGGTCTTCCATCTTCTTAAGCAATCTACTGTGCAGTACCGAATCAAGTGCCTTACTGAAGTCAAAGTACAGCAGGTTGACTGTGTGGCCCTTGTCTATCTCCTTAGACACTCAGTCAAAGAAGACTATCAGGATGGTCTGACAAGACCTTCCCACCATAAAACCATGTTGTTTGCTATCCTGGAGTCCATTGTTCTCTAAGTACTCTACGAGGTCCTTTTCGATCAGAGACTCCATCAGCTTCTCCACAATAGAGGTCAGACTGACAGGCCTATAATTTTAAGGTTGCTCCTTATCCCTCCCCTTATGTAGTGGCACAATGTCAGCCATCTTCCAATCCTCTGGAACTTCCTCAGATCTGAGTGAGTTATTTGACAGCCCAGTCAGTGGTTCAGCCAGCTCCGCTGCTAACTTCCTAAGTATCCTTGGATGCAACCCATCTGGACCCAGGGCCTTATCTGTCCTAAAAGCTGCCAGCCCTTTCAGGAACAATTCACTAGTTTATTGTTTTTATTGTTTATTGAGAAGTATTGGAATTACAACTTTTGAGTCAGAGACTCTTTTGCAAAGGCTCTACTTCAGTGTTACATACAGAGCAAACAAGCAGCATAACAGCAGAGATTTACAATGGAAACAGGTTACAGAGCTGAGGGTGGAAATACAAACTCCGAGTCAAATATTAAGTAACAAGCAGCATAACAGCACAGAGACAGGTTTCAGAGCTGGGGGCAGAAATACAAACCCCGAGTCAATAAAAGTTACAACAATCAGAGACAGCTAGTTGACATACATGTTATATAGGGTGTGAGCCACGGTGGGAAGTTTTTAAAGGTAACAGTCCACCATGGGTCTATGTGCAGTGGCACATCATTAGTTGCAGTCACAGGTGGTTTGGGAGAGAAGTACTGTGTGGAGAGAGGACTTATAGGGTCCAAGCCATTGCTCCAATGTGACAGCAGGTGGAAGGTTGTTCACCCAGAAGGGTGCTCTGTAGTAAAAGGAGCGTTGACCCATAGAGGACCTGCAGTGGGGCACTGAGAAAGTAGAGGACAGTGAGCTCCTAGTGAGTCTCTGGTGGGAGTGGCGTTGTACTAGGTGACAGAGGCCCTGAGCGGATCGTTCAAGAGTGAGCTTTCTGGCTAGGAGACAGGTTTGGTATCTAAGCCTTCCTTCAAAGTTCAACCAGCTGGTGCATCTGTAGAGCTCACATGTGTCTGTCAATCTGCCACTATCCGAGACCAGTTGACAGGCTTTATTAAGGGTAACCTTGATGCAATGGAGTGCGGTGGGATTAGCGGAGCCATAGAAGATTACCCCATAGTCAATTAGCAATAGTACCGAGGAGGTCACTGCCAGCTGCAGGGCTTTGGGGAGGCAGGCATCCTCTATGCCTGTACAGGAGACCTAGTCATTTGTTAGCAGCTGAGCAAATTGATATGCATATGGTACATGAAGGAGGAGGAGACTATTGTGATCCCCAGGTACTTTAATATGGGTACTAATTCAAGAGGGGAGCTTTGGAAGTTGTGGTTGCAGAGGAGAAAGTTTCTTAGGGAATTTTGGTGATGGGCAAAGAGCATGGCCTTTGTTTTTTATAGTTCAGAACAAGACTATGCTCAGAGAACCAGGCTTCAGCTTCAGAGAAGGAGTGCTGAAGGGAGGATTGGAGGGAGAGGGAGTCAGGGTGGCTGGCGAAGAGGACCGCATTGTCCGCGTAGAGGAGAATCTGGCCTGTGCAGGCTGCAGGGAGGGTGTCTAGGAATAGGGTAAAAAGGAGGGGGCCCAGGATTGATCCCTAGGGAACCCCTGATAGAACAGGTTTACTGGTGGATAGCATGGAGTTAATTTTGAATCTTTGGGATCTACCACTCATGTAGTCTTTGAACCATGAGGTGGCCTCCATGGATAGTCCCATAGCAGGCAGTGATTGGAGGAGGGTGTGACTGATGCAGTCAAAAGCCTTTGTTAGGTCGATGTATGTGGATCCTACTAGGTGACCTCTATCAAGGGCTTTGCTGATGAATGAGGTGTATTTGAGAAGGGCAGTGGTGGTGCTATGCTCCTTCCTGAAACCATGCTGCTCAGGGCAGAGTAAATTATATTTTGTGAGATAGTTAGTGAGTTGTTCCACCACTATTTTTTCGAGTGTCTTCAAGATGGGAGGGGGGAATAGAGATGGGGTGGTAGTTGCCCGGGGAGATGCAGTCCCCACTTTTAAATATTGGGGTGATGACCACAGATTTCCAGTGGGCAGGAAATTGGCCGAGGCAGAGGGAATGATTTAGAATGGCTGTTGGGGGATGAGGACCAAATCAAGAGATAGGAGGACTAGTTTTAGGTCCAGGGAGTCATTACTATGGCACGATTTACCAAGGACTTTGATTAGGTAGGGCCTCACTTCATGTGGGGAGATGGTGCGAAGCCTGAAAGCAGGGGCAGAGGCAGAGCGGGGTGGAGGGTAGAGGTCTGTTCCGGGGCTGGGTCAAATAAATTGGTGGGGAGGACTCTACTTAGATTGGAGAAAGTGGAGTTTAAGATATCTGCAATGGTCAGGGGTCCTGGGAGAGGAAGCCATTTACCAGCAGTTGGGGCAAAGGGGGAGAGGTGGTCTTGCCATTCAGTTCTTCAGTGTTGTTCCAGAACTTGCATCCTGACCCCCAGGCAGAGGAAAGTGCATCCTGATAGTAGGCAGCTTTAGCCTTATGGAGTTCCCTAGTGCACCTAATCCTGGCTTCCCTATACAGTTGTCTGTCATGGCGGTTGCTGGATTCATTGGCTTTGTGCCACTGGTTATCCCGCAGTTTTATGAAATGAAGTAGAGTCTGAGAGAGCCAGGGGGTGTCCCAGCCTTTGATTACTTGTTTGGTGATAGGGGCACAATGGTCACAGGCTGCATTGAACATAGAAATGAAGTGGTCAAGAGCACTGTCAATGGATGGCACAGTGTTAATGGGGGACCAGTTGCTGAGTAAGAGGACTTTCTTGAGCTGAGGGAGAGATCCCTTTTTTAGATGGCTTAGGAAAGTGTATTTGGCAGGAGGTTTGGAGGTTTTTGTAGATCACCAACAGAGTACAGGGGAGTGGTCACTCATGGCATCTGGTAGTACGGTGACACTGGATATTCAGGTGGGTCTATTGGTGAGTATGAGGTCAAGTAGGGTTGATGTTCCTGTTTTGTGATTTAGCCTCATAGGGGATAGGATGACTTGGGTTAAGTCCAGGGCTGCAACAGCGTCCTTGCAGGGGGCTAAAGAAGAGGCAAGTCAGTTGACATTGAAGTCACCCAATGCTATGATTTCACAGGATTTTGGCAGCTGGGATATGCAGTTTAGGACAGAGTTAAAAGCTCATTTCTGGTTCTGGGGGGAATATACACTGTCACTATGTGGAGCACCTTACCTGATGAGTCCAAGTGCAGCTTGACTGTAAGCAGCTGGGCTTCATGGGAGGGAGGGGTGGTGGTAGTGTATATGGATGCCTGCAAGGAGTCATGATAGTAGAGAGCGCAACCCCCACCCCTCTTCGATTGCCGATCAGCTCTGAGGATGGAGTACCCAGGTATGTAGATGGCTGAGTCAGGGCCAACGGCTGCTTCATTTCCAGGATTCCCTTTGTGGCCTCTTTGATGCCACTCTCTAGCATGTGCCTGCACTCCTACTTAATGAATACTGAGCAAAAGTTGTCATTTAGGATGGCTCTCTTTTGCCCCTCTCCTCTATCACCCAACCCCATTCGACTAGCCGTGCAATCCCCTCATTTCCTTTTTTCACTAATATGTCGAAAAAATTGTTTTTCTCCTTTCTTGACTCCTCCTGCACATCACAGCTCTGTGTCTGCTTTCACCTCCCTGGTGGCCCTCTTTCCCTCCCTATTTTTCTGGAGATAGTTGTCCCATTCTGCTTCATCCTGCTTTCCTTTATATTTATAAAAGGCCCTCCTTTTGGTCCTAACCACTTCGCTAATGCTAGCTGAGAACCATAGTGGTTTCTTAAACCTATTTCTCCGTTACAGTTTTTACGCATGCCTTCAATGCCTTGAGGATGGCTCCCTTTATTGCCTTCCATCTCTCCTCTACCCCATCTATGCCCTCTACCCCGCTAACTTTTCTGTGACCAGATCCCTTAACCTATTGATGCCCACCCTTCTAAAGTCAAGGACTTTGGTTCTCAGTGGTGGCTTTCCAGCCCCACTGGCCAGTTCAAACCACACGGAGTTGTGGTCGCTATTCTCAAGTGGTACCTCTACTCCCACAGCACCCACCATCTCTGTGTTAGTGAGCACTATATCTACTGTCCACTAGAGTGGCTACCTGTTGAGGAGGGAGGCGCAGCCCTCAGCTGATTGGCTCCTCTCTGGAATCTGGTGGAACTTCCTAGCTCCGGTCTTCCTTGGATGCTCTGCTGATTGCGGATGCTGTCGGGGCAGGGGAGAGGCTCAGATCCTTCCTCTCTGCCAGTCCAAATTGGCAGTTTCTGCAGACTGCTGCTGTGGGAAGGGGTTTGTCCCTCTTCACTACTTCCTGATACCAGGCAGTGCCCGGGATTGGCTGCCTGGTGAGGAGGGAGGTGTGGCCTTCAGCCGACTGGCTCCTCTCTGAAGCCTTGCAGAACTTTCTAGCTCCAGTCTTTCTTGGCTGCTTCGCCGATTGGGGATGCCATCGGGGCAAGAAAGAGGCTCAGACCCTCCCTCCCTCCCTCTCTCTCTGTCCAAATTGGCGGTTTCTGATAATGGCTGCTTTGTGGAGTTTTTATTCTCCTTCACTACTTCCTGATCCCAGGCAGTGCCCAGGATTGGCTGCCTGGTGAGGAGGAAGGTGCAGCCCTCAGCTCTTGAATCTGTCTGGGCTGACTTTCTGTGTGCAGCAAAAGTAAACTCGCATTCACCAAATAACATAACACGAGCTTAGTCGTCCAATTAACTGTTCACTAGCTGATTCCATGTATAAACTTGGGGCATCTCCAACTGAAAATCTGAACACTGTTGCTGCACAGTGAACAACATGTTTTTTCTGCCTGCACCAAGAAGTAATATGTATGATAAGGAAAATGAATAATTGTCTAACTGATGTTATACAATTTCTGGAAAAGTAAACTCTACAAGAACTCCACTCCAGCTCAAGAAGCAGGATGACCCTCAGGGAACAGATCAGGAAATAAGATAGAAAGTTCTGACTTAGCCTGATCTCCAGAAGTAAATTATTTCTGCCCCCGTTCTGCCATGATAGCTAATCAGCCAGGGTATAACAGCCTTATGTGCAGTGAAGATTCCTCTTGTAATATCATTATACGCTGCCCATTGGGATAAAACCTGTGATGTAAAGTGTTGAAATATGAGAAGCCGACATCCTTCCCAAGTAACTTTTTTGTTTTCTCTTGCCTTGCATAAAATATGGGTATTTTCCAAAAAAATTAAGCAATTTAAAAATAATGGGGCACAGTTTCTCTCTCCTGCTGGTGGGGGTGGACATAGTGAAACAGTGGGCCTTCTCAATAACATAGGTTGGGCCATACAGCGAGGGTTAGAGGTGTGCAAAAAAAACTTACGCAAATGGAATTTAAGTGAAAGCCGACTTTGGCTTCTACGAAAGTTCAGAAATTCATTTTCAAACTTTCGCAGAAATTCTGCCTGCCCTGCACCCTACTTTATCCCTGGTGTCTAATGCCCCCCCCTTCACTGGTCACCGATCACCCGAAATAAATAAAATAAATTCCTGGTGCCTAGTGGCCCTCCCCACCCAATCACCCACCCACTTGACAAGTTTTGAAACAAAAACAAACAAATTGGTAGCTAGTGGTTCCTCCCCCGATTACCCATGCCAATAGTAGCCATTAGTCATCATGTGATGTAACTCCCCCATCCCAGCTCCCGTTTAGTAAAATATTTTTTCCCTGGTGATATAGTGAACCTCCCTCCCTATCCCTGATCCCCAGTATGTAGTTTTTTTTAACTTATTCTCTGGTGGTCTAGTGTCCCCCATTCCCCACCCTGGCAGGTAGTGTCCCACCCCTCATCCCAAAATGGAGCAGCTGACTGGCACAGACCGCCGCTCTCCTCCATGGTCGGCATCCCACTGAGATGTCAATGAATGAGCGCATGCTATACAGGAATGCACTAATTCACTGACATCTCAGTGGGCTGAACAAAACACAAGCAACGTCGGCTCACCAGTAGCACAAATAAACCTGTAGATAGGTTCCAATAAAAAGCGTTTATTTATGTTCAAACGGACAACATGTAAACGGACTACATAGCAAGCAAGAGCACCCTTATATAAAAAAATGGGCATGGTAGACGTTTTACGTCACTCTGATGCTTTTTTCAGATGTCTGGAAAAATCATCAGAGTGACGTGAAACGTCGACCACGCCCGTTCTTTGGGATGGAGTGCTCTTGCTTGCTATGTAGTCTGTTTACATGTTGTCCGTTTGAACATAAATAAACACTTTTTATTGGAACCCATCCACAGGTTTATTTGTGCTACTGATGAGCTGACCTTGCTTGTGTTTTGTTTTACCTACAGTGCTATTTGAGTTTTGGCACCCAGGTGAGTGCTGGAGCCACTCCTATTGCTTTTGGATCCAAGTGGGCTGCCGGCCATGGAGGAGAGCAGAGGGCTGTGCTGGATGCCCACTCCATTTCGGGATGGGGGAGCGGGTTGGGATATTACCTGTTGGGGTGGGGACACAGGACCACCAAGAAATAAGTTACAGAAAAAAAACATACTGGGGGATCGGGGTAGGAAGGGAGGGGGGGTTCACTAGACCACCAGTGAAAAAATATTTTACTATATATTATGGTTCAGCTACTCGGGGGCCCTGCTGTATGACCTCTACCCCATCTGTGACCTCCCCCTCCCTGCTGTCGCTATAAGGCATTGTAGGGAGGTGGGTATTGCTGGGGGGCAGTGGCGGGGCACTGGGAGTTCAACAGAGGTGAGGGAGATTGGGGTGATCTGAAATAAGAGATGCCCTAGGCATAAATGGGGCCTTGAGAGAGGCCCGACATGTTTGGCTTCCATCCCTAAGGCTCCCACCGGACCACATGGGAAGGCAGCTAGAGGGTCTACAGCTGGCACAAATCCCCCTTTGGGCAGTGCTATGCAATGCCAAGTCATTGAGGAACAAGACCACAGTTATGTCAGACTTGATTCCCTCGGTCGACCTGGCATGCATCACAGAGACCTAGCTGGGTGACAATGCAAGGCCAGTGTTACAGGCATCGGTCCTGACCGGGTATTCCATGGTGCACTGCCCGAGGAGAGATCGCAGGGGTGGGGGTGTAGCCATTTGTTTTTGATCTGACCTGAGCATCTGTATCATTCAGTGGGTTCTACCAGGTCGTTTGAATGTGTGGCAGAGCGTGGGGGTCCAGGCGCGGGTTGCAGAATTCTCCTTGTTTACCGCCCTCCGGGGTCAGGGGGAGAATTTTTGCAGGCGGTAGCAGATTTCATCATCAACAGGGTGTTGGAGTCTCCCAGATGGCTTATTCTGGGTGACTTCAATGCCTGGATCAACAATGAATCCTCGCAATTTGGATCTGACCTCCTCCAGCTGATGACACCGCTGGGCCTGGCACAGGCGGTTGCCTCTGTGACCCACCATCACTGCCACACCTTGCACCTGGCATTCTCACTGGGTCTTGAGGTCACCAATCTCAAGATTGATCAGGTTGTTTGGTCCTATCACTGCATGGAGAAGTTCTCATTCGGGGCTCCCCCTGATGGTCCCTTTCCTGTTGAGATGATCAGCTACCACCCTTGAAGGGGTTTGTCCCCGGAGGGTCTGATGGCAGTGGTTGATTTTTCCGGTGTTAGTGCTGCTAGTGCGATTGGTTTGGGTGAATCAGTGGCAGCCTATAATCGGGCTGTCTCTGAGGCACTCGATGCTGTTGCGCCAGTCCATATATGACCTAGGTCTTCTTGCCCAAGACCCCCATGGTTTGATGGGGCTCTCCGGGCGATGAAGACTATGGGTCAGAGATTGGAGCACTGTTGGTAGAGGACCTGGCTAGATGAGGACAGACTGGCTTTGAGAAATCACTTCAGTGACTGTCAAAGGGCAATCAACCATAAAAAGGCAGAGTTCCTGTCCAGGGAGATTGTGGCAGGGAGAAATAGACCAGTTCAGCTCTTTTGGACCGTGGACACGCTTCTCCATCCTGTCTGTCTGCAGTCGAAAAAAGCTTTTTTAGCAATTCAGTGTGAAGAGTTTGGTCTATTTTTCTCTAACAGGGTGTCCTCTGTTCGGGCTGGGATCTCTCCAGTGGGACTGGACCAGACCAGCAGGGTGGTGTCTTGATTGAGCATGAGCACTTCCATTGCTTGGGCAGGGTTTCAGCTGGTGGAGATGGCTGACGTCTCCGAGGTGATCTTGAAGTTGTGGCCCACTTCTTGTGAACTGGATCTGGGTCCGACATGTCTCCTAGTGGGATGTGTTGATGTTATCGGTCCAGTGTTCTCTGGGATAGTCAGGTGTTTGCTTTCAGAGGTGGTTTTCCTCAACGCCTTGAAGGAGGCACTGGTGAAGCCCCTTCTGAACAAAACATCTCTCGACCCTGAAGTCCTAGTGAATTATAGGCCAATCTCCAACCTCCCATTTCTAGGGAAGGCTGCAGAGAAAATAGTGGCTCTGCAGCTCGAGGAACACCCAGAGACCTGTGACATCTATGAGCAATTCCAGTCCGGGTTTAGGGCTAGACACATCACTGAGATGGCACTGGTCTGGGTCCATAATGACCTCCTCATGGCCAGAGATGGAGGAGAATGGTCAGTTCTCATTCTCCTCGACCTATCATCTGCATTTGATACTGTGGACCACATCGTGTTGCTGGATCACCTAATAGAGTGGTGTGGACTCACGGTGCTGTCATCAACTGGTTTGAGTCCTTTCTCTTGGGTAGGAGACAAAGGGTGGTGATGAGGAAATTTTCCTCTCCCCCCCCCACATCTCACCTGTGGAGTCCCTCAAGGCTCGATCTTGTCACCAATGTTCTCGGTATATATGCTGCCCTTGGGGAGGATCACCAGACAGTACAGTTTGAGTTTTCACTGCTATGTAGATGATACTCAGCTGTACATGTCTTTTGTACCAGGGACAAGTGGTGATGTTGAAGTACTGAATAAATGCCTCGCTGAGATCCACGACTGGATAAACTCTAACTGGCTGAAGCTGAACCCTGGCAAGACGGAGGTAGTAGTGATTGACCCTGGCCATGGGGGGGATTGAGGGTTCTTCCGGGACAACAGCCTTAGTCCTAGGGTCAACACTGTTGATAGTGTCCTCTAGGGTGCAAAATATATTTATTTATTTATTGAGAAGTTTCATTAGGAAAGGCCCACTGAACAATTACAATTGCTCATCTCATGGAGCGTCCTGGGGGGAGGGGATACAAAGGAATATGAATCCAACAACATACATTTGTCATTTTTTTTTTAACAGGCACGACATGAATCAAAAACCTACACAGCACTGATATTCATGGGACAGACAAAGATATAAAACTAAAACTACGCGAGATCAAATACAAAAATACAGGAATAAGTGCATATAGTCAATTTACCCAGCACATGTGTAAAATACATGGATTACAACAACATACAAAAAAATTGTTGTACAAAAGTTGGTTTACTAAGTGCATGTGTGCAGTATATCATTAGAGAATAACCTAAATAGAATAAGACCGCAATAGGAAAGGGGAAGGAAGTGTTGTTAGGCTCAGTTATAGGTAGGAAAGAGGAAGTTAAGGAGGGAGACTCAGATGGACCAAGGGGAGGACGTTTGTCTGATTGGAATAGGCAGGGCATTCCATAGCTTTGGGAACCAGTGTGAGAAGGCAGTTTGGCCCATTGCGGTGAAGCATCTTGGAACAACCAAGGTGTGGGAATCGTTTGATCTGAGAGAGAGAATTGGGATGGAGGGTGAGAGGCCAGGGAAGCCAATAGGTAAGGGGGTAATCTGGGTGTGATCTTTGATGACAGGCTGACATTTGAGGCTCAGGTGTCAGCTGTTGTCAAAAATCGTTTTTATCATCTGAGGAACATCGCTCAGATCAAGCCCCTAATTCTGCCTGAAGATCTGCTGTCATTGATGCATGTTTTTGTAACATCAAGGCTCGATTACTGTAATTCTCTATATCTCAGGGTCAGTGGGGGAACTTCCACTGGCTGCAGCTAGTGCAAAATGCAGCAGCCAGGCTGCTGACAGGATTACCCAGATTCTGTCTTGTGACCTCAGTCCTGTGGGGGCTGCGCTGGCTGCCGGTCAGGTGGCAGGTTCTTTTCAAGGTGGGCTTGCTCACCTACAAGGCCATATGGACTGGGCCCTGTCATACCTCCTTACCCCAGCTATCCTTACCCACTCCCTCCGTTCCTCCACTCAAGGCCTCCTTGCGGTTCTGAGGACCAGACTGAAAACCTCAGTTGACTGTTCATTTGGGGTGGCTGGCCCCATCTTCTGGGATTCGCTCCCAAAACTTCTGAGGGAGGCCCCTATGGTGGAGATATTTAGGAGAGGCCTGAAAACTCACCTTTTTAAGATAGCGTACCCTGATAATATAATTTAATGCTGCTTGGAAGTGATGAATTGTATTGTTTTCCTGTGATTTTATTGTGATTTCATTATGATTCTGGAATTTTATGTATGGCACCCAGAGCCTCCGGGATTGGGCGCTTAAAAATAAACTCTTACTTACTTACTATATGGTGAATAGGGATGGGGGTTACATCAAATGATGACTAGTGGCTACTATTAGACACTGGCAGGTTATCGGGTAGGGAGAGGGACCACTAGCCACTGGGGGTTATTAACAGGTCGGGTGGGCAGAAGAAGGCAAAATTTTGCCTCAAACATTAGGAAGTTTTCCGATCCACCATAGGTGGATGCTCGAAAACTTCCGCAAAAGTTGCCAAATTTCACAAAAGTTTCACTAAGGCAGAAATGCCAACTTTTGCACACCTCTAGTGAGGGTCCAGTGATTTTTTTGTAGTAACTTCTGCATCAAAGATTTAATGTCTAGACCTTCCTCCCACTCTGGGAGATCCACCAGCACTAAATTATTATGCCGGCTTTGCCCCTCTAAATCTTCCAGATGATCTTCCATCTTTGTCAAATGTTTTCTAAATGTGATGACTGCTGGCTCTAATTTGTTGTGGCTGTCTTTCAAAGAGCACACCCGTTCTTTGTAATCCTCCACCCTCTGCAAAAGTTCTTACATGGCAGAATGGAATGATCAGACTTCTGCCGCTATATCGAAGATAGCTTTCTTCAAATCCATCACCCCTTTTAAAAAGCATTCCATCATTAGTGGCTCTGAAACCTGCAATTATGTTTGTTGTTGGGGAGACATCTCATTCATTTCATACTGCTTCAGGCCGTTCTGGCCCTCTAGAAGAGAAGACTGGGCTGGTCTGGGCTCCATGGCCTGTTCAGCATCGGTGACCACCGCCTATAATTTTTATTTCTCAGCCACCAAATAACTCAAAAATATGTAGTGGTAAAATTATTTACTTTAGTCCCACACAGATGTTGCTAACAAATGGAGAAAAAACAAATTGTTATTATTGCCCCACAGAGATGATTTAACATGCAGCTACTCCAACAGATGAACCATGTGATTCCTCATGTTATTTGACTTTCAAAGTCAGAAAATGTAATGTTATGCCCAAACCAGAACGATTCAAAGTATTTTCTAGTTTATGAAAAGGCTTGTAAATCAAAGACAAAAATCTCAATTTACAAAAACAAGGGTATGGGATTAAAAAGTACTGAGTATTTTGTGCAAGCAAATGCACAGATAGCTGTTGGAACCTGGCTGGATTATAGAAAGTATGCAAAATGCTAAAATGTTATTCCATTTGAATTCTTTTGCATGCTTGGATAGCCTCATTTATGAGGTATACCTACTTTAAAAAAAATCTTTTGGAGAGTATTTGCAGCAGTAGGTGAACACAGCTAATTTAGTTAGGTTAGTTAGTTAGTTATAAATTGTTGACCAGGAAAGGCCCACTGAGCCAAGGCTGTTTTCTAAGTGTAGAAGGAAAGGGAACAAAGAAGCAAAGAAGAACTGAACATTATCAAAGTATAGTAGTTCAAGACATAAAGTACATGCTGCAAAAATTATATATCTTACATATATATATATATATATATATACACACACACATACAGAGAGAGAGTACAACAGTGCAAAAGGTGTTCACAATGAGCAAGAAATAATGTAATATGGTGCAAAAACATAATACAAAAGTACAATGGTGTAAGAAAGTATGGTGTTCAAATGAGAAATGGCAAAATTAGACAGGTGTCAGAAAGAAAATGTGTATGGGGCCACTTCATGGCCCACTGGAAGTGTGAAGTGCTGAGCTGACCATCTTCTTCAAACTGAAGAAAAATCACTATCAGTACTCAAATTGAGAGGTGTTCACATTCAAAGCAGATTCCAACTTCATATCCAAAGAAATGTGGCACATACACCACAGAATAAAATAAATTTTTTCACTTTATTGAAATAGTTTTGTAATAATATATTTAAATTTATTCAAATTTTGAGCTGATTTGGGGTATAAAATGACAGCCCCCTCTTTCATATGTCACCCCTGACAAAGTGATGCCTTAATCAAGAACGCTGCGTGATTTGGTCCACTGTCTCTGCACTTCTGGTTCTCAGTGCAGTGCAATGCAGCATTAATCTCAATATTTGCAGAAGTAAACTGAATGGTGTAAATGGGTTCTTATGGACTTACTTGATTTAATTCACTGTAATCTGTAATTTGCACCTCTTTCAATAAAGTGAATAAAATAATTTTATTTTGTGGGGCATGTGCCGTATTTCTTTGGAAGTAAAGTCGGAATCTGCTTTGAATGTGAGCACCCCTCAGTTTGAGGGGTGATAGTGATTTTTTGTCAATTTGAAGAAGGCGGTCAGCTTGGAGTCCTTTGATGAATCACTAGCACTGCAACAGTCCTAGCCTGGGCAACTGAGGAGGGAGTTACACTGCAGTGGTACCGGTAATATTAGAGTGTAGTAATTTTCAAGTCTGTCATTGAGAACATTTCAGAAGGAAATTTGCACAATAATATTTTTCATAAAGGGGGAAGCTGAAAATAATTCAGGTTCAGATGTTGAAATCAAAGCAGATACCCCATATTGCTTAATTAGTGCAGAAACAGTGGTAAGAATCTGACAAACAGTGTGTGAATTAAGCTGTGATACTACCACTGCAAAGGGTGAACTTGTTTCATTATTCCACAAATTGCAGACACTTAAGACTAATAAAATAAATATTTGGTACAATTGAGACAATTTAACTAAATATCAAGATAGAAATTGGGTTCCCCAGAGGCTTAAGAATTGTTAAATTTCCAACTGCTGGATTGGAGAATTTTTGAATAAAAGATGAATGGCTGAGTATTCTAACTTATTGCTCCTCACACCTTTTAGCCTATACAATTAAGGAGGGTGACTTACGCTATAAAGAAGTAATTGATTAATTAAATTCTCTACAAAACTGAATTAAAAAAGTTAAAGAATAATGAGAGTTTTAAGGAACTTAATGACAAACTAGAATCAAAGTTAAAACATGAAATTGAACTAAAAGACAGAAAAGTATGAAAACTTGTGAGGGAAGAAGCTGATTATATTAACAATTGTGTGTTTAATTGGCTGAGAGAAAGACAAAGTAGAAGTCATGGTAGAGCACATGGCCACTCCAATAATAGAAATGACAATAGGGAGCCAATCTATTCAAAGGGACAATGAAAATATAGATATTGATAGTACTGAAAGTATTGAAGCACCTGCAGAGGAAAAATCAAAACAAAAAGTTCTTCAAAGCTCTAGCAATAAATGTATGGAGAAGTGAAAAAACATAAATGTAAAAGCAGGTGAGGAGGACTCCAGAGGAGGAGCAAAAAGCAAAAAAGATTAGAATCTCAGAAGCAACAAAATTCAATGGGCCAAGAACAAGTAATGAATCTAACGGTTCCATGTCATAATCTGCTGCCACGCTACTCAACTCCACATTCCCTGGCGATTCACCTAACTCATCTAACCCATTCTACTTCAAAGCGGTCTCCAGGCATCAAGTCTTCAAGCTGCTCAAGGCTATCTCGGATAACACCAGCACTGGCTCTGATGGACTGGAACCTCGGTTATTAAAGATGGCTGCTCACCTCATATCTGGTCCTATAGCTAGAATATTCACCCTATCCCTCTCCAATGGCGTTGTCCCTGAAATCTGGAAGGCCGCCAGAATCACTCCCGTGTTTAAAAAAGGCAGCAAAAAATGACACGTCTAACTACAGACCTATTGCTATTTTATCAGTCCTTAACAAGATCCTTGAAAAGCTAGTCTCAACTCAAATTAACGAATACATAGAAAACTCCAGCTTACTCAACGTAGCCCAGCACGGCTTTAGAAAACACCACAGCACCATGACTGCACTAGCAAAATTCTCTTCTGACATTCTTACCAGCATGGATAAAGGGAAGCTAACAGGGCTGTTTTCATCGACTCTAACCAAGCGTTCGACCTTGTTGACCATACCTTACTACTTTCCTCCCTCAGAAATCTGGGCTTCTCTCACCTGTCACTACTTGGTTCAACAGCTACCTTGCCAACAGGACGAGGTGGTGAAATTCAACGCGGTGATCTCTCACAGTGCAGTTATCAATATTGGTGTCCCTCAGGGCTCCATACTTGGTCCTCTCCTTTTTTCACTATTTGTAAACAATCTCCCTGATGTAGTAACCTCTGGCCACTCACTACTGTATGCAGATGACCTGGTCATCTATGTGCACTCTGACAAAATCATCAACCTGAATGCTGCCCTTACCACGGACTTCCACTCAGTGCAGCGCTGGCTACACACTCAACGCCTTGTTCTTAACGCCAACAAAACTAAAGCCATGTTATTTGGATCCATTCACAAACTAAGGTCCTGCCCATCTCCTCTCTCTGTACCTGACATCGATGGTAACCCTCTGGAGTCTGTCAACTCATTTCGCTACTTGGGCATTCACCTTGACCAAACTCTGGACCTAAAACTGCACATCCAGGAAACTTGCAAGTCTGTCAATTGTAAGTTAGGAGCTGCTTACAGGACCAACTACCTGCTTACCCCTGCCGCTAAACTGGCAATTGCTAGAGGAATTCTATTGCCAACCCTTACCTATGGTGGTCCCATCCTATCTATAGCCAACAAAACTGCCCTGCATCAATGGGACACCACCTTCAACAATGTTTGCAGGTATGCAGCCAAAGTGCCACACCTGAAGCATCATTGTCAGCTATACAAAGACCTTGGCTGGCTATCTCCCTCCTCCACCAGGCAATACTACCTCTACAACCTTTCGGACACCATCATCAGAACATCCAGACCAGCTGTTCTCTCTAAACTACTCCAACCGGCTATACCTTCACGGGACCTTAGATCAGCTGACAAATCCTTATTAAATATTCCTCTCTGCCGTACAAAAAAGGGCACGGGATCCTTCAGCTATGCTGCCCCTCACTATTGGAACTTGTTGCCTCAGGAACTAAGGAATGCTCCTTCCCACACTGCATTTAAGCACAACCTCAGAACTTTCCTCACCTCAATGGACAAATGTGTTTGTTTTGATCCCACCTGATCCCCTGCTCATTGCTTGCTCTTCCACTCCCTATTATGTACTTTATGCACTGCGCTTTTCCTCTTGGTTGTTTTTGAGTATGTTTACTGTTAGTGGATGCTGTATAATTTTCGTGTTCTGATGCCAATTGTAAAGTTATTCATTTACCTCCTGGCCACTTAGCTTGCCCTCGCACCCTGTACTGTTTTTTCCCTACCTTCATTCCTTCCCTCACCTTCCTTTCATTCACCCCTTACTAGTCTCTCTTCTCTCCCTCCCCTTGGCCATTTCTCCTGTATCCCTTTCATTACCACCCCCTTCCTCCTGCCCCTCCTTCTCCTGCTCATTGCGCCTCACTCCCCCACTAACCGATCTCTTCTCCCCTCCTTGCCGTCTTCTGGTTCCACCATCCGGCTGCCGTTATAACCTATTACCGCTAATGCCGTAACTTACCGCCTCACTCCTCCCCTCACCGACCTCTACTCCCCTCCATGCTGTCTCTCGGCTCCACCAACCCGGCCGTACGTTGTAACCCTTCACCGCCAATGCCGTAACTTGCCGCAACCCCTCTTACCTCTCTTCCTCTTTTACCGTCTTTCAGCTCCACAGACCCGGCCGTAGGTTGTAACCTTGTACCGCTGATGCCGTAACTGGCCGTTCACCTGTATTACCCTTCTTTCACCCTCTGCCCCCCTCCCTGCCAGCCTCCCCTGCCTTCCACCAGTTTCGCCCTACCGTGACTCCCCTCTCTTTCCTTCCATCTCCCTGATTCATCGGCTTGGACATAGGTTACTACTTAACCTGCCTACGCCACTTTTACTGCCATTCCTCCTGTCCCCCTCCCCTCTTGTGTGTCACTGCACTCCTTCCAGGTGCATTCCATCCATCGACCTTCCCTCCTTTCGTTTCCCTTTTGGCTCCATGCCCAGCAAAACTTTTCCCCTTTTCCCCTGCCCTTCCCACCCTTCACTGTCCTTCTCCCCAACCTCTCCATCTCTCCTGCCGATCCTGGCTTCCACCGTCTCGGTCACAGTTGGTAACCTTCTCCCTCCCGATGGTCTGATCATATACCTTCCTCCTGTCCCTCACCTTTCTTGCTGCTAGCCCTTCCTGGCCTTCTCTCTCCTGCTCTACCTTTACACCTGTCCTCTCCACCTAACCCCTATTCTTAAACTACCGATTCATGTATTTTATCCAGGCTCTATACTTAACTACACTGTGTGTATATCGTCCTTGCAATATATCCTGCTTTGTATATTCTCCTATGTATTCCTGCTATCATGCTTATGTATCCTGCCTTATGTATCCTCTTATGTATCATGGTGTTTTGTAATTGTACCTCCCGGGTCGTGCCTGAAAATAGTCACTTGTTGGCTAGCGCACTTACACGGTTAACAAAAACAAAATAAATAATGGTGACTGCTGAAAGGCGATCACCATTAGGGCAAAGTCACATCGCCGAAAATCAATTTTGGTGATGTGACTCCCCAGCACACAGCAAAACAGCACCAGGGACTTACAATTTTATATTTTATGCTGGGGCTGTGCCACCACACCTCCACACCCTACTTTAGGATTCTCAACTCCAGGGGGTGCATGTTGAAAGTGCAAACCGTGAAAAAAAAATTCTGGCCTAGCACAATAAAAACATACCTGCGCCCAGACCCGAACCCAGCACCCTGTCCACCCAAGCCCTGAACCTACCCACCGTGCAACGGGGCTAGCTCAGCAGCCCACTGTGGCACTACCCCTCAAAAACTCTCCCGCCTGGTCGCTGAGTGTGCTCGCTCCTCGCCCCCGTGCACATACATGTAGCAATATGCTGTCGCTATATGCATGAACCAACCCCCATCTGGTCACCCTACCTCATCCATAGCCCCCATGACATGTGCCGCAATTGAGTTGCCATTTTTGTTTTTGCTCAATTGCGGTCGCTCATGTCACAGGCTATCAATCTAACTGACAAAGAATTAACTCTGGCACAGCTTTATATATTCAGCCATGGCCTCAATTTCATCCCAACAGCGAATGTTAATAGATTCAAGTTAGAAGTTGAATTATACAAACTGTTTAGGAAATTAAGGTTAAAAGAAGTTTCCACACTGAAGCAAACGTCAGAAATGATAACCACAGAACCTCCTAATCAAGAACAATTGGACTATGATAATTATTTGATAACACAATCTGATGATACAGATGTTGACATATTAACTTCTCAAACTTTGGCAGACTTGTTAATGGACCAAGCCAATCTGATGTTACACAGTGAAAATATGATCAAATTCCTGTACTGAAAGGAGAAAAACTGGTCAAACCTCATTCAACCTTCGAAGGAGACATTAAGAAGAGTTCAGTAATAGAAGTTTTTGGAAAAAACTGTTTGGAGAGAAATAGAAGAACTGTTTACTCAGAAATGGCAACCACATTATCCCAATACTACAAAGGAAGAAAAGTTGGCATTAGAAGAAATAAAAAGTTGAACAGATGTCATAAACAATTCTGCCAAAGAAATGATCATGGTATTAATGAAAAATGATACATACTTATTAGAAGTAAGGAGGCAATTAAGCAATGTTAAGTACTACACTAGACTAAACAGTGATCTGACTCCCATTTTTAATAGACAACTTATTGATTTACTTGATACAGCCTATTAAAATGGTTTATTTGTTTATTTATTTATTGTACAATCGGATTTACACCTTTGAGCCAGGGGCTCATTTACAAAGGTACCTCGTCACAGAGAGGACATACAGTGTCACATATTTACAGAATACAATCACACAGAATAACATAGTTTTACATACAGTAGTTGCTAGAACACAATGAAAAATTAGAAACATTTCAGACACAGAATAACATAGTTTTACATAGTTGCTAGAACACACTGAATAATTAGAACATTTCAGAGTGACAGATTTAGTACCAGCAGGTACCGGCAGAGGGAAGGGAGGCCATGAGGGAGTTGGGGGGGTGAGGTGGGGAATTCAGCCCAGAGGGCTATGTCAAGAGTGTCTTGAGAGTAGCAGAGCATCTGTTAGAGACAGTTGCAGCACCGGGTGTTGAACAGTACGTTCCAAAGGGCGGTTTTGAAGGGGGCAATTTTGGGAGTGCTGGAGATGGCTGCGGGGAGTGAGTTGAACCAGGATGGGGCTCTGTAGCTGAACGACCTCTCTGCCTGGGTGGTCCTAGTTCTGGGTACTAGTAGGGTGACCTTGACTTTGGTTCGGGTAGAGACTGTAGAGGGTGTAAGCTGGATGGAGGCAGAAACCCCAGGGGGGAGAGCCAGAGCAGAATTTTCTTAGTTAGAAGGTAAGTTTGGTAGCGGAGATGTTCATCGAGGTTAAGGAGCTTGGTCATGTCATAAAGCTGACAAGTGTGGGTGAACCTGGGGGTATTGGTCACTAGTCTGCAAGCCTTGTTTAGGGTGAGTCGAATTTTGTTGAGGGCCATGGAGTCAGCAGTACCATAGACTGGAAGGCCATAATCCACAAAGGACATTATTGAGGATGTAATGGCAAGCCTGAGAGCATCAGGTGGGAGGCAGTCCTTGTGACGGTAGAGGATGCCAAGTCGGGAATTAGCAGTGGATGCGAGGGCTGTAATGTGGGCATGAAAGGTGAGGGCCGAGTCGAAGGTGATCCCAAGGTATTTGTAAGAGTAAACTTGTTCAAGCGGTTATAGGGTGCTGGGGAGGATTTGGAGGGGGTTGTTGCTAGCTTTGTTCTGGTGGTGGGCAAAGAGCATTGACTTGGTTTTTTTGAGCTCAATGACTAGTCTGCTCTCCTTAAACCAGTTCTCTGCATCATTGAAGGAGTGGTGGAGGGAGTTTTGGAGGGAGGCGGGATTCCTGTGAGTGGCATAAATAACGGCGTCATCGGCGTACAGGAGAATATTGCGAGAACAGGCACTGGACAGGCTGTTTAGGTAGAGACTAAAGAGTAGTGGGCCCAAGATAGAGCCCTGGGGAACACCTGAGCAGATTTATTTATCTATTTATTTAAGAGTATTTACCAGGAAGGCATACTGAGCAGTGTACCACTCAATTCCAGATGCGCCCTGGGGGAATAGGGATAGGCAGGATACAGTAATAGTAGAAGTTACACATGTACATGTTCAATTGCAATCATATTTGAGTAGTCAAAATCCTTATATACAAATAGCAAATATACAGACAGGGTGGTACAGGTAAGGGAACAACATGAACTGAATTACGTATATACCCCGCAACTAACATCATACAATAAGCAGGGTTGTCAACAATAGGGAGGAAAAACAGCAGAGACAAATAAACAACTGACAACAAGGTTGCAAGGGATTCAGCGGGGCAGGATGCAAGAGCAAGTGGTAGAGAACCGAGTCTTAAGAAGAGTATTACGGTGTGGAGTGCTGGTGCCGTGTCTAATATAAGCCGACAGGGAGTTCCATAATTTGGGCATCCTGAAGCTGAAAGCAGCCTGTCCAGACTTGGTGGACCTGTGCTGGATGTGAAGTAGCCAAGAATCAATGTTCCTGAGTGAGTAGGCTGGAGGGGGAAGAACATTCAGGGTGGTCGCCAGGTAGGAAGGAAGGGACTGCGACCAGAATTTTGCAGCGGTTCTAGCACAGTGTAGCAATCTCCGATTGTGGAGAGAGGGGAGATCCAAGGACTGGTAGAGGTCACAGTGATGTGTACTAGGAGGGCAGTCCAAGGAGAACCGGCAGAAGGAGTTGAAGAGAGGGTCTAGTCTGGACAGGGAGGATTGGGGGGCTGCACAGTAAATTACATCGTCATAGTCCATTATTGAGAGGATCATCTTTTGAACGATAGCCAGTTGCGTTGGTAGGGGGATGCAACTTTTGTTATGGTATAATGCGCCTAACATGGGGTGTAGCTTCTTATATATAGCATCAATATGCGCAGTGAAGTCAAGATGCTGGTCTAACCAGACCCCGAGGTATCTGTAGGGAGTGCAGACCTCAAGAGGGGAGCCTTCTAATGTGTGGAAAGTGGGGGAGGCAGGAAGGGCGAACAGTGTGGCCCGAGAGCCGAAAGTTAGGGAAACAGTTTTTTTTTGGTTTAGAAATAGTTGATTTGAATGGAACCAACGTTGGATGGAGTCAAAATCCTCCTGCAGGCAGGCTGCCACGGCAGTGGGGGATGAACCAGAGGCAAACAGCACCGTGTCATCTGCATACATGTGGATAGATGTATGAGGGCAGGCTGCAGGCAGATCATTGAGGAAAACAGAGAATAACAAAGGGCCAAGGACAGATCTTTGGGGAACCCCGCTGGAAACAGGGAGTGAGGTGGAGATAGCTGAGCCAGTAACGGGCAGACTGGGACCTACCTGCCAAGTATGACTGGAACCAATTGGTGGCAGGCTCAGTCAGTCCAGCTTGGGCGAGTTTGGACAGTAACAGGGCATGAGAGACCATGTCAAAAGCTTTAGCCAGATCGATGAAGATAGCCGCAGTTATCTCCCCTTTATCCATGCCCGTGAGGATGGTGTTGGCGAGACAAAGGAGAGAGGTGGTGGTGAAGTGATTTTTTTTCTAAACCCAGCCTGGTAAGAGGTGAAGAAGGAGATGGAGTCGAGGTAGTGGGAGAGATGGGCTAGTACAAGGCGCTCCTGTATTTTGGCTAGGATGGGGAGCAGCGATATAGGACGGTAGTAGCATGGGAAGGAAGGGTCGCCTCCTTTGGCGAGGGGTATGACTGTGGCTTGTTTCCATATTGCAGGGAAGGAAAGAGAGTCTGAAAGACAAGTTATAGAGAGCGGCTAGAGGGTTGGCTATGGCTGGGGCAGAAAGATGGAGCATTTTGAAGTCAAGGCCTGAGGGGCATTTACCTTTGGATGGATTTAGTGACTGAAGTATTAGAAATAGGCAGGTGAGGAGACAGCTGGGGGAACACGGGGAGGGAGTGAGGGGTGAGAGGAGAGTAGAGAGGATGTACTGTTGGTGAAATAGGAGTTAAACTCTGTGCAACAGTGCATGGAGCAGTGATGATACTTCCATCTATATTAAGAGTGGGAGTAGGGGTTTGGGCCGGTGGGGTGAGTAGGGATTTAATTGATTTCCAGAATTGTGCTGGATGAGAAAAGTTATTGTTGAAAGATGGGATGGGTTTCTGAGTGTGTCTGATTGTTTTTGACACACTGGGAGCAGCTGATAGGTAACTCGAGCACCAGGTGTGGGGGCCAGCAGAGAAACCTGTATGGTAGAGGACATTTAGTAGGAAGGGGTGGGAGACAGTGTTAAAGGCCTTAGAGAGGTCAATGAGCACTGCTCCCAGTAAGCTGGAAGGAGAGAGGCTTTACCTCTTACAGCCCCTCTGGAGTCCCCTGATGTGAGCTCTTCAGCTGGGCAGTGTTCTGAGGGGAAGGGGGGATTCTGAGGCCTATAAGGGAACGGAAACAAAGGAATCACATTAGTATGCTCTTGGAGAAACACTACAGTATGTAGCTAAATTCAAATATCTAGGAGTTTGGCTCGATCATAAACTTTCCTTCGCCGACCATCTCGAACAACTACAGAAGAAACTAAGGCAAAGATTAGGATTATTCTACAGAATTTCCACCTGCTCACAAAGGAGGCCAAGATTCAACTGGTTCAAGCTACCTTCCTATCTTTAATAGATTACGTGGACCTGCTCTACAGCCACTGCACTACCTCTGCACTGGCTAAGTTGGACACCCTCTACCACAGAGCTATGGGTTCATTACTGGCCTTCCACTTTCCACACCACTGCTCCTGTACTCATTGTTAGGCTGGATTTCCCTTCACTATAGGAGGAATAAGCAGCCACCCTATGGGCCTTCAGGCGGTGACCAACAAGCTCCCCTCATATGTCTTAGATTGTATTTCCCCGGGGTGTTAGGCACCTACCTAAGGAGCTATTCCCCAATTGCCCTCCAAGTTCCAAAGGTCAACACTCGCTTTGGCAAAGCTGCTCTAAGCTTCTCTTTACCCACATTGTGGAATGGTTTACAAAGGAACTTGAAGCTGAGCTGCCCTGTTAGCCTGAATATCTTCAAGGCGCTCTACGATCACTACATTAAAACACCTTGCAAATGTTTTCCTCATGGTAGCCCACTAATTCTGCAACTCCCCCTTTCCATCCTGACGCTCGCCATGTTTCTACCCCTGGCTCTCACTCTTTCCCTATTAACTCTTCCTGCTGCAGCCACCCTTCCCTGTCTGCTCCAGCCTGGCTAAAGTTCCACCCCATCCATAGCAGTGTCCCAATTATCTACCCCTCCTCCGTCAATATCATAATAAACAAGTACATGACAGCCATCATCACTTTCTGTGGTTTTAGCCCAATTTTTCTCCCAGTCGTCAGTAATATATCCCTCCTCTTCTTTACCTCTCTAACCTGCCACCCTATACATGGCCTCTTTCCCCTATTTGTGTAGTTGCCGCCTGCCTCACTCAAAAGATCTCTGCTTATAACCCCTGTATGCCTATGGTTGATTGTACATCTGCTGACTTCTTCAATTGTAAAATAATGTTTGTTTATTTATTTATTTATTTCAACCTTGTACTGTACTGTATACATTGTATATACTTTTTCTTCCTTGTATATTATTGCTTTTTGTATACCTGCTTCTGTACTGTACTTTGATGTATTCATGACCAGGTCCACTTTGCAAATGAGCCTTGCTCAATGGTGCCTACCTGGATAAATAAAGATTTTGATTGATTGATTGATTGTATGCAGCGGGTAGCTCTTTGTCAGGACAGGGCCTTACTACACATGCGCCAACTGTTGGGACAGAGTCGAGTCACAGATGGCTACCGCGCATGTGCAAGAATTCATCCAGTAATGGTGGAGAGACGCCAGAAACCCTGAACAGTTCTAAACAAGTAAGCAGTCTTATTCCAGCAATACAGGCTACAATACACAGTGTTCTGATGAAAAAAATTATCTAATGACTCCTTCCCCTATAATACCAATTTTCTATATTATACCGAAATTACATAAAAATCTGGAGAACCACCCCAGGACATTCAGTTGTCTCTGGCATAGGTTGCTTGACTGAAAAATTATCCCAATTTATGGATTTTGTTTCTAAAAAATATAGCAAATAAGTCACCAACCTATTTCAGAGACACTACAGACGTCCTGGGGAAGTTAAATGACACTAACTGGAAAAATACCTTTTTATGGCTCACAATAGACGTGAAGAGTTTATATACAATACTTCCGTTAATCATGATTTGGGCCTTTATGCACTAGAACAGATGTTATTAGGGGGTAAATCTTGATCACATGATTAATCCTGAATTTCTGATTTTGGTACTGAGTTTGTTTTAAAACATAATTATTTTGTTTTTGATAGAAAGTTCTACTACCAATGTAGTGGTACAGCAATGGGTACTGCACTTGCTCAGTCATATGCAAATTTAGTGTTGGCTTGGACTGAGAAGCAGTTTATCCTTAATGAAAAAAAATCCACATTGGAAGAAACTCTTTAAATGGTATATTTACCTGGGTGATATTATTGTGATTTGGGATGACAACCATGTTGAAGCATTGCAGTTTGCAAACTAGTTAAATGACAATGCCTGGGGTCTGAAATCTAATTTCAATATGCACCCAAATCAAAATCATTTTTTGAACCTATGTTTGATCAGCACACCAGAGGGTACTATAGAGACTCATGGGTATTGGAAACCCACTACTAGCAATACTTTACGTCTATCTAGTAGCGCGTAAGGCTATTGAAAATATCCTGTATAGCCAATTCTTGTGACTAAGATGCAGTTGTAGCACTTTGGAAATATTTCATTTGGAATCTAAGGAGTGAGTTAATGACACATTTTCAAACTAGAGGTTACCAATTACAGACCCTTATGACAGTGTATAAAAAGGCTGAAAATTTAAACAGAGACAAGTTATTAAATCGAGTCAAGTCCATTGTATTTATATGCCACTCATTCCAAATGGCAGTGAGTGCCTTACAGCAAATAAATAAAACAATTAAGAACGGCAGGATAAAATAAGTATAAAAGAGTTTACAAGACCAGTCAGAAACATGCACTAAACAAATACATTTTCAATTGTGATGTAAAAATTGTCAGCAAGGTAGCCACCCTCACTTCATGGGGGAAGGTGTTCCACAAGATTGGTGCTGCTACACCAAATGCCCTATCCCCAGAGGATTTATGTCATGAGTGATGGACAGAGAGGAGATCTGCTTCAGCTGACCTAAGGGAACAAGCAAGTGTGTACGGAAGCAGGAGGTCTTTCAGATAGCCCGGACCCAGACTATGCAGGGTCTTGTAAGTTAACAAGCAAACCTTGAAACTCCAAAAAACTGAAACAAAATTATAATGAGCAAGAATGAAATTGTGTTTGTGACAGAATACAAGCATTTCAGGTTTGGTTGTGGGTATAGTATGGTCTAACTGGAAAATCCTTCCGACAGATTATGTACTATACTTATACCATTTATTGGTGAAAACACAATATTTGCTTATAGTAGAGCAGCAAATTTAGCAGATATCTTTATTGACAGCCAATATTCAGAAAGACATCTTTGGAAGAAAATAAAGGAATAAAAGGTTTTTATGATTGTGGCTCGTACCTGCTTGTAAATATGCATTGAGATCAAAGCTATGTGTACACACAGTAACAGATAAAAAAAATAGATATTAGATGTTTTCATAATTGTAAAAGTACCTGTTATCTATGCTATCTGGTGCAGTTGTAAAAATGTATATGTGGGTAATACAGTTAAAGAAGCTCACACTAGAATTTTTGAACATGTGAGGTCTATCCACCAGACCAAATGCAATAGTGCAGTGGGTCAACATTTTAGAGTTGTACACAATGAGGATATATCTTCTTTTAAATTTGTACTATTTGATGGAGTACAACCATTGTCATGGGGTGGCAGTAGGGGGAAAAACTGAAACAACTGGAAGCTCGCTGGATTTTTGCACTCAATACACTGATGCCTAATGGTCTAAATAATGAAATTAATTTCACAGTCTTCTTGTGAGCCATGATTATTTTATTTTATGGTTAAATTGTCTAGTCTTTATGTTAATGTGACAAAACCCACCCTTAGTGTTTTTAGTACAATAATGAAATATTAGTGCTGTTTCAGAATGTTATACAGTCTCCAAATTATGTTAGACAAAAATGATTATTTTAGAAATAAACCTTCCTAGTGGTAACATAGAAATAAATCTATTTGAGGGAATGTTAATTGATATTATTTGGAGACTGTTCTTTTGGGTTTCTTTTTGGAGCATTTCTTTTTTTGTAAATTCTTGCACTATTCACACTCACTTGAATGTTTGAATACTTATTATTTGATTCTTGTTGGCATACAGAAATAGGAAATTTGGTCCTTTAGAAATTAAATATTGAAAATATGTATCTGACACTTTAAGAGAATATTATCCAAAATAGTTTTGTTATAAAGTAAGTAAGGCATTTGTTGAGGAAAGATCTACAGGACTAGAGTGTCTGTGATTACCCCACCCTAAATAATTTTTGTGTGTATTGTTGTGTGACATAACATCGAAAAAACCCTACAGAAAAGGACTGTCAGTAGCTCTATACTGGGAGTGTATAGTTGTCAGGGAAACAGCTGAAGTTATGCTGGGAGCTGTATGGCAGGACTACAAGACTGGGGAGCAGATTTTTAATTTATTTTGTATTTTTGGATACATGACTGATTCTGAAGCTTAGCACAAGCTGCAGAGTCTGCACCTAGCAGTTTTAAAGTGTTTTAATTGTATTTGTGAGGTGCTCATCATGATGACCCAGTGAAGCACCTCTGGGTCTTGGGGACTGTAAAAGTTTGCCTTTAGCGAACGGTGCCAAGTGTGTGTGAAGGCAATGCATGGCAGAGGCAAGTAGCATCTGTCAGCATCAGCCGGGGAAGTCGAGAAGGAGGTTAGATATTCTGTAAGTGACCCATTTTGCTTAGTCATTTCTAGTTGTTATAGAAGTCAAGTAAGGCTGGAACTTAAGTAAAGGATATACATCACTGGTGTAAGATGGTAGAAACCTCTAGAAACTATGTACTTCTTAAATTGACAAATGGGAATGGACTTTTATGTATCAAATGTAATTAATTACCTTCACATGAGGGGACCTATAAATAGTAAAGCACAACAGGATGGGGAATGTCCAAATTGTAGAAAAATTGCATGTTTGGAAGAGGAAGTACTTAATTAAAAATGGAAATAAATAAATTAATTAAAGGAACTCAGAGATTTAGAAATACTTGTAGATAACATACAGTAATATGGGAGCTAAACCCATGTACAGCAACAGTAGGGGATGAAAATAAACCACATACAAACCCAACCCATGAAGGAAACCATAATGGAAGGGCCAATCAAAATACAGCTAGTGGTAAAAGAGGTAGAGAGGAGGAATGTGAGGACATGTGAGACCTAGAATAGACAATGATGCAACCAAGGAAGATAAGGAAGGGTAGGAGAGCTGATATTTATACCCAAGAACCTAAACTTTTCGATTTACACTTGGCAAATAAGTATGCCCTCTTACAAAGTACTCCTCATATTCAAAAGGACAACAACAATATATTACCCAATACCCATGACTCCAATGATCTACATACACAAAATAAAAAGCAAAATATTCTGATTCAAGACTCTGTAATTAAGTATACAGACAGAACAATTTGTCATGACAATAAAGAACATAGTATGGTTTCCTATTTCCCAGGAGCAAGGATTCAAGACATATTAAATAACCTGAAGGGGGGTTATTAAAAGTATTGAAGATGGGAATAAAATAATAGCCATACATGTTGGCACAAATGATATTAGCAAAAGATGACTAAGTAAAATCAAGCAGTATTTCATGGAATTGGGATGCAAATTAAAAACACTGAGATATAAAGTTGTCTTCTCAGAATTGCTGCCAGTATCAAGGAACTAAAGGAAAAAGAAAAGGGTTATGACTTATTTAAACAAGTGGCTGGATGATTGGACATTTATGGAGGATTTTTGCTTACTAAAAATTGGGGAATGTTTTAGGAGGCAGGAGCATCCTTTATGCTAAGGATGGGTTACATCTGAACACGACAGGAACTCAGGTATTGGCAAAATGGTTACATGAAATGATGGACAGAACTTTAAACTAACACCTAAGGGTGTTGGGTTAAGGAAGGAAAAAGGGGATGATAGATCCAAGTAAAAATCAAGGAATGATTATAGGAAAATTAAGGAAATAACCGTAATGTCATCAAACACTAGAAGTCTAAGCAACATTTATTGTAGGGAGTTTCACAACCCATTGAGTGGGACCCTAAGGAAGGTGGTCAAACTGAATCTATATGTATTAAAATAAATAATATTAAGAGTAGACAACTCATTATAGGGAATTGTTACATTTTGTAGGGCATGAAGAATGTTGAGACCATTGATTATATTCTGATATTTTCCATGTATCTTGTAATACTAAAGACACTCTAGTTGTAGGGACTTTAATATGCCAGAAATTAATTGGGTCAATAATTCAGCTACTACCATTATAGGCAATGATTTCCTGGAAATCATAAATGAATGCAGTATGACACAACATGCAGATAAATGAACTAGAAGGGTAAATGTGTTAGATATTGTTTTCACCAATTTTAATGATGGTATTCAATATGTAATATTAGATCCCCTGTCAAATTGCGATTATAACATACTAACATACCAGCAGGGTAGGCCTTATGGTCTTTCGTGTCTGCTCGATAGTCAGCACCCATACTGGGTGCTGATTCTGTTATCCTCCCCACCCCCTTGGGTTTCTCTATCCCCAGTCCAAGATATTTCCCTTGTATTGGACTTCTTCAGCTTTACCCTCCCCTATGCCTTTCCCAGCCCCTCTTGAACACCTCTACACTATCTGCCCCCACCAGTCCCTTGGGCAGCGCATTCCATGTTTCCACCACCCTCTCAGTGAAGTAACGCCTTCTCCTCCTCTGCACCTAGTCTACCCTGCCAGCTTCCACCCATGTCTTCTAGCTGCCCTCCCTTTCCTTTGGAACACCCCAACTGAGCCTCCCTTATTAATCCCCTTTATGTACTTGTAGACCTCTATCATGTTCCCCGTCCCTCCTCTCCTCCACAGTGTACAAGCTAATTTCTTATCCATCTGATCATCTGCTTCCCCACCCCCAATTTTCCCAGCTTAGCCAGCAGGACACCTTGAGGTACTGAATCAAATGTCTTGCTGAAGTCTAGAAAGAGGACGTCCACCCATCCACCTACCCTGGTCCATGACACTCATCACCCAATTGTAGAACTCCACAAGGTTTGTCTGACATGATCTTCCCCAAATGAAGCCATGCTGTCTATTGTCCAGGTGCCCCATTTGCTCCAGTTACCTCCCCAAGCCTTTCCTTGATAATACCCTCCATCACCTTGCCCACCACCGACCTCAGGCTAATGGGCCTGTAGTTACCCGCCTCCTCTCTTGATCCACCCTTGCGGATAGGCATGATATGGGCCACCCTCCAGTCTTGGGGTACCCATCCCATCTTCAGAGAGATGTTGAAAAGCTCCACCAGGGGGGCCACCAGGACATCTGTCAATTCCCTCAGCATCCTGGGATGCATTTCATCCAGCCCTGGTGCTTTCTCCATCCTAAGGGACCTGAGGGCTTCCCTCACTCTCTCTACTGGGAGTTCAACCTCCCCGACTCCCCCCTTGCCTCCTGTTCTGCCTTCCCCCACCTGATGGTGCTGGCCCACCCCCCTCCCTAGACTTGGCATGATACTGTTTAAAATAAATAGGTGCATCATTTCCAACAATAAAGTGATGGAGAAATATGACTACAACAAGGAAGACTACAAAAGCATAAAAACTAGTATACAAAATTGGGATTGGAAAGCTGAAATATTTTGAAAGGATACTAAACAAGCCTGGAATATACTCTAAAATAAAATCCACAAACTGAAAGATAAGTATATTCCTAAAAGAAGACTGTATAACAAAAGAGGGAAGTTGCCACCTTCGTTTACTCCAAAAGTAGGAAATCTAGTATCAAGGAAAAAAGAGACATTATAAAATAATGAAGGTTAACGCTATAGAAGTAAATATCAAGAGGTACAGGGATACCATAAGATCATTTAAAATGGAAATAAAGAAATCTAAGAAACTGCTTGAGGAGAGACTAGCTAAAAATAAATCACGTCTGAAGCTATTGCATAGTTACATAAATTCCCTCACTAATACATCATTGGCAGTAGGGCCTCTTAAGTACAGTGGAAAAGAAATTAATGACAAAATTGAAACGGCTGAGACATTTAACAGTTATTTTGGAAGTGTCTTCCAAAATTCTGCAGTGATGCATACAACGTGCAGGAAAGCAGGTGATGATAACTTTCTATGGACAATTGAGCAAACTGAGGTTCTAGACAAACTTGTCACATTAGATACAGCAAAATCATCTCGACCGAATGACTTGGGATCTAGACTTCTCAAAGAAATAGCTTTTGAATTAGCTGCCCCCTTGATTGATATATTTAGCATGTCACTGAGCAGGTGTGAAGTACCTGAGGACTGGAGAAGTGTGGTTGTGGGCCCAATAGATATAAAAAAAGAAACACACAGAATTACAGACCTTTCAGTTTGACTAGTGTACTGGGGAAGATCATGGAAAGTTGCATTAAGGATAGTTTGAGTATGCAGGCAGAGCAGCTGAACTTAAACGACAAGCACCAGCACAGATTCAACAAAGGGAAATCAAGTACAGTACAGCAAACCTACTGTGCTTTTATGAAAAAGCAAGTGCTAATATCGACAATGGAATACCATCCGTCATCTACCTTGACTTCAGGAAAGCCTTTGATGTGGTACCTCATACAAGGTTAATAAATAAATTAATAGAATTTAAGTTTAATCAAAAACTGATAGACTGGATTGAGAATTGGCTTTACAATAGGGAACAAAGGATTAGAATTAATGGATATGTATCATCACCCATCAAAGTGACCAGTGGGGTGCCACAAGATTTGATATTGGGTCCTGTTTTGTTTAAGTTGTACATTTCTGACATTGGGAATTAATTAAAATCATGGTATAGAATCTTTGTGGATGATACTAAGTTAGGGGGTAGGGTCGCAACTGTTGCAAATTACGAGGCATTGCAGAAGGATTTAGATTGGTTGGTAATATGGGCAGAGAAGTGGGGAATGCCATTTAACATTTCGAAATGAAAAGTCATGCACTTTGGAAAATCCAACCCTGGCTATAAATATTATCTACAAAATGAGTTATTAGAGGAAACATCTAAAGAAAGAGACATGGGGATCATTGTAACTAATGATCTCAAATCTCATAGCCAATTTTAAGAAGTGTTTAAAAGATCAAATTACTTGATTAATGCTATTAATAGGCATTTTGTAAGCATATCCAAAGAACTGAGACTTCCCCTATATAATGCATAAGTGAGACCACATATGGATTACTGTTCACAATTCTTGGGTCCACTAATAATACTGATAGAATGAAACTGGAGTTTATACAAAGAAAGGCAACAAGCTCAATCAAGGGACTGGAAGACAAACCTTATGAGGACTATCTGAAACTCCTTAAATTAAACACACATCATAATAGACATATTAGGAGTAATTTACTGTTACGTATAAAATCGTTAATGATGAGGATCTCATGGAGGGTTTGAAAATGAAATATACAACACAACATAATTTAAGAGGGCATAATAAACAAATTCAGCCAAATCATTGTAAAACTGAATATTGTAAGAATTATTATACACAAAGAATAGTAAACACTTGGAACAATCTGCCACGAGAGGTAGTGGACAGTGGTAATTTGAATCTCTTCAAAGATAGAGTGGATAGATCTATGACTGAAAAGGGACTAGAAGATTATTATCACTGAACAAGGCCTTCTTGCCTTCTGCCATCTACAATTCCAAGTGAATCTAAATGAATAATATATTTAAATCTATTCAAATTTTGAGTTGATTTGGGGTATAAAGGGACAGCCTCCTCTTTCATACGTCACCCCTGACGAAGTGATGTCTTAATCACGAAGTGCTGGGCGATTTGATCCACTGTCTCTGCATTTCCAGCTCTCAGTGCAGTACAATGCAGCATTAATCTCACTGGGCATTATTCATGAGGGTGGTGGTACGTGAAAAAAGCACGTACCCCACCCACATAGCTGCGCACCCGTGGATAGGTGCGCCCATACTGGAATTAACTAACACCAGCCACTTGTCTGTGGCTCCTCCCCCCCAGCATTCAGAACTCCGCAGAGTGGCCGGAGAGGAGTCGCAGTCCAGGTGGGCATCCAATGGGATGCCCCTCCCGTGCCTGAAGTGGATCCCTAGCATAGCGAGGCGCAGGTCTGAGGTAGTGCACACCTACAGCAGGCTCCCAGATCCATGCACCCAGTGGTGGTCTGTGAGTCCCCCTTCCCCCCAGCTCCATCACTGCCTCCCCCAGATTCCCGTACATGCTGATCGGTGCTGGGCACTTGCCCAACTGGCAGTCCCAGCCCCCCTCACTGCCCAGAGGGCCATGGCAGCATGGAGGTCATGGCTATGTTCCGCCATGCCCGGTGGGAGGCATCTGTGGGGGCACACAGAGGGTTATGACAGGGTCTGCCCTGCTGTACCCTGTGCCACCCTCTGCACCCATGTGTCCAGCACTACGCGGCTTAATGAATATTGCAGAGTGCTGGCACACCCCAGAATGCCACCGGCACATTGCGGTCCACAAGGCGGGGGAAGCACCATGATCCAACCTGCTCCCTGTTTCATAAATGCCATGTGGGGTCTGTGGGACCTGGCTCCACGGCATTCAAGCGTATCAATGCCAATGAACCCGGTTTATGTGGCACATTGGCATCATGCATAGGGCCCAATATTTGCAGAAGCAGCAAACTGAATGGTGTGAATAGATTCTGATGGACTTGATGGATTTTGTTTATTGTAAGCTATAATCTGCACCTCTTTCAATAAAATGATGCAATTAATTTTATTTTGTGGTGTATGTGCCACATTTCTTTGGAAGTGAAGTGTAAAGTGTTGCCAGGCAGGTGACCTGAGTTTAGAAGTGAGCTTAGCTCAGTTGGCCTAGCTGGATGAAGACAGGAAAGGCCACTGGTTTTCAGCATGGTGCTCAAAAATCTGAAAAGCCAAAACTGGTAGAAAAGAGATCCAGCAGTCAGCTCGTGTAGCAAATAACTGCTACAGCTTAGTGTGTTCTGCACATTTTTATTTCACTTGAAATATCTGAGGTGCATAGCATATTGCAAACAGGATTCACAGAAGGGGAGGATCCACAGAAGACCAACGTTTTGCACCTACCCTCCAAGGCGCTTTGTCAAGGTGGGTGACTCCCCCTTGTGGACATCTTATATAGTCCATTTCTTAAAGGGACAGCATTACAATGTAATCAGGCTACCAGAATCACCCAGGTGCAATAACAAAGTTTAAAAACAAGTTGCACATATTGGACACACAATTTGCACATACTACATTACCAAATTGTACAATCCCTTGTTTATAGGTTACGTTATACAGATTCATTAGTTTAACAGCTGCATTTTCTGATATATTTTTGCTATATTTGCTATGATTTCATTTTGTAGGACAGAGACCCATTTATTAGGCGATTTGCCACTGTTCACATCTGCAAGAGACAAAGAAATCAAAAGATTAGCCATGTCTCATAAAAGGCTTGCTTGTTGTACTTGATCATTAAGACCAGGTCAGGAGAGTGCCTGGTAAATCCAGTATGCCTCCCTCCTGCCTAGGTTTTTCTCAATATCCCCTCTCCTTGGTCTAAGAACATCATGTTTTATGCCTGTGAACATTGGACTGTGTGCATTCCCCATTCTATCTATATGATGGGCTAAAGCATACTTGTGATTCTTCTGCAGACTGGTCCTCATGTGGTCCCCAATACATTCTTAGTATACTCTTTGTGCACCCTACAAAAAAGATCCACATGGGCACAATGCCAGATATATCACATTTGTTGTATCGCATGTGATTAGTCTCTAATAAGGTGTACATTTCCATCTTTGGGGCTTAAAAAAGATGTGGCATTGGAAACCATGATATAACATTTGCAGTGATCACATCTTTTGCAGTTAGGCATAGGTGGGGGTAACCAGAAGGTGGAGAGAGGGTTCGACGTGTTTTCAGGGTTCTAGTTCAGTTCGGGTTCAGCAGGCTATAGTTCGAGTTCAGTTCGACTTGATAAGTAGAAGTTTGGGCTCATATTCAGTTCAGTTAGAGGTTTTATTTATGTAATTTACCAGTTTGAGTCTGAGTTCTAATGAATTCACCCTACTGGCCTCATGTGGGTTCTCCTCATCTCACATGGTCTGGGTTCACATTTGGTTCAGGTTCATCTGTTGGGTTTTCTTAGGGTTCAAGTTTGGTTCGGATCAGGTGAAAATCTAAAAGTTTGGTTTGGTTTGGTTCATGGACAAACCCTGGCTCTGCCGGAAGGTCTTTTTCTGCACTGGTCGCATATTGTGTACCAGTGTATCCTTAAGGAATTCAGCTCTGCAGTACACGATTCTTAGTAAGTCGACCACACAATCCCTTAACTTAGGTTCAGCTCTTAGGACCTCCCAATTTTTGTGTATTACCAGAAAAATCTTTGGAAAAATGGTGCTAAGTGTGGCAACTGAGGTTCAATGTGAAGAAGTGCAAAATCATGCCCTTGGGTCGCAGAAACCCTGGATAGAGCTACAGAATGGGGGGATGGAGTTGCTGATGGTCACCAGGGAAGAAAGGGATCTGGGGATTATTATCTCAGATGACCTAAAGGTGGCCAAGCAGAGTACAAAGGCTGTAGGGAGGGCCAGTAGCATGTTGGGGTGCATAGGGAGGGGTATCACTAGCAGAAGGAGGGAGGTGGTGATACCACTGTACAAAACACTGGGAGGCCTTATCTGGAGGCCGCTTCTTTATTAGGACATAGAGTGGAGGCGGTTCAGAGAAGGGTGACTAAGATGGTGCAGAGTTTGCACAAGAAGACATATGAGAAGAGATTAAAAGATCTCAATATATATATACACTGGAAGAGAGGAGGGAATGGGGAGATATGATAGAAACCTTCAAGTATCTTAAGGGCATAAACAAGGTGCAAGTGGGTCACATCTTTCAGTATAGAAGAGATACAAGAACAAGAGGGCACAACATGAGATTGAAGGGGGGCAGGATAAGGGAAATTGTGAGGAAGATTTTTTTCATGGAAAGGATAGTGGATGCATGGGATAGCCTGCCACAGGAGGTGGTGGGAGAAATCACAGTGGGGGGGGATTTAAATATGCATGGGACAGGCATAAGGGAACCCTAGAGGTGTGAAGGAGAGGGTAAAGCTGACAACCAAATAGAGTTATCGGCTGCTAACAAAGGTAGGGTATATGGGCAGACTAGATGGGCCTAGTGGTCCTTATCTGTCATCAATTTCTATGTTTCTGTGTATTACACTCTGCACCATTTTAGTATCTGTTGAGTAAGTGATGACAAAATTAATTTTGTTCATTTAATCACTCTGCCCTCCTCTTGGTACTAATAGAGACTCCCTTGCTATTCATCAACCTCGGTGACAAAAAAGCTGTATAAAGATGATTGATGGATAGATAGATAAATAGATAGATAGATAGATAGATAGATAATTTTATTTCTGTATGACTCCTTCCCGGAGGCTCAAAGCACTTCACAATTCATAAAAACATCAAATAGAAATCACATATAAGAACAACAGCAATTAACTTGCAGGAAAATGAAATTAAAATAAAATCAAAATAAAGTCAAATAGCTCTAAGATCAATTTACATATAACATCTATGTATTGTATCAGGACAGTCAGGAAACAAATAATTATATTCACTAATTATACAGTTCAAATGACTGGCCAAATAAAAATGTTTTCAGGCCCTTTTTGAAGGTTTCCACCGAGGGTGCCTCACTCAGATGGCTTGGTAGTGAGTTTCACAAGGCTAGCATGGCAACTAAAAAGGCCCGGTCACCTGACTGCTGCAACCTAGCCCTGGGAACCACTAGGAGGCAACCCTCAGAGGAATGGAGAGAGTGGGTCAGGCAGTGAGGAACCAGGAGGTCGTGCAGGTAGTTTGGTCCCCGGCCGTGTACAGCTTTATAGGTCAGTAATCTGACCTTGAAGGCACTCCTCCACCTTATTGGCAGCCAGTGCAGTCCACGGAGAACAGGCAAAATATGATCTGATCTTGCTGCACCTGTCAGCAACCTGGCTGCTGCATTCTGCACCTGCAGACGGCGGACACTGCCTCCACATAGCCCTAGGTAGAGGGCATTGCAGTAGTCCAACCTAGACATGATGAAGGCATGCACTAAAGTGGCGCGGTCCTTAGCCGGTAACGGAGCTCTGATACGGGCAATGTTCCTCAGATGGTAGAGACCACTTTGGATGTTGGCTGACACCTGAGCATCAAGTATTAGACCGTCTTCAAGTAACACGCCCAGATCCCTAACCCAATTTGAGGGGATCAAAAGGACGCCCCCTAGCCTCAAGCCAGGATCATTCCCCAATCCTCCCCATCCCATCGCTAGCCAGGATCCACCACCAGTACTTCCACTATGTCTGGGTTGAGTCATAGCCAGTTATGAGTCATCCAGTTCTGGATCTCAGCCAGGCAGGTGTTAAACACAGAGGCCACCAGCTGGTTTCCAGGTGCGCAGGACAGGTATAAGTGGGTATCATCAGCGTAGCAATGAAAACCCATCCCATACCACCTGATAACATCTCCCAATGACAGCATGCACACTGTGAACAACAGAGGTGCCAGGACAGAACCCTGCGGAACTCCACAGTGCAGAGGCATCGGGTTAGATGAGGATAACCCCATCGTCACCCATTGCACTCTGTCCATGAGGTAGGATCTAAACCAGTTGATGACAGTGCCGGTTAATCCACCCCAGTTCCACAGACGGTCCAATAGCACCTCATGGTCCACAGTGTCGAATGCTGCAGAGAGATCCTGGAGAACAAGAATGGTATGCTTTCCCGTGTCTCTCACTACTAGGAGATCGTTAAGCACCTTCACCAGGGCAGTCTCCGTGCTGTGCCGAGGCCTAAATACAGACTGAAAGCCCTCAAAAGTGGCCAAGGAGGGAAGACGAGCTTCAAGCTGATTGCCACTACTTTTTCTAAAACCTTCCCTAAGAACAGGAGGTTAGAGACTGGTCTGTAGTTGGTGAGACAGTCCAGGTCTAAAGCTCTTACATAAGGTGTCAGACTGAAGGAATATCATTAATACATCTATTGACTTTTCATTAAAGAGCATGGTTTTAGTTTTAGTGTTGTTGTGTAGGAGGCAACTGGTGTTCATTCTGGATAACATAATATTGAAGACGGTTTGCAATGTTTTGTCAAGTTCTGTGATGCATTTGACTTTGTAGTAGATGACAGTGTGTTCTCCATAGAGGATGCTGCTATTAGAGTGGTGTTGGAGGGAAGAGTTTGCCATTTATTTTTACTGCCTATGGCATAGCAGAGAGGTGGTATTTAATCCTTGACAGAGGTTTGTGTAATTAACCTTTATAAAATGGGTAGAGAAAATCCTGATTGGTTGTTAACCATGCATTAGAAGCATCTAATGCATGGCTAAAACAAGTTCTGCCCAGCTGGATGTAGGAGTAGAAAGAAATCAAGAAGCCACTAGAATTTTCAAAAACTTACAGCTACCATTCCCACCCCCTACCCCCATGTTGCACACATAGTTCCCCATCCCCCACACCGGGATAATGCTGTCTTTCTTGGTCATTGAAAGGTTTCACAAAAAATCAAATGTGCACAAACTGAATGCAAATATCATTTAACTTTTTTTTTTTTTTAAACATTTGCAGTATGAGCTGAGTGATCACACCCTTCACTCCCCCCACCTCCCTCCCCCGGCCAAGTGACAGCTGCTCAGTCGGTCACTCATTCTCAATCACCGCTCTCAGTAGCTGTTAAAGCAAAGGTTGTTTTTATGTTCGTTTTTTTTGTTACCACTAATGTGCCTGATATCTTTACTAAGGAATGGAAGACTGCTCACTCCCCTCCCCCCCACTGCCACTCGCTTGTTCAGTTATTACAGTTTGAAGAATTGCGCTCCAGCTCCAACTCCTGAAAAGAGCTGCTGCAACCCCCATCCTGTCACTCGCTCACTCACAACTGTGCTATAGCACAATACTCCCTTTTCAATGAAAACAGCATGACAGTTATTCAAACTAAAAAAAAAACAGCATTTAAGTTAACTTTGAGACTCTAAAGAGTGCAATAGCACTCCAACACCCCCTCCGCCATACTCAGCCTCCATACACACCATATTATTCCGGGCTTCCTCTCAGTACCATTTCAACCTATCCCAAAACAAGCTCTTCTTATTTCCTCAGCTGTAAAAAAGGCTTTGGCGAACATACATAAAAAAATCTCAGTTCTAGGGCACTGTATTTCTTTACTGCAGCCAACTGTTTCAGTGCAGTAATCAGTACAAATTACACAGATGAACTACAACTATGGAAGCCTAATTGGGATAAAAGTTCTAAAATCAAAAAAAATATATAGTATAAGAAGGCAGAGGAACTATTTTATGCAAAATTAAGCCAAGTATTTAACTTTTTAAATATTTTATCGTCTAAATTCCATTTTTCCTTTCATGTAAAATATAGGGACCCATTTTATAAGTGCAATAAAACACTCTGGGGTGTGCGTTAGACAGTTCGAGCGCATGGCTAGGGGGTTGGACTCACCCGGCCTGTGGCCCCGTGCCTCACTATGCCTCCTAGCCATGCATTAGAACTGTCTAACACACACCCCGTCATGTTTTATTGCTTACATAGCATGTACTTTGCATTGTAGGATCTCATGGTTTACTATATCAAAAACTTTACTGAGGTCAATGACAGCGAGTCCAGTAAGGTAACTGTCATCCAAAGCTGGTGTTGTGTTTGTCACTTTTAGAAGTAGTGTTAGCAGAATGGCTTAGTTAGATTCCTGACTCAGAATCCAGCAGAATGTTGTGGGAGAGTAAAACGTTACAGTTTCAACAATAGACATGGTCAGTAATTTGCTGAAATTTCTGTGATATCTCTGGAGAAATTTCCAGCCTGTAACACTACTACGGGGCCACCAGAGAGAATCTCTAGCATAAGCATTTTTGATTGGATGATTGTTAGGGCTCAGACTAGATAGTTATATTGAAGTGGGTAGGGTGATGCTGAGGTTGGTGAAATGAGTGATTAGAGCTTCTAGGATGTTACTGTTGTCTGTTAATAGGTTATGACTGTGGGGCAGGTGCAAAATGGATTGTGCCTGGTCTTTGCCAAGGAGAGTACTCCTGCTTCTTGCTTATCCTATTTTGTAGTTACCACCCAGGTCCATTACCAGGTGTTAGCAGCTGTTGCTGATCACTTGTCTATCACAGCTAATTACTCAATCTGCCTAGCTGTTATTTTGCCTGCTATTGTGCACTGTTTAACTACTGTGGTTGCTGATTGCCATTTTACTGACACCTCCTTCCTCCTGGCTGTGATGTTCCTTGCAGTTCTCTCCCTGCTTTATTTCCCCCTGCTCCTCCTCCTACCCCCTTTCCCTCCCTCCCCTTTCCAACTCTCCCACTTTCACTTTTCTCCCCCTTCCCGTCGTCCCTCTCTTTCCCTACCGACCCCTCCTCCTCCCTATCCACCCTTGTCTCAAACCATCCCCTTCCCTCAACCTGGAGTTTATTCACCATGCCCTCTTCTCCCCTCACCACCCCTCTTCTCCTTGCTCTCCAACCCACTCCAAGGGTAGGGAGCCCCCACTCCATCCTTCTCCTCATTCTCTTGCTCCTCCTCCTTTCTAACAACATGAAGCCCAACCCTGGTCCCTCAACTTCCTCCCTCCCCATCTCCACTAATGCCAAGGGTCTTATTGTCTACCATCTGAATGCTATGGGACTTCTACCTAAAGTTTGACCTCCTCTCTGTATGGGTTCAACTACACTTTCCTGATGTCTTCTGTATCTCTGAGTCCTGACTCTCCTCCAAGACTCCAGCCTCTAGCTAATTCCTGTCTGATTACCATCCTTTCAGACAAGATGGGGGAAAGTGGAGGAGGGGTTGCCATCTATATCTGCCAGAGCCCCTCATGTACTATGGCCATCAGAGAGGCCATACCCTTCTCCCACAAATCTCCTCTAGTCAGGCTCTCATTCCTCTCCTCGGTACCTACAGTATATTCATTGGAGTTGTCTACACCTTTCCTAAGATCTCACATTCATCCCTGGTTGACTCTCTTCCCTCCATCACCTTTCATTTCTCCACAGGTAAACTCATCCTCCTTAGGGATTTCAATGTAAATTGGCTTTCCTTATCCTCCAGATCTATCATTCACAGGACTGAGCCTCTCAATTTGCCTCAGGTCATTTCAGAACCCACCCAGGTCAATTCTTACTCCACCAACCATACCCTTTTGAACGGGGCTGTAACCTCCCACCCCCACCACATTGTTGCTGGAGGTATTTTTCTGGATTCATTTAGCAATCACTGCATGACATTCTGTGTCAGAAAACTCTGAAACTCCCTTCGCCAAAATATATCTGGTCCAGGTCTCTCTCCAGTCACAAAACATCAAAGCTCCACTGGACAACCTCGCTGCAACAGACTGGTCAGCCATCCTCTTTGTATCTAACATTGATGTGGTCCTTGCACTATTTCTCTCCAAATTCTCCTCCATCTGTGACAAGCACACACACACACACACACACACCCCTCAGAAAATACAGAGTAAAAACTTCCCACCACCCTTGAATTACCTCTGAAATTATCAATCTGTGCAAGTCCTAAGATCTTGCATGGGCCTGCTACATATTATCCCACTTCTCTCCTGACCTCATCTCTTAGAGGGCTCCGAGGAACAACTGCATGAAGGTTGCCTGGCTGTGAAATTGCACTGTTTCAAGACCAGCCTCCAGAAAAGCCTTAACTCCCTAGCTAAATTATGAGCTAAATTATGGAAGGTTGACCATTCCTCTTTTAACCCCCCTGCCCACTGCCCACTACCCCCTACCCACTTCCTCAATCGTCATGGTTAATGGTTCACCTGTGTCTGACCCTACTTCTGTTGCTACTCACTTCAGTGAGTTCATCACAACCTTTGCCCTCCCCTCTTCTCCCACTCCTGGCTCTTCTCATCCCCCTCCTGCTCCCCCCACCCCTCACCAGGTTTCCATCCCCCCTCACCGTCCAGGAAACCCTGCTTGACCTTTTCTCCCTCAACCAGTCAAAGTCCACCCCTGACTGTCTGGACCCCAAGCTCCTCCTGGCAACTTCCATGCCATCTTACTCCTCCCCTCTCTCTTTAAGCTGCAACAGAAACTGGTCCATTGTAGACTAATTGACCTCCTTTCACCCTCCAACTTCCTCTCATCCTTCCAGTCTGGTTTCTGGTAGAATTGTTCCCCTTTCTCCTCCATGCTGTGTGGCACTGATTCTATCTTCTCTGGGATAGATCAGAGCACATTATTACGGACACAGTATTCATCGATCTGGCCAAAGCCTTTGATTTGGTGTCCCATCCACTCCTTCTGGACAAGCTGAGCTCTGCTGGCCTCTCAGCTCCCACTGTTGCTTGGTTCCATTCCTACCTCACAGGCTGACAATAATCAGTACAGTTTGGAGGAGCCTAGTCACCTCCTCTTCTCTTCCAGGCTGGGTCCCACAGAGTTCCAACCAGGGTACCATTATCTTCTCCATCTTCCTGAGTGACCTCCCCTCTACCTGTGCAAATGTGCATATCCACATGTATCAACCACATGGATGTGATGTGCATATTTATGGGACACATACAAACAGAGGAGAGAAAGAAGTAAGTGCCTCAGCTGGGACATGAACCCAGGCTGCCCAGAATACCGTTCCGGTCGCACTAACCAGCTGCGCCACCAAGGCAACTGGAAACTGGGCTATCCCAGAGCACATGTTACTCTTTCTCTAATGCACAGCCTGGTACTGCACAAATAATTACATTTTCAATCACTTGGGTGCAATGTGCATATTTATGGAACATACTGTATACAAACAGAGGAGAAAAAGAAGTAAAAATATAGTAATTATTTGTGCAGTACCAGGTTGTGCATTAGAGAAAGAGTAGTGTATGCTCTGGGACAGCCAGTTCCAGTGCCTGGTGCAACTAATTAACTATGACAGAACGGTATTCCGGGTAGCCTGGGCTTGAAGGTCTCAGCTGAGGCACTCTTTTCCTTCCTTCTGTTTGTGTGTATCCACATGTATGCAGATGACACATTCATCTTCACCTCTGGTCACTCCATTGCAGCTGTGGAAGACCTGTTCCACTGAGACTTCAACAACGTTCTGCACTGATTCCAACAACAGTATCCATGACATTTGGTACCAGTCAGAAACTGGCCAGACTCACTGCCCCCCCCGCCCCAGTTGCACCACTCTGGATGGCACATCCCTTGAAGCAGTCCAGTCCATCAAGTATCTTGAAGTGTGGCTTAACAGTAAGCTTGACTTCCCAGCCTGCACTGATGTCATCCATGCAAAACTCTGTCCTGAGCTTGGTGTGTTGTACTGCAACAAAGATTGCTTATCTCTGCATGACCACAGCAAGCTTGTTACCAAAATGGTGCTCCTGGTTTTCGACTACATGGATGTGGTCTATGGCACCATCCCTTCCATTTCCCTCGCCTGACTAAACATCCTCTGCAACTCCTTCTGTCGATTTGCTCCAGACTCCTCCCTTGTACCCATCACTGTTCACTGTATTCATCCCTAGCCATCCTCCCTCTTCCCTCACATCATCAGGCTCACTTACCTCCTTCATATATAAATACTGGTTTGATTCCCTTCCCTCTTCCCTCTCCTCTCTCCTGTCCCAATTCCCCCTGCTTTCTTTTCCCTCCATTCCAGGGACCATTGGACTTTTGCTACTCCTCACCCCACTCCTTTGCTGGGCAGTCTGCCTTCTCCTATCAACTTATCTCACTCTGGAACCAACTCACCTCCTTACCCTCTCTCTCTCTCCTCATTCTCTGGCTTCCTCAGGCCAGGTGAAACTCCAATCCCTCCCCATCTGTTCCTGTTACCCTTCCTCCTGATACCTCCCTGACTGAGCCTTAACCATCCTGTTGAAGCAGCTGGCTGGGTCCCTGCTCCTGCCTTGGTTTCACTTCCTCACTGCTACCATTTTCTCCCTGCATTACGAAGTCAGACAGCAGCTTGTCCTGCAGATCATTTGCCTGTTGCCAATATTGTTTTTGTTCTCCTTGTATTGCTTCCACTTCTGCATTTGCACTTAGTAGGTGTTCCTTACTGAGTTGTACCACACTTTATTCCTTAGACATATGATTTTTGTATTTTATTCTAATTTTGTACAAACCTTTACCAAATGTTGTTTCTACTGATTTGTCACTATGTATTGTGTGGTTGTTCTCCCACTGTTCCCCTACCACTGGTCGCACCTGGAAAAGAGCCTTGGCTCTGTGTGCCATTCCTGGTTACCTTTTTCAAATAAATAAAATAAATAAAAATGCCAGCCCAGAGATTTTTGGAGGAACTGTTGCAGTTTTCAAATGCATGGCATTAAAGGAAGCCTTGGATTTTCTAGGCAGATTACAGCTGTGTTTCTAGACACCTGTAAGCCACTGACATTATGAGTTGCCTTAAAGGTGGTCCAGGCTTTGTAATGGAGTCTGCAGCAATCCATATAGTTCAGGCATTAGCCATTTGTGTTGCTCCCCTCTGAACTCTCATGGGTTTAGTGAGGAGGGGTTTGTCATGTATGACTTTAGGTTTAGTCTCAAAGTAGGACCATGCTGAGTCGAAGTATAGAAGGAGAAAACATTTTTCCCTGTTGCTTCAGTTGAGTTTCTTAAAGATGTTTCTTGTGTATGTGTGTGTGTCTTTGTGTATGTGTTCAGGGACTTAATCATGAGATTTAAAAGAATCTTGAGACGGCAGTTGCTGTTTTCACATCATCATATGTGGAATGTAGAACTCTGGCCAACTTAAAGAATCCGAGTTGGTACCTGCTTTGCCCATTCTATCGGGCCAGGGTGAGGATCAAAGAAACACATGCTCCTCTCTAAGATCTGTTGTACCTGTTGTTGAGATGAGGTCATCACAGCTGCTAACCTAGGTGAGGGAGCAAGTGTCTTATTTAAATGTAGCCCCTCTCCGGCACCATCCGGAAGAGGGCCACTCCCCCTGCCTTGTGGCTAGACCAAGGATAAGGGACCTGGTTCCCAAAGATGACCTATGGGGGTCCTTTCCCGAAAAGATAAAATAAAATGGTGGTGCCTCCCACCCAGAATACATATTAGTGGGTCTGTTTGCTTGCAGTACAACTCCCTGGGATGTCGTACCAATCCACCTCCCCAACAGTTACCCCAGGCATGGACTCACCAAGTTCAAACCTCCCCACATTCAGTTACCATTTACCTTTTCCATCTCAGACAACAGACAGGCTCACTAAAATCAGGCTCTGGATTCATCTCTGCTGCAGAAAAATAACTTCATGGTTTATTTATAGGAGGGATGGTTTTAGGAATGGGGTAAGTGGAGCAGAGTTTAAGTAAGCATTTTCCTTTTCATTTCAAAGATTTGCATTTCCCAAAATCACATTTCCCTTTTGATTCAATCCACAGCATTTTGGTCAATGCAGCCACCAAATCTGTCTAACTACCTAACTGCTGTAGGAATGCCCAAACCCAGACCTGCAGGTCCCAGTCCCTTTCAAACCCCAAAGTCCTTCACTGGGTACCCAGATTCTAGTTGTAGGCCTGAGGTGCAGCTGGTAGCTGGTGTTGGCGCACTTACTTGAATTAAGTAACTTTTTACATTCCTCTCTCAACCCTTGGCTCTATCTCCAGCCCTGGTATGCGTGCTTAAACTATTTACAGTCCCAAGGTTAAGGGCAATTCCTGCTTTTTACTCATGGTTCTGCAGAATCGGACCTTGGATGGCACGGATCACTGAAGTCCTGGGGATGGAAGGCAACTCAGGCAGAACTGGGCACAGTGCTTGAACAGGGGGCACAGAGGCTGCAGCTTGCTCTCTCTTTCTCTAGCTAGCAGATCTTGCAGCTTGTCCCCTTTAGCCAATTGCAGGCCCCACTGCAGGACACGTGTGCAAGGCCTGCCAACTACAGAGGACCCAGACCCGGGGGTGGCCCCATGGTCAGGCTCCCTCTGATCAGAGTGCCCTAGCACTCAGGTACAAGACCCGTGATCCCCTGCAGCGGCGGACCCCACTTGATGGGGGTTAGTGAACTCCCCACCTGGCTCTGGATGGCAGCAGAAACACTCAGCACATTCTCTTCTGCTTCTCTGTCTTGCCCTTTCCTGCCACAGTGTGTAGCCACAGCAATCTGTTTCTCTCTTTTCCTTGCTATATCTCTGGAGCAGACAACAAGTACCCATCCCTGAAAGGCACCTGCCCATCCTTCTGCTTTCATAGTCTCTCAACTTTAACACAGCCACATTCTCGCTCTGGCTCACACATATCACCTGCACTCACAGTCACTTTTCTCACCATGCAGGTACTTAGCAATTCTCCAACTGAAGAGTCTCACTCTTCCTTTTCCTTTCCTCAGCACATTTATATTCTCTTGTTCCTCATCCTCTGTATTCCTGTCTTTTTCCAGGCTTAGACATAACCTTTGTCCTTTCACCCGGCTCAGGACACAACCATCATTCTTTTTCCAGGCTCAAAACGCAACCTTTGTCTTTTTGCAGGATCAAGACACAACCTTTGCCCTTTTCCCAGGTTCAGGACACAACCTCTTCTCTCTTCTGCTTTATCTCACTGCTGTGGTACAATTTCAGGGCAACACAGAACATTCAGCATCCTGCAGCTTTCCTTTTCTCCCTGCCAAGCTGCTTCTTTAACTTTTCTCTCTCCAGCTTCTCCTTTCCTGATAAGGCAGACACTCCCTGCCCTGGGGGACAAATTGCTGGCAGCCCCCAGGCAGGCTCATCCTGCAGCCCCATTCTCTCCAGGGGCAGCAGCCACCCTCCTCGTGGAGGAGCTCCCACCAAACTGACTCAAACTCCAACTGTCTTTGCTTTATTTGGAGCCCTTTCCTCACTCCCCATTGGCTGGAGCCACTGTCCTTAAGCAAAAATTAATATGTATGAATCTCCCTCAATGCCTCATTGGTGCAGAAAAAGGCACCTAAACATTCCCCGGTATTTTCCCCCAAAGTCTGTTCACACAGTCCCAGAGTCCTTGACAAGAATCCTGGCTTGGTGGTTGGCTGGCTGGTGTCACATGGCTGCCCAACATGGTGGCTGTAGTAAACTGTGTCCACAGTTTATACAGTGTCCCTTCTTTAAATCATTCCTGCAGCCAAACAGTAATCATTTATTTAATCATTTCCCCACCATTTGGTAGTCACCCCTGTGCCCTCTAAAGCGACTGCACTCCTGAACAGCTTCACTTTACCCTTTCCTAGTCACTGCTGCCTTTCTGTATAGCCCCTAGGCAGCTCACACATGTAGTCCCACTTTATTCCCTTGCTGCAGTCCACGAACACATTTTATTTATTTATTTTCCCCACGGACTGGCAGCCTCTCCATTTCCATTGCACATCTCTCTTTCATTTATTTAATTTATCTCTGCTTCTCCCTGTCTCTAGGTCTGATTCCTAGTGCCCATAGGCACTAGACAGGACTCCTGGAACCCTAAAGGAATGTTGCCTCATTAATATTCATGAGGTGAATCCCGATTTCTCAAGCGTGATTGGTGCTCACTAAAAGTAAATTTTCTTTCTCCTGGTTGCCTCTCCCTCTCTGCTCAGGTCTCCGGCCCCTCTATTGCCCTGCCCAGAGACTAGGACCACCGGAGAGGCAAACCAAACCAGCCACACACAGCCACACAACTATGCACTTCTGAGCATGAGCAGAGCTTGATGGCACCACAGTGCCATGTCTCCAACTGGCGGATCCGAGAACCAGCTCCTCCAGCCCCGCTGTCTCTGAAAACCAATGAGGGGTCCAGCAGAAGAGACACAAAACACAGGGGCAAGCCAGGAAACAGAACCCCAGACAAAAGAATGGGGTGGAAGCAAACCCCCTGGGAAATTAGCCTTTTTTGGGGGCTCACAGGTAAGCCCCCGACGGGGGGTATTACAAAAATAGATGTGGTACCCATGGAAAATGAAGTCCAAATTCAAATCTATTTGAGGTGAACGGTGACAGCAACTATTGTCCTGTTGACCAGGAACTAAATGGGCTCTACGAAATGTGTTTACTAATATACATTTTGGGAACATAAATATCTAACTGAGAAAATAATCAATGGAGGCTAGCATCCTGGGTATGTCTATATCCAGCTCTTCATATTCACAGAAACATACACAATGATGGCAGAAAAAGACCATTGGTCCACCCAGTCTACCCATAAAACCCTAACAAACGCAGGACCTATTGTTCATATAAGGTTCTAACCTACTCTATATACCCCCTTGCTCCCTGCCCTACCGCTACCACCCTGGGCAACCACTAAGCCCTTCTCTGTGTCCCAACCATGTTTGAAACCATTGATAGTTTTGGCACCCACCACATTAGCTCATAGACTGTTCCACAGCTCCACCACCCTTTCTGCAAAATAGAACTTTCTTATTTCCCTCTTGAACCTCCTCCAATCCATTTCCATTTGTGCCCCTGTATTCTTGGTCCATTATTTATGCTAAATAGTTCCTTGCAATTTACCTTATTTATTCCTTTCAGTAACTTGAAGGTCTCTACCATAGCTCCCCTCTCTCATCTGGCCTCCAGTGAGTACATGTTTCGTGTCTTGAGTTGATTCTTATAAGATCTTCCCTGCTGGCCCTGAATCATTTTGGTCACCCTACATTACACTGTCTCAAGCCTGTCTTTATCTTCTCTTAAGTAAGGACTTCAGATCTGGGTACAGTACTCCAGGTGGTGACTCACCGGTAATCTATAGAGAGGCAGTAATACTGCCTGCCTTCTGCTATCAGTACCCCTTTTTATACATCCCAGCATCCTGTTTGCCTTACTGTAGGCCTTGTTGTACTGGCTTGACTGTTTAAGGGAGCCACTGATGATGAACCCTGGGTCTCTTTCCTCAGAGATCATGCCTATCTGTACCCCCCCACCCCATCCAGTACTCTGTCCAGGAGATTTTGTTCCTTATATACATCACCTTGCATTTTCTGGCATTGAATTTCAACTCCAAAGTGAGGGGGGGATGCAATTTCTATCACATCCAATACTAATAGATATTTCTTGTCCACCAAGATTGAGATCCAAGAACAGCAGCATCCAAAACAGCAAAGAGTAACTCTATCAGTAGATTGAGACAGAGCTAATCTGCTGTTTTTGATTACATTTCAACTGCCAAACCTTTGACCACCTCTCTAGCCTTTGCAAGTCTCTTTGCATCTCCCTAACCCCCTTCTCACTGTCTACCCTGCCACAGAGCTTAGGGTAATCTGCAAAAAGACACATCTTGCCCTGGATTCCTTCTCCCGTGTCTCTGATGAACATACTGAAAAGGACTGATCACAGGACCAGTCCTTGTGCCACACCACTGGTGACCTCCTTCTCTTCTGATTTGATTCTGTTAACCACAACCCTCTTCTGTCTCTATTCCAACTAGTTTCTCACCCATCTGTGTCCTTCACTGCACCCAGATCTTTTATCTTCTTCAGCAACCTTCTGTGAGGCACCATGTCGAAAGTCTTGCTGAAATCAAAGTAGAGTAAATCCACAGCATGGCCCTTATCCAAAACCCTCATTACCCAATCAAAGAATATTATCAGGTTGGTCTGACAAGACCTCCCTGCCACGAACCCTTGTTTACTATCCTGTAGTTCACTTAGTCCACAAGGTCCTCTTTGACTAGTGTTGCCATCAGTTTACCCACAATAGAGGTAAGACTGACAGGTCTGTATTTACCCAGTTGCTCCTTGTCCCCTTTCCCCCCATTACAGAGCGGGATTATGTCCACTACCATCCAGTCTTTTGTAACTACTGTTTCAACTGAGCTATTGAATAGCCCTACAACACATTTAGTTAGTTCTGTTGCCAATTCCTTGAGCACCTTCAGAAGGATCCCTTCTGGCCCCAGGGCCTTATCTATTTTTAGGGCTGGTGGCCCTTTCCAAAACCTTTCACTGGTAAATACTTGCTGACTCCTCTCAGAAATCCCCTTTACAGCTGCCTTAATGCCACTCTGTGAGAGAGGCCCTCAGTCTTCTCTTGTGAATACAGAGCAGAAGTAATCATTAAGAATGGCTACCATCCTCCTCAGTATCCTACCTCCCTCTGTTAGCCTAACAATTCCTTCTCCCTTCTTTCTTTTTTCCCTAATACATCTAAAGAACTGTTTTACCCCTCCCTTGACCACCTTTGTAAGATGCAGCTCTGTGTCTGCCTTTGCTTCTCTGACTGCCCTCTTGGTTTCCCTTGTCCTCATTTGGTACTCTCCCCATCCTTTCTTCACTTGTTTTTCCTCGTACGTTTAGAAGACCTTCTTTTTGGCTCTCACTGCTTCCCTGACCTTTCCACAGAATTATATTGGTCTCTTGTACCCATTTTTTTATTACTGTTCTCATGCAAGACTTGGCTGCCTCAAGAATAGCCCCCTTGATTTCCCCCAATCATTCTTCCACATCCCTGATGCTGCCCACTCTGATTAACTTGGCCATGATCAGCTCCCTCATCTGGCTGAAGTCTTCCCTTCTGAAATCTAGGACTTCAGTCTTTGATGAAGACTTACTTGTCCCAAGGGCCAGGTCAAACCATATAGCGTTATGGTTGCTGGACACTAGTGGCTCCCCTACCCTCACTCCTCCTACCACTTTTGAGTTGTTGAGCACCACATCAAGAATGGCAGCCTGCCTGGTGGGTTCCTTAACCATCTGCAGCAGCAGGCAGTCCTGCAGTGTATCCAGCAGGCCCTGACTTTTGGAAATCCTGGCAGCTGGAATGATCTAATCAATATCTGGCAGATTTAGATATTCTACCACCACAACCTCCCCTTTGACACCCCCTTTCTAGTTCTGCCCCTAGCTCCTAACCTCTTTCTTTCCCCTGTCCTGGAGGTCTATAGATCGCCCCCACCTGTAGTTTCTTGCCTGAGGATGCCATGAGCTGAACCTACAGTGATTCTGTTTCCCCATTACTGTTCTAATGTTTCCATCCTCCACTGTCTCTATGCCTTCCCTGACATATAGGACTATGCCGGTGATCCGTGACTATAGCTGACAGTTAAGCACCTAGAAAACAGTGACTCAGTCTTGGCGACTGTGATCACAGCTACCTAGGGAGGAGGCTGACTAGATACTGTGGTCGGCAAAAACCGCTACAGGAAATCGCACATATATGCACGCGCGCACCCATGAGGAGGGAGAAATGCAGGGGAGGGATGGCATGTGGGAGGGGCTGCGGCAAGCAGCTGCTGAGCAAGATAGCTGGCATCATGGGAAGGGTGGTCGGCTGGGAGGCATGGGGTACTGAGTTCTGGTCCAGCGTGGTGCGGGTTTTTTTTTTTTTGCCACCTGGCGGCATGTATTGCCTCAAGTCCCCCCCCCCACACACACACATGTACCCACCTGGAGTTGAGAATCCATAAGTAGGGAAGTGCGGGGGGACAAAGCCCCCTGAGGGGGATGAGGGGGGTACAGCCCCCCGCATTAAAAATGAGACCTGCACGTCTTGGGCACCGTTTTTCAGTGCTCCGCCAGTGTGCATCGCCAAAATTATTTTTGGGCGATGTACACTCACCATAATAGCGATCACTGTTGCTCGATCGTTATTATGACATGGAACTGACTATACCTCCTCATTTACCTTTCCCTCTATCATGTCTAAACATGTTGTAGCCTGGGACTGTCAGGTCCCAATTGCTATTCTCTGTGGCCCATGTTTCTGTGATGGCTACTCAGTTCATCACAGTGTCTGCCACCATTGCCTTCAGCTTAATATTATTTCCCAGGTTCCTAGCATTAAAGCAGACACCTTTCCTTCTTTCTCCTGATCCCCTCTTGCTTTTTCCTACTCCTTTTCCCTTATTCTTTCTCAGTTTCCTTAAATGAAATTTCAAATATTAGCTGTAGGGTTTCATAGCCAATTACCTTAATGTTATGACAGTCTTTCTATGCAAATATGACAATTTTTCAGAGTGTCCATTAAGTGAGGGAAGGGATTGCAAATTACTGCTGGCCAACCAATCCCTTCCACTTCATGATCCTCTGGCCCCACCCCTGTGCTCAGACATTTTGTGATGTTTACCCAGTGAGAGTGTGGGGGCAAGCCCCATAGAAGCCCATGAGAAAAGCTTTCACAACATTTTTACTGATGTTTAAGCAATCTCTGATAAAAGTGAAAGCCACCACTCAAGTAATAAGGACCCAATTAGTTGAGCAGTGGCTTTTATTTTTATCAGAGGTTAATTAAACATCAGTAAAAACGCTGTGAAAACATTTCCCATAAGCTTCAATAGGGCATGCTCCCATGCTCTCCCTGGTTAGAAGTGACAAAACGTCTGAGTGCGCGGGCGAGGCCAATGGACCAGGAAGTGGAAAGGATTGGCTGGCCAGCAATATGGCCCAATTTACAATCCCGTCCCTTCCTTACTGGATACTCTTAATAACTGTCATTTTTGCATAGAAAGACTATTGCAACATTAAGGTAACAGGCTATGAAGCCCCCAAAAGTAAAAGATTATCTTTGAAATTTATTAAAATTGTTTTTATTTTTCATGCTGATTGTAGGCTTTGTCAGCTCTCCCTCATTGGCCTCTTCCTCTAACCTATTTTGAACTTCAACCTTACAGTTACCCACCTTGCGGCTACTAGTCCCATGCTCAAGGGGAGCCCTAGCTATGTTCCCCACCTGCCCTCCCTTCTCAGTGTTTCCCCTAGCCTCTGTCTCTCCCACAGTCAGTTTAACTGTCCATTGTAGATGTCAAGCTTCTGTCCCAGATAACTGGCTCCCTTTCTCATCAGACGAAGGCCATCACCCTTGAAGAGCCTCCTGTCCAAGAAACCCCCCAGTCCCCAACTCTATATTACCCATCCTCTTGACGCCATCACTTCAACCACCCATTAAACTCCTCAATATTTTCCACCCTTACTCTTTTGTTCCCATTCACCCTATTCTGCATGGGAAGGACTTCAGAAAAGGGAAGCCAAATGTGCTTTCAATCTGTTCCCCACCCTTTTAAACTTTTTCTTCACTGCTTCCACAGGCTGGTACGCCAGATCATTGGCACCCAAGTGTATCAGCATCCCTAGCTCCCTCTACCCCTTCTCTGCCATCTTTCCTATCCTATTTATATCCTGGATGGCTGATGCACCAGGAAGGCATCTGACCATTTCACTTCCCTTCCCTCTCCCCGCCCACCACCCTCTCTACTCCCCTAATCACTGAGTCCTAATCACTAATACTCTCCATGCTGACTTCCTCCTACTCACCCCTCACATGCCATGAAATTGTTCTGACCATTTCCCCCCAACTGATTCAGAGTCCCCCCACCAGACTGAGTCAGGTAACAGAGCCTCTTCCAGGGGTGCAAAGCAGTTTGTAGTCTGAATGGTGTGAAACTGGTCATATCCCTTGTGGCTGCTCCTGCCACCTCTCCCCTTCATCTTCATTGTCCAGCACCCAGGGTTAGTAGGCCTCTGGGGGAGTGCGGGTATAGGGGGTGGACCCCAGCTGAGCTGGTGCCACAGCTGAGATATCTCATCTCTTGCTGCTACCAGCTGATCATGAAGCTCTTCAAAGGTCCTTCAGATGGGGCAGTGTCCCCTCCTCCAGAGCATAGACCCTGGTAAGAGCACTCCATAGTCCCCACAACTACCTCCCCACTGCATCTTATCTCTATACTGATCCTATGACAACCTTACACCGCTGTTAATAACCTGCTTTCCTTTATCTGTTTAGTACCATATTCCATGGGACAGGTTATTTTATATGTTTGGGGGAGGAGGCTATTTGTAACTAAAAATAATTTCTCCTCCTGCTTTCCTTCATTAAGTGAACTAGGGCTGAGGAAAGTTATTTTCCAACAGTGGGCCTGAAAAATAATTTCACAGCTAGTTCATAGTATACAGTAAAACAGCAGGGGCCCGATACACCATGGCAGTCAAGAGCTGTGGATTTTAGGGGCCTGCAGGGGGTCCTTGTACTGCCACCTCAAAAACTGCCATACCGTTATACACTGGATGGGGGGGGAGTCTTAACTAAGTCACAATGTAAATGTGTGCCATCAGATAACTGTGATTAGAAACATGGATCATGACTACAAACAATGACAGTATGGTGCTCACTGATATTTGGGCATGGCATTATCCCAGTAACATGGTGCAATGCCATCCTCATGTATCCATAGTGCATGAGGCAATACCCCATTAGTCATCCTCCAACCCTATATCTTATGGCTTGTCTTGTGGGCTTACAAGGTTTTTGAACTATACCATCCCACAATGGTCATACCTGGTGGTCCAGTTCTCCCTGATGGACCAAATGTTTAAATCCCTTCCCTTATGTCCAGTGATACCTCCATCACTGTCCCTATTTTCCCATAGAGTAATAAACATAGAATGGTCCCTCACCAATCTTGTTCCAAGCTGCCATCACTCAGTCTTGCACTGAAGCTTATGTGTGTTGCTATATGCCTGCAGTAGCACTAAGAAACTGCTACCAGCAGTTCTACAGTCTTGCCACACTTTTCATTGTCCAGCAGTCAATTTGGAGGCTCAGCAGTGACTGCATAGAACAGTGCTTCATTAACATACAGGACTCCACCTCTTTCTCTGTGCTGGACCAATGCCCAGTGTGCCAGTGCAATGAAAGTCTTGCACCCCTTTATGTATAGTGCAGTGGGGTGCAAAGTTGAATTGTGCTGCAAAGTTGTCCTTGTGACCACTTGGCTGCTCACAGCTGTGACTATGCAGCGGGCCCATGATTTTGTCTTATGGCAAACATGTTGCTTTTAAAAAATGATGTAATTTTGTGTGGCCAGATCTAAATTAGGGGCAACATCCTAACTGTATTGGACAATGAGCTCCACTTCTAAATTCAGTGTGCATATTTATGTGATAATATTGGGCCAAAGAAAAGTAACATTATTTTTTATCTCAGACAGTGTCTACAGTAACAAATTGTGTGTATCCTTAAACCTGTCATGTGTATATGAATTAATGAATGTTTATTTTTATATAGCATCCTGCTGAACATAGACCACACAGAGTACAGCAATAAAACATAAGCGACACAGATCATCAGAACACAATATCCATTTCATTCCTTAATCACAGGGCTCCCTGAACAAAATGTTTTTTTTTTCTTTTAAACAACTGTTAAGAAACAGAAGCTTAGGGAGCAACTTTGATGGTCCTTGGCAGAGCATTCCAGAGTCTAGAAGGTGAGACAACAAAGGTTCTGCCAACCACAGTGTAAAGCCCAGACTTTGGCACCATCAGCTGCTGCTGGTTGGAAGGTCCTTGGGCTTTGGAAGGTCTGAACTGCAATAAAAGGTCTTTCATACTAGGTGGGTTATTTGCATTTATGTAGTGAGATGCTTCTAGTTGCCTTTCAGAAATCCCAGTAAAATTGTAATTACTTCTCATTTGTGCAAAAATGCTTGTGTCAGATGCTTCAGTCTTTATCAGTCAGTTCATTCTCCATAATTGTTGCAACTCAATCAATTGCTTCTCACAGTTTTCAGTTTGATTTTAATTAGAATCTACTGGAATGGTCCTCATATTGTTCCATTGCTTCACAGCATAAGTGCAATTTATTTGCTAAGTAGCAATCTAACTAAAATTGCTTAAATTTTATTAGACATACAAGTGCATTGTCCATACAACACCACTAAAAGCTGTAACGTTACAGTGCGTCCACACTATAAAATGAACAGTGTCGAAATAACGTTACAGCCTGTCCACACTATGAATAATTCTGGGAGTGGTGTAACCCCTTGGAAGCAGTGCCTATCCCAAGATGCAGTAGGTGCTGATTACCGAAATCCCAGAATGTCAAGGGTTGCCATGCACACAGAACACAGTAGGGTGTGTGAAACATGGCAGCATTTTCCAAAGCAGTGGGTTCGTTGGCCTGTATAATGCACTACTATGCAGTAAACCTACTGGATGGTACCGTCACAAGGTCGCATGGCAGACACCAAATGTCAGCAACAGCAGATAATGCGCAACAACAATAAACAAGTCAGAATTACATAGCTGTGCAACAGACAATGATGCAACTCCATAATGTCACCAGTAGTGTGTGTCATTTGTTAATAGTAGCATACGATTCCATCACTTTACATTCAGTGCAGTCCATGGTTGCAATTAGACAATAAAGACATCTCTGAGCTTATACGCTGCTGTGCTTTTTGACAAACATGTTAAACAGTTGTAAAGCAACTACCAGTAGTGTGCTTTGAGATCCACTGATTCACAATGAACCACTTGTCATACAGTGTAACTTGCCATCTGTACTGGGTTCCCTGAGTAACAGTATGGGGGTGGGGGGGCATAACACTTGGTAACAACAGGTACCATTGAAACTAAAGCCACCACAGAACAAGTGGCATTCAACAATATGGGGAGAACAGCCCTTGTGCTCACAATGTTGTCCACTGGAACCCTTCACTCTACAGATCCTGTGTGAAGCTTGGAATAGCCAATGTGGGGTCAGGATCCAACGGGGCATCATTCCTGGCACCATGTGTGTGAGTATTGGTAGCAGAGGGCAAAGTGGACGAGGCACTTGAGGGGATGCTGCCTTGCTGTGGGTTTGAATTCAAATGTGCCTGACACGAGACAGTAGGTGGAAATCCTGTACCACCACCTGTCACCCTCATTCCTATCCTAGGGTTGCCAAGCATGGGTGTCTGGTACATGGTATGGGAGGACAGAGAGCCACAGGGGATATCATTGGCATGCTGGATGTTGCCATGAGTATACTGTGAGATAAGCATTGTGGGACATGACAGGGGTACAAGCGGTGGCCATAATGCCTTGAGCACTGCCGACCTGGGTGGGACTTGTTGCAGTACGGGTGATGCCTGCATACATACTTGCTGCATTACCAGTGTCTGCAGGTGGCACACTACCCTGTGGCTGGACCATGACATTTGTGGCTGCCTGTTGGAACTGCATCCTTAAGAGTTTCAACATGTTACTAAAGAATTGTGCATTTTGTTCTGCCTCCTGCTTCCTTAATCTCTCCTTCCTCTCCTCCCTAGCCCTCTCCCGTTCCAATTCAAGCAGCTCTCGATGCTGCTGCTGCTGCAGCATCTGCCATGTGGGCTCAAGCACTGCTCCAATCAGGTCGGCCAGTCTTCATTCTTTCTTCTTCTTTCTCAGGTTGAAAAGTGGTTGACATTCAAATGAATGCTTGGCAGCTCTTCCCCTGCTACCACCCAATGTATCGCTTGATGTTCCGGGGCGTTCATCATTCACAGAACATGATGCAGCAGATGACACAGATGATGCCTCCAGCAGATCATTATCCAAGGATGTCTGATCATCGTTCTCATCATCTGCAGAACAACAAACGTTGTGTATGAGCATGCCACACATGGTTATTCGCAGGCTGCAACAGGCAAGTGGCATAGTACCTATTGGTAATGTCTGCTGACTGACAGCACTGCAACTACCCACCTCCATCAAAACAGCTTGATCATGCACAGTGTACAAAAGAACTGCGAAAAAGACAGGTCTTGGCAGCATGCCCCAGCCAACCCCGCCAAGCACCCTCCCAACCCCACCAAGCACCCCAATCACACCCATCCATAATTTGTTGTCATAAGCAGTTACCATGCAGTCAGCATTATACAACTGCACTGCAGAACGCTGGACATGGTAGTATACCCCCTACCTCCCGGACTACATTAATGTAGTCATTGGCATGCGGTGCCGTACTGCACTCGAGATGCCTCTCAGCCGCATCATGCCACCCAGTATGTCCTACCCACCTCTCACCCCCCAGCACCCCACAGAGTGACTGACATTGTGTATACCTGACTCTCCACCTGCCTCTACGTCAGCATCAACTATGCTGGGCTGGCATGACTCCTCCATCCCCGCACCATCACCGTCATCATCGAATTCCACAGCAGAGATCTCCAGGACAACGTGGGGTTCAGTTGTTGGCCTTGTTCCCAGTATTTTGTCCAATTCATCGTAGAAGGGACACACCACACGCCCACCACCCAAGCGCCTGTTGCTGTCACGAGTCTTGTGATAGCGCACTTTGATTTGTTTTATTTTGTCTCTGTATTGTTTGGCACTCCTTTTGATGCCATGTTCAAAAAGGTATTCTGACACTTTCTGATACACCTTGGTGTTGCGACGTGCACTAGCCAATTCAGACTGTACCCATTCCTGTGTCCAGCAGTCAACCAGTAATTTTGTGGCCTCATCAGGCCATGTGGCACCACGGTCAGACATACTTACACCTCCACAAACTACAATGCTGCCTACTGCCTGTGCAGGTTTTGGGTCACAGGTGACTTACAGGTGACTTTACTGGCCACGCTCAGACCAACCACTCTGCTGATCCTCAGTTCAACGTGTAAGCCTATAGCCTGTTGCACAGACTGCAAAAACACAAGCTTTGCTGCTTAGTACTGCTGTTTTTTTGCTGCTACACCAGCTGGTGGCATTACATTGGCATCGCCATGCCTGCCAGCACAGGTTCACTACACTCGCGATCAGCGCTGTGTAGCTTCCTGGTTCTACCCCTTCTTTACCTCCCAGACTGCACCAGTGCACTGCTGCAATGCATTGAGGCATAGTAGGGGACTGGAGGGTACACAGTCACACGTCCATACTGCAGGTTGTAACTTTACAGACCTGGAACCGTTACCAAAACCATTGTAGAAACCATATACAAACAGGTTTCTATAACGGTTTTGAAAACGCCTTCTGTAACATTACAGGTGTAAACGCAAACCGTTACAGTAACGGTTTGACCACTCTGTAACGTTACAGAGGCATAGTGTGGACAGGGCCATAATAATGTTACTTCATAAATCAGACAAAGGTTTATGTTCATTAGCTAAAAGGATTGCTGTGAGAGAATAAATGTTTTGCACATAAGATAAGCGCTGACCACTTAATGTTCAAATATTGGTCCCGAACATGACACAACACCAGTAATTCTGCCCTAAGATACACTGAAAAATTGTTTGCCTCCCCCCCCCCACCCACAATAAGTTTGATTCATGCCCCATTAACACAGAAGACTTGAGCACTTCTCTTCCTCTTGGGAGATTCACACAACTGTCAGTCACTTCCATCCAGTAGCCTCAGTACAGAAAATGATTTCCATATTCTAAAACTGCAAAACAGCATCTCAAAAGTGGAAAACTGAAATACAGAGAAATTAGGTTTAGGTCACATTTCTCTCTATTTTCTTTTTTACCCAATTTATGACTTACGTTTGAAGAAATATATTAATAGCTTAAAAAGAAAATATCAAGTGCTAAAGAACTGGAGTAGAACCCTTGTATAGATTATGAGTACAATTAATTTCTTAGATGTGGTTTCCTTAGTAAAATGTAATTAATGAATAGAATTGTAATGTACCATGGATGAATCATACACAACTGTTGTCAGGCAAAAAAAAATCTATCTACTATAGAACCGTTTCTCAAGTTTACGAACATATGAACATATGAATGTGCCAGCAGAAACAGACCATTTGGTCTATCTAAGTCTGTGGGTGTGCAGCTGGCACCCCTAGTTTGCAGCTGCCCACCCTCCCTTTGTGATCCCCTGCCCCATCACCTTCCCCACCCTCACTCTACCCTGTTCTCTGTTCCATGCCCTTTTGAAGCTGTTCACAGATTTACATGAAATCACCCATTCTGGTAGTGCATTCCATTTTGCTACCACCCTCTCTGTGAAATACTGTCTCCTCATTTCCCTCCTAAATCTTCCCCCCTCTATTCTTAGCCCATGCCCCCCTGGTATCCCTCCCCCTCCTTAGCTTAAAGACCCCGTCTGCCCCATCCTTGTTGATTCCCCTCAGATACTTGAATGTCTCTATCATGTCCCCCCTGTCCCTTCTATCCTCCAGAGTGTACATATTCATTTCTCCCAGCCTGCTCTCATAGTCTCTCCCCTCCATTCCACATATCATCTTTGTTGGCCTCCTCTGCACCCCCTCCAGTAGCCTGATATGACGCTTTAGGTATAGCCTCCAAAACTGCACACAGTACTCTAAGTGCAGCCTTACCAGCGACCTGTAAAGGGGCAAGATCATCTCTCTTCACCTGGATGAAAACCCTCTCGCTATGCACCTCAGCATTTTGTTCACTTTTGCAGCCGCTCTCCTGCACTGGGCAGTGTTGTTCATGGTCCCTGTTATCATTACCCCTAGGTCCTTCTCCTCCTCAGTGATCCCCAGCTTAATCCCCCCCACCAGTATTATCTCTTTGGGTTCTTCGACCCAAAGTGCATAACCTTACACTTCTTTGCATTGGACCCCAGCTACCACCTCTCTGACCATTCCTCTAGCTTGCTTAGGTCCCCCTGCAGCTGCTTCCACCCCTCCCCTCTATTCACCACTGCTCCGATTTTGGTGTCATCAGTGAACAGACTTACCTTGCTTACCACCACAAATTCTTAACGGGTCTATGTGATAATAGCAAGCGCTGAACAGTGACTCACATTATCGTGACATCAGGGCGGCGAAAACAATTTTGCCACCCTGACATCCTTGGCGCACGGAAGAACAGCGCCAGGGATTTAAATACTTTGCTTTCTGTGGAGGGGCTGTGGCACCCCACCACCACACGAGGTGCTTCGGCCCCCCGCACCCCCTACTTAAAGATTATCAACTCCAGGGGGTGCATGTCGGGGGTGGGTGCAAATGCAAAATAAATACAAGTTCTGGGCCGGGCACAACAAAAACGCAGTAGCGCCTGACCAGACATGAACCCGGAACCCCAAACACTACAAGCGGAGGCCAACCCCTGACTCCACGGCACAGCTTGGCAGCCGACCACAGCGCCACCCTCTACATCCTCTCCGCCCTCCCAGGCCATGCTCGCTCCCACCCTCCCCCCGCACATGCGTACATATAGCGACATCCTGTCACTAGGGTCACCCACAACCCTACATCCAGTTGCCCCCTCGCCTTTCGCCCACATCACATCGCCATTTCGGATGGTGCCGACTTTCAGGCGCCAACCTCATTTGCTACCATTCTTAACATTTCTTTAGTACTTAAGGCAAATTCTTGTGGACTGTGGGAAGGTATTAATGCTCACAGTAGTATTGGAAGTGTGTTTTGCTTTCAGTTACAGTTGTTCTTTCATTTCCTACCTTAATTTTCTACTTAGCATTTCATGTATTCTGCAGAATAATTTTGCACCTGGTTAGGAGTGGCAGTAGAACTGTGTTCCTATAGTTACAGTAACCCTGAAGGCATGCTGTTTTTGTTTCTTCCTATGAACTGCATTGACTGTTTGCATTTCCCCACCCCCAAAAAATCTGTCAAGATGCAGAAGAAAAGATGCACTGCTGGGTGCATGAAGGTATCCTATGCTGGCTTCAAGGTCAAGCTATAGGATTTCCTGATATTTCAGACTGTGTGCACTTGCTCTGGTTGATGTATGATGACTGCTGCATCAATGTCAAGTTATATCCTGTACAGGTCATAGTGATTATAATGAACTTTCACTGTATTGCACTTTACTGTACTGTACTACACAGAGTTTCAGCTCCTGAGTCACAGCTGAAAATGGAGACTTGTTTCTCAAGTGTGCCTACCCGGTCAACAAAAACAACAACTAGCCCAATAAAAGTGCTGCCAGAGTAATCCTGCGGCCAGTGTCCACACACAACAAAAGAAAAATATGGTGCACACATACAGGCCCTTGGCTAGTGAACCATTCAATAGTTCAAGTGACAAAAAGTAGAGCAGGTACAGAAATTGGGCTCAGGCTGCATTTAGCAATTTAATGCATGCCAGTTGACTGTGCCACTTTGGTGGCTAGTTAACAGATCTCAACTGCATTTTGGTAGCTGGGACACTGCAATGATGCAGAAGCCTAGAAGGCTATTTCAGTTGTTCAGCTGTACTTATTTTTTAATGTTGTTGTTGAATGGATAACTATTATACTGGTACACTAGTGACGCCATAATTTGGGTTGAATAGGCACATCTATGTTAAACCATTATTTTCAGCCACTTATAACTCAGATGCTTTTGGACCTAAAAACATAAGAATCGGCATGCACACCTTTTGTGGCAGCATTTTAACTTTCAAAATCTAGAATATTTAGTTTCAGTTATTTTGTAGTTAAAGGATGGCATGAAACCATATAAGTATCAATCTTAAGACATTTTGTTTGCTCACCTGTAACTAAAAAATGGCTGAGATTCGAACCCTTGGAATATCATGTTTGTTGGATCTTGTTCCAAGGGGTGCTGTTGGAGCCTTTGGAATAAAAAAACATAAAATTAAAAGGTTATAAATATAATAAACTGCTCCACAACAAAACAAGCATCATGTATCTTTCCATATTGTGCTTTCAAACGCCATAATATTTATTAATTATTTTATAGGTCATATCAGCTCAACAATGCATGTATCAATAGGTATTAAGAATATCTCTAACAAAAACACTCATCTACAAGTCAAGCAAATTTGCAAGCTGCTTGACTTGTGGCTGTTTGTTTTTAGAGATTTTTTTTTTAAATAGTTATTGACATTTGTGTTGTTGAACTGATATAATCACTGTGTATACCTCTGACACCCTCACGCATAAAAGAGGAGTGTCTTAACACTGTAACCGCGCCTTGAAAAAAGCGCATGTCAACATAAAACGTCAGTGTCATGTGGTAGGGTGAGTGCTGCTTGTTAACATGTGTTTTAGCAATACACTTATAGGTTTTTAATCCTGCTTTAGAGTGGTGTTTTTTTTTGTTGTTTTTTGGTGGATTAGTGCCGTTGGACCAATATTTCTTTCAATTGGCCTTCCTGTTTTATCAAGGCTCTAGCTTTGGTTCTAGTAGCCATCATTTTCTGTTATCAGTAATGTGGTTCAGACAATACTGCCAGTCACATTTAGGAGGCTTTCATTCCCCCCGTGCTTTGCCAATGATGGCTTCGTCAGGGGGCAGGGAAACAAGAGACTTGCAATATTTAAATAGTCTCAGGCTGATTGACAGGCAATAGTAACTCATGTTAGTGAGAAACTAATTACAAAGTGAGTTAAATTCAAATAATATAACACAGAATTAAATGTTGCACTTTTTGAAAATTGTACATCATACACAAAGGAATGCATAACAGAAGCAGAGCCATCATGGAGGGGGGGAGCAGGACTGAGCAGCCAAAAGGCATCTCTCCTGTCCCAGGAAGGTTGTTGCCCCCCCCCCCCCATAGCTCCACCCTATTGGGTGGAGGTCCGTTGGGTAGCGTAGGTGGGAGGGGGTGGCAAGTAGTGGGAGGGTGCTTCAAGGCATGGAATGCACGTGCCTCCACATGCACACAAACATGGGTAAAAACCTGGGATAAAAATCTATATAGAAAAAAAACTTTACAAAAACATATTGCTAAACATCTTAAAATTATACATCTAGCAGTCCAAAATCAATATTTCTCAAGGTACTGTATTTCAGTGAAACACTGTCACTGTATTATCAGGGGCTGCTAGAAAACATATAAATACACCACCTTTCTTCACTTCTGTCCTGTGATCACCCTTGTACACAATTACCAGGAATTCCTGAGGATCCACAGGAACAGTAACATCCAGGATAGGTGATAGGTAGAGTAGGTAAGAGTGAGCAAACTTTAGGTCCAGGAATAAGTGATCTAAGGAAAGAAAACAAATAGTATTTTGAGTACCTTGAACAATAATATAAAAGCAACAATATTTAAGCAATAATGCATGGGGGGGGCATTGTGGTGGGATAACGGCTCACCTCACTGAAGCATGAGTGAAGCGGAGTGCTTCCACCATCTGAGAAGGGCCATTATCCCACTACAACACCCCCTGGAGTGCCTTATTGCGATTTTGAAATGGTTCCATAAGTAATAGGAAATATTTTTTTAAGTTCTTGCTTTTCAATTTAAATTTGTAAAAAATGAAAAAAATGTAAAGTAAAAATTGCATATTGGAAAAAACTAGTCCATGTCTTGGAGTACAGTTTTACTGTTTGTCCAGCAGCTGGCAGCAAACCTGCATGTAAGCTGCTATTTTTACAGCTGCAGTGGGCATGTGCAAAAGGGCTAATATCATCTTTTCTGTCCGTGGAACTGGCTGAGGGTGTAAATAGTCTCCTCCACCTTATCCTCCTCCAAGAAATGCTTTCTGCCATCAAATAAAGAAAATTCCAAAATAAAAGATATTTGTAGCTGTTTCTAATGACCCTTCTCCATCCATCCTTCCAATTAACTAAATCTGCTCCAGTCCTGATGGAATCCATATAGCTTCTGCACCCGACTTCCATCCTAACTTGTCCACCATGGCCTAACATTATGATCCCCAGATCTGCTCCCACAACTTTTCTTTGCCCATAATATTGTTTCCTCTATATTCTACTCCTCCACTCTACCTCCAGCCCTCTTTTTACCCCTCCTTACTCCTATTTTCTGCTATCTCTCCCCTCCCCTCTTACTTTTTACCTATTCCTTTTCTCCACTACATCCCCTTTAGCCCTCTTGCCCATTTCTTGTTCCCCTTTCTCCAATGCTTCAACTCTTCCTCCTTATTTAACTACTCCTTTCTTGTTGACTTTACACCCTCCTCTTCCAATGCCTCCCACCGGTTTATGCTCCTTATACCTACCCTGTTATGTCTTAATCGAGCACTATGTATCATATGTACTTAAACTGTACCTTCTTGCTATTATAGCTATTCCTTATATGTAATGTGTACTTGACTGCATATTGCTTCAGGACCTCCTTGGGAATGAGCCTTATTCACTGTTATGTTTACTCTTTATATGTAATGTGTACTTGACTGCATGCATGCTTCAGGACCTCCTTGTGAAAGAGCTTGCTCAACAGAGTTTTTCCTGCAATAAACTTGAACTTGAAATAAATACGCTTTCATGTCAGTCAATGGTTGCAGGGCATCGGTTTCTTTCTTAAAGGGGAAGTCTCCCATATTTACACACCAATATTTTCCTAAATCCTTATGTGTAACTGTTGTGTGCCCCCTCCAGTTGCCATCAGTTCTACTGCTGTTCAAATCTAGTTTGTAAATAAAAATATTCAGCCCCCAGAAGTTACCATTGTGTTTGTTCTCCATGTTGCCATCATTGTTGCTGGAGGGTGATGTCATCAGAGCAACAGATAATGGTGCTGCACTAAATGTAGTTCCACCAGTAAACCAAACCCACAATGTTTGATTCCCCCCTTGAGTAATGGGTGTACTCTTTAAGTGTTGTGCACATCTTGTAGTGCAGTTCTAATAGGGGCTTGGACCGTGCGAGTGTGATACAGCACTGATTTGACGTGTACAGGTATATACAGTAGTAATATAAAAAAGTGCCTGTATTTGTTGAGCTAATGTTTATGTTAGCAAAAACAATCTTACCCAATAAATGACTCTGGGTACGATAAGAGTTTTGAGTAGTATTATACAGCTATTGTATTATTTTCTATTTGTGTTAGCATTTTCTGTTTTGATTGACACCAGCAGTGAGAGACTATCTTGCAAATATGCCCCTTTTCCTTTGTACAGTAACTAGGCAGTCAGTGATCAGATGGCTGCTGTAAAGCAATAAAGAGTTCAGCTATAACAAGGGATAGGTTGCCAGGAAAGCATCAACTGCAGTATATGGAAGGAGGGTGATCTAGTGGTTAAAGCACAGGCACAAGAACCGAGAAACTCAGGTTCACATCCTACTAGTGTTCATTACTCTGTAACCCTTAACAAGTTCCCTAACCTCTTTGCGAACTGTGATGGCCCCTCAGCATGTCACTTTGGAGGTACTGAGGACAAGCTGTGGCAGTCCCCCTGACTTGTAATGCCAGCATCTGAAGTAGGATGTCCCTCATAAAGCAGATGCTACACGCCAGCTGTTGTAGGTAATGACACTAATCAGTCTCAGTGTTTGTAGTGCTCTGTATTTGCTTAGCTCACTCCTCCCATGTCATATGCATTCTTTCTCTTGGTATTTCCAGTCAGCAATTTGGATTTAAGGAGCATTTGAAATGTAAAATAATACACTTTATAGAGTAAGTGATCTAGCTCTCCACTTTCAGGCTGCTGAAAGGGGGATGTGTATCATTTGTGCAAAGGAGGAATTCAGTCTTGTGTGATCCTTTGAGAACCTGCCCAGGCCCACCTTGTAAATAACTCTTCTCAAGGGTGTTCACATGGTTAAATACACATTGACTGCTTGCTTGATTGATTGATTCAGTCAACTCCTTTCCACAACATGTTGAGAAATGAGCAGTATAAAGAAACAGATGTTGTTTCCTGTCACTGAAATAATATTAGATGTATTATTTGCTATGCACATATTAAGGCTACAAGTACTACTCTCTGTGTGAGTTGCATGACAGGACTGTCTTAAACCATTGCAAACTTAAAGTAGAATCAGGATAGACAGCATTGATAACTTTATGTTTTCTTCTGCACTGTTGCTGCAGTGACATCAAGGAATGGGAGGGGTTGTATTACAGGTGACTCATTTGCATGTAAATGGAGGCTTGCTTGACACTTTACAACCTTGTGTCAGAGCCTCAGACTCTAGATACGTGTTGCAACAGAAGAATGTATAAAAAATACATCAGACATATCCAAATCATAAATATACAGGAGTCTTCTCCTTTAAATGGGAGGTACAAGAACTGGAACCTGAGTAGTGGGAGGCAGCATTAGGTTTTTCTTTGGGGTAAGATCCACCCCCACCTCCACCTGAGAAGCTCCTAAAGATCCACCCCCACCTTTTTGTTGGCTCATGTGGGAGGGGCATGAGGTGGATCTATCATGTTGGAGCAACTGACTATCAGAGTTGCCTGGGGCATCAGAGCTTAAGGTTCAGAAGGAAAGAAAAAGTAATTAAGGAGTGCCTGACACTGCATTCTTATACAGCACTTGTGAAACTGCATCCTGAAATTACAGCACTTGAGGAAAGCAAGCACCTGCAACATAAGAATGACAATTAAGCTATAAGCCCACAAAGGAGTAAAATATGTCACCCAAAGAAGATTATCTCATATTGGATACTAGAGTGTCTGTTTCTTAAAAGCTTTTTATACCCCCAACACACACACACACACACACACACACACACACACAGACACACACACACAGCTGAAGCACCCACCCAAATAGCTAGGGGAAGCTCTACATTTTTATTTCTCTGGGACCTGAAGTTTAGCAGTAATGTGTGAAGAAAATAAAGTCTTGTGTTTTGTGCATTTGAATAGGTTTAGTGCTTTGAAGTTAAAAGATATAAATATATATACATTGTCTCATGGGCATCTGAAAAGGAAGGAAATACTACTGAAATAAATGTTATTCTGATGATTTATTTATTTATGTGTAAGACTTTAAGTGTAGTTCTGCCTAGGTCACAGACACATAAGCTATAAAAAGTGCATTTAAGGATGGATGTATTAGTCAAAGCTTGTAGTTGCAAAATAAATAAAGAAAAATAATACATTGTGTTTTTTTTTCTTTCAATTGTTTAACCAGAAGTGGCACACTAAGCTGAAAGCTTGTTTACAGGGGCAACCTGGGAGCACATGGAAGTTAAGTGACTTGTTCAGAGTCACCCAGCATGCAAGTGGGGGCTGTGGGATTCAAACCCAGATCTCCAGATTTGCAACTCAGAGCCTTAAACCACTGTGCTATACTGCCTCCCTAGTTATGGCAGTCATCTGTTTTATGGTTCATGATATTGGTATAGTAAGCAGCAGTACATTGCATAGCAGGAGTAAAATGTCAAAAAGTAGGTAATGCAATAGATGTGGTGAGCAGCTGCTGAAGTAAGAAATATATTTAGGATAGTAAAATATTCCTGTTAGAAAACTGATAAATGTGTGACATTTGCATCTCAGTTTCAAGGAGGTCCTTATGGGGTGTCAATGTACAATATAAAGTAGTTATAGTTTTTAAGTTGTCTGGGTAATTGCTTTGTACTACTACTGTTACTAAATTTAAATTATTCTATGAAGAAAATTAAGTTTATGTAACTGTCTATGAATGTATTAAAAACAGTTACTTGTCCTTATAATGTAATGCATTAAATGCTGTTGCTAGGTTAAGAAGTCACATAACAAAACCCAGGGCATTACGGTTTCTGACCATAACACCCTGCCCTGTAGGGACTGACAGACATCAGAGGTGTGACTTGGGATTATCAACAGTAATGCTCACGCCATTCCACCCCCATCCCCACCCTGCAGCCAGTGGCAGGTATCGAGGTGTGCCTTTGACTCTTCAGCCCCAAAGTTCACTCCATTTTCTTATACAGTACTGTACCCATTTCAGAGTATTTCCTTATGGAATGGGGTGAGTGTAAAGCTTGAACACCCCAAGGCACACCTCGACACTTGTCTGTGTCTGCAGGGTAGGGTGAAGTGAAATGACACAAGCGTTATGGGCAATGACCCAAAGGCACATCCCAATGCCTGTCCATCTCTGAATGTTGGATGTGGGGTTGGCGTCACTTCAATACTTCACTGTCATTCCTATTCTGCCTGTTTGTTTGTGTGTATGAGTGTCTCTCTCTAGCTATATGTCTATGTAATTATCTATCTTTCAATCAATTGCATGTATCGCTATTTTTACCTATTTCTAAAACAAACCTGCATATCACATTTGCCTGCACTCTGAGCACATACTTATGAAACTGTGCATATTTGTACTCCACTTCTGCATAGACCTCATACTTTCCAAATATTCCCATTATCACAAGCATAACTACCTTACCCTTATCAAAAACGACCCCCTCTGAAAGTTACAATCACATTTTCTCTGCTAACAGTCCATCATTACACCTGACGTCCTGACATCAACACATTGCTTAAATATAACTTACGTAACCTCATGGACAAAAACCCTGTTTCTCTAAAAAACAAAACTGTGTAAATAATCCCAAGGCTGAACATATGCCAGCCATTACTTTTTCATGTACTGTCACCTTCTGTACCATCATGGGGATTTGCATATATTTCCCATGATGCTTTGCATTACTGGTGTATGTGCAATTGTGTTTTCTTTAAAATCTGGCTGTCCAGCCAAAATCATCTGGGACAACACATACCTCAGTAGCATTTACTCTGGGGTTCTTTTGTAAACCTATATTGCTTTCTATTCCTTCCATTAAAATGTACACCTCCATATATTTTCTAATAATGAGTATGCCTTCCTTAGAACAGAAACTAAAACTAATCTTAATACTTACAAATCATTGCATTGTTTCTCCATACCTCCTTAACAATTCCACACAACTTCACTAACTTCATTATGCAGCCATGGTGGATCTGACCAGAGTTTGTTTTCTTTGGCAGTGATGTGCCTGTCAGAGCGTTTAAGAAGAGCTGCGTTTGTCAGCAGTTTTTGATGCCACAGTCCTAATGGGGCATGTGAGGAAGAACCGTGCTGAGCGACAGTTTCAAATGAACCACATTCAGCAGCAGTTTCAGACAATGCAGTTGGCGGCATTTACAATGGCTGCCAGGTCATCTGAAGAAGAATTATATTGGGCAGCAGTTTTAAAATCGCCATCGGTGAGATCCACAATGGAGAGTAGGATGACAGTGGGATTACAAAAAGAAAGGTGTTTTTTTCTCAGAATGGATAATTTAGAAAGGGAAGGTTGTGGCTGCTTAGGGAATCCCTGCTGCTCCCCATATGTGCTGCGCAATCGAGGGCTACCGAAGATATATATATATACACACTTTTTTTAAAGAGACATGATCGATCCACACTGTGTGTGGCAGGTGACTTGATGGTCGGCTGAGGTGGATGGCTTCAAAGGTGCATGCTGAGCCTGTTCATCTGGGAGTACTTTCAGCCGGGCTGTTGTGCTGGGATAATGGCCCAGCTGAAAGTAGCTGTGGACCAATCAGGATCCAGCATTTTGAGTACCCATTTCATAATTAACATTACAATACTATAATGAAGATGATATCAGGCAATATAATAGTTGAACACAGACCTACTTTACAGGGCTTTTTGGGTCATTGGTGGGAAGGGGTGATTTTCTGCATCACTTTAGAAAGCATTTCAGGTACCAGTTCTTGTCTAATCCCCCTTGGGTTTATTGTTTATAGTTCAGAAATCCAGAAATTCTCCCTTAATAGGAGGTTGAATTTATTTCCACCTTGTTTTTTGTGTTTAACAAGCTCCAAGCCCAAATATTTGAGGTGTCTTGGGTCACCTCCACGATACTTACAAAAATGCCTGCCTATGGGGATGCCCATCCTTTTGTTTATAATAGACCTAATGTTCTTCTGTAACCTTTCTTTCAGCATACAGTATGGATGGATTTGGCCACATAGCATAGATTACATGGGCACCATAATACATAAACCACAAAATCTGTGGTATATGAGATGAAATCGCTGTTCTCAATTTCAGTGTGTGTTTTTGGACATACAAACATTTTGGCTTGTCTGGAGTATTGGCACACATCGCAATTGTGACTTTTATAATATCCCTTTGGGTGGATAGGTAACCAGCTAGTTTTGTTTTCAAGTGGGCCAGATTACTGGCTGTCTATCAGTCTGTCTCTAATACTGCCACATTTTAAAAAAGTTACCCCCTACAACCGCCTCTATAAATTCATCACTTCGTAAAATTGGCCAGTTATGCCAAATAATGTTGCTTAATTTCCCTGCCATGATGTTGTATTCCATGGAGAGTGTAACTGGACCCCATTCTTTGCATGCCTCACTGTCAGATGTTTTAGGGGTTAGTGGGCTTTTCCTCTGTTTTATTCTTACTTCTTGGTACAGTGAGCTTTCTCTAGCAAACATTAATTATAGTCCCTTTCCGTAAATTTGTGTTTCAGCTCATCCACCTGCCTATCAAATTCCTCTAAATCTGTACAGTGTCTCCATATTCATAGGAACTGACTGTATGGCATCCATTTTTTCAAAGATTCAGGATGGGAGCTATCAAACATTAGTAGGGCATTGGTGGAAGTCGCTTTCCTGACCCATTTGTGATTACTCTGTTGCTTGGTACATCTCCTGTAAGTGTGATATCCAGAAAGTTTACATAATGTAGGCTGATAGTAGCAGTAAATTTAAGAATGAACTCATTTGTATTCCGCCACTATACAAAGTCCATAGCACTTTCTTCTGTACTTTCCCAAACACAGAGGCAATCAATATATTGATAGTAGCAGTTCAGGTTTGACATAAAAGGGTTCAATCATGTTATATATTACATCCTCCTCCTCCCACATGCCAAGAAACAGATTTGTATATGCAGGGGCCACAGAGGCCCCCATTGTTGTACCACAGACCTGAAGATACTGTACCTAGTCAAATTCTAAAGCACTGTGGTTTAGCACAAAGTCGAATGCTTTGGTTATTAATTCAACAGGAATAACATCTCTTATTGGGCTCTTCTCAAGAAAGTATCTGCATGTCTTTATGCCATCAAAATGATGCATGGATGTAAATAGAGCTTCTGTATCCACACTCAGCCAAATACATTCTTTATGCCAAGTAAAATTTTGAAATTTCTTCAAGGTGTCACTGGTATCCTTAAGGTACGATGGTAAGCTGTGTACACTTATGTAGGAAGAAGTCCAAGAAATTACCTGGATTGGTTATGAGTAACACCCCCAAAATAAACAAACAAAAGTATTGGTCTTCCTGGTGGGTTCCTTGTGTGTTTATGTATTTTAGACAGAGTCTAGTATGTAGGTAACACAGGGAATTCACTCTTCATCTGAGATAGTCCCACTCAAGACACCTTCCTGTAACACAATCAGAAAACACCAAGTACAATTTCCTTGTACTGTAATGCTGTTTTTCAAGGACCACAATATTACCCCCTTGTCTGCAGGCTTCAGAATAATATCTTTCTTAATAGACAGATTTTCAAATGCCTGTTGCTCAAGGGGTGTGATATTGTGCTGTCTAGGTCCATTATTAGTTTTCAGCAAATCATTTGCTTGTTTAGTTACTACCTGCTCAAATAAATGAATGGTGTTATTGTTTAAAAGAGGACTGAAATCAGACTTAATGCTAAATAAAGTTTCTCTGCCTTCCTGTAACTCAAAAATGTGCTCACTTACTAACACGTTTTCTGTTTGCTCATTATTTTCATTCCATAAATTGAGCAAAACTTCAAAGTTTGGTCCATTCAAACTGTCCTGTAATGCAGTCTCATTGGGGTCTAGGCGCTAAAAGATGGATTTACTGTGCTTGCGGATCTGTACCTTTGCATAGGCAAATATACATTAGAATGCCATGCACCGGGGGTCCAGCAGACCCCAGGTGGCATTTACGGAAAGGACAGGTGCCCCCTTCCTCACTGGATCCCCTGACAATCATGCAGCTACACATGTGGGTGGTCTAGGAGTGTGCCCGCAGAATGCCAGCAAGGGGTAACAGGATACACAAGCAGGAACCCTACTATATCCATTGCGCACCTCCCTGGACTGTTATGCCAGCTGTGGCACCCCCCCCCCCCACAATGCTGCCACACTCTCTGGGCAGACAAGGAGGGCTGTGGCAGCCATTTCATCACTTGCCTGTCGGTTTAAAATTTTACATCCCTGTGGCTTCCCAAAATCCCCTGCTCCACACAGAGCAGGGGATCCACTATGGGACAAGGATGGGCATCTGACTGTATTGCCACCAGTTTCCTCCGATCCACCCCATGCAGCTGCCTGCTGGGGGGCAGGGCCACAAACAGGCACACAGTGGAGGTGAGGGGTTGTGCATCCCGGCCACAGTGTACCTGTCTGGGGTGCAGAGATATAAGGGCATCCATGTATGGATGAATCGTGCATACCCGATCCAGCATTAGTGCATAGCCCCCATTTTTAGCATTGCTGTTTAGGTCTTGTTGTATATTCTCTCAGAAATCAAGAGGTCCAAGTCTTCATTCTTCACCAAATCCTGTAGGTTACTGACACCCATGTTGTCTTTCTCTGGTGTTTGTCTCACATTTCTCCCAAAACAGTATCTCGGCTTGATCTTGCAAAAGAATTTCAAAAGGTCCATGTTTCTCTGAAATTAATTATGTTTGGGAGTGGACACAAAACTGAGAACTTTCAGAAGTGAGGATATTTCAACTTGTGACTGTTCTTTCTGTGTTAGGTTAAGTATTTGTAAAGGATCCCCTTTGATTCCCCTGATGGGTCCATGCTCCACAGCCTCTATACCCTCTTTGACATATAAGGCTGCACCCCCCACCTTTCTTTTCTCTCTTTCCTGTCTAAACATTATATAACCTGGGGCTGACAAGTCCCAGTCATTATTTCTTGTGGCCCAAATTTCAGTGATGGCTACGAGGTTCACACCAGTGTCTGCCCCAAATGACTGGATCTCACTGATTTTACTACCCAGACTCCTGACATTAAGGCAGACCCCTTCCAGTGAGCTCCAGATCCTCTTTTGTTTTGTGATCCTACACCTGCACTCCTTCCCATTCTCCTTACCCTCATTTTTCTTATTACATGCAGATCCTGACAGCCTTCTCCCTTTGCCTTTTCCACTACTCCTTTTTGAATCTCAGCCTTATTTTTCTGAGCTTACTGCTACCCATCACCAGTATAGGGGGAGCACAAGTTAGGTTCCTCTCCTCACACGCTTTACCATGCTTCCCCTAGCCTTGGTGTCCTCTGTAGTCAGTTTTGTTGTCCAATGTAGACCTCAAACTTCTGCCCCTGTGCACTGTTCCTCTCTCTTGTCAGGTGAAGGCCATCCCCTTTGAAGAGTCTCCTGTCCCAGAAGTTTCCCCATTCCCCCCAAAGCAGTACCTTATCTCTGGACACCATCCCTTTAATCACACATTTATTTCCTCTAGCACTTCCCTCGTCACTATATATTTTTCTCCCCCCTACTCCACACAGGGAGCACCTCAGTAAAGGCCACGGAGGCTGAGTGTGCCTGCAATCTGTCCCCCAGTCTCTAAAAATTCCACTCCTTTTGCCCCACAAGCTAGTTCATCATTGTACCCAAGTGTACCCGCACTCCCCAGCTCCCCATCCCTCTCTGCTATCCTTCCTATTCTGTTTATGTCCTGGATGGCTGATGCCCCAGTAAGACACCTGGCAGTCCCCCCACCCATCAAATTTTCTACTCCCCTGATCATAGAATCCACAACCACTAAGACTCTCCTAGTTGCCTTCTTCTTACTCTCACACCTGGATGCCACTAGGTTGTCACTCCCATTTCCTCTGACTGACCCAGAGTCCCCACTGGTTGAGTTGGATACCTGAGCCTCCCCCAGGGGTGCAAAGCAATTTGCAATCAAGATGTTGTGGGGTTGATTAACCTCCATATGGCTGCCTCTGCCACCCTTCCCCTTCCCCACCTCTCTGCCCCTAACCTTTTAGAGAAAATAGCACAATGTAGCATCCACTAAATGTACAGGAACCAGAGAGCAAATTTGATGGCAGGTAGGAAGCCGAGAGTGGTGGTGGATGGTTCACTATTCAAAGTGAAGTGATGTTCTGAGTGGAGTACTGCAAGTGTCCATGCTGACTGGGACCAGTCATCTTTAGCATATTTATTATTGACCTGGAAGAAGGGAGTCAGCAGGAGACTGCTGACATTTTCTGATGACACTAAATTAGCAGGAAGACTGTACACAGCAAGGGGGAGGTATTACAAAGACACCTGAACACATTAAGTGTGTCATGCAAAAAATGGGGCATTTGATTGAATGTGGGGAAGTGCAATGTACTACACCTAGGGATGAGGAATCTTGGTTGCACATACATCCTGGCTAGGTTCCCCACATCACCTACCTCAACTGTGGGATCTGTAGCCCCGGCATCCCCCTCCCCCCAGTTAGTTTAACTGTCAGCCAATGTTGACTTCAAACTTCTGCCCTAATGCACTAGTCCCATCTCTTGTCAGATAAAGTCTGCCACCTTTGAAGAGCCTCCTGTCCAAGAAGCCCTCCCAGTCCCCTACAAAATGCACAAAGTAATACACTGTTCCTGTTGCCATCATTTTAACCACACACTGAACTCCTTTGTTTCCTGTTTCCTCGTTCCATCTTCCCCCTTCTTCCCCCAAATAGTGAGAACCTCAGAAAGAGCCAAGAAAGCTGAGTGCTTCTTCAGTCTTCCCCCTGCCTCTGTAAGTCCTACTTCACTGTCTCTGCAGGTCGGTTCATCAAATTGTTGGTACAAAGGTGTACCAGCACTCCCTGCTCCATCTCCTACTCCAGTTTCCCTTCTATCCTCTCCCAAATCCAGACAGCCAATGCTCCAGGCATGTATCTGGCCACCCCCTTCCCTTTTCTGCACTGACTACCATCCTCTCTACACCTCCAACCACACAGTCTCCTATCACTAAAATCCTCCTTGCTAACTTCTGCCCAGTCTTGCCTCTGGTGTCACCGTCTTCTTTTCCATCAACACCAACTGACTCTAGGCCCCCACCCTAGTTAGAGACAGGCAACTGTGCCCCTTCCAGTTGCAAGCAATTTGCCACTACCCCTACCACCTGATCTCCTCCCCCTTCTCTTCCCCACCACCTTTCATTCCCCCTGAGCCAGAGGGTCTCTGGGGTAGAGGGTTGGGGGAACCATCTTAGTTGGAGTCACAGTTGGGATATTTCTTCCCTTGCGGCTGCCAATTGAGCTCCCAGAATGTCCTAAATATTGAGCATTGTCCCCTCATCCAAAGTGTAGACCTGAGGATGAGCACTCCACAATACCTATAGCTGACTACCTCCTCCTCACTCTATGCCCCATTCTGGCCTGCTGAGTGCTTATAAAACTGCTTGAGTTACTTAGCAATTTGTGAATGTCAACTGCCTGGTTTATAACCATATCCTATGTAGGTAAAATAAAATTATAACCTTACATGTGTATTGCTAAAAATAATACACATGTTAAGTCATGATTCTGATTATTTTGCTGAAAGAAGTATGAAATGTAATGGTAATTACAGGAACCAGTTAGCACTACAGAGTGCTATTTAGCACTGCCTCTCGCTCCTATAATGTCATTCTGTCAGACGTCTGATAGCCATTTTGTTTTTTCAAATGGGAAGTCTGTTTACATTTTTTTAAATGCTACAAAACTGCATTTATCTTAAATTTATAAATGCAGTTTTAGCAGCAATATAAACAGAAGCCTTTTGTTTACTTCTCTGCAAACCCTGATTTTGGTATTGTGCATTGCCAAAAAAGGTTATTTACTTGTCCTTTAAACTGGCCACCCATGGTGGAGGTGAAGGCCCAGAGCACCCCCAGAAGGTGGTGGCTAGGAACCAGACTGGGTGTGGGGGACAGGTGGAGATTTCATCCATCATGGTCAGGTCCATTTTCCCCTTATTTTAGTCCTGCCCAGCCTCCAGGAACGTGGTGACGTGACACACGATGACAACTGTGTACCAACTCCCCATTCCAACCCTTCCCCTGCTTCTCCACCTGTGGTCACCCAGGTGGCAGTATAGCAGCAAGAAGCAGATCCCCTCCCCCACACACACAGAGAAGAGCATCTGTGGGAATGTTCAATGCCCCTCACCTGGCTGGCCCCATCAAGACCCTGATTTGTTCCTGAACCCAGACTGTCAGCATCACGAGTGGCAGCCCTACCACTTCACCAGTGGGCTGGCCCCATGTAAGTTATCTTTTAATTGTAAAAGCATCATTAATGCATTCAGGCCATCCATGCCCCCCCAGTCTAGTGCACTGGACTGTTTGCCCCAGAGGTGGACTGTCACCTGGATGCATTGCAGACCTTTTACTGTGAAGTGCCCAGTGGTAAGAGACTTGTGGGCCCACAGCACCCTGGGCCACTTTCCACTAGGCTGTGCCCCAACCCCAGTTCCACTGATGCCCTACCAATTTGGGCCTCATTACCAGATGGCCCTGAGTGGCTACCATAATACCAGGGCACCCTTGATTAGCCTCATCATGCTGTGGGAAATTCTCCTTCTCTGGCTACCTCTCCATTCCCTGCACAGCACCAGGGTGCCAACAGCTTGAAGTACCCCTGCAATTATATGGTGCTCTTTCCATCAGTGAAGCAGCACAGCAACACTACATACAGTGCAGCCAACAGGGTGTAATGCAATACTGCAGCATGGTTACTGCAGGAAGCAAGGCAATTTCAATGCAGTTAATCCCTTTTAGTCATGCAGTAGCCTGAGACACAGCATTGCATCCTTGCAGGCTCCACTGTAGTCAGATGCACAAAGGGCACATAGTATATGTGCATGCACTTATCCCAAGAGGAGAGAGCATCTATATTTTACAGTCTTGCTCATCCCACTGCCCATAACCCACACCCCACATAAGTCAAGATATTTGGGAAGTAGCAGGTGGGTGGCAATGGACTCAGTCTAGGTTTCATTTTCCACCTTGCTGCCTCTGGTACAGTGTACTATTTATTTTGAGCCAGAAAGGAAACATACATTCATGCCAGCAATACCTCACAAAAGAGACACAAGGAAAAATCCCAAACTGGCAGACATCACTGAGATGGAGCTAAAACATAGGGAATACAAATTCCCATCACAGACTGATGCACTGACCCACGAGCAGATAGGATCAGAAATAGAATGAAGACTCAGCGTACCTTAATAGGTGTCTTCTTAATAATTTTGTTTTTATTTTGTACTTTTTCCTCCTCCTGTGTCAACCGGCCCCCTTTCACTGGTCCCCTCAGTCCCATCACACTGGTGTTCACCAGGTCTTACCTCAATGGCACTGAGGTGCCCAACTGGCCAGGTGCAGAGCCTGAAGAGGACTGGTGTCATCCTCCTGGTTGACACCATTTTCTGCCCTGCATCTTCCCCTTCATGGTATGAGCATGCACGTGGAGGCATGTGCACACCATGTACCCATGCTCCTGTGCCTCCCTGATTCCAGTGCTGCCTCCCACTTCCACTAGGGGCAGCCAAGGAGCAGGATGGCAACCCTTCCCTCCCAGGAGGCAGAGCAGTCCATCAGATGCTCGATCCTCTCCTCCTGCTGACCCCTGGCAACCTGAGGGTCGCCTGACCCCAGAGTCACTAGTGTGGTGCTAGGTAGGCATCCAGCGCCTCAACCCTCAGCACCACCAGGCCAGCTACTTCCTAATAAATTTAATGGACTATACAAAGTGCTCTAGAAACATGTAGGCAAAAATTGTGCAGAAATAAAACAAGCTAGCAGAACTTATGGCATTTAAAATAATCTCACTGGCACCAAATAGGTGCAAACTCTAGCAGCTGGTATACCAGGTGGCTGTAAGACAGTGTGAACATACAGAACATGCACATACACAACAGCTGATGTTTCAGCTATGTGCCTTCTTCAGAGTTGATTTGTCCATACTACCCCAATGATTAAATAGGCAATTTCATGTATGTTAAATATTGGGGCATGATCTCTGTCAGCCCATAGCTCACCGCCACGAATAATACATATACAAAACATGGGGGCATATAAGAACAGCCCAAAAGCTTGCTGTCACAACCAACAATAATAAATACCAAAAAGACATAATTAAAAATACTCAAAAACAATTCAATGGCAAGTCCTCATTCAGTACCCTTTGACACAAAGTCTACAAAGTATAAATCCAATAACATTCACATTGAAATAATTTCTTATGAAATTCCCCAACCCTAGATTCAACACTGACGTTCTCCACCCCAGTAAATGTTAAATTAGCTGGACAGCCATGACCAGCTTCTAAAAAATGTCATACCATAGCATTTCTTATAACATTATTACAGATCACTGATTAATGTTCATTAATCCTTTCTTTAATTGCCTTTTCATCTGACCTACATAGCCCAACCAGCATGGACAAGTTAATAAATAGATTACACCAGTACTAGAACAATTAATGAAAGAAATAAATTTTAAACTGTTTGCCAGTTCTGGGATGTCTAAAAGTGGAGAACCATGGGTGTTTTATACTGGGAACAGTGGCCACCTCTATAATGCCCTTTTGCTAGCCGTAATTTCTTCTACTTCTCTGGTTGATAAAGACTATGGAGCAACTTGTCTTTTCAGTTCTTGCCTCTTCAAAATGTAATCATGGGCTGTTGAAACTGATTATTAGCAAAAGTCAAATCTCCAAGTAGAACTGGCCAATGTTTATGTATAATGGATGCTATCTTGTTCCCCTGGTTACAATACGTATTCACAAAAGTAATGGGTTGCTGCTGCTACACATTTTTATTCTTCCTGGCAAGCAGACTTGATCTCTCTGTACTCTCTGTAATCCTTGATAAACATTTGAAGGTGTATAACTTGATCAATAAACCGTTGTGCCGTACTTTATTGAGAAAGGAAGAGCGGTGGAAAGCTAGGTTAAATACTATCTCTGTTAGACAAGGGCTTAATGAGATCAAATGGATCTCCTTTATGTAGATGTCATTTTCTAATTCACCCAGCATTACACTTTTAGAGTTATCTGTTTTCCAATTATTTGCTACAATACACCTGTGTTCCCCTCTTCCTGGAACAAATCCCCCCTCACATCATTTTGTGCACAGTTTAAAACAATATCATTGTTTTTTCAAACAAAACTCTTTAATTAGGGAGGTTGCTGATAATGTTTATGTCCTTTTCACATTTTTATTTGCTTTCAGTGTACCATCAGAGTTTCCTAGCGGCTTCAGATGCAAAAGTTGCTATTTTGCAGCCTTAAGGAAACTTCCTATATTGGGTCAGGCAACCAAGTGCATCATACCTGATGGTGATAATGCTAGACACCAACTTTGACAGGTGTCATGGGACCTGGTGATGGTGCAAGCTGGGATATTTACCCAGTAGTAGGAGGTGGAAACCACTTTTGAAAGCAGGCAAAGAACCTGTGTAGTGGGACACCAAAGTGGTCATCTATTTGAGGTAAAAATCATTAGTGTTGAGGCTTTTCAGAATCAAGTCAGCTTCTTAGCTGATGTAAAATCAAAATGTATTGCTTTTCTCTTTTCTAAAGAGGTAAGACACCAGTAACCTTGCATTTAGGAGCTCTTAAAAGTATCATAGTCAGCATTTGTATGGGGTGAGACTTACCGTATATAGCTTGAATTAGTGATTTTTCAAAGGCACTTGCATTGGTTATACAAATACCACAGTTTGAACACATTTGTAATAAATGTGGTAAATAACTAGGCATGTTAACGTGTACAAGGTTGAAAATAGTACATTTTAGGCCAGTTGGAAACAAGTTGGTAATGTAACACAGCTGTTTTTAGTAGGCTGTCGGCTAATGAAGTTTCTTACATGAGGTTTCCTAATTATTACTTATGCATTTGCTGAGTGATATTTAACATGCATTATGGGTGTTTGATGGTTTATTTTGATTGGTTAATGCTCATTAGTTGTAATGTTAATATTAAATTTGTATTTGTTAATTTTACAGTTCAATGCTGGAGAACAAAAGCAAACCGAATGATTTTTGTCTCATATTCTATTGATTGTTAGGAGATAAATAAGAAGTTTTGATCCATTTCTATGTACATTTTTTAATTGTTAATGTGATTATGTAAGTAAATTGATTGAATTTGGTGTTTCATTTGTATGACTTTAGTCACCCTGCTGAAGAAACCAGCGGAGTCTTGAAAGTTTGTAAATTTTGTAAATGTAAATTTTTTTGAATGGTAACTGGATAAAAATAAGCTTTTTGAGGCATTCCATTGTTCAGTTTGTTTTCACCTCTTTACAGAAGATCTGTTTTATACTGCCCATGTTTTGTATATGTATTATTCGTGGCAGTGAGCTATGGGCTGACAGAGATCATGCCCCAATATTTGAATATGCATGAAATTGCCTATTTAATCATTGGGGTAGCATGGACCAATCAGCTCTGAGGAAGGCACATAGCCGAAACGTCAGCTGTTGTGCATGTACACATTCTGAACATGCATGCTGTCTTACGGCTGCCTGGTATACCAGCTGCTACGGTTTGCAGCTATTTGGTGCTGGCATGATTTTGTTTTACATGCCATAAGTTCTTCTGCAGTTTGTTTTATTTCTGCACAATTTTTGCTACGTGTTTTTAGAGCACTTTGTATGGTCCAATAAATTTATTAAGTAGACAACTATTAAGGTAAGCCAAGTCTTCATTCTATTTCAGAGCCTCTCTGCTCATGGGTCAGTGCATCAGTCTGTGGTGAGAACTTGCATTCCCTATGTTTTAGCCACAATGTCCTCTGTTACTGATAGCACTGCACTAACACATAAAAATACAGTTACATAAGAACTTCCCATAACAGCAGATCTTCAAGAGAAGCTCTTGCAGCAGGCCACACTGGTAGGACTAAGCCATCAGGCACCAGGACCACATGGAAAACTTCCAGCTAGCAGTCTACCATAGGGGATCACCCACTGCTGACATTAGTCAGCTGATGTCAGCCTAGCTTATAAAGGTGGGTGATCCTCCACACCTACCTCAGTTCTTCTGCTGGAGACCCTGTATGGGCAACTAATGAAGAACTGAGGAGGTTTCCAGAGCCAAAAGAAAGGCAGAAGAAGTGCGAGAGAAAAAGAGCAGCAGGGGAAGGAGGGAGGAAGCAGAGCCTGCTGCAAGAGCTTCTTAAAGATCTACTGTTATGGTAAGTTCCTACATAACTACTATTTTACTTTGAGGAAGGCTCTTGCAGCAGGTCACATCAGTAGAACAGAGTCCCAAGCAGTACTGGGTAGCACCAGAATAACACCACCGGAGGGAGGACAGATCAACAGCCAAGAGCTCAGGAGAGAAGGCCCTGGAGAACTGCTAGGCCAAAAAGGGCTCTACACCTAAAGGCGATGTCAAGACTGTAATGCTTGGTAAAGGTGTGGATAGAACTCCAGATGGCAGCTGCACAGATGTCCCCAGCAGACACATTTCTGAAGCAAGCCATTGAGGCAGCCATACCCCTTTTGGAATGACCTTTGACCACCCTTGGAAGGGGTTTGTTGTACTTGCAGTAGCAATAAACAATGCAATTTGCTAACCACTTAGACAAACACTGCTTAGAAATAGGAGCGGCCTCTTTTGGGGGTGAATGAAACAAGCAACTGTTCAGATTTCCTGAAATATTATGTGCATTTGTTGTAGTACCACAAAATCCTACAGTAGGTACACCCAGAGTATGGAGCAAGGCCTCCCCCTGATTGGAATACTCAGGAAAATAAACTGAGAGGTGGATGGACTGATTCAAAGTAAACTCCGACACCACCTTAGGCAAAAACTTAGGATTAGTGTACAAAGACACCCTGTCTTTGTTAAAAAACCAAATAAGGCTCCTTACACATAAGAGCCTGAAGCTCAGAAATCCTTCAAACAGAAGTAACCGCAACTAAAAAGAGCACTTTCCACAACAGAAAGCGCAGTTCGCAACTCGCAGCTGGTTCAAAGGGAGGTAAAGTGAGTTTCTCCAACATAAAGTTGAGGTTACATGGATGGACTGGGTCCCAAATGGGAGGTTTCAGATGCAAAATGCCCCGTAGGAATGTGCGGGACACTTTAAGCTGGGTGACAGCTTTACCCTTGATAGCTGCATGGGAAACAGAGATGGCGGAAAGTGCACCTTGATAGAGTACCCCAAGCCTGAATCCAGAAGGAAAAGAGGGTACTTCAACACCTAATTCACTGGGCAGGTGAAAGGATGCAAATGGTGAGTGGCAGCCCAAGTGGAGAAACACTTCCATTTCATAGCGTAAGTGGTCCTGCTGGAGGGTTTCCTGGCAGCCACCAGAATGTCTGTGACCCTAGAGGACATCCCAAAATGGGCAACAGCTAGGTCTGCAGGAGCCACGCATGAAGATGCATGGACTTTAGGTCCGGATAGACCAGAGTGCCCTGGTCCTGGGAGAGCAAGCCTGTGCACAGGGGCAAGGGCACCAGAGGTTCCACTGCCAGCTGTTGCAGCAAGGAAACCAAGTCTGGCATGACCAGAAGGCGGCTATGAGGATCATATCCTCCCTTCCAACTGGAGCTTAAGGAAGGTGTACAGAAACCTCCCTTCCAAGAGAGGGACAATGTGTCTCACCAGAAAACTCCAGGCCCGGATTGAGCGAGCAAAAGCGGCAGTTTTGCACTGAGGGGATGCAAAGAGGTCCAACTCTGGACAGCCCACCTGTCAAAGAGATCTTCGACCACTGAGGTTAGAAGCTCCCACTCGTGACCCTGCAACCTGGAGCGGCTGAGACTGTCGGCCAATATATTTTGAATGCCTGGAACATGTATTGTTGAGAGCTCCAGACTGTGCTCAATGGCCCAATACCAGACTCTCATCACCTCCCGACACAGGGGATAAAAATGGGTCCCCAGTCAAATGAAGGCACCAGTACTCAGAGCAGTTAGTGGATAACTCCAGTGAAGGGTTACAGTCTTGAAATCAGAATATTATTGGGAAAAATTCTGTTTAAGTCACAGAACAGAAAAAGAGCACAGACCATGTCACCAAATACCCCATTTGGTGACACGGACTGTGCTCCGTTTTCTCTATTTCTGTTACTTAAATGGGAATTTTTCCCAATAAATTTTGATTTTCTCAAGAAACTTGTGTGAAGACCCTTCACTGGAGTTATCCACTAACTCCTTGCTCTAGAGTGCTATGGCTTTAATTTGACTGTGTTCTAGGTGGAAGCCCTGCACCAGCACCCTGCCCAGATCTGTGGAGTGCAGCACTCCGCATTGTTCTGACACTAAGAATGGGTCCCCCCCCCCGCTTGTTGATGTAATACACCACACACATTGTCCATCTGCACCAGCAGCAGACTGGGAATGAGATGAGACTGAAAGGCTTGCAGAGCATAAAGGGCCTCTCGCATCTCCAGGACGTTGATATGGAGACCCTGTTCTACGTCCGTCCAGGTACCCTGGATCTGGTGATTGGTCAGATGAGCACCCCATCATAGACAGATGCATCTGTCATGAGAAATCTGATGAGGGGTTGAAAGCTGAAGGGGGTTGGCCAGACCCAGCCACCATGACAAAACCCTACAGACCGAGTCGAAGACCAGGATCAACTAGTCCTGGTCATCTGTGCATTGGTCCCACTGGACCCTCAAGGTCCACTGAGGAACCTGCATATGCAGACAGGCCAGGGGAACTGTGACAATTGCTGCTGCCATGTGACCCAGGAGGCACAGGAAAACCCTGCCGGGGACCTCTGGCAAAAATGCCTTGCCCTGGCTGGTGTCCAGGACTGCTCCAATGTAATAAAGGCACTGGCAAGGACAGAGGCAGAACTTTGGCAGATATATGGTGATTCCCAAGGCCTGAAGGAGACAGAAGGTGTATTCCAGGGTCTGAACTAAGTGGTCCCTGGAGGGGGCTGCTAGTAGTCAATCATTCAGGTAGGGGAACACATAGAATCCCTGCCTCCTCAATACAGCCACTACCACAGCCAGGCATTTGGTAAATACCTGGGGGGCAGAGAAAAGGCCAAAAGGGAAGGCCCAGAATTGAAAACGGGCTCCCTGAAAATGGAAGTGGAGAAAGTAACAATGGGCAGGGAATATTTGGATGTGTAGTTAAGCATTCTGCATGTCCAGAGAGCAGAGCCAGTCCCTCTGGTGCAAAAGGGGTAACAGCCCCTGGAGAGTGACCATCTGGAAGCACTTGTACTCTATGAACAGATTCAGATAACTGAGGTCCAGGATGGGATGAAGATCCCCAGTCTTTCTGGGGACAAGAAGAAGTGGGAGTAACCCCCCCTCCCCATTATGCCTGAAGGATGGGCTTATTGGCTTTTTTTTGAAGAAGAGCCTGGATTTCCTCCCAAACTAGAGGCACGCAGGCAAGGTGATATGTGGAGTTTACGGGGGATTTTCTGGAGGCCACTCTAGAACCTCTAGAGAGTGTGACCATGCTCCATGATCTGAAGCACTCAGTTGTCCATGGTCACCTCCCTCCACCCCTCTAGGTGGAGGGACAACCGATCTCCGACCACCTCCCTTGGATCCTCGGCTGGGGTGGTCAGCTAAGGAGTCAGGAGGTGGGGGCAGGAGCAGGCAGGGGGACCACGGGGGCCCTGGGGGCTCTGGCGGTAGCAGCAGCAGGGTCTGCTGAGGCCTTATGCCTGTGCTGACCCTTGGCAGGCTGGTTCCGAGACTGCTTATGGGAGGACCTGAGAAAGAACTGTTGGCATGCTCTAGGTTGTGATAGGACCAGCTTAAAGGCTTGCCCTGACTTCTGCAGAGTAGAAATGATATCCTGGACATCCCCCCCCAAAAAGGACCGAACCTCGGAAGGGTGTGTCCAAAATGCTGGCCTGTATATCCAAGGCAAAGCTGGACACCTGGTGCCGAGAGACTCCAGCAGCTACCCCATGCCCGTAGGCATCCACAGCATCATAAGCACCCCATAGGACATGCATCACATCATCCAAGCCCAATTTCATATGCTGGATGAGCTGTGTCTTAGCAGTGTCCTCTGGCAAGGTCTGCACCAGGTCCCTGGCTTGGTCCCAAAGAACAGTCTGATAATGGATCATATGGGCCAGGTAAATCAGGGCCCCGGTGGCCAGGGTAGTAGAGGCAAACACACGTTTGCCCAGGTGATCCAGCTGCTTGGACTCCCGGTCCAGGGGGAGGGTACCAAGGTGCTTGGTCTTCTTAGTATGGTCATGTGCCACATTAATCACCACTGAATCCACCTTAGGGTGACCTAAAAGGGTTTGCCAACTGGGTGTGGTACAAACCATCCGCCTTCTTAGGCAGAGGAGGGGTGGTAGATGGGTGATTCAAGCTGCCCTAGCGACATCCTCATAGGAGTCAATCAGAGGGGCACCACCACGGGTAGGGCATCCCGCTGGCAGAGATAAATGGCCAGCGGCATCTTTCCGGATCCTGCTCCTCTGTCTCCCAGACCATAATGGACAGGATGTGATGCATGACATCCATGAAGGTTGGACCGCCAGTGGGGACTTTTGTACCCATCTGAGGACTTCCAGGTGAGGAGGAAGACCCTGAACAATTGGATTAATTCTCAGTGGACTATCTGGGACTGACGCCGGAGGACAGTGTCCTCCTCCAAGAGCCTGTGCTGTCATCAGGTTGAGCCCCTGAGGACCCTGATGTGTGGAGTCACTGCCAGTGGCCTGGATTCTGGGGCTGGGGTCCTGGGGAGGATGTTGGAGGTAGCCCTGAGGGGCAGGGTCTGCCTCTGGATGAAGGACCACCACGCCAAGAAGAGGCCGTTACAATCCACCAGGGGCATTACATTGTACCTTGTACATTTGTAGAAAAGGATAAGAGGGTGCTGGGAAAGGATATTACGGCAGAGGAGCTGGCATAGGGTGCCCAGTCACAGGGCCACCTGGCGCTGGCTGAGGATCCAGCGCTGGCCCAACAGGCATTGGCTGTGGTGTGGGTTGGGGCAGGGGTGACAAAGGGGTTGGGCCAATAGGCTAGGGCTGCAGCAGCACTGGTGGCGGCCCAGCATGCGTCAGCCTGGAACATCCAGGGAAGGATCTGCCGGCATTGGCCCAGCTGGAGAAGCAGGCGCCTGAGGGGATGGAGACCCCTGAGGCAGAGGTGATGCCAGTGAAGAGGAGACAGCTGGAGCTTGCTATGGGCATTGCTTGGAAGGCCTGACATTGGTCCCACTAGTGGGAACCGACGAAGACAGCACCGTGGTTGGGGGGTAATGGTTATGGAACTGACGTCCAAGGAACCAACACTAGCCAAGCCATCTAGCTAACAGCCCATAGAAGATATGGGCCTGAGCTTCAGGGGCTGGGGAGCAAGAGACAAAGTCCCCTGCCCCAAAAAGCCATGGCCCAAGATAGCAATGAGGGAAGGCAGCGGAGCTACTGGGAGCCTGGAGGAAGAGAGGGCTGGCAGGGCTGGGTGAGCCGACCCCCCACAGGGGGCCGACACCATAGCGGTCAACAGTTTGTGGGGTGACCATGAACGGGAAGCTGACTGGGCCCAGTCAGGGTGTTTATCCCGTGCTTGTGCTTCCCGAATTCTTTCTTTGTGAGAAGATGAAGAGGACCCAGAGGACTGTGCTGGTGAGGTAGAAGAGCCCTGGTCTGCAGCTTTTTCTCCATCGTGACCAATTTCTGCTTTAAAAGGTGGCTCTCCAGAGTTTTTAGATGACATCTTCGAGTGGTCTGTTGAATTTTGGCAAACTGGTGGGCTTCGTGTCATGGGTGGGGCTTGGCAGATGAGACGCACAGTAGCCATCCTTTTCAGGGATCTGTTTGTCGAGGCACACTTCCAGGAGCAGTCGAAGCTGAGGCTGGTGGAGACAACATAAACTTGTCATTGAAAACACTGGAAATTGATGGTTTACATAAAGAAGAATGAAAAATAAAAAAGTCCGGCAAGCATGGGAAATGGCAGTCGACTGTAGCTGAGACTTCTGCTAAGGTCCGACGTGCATGGGTCGATGGTGGAAAAAGAAGTGAGGTAGGTGTGGGACCAACCTTCATAGGCTAGGCTGACATCAGCTGACTGGCGTTGGCAGTGGGCAGTCCCCATGGTAGACTACTAGCTAGAAGTTTTCCGTGGTGGTCCTGGCACCCGAAAGCTTAGTCCTACTCTGTGTGGGCTCATGCAAGAGCCTTCCTTGAAGTAAGATCGAATGATTTCAGATCTTCATTGTTTCATTGTGATCACTATGATACAGCAAAAGTTAAACGAAATTCACAAAAATGCTCAACCACTGCCACTTGAAAGCAGGCTCCTTGCATTTTGCCTCCCACTCACTCTTTGTCTAGGGTTGTGTAACATCCCAATGCACAGTTAAGGTCCCCCATACATGGTGCCTATCATCGTGGCCTGCCCTCTAAAAGGCCAGTCATGACATAGATGCATGTAGGTGCATAGTACAGGCAAGCCACTATGGACTGCGTGATTGTGGATGGACACCCTTATCATCACACAACTCTATGAAGTCTATTAGTATCACTGTAGCTGAATGTGTCCCAGATTACAGATGAATGTCTCCTGGCTGAGATGACATCAGAGTTAGACAGTAGCAACTACATTCATGGTGCACAGGCCTAGACTGGATCCAGCAACACTAAATGAACTGCAGTACCTTGGTCAGTTCCAGTTTGACTGTGTGGTACCATAGAGGAGCTGTACACACTACTGGATGCGCTTCTGCCAACAAGGACAAGAAGGAACGTGCCCTTGATGTGTGCACCCAAGTTCGTCCAACATATAACAGGATGTTACCAGGATGAGTCAGTTCTCCATGCCCACGATTGGCCCAGGTCATGGAAACACTGCTGTAGTACATGGAAGACAACATGCACCTCCCAATGACAGCAACAGACATTATGGACACCAGCTAGTTATACTGTAGAGATGCCAGAATGCCCAATGTAGTTCATGTAACTTACTATACGCATGTGACTATAGTGCTACACTCACAGGATGACGTGGTGTTCTATAACTGGAAATCATGCCACAGCATGAATATGGAGGTGGTATGTGATATCACAGAATTAATCACACACGGTGGTCCAAGTATCAGTGCATGAACACATGATGTCTACATCATGGAGCAGTTTCAGCTTGTGCTAAAGCAATGTTCATACAAAACTGAACAGGGTTGACTGACTGGTGAGTACTATGAAGTGTTATTAATTGATGACACCAAGTGTGCAGCATGTCATATGCCTAACATTTTTGTGTTTCTCCAAAGAGCTGACCATGGATACCTACAAAGGATGTATCTGAAATACCATGTTAAGGACATGTCATTCATAAACCCATCTAACCAGAACAGGACAGATAAAACAAAGAGCACAAACAAACCAAAGCCATCAGTGGATGCATGTTTGACATGCTGAAAATGATTTAGATGCATGGACACCATGACAGGTGGCACACTACCGTTGTCCCCTGGAAAGGTGTGCTGCAACTTCATTTTTTGCTGCATGCTGCACAAAATAGTGCACAAATGGTTCCCACTGTGTGAGGGTGAAGAGAATGTGCAGATTCTAGTGTTCATGGGGATGTGATGTGACATATCAATAGGTTATTCACCTGTAACCGTAGTTCTAGGAGTGGTACAGTACATGGTTCACATTGAAACACTGGGAGTTCTTCCTTAAGACCTGATTCACTGGAATGTCTTTAAGCGAAGCTCCTCCCACCACCTGGGTGGTTTATTCCTTGGCTCTGCCCCTGATATCAGACCTTCCATGCTGAAATCAGAGATCCATGTGCCACTTGCCTGGAGAGGCCAGGTGGTGGGGTGGATGTAAACCATATACCACTCCTAGAACTATGGTTACAGGTGAGTAACATATTTTTCTAAGGGTCTGGCTATGATTCACATCTACACATTGGCAGACTTCAGCAGTTCTCCGGGAGGAGGGGGTAATATGCGATCCCTACTTGGCAAACAGAAATTGGAGAACCGAGGCCTCAAAGCAGCATCCCGATGAGACTCTAGGTCAGTGCTGTAATGGGAAATGAAGGTGTGTGCTGGCTTTGGGTGACAGCCCTGCAGATCTCTGGAATAAGGAAGTTCCTGAATGCAGCCACCAAGGCAATGGCATGTCTGGTTGAATGAGCCCTGAGCCCTACAGGAGGCTCCATACCAGCCAACCAATAACAGGCCGATGCAGGAGGTGATCCACCTGCCATGCCTGCACAGCTGTTGGTCTGCCAAATGCTTCAGTGTAGGTAATAAAGAGCTGGTGAGACTTAGCCCAAACTTCAGCCATGTCCACATAGTAGAAGAGTACTTGCTGCAGGTACAAAGAATGAAACCTATGTTCAGCCTCCAAGGATGGGTTGGTAAAGTAAACAAGAAAGTTCATCACCTGGTTAAGGTGGAACTCTGATACAGAAGAACAGTTAAGGAGGCTCCATTGAGAGTGCCTGGAGTTCACTAATCCTTCTGGCTGATGTGATGGCCACCAAGAAGGCCATTTTTAACAATAGGTGTGACATCTCACAACTGTGCACAGGCTCAAATGACTTGCCTGTGAGCACTACCAGTAGTGGCTCGCACACCAGCGGGACAGGTGGTGAAGACCCCTAAAGATGCGGCTAACCATACGAACATGTGAATATACGTAAAATGCCAGCAGATGCAGGCCTCACAGTCTATTGAGTCTGCTCGTTACGCAGCTAGCCCCTCACTTTGCAGCCACATTCTTCTGCACCATTGTCAGCATACCAGCTCATGCTCAGTATGCAGAGATGGCTACCAGGGTTGTCACAGTCATAGCTGGGACAAGTGCCAGAGGTATTCTAAGATGCTAGACACTGGGCAGGTCGGGAATCAAACTCTGGTTCTAACACCAAATGGAAAACTGCTTCCATTTGAAGGTGTAACACTGTTGAGTTGACTCTTTTGACAAGCCTTCACAATGTGGAAAACATTCTCTGAAAGATCCATAGCCTGGAAAACTAGCTGCAGAAAACCAGACTCTGAGGCACAGAGCTTGAAGATCCAGGTGCAGGACCTTCCCTGTTGTCTGGTCAGCAGATCCGGGTGAAGAGGTAACTGCCACAAAGGCATGCTGCTGAGGCTGAGGCGATCCGGGTACCAAAACTGGTGGTGCCAGTTCAGAGCTTTGAGGATCATCTACACCTTTCCTCCACACCTTGACCATCACCTCAGAATCAGAGGAAAGGGAGGAAAGGTGTACAGGAGAGCCAGGGCCTCACAAAGGCATCTTCCACACATGTCCCAGACTGTGGCAGCTGGGCACAGAACCCACACAGTTTTGTGTTCTCCTGGGAGGCAAACAGCCACTAGAGAGGTGCCCCACGGGAGAATAGGTGGTTCACCACCTCCTGATACAGGGACTGCTCATGCAACATCTCAACCACCTGGCTGAGAGCATTTGCCAGACGACTGACTGCATCTGCGACATGAACCATCAGGAGATCTGCATCCATGCTGTGCACAAGGGTCCAAGCACGGAGACCCTCCTGACACAAAGGAAGGAATGTGTTCCACCCTGAGGCACAAAACTATAGCACTACATAGGATTTAGGCAATGATGTGGATCCCCAAGAAATGTTCACTCAAAAGTAGCAAGTTTGTGGTACTTTGTGGTATTGTCCTTCTTTTTACAGGGCATGAGAAGTCAACACCAATAGGAAGGTGAAGATAAGCTCCGCAGCAACCCCTTAGTGAGGGAATCTCAGGTTATTCCTGGTAGTTGTTAGCCTTTCTATATGCATGATTTGTTACATGGCACCCCTTAACATGTTTAGTTGAGATACTTATCTCCTCAGCCTGTATGCAGACACATTCCACATTTACCAACGAATACTGTTTGTCTGTATGTTTTGCTCAAAGCTCATACCCTGTTGTAAACCTTTTTCGAATAGAAAAACAATAAAAAGTATTGATTCAAAAAAAAAGTAACAAGTTTATGTAAGCAATAAGACACAATGGGGTGTGCATTACAGTGTGATAACTGCACTCCTAGGGGTGTAGTTAGGCATAAGACCGAGTGCTGATTGCCCCAAAGAGTGCGGTTATCACACCATAATGCGCAACCCTGGAGTGTCTTATTGCACTTATAAAATGACCCTTTATTTTTAGAAGCAGTTTTTTATTTTGAAACACATTTTTAAATAAGTAAAAATGTAAGTGAATCTGTGCTTTTAACATAAAATAGTCCTTCCACCTATTAGTGCTAGATTAAAGTAGTGTTATACAGTGTGTGCCTCCCTGCCCACTTAAGCTTCATATTCCCCAGCCAGCCACGAGAATTCACAAATGCTGTTTTCCTCATTCTAAGTATGACACATAGCCCCCTTACTTTATTTCTTTCCTCTCACTCTGTAAACAAAACTAAAAGGAAGCCATAAAAAAGGCTTCTCAGTTCCCTGGAGCTGCAAGCATGAGCGTGGTTCAAAACTGCCACACTCACTGACAGCATCATGAACTGCTCGTCTGTCCTAAAAGATAAACAGCAGGGTGAGTCATTTACCACCTTTTCTCTTTGTTTATATAGTATTATTGCTTACTTTCTTCATTCTGTTTTTTTTCTATGTGTTTCCCACATACAAGAAATTGAATGTTTAATCATGGAATGTTTACCATGGAATACAGGGATTCAAAATTCTGCTCAGTTCTACTAGCAGAATGTTCTTCTACTAACATACTGTACACACAGACAACAAATGTCTGTTTTAGAGCCAGAGACTCAATTATCTCACTGTCAGGAAAGCAGAAGAGAGTTCTCTGATGAGCAGGTAAAGATAGAAGGGGATTTTTCACTGTTAACAAAGAAACAGTTGTAATGAAAACTATAAACAATACTTAATGTTTCCAATTTGTTTACGTATATAAGGAGAGTGCAATGATCTGGTAAACAACATTTAATTAATTTATTGTATTTTATATTTAAGGTAGTTTTATTTTTAGGGCCCAGTTGAAGGTTTCCACAGTGTAAAGGTAGCACCCATGTTTGTGGTGGAACATCAGTTCTGGTTGTAGAGAACTTGATGGAAGATAGTTCAGGTTGTAGGAGGACTGATTTGCTCATTGTGTGATGTGGTTTAGGATCAGGATGACTGTGCATATATAGAGAGACTTAATGTACGGTCAGCTGAACTCTCTTGGCCAATGAGATTTCTAGATTTTTTCTTGCCATTTTATAACTGATTATTTAAATAGCCGAGAGATCCAGCAATCTCTACCCTGGAGCGAAAGAGAGTGTCTGGATCTCAGCTGGTACAGAAAATGTTACGTCGGAAAGAACTGAAGCAGAACTTGGTAAATAAAACCAGATAAACTTGATACTTTTGTGCGAACCTCTCTTGGGAACCACATATTTCCAAATCCTGTGGAGTGCTATAGTGTTGTGCCTCTTGTTCTACATTGGGGTGGCAGACCCACTTTAGCACCCATTCCTAACTCCATTGAGGAGCAGCATTGTTTTGTGTGAGTGTGTTCCACCCTAAGTGTTCCAGTGGAACATGGTCGTGGTGTTGTCCATCGGAGCATGCATGACCTGATCCCTGACTAGAGGAGCAAATTCCATCACAGCTAGATGCACTGCAGGGAGATCCAGTAGGCTGATGTTAAGACAGGACACATGAGTCCTGTGGTCTCCCAGAAGTGCTCCCCGTCCCACCAGAGCTGTGTCCATCATGAGGGTGACAGTTCTAAGCAGACAAATGGGACTCCTTCCTTCAGATGTTCTGGGATCAGCCTCCATTGGATGGCATCCTAGATTGGCTGGGTTACTGTGATCATTTGGTCCAGGTGTTCTAGGCGTTGGGATCACTGACAACCCAACTCCCACTGTAGGTGCTGCACCTGCCAGCCAGCCCACAGGACCAAACTGCTGCAAGATACCATGTACCCCAGCAGCCTCAGGAAGTCCCACGCAGGGAGCAAGCACCCAACCTGAAATGTTCAGGCAAAGGAGGTAAGATCCGATGCCTGGTTCACTGGGAGGTGGGTCTTGGCTCATAGAGAGTCTAGCTCTGTCCCAATAAAGTCAGCAGATCAGTTTGGACTTGGCTATGTTGACCAAGAGGCGTAAGTCTCTGCAGGTCTGGTAGGGATACACCCTAATGCCAATGCACTGCAGGAAGTCTGCCATCACTGTTATGCACTTGGTAAAGACCCTGGGTGCCAAGGAGAGGCAGAATGGCATGACATAGAACTGATAGAGCACCCCTTCTGCACAGATCTGGCAGTACCGCCACTGGGACAGACAGACTGGGATGTGGAAGAACGTGCTCTGGAGGTCCAGGGAGCAGAACCATGTGCCCTGCTCCAGAAATTGTATAATGTGGTTCAATGTGACCACGAACTTGCTCTTCCTTAGAAACTGATTCAGAATGTGACAATCCCATACAGGCACTAGCGCCTCCATTTCAGAACCAGGAAGCACCTGAACACATACCTCTGATTTGCCTGGGCATCTGGGACACGGCTATTGTTCCTTTTGTGAGGAGCTGCAACATCCTCCCTGAAGGCAGACAGCACCGAGGACTCCTTTGGAGTGTGGGATCAGTAGGTGGAAGTGTCTTGAAATTAAGAGACAATTCCTGCTGACCACCTCAAAACCCACTTGTCCATAGTAATGGTGGACCAGTGAGGCCAGAAGTGGTGGGGCTTCCCTCCCAGGAGCTGAGTCAGGGAATAGACAGGTGGAGGAACACCCCCAACCCATCACTTGGTAGCTTTAAGGCACCATTCTCTGAAGCCTGAGAGGCATCACTTCCCCTGGCTGAAGAACATGACCTTGGGATGGCAGGATTGGTATTGACCAGCTGGGCTGTTGCTTCTGAGACTACTGTGGTTAAGACGGCTGAAATTGAAAAGCCTTTTTCTTCCTTCTGGAATGAAGCCACAGAATCCAAGGTGGCATTAGACTTCAGTTTTGTGAGATACCCATCCACCCCCAGCCAAAGAAGTTGGTGTACAAGAAGGGCACATCGGCCAACTTGTGGTGAATATCTGCCTTGAAGGTGGAGAACCTCAGCTAGGCCCAGTGACACATCACGTTGGCCACTGCCATGGCACAGGTGCAGGAGTTACCAATATCCAAGGCTGTCTCTAGTTGGTGTTCAACCAGCACTTGACCTTGATGTTAAATGATCTTACCAGGAGCAGTCTGTCAGCAGGGAGGTAATGGAGGACATTATTGAGCACTCCCAGGAGGGAGTGACCAAAGTGGGCCATCATCAAGATGTAGCTCACCTGATGGAGACCAAGGAAGGACACGGCATAGACTTTCTTAGATGGTCAGACTTCTCTGACTCCTTGTCATGGGGTTTGTCTACATCCCTAGTATTGCTGGATTTACGGAAATGGAATTGGAGACCACAACCTTGGCCGAGGGGTGGCCAGAAAATCTGGGCAAGGTGCTGGTAGGGGCCACATGCTTATGGACCATATGGGCTGAGGGTGCTGGGCAGGAGGCTGGGTGCTGCCAAAGCTCCAGAGTTAAATCCAGAATGGCCTTTGCCATGGGAAAGGCAACCCTTGGGGACTTGTCCTTATCCAGGATGTCAGTGAAGGGATACTTACCCTCTTCTGAACTGGCTCCACAGGAGCATTCACAGACAATGAGCTATGCTGGAGGAGTGCCCCAAAAGACACCGGCCCCTGGTCACTGGTCAGTTCCTTAACTGATACTTGGTTGAATGTATATGTCCTTGAGGATTGCATGAAGGATGCATCGGAGTTGGCTGAGGACTCTTCAAAGACAGCCTGTGGTCACTTTACCACCATGGACCACCCTGGAATCACACAGATGGGTAATTTCCACTGACAACTGGCCTGGCAAGCCAGTCCCAGATGGGAGTCCTTTGTAGAAACCCCACACATGGGCTGCTATGGAAGAGATTCCACCAACAATGGTGAAGAGATGCATGTCAAGGACAACTGTTTCAGGTTGACCAGTGTGAATTTAACATGCACCGGTCAGTCAATCATAGAGGTTGGAGTAAAGCCATACCTGGCGCCACCAAGGCCCATTGCTACCAGAAGAGCTTATCGAGCACTGCCACATCTGCCAGCAGAGCCCCTCATCTGGAAGATTAAGGCAATGAGGAGTGTTGATGGCAATGCCTCCTGGTTGAGTGGGACTGAGAACTTGAGAAGCCCCTTGAGCTTGACCACACCCATGGGCTGATGTAGAGGAGATGCAACCAGGGATGCAGTGTAATACACTGGTGCAAGATTTAGTTGTATGACCAACAGTGGAGGCTGATCCCAAGAATGAACGGACAGCAGGGGATACAGACTGCTCTATGTCCTCCTAGGAAAGGACCAGGATGACTGGGTCTTGGAGATCAGCTCTTCGTCGACCCTCTCTTACAATGGGTTGAGGGGGTTGAGAAAATCTCAACCACCTGACTGACTGATGTTGAGGTTGGTAAGTCTGAAAGGGGCACTGTGGAGCTCATGACCCATTCTCCGGCCAAAAGGAGCTCAGCCGAATTTGAGCACTCAACATCTGTCAAGCAGCCGGGAGAGTTGAGGAGTGGGAGGAGTGTGCTCTCTCCTGATCCCACGACCAAAGGTGGTGTTTCTTAGTCTTGTGCTTCTTACTGTGGCAGGCAGGGCCCACTCTGATGGTCTCGAGCATCCGAGGGTGGGCAAGGAAGTGGGGGTTGAAGTTCAATGCAGGGAAATGTAGGGTGTTGTATCTAGGGGTCAGAAACCTGGGACATGCATACACCCTGGGGGGGACCACACTGCAAGTCACATTGGGCAAGAGGGACTTAGGGATTGTGGTGGACAGCAAAATGAATAACACAGAGAATTGTCTAAGAGCTGCAGCAAAAGCAAACAGGATACGGGGCTGCATAACCAGGGGATTACCTCCAAGAGGGGGAGGTGATCCTCTCTGTATAATGCCCTGATTAGGCCACATTTTGAGTACTGTGTGCAGTTCTGGGAGACCCCATCTTAAGAGGGACATACGCTGCTGGGAGAGGGTCCAGAGGAGGGTGACCAGAATGATTCAGAGCATGGAGGGTAGGACCTATGAGGAGAGACTGGATGCACTCAATCTGCATGCATTGGAGGAGAGGAGGGACAGAGGGAACATGATAGAGACTTTCAAGTATGTAAAAGGGATAAATAAGGGCAACGACCTTTATTTGCAACTAACACAGCTCTTGTTAGTTACTTAGCCATTGCCAAACCAGCCATCCCTTTCTGTACTATGAACTACACCTGTTTGGGGGAAAACATGTATTACTACACTGTACAGTGTGTCACAGATTGTTGTGTGACATGGTTCTGTAGGTTACTCCTGCTTCAGACTCAGTGGTGGGCCTCACAGTGGATATCACAGTCTGGAAGATGACTGGCTATCTTCCCCATCATCTTCCACATCCTGTGGTGGGTTGACATCTATGCAGTACAGGCATACATTAATTTGTGCTCAGAAGGGTTACAGTGCTGTACTCATTGTAAATGGTGTCCAGTGCTGTGCTCTCAGTTATTCAGATGGTGATTGGCCAAAATGGTGTGAGGAGTCTGAGCCAGTCATTGTCTATGCACCAACTTCTAATGTAATCCTTTATGAAGTCAGGCACTCTTTGGGGGATTAGTTGGAAAGGGTGTGTTCTTCTTCTGTTGGGGCTAGTTGATGGTGCTATGTGGGTGAAAGGAAGGGGCCTTGTATTAAAAAGAATAGTTATGTAAGAATTTACCATAACAGTAAATCTTTGAGAGAATGTCTTTCATCATGCCACACCTTTGGAACTGTAACTATGCCAGCACTAGGACCACACAGAAACTTTTGCAAATAGCCAGAGGCACCCATGACGCTGTCAGGCATCACAGTCTACATAAACATGGATGGCCTCTCCTCTCCTTAGTTTCCTGCCAGAGATCATGCTCAGAGGACCTCCCTGTAGAGAGTCAGGAGAGACCCCAGACCTCCACAGAGACAGAGTGCTGGAACCGATAAGAATGGAGACAGCAGTACAAGGATCCCTTGTCACAACTCTTAAGGAGCAAGGAGGGTGAGATGGCATGACCTGATGAAGGAGATTCTCTGAAGATCTACTGCTACAGTAAGTTCTTATGTAACTATGGCATTTCTTTGAGGATATCTCTTTCATCAGGCCACATCTTTGGAGCGAGTCCCAAGCAGTATCAAAAGCTAACCATCTGGGTGGCTGGGGCCTATAGGCTTATGACAGTAGGTCTTGCAAGCACAACTAGGCCAAACCCAGCTAGTCTATGAGAGGCAATGTCCAGACTGTAGCATAGTGAAGGTGTGACAGTACTCTATATGGCAGCTGCACAGATCTCTGCAGTGGAAACATTCCAAAACAAGCTACAGATGTGGCCATGACTCTGGTAGAATGACCACGAACCATACTAGGACGTTTCTTATCATACTTCCTGCAACCGAATGCAGTACAATATGCTAGCTATTTTGACAAGCACTGTTTAGAAAGTAAGTCTCTTTCCCAGGGGCTAATAAACAAAAGCTGCAAGGACTTTCTGCAGTGCTTCGTACAGTCTGTATAGCACATGAGTATTATATGCACATCTAGGCACAAAAGTAAATTCAAAAATAATTTTGATAAGTATATTTTATCTGGAGGAAAACTCAGCTAATACCCACAATGAGGCTTCTATAGGAGGACTGATGGGCAACTTGCCTTCTGGCTCCTTGACTTTCCTTATGCTCCTTAGTACATCTAAAGTATGGAGTAATGCTTCCCCTAGATTGGCACGTTCTGGGTAATACATTGGCAGGTGGATGGTTTGATTTAAAGTAAACTCAGACACCACCTTTGGTAGAAACTTAGGATTAGTACACAAGGACAATCTGTCTTTTCGGAAAATCAAATAAGGAGGCTCACACAGAGTCTGTAGCTCTGAAATCCCTCAAGCAGAAGAGATTGCAACAAAAAATAATGCTTTCCAAGAAAGAAAGCTTAAGCTACAAGTCACATCTGACTGAAAAGGAGCCAAACTGCTTTTCCAGAATAAAATTCAAGTCCCATGCTGAGACTGGATTTTGAACAGGAGGCTTTATGTGTAAAATGCCTTTGAGAACATAGAGGCTACCTACAGCTGATCAACCATACGGCTATCCACAGGCAAATGGACAGCAGATTGAGCAGCCATGTGCACCTTGATTGAGGAATATTATAGGCCTGAATCTAATAAGGACAGCATTTACTCTAGAATCTGATTGACTTGAGAGGTAAATGGATCCAGGTTATGGGAAGTGGCCCATAAAGTAAACCACTTCCATTTCATGGAATAGGTATGTCTGGTGGATGGTTTTCTATCAGCCACTAGAGCATCTGCCACTTTCTGTAATACCCCAAAATGAGCTATGACAATGTCTTCAGGAGCCATGCACGCAGATGCAGAAACTATAAGTCCAGGTGGACTAGGGTTCCCTGTTCCTGAGACAGCAGATTCTTACATGTGGCAGAGGTACTGGGGGTTCCACTGCCAGCTGTTGCAGCAGGGGATATCATATCGGCCGAAGCCATAGGGCAGCAATGAGTACTAGGGTTGCCCCCTCCATCTCCAGTTTGAGTAGTACTCTCTGAATTACTAGTCAGGTAGGTAAGGCATACAGAAAATGAGGGTTACTCATCTGTAACTGTAGTTCTAGTGTGGTATATGGTACACATCTACACCATGACAGTCTTCCTTACCCTTTAAATCCACCCAGAAAGTCTTCAAGCTAAGCTCCTTCCACCCACCTGGGTGGTATCCTCCTCAGCACTGCTCTGTGACATTAGATCTTGCACGCTGGAAGCAAGATCCACGTGCCACTTGCCAGGGGAGGTTGGGTGGGTTGTGTGGATGTGAACCATATACCACTCCTAGAACTATGATTACAGGTGAGTAACCCTCATTTCTAGGGACGTGGATATGGTGCACTATCCACACGTTGGCAGACTCCTAGCAGTTCTCTGGGAGAAGGAGGCAAGGTGCACACCCCTACTTGGGGAAAAAAAGATTGGAGAACCGAGGACCCAAAACCAGCATCCCGGCATGACTCAAGGTCGATGCGGTAGTGAGAAATGAAGGTGTGTGATGATTTCCAGGTAGCAGCCCTGCAGATTTCCTGGATAGGGATGTCCCTGGAAACAGCCACTGAGGCAGATGTATATCTGGTGTAATAAGCCCAAGCCTTATAGGAAGCTCGCTACCAGCCAACCTAGGGCAGAGGTTGATGTAGGACACCATCCACCTGCCAATCATTTGCTTAGCTGCTGGTCTGCCAGGTGCGGCTTCAGCATAGTTGACAAAGAGCTGGCGAACCTCTCCCCAAACTCCAGCTATGAGCTCCGTATAATAAGTGAGTGCTTGCCTCCGGTCTAACGTATGGAGCCTGTGCTTTGCCTCCAAGATTGGACTGATGAAGTACACAGGGAGACTGAAAACCTGGTTAATGTGAAACTCCAAAATAACCTTCAGGAGGAAGTTCGGTTTGGGGAGGACAACCTTGTCTTTGTGGAACTCCAAGTAAGCAGACTCCACTGAGAGCGCCTGGATCTCACTGCTCCTTCTGTTGGAGGTGATAGCCACCAAGAAGGCAGACCTCTATGACAGGTGAGAGATGTCACACCTGTGCACTGGTTCAAATGGCTTGCCCATGAGCACTGCCAAGACCAGCATTAAGTCCCAAGGTGGTGGAGGTTCACGTACTGGTGGGGACAGGTGATCAAGACCCTTACAGAAGCACCTGATTACCTTTTCCTGTGCCACCATCAGCATACTAGCATACACCCAGTATGTTGAAATGGCCAGATGGTGCACCATAAGGCTCATCGACCTCGAGCCCAACTGAGAGAGGGTCCATAAATCCTAGCCATGGGGCAGGACAGGTGGTCTAGCTCCCTGCCCTGGCACCACAAGGAAAAGCACTTCCATTTGAAGGCATAGCACTAGCTGGTCATCCCCTTCTGGGAGGCTTCCACAGCTCAGAGAACCTACTCGGAGAGACCCAAAGCCTGGAACTCTAGCTGCTCAGAAACCAAGCTGTCAGGTGCAGGGACTGAAGGTTTTGGTCTAAGACCTTCCCCTTGTGACAGGAGAGCAGGTCTGGGAGTAGAAGCAGGTGCCACAGAAGCCTGATGCTTTGAGGCTGAGGAGATCTCGGTACCAGAACTGTTGGCCAGTCTGGGCTACTAGCATCACCTGTACCATGTTCCTCCATGCCTTGACTAGCACCTGGGGGATCAGGGGAAAGGAGGAAAGGTGTAAAAGAGGCCATGGGGCCAGGGCCTCACAAAGACATCCCCCCATTAGTGTTCTGCACTGTGGAGGGCTGGCACAAAAAAGCCTCAGCTTTGCGTTCTCCCAGGAGGTGAACAGGTTGACCAGAGGAGTGGAACACTGGAAGAACAGATGATTCACCACCTCCTGACAAAGGGACTACTTGTGAAACACCTTGCCCACCTGGCTGAGGGCATCCGCCAGCTGGTTGGAAGCCCCAGCAATGTAGATCATCAGGAGATTGGCGTGCAGACTGCGCATGAGGGTCTAGGTGTGGAGGGCATCTTGACACAGCCAGAGGGAATGCGTTCCACCCTGCCTGTTGTGGTAGTACATGGTCATAATATTGTCCATCTAGACCTGCATGATCTGACCCCAAACCAATGGAGCGAATGCCATCAGAGCTAGACACATTGCTTAGAGCTCCAGCAGACTGATGGGGTATAGGGACTCCTTGGGGGTCCAGAGCCTATGGGCTCTGTGGTCCCCCAATTGGGCTCCCTAACCCATCAGAGATGCGTCAGTCATCAGAAAAAAACATTGGCTCTGGGCAGATGAACAGGACTCCTTCCTGCAGGTGTTCCGGCACAAGCCACAACTGGATGGCATCCCACATTGGCTGTGTCACAATGACTAACTGGTCCAGGTGACTGAGGTGCTGATACCAATGGATGTCCAGCTCCCACTGCATGGGGCACATCTGCAAGCGGGCCCACTGGACCATGCTGGTGAAGTATGCAATGTACCACAGCAACCACAGGAAGTCCCAGGTAGGGCACGATTGCCCAACCTGAAATGAGTGAGAAAAGGAGGTAAGGGTCCTGAAAGAACTCCTAAAACTCAAGGTGGACAAGGCAATGGGGCCTGATGGGATTCACTCCACAATTCTAAGCTAACAAAGGGGAGAACTAGTGACACCACTGACTACCCTTTTTAACAAATCATGGGAGGATGGTGTTGTACCTGAGGACAGGAGGAAGGTGGATGTGATTCCCCTTCACAAAAGCGGAAGCAAGGCAGAGGCAGGAAACTACAGACCTGTTAGTTTGACATCAATGGCCGGGAAAATTATACGATCACTTCTGAAAGAAAGAATTGTTGAGTACCTAGAGGCCAGCGGGGCACAGGACCCAAGCCAGCATGGATTCACAGCGGGAAGGTCATGTCAGATGAATCTAATAGATTTCTTTGACTGGGTGACCAAAGTAGTAGACCAGGAGGGGCTGTGACATGGCCTACCTAGACTTTAGAAAGGCATTTGACACAGTCCCACACAAAAGATTAATAAATAAGTTAGCCAGCCTGGGAGGGACCAGGTGGTAGTCTGGGTAAAACATTGACTGAACAACAGGACACAGAGGGTAATAATAAATGGAGTCCACGCAATGAAAGGGTGGTTACTAGTGGGTAGCGAGGGTTCAGCATTGGGGCGGTCCTCTTTAATGTCTTTATATGACATTGTAGAGGAATGGAAGGAAAAAGTATGCCTCTTTTCAGATGACACAAAGATCTGCAACAGGGTTGATACATGGGGAGGGGTGGAAAGGATGAGAAGGGACTTGGCAAGGTTGGAGGAATGGTCAAAAGTATGGCAGCTTGATTCAATGCAAAGAAGTGCAAGTAATGCACCTGGGAAACAAAACCCAGGGAAGAGTACACAATGGGGCGGGGGGTACTAATAACAACAAAAATGGAAAGGGATCTGGGGGTAGTCGTATCAGACAACCTAAAGGTAGGCAGGCAATGTGAGAAGGCAGTAAGGAGGACTGGGGGATACTGGGATGCATTGGGAGAGGCATCACCAGTAGAAAACAGGAAGTTGTCATCCTTCTGCACAGACAGTTGGTGAGACCCCATCTGGAGTACTGCATACAGTTCTGGAGACCCCATCTCCGCAAGGACATAGACAGGATGGAGGCAGTCCAGAGGAGGGCAACTAAAATGGTGCAGGGTCTGCAACAGAAACCATACAGAGACTAAAGAAGCTTAATATGTATACCCTCGAGGAAAAGAGGGAGAGGAGGGACATAATAGAAACTTTCAAGTATCTCAAGGGAATCAACAAAGTCCAAGAAGGTAGCATTTTTCAGAAAAAGAGATGTGTAGGAACAAGGGGGTACAATTTGAAGATAGAGGGGGCACAGCTCAGGAAGTATTTTTTCACAGAGAGGGTGGTGGACACATGGAACGGCCTTCCTGAGGAGGTCAGAGGGTAAAAAACAGTGTGGGAATTCAAGAATGCATGAGACAGATATTAGGCAACTATAGTGGGGGGGTAGGAGGAAGTAGGTTGTCGGTTAACTAGGATCTGCAGCTTATTCAATAGGTAGGGAAATGGGCAGACTGGGTGGGCCAAGCGGTCCTTATCTGCCGTCAAAGTCTATGTTTCTATGTTAAGGTCTGCCACCTGGTCCACTGGGAGTCGAGCCTTGGCCCAGAGGGAGTCGAGTTCTGCTCCAATGAAGTGTATGGTCTGTGAGGGGTTGAGTTCCAACTTGGCCAGGTTGATAAGAAGACCCAAGGCCAAGCAAGAGGATCAGATCCTTGGACCCCTCTACCTCCTCCCAGGGTGGACTGGCAATCAGCCAGTTATCCAGGTAAGAATAGACCTGGAGCCTGCGGCACCTCAGGAATGCTGCCACCATTGCGATGCACTTGATGAAAACCCTGGGGACTGAGGAGAGGCTGAAAGGCAGAACCCATAACCCATACAGCACCCCTTCCATGCAGAACCGTAGGTACCATCAGCAGGACGGACAGACTGGGATGTGGAAGAAGGCATCCTGGAGGTCCAGAGAGCAGAACCACATACCCTGCTCCAGAGATGGGAGTATCTGAGTCAGAGTGACCATTCTGAACTTGCGCCTCCTCAAGAACTGGTTCAGGTCGTGCAGATCCATTATGGCGTGCCAACCCCCTATCTGTTTGGGAATCAGCATGTATCTGGACACAAAGCCATGGCCGGCCACAGCATCTGGGACATGGGCCACAGCACCCTTCTTGAGGAGCAGGGCAATGTTCTCCCTTAGTGCAGACAGCATGTCCTGGGAAGAAGTGGACTCCCATGCAGCATGGGCCTGAAAAGGCAGGAAAGCGTCGATATTGAGAGGCAACCCACAATCCACCATGTCCAGCACCCATTTGTCCATAGTAATGGTGGACCTTGTGTGCCAGAAACGGCAAAGCGAACTCCCCATGGAAAGCTGCGGCAGGGATGTGATGAGGCAGACACCCCCAACCCATCACTAAGCAGCCTTGGAGGAAGAGGGTCCAGCGCAGGCCGATGGCGGAGCATTGGTGTTCCGACCTCCAGATTTCTTGGGGCCCTGGCAGGCCGACTTGGGCTTGGACCATCAGATCTGGGACTGCTCTGACTGGGGCTGCTGCTGCTTAGGTTGCTGGGGCTGAAAGAGATGAAACAAAAAGGTCATCTTCTTCGTTCACTGGCCCTTGGGATCTTTTTGTGAGGACGTGATGGTATCCAGGGTGGCATTGGACTTCTCAATCCTTACAAAGTGGCCTTCCACACTCGGCCCAGAGATTGGTGCCCAAGAACAGGACATCCACCAGCTTATGTTGGGTATCCACCATGAAGGTGGAGATCAGAAACCAGGCTCTGGGGCACATGGCCACTGTTGCTGCCATAGACCAGACTCAGGAGTCACCTACATCCAAGGCCATCTAGAACTGATGCTTAGCAAAAGCATGGCCTTGGTCATGGACCACTTTTACCGTAGACTGCAAGTCCACGAAAAGCTGTGGAATGATGTGGTTCAGGACCCCCATAAGCATGTGACCAAAGTTGGCCATCATAATGGCAGAGTTCACTTGCCTGAGGCCCAGGAGGATGCAACATACACCTTTTTGGGAGCGTGGTCCAGCTTCTTCAATTCCTTGTCGGGGTGGGGTTGTCAACATCCCTGACATTGCTGTCCAATGGAAAATGGAATCTGCCATCAACCCCTTGGCTGAGGGATGATTGGACAAACCGGGGAGGGACCCGGTCGGGATAACATATGGGTAGAAGGTGCAGGGCAAGAAGCTGGATCCTGCTACAGCTCTAGGGCAGGACTCAGCATAGCTTCTGCCCATGGAAAGGCCACCCCAGGGGAGTCATCTCTGTCCAGGATCTCAGTCAGGGGTACTTGGCCTGCTTCTGGACTGGCTCTAGTGGAATCCCCATAGACTGAGAAATAAACTGGAACAAGGGCCTGAATGAAACAGGGCCCTGGTTGGAGGCAAGGTCCTCAGAGGACTCCTGATCAACGCCTGAGGTCCTAGAGGAATGCATGGAGGAGCCGTCTGGAACTGACGAATCCTTGAATACCGCCCCAGTCCCCATGAACCACTCTGGATTCATCAGAGTGGGTAATCTGCACTAAAAGTCAGCCAGTAAGACTAAAGCTCAACTGAGCAGCCTTGAACAGGGCCCTGTGTAAGGGCTGCTTGGGAGGAGGCTCCACTAAAATAGGTGGAAAAGCCTGAGAAGGCTTGAATGGACGAGGCTGGGCCAGAACTGGCCTCATCGGGATAGACCATGGAAGTACCAGGGCCTACTGGAAGGACTAGCCCTGCTTGAGGAGCTACTGCTGCCAGATGACCTCCTCATACCACTGCTGCAGTTTGTAGCAAAGCCTCACTTCATACGAAGATGAGGAAAAGTGTCGGTGGTGCTTCAGTGAATGTAGAGAATGGGAATGATCCAAGTCCCGGGACTGGGCCCCCAACATAGACCTCGACCAGTGAAGAGAATGCCACCGCTGAAGGTGCATGGGAGGAGAGGCGGTATTGACCACATGGACCAGATCCTGCCGTGAAACTCCCAAAGGTGGAATCTCCTGGAAGAAAACAACTGGTCAGTCAACCTCTCCTGTCCCTCCTGGTAGTGGGCTGAGAGGACTGGAGATTGGGAGGGAGAGTCGTCCCCCAACTTGTCTGACAATGGATCGACTGGGTCAAGAAAAATCTCAGCCAGCTGGTCGGCCCGTGTCTCAGCCAGCAAGCCCGAAAGGGACGACAAGCAGCAGGCTGTCCTTCAGCCCTGGTGGGATCAGCCAAAGCAAATTGCTTGATGACTGTCGAGCTATTGAAGGAGTCTCAAGTGTGGGAAGAACAAGCCTGCTCTCGGTACCACAGCCTACAGCGGGACTTTTTAAGCCATGCCTTGGGGGGGGAGATCCCCTCGGGAAGGGCCCTCCTTGAGGGTGTGGATGGACTGAAACATGTCCCTAAAGGACCCAGTAAAGGAAACCCCTGCAGAGTCACCCACTGGGAGAAGCACCAGGGAGGAGGAAGAGACTGTTGTGGCCTGAGCTGCTGCCTCCTCAAGGGTGGCCAGCTGAGAGGCTTAGTCCACCACCACCAAAATGGCCTTGAGGTCATCCTTGGGCTGGATTGGAGGATCCTGTTTGTCCGGCTGACCAAAGCGAATATGGGCATACCTGTCCTCAAGAGAGGAGGGGAGCAGGGACTTACACAGACTACAAGCCTGCAGATCATGCTCTGCCCCCAAACAATATAGGCATGAGACGTAGGGGTTAGTGCATGACATTTTTTGGTTGCATGTCATGCACCGTTTGAACCCTGGGTTGGTACATGATTCATCACACTCCATGGTTAAGGAGAGCTGGATCAAAAAGGAAACTGGCAAAAACAATGCCCAAAGATGATTATTCTTTAAAGAAATGCATGAAGATGATGAAGGGAACAGGGCTTACAATGCATGCAGAGAGCTGTGAAGGAGACCTGGCATTCCAGCAGAAAGGAACATCTGATGTCATGGGGTACTGCCAAGGAGGATACCATCCAGGTGGGTGGGAGCAGCTTAGCTTGAAGACATCCTGGCAAAATTTAAAGGGAAGGGAAAATTGCCAACATGCGGATAGTGCACCATATCCATGTCCCCAGAACCTCTCTTTACAAGAGAGGGACAACGTGTTTCACCAATAAATTCCAGGCCCTGGAGCGAGTGAGCAGAAAAGCAGCAGTTTTGCATTGTGTAGGGATTCAAAAAGGTCCAACTCTGAACGACCTCATCCTTCAAATAGGTCGTTGACCATCAAGGCCAGCCATTCCCACTCATGCATCCTGGACTGTGATCTGCTTAACCTGTCTGCCAAGACATTTGGGATGCCTGGAACATGTACTGCTGATAGTTCTAGACCATGTTCTAGAGCACAATACCAAACCACCCTCCATTCATTGATGTAATGCATCATATTGACATTGTCCATCTGTATTAACAGAGGACCTGGGGACAACTGGTTCTGAAAGGCTTGGAGTCCATATAGGACTGCTCTCATTTCCAGAACATTTACTGTATATGCAAAGCACAAGCCTCCTGGATCCACATGCCTTGTGTCTGTACAGGTCCCATGTGGGCTCCCCATCCCAATCCTGAAGCATCTGTGGTGAGGATCTGACTTTGGTAAGCAGTCAAGAAGGGTATGCCCTTGAGCAGGTTACTGCATTTCATCCATCACTTCAGGACTTTGTGCAAGGGAGATGTGACTAGAACTAGCTGTTTTAGAGCATTTGTCAACTGGTCCCACTGGACTCTCAGGGTCCACGGTGTGATCCATATATGTAGCCTGGCCAATGGCACCGTAACAGCGGCTGCTGCCATGAATCCCAGAAGGTGCAGAAACGTCCTTGCTGAGACATAACGGCTGTCATGCACCACCTGTGTATGGGCAATCAGGCTACCTGTCCTGTCCAAAGGCAGGAAAGCATATCCTTGGGCCATGCCCAGAACTGCCCCTATGTAATGCAGTCATTGACATGGTCTCAGTACATACTTTGATATGTTGACTGTCACCTGCAGGGCATTGAACATCTGCCTTGTTCGAGCTAGGGTCTACAGCAGTTTGTCCCTGGAGTGGGCTTTTAATAGCCAGTCGTCCAGGTAAAGAAAAACACACAGGCCTTCCCTGTAAAGAACTGCTGCCACCACAGCCAAACATTTGACAAAGACTCGTGGTGCAGAGAATAAGCCAAAAGGCAACAATCTGAATTGGTAATGCTCCCCCAGAAACAGGAAATTCAGATATTTTCTGTGAGGTTTCTGGATCTTGATATGGAGGTATGCATCCTTCATATCCAGGAAGCAAATCCAGTCCCCTGTTTGCAACAGGGGAAGGAAATCCAGCAGAATGACCATCCAGAACTTCTTGTATTCTATGAAGAAGTTCGGATCTCTTAGATACAGAACAGGCCTCAGATCCCTTGTCCACTTTGGGACGAGAAAGTATCTGGAATAAAACCTTTGTTCCTCTGTTCTAGAGGTACAGATTTTATAGCCTGTTTTTGAAGCAGAGTCTGTACTTCCTCTAGCAACAGGGATATGTGCCCTGGTGGATATGTTGTCACCATAGGTGGATGATCTGGAGGGTTGTCCAGAAACTCCAGAGCATGATCCGTTTCTATGATCTCCAGATCCCATGTGTCTGTAGTCACCTTTCTCCATTGGTCCAAGTGGAGGGATAGGCGACCCCCTGTAACCACCCCTGGAGGTAAAGGTGGTTGGGGTGTGTATAAGGAGTCATGCTGAGCTGGTGGGAGAGGAGCCACTGGCTTCACTACCTCTAGGTGCTTCTGAATGGACACCTGGGGTTGAGATGGGGACTGGCAAGGTCCCTCTGCCTTTGCCTCTTCCCTGCTGTCTGTATGTGGAATGCAACCCCCTGACAGCAGATAGGCGAACGTTACCCCTGTTTCAACCCTCTGTTGGATATGGCACAGGAAGTGTACAAACTTCAGAGTCTTGCCAGATGTCTGAAGATTCCTTAAAGCTTCTACTACATTCTGGCCAAGTAGTTTCTGCCCTCTGAATGGGGCGCTGTTTGATGTACACCAGTGGCAATACCTGCTATCCTTTTCCAATAGTAGCACCTGAAACATACGTCAGTGGTCGCAGTCCTGGTAGAGGCATCAGAAATATCACATGCAGTGGGGATCAAATGCTTTCCCACATCAGCACCAGCCATAAGAGTTTTCATTTACTTGTGCTTAGTAGAACCCTCAGGCAAGGCCTGTACAGCAGCCTCAGCCTTCCTCCAAAGGATATTCTGATATTTTATCATACGGGCCTGGTAATTAGAAATACGTAGGCCCAATGAGGCAGAGGCATATACATGGTTAGTCACAGAACAGCACTTGAACAGCAAATAAATTTCACTAGACAGATATCTGCTTTAATGCTAATTTAATAGTTGCTAGGGCCAAATAACCCATACCCCAGCACTTCTCCAGTGAAGCCTTCCTAAGGGGGTTTACCTTCACAATAAAAATCAACATCAAAAAATTGTATTATGGCAATCTTTGAAAATTGTAATTTTCACTTAATTGAAATTGTGATATTGTAAATGGAGAAATGACAGCCTAAATCTCTCAATTCTCTATTTAAGTACCTCAGGGGAATCGACAAGGTACAGGAGGGCAGCATCTTTAAAAAAAAAGGAGATGTGCAAGAACAAGGGGTCACAATATGAGGCTAGAGGGGGGTGACTTGGGGGAAATGTGAGGAAGTATTTTTTCACAGAAAGGGTTGTGGATGCATGGAACAGCCACCCAGTGGAGGTCGTACAGGCTAAGATGATTGGAGAGTTCAAGAATGCATGGGATATACAGAAGGCAACCCTATTAGTAGGAAAGAGAGGGTAAGCTGCTGATCATTTAGGATCAGGAGTTAAGTAGGTAGGGAAATGGGCAGACTAGTTCAGCCAGGCATTCCTTTTCAGCCATCAAAATTTATGTTTCTGTATTTCTCCTGTTTCTAAATGTTTTCACACAATTTTTTTATATTGATTTTAGTTGTATATATTTATCTATGCAATTAAAAAAATGTTTGGAGTAGTTATAGGTTCGATTCCCACCACACCATACAGTACATGTTGTTTAAAATGCAAATGATTCAACACAATTGGCTGGGACCATAACCTGCTGGTATTTAAGGTGTGGGATACCACCAGTAGCCCACCCTCTGATGAAGACTATGGCTGAAGCGCCAGGTGAATGGTGTATCTAGCCAATTCTTGTGCTTCTACACCACACTATTCTTTGTATTGCACTGTTTGCACTTTGGATTTTGGACAAATACAGAGTGAGTATGTATTTTTTCAGTACAACTGCATAGCTTAAGTCTGAGAATCTTAGAGTGCAGTGGCGGCTTCTTACTGTGTATATTATCTTCTGTTACTTCATCTCCTTCCCTAATGGACTCAAAATTGACCACAAGAGTGCTCACAGACTCCTTCCTAAACTGTATCAACTGAGGCTCTGGGCCCTGCAGGTAAATCACATCCTTGCAATTGCTCCAATTACTAAATTTCTGACATCACCCTTCTTGACTAGACTGTCCATATACAGAATAGAGGTAAGGGGCAGGGGTGGGGGATTTTCTTTTTAGGTGCACCTTCTCCTTAACTCTGAAAGGGTGCTAAGCACAGCTGCCCCAATATCCCATGAGCTTCTGGTAACATTTCCTCCTTTTCTCGATCCATCTTTCATGCTGGTGTATATTTGGTACTCTCCCGCTCTCCTTGCTCTCCTTTCTACCATCTCTACCATGGCTGTCTCTAGTGAATGCCTCTTCATGGGGATGTTAACACAAATTGGCTTGATCCCCACCACTAAAAACCTTATCCATAAAATACAGGCTCTTCACCTCTCTCATCTTATCTCAGGTCCCACCCACCTGAACCCATAAACACACATCTCTCCTTTAATTGGCTAGACCCTCTGCACTTTCTCATACTGTACTACTGACACTGGCACCCTCCCACATACTCTTAGAACCATAGGATGGTTTACTGTGTCCATAAGCCCTCAAGCCCAAACTTCTTCTGACAATTATCACAAGATTACTGTGCAATCTGGACAGGAGACATTTCTTACTGACCTCCAGGGCACTGAATGGACTCCCCTTAAGTTCTAGGGATTGCGGGCCCTATGCTCTATGCTTACATGCATGAAAACCGGGTGCATAGGCATGGATATGCGTGAATGCTAACAGCGGGGGTTCCGCGGACCCTGCTCAACATTAACAAATGGTGCAAAGCAGTAATATGCAGGATCCCTCGGCCGCGATGACAGCAACACACTGGGGGCATTCCAGGGCATGCCCACACTATGCGGCATGCATAAAGTCACATAGTGCAGCACACTGGGGCGCATAGGAGGGTGGCCATTATGCCAGGGTGTACCCTGCTGTAAGTTCACTATGCGCCCTGCCCCTGCGCACACCAGCTGAGGGAACAACCCCGTGGCAGGTGGGCAGCCCCCACAGAGTGGGCCAGCTACTCCCCATACCCCAGAGAAAGATCCCCATACACACACGGTGCAGCCTCAGCCCCCCGCCCCAGGGCAGTACCACGGTGCCCACGCTTTCCCATAGCTTGACATGGCACCGGCACGGTGCCCGGAGGGGCACAGCAGCCCCCCCCACATGGCTGCACCCATTCCTGACAGCGATATCCCACACACACACACACACACCTGCTGCACCAATATCCCTCCTCCCACATGATCTGTCAGTGCCTGCGTCTCTGGATGGCTGGCAGCACTGCTCACCACACACCTCCACAACTGCCAGCCACCGGTAATCTGTAGGGGCACACACAGCCAACAGTATACCCAGCTGTATAAGTGGTCCACTGTAGGACCCAGGCTGGGCATTCGATTAGCTGCCCCGCCCGAGTTTGCAGCCTTGCCCCCGGCCACCCCATGCAACTCTGTGCACTGGAGAGGCGCCCCATGGATGCGTGCGGTCATGCATACTGCACACTCTGAGCCCGTCTGGGGCCACGTAGGTATGCAGGTGGGGTATGCACCTCAGGCGGGTACTTCCAGCCTGTTAGTGCATAGCCCACCATCAATCATGCCCTGTCCTACTTTATCTCTAAAGTTAGGCCTTTGACAAGCGTGTGCCCTTCACTAAAATCAGGGTAAAGGGGCACCATCTCCGTGAGTCTTCCCTAAACTCCCTGCCCTACACAAAGCTTGTGATACCAGCTGGATTACACAAAAGGCTTCAGGTAACCCGGCTGACCCTGCAACTACAAAAAGCTATGGAACCCCTGCTTCAAACTGCAGAGGGCATCCAATTTCAAAGCCACATATTTTTCATCTAAGTGTAAAAATATCATAAGTAACCTCTTTAAACGTTGTAAAGTGTTACATAATCTTTTCTGCTCCCTCCATTAGGCAAAGTGAACCTTCACAAAGGGGTGGTGCCTTGCATCCTGGGAACTACAGTGTATGATTACCACTCTGCTCCCACCCCTAGCCAAACTACAGCAACATGCTGCCCAAGATCAGCTATCATCCTTTCTTAGGGTGTAAAACTTCCTTAGTCCCTTTCAGTAGTGCTTTAGGATAAACAACTCAACCATCATACTCCTCCTGAGACTCACTGATCAAATCCACTGAGCCATGGAGTAAGGAAACCTCACTGCTGCCATCTTTATTGACCTGGCCAAAGCTTTTAATATAGTGGTGCTCTCCCTTCTCTTGTCCAAACTGTCAAAAGCAAGCTTATCGCCAAAGGTGGCTAATTGGTTTAGATCATACTGTACCCAACAAGTCGCTGCCAAATTGTACATACTAAGGACTTATCTCCTCCTCATGCCCTATTGACAGTGGCATCCTCCAAAGTTTGATCCACGGCCCTTTCCATTTTTTTAAAGTAACTTCTCTCTAAATATGTCTTCTTGAATCTTACAAAAGGACTTAGTCCAGCAATGGTTCAAGTCCAGTTGTCTCTCACTTAATACTAGCAAAACTTAAGTGACATGGCTTATTGTGTGTGCTGTGCCTAAATCCTCTCTGGAAAAGCTAGACACATCACTTCTTTTTGCCACTGTGTCATTAACTGCCCTCAACTAGCCATTGCTGGAAGGGTAATGGTGTGTGTCTGGAGGCACCCTCCCATTCAAATAGTGGGCCTCTGAATTTCCCTCTCTTCTCCCCCCAGCTTCCCCATCTACTTATGCCTTCAAACGTCAGCCACATCTATCTTTCCAAACTTCCAAATGAGACATGTTTATTGGCTAAGCAGGGTTCCTGTACAGATATTCTAATCTTTGGACTATCCTCTCTGCTGATGTACAGATATTCAAATCTTTGAGCGATACTCTCTGTTGAGGCACAGGTATGTTCTGTCACCTCAAGAAATGAAATAAGAGTCCAACTCAGGGTCCTGGTCAGCCCTACCTGCCACATTGGGTAACATCAGCCTTCTTAGCCAGTGTCTGACTGAGCCTGCTCTGTGATGTACCTTTAAGCTTGCGGTTGCTGTAATCTTTTGGTATTTATTACCCAATGTCACTCTCAATGCATACTTCGCTTGTGCCTAAAACCGCATTCAAGTGATTCGGCCATACTAGTGCTTTGTATGATTTTTTCACTGTATCCCTTTCTCTTGGACATGGCCGACTATGAGCTGTCTTCAGTGAATTTAAAAACAAATAAATTCATACATACAGTATCTCTATACAGGTTAATTTTTATATGTGCACACTAACATTTTGTTACAGGAACAGCATTTCAGGGGTGAGTCACTGTTGGGTCCATTGTAGCTCAGCCTGCACTGAGCTCAGCAGTGACAGACCAATAATCAGCAGGGGTGATCATGATACTGTTTAGTACTTGCAGGGTAGAAACCTCCTGTAGTTGAAAGGACTAAGCCGCTCCTATGAGAGAGTGGCTCGATGCTTTTCATCTGAGTGGTGCCACCCAGCAGAGAGCTAAGCAGTGTCATTATCAGCCTCATTTATTTAATTTATTTATTTATAACTTTTTGAACCGGATAGGTGCACTGATCCTAGGGACCGTTTTGAGGCATGACTCGGGCCACACAGAGTGGCACAGGAGTAGGCTCAAGCAAGGTACCTAGCACAGCAGAGCAAATAACAATGATGTCAAAAGGAAAATACATCAGCAACAAAGTACAAGGTAGTAAAGGTTTTTAACGTAGAAAGAACAGCAGGACATGGTGTCTATAACCAAAATAGTAACAAGCAATTTGCAATAACAGTAACCGAAACAAAACACAAAACAAGAAAAGATAAGTGCAGTTGGGGTAAGACTTGGGGGGGCCATAAGTGCAGGGGTGTGGAGAGGAAGGAAGGGGGAATGGCGTAGAGAGGGTGGGGACAGGGGATTTCAACACAGATGGAAAGGATAAACGCTAGGATAGACTCAAGGAAGTTTGAGAGGTAGGGAGGGGGGATACCTGGCAAAGCAACTGCAGTGGGTTTCGGCCAGGAGCCAGTCTTTGAGGTGGGTTTTGAAAAGGCAGTGAGTGTCCATGGAGTGGAGCTCAGCAGGTAGCCTATTCCACAATGAGGGGGCAGCTGCTGACAGGGCTCTACCACCCATATTAGTTAATACCCTTGGAACTTGTAGGGGGGATGTTACTGGAGCGGAGGGGGTGGTGTACTGTTCAGACTATAAGGAGTGCAGCAAGGGGAGATTCCTGGCCATCAACCATACAGCAAAGGGCGAGATCAAAGCGGCCTTGTAGCGGGAGCCAACCGAGTGACTGGTAGAGGACACAGTGGTGGGTAGAAAAAAAGCCAGTAAAGCAAAGCGACAGGCACCATTATAGACAGTAGACAGTTTGGTAAAGAGGGCTGCAGACAACCTAGTGTAGATGCAGTAGTAGTAGTAGTAAAAAGATTTATTTTTATACAGGTTGATGCCACAAAATCACCATTAGTACCAAAATGGAACTATTTTCAAAGTGTTCCTGTAAAAACGTGTTGCTAAAAATATATATTTAAACCATAGGCTTTATACATGTAATACTCAGTTACAAAATAGTCCTTTAGGACAAACATACACCCATTAATAACTTCAATACAAAATTCCCATGTTGTGTGAAATACTAAGCTATCTCCTTTCCATGCTTAATTACATGTAAAAACCTATCATTGCACACTATTGCTCGGCCTATTTCATTTAAGATACATTCTAAAAATAAACAGTATGATTTCATCAAATAGACAGTGTACACCTTGCTGTTAAGATCAACTAATTCTGGCAAGGTAGGAATTTGTTGCTACATAAATATTACTTGGCAGAAAAATTTATACATGTAATAATCAGTTACACATTAGTCTATTAGGACAAACAGTTTCAAGCTAATACATTCAGTTCGTTACCCATATTGTATTAATTCTTATTCTATGGCCTACCCGTGTTCAGTGACATGTGAGTCCTATTATTATTGCACTCTAAGGCTCAGCCTATTTCGTTCAAACTATATTTTAAATATAAACAATACAGTTTCATCAGAAGAACAATATATAGCCATGCTATTAAGATCAGTTGTTACTGATAGTTTATACACCCTATTATTTGACTAGCTCTCAGTTTAGCCTGAAAAAAATTAGTTTTCATTTCCAACACATTTTCATAGCAACTGAAGATGGTAGAGCAGTAGCCACGTATTGGGAGTAGGTTCCCCTGTACAGTGGCATGACAGGCCTCAGGGGTAAGGTAGTGCCTGAATCTATAGGCAGCACCAAGCTTTTGGTGTATCCTGCCAACTACTGTGTTGATGTGCTCAGAGAAGGAGAGGGAGGGATCGAGCAGGACGCCTAGGTATTTGAATGTGTCAACATTTTCAAGGACTTGGTCATCCAAGGAGACAATAGTGAAAGCGGAGTGGGGTTTGGACTTCACTAGGAAGGGCTTAGACCCAAACAGCATGGATTTGGTTTTCTTGGCAAGGCAAGAAGGGCAACAAAAATGGTGCAGGGCTTGCACCACAAAACATATGAAGAGAGACTAAGGGACTCCAGTGTACTCACTGGAGGAGAGAAGACAGCAGGGAGACATGATTGAAACTTTAAAGTACCTCAAGGGCATAAACAAGGTGCAGATGGGGGACCTTTTCCAATGTAGAAAAAGTACTAGAACAAGGGGCACAGTATGAAATTGGAAGGGGGTAGATTAAGAGGTAATGTGAGGATGTTTTTCTACAGAGAAAGGGTAGTCGACACTTGGAATAGTCTGCCACAAGAGGTAGTGGGGCAAGCACAGTGAAGGGTTTTAAGCATGCCTGGAACAGGCACAAAGGAAATCTGAGAGGGGAGCAAGTGATGAAAAGCCATTGATCATATAGGGTCAGTGGCCACATACAATGTATAGGGCCTACAGGCAGACTGGATGGGCCTAGCGGTCCTTATCTGCTGACAATTTCTATGTTTCTATGTTTGGCATTACCCGGAGGAGGTTGTCCACAAATCAGTTGTGGGCAGCTGCTTAGTTTACTGTAAGAAGAGAGGAAATCTGGGCGAAGGATTTGTCGCTGAAGAAGAGTACAAGGTCATCAGCATAGAGGAGTATGAGTTACAGCTGAGATTGTCAGAGGGAAGGGAGTTTATGAATAAGGAGAATAAAAGGGGGCCCAGTATGGAGCCCTGCGGGATACCGGTTGAGACAGGCAGGGTAGTGGAGCAAGCAGGGCCTACACACACGTATTGGGAGCGATTGGTGAGGTAGCTCCTGAACCAGTTGGATACCACCTGTGAACAGCCAAGGAGACATAGTTTGGAGAGAGGGAGGGCATGGTTTGCCATGTCAAAGGCCTTGGAGAGGTCAACAAAAAACAGCACCGGTGGCATTTCCATGGTCCATGTTCATGAGTATGTGGTTGGTCAGCAGCGCAAGGGCAGTAGTGGTACTATGGTTCTTGCAGAAGCCATGTTGCTGGCTGCACAAGAGGTTATACTTGTCAATGTGTTCAGTGAGCTGATGGTGGATAACTTTCTCGAGTAGTTTGCTAAGGTAGGGAGGATAGAGATGGGTCAGTAATTGTCAGAGGATAGGGGGTCACCAGCTTTAACAAGCATTTGTCAATGCCTAGTGTTGCTTGCTGTCATTGGCAGTGGAAGTGCAGGAGTTAGACAGATGCAGTATAGGAATGGCAATGAAGTATTGAACTGACACCAACTCCACCCCCACCCTGCAGAGATGGACAGGCATTGGGGTGTGCCTTTGGGTCATCACCCATAACGGTCACGACATTTCACCTCACCCAACCCTGCAGACACTTACAAGTGTTGAGGTGTGCTTTGAAGTATTCGGGGCTTTACACTCACCTCATTCCATTAGGAAATACACTGAAATGGGTGCAGTATTGGAGAATGGGGTGAACTCTGCGGCCAAACGGTCCAAGGCGCACCTCAATACCTGCCACTGGCTGCAGGGTGGGGGTGGAATGGTATAAGCATTACTGTCGACAATCCCAAGTCACACCCCTGATGCCTGTCAGTCCCTACAGGGTACAGCGTCATGGTCGAAAACCGTAACACCCTGGGCGTTTCTTGGTATTTTTACTCCAAGTTTTCAACATGGGCTTTTTGTGATCCCACCGGATGAATAGTGACACTATCAGTTCATTAGCCGAAAGGTGATTTTGTACAGCAACTGCGCCATTTGGCGCCACAGGTGCGAAAACACGTTTCGAACAGAATGTGAAAAATGAGAGCTGTACTGTTCATGAGGAGGTGTAAAAAATGGCGATGTTGAAAATCCGGAGTGAAAATATAAAAAAAAAAACTGGTGAAGTCACAAGTGTGCATAGATTTGGGATTTTTTTACAGCAGATTTTCAACATAGGCATTTTGGGACCTCCGCTAATGAACAGTGTTGCAGTGATTTTCTTAATCTATCCGAACACTGATTTCCCACAGCGACTGTGCTATTCTGCACCAGAAGTGCGAAAACACATTTCAGACAGGGTGTGAAAAATTACAGTTGTACTGTTCATAAGGAGGTGTGGAAAAATGCCAATGTTGAAAATCTGGACTGAAAAGATTACGAACTCGTGAACTTACAGTACAAGCGTGCATGGAAATTGCACAATGCACACCCGTAACACAGTCATTTTATGGACTTTTGTCACCAAATTTTCAACATAGCCAGTTTAAGACCTCTGCTCATGAACGGTGTCACTGTGATTTTCTTAAATCTGTCCTGAACATTGATTTTGTATACCGACCATGCCACTGTGTGTTACATGTGAGAAAACAAATTTCGGGTGAGATGTGAAAAATGACAGTTATACTGTTCATAAGGAGGTGTGGTATAATGGCAATGCTGAAAATCTGGAATGAAAATATTAAAAATGCTCGACATTACGAGCGTGCATAGGAACTGCGCAATGCACACTTGAAAAAACAGCCATTGGGAATTTTTCACCAAATTTTCAACATAGGGTTTTGGGGTTTCACTCATGAACAGTGTCAATCTGATATTCTTAATCTCTCCCAAACATTGATTTTACATGACCACGCCATTTGACGCTACATGTGCGAAAACACATTTCAGGTGAGATGTGAAAAATGACAGCTGTACTGTTCATAAGAAGGTGTGGTAAAATGGCAACGCTGAAAATCTGGAGTGAAAATATTAAAAATGCTACAAGTTACGAGCAGGCATAGGAACTGCGCATCCGTGCTCGTAAAACAGTAATTTTTTAGGAATATTTTCACCAAATTTTCAACATAGGGTTTTTGGGGGCCTACTTCATGAACTGTGACACTGTTGTTTCATTAATTGGTCCCAAAAGGTGGTTCCAGCAGTGACCGCAAAATCGTCTTTTGGGACAGAATAATAAAATGACAGTGACTGAGTTCATGAGGTGGGGTCCCAAGAACCCCATGTTGAAAATTTGGTGAAAAAACTCCCCAAAATGGCCGAGATATGCACCAAAGTTGAAAAAAAACATTTATGCCATTATACAGCTTACCGTGTTTTTTTCAGTTTGCGATCGGCTTTGAAGAATGCAGACATGTTCCTGGTCTACTGATTCGTTGCGCTGGGCTCCGGAGGTAAGTATGGGGTGTGGGGAGGTGGGGTATGCAGAGGGTGGGCATGGGTTGGGGAGAAGGGACAAGAGAATCAACTAGGGACTTTTTTTTTCTAGGTTTTTTTTTTTAAAGACGACGGGGGACTTTTGCTACGCTGGAGTGGGCTCCCAGCGTGGCACCAGGCAGTTTGTTTGGGGAGCAGTGGAGCCAATGGGGGACTGGGCACCCCAGTTGGCCAAGGAGACTTTTGCCTTGCTGGGGTGGGTTCCCAGTGTGGCAGATGGAAGTTTGTTTGTGGGGACAGTGGAGATGACAGGGGAATGGGCATCCCCGTCAGTCATACAGTGTGCTGGGGGGGACGCATGAGCCATGGGGGGGTGCATTATGCCAAAGGGGTTTGGGCTACCCCGTAGGCTTTTTTTTCATTTATTTATTGAAATGTTTCACCAGGAAGGTACACTGAATGGCGGGAGGTGGTTTTCCGTCGGCTTCCTGGGGACTATGAGAGGCCAACGGAGAAGCCGACATCATGCAATCAGCTGTTTTGGTAAGTTATAATGCAGCTGATTGTGTGGTGATGTGGCCACATTTCCTGATGCATTTAGGCATACTCCCTAACTACTGAAAGCAATGTGTTTCTTTCACGTGCGTACAAGCAACACAAAAATGGGGATTACTTTGGCAGCCTTCCAGGAGTTGGCATGGAGAAGGTGGAAAGGGCAAGGTTAAAAATAAAGGTGAGGGGTTCAACAATGGCAGGGAAGATAAGCCTGAGGAAGACAGGGGAGAGTCCATCTGATCCTAGGGAGCCACGGTCATAGACTTTGAGATCCTAAAGGTATCAGTAACTGAGATTGCTTTAAAATAGAAAGAGGGATGGGGGGTTGGGCGATATTGTCAGGTGGTAATGGGCAGAGCTGCTAAGCTGGCCACCTGGGAGCCTGCTTAAAATGTGGATAGATCTGCCGCCCACTGGGGAGCGGGTTCGTGGGCCTGCAGCACGATCGGTCCGGGGTGTAGGGCCGGCGGCCACAGATCGTGGGGCTGCTCTGCTGAAGGAGGAAAAACAGAAGTAAGATAAAAAAAAAAAGAAAATGTGGATAAATCAGATAATTTATCATTAAAGGCAGGGGCCACCTCAAGAGGATCTGTGACAAGGCCAGTGAAGGAGTTCAATTGCAGGGTTGTTTTGCTGGAGTGGAGGTTGAGAAGGGTGCCAATGGATTCCCAGAATTTCCGCGGGTCACCCAGATTTACATTTTGAAGATTACAGAAATAGGCCTGTTTCAAGGATTTGGCCAACTGCTTGCATTGATTTTGATGACACCTGAAGGCATCAAAAAAGGTCCTGGAGGGGGATGCCTTGTAGGCGGACCAAGTACGATCTCTGTCCTTCATGACAGCAAGGAGATTCTTAGAGATCCAGGGAGAGCAACTGCCTCTGACCTGTCTTGTGGTGAGAAGGAAATGCCGATCCTGTAGGGCTTGCAGGGTCTGAGTGAAGAGGGTTACCCCCGGGGTCATGTCGGTGAGTGAGTAGAGAGCAGACCAGTCCAATTACCATGCCTCATCAAGAAGGATGGGGATGCTGGGGTTACGGAAGTTTAGAAAAGACAGGTATTTGGGGGAGGGATGCTTGAATTTGGACAACCAGAGGAGAAACATGGGGGAATGGTCACTGATGGAGTCAGCCATGGTGTCTGCTTGGATTACATAATCATCCCTATTAGTGATGATCCAGCCCAGAAGGGTTTGGGTGGCAGTGTGGGATCACTGTCAAAATCGCGCATGCAATATCGCGCGTGTTATTACAGCGGGTACATTTTAGCGCTACAGCATAATAGCTAACGGAAATTATAGCGTGTTATTTAATAGCGCATTGATGAAATTGCAGCTTACTGAACGATACTCGTTGCTCATGCTATAGCTTCCCTCTTTTCTTCTCAATCTGTGTTACTGTTAGCTAATTCCGGTAATGTTTGCTAGGACCCTAGTTTGCAGTGCACCACAATGTGTCACCCCCTTTCCCTTCCCAAACTTCCTGTTCCTATCTGGATAATCATCAACCACGGAAACTCTACAAGTCTTTCTAGGTACAGTCAATAGAATTCATCTTTATTTCAATATCACAAAAAAAAGCAAAAGAAAAAGTATTTAAAACTGTAGAGCTGTCACATTTCTAGTGCTTGATGCTTTACTGAGTGCGATCAATGCTTTACAGAGTGCTTATGTATACATGTGCATTTATGCCTGCAGCTGAAAGTTATGGGCTATCCCTCTAAGGTATTGGTTTCTGGTGCGTTCAGTATACTGTGATACGATGCTTGTCATGCGTTTTGCAGTCTTTGTATTTTTTTTTTTAACAAACCGGCACTGTACTTTCTGTAATCAGCTGTTCCATGACAATTCTGTTGTAATGTTGCTCTGTTTTCAAGAACTCTATGAAACGCCAGATGGATGGGTGGTGTGCACCAATAAAATGATTACATTTACGATGCCAGGCTTCGACTGAGTTAATGGTGCGAGGCAGGTCATACTGCATTGCGTCGTAGTTCCACAAAGCTATGTCAAACATTGGCCATCTTCTACCTCCTCTGGCAAGCGGCCTGCCCAACCATGTATCCTCGAAATAGTCAATAAGACAGGTTAGGGACTCAGCATTGCTTTGATAGAACTCTGTCTGAAAATTATCCTCACACCCCACAAAAAAGTGCATTATCATTCTTACATCTAGTGTCATGACCAGGAAAGGCATTATAGGCCGGGTATAGTGAACTCCCGCTATTTCATTCACGCTATATTGCTAATGCACTATAGTGTTGCAGTGCTATTATGTATGCGCTGTTATTGCTCACGCTATTTCGGCTGCGCTATTATGACCGGATCCCGGCAGTGTGAGGGGTTTGTCTGGTAGGAAGTGAGATAGTCTGGGACAGGTTATGTTGTTTTAGAAGGCAAGCATAGTCTGACTGGGTGGGCACTCAGCCAGTTTAAATTGAAGTCACCAAGGAGAACGGAGTCTCTATGAGGGGACAGTGAGCTGAAGCCAGAAAGAAAGCTGTTTAGACCCATAGATCCTGAGGCTGGAGGGCTGTAGCAGCAACCAATGTAGAGTTTTTTAGAGGTGCCATGGGTAAGTTCAGAGAGGAGCCATTCACTGGGGGAGGTGGGGTCAGAGTGGAGTACAATGGTGGCAGAGAGAGAGGGGCTCTCTAAGGAATAGTGCTACACCACAACCCTTCTTTTTACCCGGCCTGTTGAGGTGTAAGGAAGTGTATCCAGGTAGCTGATGTGTGGTGCCGGATAGATGAGGCTTTAGCCAGGTTTCAGAAAGACCCTGCACGTGGGACTTGTATAGAGATACCCATGCCTCCTGGTCAGGGAGCTTAGAGGGAAGGCTGCAGATGTTAATATATACAATTTTCAGACCTGAGGCATTTGCCCAGGTACCAGAGGAGGAGGTAATATGGGAGTTTACAGGGCCAGGGTTCTACTCGACATCACCAGCTAGGTGAAGGACAGAGAGTAGGAATGAGTAAGGGCAGGGGAGGACAATAGAAGACTATGTGAGGGAGAACAGGTAGTGGCTAAGTAAACAGCGTTCCAGGTTGGAGAGAAAGGAGAGGGCGACAGGTCCAAGAGGTGATAGTTCCCATGTGGAGTAGGGGAAGGGAGTTGCAGGGGGTATGAGTGACTGTGAGGAAGGCAAGATCCTTTTGGTCATGGGCTAACACAGTTGCACACGAGTCCAGAAGCAACAGGATGGATGGCGTGGAGACAGCAATGAGTGTGAGACATAGTAGGTTCATGATATCTGGCTTAGCGGATAAAAGAAAGAAACACAAGGAGTAAGAAGGTGGAAGCAGAAGTGACTGGTGGCTAGTGGGATTGCAAAGGCCAGAAATTATCCGGTAGAGTAAAGTGGAGTTGGGGGGAAAAGAGCTTGAGTGCTGGAGTGGGCTGAGATCAATAGAGAGTAGAGACAGGCAGGGTGAGACTACAGCGGATCAGAGAAAAGAGTGGTGGAAAGAGGGAGTACAGTGTCTTAGGTATTGTGGTAGAAACATGAGGGTTGTGTCTCTGGCTTTAAGCCTGCTCAGGAGAAAAGTGGCCGAAGGGCAGGTTTAGCAGCAGAGGGAGCAGTAAAGGTGCATTTAAGGAGTGCCAGAGCAGGGGTGGGCATGAGGGAGAAAATTCACGTTCAGAAAGCAGTCCGTTTTCCGCAGCGGGGCTGCAGCAGGTCCGTACCTGGCAGTAGTGGCTCAGGGAGGGTGCACTGGCAGGTAGCTTCCTTCTTGTTGAGGGGTGGGAGGGTTCAAATGGAGGAGACCACCAATTCCAGCTGCAAGCCCTACAGAGATGCCTGAGGAGACAAGAAAAAACAGGGGAATTAATAGCTGGCAGAGATCAGGGGGAGAATAAGGTGAGATGGGGTCAATTTGAATTAAAACAAAGAGGGAAAATAGAAGGCTTAAATTGGGGAAGGGGCAGGTCCCAGACAGAGGCAAGGTGCCAGCAGGGTCTGCAGAGCAGAGGATTACAGAAGGGACTAAATTGGAGGGGTGGGCAGTAGCTGAAAAATCAAAAACTGAAAACAGTAGGGGACAGCTGAGAAAATGCACAGTTAAGACAATTTAGCAGAAATCAGCTGTACAGCAATTTAAATATCTAACAGATGGCAGACTAAAATAAAACGAAAAAGGAAAAATGCTATATTTGTTAAATGAATTCGAATGCAAAAACTTATAGAACCAATCAAGTCAGTAAGGCATTAACTTACAGCATTGGGGTCTAACAAATTCATGTAAATTAAGCTCAGACAGTCGAGACATATATTCCAGCACAATTAATTAAGCAGTAGAAATTCAGTTACACTTTAAATGCTCTGCAAAGCTGATCCTGAGTATAGATAGGGCTGGCAACAGTGGTAAAAATTAAGCAGGGAGAAGGAGGTTGAGGAAAGTAAAAAACGAAAAAAGGAACCAGCTTAAAAACACAAGGTTTGCAATTAAGTAAAAAATAGAGTCCATTTTGAGATGCAGCAGAGAGGCGCCAGACAGGAGTAGCCAATCGGAAAGCTCCAGGTCAGAATGGCCAATGAGCACTCCATTGGAAAGGGCGCCTGGCTTCAATTCAATTGAAAATTCAAGTTCAGAAAGCAGTCTGTTTTCTGCAGCAGGGTCTGTACCTGGCAGTAGTGGTTCAGGGCGGGTGACAGGTAGCTTCCCTCTCACCGAGGGGTGGGCAGGCAACTTCAAACAGAGGAGACCACTGATTCCAGCTGCAAGCCCTGTAGGGCTTAGCAGAGATGCCTGGTGGTAGTGGCTTGGGGCAGGTGGTAGGTAACTTCCTTCTTGCTGAGGGGTGGGCAAGTGGCTTTAAACAAAGAAGACCGAGTCCAGCTGCAAGCACTGCAGGGTTTAGCAGAGACGCCTGGCAGTAGTGGCTTGGGGCGGGTGGCAGGTAGCTTCCTTCTTGCCAAGGGGTGTGTGGGCAGCTTCAAATGGAGGAGACTGCCGATTCCAGCTGCAAGCTCTGTAGGACTTAGCAGAGATGCCTAGCAGTAGTGGCTCGGGGCGGATGGCAGGTAGCTTCCTTCTCGCCAAGAGGCAGTCGGCTTCAAATTGAAGAAACTGTCAATTCCAGCTACAAGCCCTGTAGGGCTTAGCAGAGACACCCGGAAGTAGTGGTTTGGGGTGGGTGGCAGGTAGCTTCCTTCTCACCAAAGTGCGGGTGGGTGGGCAGCTTCAAATGGAGGAGACTGCCAATTCCAGCTGCAAGCCCTTTAGGGTTTAGCAGAGAAACCTGGCAGTAGTGGCTCAAGGTAGGTGGCAGGTAGCTTCCATCTCACTGAGGGGCCAGTGGGTGGCTTCAAATGGAGACTGCCGATTCCAGCTGCAAGCCCTGTAGGGCTTAGCAGAGACACCTGGTAGTAGTGGCTTGGGGCAGGCGGCAGGTAGCTTCCTTCTTGCCGAGGGGCGGGGCTGGCGGCTTTAAACAGAGAAGACTGCTGATTCCAGCTGCAAGCACTGTGGGACTTAGCAGAGATGCCTGGCTTAATCACTGTACTGAGCTCTGCCGTGAGCAAGCATCTGTAATGCAATCATCCCCCCTGTAGTGTGTACCCAACCCACTTAATGTGTGCGGACACCAGGGTGCCCATCCCCTAGTGCCACCATAAATCTGTGACACGGGGTTGCATAATCCCCAGTGTCACCCTCACATGTGTATGAAAAAAAAAGTTTCCTTGTGGTCGTTTTTTAGTAATTGAAACTTGAAAAGCAGCAAACACTTCATTGATGTATTTTGATGCTGACCCCAAGCCACCCTCCCTCACTCTAACTCACCTTGAAAAGGTCCACCGCTGCTCTGCAACAAAGCACGTCCTTCTCCAACACCAGCCAGAAACTGAAGAAACAAGGTAAGAGCAATGTATTTTCAATGCATTTTGAACTTTTACTCATAATTTTGTAATTTTTTATGGCTGCAGGGATGGAGCCTGCAGATGTCTTACTTCAGTACAGCTTTTACGAGATCCTGAACCAAGTGAACAACAGTAGTAAAGTTTAAGCATGCTACCTCTGCCAGCTGAAGCCCTCCGCCATATCCCCGCTGTCTATCTTCTCCACTGGCTGCATGGAAAAATCAGTCCCAGTCCTATTCTGTAGTGTAGAGGTGATTTATCCATAGTGGTTGGCTCATTGGTGGTGAGTGGTGTTTCCCTTTCCCCTACCTCTGTGGCCGCAGGTTCCCTCCACCACTACAGTAGACCCCCTCCCCCACTGGTGCACTATTTTATTCCTTCCTGCAGTTCTGCCATTCGCTGTCACGTAGGTGCATGGAACTCAAAGCGGAACTGTCTGTAGCGCACATGGCTAGCTTCAGCGCAGCTTGTTGTATTTGGCAGGTCTTTTGTAGTGTGTTATTGTAACTTGTAGTTCAATGCCCATTTTCTCCCCCCGATCACACATGGAAAGGAACTCTCAAGCAAGACTATGTCCAATGTACACTGATTACTGTGTAAGTATAGAGTTAAAAAAAAAAAAGAAAGATCATGGAATGGAGCACTGGGAGAGTAATGAGCTCAAACACAACTGTCACAGAAACTGCACAGTGCATGCTCACTGTAAGTGTCTTCTGATTACTGTGCAAGTACGGAGAAAAAAAACTATCGTGGATTAGAGCACTGGGAGAGCTGCTATGATTAAGTAGCAAGTTCAAACAGCCCCTCTCACAGAAATCACACAGTGCATGACTTTGTTTTTATGTCTGCATCCCTCTTCTAACAGTCCCTCTCACAGAAACCGCACAGTGCATGAGTTTTTAGGTACAGAGAAAAAAACAATCATTACAATTCAACAAATAAAATCAGGTAAGCTGTACAGTTAAGTAAATGCAACGATAGAAGCAGTACCTAGCGCTAGACAGCACAGTGCCTATCAAGGATCAATAAAATGATGTAAATCTCTGAATAGACCAATTAAAATTAATGTCAAATAGAAATTAAAATGAGTTCAGTAAGCATAAGTTAATTTCAATTAGTTTACCCTTAACATGATTGTACTAATTTATGTTTTAAAACTATGATCTCCAAGCAGGCCTCATCTATATATTTTCCATCTGGCAGTCGAATAATAAGAAACTCATACCAGAGACTTACACCCAAGTCGTGTTCCTGGATAATCCCTTGAAAGTTACTATAAAAATTTGTTCACCATAAATACAGTTATAATGTCTCCTACATTTTTTCACATCTCTTGGGTGTCCTGGCAACCCAGGTGTTTAGACTATCATGTAAAGTCAATTGGCTAATACTAACTAATTTCAAACCTAATATTAAGTAGTATACATAAAACTCTAAATAAAATCGTTGAATAAAATTTGCAGACCACGATTTTTTACATCACACACTTACACAAACACAGTATAGTGCATAGTAAAATTAATCCTAGGGCCTGCAATTAAAGTTCGGCTACATTTGAGGCTTAAATCTGGCTTGACAGACCAGACAGTGTAAAGTTTCCATTTCCCATCAGAGCCCAAATAAAATCCTGTCTGAGTGTTCAAAATTCATATTGCAGTACACTCTGTTTTGAAACAAATACACGCGCATAGTAGCTAGTAGAGATTTTACTTTCAGTAGGTTGCAGTATTCAGAAAATATGGAGTATGGGCGATATATTGCAGAGGCATTACATTCAAATGCCCACACGGAGTTAATTTGAATCAGCTCTGTCTGTCCAGCTTCATTCACATATTTGGGACTGTCTAGTACAGTATGCCCTGCAGGCCCATTGGTCCACACTGTGGAACAATGGGCTTACAGCCCATACTGTACCTCTTATTCGATTGGTGGCCAGGCAGTATGTGGGTGGGTTGCAGCCACCTGCCGGTCGACAGGGGGCGGGTGGGCAAAGGGTCCTGGGTGGAAGGGGTCGGGGTGCCACTGGATCACCAGGGAATTATTGTATGGCGATTTACCGCAATCGGGGCTGGGGTGGGGGGTACCACTAGACTACCAGGGATTTGTTCTTTGGCAATTTACCACGATCGCAGCTATGGGAGGAAGGGGGTTGCCACTAGACTAGCAGGAAGCTATGGGTGCTTGTGCAGGGTGTTCTGGGTGGGCGGGTGGCCACCCACGGCTGGCAGCTGCTGTGTTGCACCCTGCTATACAGCAGCCTGTCTGTGGGTGGCCAGGAGTTGTTCCTACTATTCACAGGCTCAACTATGAGTCCCCCTATGTGGCACAATGCAGGCTTGTGCCAGCATATGAACCACACATCTCGGACTGAATATCGGGATGTGCCGCATATGCATTGGCATGCCCTCTGCATCTGCGCCGCATACATTAACACTGCGCCCCAACGCATCAGGATTTGCGCTGCACCTGGCAGCCTTTTCAATATCCCACTGGGGCACAGTGCGGGATTGTGTTGGTGCAACTCTGTTGCGCCATGCGCAAACCCTTTGAATATCCACACCAGATATTACTTGAGGCACATGTGCGAACGAGCCATACAGTGCAAAATCTTTGAATGGCAAGTGCTGCATAAACACGTTATTAGCCAGTGTAATACTTTGTTTGGGGGGGCATATAGTTGACAACAGTGCTTTGATTCAGACATGTCACTCCAACTGTGCATCATTTTTCACAAGAATTTAACATGAGACCCTAACCTGATCAGTCTGCCTTTCTCGCATCCTCCCCTTGGTCAGATGCGGAAGCATACAGTACATAAAGCGTTTTATAGAACACATCTAGGTGATTTGAACATGTGATGTCTTTAAGTTCATTGCAGAGGTTGTTTACATGCTAAATGCACTTGACTGTAATTCAATTAAATGCTCAATAAGGCTATTTACTTTTCTAGACAAAACACCAGCAAACTGAGCTCAGTTATCTAGTAGAAAGATCATGATGAATGAAGAGGAATATATTAATATACATTTGATTGTTTATACTGTATGTGTTTTTTTTATCAGTGTTCCAATTACTAATTAATAAATGTAAGGGCAAGAGTGAGGTTCTCAAAATCTTAAACCATGTGTACTCCAATGACAAAGGATTTCAAATCTCTACTTCTAATGTCTTAGCCTACCATTTCATAAAAAAAGTATATTGTTGTAGATAAAAATGAATTCGAAGTGGGTGTTAATTGCGGAGTTGCACCTATAGGATGGCCAACTACTCACATAATCAGTGTCGTCTACACAGGATATCTTAAACACTGGGATTGGCATCTCTGTCCTGTTTTTTTTTTTCTTTCTTTTTTTCTTTTACCTGTAACAAGTGTTCCGACTCCTGCCTCTGCCCCTGTTCTTCCCTTTGCCTCTGTGCCAGCTGTAATTCTCCCTGGTTGTTTCGCCTAGCCCCTCTGTGTGCATTTGGCTCCCGAAAACTGATGGGGGCCCGGCTGTGGCATAGGGGTGGGTTGGATTGTTCCTGGGCTTTGCAACTGTCCTCTAAATAATTGCTAGATGCTGCATCAGAGTAAAGTGTGAAACTTTGAGTACATTCTGTATTTGTTCTATCCTCATGTTGGTGTTTTGACTTAATAAAGAAGATGACACATTCTTCTTGTGCTGAGCAATGTTTGAAGTGAGTGCCAAGATTTACTTTTCCTGAACTTTTCCTGAACTTTATGCTTCTTTTACAGTAAACACAGCATAGTGGATGACGTTGTCTAGTTTTTTTTTTTAGTATTTATTCCTGGCCTTTTACCACTTTACTATAATTTGTTTTACATTGTCTTGAATGGCTAGCTTACTTTTCTTTCCCAATTACATCAACCAGCTTATGATTTTGATAGTTTGGGTTATTGATTTTTGATGTTACTTATTTTCAGTTCCACTTGGTTGACTGCTTTGTACGTTGATAGAGTGATTTACTATGCTGATGTTTTCCTTTTTTCTCCTTTTGCTTCCTGATATTTCAAAGTTGTTGATGTATTTCCTGACTGTTTCAATAAAAAGTTTAATGTCAAAAAATAACTAATGCTTCTGATGTGGTATCATTTCATGATCTGTGTGATGAGGGACTGCTGCATGAACGTAGCCTTAATGAACCTTGCCCAGACATCAAGAAAATAATTCATCAAGCAATCCAATAACCTCTCCCAGCCCACCAAATTTTGGTCCCTAGTAGACCAATCATGATGACTCATGCTTCTCTCTGAAGCTTACATCTGACTCCCTACTCATCTAACTATGTTTGACCATAACCTTCCACCTGCCCTAACACTAGAAATGCATGTATCCACCACCACCATTTTGCCACCTTTATATCCATCTTCCCCATAGTCTCAGCAAAATCGACTATAGTTAGTAATCTTCACCCTACCCAACAGGTACTGTAATCTACAGCACTGCCACCCATCTCTCCCAACCAAATACATGGCAACAGCAAAGACTGCTCCCTCCCCAGCACCGTCTGCCACTTCAACACCTCCACTCAGTGTTGTCAATGAGGTGTCCCACAATGTAGAAAACAATCTCTTTACACGGACCTCACCATGTTAATCTATATCATGGTGGTGTAGTTTTGTGACGATGATATTCAGCCGCCCCACTACATCTCGTGCACTCATGACCAATATGTCAGTATTCCATGCCTATAGCCTAAGATCACCTTTGTGCTTTTCTCATATCCCTGACTTGCCATTGGTATTCTTTATTGCTAATTCCTCTGCATAGAAAGTGATATGCTTGACCCAGTACCTGTAATACAGTCTGACCAAAAAACATTCCTTCTAAATAGTCACACTACTGTTTCATAATGACGATAATATTAAAAAAATTCTGCTAGTGCTATAATTTCTCTTTTTTTTGCCTCTCCTTGCATTCCTTCAATGTCTTTATAAGCGACTTTACAGAGGGACTGGAAGGAAAAGTATGTCTCTTTGCAGATGACACAAAGATCTGCAACAGAGTTGATGCACAAGGTGGGGTGGAAAGGATGAGAAGGGACTTGGCAAGGTTAGAGGAATGGTCAAATGTATGGCAGCTTAGATTCAATGCTAAGAAGTGCAAGGTAATGCACCTGGGAAACAAAAACCTAGGGGAAGAGTACACAATGGGGGGTGAGATACTAACAACAACAAAAATGGAAAGGGACCTGGGGGGTAGTCATATCAGATGACCTAAAGGTGGGCAAGCAATGTGAGAGGGCAGCAAGGAGGGCTGGGGGGATACTGGGATGCATAGGGAGAGGCATCACCAGTAGAAAACAAGTTATTATCCTCTGTACAGACAGCTGGTGAGACCACATCTGAGTACTGCGCAGTTCTGGAGACCCAGTCTCTGCAAAGACATAGACAGGATGGAAGCTGTCCAGAGGAGGGCAACTAAAATGGTGCAGGGTCTGCACCGGAAGACATATGAAGAGAGACTTAAGGAGCTTAATATGTATAGCCTCGAGGAAAGGAGGAGGGGGACATGATAGAAACTTTCAAGTACCTCAAGGGAATCAACAAAGTCCAAGAGGGTAGCATCTTTCAAAAAAAGAGGTATGCAAGAACAAGGGGGCACAATTTGAAGCTAGAAGGGGCGGCTCAGAGGTAATTTAAGGAAGTATTTTTTCACAGAGAGGGTTGTAGATGTATGGAACAGCCTTCCAGAGGAGGTTGTGGAGTCAAAAACAGTGGTGGAATTCAAGCATGCATGGGACAGTCATAAGGCAATTCTAGGGGTTGGGGGTAGGAAGAAGTAGGCTGCTGGTTAACTAGGATCTGCAGCTTATCCATCAGGTAGGGAAATGGGCAGACTGGGTGGGCCAAGCGGTCCTTATCTGCCGTCATATTCTATGTTTCTATGTGCAGTCATGACAATTGTACATTGAATAAATGTCAAAGTATAGCAGGTGCATTATTCCAGCGCTGTTGTGAGTGAAAGTAGGAACAGCATTTTGGAGTTGGCATAAAGAGTTTGATAAAATGGCCAAGAATGAGATGATTATTATAGTGGAGCTACTAAATGAAAGGTTCATATAAAGCTTAATATGATGGGAAAACAGAATAAAAGGCTGCCTTAGTTTTGATTAAAGTTTATAGAAACATGTAAAATAATATAATAAAACAGAGATAGTTAAATCAATTTTCTTTAAAGGTGACCTGCAAATAAAACACTGTAGCCTGCTCCTGTCCCACATTCCTTTTTATGTTGTGGCGGGAGTACGTGGTTCCTAGGAAGATCATTTTTGTAATAAAGTCTATATTTGAAATCACTGCCGAAACTTTTCAGCGAACGCGTAAGTGCAGCGTGGGTCCCGATCGAGCAGGCACAAGGTTTCATGGGTATTTTACCCATCTAGTGACATTGTAAACACCACTGCTATTAATGTATCAGCAGTAGCTGGTGATTAATATTCTTATTTTATTGCTTCCATGGTGGTCTTGAGGCTTAAAATAATACTGACAGTAATGGCCTGTCCAGGTGTTGCTGTATTTTTTTAAGCTCAAGACCCCTGTGGAAGTAATAAAATAAGAAACCATAATATCAACAAATTCTAGCCAGAACCGATATGGCTGTGGCGAGGTGCCAAATGACCAAAGTTACACGTGTGCATAGAAGATTTTGAATGACCAGGTGTAATTTGGCCATTGTTTGGAGTTGTTTCACCAAATATTCAACATGGCCTTTTTGGGACTCCACCTCATGAAGAGTGCCACTGTCATTTCGTTCACTTGTCCAGAAAGGTGATTTCGCATAGCGATCATGCTGTTCTGTGCCACAGGTGTGAAAACACGTCTTATGCAGGATGTGAAAAATGATAGCTGTACTGTTAATAAAGAGCTGTGCAAAAATGGCAATATTGAAAATCTGGAGTGAAAATATTATAAACTGGCAAAGTTAGGAGCATGCATAGAAACTGTGCAATGCATGCTCATAACGCAGTCATTTTTGAGAATTCTGTCACCATATTTGCAACCTGGGCTTTCTGGGACCCCACCTCATGAACAGTGGCACTGTCATTTCGTTAATCAGTCCTGAACGATGATTCCTTGCAGTGACTGCAAAGTCACCTTTCTGGACCGAGTAACGAAATTACAATGACAGTGCTCACGAGGTGAGGTCCCAAGAACCCCATCTTGAAAATTTGGGGCCAAAATTCCTAAAAATGGCTGACATATCAAGATAAGTTGAAAATCATATTCACTTTCATTATATCACGCTTACCTTTGATTCTTCAGTTTGTGGTTCAGCTTTGAAGAGTGCAGACATGTCCCGGTCCAGAGAAGATGACAGCGCCAACCTCTGAAAGTAGTATGGGTGCAGGGGGTGGAGGAGGGGTGAGTGCTCAGTGGGAGGGTGGGATGGGGACTGTGGCAATGATGTGGGACAGTTTTCTTTTTTACAGGTAAAAGAAAAGACGTCAGGGGACAGTTTTCTTTATTTACAGGGAAAAAAACATAAATTTGGGCACACTGGGGTGGGCTCCCAGTGTGCCACATGAGTTGGGGGGGTATGTCATACTGACATGGGGACTGAGCACCCTGATGTCAGCACGGGAGAAAACAAAATATAAATCATATATTTGGGCCCACTGGGGTGGGCTCCCAGTGTGCCACATAAGTGGGGGATTTACATGATGCCGACAGGGGGATTGGGCACCCCGATGTCAGCACAGGAATGGGAAATGGAAGGAGCGGGAAGGACAGCAGCAGTGGGAGGATTTTATTACCCACTGGTGCTGGGAGGGAACGGAGGGAGTGGGGAGGACAGAAGCAGTGGGAGGGTGCGGGAGGAGTGCCATCCACAAGATGGCTTAGGCGATGCAATTGTGCATGTGCAGTATTCGCACATGCATAGTTGCGGTGAATGGCATTGTGCCATTCAAAAGATGGCGTTGCCAGCAGAACTGTGCATGCGCTTGAGGTGCACATGTGCAGTTCTTGTCCCGGAATACAGAAGTAACAGTTGAAATAGTGTGGCTGTTACTCCACAGCGGCTGATCATGGCAGAGTGTTACAAACTCTGTTGGACTTTCAGAAGGATACTTCCAAAAGTCCAGTGGAGCGAGAGGGTATTATTACACGCTGGTGCTGGGAAGAAATGGAGGGAGTGGGGAGGACAGGAGCAGTGGGAGGGTGCGGGACGAGTACCATCCACAAGATGGCAGAGGCAACACAACTGCGCATGCGCGGCATTCGCCCATGCATAGTTGCGGTGAATGACATTCTACCATTCACAAGAGGGCAGCACCAGCATGTAACTGCACATGTGTGTGAGGCATGTATGCACAGTTTTTGTCTCAGAATGCGGAAGTAACAGCTGAAATAGTGCAGCTGTTACTCCATAGCAGCGGATCGTGGCAGAGTGTTACAAACTCCATTGGACTTTCGGAAGGATACTTCCAATAATCCAATGGGAGGTGCCACGATCGGTCGCTTTAGGGGCAACAGATCAATCCCAAATTGGTTGTAGGCTCTGCCCACAGCCGTAAAAATGAGTATAATATATTTTATTTATTTATTATTTATTTAGCTTTTGTTGACCGGGTAAGTGCACTAGACAAATCCTGCCTATTTTCAGGCACGACCCGGGGGAGGGGGATACAGATGAATGGCAACTGACCTTGAACCAGATTAAGCTGTTGGTGGTATTTTTTTAGTGAATGAGGAAAATTTGGCCAGGACACCGGGGAAATTCCCCTACTCTTTTCGATAAGTGCCATGGGATCTTTAACATCCACCTGAACTACCACCAATCCAGGCAGATGGGACCTCGGTTTAACATCTCATCCGAAAGACGGCACCTCAGAAATGCAGCACCCCTCTCATACTGCATTACAGTGTCAGTACTGGGATATTAACCCAAGTGCCAGATGTGGGAACTGAACCCACAGCCCTCTGATCTCCCGGCCTCAGAGGCAAGTGTGCTACCTACTGAGCCACTGACACTGCCATATTACAGAGGTCATGGAGTCTAAAGGAACAAGAAATCAAAAAAAATGTTCTAAAGGTGATATTAGAAATAAAATAAGGTGAGAATGACAGTGTTGTGTGCTAAGTTTCTTTTTAAATTAGATGTGAAAATGGAGTTGAAGTAATGGAGAAATTTGTATTTAAGGTGAGAGTAGGAGACCAGTGGAGGTTGGACGGATGTGAAAACCTGGAACACACCAAGGTGGGGGTCTTATTAGATTGAGCAGTTATTTCACACAATTAGTGGGAAAAATGTGACCAAGATGCCTCTTTTTTCATATCATTAGTTTGAGTTTGAATTATCATACATTTTGAAAAATTAAATGTGTATGAAATATATAAAAATGAATATAATGTGAAATAATGTGAATGGATTACATTGTCTATTCTAACACTTGATGCAGCTATATATCTGGGGCCAGATATTCAAAAATTAGCCCCGGGGCAAAATTAGCACTGCATGGCATGCTAAATTAGCCCAGAACCATTTTCATGCTGACATTGCAGAGGGACTGGAAGGAAAAGTATGTCTCTTTGCAGATGACACAAAGATCTGCAAGACGGTTGATACGCAAGGTGGGGTGGAAAGGATGAAAAGGGACTTGGCAAGGTTGGAGGAATGGTCAAATGTATGGCAGCTTAGATTCAACGCAAAGAAGTGCAAAGTAATGCACCTGGGAAACAAAAACCCAAGGGAAGAGTACACAAATGGGGGGTGAGATACTGACAACAACAAAAAAGGAAAGGGACCTGTGGGTAGTCATATCAGATGACCTAAAGGTGGGCCAGCAATGTGAGAAGGCAATAAGGAGGGCTGGGGGAATACTGGGATGCATACAGAGAGGCATCACCAGTAGAAAACAGGAAGTTGTTGGCCCTCTGTATAGACAGCTGGTAAGACCACATCTGGAGTACTGTGTACAGTTCTGGAGGCCCCATCTCTGCAAAAACATAGACAGGGTGGAGGCTGTCCAGAGGAGGGCAACCAAAATGGTGCAGGGTCTGTACCAGAAGACATATGAAGAAAGACTAAAGGAACTTAAGATGTATAGCCTCGGGGGCATGATAGAAATTTTCAAATACCTCAAGGGAATCAACAAAGTCCAAGAGGGTAGCATCTTTCAGAAAAAGAGATGTGCAAAAACAAGGGGCACAATTTGAAGATAGAGGGGGGATGGCTCAGAGGTAATGTGAGGAAGTATTTCTTCACAGAGAGGGTTGTAGATGCATGGAACAGCCTTCCTGAGGAGGTCGTAGAGTCAAAAACCGTGGGGGAATTCAAGAATGCATGGGACAGACATAAGGCAAGTCTAGTGGGGGTAGGAGGAAATAGGCTGTTGGTTAACTAGGATCTTGGTAGGGAAATGGGCAAACTAGGTGGGCCAAGTGGTCCTTATCTGCCATCAGATTCTATGTTTCTGTATTCAAAGGAATAGCCCTGGGGCTAAAACAATTGAATAATAGGTGTGCAAATGAAGCCGTACAAACAGGGCTGGGAGTGCAGTGCAAAAATTGCCCAGCAACTTAAACAGCTCTGAATATAGCAATCGGCCAGTGCTAACTGCAACAGCATCCCAGTGCACACAGAGGTGTAGTAAGGCAGTGTTGCAGCAGGTAGCGATTATAAGTGATAGCACTTAAGTGGTGCACAACAACTGCAAACAACATTGCAGGCCACACACTGCAGAACTGTGCTATGGAGTTGAGAAAATTGCCTGGGGCTAACTTGATTGTACAGTGCTGGCACACTAACCTAGTGTAAACGTTAGCCAGGGGCAAAAGTTTGCTATATTCAAAGCCCCTATGCAAATGAGCCTACTCGGGCAATCTGTGGGCAAACAGCCACATTAGCATCTCATTATGGCCTGCTTTGCATGCACTCCCATGTACTTTGCTTGGGACTATTGCATGGAGCACACAGCTCCACCTGTATGTCAGACTGGAACTACAGGTTGGAAGCTGCAGGCTGAGGTGTGCACACAGCTCCACCTGTATGCCAGACTGAGCAGCAGTTTGGAAGCTGCAGGCCATGGGTGTCGGCAGGCTTACTCAATGCATACCCTACAACCTTTCACCACTGACATAAGGGAGACAGACATATCAAATGAGGGAAAATGAGGGACACTGTTCCATAGAATGAAGGACACATATGCAAACAGGGAGATACAAGCCCAGAACACAGTGGAAGGCAGTATGTTCAGCTGTAGAAGGTTCATGCTTGAGTCAGAATCGTAGCATATTACAAATATATGCTGTGACATATGAATGTACAGCACAGTCACAATGTGAACAGTACCTGTTCCCCAAGGAACGAATGAGGGACAGAGCTATTATGAGGGGTAAACTGAGGGACTTCCATCATAATCAGGGACAGTCAAGGGGTATGACTCAGTGCACCCCGCTGAGAAAAGTAACAGCTGGAAAATCCAGATGCAACATGATCCTCAAGCGAAAGAAACAAACACAAACAGAGCCAGATGTACACGAAGAACCATTCCCCCCCCCCGGTTGCTGTAGTGTGAGGTTGTGGATGGTTTCTGGAGGATGTGTGGGTGCTACACTTAAAGGCCATGCCTGCAAGTGGGGCCTGACCTAGTCAGCATGCACTGCTGCTGGTGTGAATGGACCCTGGTAAGGTGATCCATAGTTCCCACCAACCCTCCACACGTTGTGGAATTATACACCTCTCTCTCTATAGATATATATATATGTATCTATATAGTATAAATTGTCTGTGTCCATGGTAGTTCAGTGGCCTCCCAAGCCCCAATGTCACCGTTGAACACATGCAGACATCCCCAAGGGACTGCTGGAACAGAAAATACAGGTTACTCACCTGTAACAGGAGTTCTAGGAATGGTATATGTTGTTCATCCACACTCTCTGACAGGTATCCTTGCCGCTTTAATTCTTGCCGGAAGGTCTTCAAGCTGGCTCCTCCCACCCACCCGGTGGTAAAACTCCCGGCCCGCCCCCATGACGCCAGATCTACCGGCTGAAGCTCACAGGTTGTGCGCTAGTTGGAGGATAAACAACATATACCATTCCTAGAACTCCTGTTACAGGTGAGTAACCTGTATTTCTATGGACATGGATATGTTGTTCATCCACACACTCTGGCAGACTCCTAGCAGTTCTCCGGGAGGAGGGAGGCAAGGAGCACACCCCCAGTACTTACTTGGGAAAGAGAGATTGGAGAACTGAGGCCCCAAAACCAGCATCCCGGCGTGACTCGAGGTCGATGTGGTAGTGGGTAATTAAGGTATGTGCCGACTTCCAGGTAGCAGCCCTGCAGATATCCTGGATAGAGACGTCCCTGGAAGCAGCTACCGATGCAGCGGTATCGTGGGTAGAATGAGCTCTTATCCCTCTGGGAGGCTCCATGCCCGCCAACCTGTAGCAGAGCTCTATGCAGGAGGTGATCCACCTGCCTATCGTCCACTTTGCTGCAGGTCTGCAAGCAGGTGCGGGCTTGTGTAGGTGACAAACAGCTGGCGGACCTCCCCGAACTTCAGCCGTCCGCTTCCTTATAATAAGTGAGTGCTCATCTAGGGTCCAGCATGGAGCCTATACTGCCTCCGAGGTGTGACTGGGGTAGAACACCGCAGAGTCAACACCTGGTTAGGTGAAACTCGACACCACCTTCGGAAGGAATTTCGGTGGGGCGAGGACAACCTTTGTCCCTGTGGAAGACCAGGTAGGGAGGCTCGATGGAAAGCGCCTGGTGCTCTCCCATCCTTCTGGCTGACGTGATAGCCACCAAGAAGGCGGTCTTCCACGACAGGTGTGAAAGATCACACCTGTGCATTGGTTCGAATGGCTTGCCCATGAGCTTGGCCAATACCAGCAGTAGATCCCACGGAGGTGGAGGTTCTCGCACCGGAGGGGAAATGTGGTCAAGGCCTTTGAAAAAGCGCCTGACCACCTTCTCCTGTGACACCGACTGCTTGCCGGCCCGCGCCCGGTAAGCAGAGATGGCTGCCAGGTGCACCTTAAGGGTCATCGACCGAAGCCCTTGCTGAGAAAGGGACCACAGGTAGTCCAGAATGCTTGCCAAGGCGCAGTCGGAAGGGTCCAAGCCCTTCCCCTGACACCAAATGGAAAACCTCTTCCATTTGAAGGTGTAGCATTTCCTGGTTGACTCCTTACGGGACGCCTCAACGACGTTGAGGACCTCGTCGGAAAGACTCAAGGCCTGGAACTCTAGCCGCTCAGGAAGCAGGCCGTCAGGTGCAGGGATTGAAGGTCCAGATGGAATACCTTCCCTGATTGACTGAGATCAGGTCCGGTGGGCTGGAAGCTGCCTCGGAGCCTGGAGCTGAGGCTGAGGAGATCTGGATACCAGAACTGGTGGACCAGTCTGGGGCTACCAGAATCAACTGCGCCTTGTCCTCCTTGCCTTGAGAAGCACCTTGTGGATCAAGAGAAATGGGGGAAAGGCGTAGAAGAGGCTCGGGGTCCACGGCCTCGAGAAGGCATCCCCTGCAGCGAGCCCTGCTGAAGGGGGCGGGCATGGAACAGACTCAGCTTCGCATTCTCCCTGGAGGCAAACAGGTCCACCTGAGGTGTGCCCCAGTTTGAGAAGAGATCTTGTACTACCTCCGGCAGGAGAGACCACTCGTGAGACGCAGCCCCTATCCAGCTTATGGCATCGGCCAGGGTGTTGGGAGGCTCCTGCCACGTGAATGGCTAGGAGATCCACCTCCAGGCTGCGCACTAGGGACCAAATGCGGAGATCTTCCTTGCATAACAGCAAGGAGTGCATCCTGCCCTGGCGGTTCAGATAGTACATGGTTGTGGTGTTGTCCGTCTGGACCTGAACCACTTGACCCCGTAGAAATGGAGCGAAGGCGGTGAGAGCTAGATGGACCACTCGGAGCTCCAGCAGGTTGATGTGGCATCGGGACTCTCGAGGGGACCAGAGGCTGTGCGCTCGGTGTTCCCCCAGATGGGCACCCCAACCCATCAGAGATGCATCGGTCGTGAGAGAGACCGTCGGCTCGGGGCAGACGAATGGCATACCCTCCTGCAGATGAGCTGGAGCGATCCACCATTGGAGAGCGTTCCACATCTCCCGGGTCACTGTCATGGGCCGGTCCAATGGATCGAGACATTGTGACCACTGGCTGGCCAGTCCCCATTGAAGGGGACGCATGTACCAATGGGCCCAATAGACCACGCTGGTGCAGGCCGCCATGAGGCCCAGGAAGTCCCGGGCAGGACGCAATTGCCCAACCTGAAATGATTGGGCAAAGGAGGAAAGAACCTCGACCCTGTCCGCCGGGAGCCGTGCTCTGGCTCGCAAAGAGTCGAGCTCTGCCCCGATGAACAGAATCACCTGCTTTGGCATGAGTTCTGACTTGGCCTCGTTGATGAGGAGGCCAACCTGAGAGCAAACCTGGTGGGCCAGATCTCTGGACCGCTCCACCTCCTGTCTGGAGGGGGCTGCTATCAGCCAATCATCCAGGTAAGGGTATACCCGAACCCCTCGGCGCCACAGGAATGCTGTCACCACTGCCATGCATTTGGTGAAGACCCTGGGAGCTAGGGAGAGGCTGAAGGGCATGGCTCGGAACTCGTAAAGGGATCCCTCCGCTCAGAAGCGGAGGAATCTCTGATGGGACGGACGGATTGGGACGTGAAAGAACGATCCTGGAGGTCCAGGGAGCAGAAGCACGCGCCTCGTTCCAAGGATGGGATTATCTGAGCCAGAGTGACCATCCTGAAGGTCCGAGACCTTAGGAACTTGTTCAGGTCATGCAGGTCGAGAATGGGGCGCCAGCCCCCCATCCGTTTTGGGACCAGGAAGTACCTGGACACAAACCCCGGGTCTGGAGGAGGATCCGCCACCTTCCTGATTACCTCTTTGTCGAGGAGCAGGGCGATATCGGCCCGGCGGGCCAACAGCGAGGCTGCGGACCCCATGGTCCCCCGAGGGGCGACGGCTCAAAAAGGCGTAACCTGCTCGAACTCCAGAGGCAGGCCTTTTCCTACCACCTCCAACACCCAGCGGTCCGTGGTGATAGTGGACCAGGCAGAAAGGAAGGGCGGAGCCGTCTCTCACGGGGAACCCAGGGGAGTGATGAGGTTGCGGCACCCTCAACCCGCCACTGGGCAGGCTTGAGGAAGAACCGCCGAGGGACCTCCCGCCCTTTACCTCCTTGCTTCCTGTTGGAGGAAGCCGCGGCTTGGGTTTGGGATGCCACGAAAGCCTGCTGGGCCGGTCGAGGAGCAGGGACCGAAGGACGAAAGGACTTCTGCTGCTGACGGCGGCCTTTGTCCCTCTGGGCGGAGGTGACCGAGTCCAGAGTGGCATTGGACTTCTCGATCCTCTGGAGGTGTCCCTCCACTCCAGGGTCGAAGAGGTCAGTCCCCAAGAAGGGGACATCCGCCAACTTTGCTGGGTATCCGCCTTGAAGGTGGATATCCTCAGCCACACCCTGCGTCGCATGGCCACCGTGGCCACTACTGACCTGGCACAGGAATCACCTATGTCCAGAGCAGTCTGGAGCTGCTGCTTCACCACCGCCCTACCCTGGTCCAGCACCTGGCAGACCGCGGTCTGCAGGTCAGGAGGGAGATGAGGAATGACCTCATCCAGGGAGCCCATGAGGGCATGGGAGAAGTGTGCCATCAGCATGGCCGAGCTGGCCTTTCGGAGGCCGAGGGAGGACACAGCATACACCTTGCGCCCGGCAAAGTCCAGCTTTTTGGACTCTTTGTTGGGGGGCTTGTCCACATCCCGAGCGTTACCGGAACGCCGGAAAACGCTGTCGGTGACCAACCCCTCAGCAGAGGGGTGTTCCGAGAAACCGGGCAAAGAGCCGGTAGGGACAGCATACTTCCTGGCCATCCTGGCTGAGGGCGCAGGACAGGAAGCAGGCCGCGGCCAAAGCTCCAAGGCTGGTCCGACAATGGCCTCAGCCACCGGAAAGGCCTCCGTGGGAGAATCCCCACAGTCTAGAATCTCCGTCAGGGGATACTTGGCCTGTTTGGACATGGGCCAGCTGCATCCCGTGGACTCGAGATGAGTCGGAGCAGACCCAAGAAGGACGATGGGCTATCGTCCACTGACTGGCCCCCAGAGGACTCCAGATCGCACTGCCTGGAGAACAGGGAAGAATCGTCGTCGGATTCTGAAGGGTCTGCAAAGAGCTGCCTCGGCCCTGAGCCACCCTCCACCTGCCGAGGACAGTCGGGAATGAGAGTGACCGACAACCTGTGGGGCAGGCCATGACCCGACCGAGAATTCTTGGTCGGTGCCCCCAACTTAGGTTGTGGAGGCGGAGGTTCCACCACAATCGGTGGACCAGCTGGTTTCGGCTTAGCAACTGGCCCTGGGGCGGGCAACTCGACTGGAACGAGTGGTTGCTTTGGCCGCTCCGGCGACAGCCGCTTGACGGCCGGGGTCTTGGCCGGGCTCGGCTTAGGCCCGGATAACAGCAACTGCTGCCACATCAAATCCTCGTAGCACTGGCGCAACTTGCGCTGTAGCCTCTCCTCACCGGAGGAGGAAGACGAGGAAGAACGGCGTCACCGCTTACTTCGGTAACGGGACCGAGACCACTGATGTCGGCGGGAACGGCTGGACCGAGAAGAGATCCGAGACCGAGACCCCCGGGGGAACCGAGGGTGACTCTGGGAAGGGGCAGGGGATACCTGCTCTTCCCTCGGCTCGGGAACTTTAACCAGGGACTGCGGTCCCGAAGGAGCGGGCAGATCCTCGGTATCCACCAGGGGAACCGGTGAAGTAGGGTTGTCGGCTCTCCAGTCGACAGCCCGTCTAACAGATCGAGAAAAATCTCGACTGCATCGACGGGAGTCTCGGCAGGCTGGCCTGACGGGGGCACTGTGAAGCCAGCGGCCTCAGCCGCAACCTCGACCGAAGTCGACGGTCGGCTGCCCGGGAGGGGACCTCTCCCGCTCCCACGAACACCGACGATGGGACTTACCTTCCGATTCCCTTTTCTTGGGCCGAGAAGAATGTCCCGAAGGCCCCTCTCCTTTTGTGGAAAGGGACTGGCAAAGCTCCTTGAACGAAACTGTATACGAGGAACTCAGAGAGAGCGGGATAAATGCCACGGCCGAGGAGGAAGAAGATGCGGCCTGGGCCGCTTCCTCCTCGAGGGCGATCATCTGCTCGAGCTGCTCAGCCGAGCCAGCCGCCGCGGACACCGCCCAACGAGCCTCTTTGGATTTTACCAGCGGAAAACGTTTCTCGGGGTGCCCGAGCTTCAAACGGGCAGCGCGATCGTCCAGAACATTGGCCGAGAAAGAACGGCACAACTCGCAAGCCTGCGGGTCGTGATCTAGGCCTAAGCAGTAGACGCACGTGGAGTGCGGATCTGTCCTGGACATTTTCTGCCTGCAAGGGCACCTCCAAAAGCCGGGAAGAGATTTGTCCATCGCAGCCGTGAGGGAAAAAGAAGACCGAAGTTTGGAAAACTTCAAAATCAATTTCGGACGAACCGAAGAATTAGGATCCAGTCTAAAACGCAGAGTGCTAAGGAGAGAACCTGAACTTCCAAGCGGTAAGGAAGATCTAGCGTCATGGGGCGGAGCCGAGAGTTTTACCACCCGGGTGGGTGGGAGGAGCCAGCTTGAAGACCTTCCGACAAGAATTAAAGCGGCAAGGATACCTGCCAGAGAGTGTGGATGAACAACATATCCATGTCCCTAGAACATCCCTTCCCTGAACCCCGATGTCCATGTTTGTAAAACTGTAAAATATATCCCCTATCATAGGTGGTTCAGGGTAACACCCCCCCCCGCACTCTGAAGTCCTTGTGTGTACATCTGCTTTGTTTGTTTTACCTGAATAGTTTATTGAGTGTCTCAAAACGACAACCTGAGTACATAAGGAATGATCAAATGGCAATATTTGGAAAACAGCAGTATTTAACTATACACTTATCCAGACTGTAAAAAACAGGAAATAGGAAAACAGTGCAGTACACAGTACACAGTGTGGCAGCAAGCATCCAAGCATTGTAGGATACACCCCTATACAGTCAAAACATATAGAGCCATTTGTAAATTCATATAACTGTCCCCCATCATTAGTGGTTCAGGGATCCCCCCTCCTTGCACCTCGATGTCCCCAATCACATATCCATCTAACATGTCCCGTTCATTAGTGGTGCAGTATTTCCCCCACCCTGAACCCCGAAATCCCTGTTGCCAACACAGAGGGGCACACCCCTCTCATTGGTGGCCAAGTGCCCCCCCCCCACCTCAGCAGATCATTCACTCCCCGATGTCAAAACAAGGCTGGTGCGGCTGAGCTCTCCTCACACCTCTGCGGTCGGCACTCGATTGATCTGTCACCGAATGCTGTACTTAACAGTCAGTATAGCACTCGGTGACAGATTAGTCAACGTCATCCACGGAGGTGTGAGGAGGGCTGTGCCAGTGCCAGCCCTGTTTCAGTATGGGGGTGAGAATGACCTGCTGGGGTGAGGGGTGCCACTTGGCCACCAATGAGAGAGATGTGCCCCTCTGTGTTGGCAACAGGGATGTCAGGGTTCAGGGTGGAGGGAAACACTGCACCACTAACGAACGGAAAGTGTTAGATGGGTACATGATCAGGGATATGGGGGTGCGGGGAGGGGGAACCCTGAACCACTTAGGCACAGAGCACTGTAGACGGATTTACGATCTGAGACATCGGGATGCGGAGAAGGGCAACCCTGAATCAATAATGAACGGGAACTTGCAGACAGATTTATATTCAGGGACATCAATGTGTGTGTGGCTGGGGAGTACCCTGAACCACTACTGCTGGGGATATTTGTACAGATTTCTGAATGGGGACATCGGGCATCAGGGAGGGGGGAAGCCACTACACCACCAAGGAATTTGCTATACGTACATACTAGGATATGTATGGTGGTTCAGAGATTGTAGAGGGAGGGAGGTGCCACTATACCACCAGGGAATATGTGCAATATGCTGCAAAGTCTCCAGGATGCAGGGGGCTTCCATGATTGCCATCCCTTACTGCATACTTCAGCAATGGTATTTAGTACCGCACTATAGGTTGCGCTAACGGCTGTAGTGCAGCGCTATACTTTTGAATGAATTCTGTGCACGTGGTATCTATGCCTCCCGGGTTGGTCCCCTGCATACATTATTTTACTGCTCCGGTGCTATCACATTGCTCTGTCACTAACTGCACTTCTGAATATTGCAGTCAGGTGCAAATGCGATGCAATGTCAGTGCTAACAGTTTGCGCCAGGCACAATGCTTTGAATATCTGTCTCCAAATGTTTTACTTTCACTGAAAGGGGATTTTGGGTGTGTGTCTCTCTCCCGAGCCTATTGCAGTTCAAAATAGCAGGGGCTAATCAATCTAGACCAATGACCACGCACTGTAGCATGATTCTACTCACTTTCTGCTGAGCAGAAACTCTGTGTACTTTAAAGGACTGAGCCGCTCCAGTCAGTGAGGGCTTCGGTCCTTTGATTTGCATGAAGCTAGTCAGCAAACAGCTGAGCAGCTTTCAAAGTCAGGAGCCTGTCTTTGCGAATTGACACTGATTTGCATGTGCTGACTCACGGCATTAGTTTTTAACTCTAAATTTTCTGCTGTTAGATTGCTCATTTCAGCCTGGCAAAAAATAAACATAAATTGGCAAAATAAACTGAGAACTGATTTGTAAGTAAAGAGAAAAAAACTTAAGTAGATACAGTTTGCAGCGTAATCATGGACATTGTTGTTTTGCCTCTTTGGGTGTCTTACTGCAAAGCAGAATCTGTAAAAAGGTAAAACGAAACACACAGTGCTCATACTGTAATACACAGTAACCTGCTTTTTACTTTGTTAGTTCATTTCAAACCTTTTAAAATGAGTGTACCTCTAATCAAGTTCATCAGCATAGTTGATCTCTCCCTCTCCCTCAGACTCCTCTCCATGCTCACAGTACAGGAGCTGAGACAAGTCTGGCTCACTTGAGCTATCGGTACCCCCAATCTTGGCAATCTTTTTCTGGAGCCCTTCTCTTGTCTCCAATGCTGCACCCCTTGGTCTGGTGCAGTGTGTAACATCAGAGTCACAACTTATAATGCCATAAGCCTGGAATGATTTAATAATTAGTTCTTTGCCTACTGAATTCCAGGCTTTTTTGACCCACAGGGCAATCAGTTTTTTGCCTAGTGTTTTAGGGTTTCCAGCATGCATCAGTTCAAGCGCCTTATTTGCTAGCGAGTGATCGTATAGTTCCTGGTACTTGTGCTTGAAGGGGCCATTTCAGGAAACATCAGTTGGTTGTACAGACATCTGCCCAGCAGTGGGGGTTCGAGCCTGAGTGCCAGCCAACATGTTAAAGTGAATGGATTCTAATTATATTGAATGGACTCTGAAAGGACAATTAAGTTTGAAGTGGACATTGTGCTTCATTGTAAGTGTTGAATTTTACTTCACATCTGAAGAATAAAGGTTTTGTCACTGACACTGTCTGAATCCATGGCTTTTGTTCATTTTTTTTTTTTTTTTATCTTTATGTTTATTCATTTTGCAATATACATATGAAAAGCAGTACAGTCAGAGGAGCAAGGGTTACATTGGCTCCATTTAATGGTGCATTACATATACATGTTAGCATCAGAATATTTTATCCTCTGTTATTTGATACATCATATGGGGTGCCATCCTTAGTTTAAAATTTAAACATCATTCCAAACATACTGTATATTTAGTATGGTTAGCCACATTAGAACCTGTGAGGTAAAATACCCCACATTAGAATCATTCAGGAAATGTAAACTATGATCACATGGATCATTATCCCCACTTATACGTCTGATTACAGGGATAGTAAACCTTCTCATAATCACTGCACACCTCGCCCACCAATCCCCCCCTAACAACCTCAACTATTTATTTAACACAGCACACTATTTATTTGCTTGCATTTCAGCTCCAGCTCTCCCAACTATGACACTCATAAAATATCCTACACTTCATTTATATAAAAGGAAAGGCAACATGCCATTCAGTGAGCACTAAGTTAAATTAGGGACCACTGCTCGTCAGTTCAGTTTCAGATTCAAAGTTTGTTGAAGGAACCGCTAAGTCAATTTGAGATCGAGACCAGCTTAAAAGTAAAGGAGATCCCTTATGTATCAAGAGATCATAGTTTAAGGATTTTAAGGCTCAGGCAACAAAGTCTCGAACTCACCAAGCCGTTCGGCTCAAGTAGAGTGCATGAAGAGAGGGGCAACAAGGAAAAAATAAAGTGAGTGATGGATTTTACCATCTCCCATCAGTCTTCTTCATTATCTGAGTCTGAGGGCAGTCTGTGAGGCACAGCAGGTCCCTGTCTAAATTCTGTTGCTATAGAGTCGACTTTCTTTCTTGTCTCTGCCAGATCATTATACTGGACAGTCTTACCCCATACGATAGCCACAACTGGGCTGGAGCTAGGAGAGAGTGAGTCACACCGAGGGCACGGAGCTGCTTCCGTAGGAGGTCAAATAACTTGTGCTTTGTACATGTCGCGTATGACCAGTCCGGGAATACTTTTATTTCCTGGTCCTCAATGGTAACACGGTAATTAGCTCTTGCCCACTGCAAAATCTGATCTTGGACTGCAGGACCTGTAGTGATTAACATAATGGTGCGTGGGATGTCTCTGTCGACCTGTGTTCTTCAGAAGTTTATGCGAAAGGCCTGAACCAGGGAGTCACCTTCAAATTGTAACTCAGGAGGTAGACTATGCTGCAGCCAGTTCTTTAAGAAACCTAACAGGTCCTCTCCTTCAGTGCACTCCGGAACCCCCACCAGCCTTATGTTCATTGCCTCGCAGAGTTTTCCATGGTTTCCATTCGGGCCCGTAAGTGGTTAAGTTCCGTTGTTGATTTTGTAAAGGCAGCCTGTATGCTCTGCGAACGATCATCTGCCTCTTTTGCTATTTTTGTTGTTGCTTCGATTTTTAGATCTTGTGTTCCCAAACGGTCCAAGACCTTCTCCAGCTTCCAGTCCATTTCTCTCACTGCGGTCAGAACTGTATCCCAGGGTGGCACCTCATTAGCTCCACTGGAGCCCGCTGCTTGGTCAGGCCCACAACATGGGATCTGCGTGGGTTGAGTTGTCGTTTTTTGATGTGATCCTGCCGCAGTAGCTTTTTGTCTACCCATAACTTTTTAATATCTGCAGATTCACCGTCATCTAGACTATCGAGTGATGCAAGTTATTTTCTAATAGCTGAGTTGAAATTTAATTTATTACTTTCATTTGGCAACACAATATGCAGAGCGTGGAGAAGGTGCTTCCAGTCGTGAACATGGCTCTCTAGCACCCCCATGGCTTTTGTTCATGATTGAGAGCAATATTACTATACAGAGCCTTTAGCAGCTGCCGCTCCTTTTGCTATGTTTCTTTATTTCTGACTGTGGCACTGCTATTCCTTGGTTGGGTGCCCTCTGTTCTCTTGTACTGTATTATCAGTTGTTTGAAACAGCTTGGTGCAGTCCCAGAAATTGCAGTAATGATGATGCACTTTTGCTTTGAGTTTTATGGATGGACAGATGTGGCACCTAAATGTATCCCACAGTGAAAGTCAGCAAGTGAAGCTTATCCTACCCCACACCAAGTTCAGTCACACACAGGTATGGTCTCCATTCATTATAAAAAAGAAAACCATCCATCAATGTCTGTTGTGCCTTTAGTTCCCCCACCCTCCCACTCAGCACCCAGCCACCCACCTCCCAAATATATCACTGACACTGGGGGTGCCCAATCCCCCAGTGTTCACTTTAAATAAAGAAAATGTCCTCACAGATTTATACTATATATATATATATATATATATATATATTATGGTAGCATGGTAGTGCTACCATAGTTAGGGGTTGAGGAGCCATTTCTATGTTAAACTCCAAAATTTTGCACCTTAATAACTTTGCAACCGTTTGACTGGATTTGCCTGAAATTTGGAATACACGATCAAGAGCCATAGGCCTTGGCATCTTGTACTAGTCGGATACGGCTGCGGAGTTATTAAGCGTGATTTGCGTGCACGTTTAAGCTTTTTCCGGAATTCTCGGTCCGCGTGCAGGTCGCTGGTTGTGCAACTGGCTCGAAATCTTCAGGGAATGTGCGGCCGGGCCCCATTGTGCCTTTCGAAGATTTGGTGAAAAAATATTAAACGGTTCAAAAGTTATTCAAAAAACAATTTCCCATTATAAGTCAATGGGAAAAGTTAACAAAAAGTTCAACACTTTCGCAAATCATTTTTACTTTCGCAAATGGGCCTGTTACTTTCGCAAATCCACCATTTTGTTTTCAGTTGGTGATCAGAAAAATGCTTGGCATTTAAATTTGGGACCCTCTAGCAACCTAATTATTTTTGTATTCGCCTAGTCGGACCCTGAGGATGCTAGCCATGTCTTTATTTTGGGTAAACACCCCAGAAATATGTTTTTCAAATTTCTGGAAAAGTACTTTACATAAAATGCTTTGTTACTCACCAGTGTTACTGTTTGTACAACTTTTAGCAAATTGACGTAGTTTTCTAGTCTGTGGGAAATGACAGCAATTATTTGGCACTGCACTGCAAAAGAACGGTTGGGAGTTCTGGGCTGAAATTTGGAGAGAATGCAGCCGACATCTCACAGATGTTCCTTTCAGTGTTGTATTGAAAAAATATTACATGGTAGCAAAGTTACGGCACTCCAAAGTTGATGGTTTTTCCCATAGGATAACATTACGGCGCCCGACGCACTACAGGAATCATTTGGCACCCGCATGCAAAATAACGGTTTGGTCTTTTTCCTGAAATTTGAGGAAGAAGCCAACAGCCCACAGATGTGCTCTCAGTGGTTTGGTGAAAAATATTACAGGAGGTAAAGTATGGGCGCTCGAACTTCTCTTTTTCCCCATAGGATAACATTACGGTGTTCGCGCCTTTTCAGGGCCCGTATCTCTGAAGCGGTGAGATACAGGACTTTCGTCTGAAAATTGCTAATGGGGGCTAAATAGAAAACTAGCCAGGACAGTCATAAATCATATGACTTTTAAATTTTTTTTCTGCGTCCTACGGTTCCTGAGATATAACCTATTTAGTATTCCAAGTCCTCATTTTCTGCTCAGATACCCATTATTATGCATACATTCTTTGTACTCACTGTCTTTCTCTATGCAGCTTTTGGGAAAACCATGCAACACCTTACATTACTATTACCCCGTTGCCCTTTCTGCCCAGTTCCGGTACCGTTCACTTACCATTGATGTCTGCGCCACCATGTGCGTTATCCTTTGCGTTTTCATTTGCGCTTGTGTTTCTGTTATTTTGCCATTTGTGTCTACAGTACTGTTTCTCTTTCTGTTTCACTTTGCGCCACCATGCCCATTGACATTTCCGTTTGCAGGCACCATGTTACTATGTGACAACACATCACGTGGCACACTGTTCCCGTCTACGCCACCGTGTGCGTTACCCTTTCTGTTCTCATTCACGCTTGCGTTACCTTGTGCGCCACTGTTAGCGCTTCTGTTTGCGTTGCTGTTCCTGTGGCCTGCACTCCCGCTGCCGCATTACGTGGTGGGAGCGCAGGGCCCTATGTGCGTTATCCTTTGCGTTTTCATTTGCACTTGTGTTTCTGTTATTTTCTGTTTCACTTTGCGTCACCATGCCCACTGACATTTCCGTTTGTAGGCACCATGTTACTATGTGACAACACATCACATGGCAGACCGCTGTTCCCTTCTACGCCACTGTGTGCGTTACCCTTTCTGTTCTCATTCGTGCTTGTGTTACCATGTGCACCACTATTAGCGCTTCTGTTTGCGTTGCTGTTCCTGTTACTGTGCCACAAGACATCATGTGGCAGGAGCACGGGGCCTTCCCACCGCCGCATTACGTGGCTCCAGGCCCCGCGCTCCTGCCGCTGCATTACATTCACTATTTCTCATTATCATTCTCAAAAAGAAGGGAAATTAGAGGCAAAAACTCCATTTAATGCATTAGTTAGGTTGTTCCACAGCGACAAAAGTGAGGAAATTCGCTGTTAGGGTTGAAAACCCTAACTCCGAATTCACACCCCCAGCACCACACACACATATGCAAGTATGGGGAGGACCAAGTCAACACAACCAATGACAGACATCCAGCAGCAGGTGACAGAAATAACAAACAATTGTCTAAATGTACTACGAGACATCCCCACCCACCTGACCAGGTACTGCATGCTCAGTGGAGATCAACAGCAAAACTGAGGCCATGTACACCAAACGTACACATCCCTGATTGCAGCTGCACACAATGTACCACACTTAGCAGTTGCATGGCCTTACCTACCGATACCCCACACCACACCACAACTGGTACTGTGCTGTTAGTCAATATAAATGCTGAAGGTGCATGATGACAATTGTAGAAAGGTTTTAACACTAGTGAGTATACGTTAATTAAGAGAAGTACATAAATTAACTACAAGACACTAGCATGCTCAAGATAAAAGTAGGGTTACATTTAGTATGTGATTTACATAGTAGTACATTTACTGCAACTGTGTACTCAAGATAGAGAGGCTGATGTAAACGTATGGAAAAGCATTGCCTGTTCAACGCTGTGAAATTCGTACTGCCAGTATCAGATGCATTCTTACTGATGAAGGTGTACTGCTGATGTACATACATAGACCTTCAGTGTGTTTCAATACTAAAGATGCAGTAAGTATTCTTTGTAAGAAACAGTGTAATTGCATGGATCAGGCCAAGCAACTTCAAAATATCATAGCACTACTGAGCCAACAATGACATACCTGTATCGGAGATGTCTATAGGATAGATTTTCCTGTAGGCACTTACTGAGTATGTTGTACCTGAGAAAGACAATCTCATTGCATCTGTGATGACTAACTCATTCAAATAGTGATACATTTACTATTGTTGCAATGAGTGATCTATGTCACTTATGGACAGTGTAATTTTTTTTAACAGTTGTTTCATACTCAGGCTGTATGCCTAGTGTTTGGGTTTGCCACACTTCTGTCACTGATGCTATCAAAGTGATAACTATGTTAATTGTGGTACAACAGGAATCAAGTAGGTATAGTGTAGATATAAACAGAATGTCTTTTAGTATTGATTTAACTCACAACGGGATAAGTGTACTAGGACAGCAGGGGTTATTCTCTCTCACTGACTCTGTCAGTTATAATCACACTAAGGTTTCGATGACTGTAATGATCAAGTTTATTTATTTATTTTGTTTTTGGTAACCGGGTAAGTGCACTAGGCAGACAATGCCTATTTTCAGGCACGACCCGGGAGAAAACAGTTTACAGACAAAGAATTTACATGTGACGCAGCACATGAAGGCAGTACAAATCAGGGTAAGAAAACAGTTTACAGACAAACAATATACATGTGACGCAGCACATGAAGGCAGTACAAATCAGGGTAGGAAACAATGTATAGGTCTTAGATATCACTGTTCATCAAGTTACACTGTTCATCTTCATGAGTTCATATTCACAGCCATTCTCCAGTAACTAGACAGTGTATGGTGTAACTGGGTGGGACACTGTGTTGCAAAGCTGCTGCAGTGCCTAGCAGAGAGAGAGTATCTACTCATAAAGACAATTAAGCAATAAGGCATGACCAACAGTTATGTTAAATGGTCTGTTAATCACCCGGTAGAGGTTTAATGTTGAATGAGGCGTAGCCGAGTGCCACATGTCGCTAGACAGTGATAAACTGACCATTAACATAATACCTGGGAGTGGCTTATTGCTATCATAATAAAACTGTTTTTTTAAACCACATTCATCATATGGTTAGGCTCTACATGTATCTTAATAAAAGCTAAACATAAGGCTGTTACAATGTTTACAGTCCATTAGAAAGCTGCATTTCTCAAATCCTTGTTATAATCAGAGATATTATACATGTACAACTCCTTGGTTTTGCTGAACTCTGTTGCTCAGGTGGCCCACCACATGTGGTGTGGTCTGGTGTGGGTCATCGGTAGGTAAGGCCATGCAACTACTAAGTGTGGTACATTGTGTGCAGCTGCAATCAGGGATGTGTACGTTTGGTGTACATGGCCTCAGTTTTGCTGTTGATCTCCACTAAGCATGCAGTACCTGGTCAGGTGGGTGGGGATGTCGCGTAGTACATTTAGACAATTGTTTATTTCTGTCACCTGCTGCTGGATGTCTGTCATTGGTTGTGTTGACTTGGTCCTCCCCCATACTTGCATGTGTGGTGCTGGGGGGGGGGGTGAATTCGGAGTTAGGGTTTTCAACCCTAACAGCGAATTTCTTCACTTTTGTCGCTGTGGAACAACCCTAACTAATGCATTAAATGGAGTTTTTGCCTCTAATATATATATATATATATATATATATATATATATATATATATATACACCGTGCTACCATAGTTAGGTCGAGGAGCCATTTCTATGTTAAACCCAAAATTTTTCACCTTAATAACATTGTAACCGTATGACGGATTTGCCTGAAATTTGGAATACCGATCAAGTCCCATACGCCTTAGGATCTGCAAGTTTCGTACCAGTCGGATACACGGCTGCGGAGTTCTTAAGCATGATCTGCGTGTGCGTTTACTCACAATTCTGATCGGCAGCATATACAGGTCGCATGGTTTGACAGACGCGCCAAATCTTCAGGCAACGTGCGGCCGGGTTCCCCGATGTGCCTTTCGAAGATTTCGTGAAAAAATATTAAACGGTTCAAAAGTTATTCAAAAAACAATTTCCCATTATAAGTCAATGGGAAAAGTTAAAAAGTTTGACAGTGTCGCAAATGCACTTTTTACTGTCGCAAATCCGCCATTTTGTTTTCAGTTAGTGATCAGAAAAATGCTTGACATTTAAAATTGAGACCCTCTAGCAACCTAATTCTTTTGTATTCACCTAGTCGGGCCCTGAGGATGCTAGCCATGTCTTTATTTTGGGGTAAAACACCCAGAAATATGTTTTTCAGATTTCTGGAAAAAGTACTTTCGCAAAGTAGTGTCAAACTCATGAAAATGTCGCAAATTTTTTGCAAACCCTTTCACAAATCAGGACACTACTTTGCGACACTACGTCCAAAATAACAGCGATTCTTTGGCACTCTGCTGCAAAAGAACGGTTGGGAGTTTTGGGCTGAAATTTGGAGGGAACGTAGCCGACATCTCACAGATGTGCCTTTCAGTGTTGTGTTGAAAAAATATTACACGGCGGCAAAGTTACGGCACTCCAACGTTGGCGGTTTTTCCCCTAGGATAACATTACGGCGCCCGACGCAGTACAGGAATCCTTTGGCACCCTGCTGCAAAATAACGGTTTGGTCTTTTTTCCTGAAATTTGGAGGGAAGACAGGCAACAGCCCACAGATATGGTGAAAACATATTACAGGGAGGCAAAGTTATGGCACTCCGAACTTCTCTTTTTTCCCCATAGGATAACATTACGGCATTCGCCGCGCCTTTCAGGGCCCGTATCTCGGAAACGGTGCGAGATACGGACTTTTTGTCGGAAAATTGCTTAGCCCCCTAACAGGGGCTAAGTAGAAAACTAGCCAGGACAGTCGCAAATCATATGACTTTTACATTTTTTTTCTACGTCGTACGGTTCCTGAGGTATAACCTATTTAGTATTCCAAGTCCTCGCTTTCTGCTCTGAGTCCCATTATTATGCATACATTCTTTGTACTCACTGTCTTTCTCTATTCAGCTTTTGGGAAAACAGCCTGTGTGCTTACATTACTGTTACCATTGCCCTTCCGCTGCAGTTCCGCACTCCATTTCAGTTACCTGACGCCACGCCACCATGTAAAGTATCCTTTGCGCTCATGCTTTCTGTTATTTTTGCCATTTGTGTCTACAGTACTGTTTCTCTTTCTGTTTCACTTTGCATCACCATGCCCATTGACATTTCCGTTTGCAGGCACCATGTTACTATGTGACAACACATCATGTGGCAGACCGTTCCCGTCTACGCCACCGTGTGTGTTACCCTTTCTGTTCTCATTCGTGCTTGCGTTACCATGTGTGCCACTGTTAATGCTTCTGTTTGTGTTGCTGTTCCTGTTACTATGCCACAAGACATCACATGGCGGGAGTGCGGGGCTCCGGCCGCTGCACTACATTCACTATTTCTCATTATCATTCTCAAAAAGAAGGGAAATTAGAGGCAAAAAACTCCATTTAATGCATTAGTTAGGGTTGTTCCACAGCGACAAAAGTGAGGAAATTGGTGTTGGGGTTGAAAACCCCTTGGACCCCAGCGGCATTGGGTTGGTGGTCCTAACTCTCACCCCATTCTCTATACTTTACTGCTTTACACATGTGATGGGGTGAGGATTAGGGCTGATGACCCCAATGTGCACCCCAATGCCGGGTTGGGGGTTCCAAGGGGTTTTCAACCCTAAAACTGAATTTCCCACTTTTGTCGCTGTGGAACAACCCTAACTAATGCATTAAATTGAGTTTTTTGCTCTATATATATATATATATATATATATATATATATATATATATATATATATATATATATTATAGTGGCAATAGTTAGGGTTATGTAGCCATTTCTATGTTAAACCTCAACTTTTGCACTTTAATAACTTTTGAATCATTTGTCTTATTTGCCTGCAATTTGGAATGTACAAAGATTTATCATAGGTGTCCAGATCTGGAAATATTTGTGTTGGTCAGATGTACGGTTGTGGAACAGTAGTACACTCAAAAAGTGAAAATTCCCCAAAGTTTTAATTTTTTTTGCCCATCCATAATGCACTAAAAAATGTATTTGACTGGGTTCAAATTGGGTTGTCTGCATGTGTCCTGGGCTGCACTTGTGCCTTTTGAAGATCTGGTGAAAAAATATTGCTCCATTCAAAAGTTATGCCATTTTTTCATGTTCCATTATGGCCTATGGAAAAATGTATATGTGCACTGCGAAAACAATCACGATCACAGTTTTTGATTGAGCTTGCCCAAAAATGTTGTCATGCTGCCGCCATCTTGTTTTCAGTTAGCAAGAGAGAAAAAAATGTGTAACTCAAAAAATACTGCACTTTTCAACACACCAACCATTGGGTTTACCTAATCAGGCCCTGAGAAACATGCCCATGGTATTAGTTTTTACCCAGCTAGTGGTTTGGTTTGAAAACATTCAACAGGCCCACAGTTACAGCATTCTAAAGTTCTGAATTTTCCCTATAGGATAATGTAGCAGTGATTTTCTTTGTCACTTCATTGTGGCAACATGGATTGTGCTATTGGCCTGAAATTTTCATGGTGGCAAGCCCTACTATCACAGGTGTGCCTTTTGGTGGTTTGGTCTGAAAACCTTGAACAAGGCCATAGTTACAGCATTCTGAAGTTCAGATCCCACAGGATAACACTGCGGTGCCCGTGACGCCTTTTGGGGCCCATATATTGAAAACGGTTCGAGATACGGACTTTTTGTCGCAATATTTCTTAGTCCCCACACAGAAGTAGGGTGGAAAGCCATGAAAACCATGAAATCTGATTTTTTTTCCTGCTTTGTGCGGTTCCTGAGATATTTGCGAATTATTGTTCCAATTGCTCATTTTCATGGCTGCAAGCCAGGATTATGCCATCAGAGTTAGCACTCACATTGCTTTTGGTGCCCGTATCTTGGAAATAATGTGAGATATGGGTTCGGTCGATTTATGTTGCGAAAACTACTCACTCTCATGGTTACAACCACACGTGAATTTTTTTTCTAGCTGCTACAGTTCCCGAGATATGGGCAAATTAGTGTTACAAGGCCTCCTTGCCTTATAGGGCTGCTGTATGGCTCCCCACACACACCACCACCATCCACAGACCAACAGGCACCAGGGTGTGCCATGGAGTCATCGGCCCTAATTCTCACCCCATTCCATGTGTAAACAAGCTGAGATGGTACAGAATAGGAGAATGGGGCGAGAGTTAGGCCTGACAACTCCAAGGCACACTGTGGCGCCTGTTGGTCTATGGATGGTGGGGGGTAGGGTTGGTAACCCTAACATCGAATTTCCAGACTTTTGTTGGTGTGGAATCAACCCTAACTGATGCATTAATGGATTTTTTTGCGGAGGGGCTGGAAGGAAAAGTATGCCTCCTTGCAGACGACACAAAGATCTGCAACAGGACTGATACATTGGGGGGGGGGGGTGGAAAGGATGAAAAGGAACAGAGCAAAGTTGGAGAAATGGTCAAAAGTATGGCAGCTTAGATTCAATGCAAAGAAGTCCAAAGTAATGCACCTGGGAAACAAAAACCCAGGGGAAGAGTACACAATTGAAGGGGAGGTACTAAAAACAACAAAAATGGAAAGGAACCTGGGGGTAGTCATATCAGACGATCTAAAGGTAGGCAAGCAATGTGAGAAGGCAGTAAGGAGGGCTGGGGGATACTGGGATTCATACGGAGAGACATCACCAGTAAAAAACAGGAAGTTGTTATCCCTCTATACAGACAGTTGGTGAGACCCCATCTGGGGTAGTGCATGCAGTTCTGGAGACCCCTTCTCCACAAGGACATAGACAGGATGGAAGCAGTCCAGAGGAGGGCAACTAAAATGGTGCAGGGTCTGCAACAGAAGCCATATGAAAATAGACTAAAAAAGCTTAATATGTATACCCTTGAGGAAAGGAGGTAGAGGGGGGACATGACAGAAATTTTCAAGTACCTTAAGGGAATCAACAAAATCCAAGAGGGGAGCATCTTTCAGAAAAAGAGATGTGCAAGAACAAGGGGGCACAATATGATGATGGGGGGACGGCTCAGGGGGGACGTGAGGAAGTATTTATCATGGTGAGGGTGGTGGACGCATGGAACAACCTACCTGAGGAGGTCATGGGGTCAAGAACTGTGGGGGAAGGCTGACCCAGTGGCGGTGAGGGTTGAGGCGCCACACCTCGTGCCACGCTGGCGACCCGGGTTCAGGAATGAGCCGGGTTGATGAAAGAGTCAGGGGAGAGAGAGAGAGGATTGAGCGTCCCCTGATGGACAGCTCTCCTCTCCTGGGGGCGGGCTGGGGTTTGTCCGTGCACTAGCGGCTCCCTGTGCAGATCGGGGGTGTGCAGTCGCAGACAGCACAATCAGCATTGCTGCGACGTCGGCTGAGGTTACCGTGGGCATGACATCAGGGTGCCACGCAGAGGGAAACAAGGAGAAAGCGGAAAGACCCAGTTCCAGGGGTAGGCAATGGCACCAATCCCCCATGCCCCCGACCGGGTCCAACTCTGCCGACCTTCGCAGATCCTCCGCCCAGGGCCCATGTCTGCAGCTGGAGTCTGTGTGTGAGAGCGCCCAAGGTAGGAGGAGCGGCCCCACCCCGGAGGGGTTTAGCTGGGGATGCCAGCTGTGAGGCAGGGTGGGGAGAGGAAGGTACAGTTGGAGAGGACTTCAGGCAAGGCAGGAGCAAGGTTGGATGCCTGAGAGAGGCTCCTGGGACCGTGACCAGAGGAAAGAGAGTTGGAAAAAAAAAAAAAAAAATGAACAGTGGGGGAATTCAGGAATCCATGGAAGAGACATAAGGCAAGTATAGTTGGGGGGCTAGGAGGAAGTAGGCTGTTGGTTAACTAGAATCTGCAGCTTATCCAATAGATAGAGAAATGGGCAGACTAGGTGGGCCAAGCACTCTTTATCTGCCGTCCAAGTCTATGTTTCTATGTTTAAATGTACATGTTTTTTTTTTCTAATTTTCGTATCTTCCAGTTTTTTTTTTGCATGTTTGACCCTTAATAACTTTGGCATCATTGAATAGATCCGCACGAAATGTGGACAGTTAAATCTTTGGGGATCGTTTGCTTGATATACTGAATTTTGTGCAAATCTGTTTTGTGGTTTCTGAGATACTGTGTCTCAAATATCCGTAAATGTATCTGTTTTTTTTTTTTAATTTTACAGTCTTCCAGTTTTGCATATTTTGCGCCTTAATAACATGCAAAACTTCAACATATCTGCATGACATTTTGCAGGCGTAGTCTTGTGGTGTAGGTCTGTCCCACGGGTGAATCTCATCTGAATAGATTCTGTGATTTCCGTGATACTGTGTCTCAAACATCTTGAAATGTAAATCTTTTTCTAATTTTTGTAGTCTTCCAGTTTTTTCATGTTTGAACCTTAATGACTTTGGCATCTTTCAACAGATGTGCACAAAATATGGTTTTTATAATCTCTGGGGGCAGGTCTTATGATGTACTACATTTCGTACAAATCTGTTCAGTGGTTTCTAAGATACTGTGTCTCAAACATCCTTTAATGTACCTTTTTTGTTTTTTAATTTCACAGTCTTCCAGTTTTGCATACTTTGCACCTTAATACTTTTGCAGCCCTTTGAAAAATCTGTACAACATTTGGCACCTCCACAGACATAATCCTGGCCATTATGCATGCCAAATTTAATGCAAATCATTGGAATGTTTTCAGAGCTATTAACATTCAAACATTCAGTTTTTTTGTGCAAAAATACCTCAGTATTTTTTGAAAACTATGTAATTTGCAAAAAAATACATCAGTATTTTTTGAAACTTAGTATTTTTCGAAGATTACTAACTTTTGTGTCTGACATATAAATTTTCCCATAGGAAATAGTGGGAAATTAACAATTTAATAACTTTTGAATGGATTAATATGTTTTCACCAGACTTCAAAAGACACATCTGTGAGGCAAAGGCTTTTTAAACTGAGCATTTCAGACCACTACCTAAAGCCGTTTCTGAGATCCAGGTGAACAAAGAAATGGAAAAAAACACATATTTTTCTGTTTTTTTCCAACACTCTATCTCAGAGACCACACAGCGCTACCACACCAGTATAATATATATATCCTGTAAAAAAGAAAACCATCCATCATTGTCTGTTTCTGCCACCCTTTTCTGTCAACCCAGCTGACCCTTCCACTCAGCCCCCCCAAACATAACACCAACAATGGGGGTGCCCAATCTCCTAGTGTCGCCATCTGTAATAAAGAAAACCATCCCTCATCATTTTCTTTTACCTATAAAAAAAATACCCTCCATCGATGTCTGTTGTGCAATTAGTCCCCCACCCAACCCTCTTACTCAGCACCCACAACCTCACCCCCCCCCCAAACCTTTACTTACCCACTGGGCATCTGATGCTATAATCTTCTCTGGACTGCAAACATGTCTTCATTCTTCAAAGCCAGACTGCAAACTGAGGAAATCCGGTATATGATTCAATGTATTTTAATGGGGTTTTGAACTTTGTGGCATAACTTGGCCATTTTTGAATATTTTTGCCCCAAATTTTCAACATGCCTTTTTTAGGACCATACCTCATGAACAACTGCAGTGAAATTATGCAAATCTGTCCCCCAAGAAAATTTCACAGTCGCTGTGTGAAATCACCTTTTGGGCAGGAGATGAAGATCTTCTCTGCCCTTGTTCATGAGGTGGGGTCATAAGAAGGCAATGTTGAAAATTTGGCATACAATGTTTAAAAAACAACAAAGTTATGAGCCTGTGTTGAACTTTGCAAATGCAGGCTTGTAATTTTGGTCATTTTCAAAATTTTGACCCCAAATGTTTAAAATAACCATTTCTTCAGAGCACCTCTTGAATGTAACAGCTGTAATTTTTCAAATCCTAGCCAAAATGTGTTTTTGTACCTGTGGCATGGAATGATGTTTTGGTGGTGCAGAGTAATAAACAGCAACCAAAAAAAAAAAACAAGGTTGCAAATTATAAAGAGCATCCTTGGCTATCTGTCATTAGAGTGCAGGAATGTCTGGATTATTAAAAATAAAACAAAAATAAAATAAATAAAATCCCATATTGTAGCTTATTGAACATTGGTGTACAGCTGAGTACCATCATAATACAGTAAATTCATGCAGCATGTACCTATCATGATGCGATGACTCTATGGGTAGTATATTCCTTCACACATGTTCCCCCTGATTCTTTTTCTCCCTTGCTCAATGCAAATAGTATTACTGATTTGATTATGTCTGTGTAGCATAGCACAACATGAATTATTTGTACCACACAGTTTACAGTATCAGCATTCTGCATATTAATAATTTTACACTGTATCAATTTGAATTGCATAACCAGTCATACACAGAAACAAAGAAACTGAGGCAATTAATGACTGCTGGGCCCATCTAGTCTGCCCATTTTTTATTATGATCAGTTTTGCTGGAGACCCAGCTTGCGCTACACCACTTTCTCTTCCATCCCCTACCTTCCTAAAAGTGCTCCTTTTTGCCTTTCTGAGGCATTTTTGAAACCTACCACTGGTTTCACCCTCACTGCCTCACATGGAAGGCTGTTCTAGGAATCTACCACCCTTTCTGTGAAGAAGTGCTTCCTTACATCTCTCCTGAATCTACCTCCTTCCAGGTTGATATCATGACCCTTTGATGTACAGCACCTTTTCCTCTGAAACATATCTCCCTTTTCTACCTTATTAACCTCTGTGAGGTATTTAAAGAGCACAACTCCCCCTCCTCTTCTCAAGGGTGTACATATTGAACTTTTTCAGTTTCCTCAGTTTCCTCTCATATGGCGTCTGATGCCGACCTTGCAACATTTTGACATCCCTCCGCTTTCTTCTTGTTGCACTCTCCTTTTTCCAATTGTTCCTCCTTCCTCACCTTTCTTCTTTGACTGCTCATTTTCCCCACCTTCCTCCTTTGCTAATCCTGTTTTGGATCTCCCTACTCTCTATCTCAGCCTGTGGTGGCCCACTTTCTGCCTCCCCCATTTCTTCCATCACCCCCCTTGGCTACTTTAAGTGTCCAACAAAGTAACATTTCAACTGAGAACTATGGTTTCCTCCTTAATGGAAGCTGGCCCTCAGTCCCCATTGTAGCAATACTTCTCCCATCTGCACCATTTCTTTAACCATAACTTGAAGGCCTTGATGCGGCACTCCCTCTCCTTCCCCACATAGTACAAGACAATCTCACCACTCACATTTTAAACAAATGGGAAACACAGGATCAACCAGATAAACGATCTAACTTTACCAAAAATGAAATTTACACACAAAGCTGACTACAGCAATTCATCTTTACATCTATGCCAATGAAACACCCTTAACAAGTTAATGCATTAGCAGCCATGGTGGCTCTGACCAGAGTTTGTTTATATTTAGTCACCAGTTTTTTAACATGGTCTTTTTTTAACCCTAACTCATGAACAAGGCAGGTGAAAATGTTCAAGTCCATCCTGAAAGGCTATTTCACAGTTGCTCTATGAAATTACCTTTCAGGCCAGATTTGAAAAATGTCACCTACTAGGTTCATGAAGCGGGGTCATAAAAAGACTATGTTGAAAATGTGGGGTCAAAATCTTAAACAACACAAATATGAAGGTACATTGAAAATTTTAAATGTTTATTCATAACTTTTGTATATTTTCAATACTCGGACCACAAATTTTTAGCATAGTCTTTTTTATGGCCCCCACCTCATGAACAAGGTAGTTGAGAATTTTCAAATGCTTCCTAACAGGGGATTTTGCAGTCACTCCAAAAAATTACCCTTTGGGCGAGATTTCAAGAATTTCACCTACCAGGTTCATAAAGTGGCGTCAATAAAAACAAACAACAACAACAACAACAAAAAAACACACACCAAAGTTATGAAGGTAAGTTGAACATTTTCAACATTCAATCATAACTTCGGTAGTTTTCAATATTTTGGCCCCAGAGTTTTAGCATTGCATGTTATGTCCCCACCTCTTGAACAAAGTAGGTGAAAATGTGCAAATTCATGTCAAAAGGGGGTTTTGCAGCTGCTGTGCAAAATCACCTTTCTGGACGAATTTGAAAAATGTCACCTAATAGGTTCATGAAGTGGGATCATAAATAGACGTTAAAAATTTGTGGTCAGAATCTTAAAAAAAAACTCCACCAAAGTTATGAAGGTACACTGAAAATGTTCAACTTTCACTCTTAACTTTGTTTATTTTCAATATGCACTAAACAATTATGCAATATACAGTATATGCATTTCGTGTGTGAGCCAAACATAGTCTCTTTAAGCAAGTAAACATTCAGCACTGACAAATGCCTGTTTTATGTGCTGTTTATGCATTTTACTTCTCTGGCATGCCCCCTCGCTCTGGCACCTCCATCCCCCGCCTTCTTCCAGACTTACCTTACTCACATTTCCCCATGGCTTGCCTCCCATGAGGGGCAATAAAGGCTACCACAAGCTGCTCATATCCAAATTCGACTGAGGAGGATGCCTTGGTTAGAGATGTGGGCCATCAGAATTGTCCTGTGCTGCTGGGCTGCTTTTCCATGTTTTTGTCTCATTCCACTGGGATGCCTCTGGCAAGGGTGTGTATGTGTGCTCAAACAGGTGTGCTAAGGCACACTAGCCAGTCCCCCCTCCTTTTTGTACACTGCCTGTAGCTCCACTTGTCGTAATCCTGGTGGCACTGCTGTGGTAAGGTACAGCCTCCCTCCATCTCTGGAGAAAGAATGCATCCCCTGGGATGTTCAGTCCTCCTCCTCCATTAAACCATCTCCCAGTGTTCCAGGCTAATTTTTGAGCCTGGGTCACTGAGGTCGCAAGCAGTAGCGCTATCATTGCACCAAAAGGCTGGTCTATCTATGTACCCCTATTAAATGGAACAACAATATCCAAGTTTTTTAAATAATTAACTGCAGTTTTGACCAAAACATGAAAAAAGCATTTTATTTTTACAACTGTACAATTAAACAATAATTTACTAAATTATCTTATGCAATGTAATAACAATCATTATCAAACAGGTGGGTACTCACTGACAGTCCTATATAGTCCATAGTTGCTCGTACTTTACAAATACTACAGTGTGCACACATTTAGCAATACTAATTACATTTGCAGGAGTACCATCACAGTAAACAGTAAAAAGACAATGAAGTCTTTGCTACTGTACAGTATATTTAGGTTTGGTTACAGTTGTGCTTTTCCCTACACAAACAGTGTGCTTGAAACACTGAAATGTGCAATCTTAAGGAACTGGGCCCAGACCCTGAACCCAAAGGCTGATTATTCGCAGATCTCAATTACTCTAAAGAGACTGTCAGCACAAAATGGATTGTACCACTTGTAAGTGAACCCTGTGGTTCTATATGGGTTGAGACACAAAACAATTGGGTTATGTTACTGTACATGTACAACTCTATCTAAAACTAATACAGTACACATGGTAGAACCACATTAGTTACGCTTTAAAATAATGGGGCATTTTGTAGGTGCTGAATAATAACACACAGGTAATATCATCAGCTCATATTGAACTACACAATTCAATGGTTTGAAATACCTTACAAAATACATACTGTAGGACTTGTACTTGATGTGTGCTAGCATTTTCTATTGTAGCCATTGTGCATGACTAAATTACTTGTAAGAAATCTGTTACTCTGTAGGATTACTCTTTTCAGAACTCTGAGAGGGCTTTACTGAAAAATACTGAACAGGGATATACTGGTGCACAGCAAATGCATTCACCAAACAGGTTTATTCTTTTTATCAGGTTTAAAAATCATAATATTCTACCAGTCCATATACAGCTTGTTATTCCTTTATCAAACTGATTAATTTAAAAGTATTTCATGTTACCAGCAGGTACAGGACACATTCTGTAGGAAGCCATTCATTGTAAAATTATGATTTACAAGCTAATCCCATTATCAGAAACAGTACAGCACACCCACTCAAAGTGATTTTGTGAGCTCTGCGATAGCAAATGGGAGTAGTAACCTGTAGTAAGCTGCTGGAGTTGTGATTCAATCTTCTACCATTCAAACTGCCAAAAAATGCTATTTTCCATGAAATAAAATGCTTTTATTTCTGTGTTCTGCTTCATTTGCATAACCCACCCCTTTTATTTCTCAGTGCTGCAACCCCCCAAGCAAGACATCATGCAAGGGAAACAAAGGTTTTAAGCACTGTTTTGAAACAGAGATCTCGGTTTGTCAGTCTTGGTATTGCAGACATCTACACTACCGACATAGGAGACTACTTCTCTCGGTGAAGAAATCTTGTCAGCTAGATACTATATGCACAGTGCCTTGTTTTGAAAATAAACATATTAGAGCTTTTATTGTTGAAGCCACTACAGAAATATGAGACTGCACCTCACAGTAAGGGAACTGGAAAACAACTTCTTATTGTACCCACAATGCCTTGCTATCTACTTCTACATATTAGGTGCAGTCACCACAACCAAAATAAGGGACAGCACCTCCGAGTAACTAACATTTACATTAGCATTATAATTTAACCAGAATTCCTTGGTGTTGTATGTAAAACATTGACAGTTCCCTTGAGTGAGATCACTCTGGGTGGGTGGCCACACACAGAAAACTGGATAACACAGTGCTGATAAAACACAAATAAAAATAACTATAAAAGATCTTTTTTCAAAACAAATTGCAACTTCAACATCTGAAGCATGGGTGGCAATGGCATACTATGTGAAAAAGGCATCTGTGAAACCTCACAAAATCACTTTAAGAGGAAAATAATACATCTAAATGCTGAATTTTCAGAAAATTGCTTAACTTTATTGCAAACAAAGTATTGCGTGCACAGAATACTCACTGCCAGTAAACTGTCCCAGCACTTTGATCATGGTCCTTGCCCACGTCTTGACAAAGGTCCTTCACTGAAGCGCCAGGGCACTTTACCAGCAGTCATTATTCTGTGCAGTTGGCCCTTTGCAATAAAGTAAAGCTTTTTTTTTTTTTGTGAATTCAGCATTTGGATTTAATATTTTCCTCTTAAGTGAGTGCACTGTCCTGTTTCTGGTTTACGTTTGGTGAAGCTTGTCCCCAGTGGCACCACTGGCCAGAACTGGGGAGTACAGACTATATGGTCATTTCAATAGGTCCCCATGTATTTATAGCTTTGCAGCTCTATTATTTACCATAACATTGAAAATAGACTTATTGTACAAGGAAAACTAAAATTATAACGTAACTGATAAGGAATTCCAAAAGATTTCTTGGGCATAGTCCAGCAACCCTTTTCATGCAGTTTAATGTGCCTTTTTTGTACTATTTTTCTAAAAGGAAACAGATGCATAAATGATGCCTAAAGCTATGTTGACTAGTGCCTCATACACATCATCAATATAGTTCAATATGAGCTCAAGGGTAATTTAAGTGTTTGCCAATACTATGAGCTGTTCATTAATTTCACAGTGTGACCAAATTACCTGTGGGCAAAGTCTGTTCAAAAATTGATATTGAAATTAGAGGAGTACATTTATTATGTGATGTTACTTTTCTTAGGGAAAGACTTTTCATAAATTGCAAAACTGTATAGGCAATGATTTAAAAGCTCAGATCTACTGGCCCCAAATTTTATTTTAAGACACATTCTGGCAGCACAATATTCTTTAGCACATATTTACTCACATTACAAATCCAAAATTTCTGAGCTTAGAACATGTGCACAACCAGACTCCTTGGAGGAAAGGCATCCTGAATCTGAACAAACTGCCTTAATGACTGTTTTGAGCTTGAAAGAAATTACCAGTTTTGTTTAATGAAAATCATGTGAAATCACAATGTTTTCATAACCATACATGATGCAGTGATATTTGGTACCACAAACTATTGCCAGAAATAAAAAATGTTGAGTGTCGCATTATGAAGAGTCCTCTAGTTTATGAAGACCTGCTTGCTCAAAGACCAACTAGAACTTTACATTTTCACTTTGAGTGCCCTCAAAGAAAATGTGATTTTTTTTTGTTAACCACTATGTGCTTTGGTTTGGACCACTCATGTGAGTAATCCTGTAGCAAAGGGTCAAATAGCTGCAAACATGGCCACCAGAAAGTATTCCACTTGAGAAATCTAGATATTTTTTTGCTATCTGTTTGAGGGGAAGAAAAAATAAGCACTGAGGGGATTATATTTTTAAATGTATTTCACCGTGTGACTGTAGATGCAGATGTCAATTTCATCTAACAACTACAGCTCAACATCCCGTTTGTTCTGGTTCCTTTGAGTTTGAAAATCAAGTATAATAAATGTTTGCAGAGTTTGCTGGAAAACAATCCTGCAAGCATGGAATCCCATGTATACTCAGTCAACCAATGCAAAGTTTAACTGTGCCTGAAAAATGCCACAGATTACTGTTTGCAGGGGGTGGTATCGCAACATTTTCAAATTCTTGCCCTTAGAATCTACAAATAATGCTCACTTCTTTTGTGCAAGCAATACAAGCTTTGTGAAATTTTGACATTTAGCTTTTAGATCAAATCTCTACCTGGAAGTTGAGAATTAAACTTTGATACACAAATTACATTTTGAAGGTTCACTATAGGTACTATACCATTTGAGTGTTAGCTTTACATACATTATCTTGAACAGAAATATCTTGTTAACAGAATAAGCTTTTTCTTTGGTACCAATAGTAAGGGCATCTTTTTAAATACTTTCTTCTCCATGACACATGTATCCTTAATTAAACAAGTCCAAAGTTACTGGACTGTGTGTTGCTAAATACAATACGCCTTGCTGTCTCGCTGATAAACCAACTGAAGCATCTACGGATGTGCATATCCATGGTGAATTAGGAATACAGAGGTGCATGTTTAGCATTTTTATGACAACTTTTCACTTATATGACCATGCCATAGCAAGATTTATCTAGATCGGCTACTGAAAACCAGAGCTAGTCAACCCTTCTTGTATTACATCTGTCCATAGCCATGTTACTTGTTTCTAGCTGAAGGCAGATATGTTGAATTCTTTTCAGGATTTGGTTCTATAGCTGTCCCATTAGATTCCAGCAATGACTACTGTTGACAACAAGTGGATGATATCACAAAGCTAGTTATTTTTCCCTTCAGGTTCACGGACTCCAACCATTTGAAAAGCAAGCCATGCTGTCTGACTCTGCCTTTGTTGACCTGTGTCCTGAGCATGAGCACAAATCGCACGAACCACTTGTGGCTGTGTTTTGTAATCCTGTAAACAGTAATGATTTATATTCAAGTTTTCTTCCAGGTATCATTACACTTTCTGAATACCTTAGTTGAACATAGACCATTATGGCTATAGCCTTAGCTGATAATGGCATTGCAGAAGCGAACCAGTTATCAACGTTCAAGTGTAACCGCTATTTTAAGGCCCATACTTCAGAACTCAACCTTTCTTATGATGAACTACACTCTTCCGTCATTTAAGGCTCCACACATTTTTCAGTTGTTAATTTAAGTGCTCCTCTCTGGTGTAAAGTTTTCAATGTTTTAAATTCCAATGGCATTCTGTGAGGGACAGAATTGGAGTGGTACCTGTACTTTAGTTCATCATAATAATGGTATTTCACCAGTCTGCCATTTGAATCCTTCTGGAATGGCCAGAATCCATAAAGATGTATCTCATCACAAAATCTGGTGGCAATTGTGTACATCAGAAGACCTGTGCTGGGTCGTTTGATTAAAATCTTGTTTGTCAACCAGTAACTGAAAAAGAAAACAGAAACATTTATTATTAACATGTAAAAAAGAAACCTCATTATTCAAGTTCAGTACTCCTTCCCCCCAATACAATGGTGCCAATCACCATAAAATGGGCATCATGCCCATAAAAAATAATGGCCCAGAATCATTATAGCAATATACTATATTACCATTATGCTGCAGTATTAGTGTGTCAAATGATGCTTGGCACTACTGTGCGTACATTTCCTTTTTGTGTTACATTTCTTGCTGTTTGATCAAATATATGAAGCAACAGTGCATGTCAAAAGAAAAACAGCTGCTACTGCAACTGCTTTTATTCTAACTATATGGTAATGTACGATAAGAGTTGGGAAAACTGCTCCATTTCCTTTTTTGCTGTAGCATATTCAATCAGAACACAATTTCTGAAATACTGCATGCCAATAAACAGGGCTGCACCATATGATTTGTCTCTTCTCACCTTGAAATTCTCTGACCTGCTGGTCTCAGCAGTAGGTACCCTGTAGCGTGTGTGTGTGTGTGTGTGTGTGTGTGTGTGTGCGCGCGCGCACGCATGTGTGTATTTAGGGAAGGGGGTTCACAACAGACTCTCCTGGTTAGGTTCTAGATCTTCTGCAGAAAATAATAGTGCCAAACCTCATCTAACACTAGGAACGCTTTTTTTAAAACACCAACAATAAAAAGAGCTATTAAAAAGCCCATTCGTGCTGCCAGCTCAGGGTTTGAAATAATTCACTATTTCCCTGTCCTAGATAAACAGAGAGGAGTTTTACATTGTGGCTTGCATCAAGAACAGCTGTCTTCTGTTTTGAAATGAACTTCAGGTGGCCAGTTCACTGTACAGGAAACATATGTGTCACTTATTAAGTCTATATCTAGAGTTCATGATCTAAACCAGATGCTTGTTGGCTAGCACTAGTACCGTAGAAGCATCCTTTTAGAAAAGGATGGGCTGCATTGTCCCCGATTTGGTATCCTCTGGTAGTTTATAAGGTGGTCGTCTCATTCCAGAAAGGAAGGCGAGATGTGGAGGAGGTCTACGTGCATGTCTGTGACTCTGAGTGAAGTGAACTCAGAATGTTTTTACGCTTTTTTCAAACTACAATATGTTTTGGTTTGGATTACTCATAGAAGTAGTTGTGCAGCAAGGGCCAAAATGGCTGTAAACATGTCCACCATAAAATATCATATTTAAAAAAAAGCTAGATATTTTCTTATATCTATTATAAGGGGAAGAAAAAAATGACAAAATGATTGGGGGGTATCACTTTATTACTGCAGATATTGGAAATTTGATTCACTTACCAAAACTTAAAACATTATATTACATTTTTCATGGTCCCACCTCATGAACACCTAAATGCAATTTTGTAAATGTGCCCTGTAATGTATTTATTTTCAGGTGCATTTACAAAATAATATATCAAGAGGTAGGTGCCAATATGACCCCCCTAAAGATTTGGGCTCAAAAAGGCCAGAAATGGTTAAGGTATGAGCAAAGGAAAAAAAAATGTGGGGAAAAAAATAAGTCTATAAACATGGTCATAGAAACATAGAACACAGACTTTGATGGCAGATAAGGACCGCTTGACACATCTAGTCTGCTCATTTCCCTACCTACAGGATAGGCCACAGATCCTAGTTAACCAACAGCCTATTTCTTCCTACCCCCCACAAGAATTGCTTTATGTCTGTCCCATGCATTCTTGAATTCTCCCACAGTTTTAGACCCCACAACCTCCTCAGGAAGGCTGTTCCATGCATCCACTACTCTCTCTGTGAAAAATACTTCCTCACATTGCCCTAGAACCACCCCTCTCTATCTTTAAATTGTGTCCCTTGTTCTTACCGTCTCTTTTCTGAAAGATGCTTCCTCTTGGACTTTGTTGATTCCACTGAGGTACTTAAAGTTTCTATCATGTCCCCCCTCTCCCTTCCTTCCTCAAGGGTATACATATTAAGCTCCTTAAGTCTCTCCTCGTACGGCTTCTCTTGCAGACCCTGCACCATTTTAGTTGCCCTCCACTGGACTGCCTCTATCCTGTCTATGTCCTTGCAGAGATGGGGTCTCCAGAACTGGATGCAGTACTCTAGATGGGGTCTCACCAATTGTTTGTACAGCGGGATAACAACTTCCTGTTTTCTGCTGGTGATGCCTCTCCCTATACATCTCAGTATACCCCCAGCCCTTCCTACTGCCTTCTCACATTGCTTGCTAATCTTAAGGTCATCTGATATGATTACCCCAGGACCCTTTCCTTTTTGTTGTTACTACACCTTGTGTATTCTTCCCTGGGTTCTTGTTTCCCAGGTGCATTATTTGCACTTCTTTGCATTGAATCCTAGCTGCCATACTTCTGACCATTCCTCCAACCTTGCCAAGTCCCTTCTCGTCCTTTCCGCGCCTCCTTGTGTATCAACCCTGTTGCAGATCTTTGTGTCATCTGCAAAGAGGCATACTTTTTCTTCCAGTCCCTCTGCAATGTCACTTATAAAGACACTAAAAAGGACTGGAAACAGCACTGAACATTGCGGTACCCCACTCGTAACCCCTCTTTCTTCAGAGTGGACTCCATTTACAATTATCTTCTGTGTCCTGTTGTCCAGCCAATGTTTTACCCAGGCTACCACCTTGGGACCCACTCCCAGGCTGGTTAATTTGACTATTAATCTTTTGTGTGGGACTGTGTCAAATGCCTTGCTAAAGTCTAGATAGGCCATGTCCACAGCCCCTCCCGGTTCTACTACTTTGGTCACCCAGTCAAAGAAATCTATTAGATTCGTCTGACATGACCTTCCCGCTGTGAACCCATGCTGCCTTGGGTCCTGTGCCCCACTGGCCTCTAGGTACTCAACAGTTCTTTCCTTCAGAAGTGACTCCATCACTTTCCCTATCACAGAGGTCAAACTGACAGGTCTGTAGTTTCCTGCCTCTTTCCTTGTCCCACTTTTGTGAAGAGGAATCACATCCGCCTTCCTCCAGTCCTCAGGTACCACACCATCCTCCCATGATTTATTAAAAAGAGTAGCCAGTGGTTTCACTAGTTCCCCACTTAATTCTTTTAGAATTCTGGGGTGAATTCCATCAGGCCCCATTGCTTTGTCCACCTTCAGTTTTAGGAGTTCTTGCAGAACCCTTTCTTCTGTGAAAGGACTGGGATCACCCCCCGTCAAGAGTGCTTCTGTTAATTGGATTAGGCACTTCCCTCCTCTTTTGTGAATACTGAGCAGAAATATTCATTCAGTATCCCTGCTTTTCACTGTCCCCTCTCCCCACCACGTTCATTCTATTCAGCCTCACTATCCCTCCTTTGTCTTTCTCGCTGGCTGATGTACCTATAAAGGTTTTATCCCCTTCTTAACTGAGTTGGCTATCTTTCCTCAGTTTGGGCCTTTGCTATTCTGACTTCCTCCATGCTTCCTTCTGCTTTAACTGGTACAGCTCTCTGTCCTGCTCCTTCTGTGTTTCCTTATACTTCCAGAATGCTATCTTTTCTCCCTGACTTTCCCAGCCACCTCTTTTGAGAACCATAGTGGCTTTTTCTTTCATTTTGATTTGTTTATTTGCTTCACACAAAGGCTTGTTGCCTCTGTGATGGCAGTTTTGATGATTCCCCATTGTTGCTCCACCCCTCCTTCTGGCCCGTTTGCTAGTGCTTTTCTGAGGCAGTCTCCCATCTTGCCAAAGTCAGCCCTCCTGAAGTCCAGTACCCTCACTTTTGTATGGCTTGACTCTGTAGCTGAGTTTAAAGTGAACCACACTGTTTGATGGTCGCTTGTTCCCAGATGGCAACCCACTTCTAGATCCGAGATCCTCTCACTGCCCCCATTTGAGAGTATGAGGTCTAAGATTGCTCCTTCATGAGTGGGTTCCGAAACTAGCTGTCTGAGGCCTGCCACCTGTTGGGCATCGAGAACGGCCCTGCTCTTGGATGTGGCTGCATCAAATGTGCTCCAGTTAACATCTGGCATATTCAGGTCTCCCATCAACAGTATCTCCCCTTTCTCTGCCATCCTAAGAATGCCTTCTATCATATCCTTGTCCATTCCCTCCCCCTGACATGGGGGTCTGCATCCAACCCCTGTGCGGATTGTGGTGCCCATTCCAGTCTCTAAGGTGACCTACAGTGCCTCCTCTCCTCCTGTTTACTCTTTTGTTCAGTTGCTTTTATCCTTCCTTTACATAGAGAGCTACTCCTCCCCCTCTTCTCCCCTGCCTGTCTCTCCTGTAGGTTATGTACCCTGGTATGTTAACATCCCAGTCATGGTTCTCTGTGTACCATGTTTCTGTGACTGCTACAATATCCAGGCATCCCTCTTCCATCAAGGCCACCAGCTCAGGGAGCTTGTTGACCAGACTGTGGGCATTGTTACTCATTACCCTCCATTTCCTGATGGCCTTACTCGTTTTTGCCCCATCCCTGTCCTTCTTGCCTTTGTCACTTTCCCCATTTACCCCTGCCCTTCTCCCTATCGACACCTCTATGTTGGTGTTTACCGCACTTACTACCATGATTTGTTTTGGGGGGGCTAGGATTTCCCTGCTCCTTTCCAGTGCCTCCCCCCTTGGCTAGTTTAAATGCTTGCCAATGAAGCATTTAAACCTATCACCTAGGATCCTGGTTCCTCTCCTGGACAGATGCAGCCCATCATGCCAGCATAGGCTTGCATCACTCTAGGTGGACCCCCAGTCCCCAGTGAAGCCAATTCCCTGAGCTCCACACCAGTTTTTCAACCACTGATTGAATCCCATGGTGCAGAACACCCTAGCCTCTCCTACGCCATAGATGGGCAGCACCTCCGAGAATGTTACCGTGCGTGCTACTTGTCTAAGGCCCCTCCCCAAACTCTTCCTGCACTTCTCTAATCCCTTTCTTAGCCAGGTCATTTGTCCCTAGGTGGACCGTGACATCCAGCTCCCTCCCCTGTGCAGCTGCTCCAGCAATCCTGAGGATTCGCTCCCTGTCCCTCCAAGCCATGGTGCCAGGCAGGCACCTTACCTCCCTCTCCCCTTCCTCCCCCAGTTCTACCTTCCTAACAATGAAGTCCCCCACCAGGAGTTGTTTCCTTCCCCTGTGGGGTCCCCTGCCACCCTCCTGTGGGTCTCCTTTGTGGAGGTTCCCAGCATCCTCCTTGGTCTCCACTGTGGGTGCCTCCATAGAGGAACCACACTTTGCCAGAATGGCATAGGAATTGTAGAGAGGTACAACTGGAGAGATGCGCCTCTGTTCCACCACCCTCACACTCCCTGAGCCCAATGTGGTCCAACCGCTCCTCTTACTTGGCAACCTCTGAGGCAACGGCAGTGGCACTGGTGGTCCCTGGATGGAAGAGGAGGTCCCACAAATCCCGGCCAACTCAGCCTGGAGATGAACAACATCCTCCCTCAGTACAGAGAGAATGTCTGCAGATGGGACAACACTGCATCCTCCAGCATGTCTCCTGGAAGACTGCTGCTCCACAGCCACTACACTGCACCACTCCCATCATGTCTCATTTCTGGCCCCTTAAGTGTTTGGAATCCTTACTCTTTCCTCTGTTTTTATTTTTCTCTTCTCTCTCCTTACTTTCTGCCTGTGTGCCCTTTAAGCTCCTGATTGTCCTGTTCTAAGACAAGAATATCCTATATTTCTCAGTAGACCCCTTACTTACTTAGAGGCAGACCTCCAGCAGCTAGACAGGGCCGGGGAGCTACTCTTGCCCTTCTAGGATGGTGGGTCTTTGGTGGCTTTGTGATCACTCACTTCCTGCTCCCAAACAGGAAGTTCCTGTTGTCAGTCAAATCCTGTGCCTATAAAAGTAGAACTAGCTTTGGGTGAGAGGGTGGAGGGAAGGGAAGGACGGCAGTATAGTCCCAGTAGAGAAGTCCAGTCCTACAGCAGTCCTTCCTCCTGGTGTCTTCTGCCAAGCTACTAGCAGAATCCTTTTAAGGAGGTCTTTAAATTTAGCTTCCTTCTAGCTAAGCCACTCCCCCTACTTAGTAGATCTTTCTACAAGTAATTTAAACTGCACAGCTATCAAGTCCTTTCAATCACCTGAGATCTACACCTAGATAACTGTTTAGATAACCATTCAGTTCAGTTAACTCAGACAAGCACGCACTTTTTTTTTTTGTTTTTTTTACCCTAAATTAAAGGTCCCAGTACAAGAGGTCTACTTCTTTAGTCCCAGTACAGAAGTCCAGTCACACAGCAGTCCTTCCTCCTGGTGTCTTCTGCCAAGCTACTCAGTTACAGCACTTATGAAATAAACAATAAACAACTGTAGTACACTTGTGAAATATACTATTAACGGGAGCTCATGAGGTAATTACTGTCATGAGCCGATATACTGTACTTCATGAGCTCCACTCAATGGATATTTTCTTGCACACCACAGTTGCCTATCATTTTTTTCTATATGTATCAGATTATATTATCATATATATCTTCTTCTCTATCATATATTAAATGATCATATATGATGGCATATCACATTATATCATCTTTTCACACACAGTAGATTATTTTCTTTGATCATATAGTATATCATTTTATATCAGATTATATTATCTGCTGATCATATCTGCTGCCCTGCCCAATGCCATCTGAAAACATGTCATTCCATAATGGCCGAATAAAAGAAATCTCGCAATCACCGCCCTGGTGCCCAGTTCCTTCCCAGAAGTACCCCAACCCCCTTCACCAGTCCACTGTACCCAAAAAAAATGCAAACAGATTATCAGCACTATGAGAGTATTTTACAGATGACAAAACAAAATGAATCCAGTGCAATCAGGTTTTCTTGGTATATAAATAAAGCCAAATTTAAGCATAGCAGCTAATGAAAATAAAAACCATAAAAGGAGTCTAGCTTCAGAAAGCAACACATCCTCTTGGCATCATCATCTTTCTCCTCCTTCACCCTCCATCATGAATCACATTTTCGTTGTCATATGTCGTTGCAGCTTATGTGCGACACCACCCTCTTTCCTGTCTGCATACTGCTCAGAGATGGTACAGGATTGGTATCTTTCACCTTCTCAGACTCTGTTAAAATGCTACACTCTTCTTTAAATGAAAAGAATACAACATCTTCAAAAGTTATGGGTACTGGATCGTCTTCATGACTTGCCTTGCCACGTGTTCCTTTTGAACAACATGACTTCAGCTGCCAGTGCTACCACAGCCACCTGTGCAACATGGGCTTGGACAATGTTCTGTTCTCCCTGAGGCTGTATACAGAGCTACAGTATTTATTATCATCTTCACAACTCATTGTGTGTTCATTGAGAAATTATGTTTTCTTTTAATATACATACAATACATTTAAAATATTAACTTTTTTTTATATTGCAGTACTGTCATCCACTATAGTAAATTTATTGTCATGTCACAGGGTCAGGCTGCACTCCTCTAACAGTATCAGCAGATGCACAAGAACTAGTGTCCAGGCACTCATTTCATAACTCATTGCGGAGGGATGATAGCTTTTGATCTTCAGCCATTCTTCACTGTAGAAGACTCTCTTTTAAAGACTCCTGCATGAAAAAATATAGCACAGATACAACATTTCATCATGCTTCAATACTGTCTAGGCGTGCCATGCCCAGACTGTGTACACAGTGGTGTGTGTTACATATGCATATTCTGCTACTGCAACCAGATAAACAGGCCAACTGCTTATAAGTATTCCTTCCTATGGTAAATCCACTTCAAGAGCAACTACCTATTTTAATAAAAACCTTAAAATGCTAGATTCACACCAAATATGTTTTAACTTTATTGTCTGAGTCTTTCAAAATGTATTTAACTCTCCCCTGCTAACTACACAATTGCTATTTGTGACGTAATGGTCTGTTGACATGGTGAGTGCTGTAATGCCATAAACACAGGCACTGTGAGGTTAATAGGGGAGAGCCAAATGTTTTCTACATAGACTTTTAGATGGACTGCCAAGCTGTGCTGTAAATCTTAGAATGGAACACTGAAAATGAAAAAAATGTATTCTCTAGTAAATTGTAACATCAGGAACATCTTCTTTATGAAAGCACATTCTGAAGTGCAGAGTTGCTCTTCAAATGCCACACATGCCATGTTTTATCATGTCCTACAGCAACCCAATAAGGTATGGCACTAGGTGATAACAGTGAGAGCAAAACAGCTTGGGCAACACAGCGAGTCCCATAACAGTGACACCACATAACCGTGTGAGATAAAAATGGTGATACCGGCAAGGAAATAAAAATAGGAGCAAGAACCCAGTGTCAAACCCACAGAGATAAAAAGATTGCAAAGCACACATAACTTCACAGAATGTAACACTTCATTCCACCACTCAAAGTCACATAAAGGAAGTTGCTGAAACGTGAAACAGTGTCATATACACAGGTATTTACCCACTTCCTACAGCACTCGCAGCTGATCCTTAACAGCTACATATATCACGTCATGTGGAGGGCTTCGACCCCCACACCGTTTACACCCCCTAATTATAATATAAATAGACTCCATGCTGCATGTATCAGAGGGACAGCAGAACAACTGAGACATGGTGCTCAACTCACCCATGCTGTCCTGTCAAATGCTACTATTTTCCCTGGTGCTGTTATCCCCACACTGTTATGCTCTCACCATTTTCACCTCACACTATAAGACATATCATTATACTAGCATATACTATAACTATTTTTCTAAAATAAAATTATTAATAAAAGCACATTTAAATAAAAACCACAGGAGTCGACTAGTTCGAAACACAAAACATTATCACAAATCATGTTGTTTTGTCATATAAATAAAAACAATTACATAAAATATTTTTTTAAATATTCTAGTACTATCGTCATCACATTACCATTTGTTATCTAATATACAAAACACAACATAAAATAGAAGAGATAATATAAAATATTCATAACATAAAAGTATCATTGTAAAATCTATGGCACTGAAAGGGAGAATAATTGGCATGAGCTAAAGCAGAGTAAGAGACTACAGGCGGGGTTCACGCCTTAGGTCAGCAATGAACAGTAACTAACTATAGCTCAAACTGCACCACGGTGGTCTTAGACCCGTCACACCACCACAAACTAATCCAAAGCAGGTGCATGCCAATAGCAGCTCCATAAGTAAGCTACAGGAACTTATATTCATTGATGATATCAAAGCTTTCCCAATTTGTAGTGTGTTTTACCATATGCTAATTACTCCACTGGGAGCCAAAGCGGGTTGGCTGAATTTGTGAAGCCAAACTGACTTTTAAGGCTCCAAACTTAAGCTGAACTGAAGATGGCTCTGGCTCACTTCTCTCACATTTACTAAGTGTATAACCTGAAGGAGTAGCATTGTTCTAAGAGTCTTCTTTAACCTTCCCCTCCTCATAAAAGTGTTTATAATAGCACTGCAAACAACTCCACAGAACATCAAGACCTGATCATATTGCCTTCTCTACTTAAACAACCCCGATGTCTCAATGGAAACTCTGAACTAAACATAATAGTTAGACAGATTTCAGCTTATAATTCGTAAGTTCTGTATTGTGTCCCCTGTTTATGTTAAGACAACATGAGCATAGAAACCAGCCACTCCTCGGTGTTTCTTATTCAAGTACATTTTATTTACAACTTGTTCAAGGAAAGACCCTAATCAAAAGCCCAGTGTTTCACCCCAATGGGCTTTTTCAGTGAGGAGGATTGATAGATAAAACAGTCCTGCAAATATATCTATTGCTATACAACACAGTATTCACATTACACACAATACGATATTCCTCTTAAGTACTTCCAAATTTGATACTAGAATGAAAATATGTAGATGTCCTCATATGATTTACCATCAATAAAGATGGAATTTCAAAACATTAATTTTGAAATTAATCATTATTACTACATACTTAGATTTGCTAAACATATGTAATGCAGCATGTTTAGCCATAGTTCTTTAAATTTGCAATTACCAGATATTATTTCATGTTATAGCCTCCATGTAGGTAGATCTGGTGCAGTACAGTCCTAGTGGGGAGATAATTCACATACTGTCCCCAGAAAACTACCCTACATATAGCATATTCATTCAACCTCCATAATTAATAATGGATATCATCATTCAAGGTCCTATTACAAAAATGTTGTAGTTCATATGAACAAACTTGAAGGCATAAAGCAGAAGATGGACACGGAGCAGAAATGGGATATTATTAAATGGGGGATTACAGAGGCAACAGAAGTCAGCACCAAGACACAGAGTAAGAGGAGCAGAGCAAGAAAACCATTCTGGTTGAACAACAAGGTAGTGGAGATGGTGAAGGCAAAATGAGAGGCACACCAGAGGTATAGGAAGATGGGAAAGGAAGTGGACAGGGAGGAGTATGCAAGATGGTTCAGGGAGGTGACCAGAAAAGTGAGAGAAGCCAAGACCCAGAGGGAGTTGAGATTAGCGCAGGGAATTAATGGAGGTGGTGGGGGAGACTTTTCAGATACATCAGGAGAAAAGGAAGTGCAAGGAGACAACAGTGAGGATAACGAGGGGTGGGGGTGGATGGAAAGGGGAGGAGCAGGCGGAAGCACTGAATGAATACTTTTGCTCAGTGTTCACAGGACTGCTACCACCATGGGCTGGGGGGGACAGGTGGAGAGGAGGTGACAGATGGAAGAACTGAGGCAAGTAGAGTCCTAGAGGGACTGAGGGCACTGAAGGTAGACAAGGCACCAGGGCCTGATGGTATCCACCCCTGGGTGCTGAGGGAGATGGCAGAGGTGTTGTTGGAGCCATTGGCAGATCTGTACAGCACCTCACTGGAGTCAGGATGTATACCACTGGACTGGAGGATGGCACATGTAGTACCATTATACAAGACAGGACCAAGGGATGAACTGGGTAATTATCATTCGGTAAGTCTCACCTCCACAGTGTGCAAACTCATGGAAACAATACTAAAGGAAAGACTGGTGTTGTACCTGGAAGACAATGGCCTCCAGGGTGTGAGGCAGCATGGGTTCATTTTAGGGAAATCTTGTCATACCAACCTGATACAATATTATGACTGGGTGACAGGTGAGCTGGACAAGGGTCATGCGGTGGATGGTGTAGGGGTAGGGGCAAAAATGATGAACTGGATTACAAGCTGGCTGAGTGAGAGGCTGTAACGGGTGGTGATAGGGGAGCTCTCAACTTCAAGGCTGATGACGAGTGGGGTGCCACAGGGCTCTGTGCTGGGGTCAGTATTATTAGGGCTCTTTGTATCAGACATTGCACATGGGGTGGTGAGCAAGGTAAATCTGTTCACTGACGACACCAAAATCAGAGCAGTGGTAGATGGAGGGGAGGGATGGAAGCAGCTACAGGGGGACCTAAACAAGCTAGAGGAATGGTCAGAGAGGTGGCAGCTGGGGTTCAATGCAAAGAAGTGTAAGGCTATGCACTTCGGAGGAAGAACCCAAAGAGAGAATACTGGCTGGGGGGGTTAAGTTAAGGAACACTGAGGAGGAGAAGGACCTAGGGGTACTGATAACAGGGACCATGAACAACCCTGCCCAGTGCAGGAGAGTGGCTGCAAAAGCGAACAAAATGCTGGAGTGCATAATGAGGGATTTTCATTCAGGCAACGAGAGGTGATCTTTCCCCACTACAGGTCGCTGGTAAGGCTGCACTTGGAGTATTGTATGCAGTTTTGGAGGCCATATCTAAAGCTTGATATCAGGCTGCTGGAGGAGGTGCAGAAGAGGGCAACAAAGATGATATGTGGAATGGAGGGGAGGAGCTATGAGAGCAAGCTGGAAGACCTGAATAGCTACACTCTAGAGAACAGACAGGACAAGGGGGATATGATAGAGACATTCAAGTATCTGAGGGGGAACAATAAGGATGGGGCATATAGGGTCTTTAAGCAAAGAAAGGGGAGGGACACAAGGGGGCACGGGCTAAGAATAGAGAAGGGAAGATTTAGTAGGGAAATGAGGAGACACTATTTCACAGAGAGGGTGGTAGCAAAATGGAATGCACCACCAGAATGGGTGATTTCATGTAAATCTGTGAACAGCTTTAAAAGGGCATGGGACAGGGAACATGGGAGAATGAGGGTGGGGGAATTGGGGGCGGCAATGGGATGACAAAGGGGAGGGGGCAGCTGCAAACTAGGGGTGCTAACTGCACACTCGAGCAGACAGACTGGGTGGTCTGTTTCTGCTGGCACAATCATATGTTCGTATGGTTATATGTTGCTGCATAACAGAACCACTGAAACAGATATTTGTTCAATAAAACCTTTCTTATTTATAGAATTCAATATTGCACTTAAACCATGACACCTACCTAGGCTATGAAGTACTTTTGAATTTCATAAGTTCCACTTCGCACTTTTAGTTCTCTTAATGAATGCCTACATAATTTTTTTTTTTTTTTACTATTTATATTTAAAACAAGTCTCCATTTTTGTTGCTCTAAGCCCTTCATCCCTCTTATTTTTTACTGTTCACGTTCAAAACAAGACTCCATTTTCTATCACTTTAAACTCTCCATTCATAGAAACATAGAGGTTGATGGCAGAAAAGGACCGCAAGGCCCATCCAGTCTGCCCATTTCTTTTTCTACCTTATAAATGTGCCATCAGCCTTCGCTCTGTCAGTGGCCTATCTATTCATACTCATCTGTATTGCCTCCTTATGCCTATCCCATGCCTGTTTGAAGCCCTGCACTGTATTCAAAGCCACCACTTCCTGAGGTAGGCCATTCCATGCATCCACCGCTCTTTCTGTGAAGAAGAATTTCCTCACATTCCCCCTTAATCGGCCTCCCTATAATCTCATGCTGCGTCCTCTTGTCCTGCTATTTTTCTTATATTTAAACATGTTAGACTCTTTCATCTTGTTAATGATCTTAAGGTGTTTGAATGTTTCGATCATATCACCTCTCTCTCTCTCCTTTGCTCAAGGGTGTACATATTGAGCTCCATTAACCTGTCCTCATATGTCTTCTGATGCAGTCCCTGCACCATTTTGGTTGCCCTCCTCTGGACGGCCTCAGTTTGGTTAATGTTCTTGTGAAGGTGTGGCCTCCAGTACTGCATGCAGTACTCCAGATGGGGCCTAACCAGTGTATTGTAAAGAGGGATTATTACCTCCCTCTTATGACTGTGATACCCCTACTAATACACCCTAACATCCCCCTTACCTTACCTACTGCTTTAGAGGTCTGCTTGGATGATTTCAGGTCATCAGTGACGATGATGCCCAAGTCTCTTTCTTCCTTTGTGACTGCCAGCAACTCCCCTCCCAGCCTATAGGTGGCTTCAGGGTTTCTTTTCCCTATGTGCATGATCTTGCACTTCTTTGCATTACATCCCAGTTGCCAGTCTCATGACCATTTTGCTAGTTTATCCAGATCTCTTCTCATTCTGCCCACCCCATCTGGATCATCTACTCTGTTGCAGATCTTGGTGTCATCTGCAAACAGACAAACCTTACCCTCTAGTCCATCTGCAATGTCACTAATGAAGATATTGAAGAGGACTTGCCCCAGGACTGATCCCTGAAGGTACCACTTGTGACTTGCATCTCTTCTGACTGTATACCATTTACCACCACTCTCTGTTTTCTGCCCGTCAACCAGTTTGCCACCGAGTTGACCAACTTCTGACCCACCCCGAGCCTACCCAGCTTGTTTATCAATCTTATATGTGGAACAGTGTCAAAAGCTTTGCTGAAGTCAAGGTAGGCGACATCAACTGCTCCCCCTTGGTCCACCACTCTGGTTACCCAGTCAAAGAAATCTATGAGATTAGTTTGACAAGACCTTCCTTTTGTAAACCCATGCTGTCTTGGATCCTGTGCCCCTATGGTTCCAGGTGTTGCACTATCCTTTCCTTAAGGAATGCCTCCATAATCTTGCCCACTACTGAGTAAGACTGACTGGTCTGTAGTTCCTGCCTCCTCCTGCTACCACTCTTGTGGGCGCGGGATCACATGAGCCCTTCTCCAGTCTTCTGGGACCTCTCTGTGCTCAGAGACTCACTAAACAGTTCTGCTAATGGCTCTGCTAGTTCCACCATTAGCTCCTTAAGTACCCTGGGATGTATGCCATCAGGTCCCATTTCCTTGTCCACCCTGAGCTTAGAGAGCTCTTGTAGGACCCTTTCTTTTGTGAAGGGAGTAGTGCTCACCTCCCTCCTTCCCCTGTGTCCATGGTGCTGAGCTGTGGGCCCTGCCCTACCTTCTCTTCAGTAAATACTGAACAAAAGTATCTATTTAGGATAGATGATTTTACAGGGTCCTCCCCTCACATGCCCCCTTTTCTCCTTTGAGCTCAGCAATACCCCCTCTGGACTTTCTCCTTTCACGAATGCATCTATAGAAAGTCTTGTCACCTTCTTTTACTGTTAGTGCTAGTGTTTCCTCAGTTTTGGACTTTGCCTGCCTTACTGCCTTCCCTGCTTCCCTTAGGGCAGTTTGGTATGCCTCTCTATCTTCATCCCGCTGTGTTCGTTTATATTTCCTGAAGGCCAGCCTTTTGGGGCTGACCTTTTCTGCTACTGTATTGAACCATACCATGTGATGGTCACTGGCCCCCAGATGACCTTCTAACTGGAGATCTGTGATCCCTTCCCTGTTAGTCAGTACTAGATCTAGGATAGCCCTGTCTCTTGCGGGTTGTTGTACCAGTTGTTTGAGGCCCTCCCCCTGCGGGGAATCCACCATGTGTCTAGTTCTGGCAGATGTTCCTGCTGGTATTGACCAATCTGTATCCGGCATGTTGAAGTCTCCCATTATCAGAACCTCCCTTTTAGCTGTCATGTTTTGTATATCTTCTAACAGTAATGTGTTTATGTCCTCCCCCCCTAGTCTGGGGACCTGTAGACAACCCCAGTTCTTATGGCTGTCCCATTTCCAGGGTAACCCACGGTTCTTCTGGCTCCTTATGTGTATTCTGAATTTCTGTAGCTTTGATATTTTCATTGACATACAGGGCCACTTCACCCCCCCCTTTTTGCACCTCGGTCTCATCTGAACAGTACATAGCCAGGTACTGAAGTCTCCCAAGTGTGGTTACTGGTAAACCACGTCTCACTAATTGCTACTATGTCCAGTTTAGCCTCTGATATTATTGCCTGCAGGTCTGGGATCTTATTTCCCAGCTTGTGAGCATCTGTGTACATGATTTTCCATTGGCCAGATTTTGGTGTGTTAGTTGTTGGGTGAGGTTTGGCATTTCCCCTATGCATCGTATGGGGAGACGGACCTTTTTTCTTACCTGGTGATGCAAATGAACTGCAAACATGCTGAATTCCTCATATACAAACATAATTCTAACAAGTTTGCTCTGTGTATATTTCATTAAAATATCAATATTCAGCTTTATATACATTGATTGCATTGCTACCGATTACTTCAGCAATGGTTATGTATTTTTTTTTTTTAAACAGCTGGTTTCAATGCAACCCTTATAGCCCTGTTGTTTTAAACCTACTGTAAGTGAAATCGCTGGTCTCTCAAATTAATTTTTGTGCTGTTCCAAAATAGCATTGTTTATGAAAATTCCCCATACCTTATGCCTATCAGTGATTTACTTTTTTCCATAGATTATAGGTATTGTTTCCTAACAAACAAGTGTTATTACTTTCTAAACATGTATTTACTTTTTACAAAAGCAAGTTTCTCTGGTGCAAGTGTTAGAATTCCTCTCCAAGTCCACTCACCTTTCAGTATAGTGTGTGTATGTGGCAGCCAGCAAGCGTAAACTGTGCTGGCCACTCATAAGCAAACTGTTTAAGTACAGCAGAGGCATAAGGGCAGAGATGACTCCTTCAATCATTCTAACCGGAGGTCAACAAATATTTTGTTAGCATAGTGGTCTGTAAGGGGCTCATCAGGTTCACACCAAACATCAGCCTGGCTGATCATGACATTGGTCTGGCTTGCTGGGTGGAAACTTCCTACATTTCAAAGAAGAGAGCTGACCCACTCATAGGTTGGCTTTTCCTTTGATCTACACCACCCAGCAAATGCAGCTGATCTGTCATGATCAGCCAGCTGAGGCTAACCCTGCAACCATTCATAAACAGATACACAGAAGGTGACGGCAGATAAGGACCGTATGGCCCACCTAGTCCTAGTCTGCCCCTTGTCCCTACCTAATGCATCCAATCGACCAATGTCTGTTGCTGCCACTGCCTTTACTGTCTCCCTACTCAACCCTCCCACTCAGCACCCCCCCCCACACAAACATAACACCAACACTGGGGGTGCCCCATCCCTAGTATTGCCACGTGAAATAAAGAAAACCATTCCTTGCAGTTTTTCTATCTATCCATCCATCCATCTCCTGCAAAAAAAAAAAATCCATCGTCTGTTGCTGCCACCACATCTATCTCCTGCAAAAAATTAAAAAATCCATCGATGTCTGTTGCTGCCACAACCATTAGTCCCCCAACTCGACCCTCCTACTCAACACCTAGCACCCCACCCCCAAAAAAAATACACCAACACTGGGGGTGCCTAACCCCTCAATGTCACCACATGAAATAATGAAAACCGTTGCTCGTAGTTTTTTTTAAACAATATAACCTGTAGAAAAGAAATCAGTTCATTGATGTCTGTTGCTGCCACTACCGTTAGTCCCTCCACCCAACCCTCCCACTCAGCAACCCCCCACAAACATAACACTGACGCTGGGGGTGTCTAATCCATCAGTGTCGCCACTTAAAATAAAGAAAACGTCCCTTGTTGGTCTTTTTTTCAGTGTACCCAGTAAAAAGGAAAAATGTTAATTGATGTCTGTTGCTGCCACTGCCATTAGTCCCCCCCCCCACCTGACCCTCTCACTCAGCACCCACCATCCCACCCACAAGTACTTTCTTACCCACCGGGGATTCAACTCCATAATCCCCTCTGAACAATAGGCACGTCTTCACTCTTCAACACTGGACCGCGAAATCAGGTATGCAGTTCAATGTATTTCAATGGGGTTTTGAACTTAACTGCATGACTTGGTCATTTTTAAATATTTTTGCCCCAGATTTTCAAAATGCCTGTTTCGGGACCTCACCTCATGAACAATGGCAAATTAGGCAAATTCGTCCTGAAAGGTGATTTCGCAGTCACTGCACAAAAACATCTTTTGAGCAGGATACATAGATACATAGACAGTGTCGGCAGATAAGGGCCTATGGCCCACCTAGTCTGCCCATTTGAGCTTGTAAGTTCAGTTAGTTTTCCTAGAAGTCTATTTCCCTTACCCTGACCTCTAGAATTCCTTTATGTCTAGCCCATGCATTCTTAAATCCGTGATTGTTTCAGCCCCACCACTTCCTCTGGCAGGGTGTTCCACTTGTCCACCACCGTTCTGTGAAGAAATTCTTTCTCATGTTTCCTCTGAATCGTCCTCCCTCCAACTTCATCCCATGCCCTCTAGTCCTGAAACATCTTTTTCGCTTAAAAATAGTGTTTTCCTGCACCCTGTTCCTCCTGTAAGATACTTGTATGTCTCTATCACATCCCCCTCTCCTCCTCTCTCCTCCTCTCCTCCAGGAGTACATGTTCAGTTCCTTCAACCTGTCTTCATAGGACTTGTGATGCAACCCATGCACAATCTTTGTTGCCCTCCTCTGAACCTTCTCTATCCTGTCTATGTCCTTACGTAGGTATGGTCTCCAGAACTGTACACTGTACTCCAGGTGGGGCCTCACTAGTGTCTTGTATAGCGGAATTATGACCTCCCTTTTCCTGCTGGTGATGCCCCTGCCTATACATCCCAGCATCCTATTTGCTTTACCTGATGCCTTGTCACACTGTTTCCCTACCTTGAGGTCATCAGAGATGACAACCCCAAGATCCCTTTCCTGCTTGGTGCATGCTATATCCTCACCCCCCAACTGATATATTGTGCCAGGGTTTGAAAATGTTCTTCACTCTTGTTCATGATGTGGGTTCATAAGAAGGCTATGTTAAAAACTGGGGTAAAAATATTAGAAAACAACAAAGTTATGAACCTACATAAGCCTACATTGAAATTTATGGATGAAGGCTCGTAATTTTGGTAATTTTCAATATTTTAATCCCCAAATTTTCCACATAGCCATTTTTTCATAGCACCTCATGAATCTGACAGCTGTCATTTTTCAAATTCTGGCCAAAATGTGGTTTTGCATACTGAAAGGTGATTTCATGGTTGCTGTGTGAAAAAAAAACCTTTTGGGCAGCTGTTGAAAACTTCTCCACCTTCATTCATGAGATGGGGTCATAAGAAGGCTATGTAGAAAATGTCGGGTAAAAATATTAAAAAAAACAACAGTTATGACCCTATATTGAAATTTACAAATGCAGGCACGTAACTTTGGTAATTTTCAAAAAAATGTTCCATGTAGCTTTTTGCTCCCCCATTACCCTACCGCTTTACCAGCAATGGGGAGACATGTATTTATTTGTTTCTCCCGTTGCTCTAGGACCAGATCAGAGTCGTGCATGCACATGGAAGTGCACATGTACTCCGCAGCTCTGGAGCGTCCCCTCCTACCCACCCGGTCTATAGCCAGGTTTCCCTTGTGGTATGGTGCTACCACCTAGCCTCCACTGGGTGGCAGCCAAGAACCAGGGAAACCCCACGTCCCTCCCCAGCGACAAGAACTACCTTGTGGCCACTTGATCCAGCTCCCTGCACTCCCCCGGATGACCCCTGGCATGGCATCACGAGCTTGTTCTCAAATCTGGGCCACTGGCATGGTGCGAGGTGTGGCATCCAGTGCTTCAACCCTCAGCGCCACCTGGTCAGCCCCATAATTTTCAATAATTTGACCCCACATTTTCAACACAGCCTTTTTGCACAGCACCTCATGAGTGTGGAAGCTGTCATTTTTCAAATCCTGTCCAAAATGTGTTTTCACAATTGTGGCATAAAATCACTTTTTGGGCAGGATTTGAAAATGTTCTCCACCCTTGTTCATGAGGTGTGCTCATAAGAGGGCTATGTGAAGTTAGAGGAAGGCTATGTTGAAAATGTGGGGTAAAAATATGAGAAAACAACAACGTTATGAGCCTACATTGCCATTTTTCAACACGCTTGTAATTGTGGTAATTTTCAATATTTTGACCCCAACTTTCAACATAGCCAATTCTTCAAACCACCTCATGAAATCTGACAGCTGTCATTTCTCAAATCCTACACAAAATGTGTTTTTAACACTTGTGGTGCAAAATGATGTTTCAGACATTATTTTATAAATTACACCCATCATGCTCAGAAGCAGTGGTCATAAAAACATTATGCTGAAAATGGGGGTAACAATTAAAAACCAAAAAAACTAAGTTATGAGGACACAAATTGTGCCAACATTTACTCATAATTATTTTTTGCAGATTTTGGCCCCTAATGTTCAATATATCCCTTCTGTAACTCCACCTCCTGAATGGGAGGGCTTGCCCGAGGTTCAATGTGGGGAATAGCTCCTCCCACAATCTCTACATCAGCCCTCCTCTAACACACTTCCCTTGCTTAAGGAGTGTTCTTCATGCCTGAGCTCCTGCGTGGCTCATATGGCTGCTCCCGTGCCCTCACTGCTGCTCTGGTTCCTTTGCTTTCCTCTCCTCTCCCCTCCTCTATCTGGTGATTGTTTTCCCCATGTCTTTGTTCCTTCCACCCTGCTCCCTCCATGTTCCTTGTTGTGTGCTCTCCCTTCTTTTGTGTCAATTTCCTTTTTGGGCTTTCCCTGCGCCAGCGCTAGTAGCACCTCCTCTTACCGTCGTCCTCAGCGCTGTCTCTAGCACTATTCCCCTTCCAGCTCCTGACCAGTTCCCCACAGGTGTGATTCTGTCACCTTTCTCTCGCTTCACTTGCACGTCTCATTTCTAGAGCCTTTCGCCCTGATGCTAGCCCGGACTGCCTGCTTCCTAGATGTTCTCTACCTCCTCTGCATCTCGTTCCTCGCCTCCATCGCAGCAGTGCCATGTCTTTCCTCTCCAGTACCCACGTAGCCCATAAGTACTGCTGTATTTTACTCACCTTCCGCCCACATTTGGCGTCTTGCTCGCCATCTCCCTGCTGTGTTGACATTCTGCCTCCTTTTCCTCTGCCATTTACATTTTATCTTGTTTGCAAACATTCAACCACTATTGTTTTGCCATCTGTTTACACTCTGGAGAACACTATGCATTACCTATGCCACAGCAAGATTTTATTTTACATAGTGCCCAATCTACAATAGGCTTAGAACACGTCACAAAATTCCACAATTTATAAAATGATTAGAATCCATGACACTTACAATAACTATTCACACTGCAATACAGTTGACTAGGACTGTGCCTCAGGAGGACACCTGTTGAACTTTTTGATTCTTTTGCATGGCATTTACTAATGAAGCTTGTAAAAGCCCTTATTACTGGAAATGGTTTAGCTAAAGTTTTACCTAACATAGACTACATCAACAATTTTACTATGCAGTATTGGGTACTTCTAATCCGTCCTTATTCAGTACTGCATGATTCTTTAATACTGTACCTATGATGCATGGGGGATATGGCAGCCTTAGTTCTTAGGGTGCTCGTCCCATGGCTTCCTGCTGTATTGTTACTTTGTCAGACCTAGAACTTAGGGGCTGCATACCTCTTTCATGTCACTCACTATATGTGTTTTTTATTCTTCGTTTGTTCTGCTTCCTGCTACTTACTGTGACACAATGCCTCACCGCTGTTGGGGGGGGGGGGGAGCTATGGTTGCCATTTGATAGGTGGACATCTGCAACTCAATGCATATTATACATTTTGTCTCCAATATCTACACAATATTTGCATCCTGCTCCCTACAATGCATTCCAGAGCTTCTACCCATTTACTCCATTGGCTATTATGCTACACCCGTCCTGTTATATATTGCCATCCTGTCCATCGTTTCAACTATATCTAATACTCCATCTGCTAATTCTTTTCCTGTTTTATGCCTGCTCCATTGCTTCTTTACTCTCTACAGCAGTGTTGTGCATTGGCCAGTTCATATCAGCTGTCTTCTGGACTCCGACCTACCTCGCACTTTCTGAGGTGCCAAGTGATGGTAGGCTTCCCCTGTTTATCGGGGTTGGGATGCCGCCTTCAACCACTACCACTGCCGCTTCCCGTCAGGAACATAACTACCTCCTACTTACCAAGTTGATATCCTCCGTCCCTAACTCTGCTTAGCAGCATTGAGTGTAGGTTAGCTTGCCCCGACTACCAGGGATGGGAGTCATGTCTATCATCTACAAACTGTTATCATACCTTCTACATCTCATACCAGTTGCTGCTTCCCTTTGGGAACATAACTATCTTCTATTTATCAACTCGACATCCCCCGGCCCTAACTCTGCTTGGTAGCAACGCGTGCAGGTTTGCTCGACATGACTACCGGGGATGGGAGCTATATGTCTCCAATCTACAGACTTATACCATGCCTTCTCTAACTTATGCCAGTTGCCACTTCCCTTCGGGAACAAATCTATCACTCTCTGTGTACCCTCATTTTACTTCTGCTGCTTCCGGTCACCACCATTCATCTACCATCCCTGAGAGTTGCCAGAGTCTCCAGTCTACTGCTTCATCTTATATGTACTCAGCCCGATACCTGGCTGCCACTTCCTTCAGCAACAGGACTTTGCACGGCTCATCTGAAACACGTCCTTCCATTCTGCTGCTTCACATGTGTTTCCTTCACCTGCTGCCCAATGCCACGACCTTCATGGATTTGGACCTCTTCTTGCTGAGCAGTTTCCAATTCTCTTCACTGCAGTTGTTCTTCCAGCCTCACCATTCAAGCAATGCAGAGTCTACCTTGCCTGGTCCATGGTCCTAGCTCACAAAGCTGTATCCGCTGTCTGCTTCTTTCCCTACTGCAGGTCACTGCTTCCCTTCAGGAACAGGGCATTTTCACTCTTCCACCCTTCCGCCTCTCAGTTCTGCCTGCGACTTCAACTGTGTGACCAGGACCTCATCGATTGCCCTTATTATTTGGATCCTGTTGGCTTGTTCAATCCCTCTCTCACTCCAGGTCGACTGCTATAAGTCTGTAGATTGGAGACATATAGCTCCCATCCCCGGTAGTAGTGTCGAGCAAACCTGCACGCGATGCTGCCAAGCAGAGTTAGGGCCGGGGGATGTCGAGTTGATAAATAGAAGATAGTTATGTTCCCGAAGGGAAGCAGCAACTGGTATGAGATGTAGAAGGTATGATAACATGGACTTCCTTTCTGCAGGTTCCCCGTTCGGCTGCTGTACAAACTTGTTTTCTTTTCCAGATGTGGAACCCTGTCCTTCATCGCTCCAGCACCTTCCATCATTTTTCTGGTCGATTCCAGCCTTCGTCAGATGTGGGACTCCTGTTACTCATAGTGTTTGGTTTGGCTCCTTGGTCTTCCGTGGATCATCATCCAATGCCTTGCTTCAACCTTCGTGCAATTCGCAACTGTTCACCATGGCACTGACATCGTTCTGCTCCTTCCTGCTCTGGATGTCATCATGCGTCGCCTGGCCCATTGCTATCTCTGCTTATTCCTTCGGTTACTCAGGATCCACTTCGTACTTCCTTTACATTTGACTGGCTGCCTTCTCCTCTTCCCTTGCTGGCCCGCGGCTTCGTACTGTTTGCTGTGGCTCTTTTCGGCCTCATATCCTATCTCCCACCAGTACTCCTAACAAGTCATCTGCTTTTCCATATGATCCATACCCTACTTCTACTCCTGCCCCTCTAACAGTTTGTTCCACTACTCATTTGATCATTTAGTCATTACTCTGGAGTAATACTACTGCCAGCAAACATTCCTTGGCTCACATGCCCCATAGACTCTTACATTATCATAGAAGTCTCACACTGCCCATTCAGTTCTTCGCAATCATTCATAGAATCCCATTCACCTGGACAATAGGAAGATCTCCTCCATGTCTATTGGATATACCCTCCGATCCCTGTCCATCCAATCACCATGACTCGTCAGATGCCTCGTCTCATTGGCCATCCTCATACATGGAAAGGACTTAAATCCTTCTGTTCTATTCAGATTTCGTAATTGGCATCGCTGCTACAGATACCGGGAATCACAAGATGATTCAACTATGGACATCATCCATTTTACCTTATTTCAACAATGACTCTGATGACCAAGTTACTCGACTCCTACTTCCCAACAGTCATAGCTAGTTTTAGGAATTGTGCAGATAGTGTCCAGAATATTAATTGTGAGATTTCCATCACCTAGCTAATTCCTGACTCCACGCCATCCACACCTTCGATTTCACTCCTGGACATCATTATTCCTTATACTATTATCCACACCTGTTCGCCTAGTACTTTCAGCTGGGTCAACCATTCTTCCAGCAGACCATACAGCCTCTTCTTCCTAAAGTACCTTCGTTAATCTCTACATTAAAAAAAACATCACCGAGAACTGGCTCTCCTAAATTCTAACTTGCAATCCGCGACAGCTGAGACAAAATCACCAACTCAGCCTTGTATCCCAATCAGTATTAATCGGCTGTAGCACTAAATCCTATGGCATCCTGCATTTATCGTTCTCAATACCAATCCAGCCTACAGACTCTTCCACTCATCTGCCCTAAGCTTTTCTCATGTACTTCAGAATCAGGATTACCCGTAAACTTAACCACCTATGCCACTACAGTGCATCTCCTAAGTGATCACACTACAGGAATAACCACATGTACTTCAGGCAGCGTACCAGCAAAGGATTAAGCAGAAAGTCATGAACATCATGACCAAAGAAGCCATCTATTCCTTACACAGCATTTCCAATCATTCCTCATCTACATTAGGTTACCATCTGGATGGCTCCACAAATCATCTTCTGGGCTTTACTAAATCACTTATGGCATTACTCTCAATCAGGCACTCAAACTCTTCTACTCATTTTACTCTGGGATACTCACCTAGTAACTTTCGCTCACTAATTGATTCTTTACCTCCAGACTACCTCGAATACCAAATCTTATCCGAACTGAAGCAGTCACTCATAACTTTACTACTCATCACAACTACCTCAGTGTACTGTCTGGTCTTATATGAATCTAATCTTGCTCTCCCGCCTCATAACATCTATACAATCTCTTGGACATCCATTCTTTGTTACTTTGGAAATATGGTCTACATCAGCCCTTCTTAAACTGGATCTGCTTTACGCATAGGATTTTACCATCCCTACAGAAAGATGTAACCTTCATCTTCAGGATCATCATTCCAGCTGTATCATCCTTGGAACAAGAACAAGAACAAATCAGCATCTCCAGGGCACTCAAAGACTCTACTGCACATTCTACTCTATGGATGTTTCCTTAGCGACTCCTTGCTCAATACAGAATTCCTAGCATCCAGACCATACCCTTACATTCGAGCCTCTCATAAGTTGAATCATTCACCAATGACTTCTCCTATAATTGCAGTTCCATCATTCACAGTTTACTACCTCGTCGATCTGGTCATGGTCTCTCTGCCTATTACAATTCCATTGGACAAGCATCACTCATCATCTTAGATACTTGGACTTTGTTTGTCCTCCTTCACTCTGATTTACTTATACTCTGGATTCTATCGCTCATTCAGATCAGATCTCCTCTTCAGCCTCAAGATCATCATGTGATTGGCATCATCCCCAGATCGAAGATGGACTATCACCTCTCCAAGCAACTCACCAATCTCATATTAGACATGGTTACTAGAACCTAGATCCTTCTCCATTTAGTATGCCCAGAAGAACGGGCAGACCTCTGACCATGGGTCCTCAGAGGTTTCCTCCACCTGGTGGTTTTTCCTCTCCTGAGTGCCAGGGGGTCATACTCTCTGTCAGTTGGAGGAGGTTTCTTTTGGGCCTTCTATTTCCTACAAATTACTATCTACCTGCCTATCTACTACTCAAGGGTGGGAACAGAGTAAAGCCATAAAAAGTACTACAAGTTACACAAGCACTATATGCCCATCTCTCCTAATTACTATCCCACAAACACTGAATGGGAGGGCTTGCCCGAGGTTCAATGTGGGGAATAGCTCCTCCCACAACCTCTAAATAAGCCCTCCTCTAACACACCTCCCTTGCTTAGGAAGTGTTTTTCATCCACCACCATCCTCTCCTCTTTCTCTGGCACTCTTCTTACCCTTGCTCATGGGCATTCTATTCCCTACAAATCACTACCTACCTATCTACTACTCAAGGGTAGGAACAGAGTAAAGCCACAAAAAGTACTACAAGTTACACAAGCACTGTATACCCATCTCTCCTTATTGTTGTTCCACAAATATTGAACATGGCATGTGTCATTTTTCAATTCCCTTCCGAAACTTGTTTCCACAGTAGCACATCAAAATCGTCTTTTGGATGGGATTTAAACAATTTCACCTGTCTTGATCATAATGTCAGGTTATAAAAAGACTGTTGGACATTTCGGGTAAAAATGTGTGAGCCCACTTTACAGTAGTTATTGCCTCTCTGCTGTCCTATACTGGGTAATTACAATCTAACAATGTGTCAAAGCAGGACACCACTGAGAATGAGATATTACATCTCATCTGCTCTATCCTGGATAAATATATAATAAAAATGTGTACAAGCAACACCCATAATAGGGTACAACAGGAATACCATCGGCGAACATTCGGCATTGACAAATACTTGTTATAGTGTTTGTGGAATGAGCTTTTTAACCTAACCTAGCTTCAGGTTAAGTCTTTCCAGTGCCGTTCAACCTGGTACAACAGCAATACCAGCAGCAAACATTCGGCATTGACAAATGCTACTGTAGTTCTTAATAACTATGCACTTTAATATGAGAATTTGATTTGGTTAGCAATTGGTTTGTTGATAATGGTTTGATATTGAATGTAAAAAAAAAAACAAGTCGATGTTGTTTGGAACTCCTCATAAGCTACAAACTTATCATAATTTTTTGATTTGTGACACCACGGGTGCTATGTTAGAAGAAGTATTTGAGTTTAAATATTTAGGTGTCTTACTGGACATCTAAATATTTAGGTGTCTTACTGAACACCTAAATATTTAATTTATTTATTTTCTCAGGTCTTAGCTACCTGTCATGTCATAAATCAAAAGTTGGGTTCACTTCACAAGGTTAAGCACTATTTTTCCTTTGACATCTGTAGGTCGACAGCCCTGGTGTCAGTGATGCCACATTTTGATTATGGTGCAAGTCTGCATCATAACCTTAGAATGAGGGAGATTAATATTTTAACTCTAGCTTACGATAGTGTTTGTCATTTTGTTCTGGACTCATCATTTCAAACTCATCATTGTTTGTTATACTAGCAGTTGAACTGGTTATCCCCAAAATACAAACGTGCTTATTATTTTGGGTGTCACATTTTCAAATCTATTTTCTTAACCTGAAAATTTTCTTTAGCTGATCTGGTAACCATTCGTCATTCCATTGTTCATGTACGTTCATTACAGGGTACTGTCCTTCAGACAGTTGTTCATAAGACCAAGGCAAGTTCAAGGTCCTTTTCAATTCCAGCTCCGCTGTTTTGGAATAAATTACCTGACAACCTTTGTACTACTTCCTACTGCAAACTTTGAAAGTTAATTGTAAGCAATATTTAATGTCTATTGATAATTGTGATTGTCTTCTGTAACTTGTTAAGTTGTTTTGTCCTTATTGTATTGTGTTTGTATTATTTTTTCGGGCCAGGCCTGAAAATGGAGCTGTTCCAGTGCCCCATCCCAGTTAACAAAATAAAAATGAAATCCAATAGGATCACTGGCTCATGCTCTACTGTAGCTACTGTTTTACATCTAACAGCACTCCGCAGTTTGTGACATTACAAGCTTTAAAATCTGCAGCACAATATATAGATTATGACAATAATTTGTAGCCATTGTAGTTTTAAGAAAAAGACTGAACATCTGATTGAAGGGGTGGGTTCAGGAATTTGGCTGCACCCAGGCAAGGGCACACTGTCACAGCCGCAGATGTGAGTGAGTCGTCAAACCAGTTTAACACAGTATAATATGCTGCTAACAGTTGCAGTAGTTTTTCTTGACAATAACAAATTACTGTCAGTGGTAAATATTGTAATAGGATTTTTATACCAAGTTTTCATGGCATCTGGACTCTAGTCACAAGCAGATTATTGTGACGTTAGGTGTTGACAAGCAGGCAGAGCAGATGCAGTTCAATGGATTTTTTTTGCTCCCCCAGCTACGGGCTGGCGTCTCCTTCAGACCTTCCTATGTCCTTCGCTGCCACCCTGCCTTGATGCAGCCACCCATCACCCCATACTGCAGCCCCCCGGGGTAAATGGGATGTAATCCTTCGCCGGGTGGGTCCCTCTCATCTGATGGGGAAGACACCAGTTGGGCAGCCAGTGCAATTCTTGGCCTGGGTGTGGCTGAAGTGGTCCATGCACTGCTCGAGGTCTTGCAGCAGCGGGAGCTGGCGACCATCATCTGGCTGGCCACAGGACTCTTTTCCTATTTTCTCCCCAGGGGTGTGGTGTGCCACTAAAGTAAGGCGTACGCCGACATTCACCACACCCCATTAGTTAGTGGGACTAGCGTAATGCCGTGCCCCTAGCCTCCGAAGGTCAGCAAGCGCCGTGTTGCTTCCCTGCCCTCCCCGAGAGAAGGCAAGCAGTCCTCCAACGCTTGAGCCCTCTCTCCCCAGCCGGCCCTCCAGTACCCGGGTCCGTTCCTGAACTCGGGTCACTGGCATCACAAGCGGAAATACAACTACTGTGCTGATGGGCCGGCCTAGTTCAGTGGATTTGATGTATATAGTTCTAATCAAAAATGGAGGGCTAAATGCAGAAAATACATCAAATATAAACTGAACTATGTCTAACAATCATGTCTTCCAAAGAATCATGAAGTGTGCAGGTTATGTGGGAATACCTCTCACACAGAGAAAACAATCGTTGCACACAGCAGATGAAGGTTCAAGTGCAAAGTGCACAAATTATTAAATAATAACAGTAAGTACACAGCCAGCCTATAGAAACATAGAAGTTGACGGCAGATAAGGACCGCAAGGCCCATCCCATAGAACACATACAGTAGAACCCAGGTGTTTCACTAGGTAATATAGCTTCCCGCGGGGGAGGTCATGCCTGCGAGTGGGAATACCTATGAGCATTTATTTTGATTACTAGATGTTCCATATCTCACGTACTTCCCCATGCAATTTGTTTTTGGAATATACTGGGTTTATGTAGTTAAAAACAGGTTTTGTATGACATGTAACATATGTCCACAATATGATGGGGAACCCTTACATCAGAGTTATGCATCATTTACAGGGAGCAGTGGATGAATTCAGCCCTAACATTTTACTTCCAATATTCTGATTTTTAAAAACTGAATGGGTGATCCAGTTTTTGCTGCTACTCTGATTGCATTTACTAGGTTTTTAGTTAGGAGTGTGGAAAATTGTAATCTTATCTAATATGCAATATTAACATCTAACATTGGATTCTCATATACCAAGTTTTCTAAAGTTGTGGAGACTCTCACTGGAATAAAATATCATATTTCTTTCAACTCACCTAATAAAACACTTAACATTAAAATGCAACCTCATTAAAACTTACTCAGATAACATACTGTAATTGTAAATTGTGAAACCTTCTTGTCAGAGCATCATGTTTTATGTACTGTACTTTGGTAATTTTTTATTGGTGCTGTACTGGCCACTGAAAACCTTTGAACCTCAAAATGTAATGAGACAGAAATAATGCGACCTATCTGGAAGCTGAATCCAGATCCCTTGAATACCATATCAGCTCTCTACCAACTGAGCTACCAGACCTGCTTGGCTAACCTGAGCTTCCTGCAGTCATTTTCTTTCTCAGTCTACAAATCCTGCAGCTGTGATATATATTAATATGTATAGTTACGGGTGTCTCTTATGAGATAAGGTTATCTCATGCTGGTTTGGGCAAGAGGACCGCAAGCGAAGATGAGCGGGTCTGTCAGCCCAAACCAACACGAGATGACTGTCTTATCTCACAAGAGACACCCATAACTATACATATTAATATATTATGAAGTGGTAGAACTGCCTCCACTGCATAGCAACCTAAATTTGGCCATTAAATGCATTTTAATTAGTTTATACTTTTCTGGTCTCCACCACTGTTTTTGAACATCTTGGTACATTCTGGTGCTTCTCTCTGCATGGTGCGCTGGCGGGGGTGCGGGTGAGGAAGGCACTGATTGTTATCTGTGGCTCGGAGCATACTCGAGCTACAGGGCCAAGTAATTTCCTTCTGATTTGCTCTGTGATTCGTCAATATGTCAGTTTTCTTTACTGAAGTGCTCTTCTGTGACAGCTGTTCCACCATGAGGACTCTGACAGAAACATAGTGAAAAGGGACAGTCACTGCAGTGGGAATCAGCTGTCCTGAGCAGTGCGAGACAGCAACTGTATGCTTCATAAGAGGTACAGTGATGCTGCGATCCCATTGGTGGATGCAGTTCCACCACTTTATAATGGTAATTAGATATTGGTGTGGTATTAGTCAAAGTTAAGCATCTGGAACACAAATGAGAAAGAAATAATGTGAGCTGTGTTTTGAAACTGTTTTTTTATCAGCATGAGGCACTATGTTCTTACTAAATACTGGCTAGAAGAGGTACTGTATTACAATTACAATATTGTAAATGAAAAGTACTGCAAATGGTAGCTAAGCCTGGCTAACCTGTTCTGTTTGGTATAGAAATCGGCACAGCATACAATCCAGCAATACTAGTAGGCAAAAACACATTTTTAAGTACTTTAATGTGGCAGGTTCAGAGGTTGCCCCCCCTTCCCCCTGACGAAGACCTGGATAGGATTGAAATACTGGGGCTCTGGACTCTAGTTGGCTTCTCTGAACCTACCACAGTGATGTACTTTATAATGTTATTTTTTTGCCTACTAGTATTGTTGGATTGTATGGAGTACTGATTTCTTTACAAAGTTTTGCATAGTGGGCTGGCTGCCCTTTTCAAGCACCACTCCCAAACTTTGTGCATGTCTTATTTCTATTTCCCTGACTTGTTCTGTTGTCAGATGAAAGCTACCAAGGCCTTGGGACATAACAATTTCCCCTTTATCTTACACTTTCCCCAGATTCAGTAGCTAACTAATTTTCTTGTACTTAAAGCTCAACTATCATCATTAACCCTGTCTAGCCCCTTAAGAATTCAAAACAATGATCATGTCCCCCTCTTAGCCTTTTCCAGTTTAGGCCAAATAACTGAAGTACATCCAATCTGTTCTCATACTGTAGCGCTCCCCATCCCCCCCCCGTTGCTAATCTGCTTGTTGGTCCAGTGCTGGGCCCTCTCAATGTCTTCAGTGTATTTTCTGTACTGCACTGACAGAACTGGATGCAGTGCTCCAGATGCGATCTAACTAATGCCTTGTACAGGTGAGGAATCACCTTACTTGACCTGCTCATCATTACCCCCACCTAATGCATACAAGCATTGTATTTGCTCCCTTGACTGCAACAGCACACTGTATAGCTGGCTTCAGTTCACTGAATATAAATTACCCCTAGACAAGTTTCCTTGGTTATACTGTCTACTGTGCACCACACAGAACAACCAGTTGTTTTTAGGAGTGATTCAATCACTTTGCTGAGCATCAAGGCAAGATTCACAAATCTGTAGATACCCGTTTCTGATCCTGACCCCTTTTTGAACAGGGGTGACTATTTTTATTTTCTAGTCCTCTGGCACTGTCCCTTCCTTTGAGGAGTCTTGAAAGCTATCAGGAAGGGTGCCCAGTCAGACCTTCTTTGAACTTCATTATTACCCTAAGGTGAATACAATCTAAACCCTGTGATTTTAGGGCTGATGCTTGCAATTGAAATTACTAAAAGCTACTTTACACCAGCAATATTTTTGTTTTACAGTAGTATCACTGAACTCATTGACTTTCACAATTCATATCTGTCAGTTTAAGGAGCGACAAAAACAGACAGTATTCAAGATTTTGCCTGTTTTTATACTAAAACTTCCTTGTTGGAGAGCAGACTGATGCCCTTTGATCACAACTGTATATTCTGGGAAAGAGACTGTAAACGTACTTGTACAGAATCCCAATGGCAAGAGCTGTCAATAAACTCATCTCAAGTTTCTAATTCTATGTGTCAGGTATTGTCTCAGCAATGTGTACAAGTAATTTCACATTTAAAAAAAATACTACAATGAATTTTGTGCTTATGAAAGTTGACAGACTGACAGCACTGGAGACTGAAGTGCTCAATTTATACACAAGAAAAGTACAGCGTATTGAGGTCACAGAGAAAGCTTCCCTACACTGTCCGTTGAATGTGTCTCGGCCCTGTCATGGAGGGACCCACAGGTGAGAAGAGAGTTCAGACTCCATGTCCATTCTACCACTGATCTCAACTCTTATGTGTAATGGAATCCATTGTGTTGTTTTTTTTGTGAATACCCAGTCATTAGGTAATGCCTGAGACCATCACAGCTCATTTTACATAGGCCACCACAGAGCCATCAGAGAAATGTACGTTACATTCTGGTCACTGTAGCAGAGAGGGGTCCCCACAAAATAATCATAAGTTCTTTCAAATGAGAGTGGACTGAGGGGGCATGGTAAATACAACTAGACGAAGAAACTGAAGCAAAGTGCAAGATTACTAAAGGATACTTTTTACAATAAATCCGGGTTACAGGGGTTCTGGATGGCTCAGTGGAAGTGGGTTACAGGGGTTTTTATCTCTAGGTCACTGGCTCAAATCTTGCCCAGATTAGTAGTGCCCAAAAGCCATTATTTCTGTACTTCTGTCAGTTTATCATGTGGAAAGGTTCCCAGCAATAGATTATTTGTTAAACTGTTTATTTCGCTTTTCAAGATCTCCAGTATATAAATTTGGGGACTTGGCCTTTCCTAATTCTACAACTAGGCTATGGAATATTATCCCTCCTGAGATTCATCACTGCCAATCACTATAGGCCTTTCACAGAAATTACTGCATGCACCTTCTTAAGCAAGTTGACTGCTCCTATATTTAAATGGGCCTTGCTGTTTGGCTTACTGGCCTGCATTCTAACACTTGGTTGTTAAGATTGGTGTTGATACACCACATTTACTTTGCATCACTGCTATAGACCACAGCATTACATTGTAAATATATAATCTGTTGTTCCACTGTTCTGTGCATTGGATATGTCTTGTCTGTTATTGTATTGTTCTGCAATGAACTGTACTTCTGTTCACCACTGTATCCTCCCAGGTCATGCCTGAAAATAGTTACTGACTGTCTAGTGCACTTACTTGATAAATAAAAACTAACTACATAAATAAATCTTTCAAATTTACACATTTCACCCAACAAAAGGAAAGCCAGAGGCACTGCTAAACTTAGTATGAATACAACTCAGAGGTAATTTATTGACAGAATATAGAACATATTAATCGGGGTGGAAAAGATGACAAGAAAAAAAATCAAAATCATATTTATGCCAGTCTTTGCAGATTAAGAAAATAATTTAAAGTCCTGTAAATTTTATCTCTGTATTTTCCCTTCAAATCATGTCGGTTTCAGTCTATTTCAATCAAAGTTAATTTTCTTAAAGAGCCACTAATTTGAAAAGTGCTACATTGCAGAATCCGAATAAGCATACCCCCAGTAAATCTCATACCAAAAACTAGATTTCTATGATACTTCATTTTAAAGTTATTAGCCATTTTGTAACCCTGATTTCTTTACTTGTTCAAAACAGCCTGTTTCAATGAAAAGCTGCTGCTGATGTTATCTAGGAGACTCACAGTCTAGTATTCCCTGACAGAAAACTTATAGGACCTGTTTCTCTAAAGTTTTAAAGATCATGTGAAACAGTTGTCAGAAGTAAAACAGGCAGCACCCTGCACAAAACATTGCTATAAAAACGATATGTGTTTCAGAAGAAAGGGTTCTGAAAGAACTCTTAAAACTGAAGGTGGATAAAGCAATGGGGCCTGATGGGATTCACCCCAGAATTCTAAAATAACTAAGGAAAGAACTAGTAACACCACTGACTACCCTTTTTAATAAATCACGGGAGGATGGTGTGGTACCTAAGGACTGGAGGAGGGTGGATGTGATTCCCCTTCACAAAAGTGGGAGCAAGACAGAGGCAGGAAACTACAGACCTGTCAGTTTGACGTCAGTGGTAGGGAAAATGATGGAATCTCTTCTGAAGGAAAGACTTGTTGAGTACCTAGAGGCCAGTGGGGCACAGGACCCAAGGCAGCATGGATTCACAGCGGAAAGGTCATGTCAGACAAATCTAATTGATTTCTTTGACTGGGTGACCAAAGCAGTAGACCAGGGAGGGGCTGTGGACATGGCCTACCTAGTCTTTAGCAAGGCATTTGACACAGTCCCACACAAAAGATTAATAAACATACTAGCCAGCCTGGGAGTGGGTCCCAGGGTGGTAGCCTGGGTAAAACACTGCTTGGACAACAGGACACAGCAGGTAATAGTAAATGGGAGTCCACAGTGAAGAAAGGAGGGTTACTAGTGGGGTAGTGCAGGGTTCAGTACTGGGGCCGGTCCTTTTTAATGTCTTTATAAGTGACATTGCAGAGGGACTGAAAGGAAAGTATGTCTCTTTGCAGATGACACAAAGATCTGCAACAGGGTTGATACACAAGGTGGGGTGGAAAGGATGAAAAGGGACTTGGCAAGGTTGGAGGAATGGTCAAATGTATGGCAGCTTAGATTCAATGCAAAAAGTGAAAGTAATGCACCTGGGAAACAAAACCCAGGGAAGAGTACACAATGGGGTGAGATACTGACAACAACAAAAATGGAAAGGGACCTGGGGTAGTCATATTAGATGACCTAAAGGTGGGCCAACAATGTGAGAAGGCAGTATGGAGGGCTGGGGGGATACTGGGATGCATAGGGAGAGGCATCAATAGTAGAAAGCAGGAAGTTGTTGGCCCTCTGTACAGACAGTTGGTAAGACCACATCTGGAGTACTGTGTACAGTTCTGGAGACCCCATCTCCGCAAAGACACAGACAGGGTGGAGGCTGTCCAGAGGAGGGCAACCAAAATGATGCAGGGTCTGCATCAGAAGACATATGAAGAAAGACTAAAGATGTATAGCCTTGAGGAAAGAAGGGAGAGGGGGGACATGATAGAAACTTTCGAATACCTCAAGGGAATCAACAAAGTCCAAGAGGGTAGCATATTTCAGAAAAAGAGATGTGCTGGAAACAAGGGGCACAATTTGAAGATAGAGGGGGGACGTCTCAGAGGTAATGTGAGGAAGTATTTCTTTACAGAGAGGGTTGTGGATACATGGAATAGCCTTCCTGAGGAGGTCGTAAAGTCAGAAACAGTGGGGGAATTCAAGAATGCATGGGACAGACATAAGGCAATTCTAGTTGGGGGTAGGAGGAAGTAGGCTGTTGGTTAACTAGGATCTGCAGCTTATCCATTAGGTAGGGAAATGGGCAGACTAGGTGGGCCAAGCGGCCCTTATCTGCTGTCAAATTCTATGTTTCAGGTTTTGTAACAAAGTCAACAAAATTGTATTGTTCAATGTCTTTTTGGTGTGGTCCATTTCTCCAGGGTTGCTGGGTGCTGAGTCAGCATGGCTCCAGGCTGCTGAAGCCATTTGGAGTGCTACTCTACTGTGCCTGTTAGGAATTTGTGTTGCTGCTAGTATTGTAATATTGGTAACTTCACTGCTCTTTGTCAGTGTCTGATTTTCAGTATGTTTTAATAGGGGCCTTGTATGTGTTAATTCCTACTAGGGCTGGAATTGTTAGCTCTGGTAAAATGATAATTGTAATTTAGAGTAGAACACAAAAGGGCCTGAGTGTAGGTCTTGTAAAACAGCCTAATGGAGAAAAAAATATGCTTGCTAAATTAGAAAATACTACTAAGATTTCAAAACAGCATTACCTCTCCCACCCCCATTTACAAGGAGATGGAATAATTGTTTTAAAGTGCCATTCTTAGATATCACCTCAATTGAATGATAGGTGTGAATGATCTCAGCCTTTCACCACATCAGACAGCAATTCAGTCTGCAAACCTCACAACAGTGTGCTATGACCCAGCATCCAGCACCCCTGGAAAAAAGGACCACAACAAAATGACACCAAAACAAAATATTGTCAGCTTTGTTACAAAACCTGAAACACACATAGTTTTTAAAGCAATGTTTACTGGCTGGTGCTGCCTGTTTTACTTGTGAAAACCATTACACATGATCTTTACAGCTTTGGAGAAACGGGTCCTATAAGCTCGCTGACAGGGAGTACTAGACTGTTAGTTCCCTAGATGACATCACCAGCAGCTCTTCACCGAAACAGGCTTTTTTGAACAGGTAGTGAAATCAGGGTTACAAAATAGCTCATAACTTTAAAATGAAGTACCGTAGAAATTTAGTGTTTGGTATGAGATTTACTGGAGGTATGCTTATTCTAATTCTGCAATGTAGCACTTTTGGCCAGATGGTGTCAGTTGCTCTTTAAGCCTCCAAATGAGGCATGTCTGTGTCTGTCAGTGGAGTTCCGATGGTAACACATTTTGACTGCTGTTTTGGGATACTAAACCTTTTTGTGTATTTTATAAATTTGTATTTATTTAAAGAATAAAGTCTAATTACACCATACAAGCAGATAGTATCACAAATAAACAATCTATAAACATCTAAATACACTACAGAGCTGTACAATAATACTCTAATATAACTAATCTACATGTTGGTAGATTAAACAGTAGATCCAAATTATTTAACATTTCAATTTGCCTCTTCTTTATAGTGTACGTTCTGTAAATGATATAAATTATACCAACACTCTTGCCTCCTTACTTGGAAAATGAGTTCAATTTAATCTCTCATTTTTGAAATACAAAGCATACTAAATCTAATAACAGAGTTGAGTGTTCTCCCTCTGATGAACTTTTCTGTGCTCATGATTAAAGAAAGCTTTCAAGTTGGTCAAATTCAAAAAATATTTCAGGTCTTTAAATCCAGAGTTATCCTATATTTAGCAGCCTCAGTGATGGAAAAGTTTTCACCCATTTGCAAGATCCCAGAGTGAAAAGTTAAAAACCACATTTTATGCTACTGAAAGACAAAGCATACATCAGGGAAGATTTTAATTTTAATATCTTGGTATGATATTGCATCACGTTGTCAAGCCAGTTCCATCAGCATATCACACTTTGAGTCAAATGCTTTTGTGAATAATTTAGCCCAGGTTTTCTTATCTTTTTTTTTTATTATACTTTTGTTTCCACTGCCAGCGCCGGAACCTCAGCCTGGTCATGGACCTCACTGCTGCCACTCCCACGAGCCGCAACTTCCCCCGATACCCCCTGGCTTACCCCCCAGGGCGGGGTTGCGGTACCGGCCCTTTAAGTGCCGCAAGCATTGGGATAGGTCAGAGGAGTCAGCCTGGGAGCTAACTGGAGCAGCAAGGCGGGCATCAGCTAGGTAGTGTCATTTTCTCCCGGTGTAAGGGGGGCGGGGACATGCAATGATGACCAGCGGCCACCCACCCCCTGAATATGTTGGTGTGTGCGGTACACCCAGCCTCTGCTAGGTGTCCACATAGCGCTGAACACTCTGCCACCCTCCCTCTCAGAGGAGAGCAGTCACCGGATGCTCAATCCTTCTCCCCCCAGCCGGCCCTCCAATGCCCTGGGTCTGTTCCTGAAACCGGGTCGCCGGCGTTGCAGGTAGGCACCCTGCCCCTGCACCAGCAGGCTGGCCAGGTTTTCTTATCTTGCATTTGCTGGTTTGCCATTTAGACTGCTGTTTAAGGCACTTCTAATTTAAACATTTGTATTCAACTCAGATTCTCCCTTTTTGGGTTGTATCTGACAAATTTGGGTAATGAAACTGAGTTTTTCTGATGGGAGGGACACAGCATTAATGAGTATGTCTTTCACAAGTTCCCTTAAATCTTTAAAATAGAATCAAAAATTTCAGGCATTTCTATGAATTGAAGTTTTTTTTATAGTTAATGAATATTCCACTGTTTACATCTTCCAAAGGACAGCTACAAGGTCTCTTGTATTGACCACTGCAAGGGCTTCATTTGTAAGGGATTTAGCTTATACCTCCTCAAAATCTTTCTTAAGAGCTGTGACCTCAGTTTGACACCATATATTTCCACCACAGAGGTTTCAAAGTTGCCCTCTAGGGAATCAGTCTGAGTAGTGCGTCAGGTTTCTCACCCAACTTGGTACAGCATTCATAAAGTTTAATCAAAGTGTTGCCAACTTCTGGAATTGTCTGCACTGTTTGCATCACATTGAGTTTATCTGTGGTTACTGTCTGCTGGCTGCATGTGGTCAACAGGATTTAAAAAAAATTATGTTAAGACAATGTTTGGGTCCCAGACAAACCACCGTGTCAGAAAATTCAGTGTTAGGGTCCAAAAGACCCTAACTCTGTATGTTCAGCGGTAGCCATGTGGTAGGTTTTCATCGTACTGTTAGCTGGAATATACAGGTTACTCACCTGTAACAGGAGTTCTAGGAATGGTATATGTTGTTCATCCACACTGTCTGGCAGGTTCCTTGCCACTTTAAATCTTGCCGGAAGGTCTTCAAGCTGGCTCCTCCCACCCACCCGGGTGATAAAACTCTCGGCTCCACCCCATGACGCCAGATCTAGCCCGCTGGAAGCCAGGTTGTGCGTCGAGGCCGGGTAGGTCGGGTGGATGAACAACATATACCATTCCTAGAACTCCTGTTACAGGTGAGTAACCTGTATTTCTAGGGACATGGATATGTTGTTCATCCACACTGTCTGGCAGACTCCTAGCAGTTCTCTGGGAGGAGGGAGGCAAGGCGCACACCCCGATACTTACTTGGAAAGAGAGACTGGAGAACCGAGGCCCCAAAACCAGCATCCCGGCGTGACTTGAGGTCGATGTGGTAGTGGGTAATAAAGGTGTGCTGACTTCCAGGTAGCAGCCCTGCAGATTTCCTGGATAGGGACATCCCTGGAAGCAGCCACCGATGCGGCGGTATGGCGGGTAGAATGAGCTCTTATCCCTCTGGGAGGCTCCATGCCCGCCAACCCATAGCAGAGATCTATGCAGGAGGTGACCCACCTGCTTATCGTCCGCTTGGCTGCAGGTCTGCCAGATGCGGCTTCAGCGTAGGTGACAAACAGCTGGCGAACCTCTCCCCGAATTTCAGCCGTGCGCTCCTTATAGTAAGCGAGTGCCCTTCTAGGGTCCAGAGTATGGAGCCTATATTCGGCCTCCGAGGTGTGATTGGGGTAGAACACCGGCAGAGTCAACACCTGGTTAAGGTGAAACTCCGACACCACCTTCGGAAGGAATTTCGGGTGGGGGCGCAGGACAACCTTGTCCCTGTGGAAGACCAGGTAAGGAGACTCGATGGAAAGCGCCTGGAGCTCTCCCATCCTTCTGGCTGACGTAATAGCCACCAAGAAGGCGGTCTTCCACGACAGGTGAGAGAGATCACACCTGTGCATTGGTTCGAATGGCTTGCTCATGAGCTTTGCCAGTACCAGCAGTAGATCCCACAGAGGTGGAGGTTCTCACACCGGAGGGGAAATGTGATCAAGGCCTTGGAAAAAGCACCCGACCACCTTCTCCTGCGCCACCGACTGCTTCCCGGCCCGCGCCCGGTAAGCAGAGATGGCTGCCAGGTACACCCTTAGGGTCGTCGACCTAAGCCCTTGCTGAGAAAGGGACCATAAATAGTCCAAGATGCTTGCCAAGGAACAGGAGGAAGGGTCCAGGCCCTTGCCCTGACACCAAATGGAAAACCTCTTCCATTTGAAGGCATAGCATTTCCTGGTCGACTCCTTACGGGACGCCTCAACTATATTGAGCTTAGCCAATACCAGCAGTAGATCCCTGGAAGTTCTCGCACTGGAGGGGATATGTGATCAAGGCCTTTGAAAAAGCGCCCGACCACCTTCTCCTGCGCCACCGACTGCTTCCCGGCCCGCGCCTGGTAAGCAGAGATGGCTGCCAGGTGCACCTTAAGGGTCGTTGACTGAAGCCCTTGCCGAAGAAGGACCACAGGTAGTCCAGAATGCTTGCCAAGGAACAGGAGGAAGGGTCCAGGCCCTTGCCCTGACACCAAATGGAAAATCGCTTCCATTTGAAGGCGTAGCATTTTCTGGTCGACTCCTTACGGGATGCCTCAACAACGTTGAGGACCTTGTCGGAAAGACCCAAGGCCTGGAACTCTAACTGCTCAGGAACCAGGCAGTCAGGTGCAGGGACTGAACGTCCGGATGGAATACCTTCCCCTGATTGACTGAGATCAGGTCCGGGCGGCTGGAAGCCGCCTCGGTAGCCTGAAGCTGAGACTGAGGAGATCTGGATCCTCCTCTGCTTGAGAAGCACCTTGTGGATCAAGGGAAATGGGGGAAAGGCGTAGAAGAGGCCCAGGGTCCACAACCTCGAGAAGGCATCCCCCTGCAGCGAGCCCTGCTGAGGGGGGCGGGCTTGAAACAGTCTCAGCTTCGCATTCTCCTTGGAGGCAAACAGGCCTGAGGCGTGCCCCAGTGGGAGAAGAGATCTTGTACTACCTCCGGCAGGAGAGACCACTCGTGAGACACAGCCCCTATCCGGCTTAGGGCATCGGCCAAGGTGTTGCAGGCTTCTGCCACGTGAATGGCAAGGAGATCTGCCTCCAGGCTGCGTACGAGTGACCAAATGCGGAGAGCTTCCCTGCACAGAGGCATGGAGCGCGTCCCGCCCTGGCAGTTTAGCTAGTACATGGTCGTGGTATTTTCCGTCTGGACCTGAACCACTTGACCCTGTAGAAATGGAGCGAAGGTGGTGACGGCTAGATGAACCGCTCAAAGCTCCAGCAGGTTGATGTGGCATCGGGACTCCAGAGGTGACCAGAGGCCATGCGCTCTGTGCTCCCCCAGATGGGCACCTCAACCCATCAGAGAGGCATCAGTCGATAGAGAGACCGTCAGCTCAGGGTGGACAAACGGGTTGCCCTCCTGCAGATGTGCCGGAATGGTCCACCACTGGAGAGCATTCCACATCCCCTGGGTCACTGTCACTAGCTGATCCAATGGATTGAAGCGCTGTGACCACTGGCTAGCCAGTCCCCATTGAAGGGGACGCATGTACCAGCGGGCCCAATGGACCACGCTGGTGCAGGCCGCCAGGAGGTGCAGGAAGTCCCGGGCAGGGCGTGACTGCCCAACCAGAAATGATTGGGCAAAGGAGGAAAAAACCTCGGCCCTGTCCGCCGGGAGCCATGCTCTGGCTCGAAGAGAGTCGAGCTCTGCCCTGATGAAATGTATCACCTGCTTTGGCACGAGTTCTGACTTGGTCTCGTTGATGAGAAGGCCAATCTGAGAGCAAACTTGGAGGGCCAGATCTCTGGACCGCTTCAGCTCCGCTCTGGAGGGGGCTGCAATCAGCCAGTCGTCCAGGTAGGGGTACACCCGGACCCTTCGGCGCCGCAGGAATGCTGTCACCACTGCCATGCATTTGGTGAAGACCCTGGGAGCTAGGGAGAGGCCGAATGGCATGGTCCGGAACTCATAAAGGGATCCCTCCGCTCTGAAGTGGAGGAATCTCTGAGGAGACGGACAGATTGGGACGTGAAAGAACGCATCCTGGAGGTCCAGGGAACAGAACCACATGCCTCATTCCACGGATGGGATTATCTGAGCCAGAGTGACCATCCTGAAGGTCCAAGACCTTAGGAACCTGTTCAGGTCATGCAGGCCGAGAATGGGGCGCCAGCCCACCATCCGTTTTGGGACCAGGAAATACCTGGACACAAACTCCGGGTCTGGAGGAGGATCCGCCACCTTCCTGATCACCTCTTTTTCGAGGAGCAGGGCAATACTGGCTCGGCAGGCTGACAGCGAGGCTGCAGACCTCGTGGCTCCCCGAGGGGCGACGGCTCGAAAGGGTGGGGTCTGCTCGAACTCCAGAGGCAGGCCCTTTCCTACCACCTCCAACACCCAGCGGTCCGTGGTGATAGCAGACCAGGTGGAAAGGAAGTGGCGGAGCCATCCCCCCATGGGGGGAAACCAGGGGGGAGTGACGAGGCTGGGGGTGACAGCCCTCAACCCGTCACTGGGCAGGCTTAGAGGAGGACCGGCCGAGGGACCTCCTGGGCTTTACCTCCCTGCTTCCTGTTGGAGGAAGCCGCGGGCTTGGGTTTGGGATGCCAAGCGCGAGCCTGCTGGCCCTGATGCTGGTGCTGTTGGGCCCGACGTGCCGCAGGCGCAGAAGGACGAAGGTGACAGAGTCCAGGGTGGCATTGGACTTTTCGATCCACTGGAGGTGACCTTCCACTCCAGGGCCGAGAGGTCGGTCCCAAGAAGGGACATCTGCCAACTTGTGCTGGGTATCCGCCCGTGAAGGTGGATATCCTCAGCCATGCTCTGTGGGCGCCATGGCCCGCTGACCCATAACCCGATCTGGCACAGGTCCCCTATGTACAGAGCTGTTTGAGCTGCTGTGCCACCGCCCTACCCTGGTCCCGAACCTGCCGGACCGTGGTCTGGAGGTCGGCCGGGAGATGAGGGATCACCTCATCCAGGGAGCCCATGAGGTCGTGGGAGAAGTGTGCCATCGGCATGGCCGAGCTGGCCTGGCGGAGGCCAAGGGAGGACGCAGCATACACCTTGCGCCCGGCGTAGTCCAGTTTTTTTGACTCCTTGTTAGGGGGCTTGTCCACGTCCCTAGCATTCCCGGAACGCTGGAAAATGCTGTCGGTGACCAACCCCTCGGCAGAGGGGTGCTCCAAAAACCCAGGCAAAGAGCCAGTAGGGACCGCATACTTCCAGGCCATCCTGGCCAAGGGCGCAGGACAGGAAGCAGGCAGCTGCCAAAGCTCCAAGGCTGGGCCGACAATGGCCTCAGCCACAGGAAAGGCCTCCGTGGGTGAATAACCTCAGTCCAGTATTTCCGTCAGGGGATACTTGGCCCGTTTGGATACGGGCTCGAGCTGCATGCTGGTGGACTCCAAGATGAGCTGAAGCAGACCCATGAAGGATGATGGGCTTTCGTCCAGTGACTGGCCCCCGGAGGACTCCAGGTCAACCTGCCTGGAGAACAGGGAGGAGTCATCGTCGGACTCCGAGGAGTCCACGAAGAGCTGCCTAGGGCCTGAGCCACCCTCCACCTGCCGAGGACGGTCAGGAGTGAGGGTGACTGACAGCCTGTGGGGCAGGCCTTGACCCGACCAAGAGTCCTTGGTCGGTACCCCACAGTTCGATTGTGGAGGCGGAGGTTCCACCACAATCGGTGGGGCAGCAGGTTTCAGTCGAACAACCGGCCCAGGCTTGGGCATCTCGACTGCAGTGAGAGGCTGTTTCAGCTGTTCAGGTGACAGCCACTTGATGGCCGGGGAAGGCGTCTGTGTCGACTTGGTCCCGGACAAAGGTAACTGCTGCCACATGAGCTCCTTGTAGTGTCGACGCAGTTTGCTCCGAAGCCTCTCCTCATCCGAGGAGGAAGACAAGGAGGAGCGGCGTCACCGCTTACCTCGGTGTCGAGACTGAGACCGCCAATGTCGGCGGGATCAGCTGGACCGAGAAGAGGTCCGAGACCGAGATCCTCGGTGTGTCCAAGGGCGGGCCTGGGAGGGAGCGGGGGACACCCACTCTTCCCTCGGCTCGGACGCCTTAACCGGGGACTGCTGCACCGATGGCGCAGGCAAATCCTCGGTTTCCACCGGGGTAATCGGCGAAGAAGGGTTGTCGGCTTCACCAGTCGACAATCTGTCCGACGGGTCGAGAAAAATCTCTACCGCGTCGACGGCTGTCTCGGCCGGCTGACCTGACGGGGACGCTGTGAAGCCAGCGGCCTTAGCCTCAACCTCGACCGAAGTCGACAGTCGGCTGTCCAGGGAAGGGGACCTCTCCCGCTCCCGCGAACGCCGACGATGGGACTTACCCTTGGGATCCTTCTTTTTGGATCGAGAGGAATGTCCCAATGGCCCCTCTCCCTTCGTGGAAAGGGAATGGCAAAGCTCCTTGAACGAAGCAGAATACGAGGTACCCAAAGAGAGCAGGATAAATGCCGTGACCGAGGAGGAGGAAGATGCAGCCTGGGCTGCCTCCTCCTCGAGGCGATCATCTCCTCGACTGCTCCAACCGAGCCAGCCGCGCGGTAACACGCCCAGCGAGCCTCTTTCGACTTTACCAGTGGGTGGCGCTTCTTGGGGCGCCCAAGCTTCCAACCAGGCAGCAGTCCGTCTGAATGTTGGCCGAGCACAACAGCATGACTACGCAGGCCTGCGGTCGTGTTCTGAGCCAAGGCAGTAGGCAGCACATGGAGTGCGGATCCGTCCTGGACATCTTCTGCCCACAAGGGCACTGCTGAAAACCGGGAGTCGATTTGTCCATCACAGCCGCGAGGGAAAAGGAAGACCGAAGTCTTGAGAATTTTAAAACAAGTTTCGGACAAACCGAAGAGTTAGGATCCAGTCTATCACGCAGAGCGTTAAGGAGGGAACCTGAGCTTCCAAGTGGTAAGGAAGATCTGCGTCATGGGGCGGAGCCGAGAGTTTTATCACCCGGGTGGGTGGGAGGAGCCAGCTTGAAGACCTTCTGGCAAGATTTAAAGCGGCAAGGAACCTGCCAGACAGTGTGGATGAACAATATATCCATGGCCCTAGAAACATATATTCCAATTTGATACCCAACCCATCTAACTAACCACTTGTGATGGATTTCTAAGACACAGATATTGTTTATTTCTGATTGTAAAATAGGGTATAAAAACCTGACCAAATTGAACAACTAAATTGGTTAAAACACAGCACCTGGGCATTGATTATGTACCTAGAAACTGCACAGTTTGTAACCAACCTGCCCTAATCTACCAAAAAAACTAACATGAAAATAAAACCTTTGTCCATTAAAATATTTTTTACATTTTTTTAAATACAAACACCCACAGCAGAGCATGGTTTCTTCTAAATGAATGTTGTTCCTGGTTCATTCAAAGGCACACAACCTTTGTTACCAAACTCACAAATTCTACCTAGCAATAAGCCAACTAAAGGAAAATAAAACCTTTGTACACTAAAAAAAAAAAAACATTTTCCATTTTATAAGCACAATAACCTACTCCAGGGCATTGGTTTCTTGAGAATTAATGCACTTCCTGAATATGTTGAAAGTCACTCGATCACTGGTCTTGTGCCTTCCAATTCACCCAGGACATCCATTAATTCTCTAGAAATGCATGACTTGTTGGTTATTGCTTACATTTGTAGATTTTCTTCTTTCAGTTCCTTGCTGTGGGAAAGATGGGGCATATTTCTACAGGGTCACAAAGGGTTACCTCGATCCAAGTGCACAGATTATCTCACATCCTGTGTCTATGGTTGTCAGCCAGGTCCCCTGGGGAGCATAGGACCCAGCTGTACCCTCAACTCTCCAGAAACTCGCAGCTCCCACCTAGTGAACCTCAACTCTTCTTGCACCCTCTTCCCCTAACTCCCACTACCATATCATACCACCTGGTCTTAAATATCCTCACACGCCTAAGCTCTCCCTCACTCATGCCCCAGTTGTGAATCACCAACTATTTATACTAGCCGTCTATCATACTTTACCTACCTTCATGTCTTCTTTACCTGTCACTCTTTATCTCTACCTCTTTCAAGCCTCATCTGTGAACAACCACCAAATAATAATGATAGCACTAACCGTAATATCTTTGGGTTTAGTTTAACTTACGCATTAGTTCACAAATATGTTAACTCTATTAGTTAAAGATCATGTGCAATGGTTTTTACACATTTTTTATACAAGCTTGAAAAGCTGAAATTCAAGTCATTGTGTCATGATCAGTGTTTCTTAAAAATTTCATGCTGTTTGGTTTTGTGGTTTTCTTTAAATCAGCATTTGTTAACTTGCTCTACAGTGGCCGAAAACAGTAGAGTTATTTATGTCATCTTAGTCAAACTTAGAGTGTGATGACATCATTTTGGAGTAGCTTACTGTTCCAAATTCCCAATCAGAGCAGCACTCTGCAGAGTTTATGGTTTGCTGAGCTCTTCATGTTTCTTGCAAACATAGTCTCTGGTTTATGTTTAGATAAATCAGCTTAAAATATATCATTCTCTTCCTTTAAAAAAGCTGATCATTTCAGTTTCAATGCTGAACTGAAGTAGTGGAAATCTTTTCTGTGAGAAATCAACTTGCCTGTATCACAGCTCTGTATTTTCTAATTAAACCTCAATTTTTTTATCCTAACAATATAACACAGGGCTGCTTAATGAACATAAAATAAATCAAAATTTTGTTCATTCATGAAAACAGTGCATCTTTGATGTAGCCTTCATAAATACAATTATGTAAGAACATTTTTATTCATGTTAGATTGACAAACAGGTGCTTGTCACAGTCTGCTACAGTATTTCAAGCACATGAACTGTCAGAACTTACAAACTGCAGTTCTTTGGTGGTTTCTGTGTGAAAATACATCATGTATGTGTATAACTAGAAACACTATGTGGCATCCTAGTGTACTGTGTCTCTGCCTCACAGTTGAGGCAGCTGCAGTCTGCTGCCACCAGTCCCCTGCCCCATAAGCCCTCTGCCTTCTGCTTCACATTCAAGGTTGCTGCACCCTGCTGCCCACTGTCTTCTCCCACACAGTCAGGGATTGTGCACCCTGCTGCCTCCATTCCCTGCCAAAAGAATCAGGACTACTGCACCCTGCCACCCCCTGCCCAAACAACTGGGGTTGTAGCACCCTGCTGCCCTCTCTCTCTCCCCACCCTCACAGTTAGAGATTCTGCACCTGTTGCCCACTGTTCCTGTCTCTACAGACAGGGCTGCTGTGCTAAGCACTAGAGTGCTAGGTTCCCTGCCTCCACAGCAGGGGCTGCTGCACCATGTTGCAGGGGGACTGCAGGGTGCAACTGCCTCAATTGTGGAGGCATGCAACAGGGTGCAGCAAATGCCCTGAATCTTGTGGCAAGTGACCGCATGATACAGCAGCCCAAACTGCAGAGGCATGGTGCTCTAGAGTTCAGCAGGCCACAGCAACCCCAACTGTGTAGAAAGGAGTGTGCAGCAGCCTTGTCTTTTGTGACAGGGGGTAGAGGACAGCATGATGCAGAAGTCTCGACTGTGGTGCAGAACACATGATGCATCAGGGTACAGCCACCCTGACTGTGAGATGGGGTACACGTGGTGCAGCAGCTCTGCCCATTTGGGGCAACGGAAGTGGGTAGCAGGGTGTTGCAAAAGCCCCACCTCTGGTGGCTAGGGCAGCATGGTACAACAGCCCAAGCTGCGGAGGCAGGGAACCTGGCACTCTAGGGCTTAGCACAGCATAGCAGCCCTGACTGTGGAGACAGGAACAGGCAACAGGTGCAGTATCCCTAATTGTCAGGGTGGGGCAGAGAGGGCAGCATGGTGCAGCAACCATAACTGTTTGGGCAGGGGGTGGCAGGGTGCAGCAGCTGTGATTCTTTAGGCAGGGAATGGAGGCAGCAGGGTGCACAATCCCTGACTGTGTGGTGGAAGACAGTGAACAGCAGGATGCAGCAGCCTCAAATGTGGAGCAGAAGGCAGGGGGCTTATGGGACAGTGACAGGTGGCAGTAGACTGCAGTTGCCTCAAGTGAGGGGCAGAGACAGTGCATCGGGATGCCACATAGTGTTTCTAGTTATACACATACATAATGTATTTTCACACAGAAACCACCAAAGAACTGACATTTGTGAGTTCAGATAGGTGACTGTCACACTCTGCTGCAGTATTTGAAGGACATGGATTGTCCCACACAAAATATTAGTAGTCAAATTAACCAGCCTGGGAGTGGGTCCCAGGGTGGTAGCCTGGGTAAAACATTGGCTGAACAACAGGACACAGAAGGTAATTGTAAATGGAGTCCACTCTGAAGAAAGAGGGGTTACTAGTGGGGTACCGCAGGGTTCAATACTGGGTCCAGTCCTTCATAATATCTTTATAAGTGACATTGCAGAGGGACTGGAAAGAAAAGCATGCCTCTTTGCAGATGACATAAAGATCTGCAACAAGGTTGATACACAAGGAGGCGTGGAAAGGATGAGAAGGGACTTGGCAAGGTTGGAGGAATGGTCAGAAGTATGGAAGCTTGGATTCAATGCAAAGAAATGCAAAGTAATGCACCTGGGAAATAAAAACCCAGGGAAAGATTACACAATGGGGGGTGGGAGGTAGTAACAACAACAAAAATGGAAAGGGACCTGGGGGTAATCATATCAGATGACCTTAAAGTTGGTAAGCAATGTGAGAAGGCGGTAGGGAGGGCTGGGGGGATACTGGGATGTATAGGGAGAGGTATCACCAGCAGAAAACAGGAAATTGTTATCATCCTGTACAGACAGTTAGTGAGACCCCATCTGGAGTACTGCATCCAGTTCTGGAGACCCCATCTCTGCAAGGACATAGACAGGATGGAGGCAGTTCAGAGGAGGGCAACTAAAATGGTGCAGGGTCTGCAAGAGAAGCCATACGAGGAGAGACTAAAGAAGCTTAATATGTATACCCTTGAGGAAAGGAGGGAGACGGGGGATGTGATAGAAACGTTTAAGTACCTCAGTGGAATCAACAAAGTCCAAGAGGGTAGCATCTTTCAGAAAAAGAGATGTGCAATAACAAGGCGACACAATTTGAAGATAGAGGGTGGACGGTTCTGGGGCAATGTGAGGAAGTATTTTTTCACAGACAGGGTGGTGGACGCATGGAACAGCCTTCCTGAGGAGGTTGTGGGGTCTAAAACTGTGGGAGAATTCAAGAATGCATGGGACAGACATAAGGCAATTTTTGTGGGGGGTAGGAAGAAATAGGCTGTTGGTTAAATAGGATCAGCAACTTATCCTCTAGGTAGGGAAATGGGCAGACTAAGTGGGCCAAGTGGTCCTTATCTGCCATCAAAGTATATGTTTCTATGTTTGTCAATCTGACATGAAAAAAATGTTCTTATATGAATGCTTTTATGAAGGCTATATCAAAGACAAACTGTTCCTGTGAATGAACAAAATTTAGATTTATTTTATATTCATTAAATAGCCCTGTGCTATATAGATAGAAAAAAAAATCAAGTTTTGATTAGAAAGAAATGAGAGCTGTAATACAGACAAGCTAATTTCTCACAGAGAAAGATTTCCACTACTTCAGTTCAGCACTGAAACTGAAATGATCAGCTTTTTATGAGAAGACAATGATATGTTTTAAGTTTATCTATCTAAACACAAACCAGAGACTAGTTTTGTAAGAAACTTGGAGAGCTCAGCAAACCACTAACTCTACAAACTACTGCTCTAATTGTTAATCTGAAACAGCAAGCTATTCCAAAATGATGTCATCACACTCTAAGTTTGACTGAGAGGAAATAAATAACTCCATTGCTTTCAGCCACAGTACAGCAAGTTAACACATGCTGGTTTAAAGAAAACCACAAAACCAAACAGCATGAAATTTTCAGGAAATACTAATCATGACACACGGACTTGAATTTCAGCTTTTCAAGTTTTTATAAAAAATATGTAAAAACTGTTGCACATGATCTTTAAGGCCTGTGTTAGCCTTGTTTATGTTCATTGTCTACTGTTTTTTTTTTCCTTCCTTTTTTTGTATACTGTACCGTACCCTCATGTGAGTCATTTGTCTATGTCCAGGACCACTCTGAAAATGAGCTTGCTCAATGGCGTTATGCCTGGTTAAATAAAGTTTTTTAATGATTGTTGATTGATTGATAGGAGTTGCTGGCTTACAGAGCTGAGCCTCTGCTGAACATCATAAATGGATTGAGACAGCAGATGAGCTTTAAATCCACACCCTGACTCACCAACACACTGAGAAAGGCAGATTCCAGCTTTAACCAGCTTATGATGCACAAACTCAAATCTGGACTTAGGCTTTAGGAATGCTAGCCCATACCAACTGGTTTTAAGGGGGTCAGGCTTGTCAACAAAAAATACATTTTTAACAGACAGCCCAAGGTCCTACTATCATCAGAGTTGCTGGGACAGAGAGATTTTTATTATGTAACCCTTGTCCCCAACCTCAGTCTTCACTGGATCATTGAAGAGAATAGATACCCTACTGATCAACTTGGGCACCAGTTGCTAAAGACTCATTTTCATGGTCTGTGTAAGGTGAGCTTAGATTAGGCAGTTAATTAGGTTTTTCTGTCGGTAATCAGTCCTTTTGCATAAATAGCTTTTATTTCACTGACCAGAGTAAACCATATCCTATTTAGCTCTTTATAAACCCTGTGCATAGTTTCCATTTATTTCAGTAAAGATCTCTAATTTTGTACAAATGGTGGCAGTTCATTTTTATGTTTGCTTGCATGCATGTGCAAGAAACATAGTGCCACCATACGAGTTTTCGTAGGTGTGCCTCCCCCACTTCCAATGGCCTGCTCCCTTTTGCAGGCGCGGCTGCACCATGCCAATGAATGTCGGAGCTGTCTATGACAGCCCTTCAGATGCAATGGTGTATAGTTAAAAGCAAAGAAACGCTGCTATCAGCGGTGGTAACGTGTAGGCAAGTTGCATATTGCCGTCGGCAGGTAATTTATATACTGCCATCAGCAGTACGCAAAGTGCCTACACTTTGCACTGCATCTGTAGCTGTCATAGACAGCTCCGTTTCAGTCTAATTCCCCAAGTAGCAGCTGGGGAACCCACCCCAACATGGTCATCGCTCCCCCACACACCTTATGGCTGACGGGGTGCCCAATCCGCGTCTTTACCCCCCAACAGACTTCCGTGCCATGCTGGGAGCCCACCCAGCGTGGCAAAGAATATCCGACCGACTGGGGGTGCCCAATCCCCATCAGCTTCACTGTATGGTTTGAAACCCCCAAACCAGAAGTTCCATGTGCCACGCTGGGAGCCCACCTGAGCGCGGCAGAAGTCGTATGGCGATGGAGGTGCCCAATCCCGTCACCACTGGCTCCCCAAAAAACTTCCAGCTGCCATGCTGGGAGCCCACCCAACATGGCAGAAAATCCACATAGTCGAAGAAACATAAAACCTGTAAAAAGAAAAAAAAAAAAAAAAAAGATCCTCGTTGACTGTCTTGCCCCCCTCCCTCAACCCCGCACCACCCTCTCGCATCCACCTCCCACCCCATACTTACCTCCGGAGGCCGGGTACGACAATCTTAGCTGGACCGGGAACACGTCTGCACTCTTCAAAGCCGGCTGCAAACTGAAGAAATGCTGGTAAGCTGTATAATGCAATTAATGTTTTTTTTTTCAACTTTGGTGTATATCTTGGCTATTTTTGGGAATTTCTTCACCAAATTTCCAACATGGGGTTCTTGGGGACCCACCTCATGAATTTAGCCACTGGCATTTTGTTATTCAGTCTCGAAAGGTGATTTCGCAGTCACTGCGTGGAACCACCTTTCAGGACCAAGTAATGAAACGACAGTGTCACAGTTCATGAGGTAGTCTCCCAAAAACCCTATGTTGAAAATCTGGTGAAAAAATTCCCAAAAATGACTGTTTTACGAGGGTGCGTTGGGCAGTTCCTATGCACGCTCGTAACTTTGAGAACTGTTAATATTTTCAGTCCAGATTTTCAACATTGCCATTTAACCACACCTCCTTATGAACAGCATAGCTGTCATTTTTAACATTACGGCCAAAATGTGTTTTCACACATGTAGTACACATTAGCACAGTCGGTGTGCGAAATCAATGCTCGGGACACATTAAGAAAATCACAGTGACACTGTTCATGAGCAGAGGTGTTAAAATTTGGTGACAATAGTCCATAAAATGACTCTGTCACCAGCGTGCATTGCACAATTTCCACGCACCCTCATAAGTTCACAAATTTGTAATATTTTCAGTCCAGATTTTCAACATTGATATTTTTCCACACCTCCTTATGAACAGTACAGCTGTCATTTTTCACACCCTGGCTGAAATGTGTTTTCGCACTTCCGGTGCAGAATAGCGCGGTCACTGTGGGAATTTAGTGTTGGGATAGATTATGAAAATCACAGTGACACCGTTCATGAAGCGGAGGTGCAAAATGCCTATGTTGAAAATCTGCTCTAAAATCCCCAAACTACTTACATTACAGCAGCGAATTATGCGTTGCAGGCTCCTTGCGCTTGTGACTTCACCAATTTTGTATATTTTCACTCCAGATTTTCAACAATGCCATTTTTTACACCTCCTCATGAACAGTACACCTGTCACTTTTCACATCCTGTTCAAAATGTGTTTCTGCACCTGTGGCGCCAAATAGCACAGTCGCTCAGTAAAATCACTTTTCACGTAACAAACTGATAAGTGTCACTGTTCATGCGGTGGGGTCACAAAAAAACCCATGTGGAAAACTTGGAGTAAAAATACCAAGAAACTCCCAGGGCGTTAGGGTTTTCGGCCATAATGCCCTACCTTGTAGGGACTGACAGACGTTAGGGGTGTGACTTGGGATTGCCGACAGTAATGCTCATGCCATTTCACCCCCACCCTGCAGCCAGTGACAGGCATCAAGGAACGCCTTGGACCCTTTGCCTCCAGAGTTCACCCCATTCTCCTATACTGCGTCCATTTCAGCGTTTCCTTATGGAATGAGGTGAATGTAAAGGTGAAACACCCCAAGACACACCTCGACACTTGTCAGTGACTGAAGGGTAGGGTGAGATGAAATGTAGTGACCGTCAAGGGTGGTGACCCAAAGGCACACCCCAATGCCTGTCCATCTCTGCAGAGTGAGGGTGGAGTTGGCGTCACTTCAATACTTCAATGCCATTCCTATATTGCATCTGTCTAACTCCTGCACTTCCACTGCTAATGCCAGCAAGCAAACATTCGGCATTGACAAAAGCTTGTTTGTATGAGTGGCAAATGCCTCGACTTGTAAGGATATATCCAATCAACACCCTCCAAAGTGCATTACAAGTAACTGTACTTCAGTGCAGAGCAGTCGACTGTTTCCTGGGGTTTACAGGGGAAGGCTCTTTGTCTAAAGAGGCCAGGCGCTGAGAAGGAAGTGGCCCTGGTGGGACTGGAACTAGTGTGAGTTGCAGAATCAGGCAGTGGTGCGAACAGAGGTCATCAAAAGGGTCTCAAACGAAAGTTAGTGCTGGGCAGTTTGTGTTAAACTTGTCAAAGTGAGGTAGACTGCTTCAACACCACTATAAAACCCTAACATCTTGCCAACACACACACAAAAAAGCTATTTTTGTGAAATATTAAACGTACTATATTTGCTAGATTCAACAACAAGATCTATGTATAATAAAATAATACAATAGCTTGCAATCATAATGTGAGTGTGGATTTAATATTATAGAAACTCACATAAACATTAATTAGACTTATGGCAAATTCACTGTAATACAATAATTAAACTACTGTATATCTTGGTCTCTTCAGAATCTAAGCCTTCAAATCAGTCATTAATTATGTTATTAAACCATGGATTTAAATCCTGGCCTGTGACTGGATAAGACTGGGGGGTGGGGCAATGGACTACCAGGAAACATATAAAAAAACAAAATTCCAGACCAGGACTGAAGGGACCAGTGTTACCAAGATATGAGGAAGAAGAAGACACATGCACCAAAGAGCAAAGGTAAACTACTGTAAAATGAGGGATGGAATAATTCAGCAAGGTTTAATAAAACAGATATTGACCAGAGCTCTTTTGGGATGTATTGGGAAAATCTTGACCCCTTAAAGATAAACTACTGACTTCCAATAGTCATACTGCCCTCGGCCTTCAGCTCCAAGCAACATTACTATTGTCAGTCAATTATTCACCCCTTGGGGTCAATATCTTTTTACTATATCACTCATCTCAGGTCAGTATTTGTGTAATAAGCCACTTCTTCCAATCCAACGAATGGGAGCAATACCAAACAGGGGCAAATAATTGAAAAAAGGCAACTCAGTAATGAGATAACAAATAAGTACTGTAAATCACTAAAATAGTTATTCATAGCCCGGTGGCACTGAGGGTTGAGGTGCTGGATGCCACACCTCGCACTGTGCTGGCGACCTTGGTTCAGGAATGAGCCAGGGTTGTCATGGGTCGGCAGGGAGGGTGAAGGATGGAGCGTCCGATGGACTGCTCTCCTTCCCCGGGGAGGGGGGAATGCTGTCACTGGTGCTCTGGTGGCCTCTAGCGGTGGCTGGGGGTGATGCAGTAGCACAGGTAGTCGGGGGCGTGCTGGGGCTAGCGCCGGGAAGGTGTGCGTATGGTAGAGTGCATGCACCTGTCCCTTGGCGTCATTGCACGTCTCAGACGCCATGGGGAGAAAATGGGAAAAACTGGCACTGGTTGTGGTGGCATGATGGCCGTCTCCGACAGGGAGCAATGGCTCCAAGGGTACGTGGCGACACACTGGATCCGGTCTCGGTGGAAGGGTGCAGAGGGGCCCTCCACCACCCCACCGCGGGGGTAAGCCATGGGGCTACTAGCTGCGGGACCTGCATGGAAGTCGGGGATCCCTGGAGATGGCGGCCGGAAGACCTGAAGGGGATGCCAGGACGTGATACAGCAGGCAGGCAGGCAGGCAGACCAGGGCCAGAGGGAGAAAAATGACTAAGAAAAAAAATAAATAAATAAAATAGTTATTCATGAAAGTTCCTTGATGGGCTAGCTCTCATAAAACAAAAAAGAGGTAAGCATGTCAAGAAGGCAGTCATTCATAGTCATTATGGACAGTCAGGCTTTGGTGTGATCATATGTAATGCTAGAGTCTTTGGAGCGGTCAACCAAAGATTCTCTTTGCAAAGCATCATCCATATTTGAGCCAGCCCAGTGGAGGAGCAGCTACGCTTCCACTAACCACACCAGCAACCCGGGTTTGAGAATTGACAGGGTCACTCAGTGGGCTGGTAGGATGAGAGAGGATCGAGCACCTGATGGCAGCTCTCTTCCCTCAGGGAGGAGGGACCTCAACTCACACTGCAGAGATTGCCACCCGACAGAGGACAGGTGGCAGCACAGTGGGATAGCACAGAGAGGAAAAGCTGGAGCACGACATGCTGGTGCACACCTCCATGGGCTCCAAGCTCGGGGAGACAAATGGAGGAAAATGGCCGGGCTACTCCATGGCGGCACCCCTTCCCCCACGGCTCTCACATGACTGAAGTGGCTGGCCACACACTGCCGTCTTCTATAAATGGTGGATATCTGTTAAGCCCATCAAAAGGTTGGTGATGGGGCTAGGAAGTACAACTGGGCAGAACCAGGGGACAGGGGCATGAAATACTGATTAAAAAAAAATCCACACTGATCCCAGGAATGGTTGCTTTTGAACCCAGTTCAGATCCCATGGAATCCAAATGGTCACCAGCAATTTTTGAACTAAGCATGGCTTATGCAGCACCATACAGTAATCAATGAAGTGTTAACCAGTTTGTGATACACAAACCAAAGTCTGGACCCAGGACTTAGGGATGCTAGCCCATTTATACTACCTTTTGGGGTGAGGGAAGGGGCTAGTGGGGTACTTGAGAGCAGTGAGGTGGGCGTATGCTTCTGTGCTGGGTTGCAAGTGGGGGGAGATGGGTGGCACTGAATGGGTGGGAAGAAAGGTACTGTACTTGTGTCTTTTAAATAAATGAATAGTAACTTTGCTGGGAATGGAGGAGGGAGGTTTGGATGCTACGGGGTTGGGGGGCGGCAGTCACTTTCTTGTACTGGGCTGTATGAGACTAATACTTTTTAATGAATGGGAGAGGCATGGCTGTGAGACAACCGCCCCTGTCTGAGTTTGTGAATTACAAGATTTCTCAGCAGTTACATCTGGTTAGCAGTCTGGTTCACTGCCTGCTAACTGCCTGCAAATGTGAATCTTCTTGTCCTGAAAAGTTCTACTTTAAAGTCTAAGTTTACTGCACCTTTTCATTGTGGCTAGTACCTGTTTTGTGTCAGATGGAAAAATTCCAAGTGGTAAAATAAGGGATGTCTCTCTTAGGACAGTTGAGAAGAATATTTTTAGGGCTGCCAACACTCTCCAACAGTTAAACAACAAAAAAATAATGTGTTTTTCATGCCGTGTGTGCAGGTGTACATATTATCTTAGTAGGCCTATACTGCAGCATCAAATTTATTTTGCTCTTCATAAAGATATTTAGCAGCAGATACAGTAACACCCTAGAAAAGCATGCTATAACCCCCCTCACCCAGCCAGTACGTCTACCTATCATCCATCTTTAATACTGTTAAACCCAAACTCTGCCCATCTCAGCTCCACTGCCCAGTCTTTATTATGCCCACTGAGTCACCTAGTGTGCTGGAAGAAATTGTTTTGCACATGCAGCATAGCACAAAGATCTTCACCCTAGTTCTCACAGCCAGCCCCCTATACTGGTATTGTATTGTCACCATGCAAAGCACTGCTTGGATGAGATCACTGGGACTCAAGCTTGGAAGTGAGGCTGGTCTTCATGCTGCAGTGGAGATGCTGAGCAGCTTCTTCCACTACACTGGTGACTCAACGGCCATGATGAGGTCTGGATGGAAGAGTGGTGGGCCAGAGAGCTTGGTGTGGATGACTCCAAAATCTGCCATAAGGTGGACACTTGCGGTGTGTGTGCGTAAAAATGCAGAGTTCTGAGAAAACTTGAGGAGTGGACAAGAGTATGGTAGCTGGGTTTCAGTGTGAAACAGTGCAATATCGTGCAACATGGGAGAGGAGGTAGTGACAACCACCAAACAGGACATAAATCTGTGGGTAATCATACCTAATAACTTAAAGGTAGTCAGGCAGTGCTACAAGGCAGTTGGGAAGGCCATTGGGATGCATAAGGAGGGGTATCACAAGCAGAAGGAGGGAGGTTGTGTTGCCTCTGTATAGTTTGCTGGTGAAACCCCACCTAGAGTACTATGTCCAGTTCTGGAAACCACATTCCAGAAGGGCATAGACAGGGTGGAGGCTGCCCAGATGAGGGCAGCTAAAATAGTGCAGGGTCTGTATCTAAAGCCCTATGAGGAGAAGCTACAGGACTTCAATACGTACAGCCTGGAAGAGCGGAAGGAGAGGAAGATATGATAAAGAGACTTTTAAATACCTCATGGGAATAAATAAGGTACCAGAGGGGAGTATTTTTCAGAAAAAAAGATGCTCAAGAACTAGGGGACATTGCAATAAAGCTGGAAGGCAGTAGATTCAAGAGAGATGCAAGGAAGTACTTTTTCACAGAAAGAGTCACGAATGCCTGTAACACTATGCCAATGGAGGTGATGGGGTTAAAGAATGCATGGGATAGGCACAAGGGAATCTTGAGGGGGGAGCTGTAGATCAAGTAGGGTCTGCAGTGACACTGTAAGTAGGGAAAAAAGGGACAAACCAGGTGGGTCAAGCACTCATCTGCCATCAAATGCTATGTTTCTATGGCTTTGGGTAGAAACAGGAAAAAAGCACATACTTGCCCTATTAACAACATTACCATAACAAGATTGGCCTTGCTGGCACAAGTCAAATCTTGTTTGTTTCCTACCTACATGGCAGATGACACAAATTGCCACATGCACTCTTAACACACACAGACACAAGATGCAAGTTAACTGACATGCATGATGCACATACCCCTCACTAAGTAAACCTTGCAAACGCTGCCTGTCTTCTATATGGACTGCTTGAAAGATACCAACAGCAATTTATATGGGGTGGAGCAATGGACTGACTGGATGAAGTAGTGACTGGTGGCTGGATTACTTGAATAACTTCACTAGATGATAGAATTATAAATTAAATAATGTGCATGAACGAGGTGCTATACAGATGGATGTGAGTCACTGACGTATACCCCCCCTGCTGGGTGTCTCAGCTGGGCTTTAGTTGCCTATGGACACTGAGTGGAGAAGTGTTAAATACACAGGCAGCAGTCTACTTTACTTGACTGGATTTGAAAGCACAAAAAAATAAACTGCTATACAACAGGAAAGATGGACTAAGACCAGTCATGGTAAAAGTAATGAAAATCAAAATTAATTGCAAAAACACCTGCCTGCCTACCAGGCAGACTCTGCAACAGCAAACTGGGCTGCACAGAATCCACAGTTCACTTTTCTCAGATCCACAGACCCACACTAGTTGATTAAAATAATAATCGTAATAATGACTGCTTCTCTAAGACTTAAAGATTTTTGGATTAACTGTAAGAGCTTTCCCAAACTTTTCCTCCTGATCCCGGTTTAAGCTTGAAGTGGCAGTGAGACATGTATGGTGCAAGCAGACCACAAACTTCGGCATCACTGATTGACAGCTGCAAGTCATGTGACTTCACAAAGCTGTTTGCTTTACCATGTGACCCCTGTGAAAATGGCTGTATTACTTATTTATTTAGAAATATATCAGAATTACAAACCTTTGAGTCAGAGACTCCTTTACAAAGGCTTCACGTCAGAGAATGGAAAGCAACAATATTACGGAGAATTACAAAAACACAGTGATGGATTAACCAAAAATATGCATACAAGGAGTCAGATAAGTACAATTATGCAGTGAGAGAGCAAAGCACTTGGCTTAGGCAGGATGGAGATCCATTGTCAACAAAGCAGGTTTGCAAAATGATTAGCTTAAGCGGATAAAGATCCATCGTCAAGAAAGCAGGTTAGCTAAAACAGAGGGGAGAGGGAGGGGAAAGTAGGGGTGTTGGACATGGACATCCACGATTCAAGTGAATTATTCTACAGTGTTGAAAGGAACACCAAAAACTTTTACATCTCTTTGCTAAAACAGTAAATGGCTATTTATGGTCATTCCACTAGAGTCTGTTTTGGTTTCAGTTAATTCTTACCCCCATTATATGCCCTTTCATGGCCTCCCAATTGGCATTTGCATACATGCTCACTCAGTGGCAAAATCACCGTAGTCACCATTTTAGCCAGAACAAGTTCCCTCATCTTATCAAAATCAGCTCCTCTGAATTAGCACTGTGATTCTGTTTTCGGTGGAGGTTTCTCCCACCCCCAACCCCCATTCTGGATTGTTGAGGGTTCTCCTGTTTCATCCAAACCCATTTATTTATTTATTGAAAATGTTTCACCAGGAAAGGCACACTGAGCAACAAGATGCTTGTCTCACGGTGCGACCTGGGGGGAGGGGTTACAGTGGAGGCAGGCATACATACAAAAGTTGAATACAGATAATGAACATAGTTGGTGGGATTACATTTGAACTTGTTACATAAGGAGAACAGTACAGAACATAAACTTCAATGACAGGGTATACATATCATGAGAACACATCGACGGCAATACATGGTTACATAAATGCCAGTAACAGCCTTGGGTGCCAGCAGGAACTGTAGAGCGAAGATAGGGGGTAGAGGAGGAGTGGACTAGTAAACACTAGGTGTGAAGGGGGGTGGTGTACTTGCGGTGCGGGGGGAGGGGGGTTAGTAGCTGTGAGTAAGGCTGAATAGCGTAGGTTATTAGGAAGGAGGGGGAAGGGAAGGGAGATATTAGGAGTAAATAAGAGGGAGTGAGAGTGTAAGTGCTTAGGGCAGTGTATAAGCCAGACAATTAGGTGAAGGCCGAGCCGCTGGTCAGGCGCTAAGTGGGGCCAGGGAAGAGAAACTAACAGTGGGGGGGCGGGTCAGGGGCAGTTGCAATTTGGTACAAGGAAGTTTGTGAGGGCAGAGGATAGGGAGTGTTTTGATGAAGAATGTCAGATCTGGGCCGGCAGGCCATTCCAGAGTTTAGGGAAGAGGTAGGAGAAGGCTGATTGGTCGGCGGTGGTCCTTCGATGCGGGATGACTAATAGTCTAGCGTCTGTAGACCTGAGAGTGTGGGTGGGGGTAGGTGGGGAAGATAGGGAGGATGCGAGGTAGGGAGGGAGCCGAGCCAGAAGTTGGAAGCGAATTTAACACTATGAATTAGGCGCCGGTTACTCAGGGATGGCAGGGCCAGGGAACAGTAGAGCTCGCAGTGATGGGGGGGGGCATCAAGGGCAAAGCGGCAGAAAGCATTAAAAAGGGGGTCAAGTCTAGCTAGGGTGGTCTTAGAGGCGGAGCTGTAAACGACATCACAGTAGTCGAAGGAGGGTAGAATCATTTTCAGGACTAATTCCCATCTGACAGGTAGCGGGAGACTAGTGCGGTTTCTATAGAGGGCACCAAGTTTTGGGCGCAGTTTTGAAATGATGGCATCCATGTGTGTGGAAAAGGACAGGTGGCGATCAAGCCAAACCCCTAGATACCTGAAGGAGGGGACTTCATCAAGGATGGTGTTATTTAGGGTATGGAAGATCAGAGGGAAGGGGAGTTTGGATAGATGCTGTCTAGTGCCGAAGGACATAGAGTCAGTTTTCGTGGCATTTAGGGAAAGTTGGTTGGTATTGAACCATTATTGGATTTTGTTGAAATCAGTTTGAAGGTTGGAGGTGACTTCTTCGTGGGTCAGGCTGGAGGAAAAGAGGACTGTGTCGTCTGCATATATGTGGATTGCGGTAGTGGAGCAAGAGTTAGGCAGATCATTTAGAAGGATGGAGAAGAGGATGGGGCCAAGAACTGAGCCTTGGGGAATGCCGGTGGAAATAGGGAGGGGGGAGAGGTGTGGCCAGCTATTTTAGTGGACTGGGTTCTATTTAGTAGGTAGGCACTGAACCAGTTTGTGGCGGATGCTGCTAACCCAGCCCCTGATAGGCGGGATAGTAGGAGAGAATGGGATACCGTGTCGAAGGCTTTTGCTAGGTCAATGAAAATAGTGGCAGTGATTAGTCCTTTATGCATCCCAGCGAGGATGGAGTCCGTGAGTCTTAGTAGGGAGGAGGTGGTAGAGTGGTGTTTCCTAAAACCAGACTGAAATGGGGTGAAGAAGTTAGTTTCAGAGAGAAAGTGGGAGAGTTGAGATAGCACTAGGTGTTCCTGGAGTTTGACGAGCGTGGGGAGAAGGGAGATGGGACAGTAGTTGGTTGTGGAGGCAGGATCACCACCTTTAGGAAGGGGTAGGACAGTGGCATGCTTCCATTCGGTGGGGAGTGACTCGGTGGTGAAAGAAAGATTTAGTAGGGCTGCGAGGGGAGTGGCGATGGCGGGGGCAGATAGGAAGAGGAGTTTGTTATCGAGACCATCAGGGGATTTGCCTTTGGAGGGGTTCAGGGAGAGAAGGGCATCTAGGGTTTCGGTGGGGGAGATGTGACTGAAGGAAAAGGGGTTCCTACCAGGCGGTAGGGGAATAGATGGCTGGGGAGCAGGTATAGTTGTAGGGGGTAGGGAATCTAGGAGGGCCAGGGTGCAAGTAGTGAAATAGGAATTAAACTCGGAGGCTACCTTCTGGGGGGCGGAGAGGAGAGTCCCTTGGGCAAGGAGGAGAGGTGGGGGGCTTGCTGTTTGGGGGGAGAAAAGGGAGTTAATGACTTTCCAGAATTTAGAAGGTCTCCCAAGATTTGCATTTAGGGTGTTGTTAAAATATTCAGCCTTGGCTAAGCGGATGGCCTTTGTGCACTTGTTGCGGAGCATGCGTTAGGTGATATGGTCGCTTGGGAGGAGCGTGGATTTGTAGTTTCGCCAGGCCTTGTCACGGGCTTGTTGGCAAGCTATCAGCTCAGGGGATATCCAAGGTAGGTGAGACCCACGGACTCTAGCCCGGCGCAAGGGGGCATGTTTGTCCCAGGCAGTGAGGAAGGTATTCCGAAGGTACGTAAGGGCCGAATCCATATTAGAACAACTTGAGCTCGGGACCCAATTAGAGTGAGATAGATCTTCCAGGAGGGGGGGAGAGGTTGAGGGATTTGTATGACCGTTGGAATATAAATTTGGGAGGGGATTTTACTCTGTAGATTTTGCGGACCAAGTAGATTAGGTGGTGGTCACTAACAGAATCAGGGAGGAGGCCTGAACTGACGACTCGGTGTGGATGGGGTGTAAGCGTCCAGTCTAGGAGAGAGTGATTACAGGACTTATGGTTTGAGTGTGTGGGTTCCGTAATGGTTTGGCTAAGGTTGAGAGTGGGTATCTCAGTTTGGGTTTTGTTAAAGGTGGGTGCTAGCCAGCTGTGGTTAAAGTCACCCATGACATATAGTTCACCCGAATAGGCAAGAGATGAGAGCAGGCATAGAAGGTCAGTGACTGTTGTGGTTGGCGTGCCTGGGCGGCAATAAATACCAGCCACAAAGATAGGTAATGCGGAGGGAGGGGACAGTTTTACCGTAAGAAGCTCATAAGCGTTGGGTTCAGCTTTTGTAAGAGAGACAGTGAAGTGTAGGGCTGATCTGATGTAGATAGCCACCCCTCCGCCTCCGGAGGGGCGGTCTTGCCGTGTGATGGGGAACCCTGGAATAGCGATGGAATTATCTGGTAGGTTGGGGTTTAGCCAGGTCTCAGATAGGATGATTATGTCAGGGGCATGGTGGGCAGCTAGGACCTGGATCTGATCAAGTTGTCCACCATTTGGTAATCCCTTAACATGGACTGCTAAATACATTCAATGATACCGAAAAGAGCAGGCAATCTAACAAGGGTTATCCTCATACAATAGTAAACAGCTGAAGCATCCCTTTACTGTACTTGCATTGCAGTAACATCTGCTAAAAGTAAGTAGTTCATCTAGATCAGTGGTGGGCAACCTCAAGCCGAGGGCCATCTGACCCCTGAGGTCAGCGCCTGTGGCCCCCATCCATCTGCTTTTGCTGTTTATTCTGTATTGAAGTGTTCAGTCCTTTATTATATTCCTAATGTTATAATATATATATATATATATATATATATATATATAACTATTTTTTTAATTCAAGTGTATAACTTTGGCTTGTGACTGTGGTAAAGGTGGTCTTGCGTGCCATTGTGGATGTTTAAGGGCTGCACCTGTGGCCCTCTGATTATCTTAGGTTGTCCAACACTGACCTACATCATTTAATAAAAACACAAACTTAACTGTAACTTTTAGATCTTCTGATATCATTTCATAGCACTAAGCCTAAAGAATCTAAAACAGTTTTCATGGTAATCACCTGTTTATCTCAGACATCAGTGAGCACCCATTTACTCTCCTGCATTTGTCAGAAACTTTTGTTCACTGTGCTTACCAAGATAAAGTGATCGGGTCTGTCAGGCTGGAGACCTCTCAATCAGTAATCATTATACAAAGCAGAAAGAGTCAAGTAGGCATTTCATCCTAGGCATTAATGGAGTTTCAAGGGAGATTCAATTGGTAAAGCTTTCAGTCATCATTCAGTGCAGTCACTGGTTCAGCAAAATCAATGTTAACCCCTCTCTCCCAGTGAAGACAAATCTCACTTACTGCTAAGTGGTTCTTCCTAAATGTCACTGAATTATCTGGGTTCTTATTGATACAAAATTGATTTGTAGTATGTGACATATTGGGTATGTGTGTTAAGATACCCATCCCTGCTGACAGTTCAAGGACAGTTCCCCACAAGGGTAGGTGGGGGCCCCCTTTTTCAGTCCGCCTGTGCTACCCCTGCAGTTGAGCTTTTTATCCAATGTCCTCATGAAAGAACAGATACTGGTGCTCCATTCAATCGCCACTTATTCAAGGGATGATGTTAGAGTAATTCTACCACACAGTCCTACCCAGTACATTCGAGAAAGGCTTACGGTGGTATAGTTACTAAACAGGTGAAGGTGCATGGGAGGAGGTTAAAGAACAAGCAGAGAAACTTGCAGACTGTGTCTGAAAGTCTTGTCCTGTTGTCTCATTACATGAAATACCAGGAGACAATTACTGCTGTGAAGAAATATGTTTTCTTGTGCATCTCAATGGCAGCCTGCGTCAACTGTAGGCTGCCTGCCCTCAAGGGGCTTGTGCCACCCATGCACCCAAAAACGGTCTGCGACCTGGCACTAGTGGGCATGTGGCAGATGCAAGCTGCCACATCCCCGAAAATGGTATTCATTGAACTTTCCCACAGGGAGAAATTCTAAATACCCTTAGACCAACCATTGCTGGTCTAAGGGTACTTAAAATACTCCCGTCTGGGAGAGATGACCTGTTTTCGGCAATGTGCCACTGTTCCCCCTCCCCGATCCCTGATGCCAGCCTGTAAAATCAGTTATAATGGACACCCCATTCATTGGTGGTATAGCGGCCCCTTCCCTGATCCCCGATGTTGTGATATGTACAAAAACACCTGGTGGTCTAGTGGACCCCCCCATCCTGATCCCCCATGCCACTAATATATATTATCTAAGGCTAATTCCCCAGTGTAGGAGTGCCCCCCCTTCCCCAAAGGCCCCAGTCACTCGTTCACACGTAAAACAACATTGGTGGTCTAGTGGACCCCACCCTTGACTCCGGCAGACATTGTCCCACCACACTACTCCGCCCCATCCCTGAACCAAGTCAGTGACTGGCATAGCCCACCACTCCACATGGTCAGCCACCGACTGAGCTCTCAGTGAGCGCTGTACTGTATACAGTACATGCCCACTGATTAACAGCAAGCAGTCAGTCAATGGGTGTGTACTGTATACAGTACAGCACTCATTGAGAGATCAGTCGGCAGCTGGCCGTGGTGTGGAGTGGTGGACTGTCCTAGTCGCCGGCTCGGTTCAGGCATGAGGGGGGAGCGGGGTGGTGGGACACTGTCAGGGTGAGGTCCACTAGACCACCAATGCCATTTTACGTGAGCATGGGTGATTGGGACTTGGGAGGCACGCCTACACTGGGGAATTAGCCTTGGATAATATATATAAGGAGCATGGGGGATTGAGTGGTGGTCCACTAGATCAGCAGGTTTTTTTTTACATATAATAATATGGGGGACATCGGGAAGGGGGGAGCTGCTATACTACCAATGGATTGGCTGTCAGTTATAATTGATTTTATGGAGCGGCATCAGGGATCGGGGAAGGGCGCTATACCATCAATGGGTGGGCTGCCAGTTATAATTGATTTTACGGGGCGGGATCGGGGCCACTAGACCACCAGGGATGTTTGGTTTGGGTGTTGAAATGGGGATCAAGGATGGGAGACCACAAGGAGCCTGTGGCAAACCCTTCCATGTGCATGTGTTTGCTGCATGGGAGAGGTTACCTCAAGTGTGGGGACTTAGGCGCTGGGACCCCTCCTGTAGCAAAATATGGTGCAGGGTCCCTGGCGCACCAGGTTTAAGCACAACCTGCTTTTGGCCCCAGCTTGTGCCACTCACAGCCTCTTTTGCAAATTTATCAGATGGATAAGGAACTGGTTGGGGGGGCAGGATGCAGAGGGAAGTCAACAATGAGTGCACTCAGAGCCTAGCAGAGTCACAAGCGTGGTACCCCTGGGATTGATTCTGCGACCAGTGGGCTTCAATATCTTCATTCACGATACAGGAGTGGGAGCTCTTTAGAAAGTCTTTCCTAAAAGCAGTAATAGTAAAGCCACAGTGCATGTTACAGTGAATATTTTGTACCTGTACATTTTTTTCAATTTTTTTCATCAGTTATTTTGTCTGCTTACTGCTGGCAGCCCTATCATCATTGGCATGCTGCCCACCCCAGCCCCATTACCCACCTTGTCTGGGACTTACCTGGCTCCTTAAGTCCCCTACAGACTCCTCCTTCACCCCCCGTACTGGGGCCAGGGTGAGAGCCATCTTCTCTCTCCATAGCACAATTCAAAGTACTCAGCCCTGCCCAGTTGGTGGTGTGCAGCTAGCGGGAAGTCAGGGTGTCACCAAGCTAATCAGGGTTTTTCCTCTGGCATTCCCCCAGGGCTGCCAACATACAATGATGCAACATGGGTGCATGCCTCCACATGCATGTACATATGAGCATCTGAGGGCATCCCTCTCACTGCTAGGGGAAACCCTCTGCATTACCACATGGCTCCATCAGGTGGCGGCCTATGAGAAGGATGTCAGAACCACTCCTCCTTGACAGAGGACAGCTGTCTCGTAGTAATCAATCCTCTCTCCACCTGGCAGACCCCCGAATGATGAAGAGACTGCATTCAAACCCAGATAACAGGTGTGGCAGGTGGGACCAAGGGAACCTGAACTGGATGTTCCAAATCTTACCTCACCATGCGGTTTTTATTTTCAGATCCTTTCTTATCTTGGTCTTCTACAATGTCTAGTTTGCATATCAGGCATTGTGTATGACTATCAGAAATGAGTATATTGTGTTATGCATAAGTTTTTGACATTATTCTTAATAGTTTTTTAATGTTTTCTTTTGTGTTAGTGTTGTTTTCCTTTAACAGTGGTTGTCTTTCTCACTGATGTGTTTTTTGGTTTTCTTCCCCCTTTGAGTCTCTCACTGCATTTTCTGTCACTATATGCATTTGAATAGGGTACTTAAGGGGTATCTTTTGCACTACATGCTATGTCTGAGGAAGTATGTTTTTCGAAATGTCACCATGTTGATCATCAAGTACACTGGTCCAGCATGAGTTCTTCTCCACACGTTACAAAGACCGGAAAGAGTCACCTCTGTGTGTTACTTTTAGCCTCGCAGGACTCGGGTTTCTGGCAGCATCGGAAACAAACATACTTTTCAGGAGCAGCTTCTTTGAAGGAAATATTGTAAATTTTCTACAATGAGAAACCTTTTCCATCATCACCCTCCACCCTCCAAATGACGGCACCCATGGTAGTTAATAAAGATTTTTCATTATAACATTTTCTGATTTAATGGCATGCTTCTTGATTTCTTATTTTATTGTCTCTCTGCTTGCTCCCACAAAGCTAATTTTAATATATTGTTTTTCTGAAATGTTATACTTGTTGTGGTTTAATCCCCGTTCCAAATATCAAACCCTTTTTTGGTTTCATTCTGAATTCTAGCCTTTTTGTATTACTGTATTATATTATGGTTCCTCTATACCCCCTTTGTGATTGCAGTTAGACTGCCCTGTTATTTTTGGTCTAGTCAGTTTTTTTTTCTGTCAGGTTTCTGCCAGTTTTACTATTTATTGCTTGTCTTCTTTTCAGATATCTAGGAGATATGTGATATGCATTTATGTGATACAGAATTTACCTTCGTGAGTGGTCGCTGACCTCTTGACTTTCATCAGTGGCAACGTCACAAGTAAGATCAAAAGAGGTTACTGATCACAAATGAATATAAATTCCACATCCCATAAACACAAATCACATGTGCAGTTTACACAACAAACATTAGTGTTTATGGAGGAAATAAAATGGATTCCTTATGCTGGCTGGTGCGCAGTGCTGGAAGGAGCTCAAGTCACAGATAGTTGAATTAAGATCAGTGACAAACTCTAGTTGCAAGGTAAATTTAATGGCGGACTCTACTGTGAGGATAAAAAATTATCTTGCTACTTAGGGTACTGCGTGAATGATAGCATTTTTATTTCAGTGAAAAAAACACTAATGCATATTGTAGAAATTGTGTTACTTGTAAGTTCTTCTTGCTTGTTAATCGTCTTTTTATGCTTCCATTGTGTTAGCTGTGTTTTCCTTTTACTACTCACTGTCTTTTTCTCTGGCATGTTTTTTGGTTTTCTTCCTCATTCGAGTTTATCACTGCATTTTCTGTCACTGCACATGCATTTGAACAGGGTATTTTAGGGGTATTGTTTACACTACAAGCTAGGTCTGAGGAAGGGTGTTGTCCTGAAACATCACCACATTGATCATTATGTACCTTGGGTACTATATCATGGTCCATATATACTCCTCTTTCTGATCGCAATTAGACTGGCCCTTTATTTAAGTCTTGTCAGTTATTTATTTTCTTTTTTTTTGCCAGGTTTCTGTCAATTTAACTATTTACTGCTAGTCTTTTTTCAGATATATTGTGTTATGTATGTTTTTGTCATTCATCTTGTTTGTTAATAGTCTTTTCATGTTTCGTTTGTGTTAGCTTTGTTTTCCCTTTACCATTGCTGTCTTTTTTCTTTGGCGTGTTTTTCAGTTTTCTTTCCCATGTGGGTCTATCACCACCTTTTCTCTCACTGCACATGCATTTGAACAGGGTATTTTAAGGGGTATCTTTTACACTACATGCTAGGTTTGAAGAAGGGTGCTGTTCCAAAACATCACCACCCTGATGATCACGTAGATTGGTATGCCTACAATACGAGTGCTTATCGATTTCACATTTTTTGAAAGAATCACTTCTGTGCCTTTCCAGACTCTCAGGACTTAGTTTTCTGGCAGCAACAGGAGTAATTTTACTTATCAGGGCCAGCCTCTATGAGAACTTGAGCACTCAAAAGCGGCATTGTTAAGTTAAAACTCATGCTTTTTTGAACTAAAATATTGATGCCATTGTGTCCATTTTGAATCTACTACAGAGGGTCTGCTGTTATTAACAAGAGTAGTGTGGTACATCCATGGTGCAGCAAAGCAAGCTTTGCAGCTATGCAATTTATTAATATACCCCCCTTTTCAGTGCTAAGTTGCCATCTAAAACTAATAAATTTTCTTTGCGTGTACAGAACCTCTGTTCTGTGGTTCAAACCAAACTTTTGCTTTCTCCTTTTAAAAATTCATCCACACTCATTCTAAAGAGTATGGATGAATTTAGAAAAATTCAAACTGATATTTTTCACAAACTGACAGCAAGTAATACAGTTTTAAGGTCAAAAAGCAGTCAGGTGGGATTCCAAGATGGTCACTGACTAGAAAGCAGCAGCTGTGTGGAACTCCAAGCCTGCATGTCAGAATATTCCTTTTAGCCTCGTACAATCACACTCAAACTAATGAATAAAAAGATATGACAATGATAAAAAAGTAAACAAATGGACTCAAAAGATATCACCAAGTCTTTGGCGCAAGCCGCCATAAAAAGGGTTGTAGTATTGCAGGCGTGTGACCTACGAGAATGGGGTGCACCATGCGCCAAAGTGTTTGGGGTGAAGAAATAGCAAGAGGGCTTCCACGCCCAAGGCCGACTTTTGAGAATAGGGACCTATGATTCCTTTAGAACTCCTGGTGACAAAGCATGAAAGAACCATCTTCTTACTTTAACAAACAAGGGTTCTCAGAACATTTATGTGTGTAGTTCCATACTGCCATATTCATTTGAACCCCCTGCTGGTCACTGTGCTCCTGAGTCTGATAGCAGTGAAACAGAGTTGACTGAGAGTAAAGCTGAGGAAAGCACTGACAGTAGCTATTCACAAACTGAAGAATGGTAACGTGTTTTCTAAATGTATTTCTTACTATACGTTTCTTGTTACGTCTTTAGAATGGGATTCTCCTTAATTGTCTTCTGGCTCATTTTAATTTTCTTCTCAGGTCCACAATGTCTGCCTGCTAATGAAGATTCATTTTTGAAAGCTGAACTGGTTTTGGAAGATTTTTTTTTTTTTTTACATTAAAAGTTACTTAATCACTACCATCTCTGCTAGGCTGTCATTGTGAATTTCAGTGAAAAAAATATATAAAAGCAGGATCCCATCACAAATGAGATATTACATCATGATTGCAACTATACTGAGTGACTTTTAAACTGAAAAAAAAAGGATCGGCAGGTAAACTAAATGTGACTATTCAGAGTTATCAGCTCACATCCACTGACCAGTTTCTGCTGGTGGTCTCAAAGACTCACACCATCTCGGGGAACCAGGCCTTCGTAGCTTGGGTACCACGACTCTGGAACTCCTTCCCACCCCTTGCTCATAGGGCTGCCTCCCACTGGGTTTTCAAAAAGTGCATCTGGGACATTTCGAAGGCCAACTCTGCCTATTCATGCACTTAACGGTAATGGTATTGTACCCTAGAGGTCTGGAGTTTCCTGTGTTCCTGCCTCCTAATTTGTAGGGTGACTCACTGTTTCTGTTGCCAGGGGTTGTTAACTTCATTCAGTTTGTTTCTGTAATTTGTAACCAGCTGAAGTTTGTATGGTTTATGTTTACTGTTACTTGTCAAACTGCACATTTTTCTACTCATTGCCTAAGTATTTGCCAGTCTTTAAGTAAATTTTATTTCTAAAGCACCCATCCCCGAAGAATCTAGGTGCTGAACAAGAATATACAACAATGTAAAAATAGACAACAGGTAATAAAATATAACACATTTAAATTAGTAAGACTAAAAAATTTAAAAGATATGAACAAAACATTACCAATAAAGTTATAAGGAAAAAGCCTCCTTAAATACTGTAGGTGGGACTTTGGATCCCTTTTAAAGGCTTCAAATGAGAGGCCCTCTCTCAAACACTTCAGAATGAGTTCCACAGGGCTGGGCTGGCTACTGAAAAAGCCTGCTTATCAGATGACATCAACCAAACCTTGGGAACCACTAGGAGGCCCTCCTCAGAGGAGCAGAGAGGACAGAGGGGTTGGTAAGAAGATAGTATCTCACGCAGATAGTTAGGCCCCAGGCCATGTAGGGCTTTAACGGTCAGCAATCCGACCCAAAAGGCAGTCTACCATCTCACCACCAGCCACTGCAGACTATGTGAGACCAGTGTTATGTGGCAGAACTTAGGAAGGTCCGCCAACAGTCTAGCCACAGCATTCTGCACTAGCTGCAGACAATGCAAGGTGCCTCCATTTAGCCCCAGGTACAGGGCATTGTAGTAATCAAGCCTGGATGTCACAAAGGCGTGTATCAGTGAGGGCAGGTCATCAGAAGGGAAGAAACACAGGTTACTCACCTGTAACAGTAGTTCTAGGAGTGGTATATGTTGTTCATCCACACTTGTCGGCAGTGTCCTTTCCCCTTTAAGATGTGCCGGAAAGTCTTCAAGCTGGCTACTCCCACCCATCTGGGTGGTATATCCCTCGGCTCCACCCCATGATGCCAGATCTTGCCCGCTGGAAGCAAAGGTTGTGCACCTGAGCCGGGGAGGTCAGGTGGGTCCGTGTAGATGAACAACATATACCACTCCTAGAACGTACAGTTATGTAAGAACTTACCGTAACAGCAGATCTTTGAGAGAGGTTCCTGCAGTAGGTCATCACATGTAGGACTGCGCCTTCTGGCGTCAGGACCGCATGGCAAACTTTTGCTAGCAATGTCTGGCGGGCAAACACCCACCTGATGTCATGTGACTGACGTCAGCATGACTCTATAAGTGGGCAGTCCCCATGCCCGCCTTCCAGGTCTCCCACTGGAGACCCAAGAAAGAGCAACAGGAGAAAAGGATATCATCTCAGGAGCCAATCCAAAGAGGCCTGCAAGAGCAAACAGAAGACTGGAGAAAGAAGGGAGGGAAAAAGATGACCTACTGCAGGAACCTCTCTCAAAGATCTACTGTTACGGTAAGTTCTTACGAAACTGTACCATCTTACTTCGAGAGGGTTCCTGCAGTAGGTCATAACATGTAGTACTGAGTCCCAAGTAGACAATTGATCAGGAAAAACTGAAGCATGGGAGGAAGGAAGGTCTGCAGAAAGACCAAAGGAGGTCTATGACAGAAGGCCCTGCAGGATGGTTAGACCAAAACCTGCCCTACGCCTCAAGGCAATCTCCGAACTGTAATGTTTAGTGAAGGTATGGACTGAACTCCAAGTGGCCGCGGCACAAATCTCCACTGCAGACACATTCCTGAAAAAAGCAGCAGAGGCAGCCACACCTCTGGTAGAATGACCTTTGACCTCTCCCGGAAGAGGCTTGTCATACTTCTGGTAGCAGAAATTGATGCAGTTAACCAACCGTTTGGACAACCACTGATTAGAGACTGCTGACCCCAGTGTCTTGGGGACAAAGGAAACAAAAAGCTCATCATCTTTACAGACATCCTTGGTCCTGTTAATGTAGCAGCGCAATATCCTGTGCACATCTAGAGTGTGCAGCGCACCTCACCCCTATTAGAGTAAGCCAGATAACAGACTAGGAGTTTGACAGTTTGATTCAAAGTGAACTCAAAAACCACCCTTGGAAGAAACTTAGGATTTGTACGCAGAGCCACCCGGTCTCTGTGGAAAATCAGATAAGGCTCCTTAAACATCAGGGCCTGGAGCTCGGAGATACTTCAAGCAGAAGTAATGGCAACTAAAAAGAGCACCTTCCAAGAGAGATAGCACATCTCACAGCTTACCGCTAGTTCAAAGGGAGGTAAAGTAAGCTTTTCCAACATAAAATTCAAATCCCAAGGTTGGGTGGGGTCACATATAGGGGTTTCAGATGGTGGACCCTTCTCAGAAATGTTTTGGATCCCTCCAACTGAGCAATCCTCTTCCCATCTACCAGGAAGTGGTAGGCGGAAATAGCAGATAGGTGGACTTTTAGCGAAGAGTAGCTGAGTCCTGAGTCAGACAGGTGCAGGAGGTACTCCATCACCTAGGGCACTAGGCAAGAAAGAGGATCCCTCTCTTTTGAGGCCACCCAAATGAAAACCATTTTCATTTCATAGCATAAGTAGCTCTAGTGGAAGGCTTTCTAGCCTCCACCAGAACTTGGGCAACCCTGTCAGAGACTCCAAAATGGTTAGCAATTAAATGTCTGAAGGAACCATGCATACAGATGTAAGGACCTGAGGCCTGGATGCACCAGTCTGCCCTGATCCTGCATCAACAGGTCGCACTGAAGAGGCAGAGGTACTGGGGGTTCCAGGCCAACTGCTGTAGGGTGAAACCAAATTTGCCTGGGCCGGGGGGGTGGGAGGCGATTAGCAACAGTTGTGGTCCCTCTGCTTGAAGTTTCAGCAGAACCTTCTGCAGAACAGGGAAAGGAGGGAAGACATACAAGTATCTCTTTGTACAACAGAGAGATAACGTGTCTAGCCAGATAACACCAGGCCCTTGAATGAGTGAGCAGAGCTTGGGAAGCTTTGCTTTGGATGGGGAGATGAACAGATCTACCTCTGGATGCCCCCAGTGGCGGAACAGATTTTCTGCCACTTTCTGGTGTAGTTCCCATTTGCGAGCTAGAGCTAAGGAATGGCTAAGGCTGTCCGCCAGGATGTTGCACGCTCCTGGAACGTGCATGGCTGTGAGATGTAGGCCATGCTAGACTGCCCAGTACCAGACCTGCATCACTTCCCTGCACAGGGGATATGATCGGGTGCCTCCATGCTTGTTGATGTACCAGACCATGGACATATGGTCAGTCTGTATCAACAGTGCTCCTGCTGTCAGAAGGGTCTGGAAGGCCTAAGGGCGTGCAGGACCGCCCTCATCTCCAGAATGTTTATGTGGAGTGAGGATTCAACTGGGACCATTTCCCCGGGTTTGGTGGTCTCCCAGGTTAGCTCCCCAACCCAGACCCAATGTGTCTGCCATGAGGGTCCAAGAGGGCGGGGAGGGCCTGAGCGGTGTCCCCCGAGACATGTTCAGAGTGTCCTGCCACCACAAGAGGTCCTTCTTGAGCATACTGGACACCAAAATAGAATGATCCAGGTTGTCTGTACCCTGATCCCACTGGACTCGTAAGGTCCATTGGGTGACTCATGTGCAGCCTGGCCAGTGGTACGGTCGGAATGGCTGTGGCCATCAAGCCAAGGAGGCATAAAAACACCCTGGCTGGGGCATGGTTGGAGGAGGCTACCAGTTTGGCCTGCTCCCACAAGGTATCCACTTTGTCTGCTGGGAGGAAGGACTTGCCCTTGACCATGTCCTGTACTGCCCCAATGAATTGGCGGTGCTGAGATGGGACCAGAGATGACTTGGGGTAATTGACAGTAATACCCACTCGTGCAAAAAGGTCCAGGGTAGAGGACAGAGAATTCTCCAGGCCGCTCCTAGATGGAGTTGCTATGAGCCAATCACCGAGGTATGGGAACATGTAAATTCCCTGGGGACAAAGTGCTGTTGCCACCACTGCTATGGCACTTGGTGAAGACTCTGGGTGCTGAAGAAAAGCCAAAGGGGAGGGCTTTGAACTGGAAGTGCTCCCCTTGGAAGGAAAACCACAGGAAGCGGCAGTGGCCCAGGAAAACCTGTATGTGCATATCCAGTGCACAGAGCCAATGGTCTGTCTGGATCAGGGGCAGGAGTCCCTGGAGCATCAGCATGTGGAACCTTTTGTACTCTACATAAAGGTTCAGATGGCTGAGGTTTAGGATGGCCCAGAGGTTGCCTAGCTTTTTGAGGATGAGGAAGAAATGGGAGTAATATCCTTTTCCCCTCTGCATTCAGGGAACTGGCTCTATCACAGATTTTTGGAGTTCAGCCTGGATCTCGTCCCTTACCAGAGTTACATGGTCTGAGGGATAATGAGATTGTCCTGGAGGAGAGTCTGGAGGTTCTTCCAGAAACTCAATGGTGTGCTCTCTTGCTATGAGCTGAATGACCCAGGAATCTGACGTGATGCCTGCCACTCTGTTAGGTGGCGGGCAAATCTTCCCCCCCACTGGCTCCACACTGTTTGGAGGTGGAGGAGGAGGCACTCTGAAGGAGTCAGGAGGTGGAGGAATGGGTGGGAAAGGCACCACCTGCAGCTCATTGGGTCTTGGAGGCAGGAGGAGAGGTAAAGGCAGGTCCCGATGCTCTCCTCTTATTCTGATGCCTGTTAAATGGCTGCTTGCCTTGGCACTTTTACTGGTGCCAAAAGGGCTGCTTAGAAGTCCACCCTGTACATGGACTTAACTGATCTCAGGGCCTGTCCACTATCCTGGAGGCCTGTGATGATGTCTTTTGGTATCACCCCCGAAGAAGACGATCCTCGGAAGGGGGCATCCTGTATGGCTGCCTGAACATCCTGAGAGAGTCCGTAAATACGGAGCCAAGCGTGGCACCTAAGGCAGACTGCTGTAGCTGAAGAGCAAGCCACAGCATCTACAGAGTTATAGGTAGCTCTTAATGCATGTCTACAAGATATTTTTGACAGACTCAGGGTCTTGGTGAGCTCCGACGTAAGGTCTGAGTCCTCCATCATTTCTAATCTGGCCTCGAGCTGAGCCATGGTAGCTTTTTGTTATGAAATCATATGTGCCACATAGTTTAAGGAATATAAGACTCATGTAGATGAGGAGAAGATCTTATAGCCGAACTGATCAACTGCCTTGACTCCTTGTCAGGAGGGGAGGTGCTCATATGTTTAGGTTTGGTAGACCGTTCATGAGCCTCAGCGATCACGATGGAGTCTGCCTTTGGGTGGGAGCATAGATAAGGAGCGCTCTCAGGTGAATGGCAGGCCCGATCTACCTTCTTGGGGATGGCTGGGATGGAGTGAGGCATCTGCCAGATAGTGGAGGTGAGATCCCCGTGTGGCTTCGTCCACGGTGGTGGTGGTGGTGGTGGGGGGATCAGTATGGGAGATGCCTCAGCTAAGTCCAAGTGTTCTGCCAGGTGCTTGCATTTCAGGTCCTGCTCCTATGCATTGCAACCATTGGCTTGCTGGAGGATGAGGAGGAGTTTAGTGAAGGAAGGGTCTTCAGGAGAAGACATGGGAGACTCCTTACCCTTGGACAGCGTGGCTTCCGAAAGCTTTCCAGAGGATGAGTCTGAGGAATCAGCCTCCAAGTCCAAGGATTCTTCCTTCTCAAGAGTTTTTCATCTCAGTCAGAGGGATCTCTGGAGTATTGCCCCCAGAAATGTGTGCTATTGTGGAACGGTCTGACCTGTGAGAACCCATGGATGACAAAGAGCGTGGGCCGGGGGTCACCACTGGCGCTGGCAGTCTCTTATTCAAATCCACCACCAACTCAGATCTGGCCTCTTGCCACCAGATCTGGAACATGGCCTGGAAGTCCAGCTGAGGCTGAGGTGGGGGCTGGAAGTATTGGTAACCCACCCCTGGATAATGGGGAGGGGGTAACTTGGAGCCTGAAAGGGGCCCCATAGCCTGGCACCTGATATCTGTGGTTAAAAACTGTGGAAAAAGGAGCTGACATTGGGCCTGATGTTGGGTAGCCTGACGTCAGCAGGCCCAGGTAATGAGAGTAGCCCAAGGGCGGACCATGGCGGATACCCTGATGGTCCAAGGGGGTCCCTGAGGGCCTCGAAGAAGGAGGAACAGAGGGACCTAGTAAGTTATCCTGCATTGGGAGTCCCAGCGTCAGGATAGCTGGTGTCGGAGTTAGTGCAGAGAAGCCTGGCGTCTGAGTCTCAGGTGTCGGAAAGGATGCGTCAGACTTAGGGGTCCTGATGGAGGCTCCAACGGGAGTTAGGCCAAGGGACCTGAAGTCAGAGGCTCATATCCCGATGTAGGGATCCCTAGCATCGGGGCTGAGGGACAGCCCGATGGAGTAGGAAGGTCCCTAGGAGATGGTGGAGGAACCGACTCTGATGTGAGAGCCCCAGAAGGATTATCCACGGGGGTCTGAAAGATTACCAGTACTGGAGTGGGTGTGAAAAGGACCACTTCCAGGGGACCCACCTCCTCCACCTCTGTCTGGGTAGAGGGTCGGGCACAGGAGGCTCCACTGGCAAAGGTGAAGGGGAAGGCTCCCTGTTAGGGTAAACCTGATGGAAGGGCTGGCATTGGAAGGGCAGCGTGCTCAGCCGGACATCAGGTGTACCCAGTGTCAGCCTCCGATGGGCAAGCTTCAAAATGGCAGATACCAGAGTTGCTTACGTCTGACTCATCAGTCGATGGAGGATGAGCCGGGTGGGCGGGGAGCTCCGACTGGCTTATCGGCTGATGTTGGGCAGGTCCCCTCTAGGCAGGAACCTGACTTATCGATGACCGGGCATGCTCCGGAAGGACTGGAGTCCAACTTACCAGTATTGACCGGGCGTCTGCTGGAGGTCCCAGTGGGTGACTTACCGGTCTAGGATTCAGACTTGGAGCCCATCTTAACAGGGTTAAGAGAGGCAGAGAAACTGGAGGAACTGGACAACAAGGCCTGGACAGTCACCATGGGAGGCAGCCAAGGTGCGATCTTGTCCGCAGGCTTAAACCCTGCAACCTTGCTTGTAGAGGGCCGCTCTCAGTCCTCCAGATGCTCCTGCTCCCAGTGCTTCTCTTTTTCTTCTTAACCTCTGAAGAAGGGGAAGAAGCAGAGTCCCTCAGCTTCTGCATTTCTTGCTGTAAAGTGGCCATCCTGGATTTCAAAAGATGGGCTTCTAGGCCCTGCTGCCTTCGTTTGCATGTAGCCTGGTTAAAGGGCTTGCAATCCGGGCAAGCCTAGATGTTGTGGTCCGGGCCTAGGCAGAAGAGGCAGAGCTTATGGCTGTCCTTATGAGGGATCTGCAAGCCGCAGTTCTCGCACTTCTTCTTCGTCTTCGGAGGATCAGATGGAGAAGACATGAACATTAAAGAACAGCGAACTATTAATGGTAGAATAGTAGAAATACTTATCAAAATGGTGATCGACTGGAGCAAAGTTCACTGCGAGATCCTTGCACAGGTCAACGTCGGAAAAGAACTGGAAGGCAGGCGTGGGGACCGCCCACTTATAGGGTCACACTGACGTCAGTTACATGACATCGGGTGGGTGGTCCCCCACCAGAAATTGCTAGCAAACGTTTGCTGCGCAGTCCTGTATGTTATGACCTACTGCAGGAACCCTCTCGAAGTAAGATCTACTGTTACAGGTGTGTAACCTGTGTTTTTAGGGACATGGATATGTTATTCTATCCACACTTGTTGGCAGACTCCTAGCAGTTCTCCAGGAGGTGGGAGACAAGGCACACATCCCCTACTTAGGAAAAAGAGATTGGAGAACTGAGGCCCCAAAACCAGCCTCCCGGCACGATTCGAGGTTAATGTGGTAATGGGAAATGACAGTGTGTGCTGACTCCAGGTAGCAGCCGTGCAGATCTCCTGGATAGGGATGTCACTAGAAGCAGCCACCGACACAGTGGTATGATGGGTGGAATGAGCCCTCAGCCCTCTAGGAGGCTTCCTACTCACCAACCTATAGCAGAGATCAATGCAGGAAGTGATCCACCTGCCAATCATCCGCTTGCCTGCAGGTCTGCCACATGCGGCTTCAGCATAGGTGACAAATAGCTGGCGAACCACTCCCCAAACTCCAGCCATGCACTCTTTGTAATAAGCGAGCACTCGCCTCAGGTCCAGAGTATGGAGCTTGTGTTCAACCTCCAAGGTGTGATTTGGGAAGAACACCAGAAGAATAATCACCTGATTCAGGTGAAACTGCGACACAATCCTCGGGAGGAACTTTCGGCTGGGGTGAAGGACAACCTTGTCCCTGTGGAAGACCCGGTAAGGAGACTCCACCGGAAGCACCTGGAGCTCACTGATCCTTCTGGCTGACATGACAGCCACCAAGAAGGTGGTCTTCCACGACAGGTGAGACACGTCACACCTGTGTGTTAGTTCAAATGGCTTGCCCATGAGCTGTGCCAAAACCAGCAAACAGTCCCATGGTGGTGGTGGTTCATGCACTGATGGGGAAATGTAATCTAAGCCTTTGAAAAAGCACCAGACCACCTTCTCCTGCACTACCAACTGCTGACCAGCCTGCGTTCGGTAAGCAGAGATGACTGTTAGGTGCACCTTAAGGGTCGTCAACTGAAGTCCCCCTCTGGGGAGGAACCATAGGTAGTCCAAAATGCTGGCCACCGGACAGGACAAGGGGTTGAGCCCCTTGCCCTGACACCAAACGGAGAATCTCTTCCATCTGAAGGCATAGCATTTTCTGGTCGATTCCTTCCTAGATGCCTCCACCACAGTGAGAACATCTTCGGAGATACCCAAAGCCTAGAACTCTAGCTGCTCAGGAACCAGGCTGTAAGGCCCAGGGATTGAAGGTTCGGGTGGAGTACCTTCCCCGATTGATGGAGAGCAGGTCCGGGCGTAGTGAAAAATGCCTCAGGAGCCTGTTGCTGAGGCTGAGGAGATTGGGGTATAAAAACTGGCGTGGACAGTCCTAAGCCACCAGTATCATCTGCACCTTGTCCCTACTGAACTTGAGCAGCACCTTGTGGATCAAGGGAAGTGGAGGGAAGGCATAGAAGAGGCTTGGGGTCCAAGGCCTCGAGAAGACATCCCCCCTGCAGTGAGCCCTGCTGAGGAGGCTGGGAACAGAACAGCCTCAGCTTTGCATTCTCCCTGGAGGTGACAAGGTCCACTTGAGGGGTGCCCCACTGGGAGAACGGGTTGAGAATTACCTCTGGATGGAGGGCCCACTCATGAGACACCTTACCTACCCAGCTGAGGGCATCCATACAGCTAACTGGAGCTCCTGCCATTGGATGGCTGGAGATCCACCTCCAGGCTGTGCGAGGTCCATATGTGAGCTTCCTTGCACAAACGAAGGGAGTGCATCCCGCCCTGCTTGTTGAGGTAGTATACGGTCATGGTGTTGTCCATCTGGGCTTGGACCACTTGACCCCAAACATACGGAACAAAGGCAGTCAGCACCAACCAAACTGCCCAGAGTTCTAGCAGGTTTATGTGCCATCAGGACTCCTCAGGGGTCCACAGCCCACGTACTCTGTGTTCCCCCAGATGGACACCCCAGCCCATGAGAGAGGCATCAGTCGTCCACATGACCGTTGGCTTGGGATGGAAAAATGGGATCCCTTCCTACAGATGTGCTGGGACCGGCCACCACTGGAGGGTGTCCCACATCTTCTGAGTCGAAGTGACCTTTGGGCTAAGACCTCTGACTGGCCAGCTCCCACTGCAGGGAGCGCATATTCCAACGGACCCATCGGACCACACTGGTGCAGGTCACCATGTAACTCAGAAGGCACAGGAAGTCTCGGGCAGGGTGCAATTACCCAACCCAAAATGATCAGGCAAAGGAGGAGAGAACTTCCACCCTGTCCACCGGGAGCTAGGCTCTGGCTCAGCAAGAGCTGAGCTCCGCCCCAATAAAGCTGATTACTTGCAAGGGCACGAGTTCTGACTTGGCCTCACTGACCAGGAGGCCAACGGAGGTGCAGGTCTGGAGGACCAGGTCCCTGGACTGCTCCACCTCTTGCCTGGAGGGACTGCAATCAGCTAGTCATCCAGGTAGGGGTACATCTGGACCCCTTGGTGCCTCAGGTAAGCTGCCACCACTGCTATGCACTTGGCAAAGACCATGGGGACTGAAGAGAGGCTAAATGGCATGGCCTGGAACTCATAAAGGGTTCCCTTGGCCCAAAAGTAGAGGAAACTTCGGTGGGACGGAATGGATTGGGATGTGAAAAAAATGTGCCCTGAAGATCCAGGAAGCAAAACCACATGTCTTGCTGTAGAGATGGTATGATCTGAGACACAGTTACCGTCTTGAAGGTGCGCAACCTGAGGAACTTGTTCAGGTTGTGCAGATCTAGAATGGGGTGTCAGACCCCCATCTGCTTTGGCACCAGGAAGTAACTGGAGAGAAACTCTGGGTGTTCTGGAGGATGCACTACTCTGACCACGACCTCCTTGCAGAGGAACTGGGCTATGTCATCTTGAAGAGCCGACTGAATGTCTGCGGATACCAAGTCCTCCCATGAGGCGCGGGCTCAGCTTGGAGGGTACTGCCCGAATTCCAGAGGCAGAACCTAGCTGACCACTTCCAGAACCCATCTGTCTGTGGTGACAGCAGACCAAGTGGAATGGAAATGATGTAGCCAGCCCCCCCACAGGAGGATCCAGTGGAGGCATGATGGTGGCACCCCCATCCCGTCACTGAGCAGGCTTGGAGAAGGAAGATCCAGCTGAGGAGTCACTGGGTCCCTTCCCTCCAGGCTTACAGACCACAGAGGCCACTGCCTTGGGCCTGGGTCACCAGGAATGAGCCTGCTGGCCTGGCTGATGCTGGGCTGGTTTTGCCACAGGAGTGGAGGACCAAAAGGGCTTTTGCTTCTGCTGCCTGAAGCCCTTGGGATCCTTCTGCGCAGTTGTTACAGAGTCCAAGATTGCATTGTACTTCTTGATATGCTGGAGGTGACCCTCCACACTGGGCCCAAACAGTTCGGTGCCCAGGTATGGAACATCTGCCAGCTTGTGCTGGGTGTCTGCCGTAAAGGTTGAGATCATCAGCCATGCCCTACGACACATGGCAACTGCGTCCGCCACCAAGCAGGCACAGGAATCTCCCAGATCCAGAGCTGTCTGAAGTTACTGCTTGGTCACAGCCTGGCCCTGATCTCAGACCTGCTTGACTGTGGTCTGGTGGTACGAAGGCTGATGAGGTATCATCTCATTCAAGTGTCCAAGAGGGCATGGGAGAAGTGGGCTATTATGACGGCCAAGCTTGCCTGCCAGTGGCCGAGCGAGGAGTCAGCACAGACATTTTTAGCCACATGGTCCAATTTCTTGGATTCCTTGTCTGGTGGCCTGTCAGTGTCCCCGATATTACCCAGGCACCGAAACATAGAGTCAATCACCAACCCCTTGGCCGAGGGGTGCTCCATGAAACCTGAGAGGGTACCAGTGGGCACCACATATCTGTGGACCATCCAGGCAGAGGGTGCAGGGCAGGACACGGGGTGCTGCCAAAGCTCCAAAGCTGGGCAGACAATGGCTTCAGCCACTGGGAAAGCCTCAGTCGGAGAGTCCCCTTTGTCCAGAATCTCTGTGAGGGGATAGCGAGCCTGCTTCTGGATGGGCTCCAGTTTCATCCCTGGGACTTGAAGATGAGACAGAGGATGCCCAGGAAGGAAGTGAGCCCTTCCTCCATCGAAAGATCCCCCACGGATTCCACGTCGACCGGACAGGAGTGTAGTGAGGAATCTTTGGACTCAGAGGAGTCCACATAAAATGGCCGACCGCTCGAGTCACCTTCAACCCTCCATGGACAGTCAGGGGTGAGGGTGACTGACAGCCAATGGGGAAGCCCCTTGGCCGGTCGAGACTCCTTAGTTAGAGCATCAGTCAGTGGCTACTTGGGCAGTGGCTCCACTATGATCAGTAGAGAGGCTGGCTACAGCTGAACCAAGACAGTCTTGACCGGCTCCGCTGGGGGAGCTGGTGTCGGCCTGTCAGGCGACAGTCGGGTGATGGCCGGTGTGGGAGTCGGGTCGGCTTTGGACTGGCAATCCCCACCTGTTGCCACATGAGGTCTTCGTAGCATTGACGCAACTTGCGCTGAAGCCTCTCCTCACCCGAGGAGGATGAAGACGAAGAATAGTGGCATTGCTGCTTCCCATGGCGTCGATAGCAGGAGTGCCAATGATGGTGGAAGCTGTTCGACACACTGAAGAAGGAGGAGGATCTAGACCTTGACCTCAGCTGCTGGGGGTGCCGACGGGGGATCTCAGAGGGAGCCGGGGAGTGCCGTGGCTCCTCCTGGTCTGGGTCAGTGACTGGAGGGTTATGCTCAGCAGATTGAACAGCCCCTTCTAAAGTCACAGGCAGGACTGGAGTCTTGAAAAGAGAATTGTCAGCCTCTTCAGATGACAACCAGTTGACAGGGTCAAGAAAATTCTTGGATGCATCTTTGGCTGGCATCTTGACCAACTGGCCCATCGGGGTCTCCGTGAAGACAACGGCCAAGGCCACGGTTTCGACCATGGTCAAAACTGGGGAGTCCTGAGATCGAGAACATTCCTAGTCCCAGGAACGTTGACAGTGAGTCTTCTCTTTCTTCGATGCCTTCTTGTGAGAGTGTGAGCCGTGAGATCCAGAAGGGCCCTACCCCCTTAGTCAGGAGGGACTGGCACAGCTCCTTGAAGGAGACCAAAAAGGTGGAGCCCAATTGGAGTGGAATGAAGGCAGAAGCAAAGGAGGACTGAGCGGAGGCTTGTGTCTCCTCCCACTCGAAGGCCATAAGTTGTTCCAGCTGCTCGGTGGTCCCCGCAGCTGCTGAGACCACTCAACGGGCGTCTTTTGACTTGACCAGCGGATGTCATTTTTCTGGCTGGCCCAACTTAAGACAGGCAAGGCGGTCCTCGAGGACTGTCGTGTGAAATGTCTAACAAATGTCGCAGGCATGGGTAGTGTGTTCGTGGCCCAGACAGTAGACGCACGTGGCATGCGGGTTGGTACTTCACATCTTCTGCCTCCATGGGCACCGGCAAAATCCGGGCGTGGATTTGTCGTCCATTGCGGTCGCGATCAAAGATCGAGTTGAAGTCAAAAACTTGTAAGAGTTGGTTTGGAAGTAATTGCAAAGAATTTAAGTGCTAGGGCCTACTCAATGCGGAAGCAGTAAGGAGGGAACCTGCTTCTTCCAGTGGAAAGGAAGATCTGGCGTCATGGGGTGGAGTTGAGGGATATACCACCTGGGTGGGTGGGAGGAGCGAGCTTGAACACTTTCCGGCACATGTTAAAGAGGAAAGGACACTGCCAACAAGTGTGGCTAGAACAACATATCCATGTCCCTAGAAAGATTTGATTCAGGTGATATTCATCAAGTGTCAGTGTCTCAGCAGGTAGCACATTCGCCTCTGAGGTCGGGAGATCAGAAGGTTGTGGGTTCTATCCCTACACCAGGCACTTGGGTTAATATCCCAATACTGACACTGCAGCATGGAGTGTGGAGGGGGGTGCTGCACTCCTGAGGTGCCATCTTTCGGATGAGGCATTAAACCGAATTCTCTTCTGCCTGTTCTGGTGGTAGTTCAGGTGGATGGTGAAGATCCCATGGCACTTATCAAAAAGAGTAGGGGAATTTTTTTATTATAAGGAATAAGTACAAATATTATACATTCATAATACTTTACAACATTTTACATACACATCACCTGTCTTAAAACAAACAGTTTGTAAAGTAAAGCCTTTCCAGTCCTTATAGGAAATATCTATTCCACTATTCTTTTCTGTTTATATATAACTTTTTGAAACACACCTGTTAAGTCTTACTTCAATGGTCTTATGTCCATATTCATCCAATGCTTTCCTTTAGAAAAGGTACTATATTCCAGCTCTGCTTCCATGCCCTGAGAGTCATGTGTCTTTTTTCATATTTACACTGTTCGTGCACTAAGGTTTCTATATTCTGGATTACTTGACTAGGTGATGACATGCTGCTGCTGTAATGTGTATTTATACCTTGTTTGCCATAGTACAAATTTCACAATGGTAAAGATAATTCTTACAGTTCCTTCATCAAAGGATGTATTTGGAAGAAAAAGGCCTCCTATAATTTCTTCATATGTTGGAATTCTCCATATTAAACTCCATTTATTCATTAATTCCTCCCAGAAGGCTTCTACAAAGGGACATGAGATAAAGAAATGTTCCATAGTTTCTTCTGTTTTCTCACGTTTGCCCTGGGCACATCCGGTCTTCTTGTTGCTTATGTTTGGCATTACCCTTTACCTGTAAACGTCCGTGACAACATAACCACGTAACATCCCACATTCTAGGTGGGAGTCTGTTATTGGTCAGCAACAAGATGGCTTTTTTTTTGTACTGTTCTCTAGGTCCTTTGAAACATGGCTGTATGGAAAAACATGTAGCTTGTATATGGTCATACAACAGTTTTCGGTTTACTGATATTGTGTCCCTTGGTTCTAATTTCCATTTTCTGATTTTTATTATAATTAGCTTAAAAAAGGATGATATGCTCTTATAACTAGGTGGTATTACAGGGTGATCTTTCCAGTATATAATAAAAGGGAATAACCAAACATCAGCATACATAACCCATATTGCAGAGGAAGGTATCATGTTATCTACAATATTATATTTCATAAAAATACTGAAAAAGAATACAATGGGATTGATAAGGTTCAGACCTCCTTGTTTCTCTGGAAGATATAATATTTTCCATTTAAGGGGGTTCAGTCTGCTTCCCCAGATTACCTGAAATATCAAGCTTAGCAGAGTGGTTTCATATGTTACTGGTATGGGGTACACCGTACTTATATATAAAATGATGGGTATCAAGAATGTTTTAACTATTAATACTTTATTTTTGTCTGTTGCCAGCTTTTCCACAATGCCATCTTTTGTTTGCCAAGTTCCAGTTTTTCTCCCCAATTTAAAATGCCATTATCTTCCTTCCTATATTTTATGCCTAATATTGTAATCGGTTCTATAGACACAGTTATATTAGCAATACTTGTTATATTCTCTGTAGAAGGGCTTAATACATATCCCTAACATTTATTTATATTCAAGGATGCTCCTGCCACTTCTGTATACTTATGAAAATGCCGTACTGCCTTTTCTCCTGATGTACTATTTGCCATTAGCAGACAGACATCATCTGCATATGCTATAACTTTTATAGGTCTGTGCCCATTTTGAGGAGTTAATCCAGTAATCTGTGTATCCCCTTGAATTTTTCTTAAGACTGGATCCAGGCAAAATATATATAATAGGGGGCTCATCGGACAACCTTGTCTGACCCCACGTTGTATTGGAATATATGACCCTAAATAACCATTTATCAATGGAATAGTTAGAACTACCTTATATAATTTCTCTATCCAACCACAAAACCTAAAAGGAATTCCATAAGACTGAAGCACCATAAATAAAAAAGCGTGTGATATTTTGTCAAATGCTTTTTCTTGATCCATTGACACGATGTACCCATTTATTTTATTTTCTTTGCCTTGCTCCACTAATTCTCTAATGAGAAGTAGATTTTCAGAAATATTTCTATCTAGTACAGAGCAGGTTTGAGATAGGGAAATCAAATAGGGGGCTGTTTTAGCTAAGCGTGCTGTCAGTATTTTCATTAGGATTTTACAGTCTGTATTTAAAATACTCAGGGGTCTCCAATTATTAATGTCTTCTCTATTGTTTTTCCTTGTGTATAAATATTTGTATTGCTATACAAAAATGTTAGTCAAATGAATCAGAGAATAGTATCCAGTTAAATACTATGTATAAAATGTCTACTATTTCTGCACTGAATTTTTTATAAAATTCAGATGAAAGACCGTCTATACCTGGTACTGAGTAGTTTTTGTAAGTTACTTCTAGCTAGTCTGTTTTCTTCTTTTGAAATGGGGAATATTATATCTTTCTTTATAGGTTGTGGCAACGGGTCCAGTCTAATAGATTTTAGATAATTTATTATCTTATTATGTTCTATGTGAGGCGCTGAATACAGCTTTTTTATATGTTCATGTACCACCTGCAGTATTTCTTGAATAGTGCCTGTCTTTTTCCCATCTATAGTAGTTAAAGAAGATATTGGTTCTATCCGGGACCCTTTTCCTACAGCTAGAAAACATATCACCACATGCTGGTTTCCCAAGCGTACATATTCTATGTTCCATTAATAAGGATATGGCTCTATTATACTGCAAGTTTTCCACTTCTTTATTTTTGGTATTTGTACTAGAAAACTTCGATGCCCTGAATTACTTAGAGAATATAATTTTGCCAAATGGCTACGTAGAGTAAGATATCTTTTATATTTTGAATTACTGTCTTCTCTTGCATATTGTATGATGAGTGTTTTCACCATGTTTTTTGTTTCTGACCACCATTCACTAATGTCTTCTCTTTACAACCGCTGTCATTCTTACCCTAAATAATTCTTTAATTTGTTCAATTAGATCCCCCTGCTCCAAAAGTGTGGTGTTTAATTTCCAATAACTTTTGCCTATAGGCAGTTTCTCCACTGTATCTATATGAACTGTTAAGATGTTATGGTCATATATTTCTAGGGGAGTAGTTTTTGCTATTAGTACTACAAGATGTTGGGGTATGAATAAAAAAATCAGTCCTAGTAGTAAAACTCCCTCTACAATATGTAAACCATCCCTGTTTGTGTACTGATCTACATGAATGTTTTAATCCTGCCGTTTATGTGATTTGTTGCAAACTTATTGTATCACAAAATTCTTTGGTAGTTTCTGCTTCTCTATCTGCCTTTGATAATGCACAATTAAAGTCCCTGTCCCAAAGTATTTGTTTAGTTATATGTAGATATGGTTTTATTTTATTAAACAGTTCTACTCTACTTTTTTTGTTTGTGGGGCATAGATGTTAATAGCTCTCCAAGCTACATTCCCTTTGGTAAAATCAATCAACAATGCCCTTCCTGATAATATGTCAGTTAGTCTTGAGATTTGGCTATCTTGCCCTTTAGGGGAATTTCCCTGATGCCCTGGCCAAATTCCCCCCCATTTACTAAAATACCACCAACAGTATAATCTGGTTCAAGGTCAGTCGGAATTCATCTGTATCCTCCCAACCCCGGTCATGCCTGAAAATAGGCAAGAATTTGTCTAGTGCACTTACCCGGTCAACAAAAATGTAATAAATAAATAAGTGGTGAAATCCACTTTCTACAACAGCCGACACCTGAGCCTCTAGTGTCAGATAGCTGTCAAGGATCACACCCAGATTTTTTTTACCTTCACAGAGACGGTCAACCGAGAGTCATCAGGTACAAGATTGGGGACCTCCCTTGCCCACTCGGCATCCTGCCGAAGTCCAGGCTCAGTCACCAATATCTCCATCTTATCCTGGACCTCAGCCAGGCAGGCGTCAAATACAGAGACTACACCCTGTAGTCTTCGTGCAAAAGACATATACAGCTGGGTGTCATCTGCATAGCAGTAAAGAGCCATACTGTAATTCTTAATATATCAAGGGGCAGCATGTATACCACGAGCAAGATGGGACACTGGATCGAACCCTCTGGTGAGCCCTGTGGAATGCCACAGGACAGGGGCACTGGGAAGGAGGAATAGATTCCCATGACCGCTCTTTGCATCCTGCCTCTGTCACTGTGCTGAATGTATATACTCACTGTATTGTTGTTGTTTTGGTTTTGTAATGCCTTGTAACTCTCCTGGGTCACACCTGAAAATAGGCACTGTGTCTGTCTAGTGTGCTTAACCTGGTCAGTAAAAGCTAAATAAATAATGGGATGTTAGGTTGCATTGCAAGGGGTAATGACAGCAGGAAAAAGGTACTACTACCTCTATATAGGTCACTGGTGAGTCTGCACCTGAAATACTGTGCTCAGTTCTGGAGTCCTCACCTATAGAAGGACAAGGACACGCTGAAGACGGTGCAGAGCAGGGTGGCAAAGATGATTCAGGGCCAACAACACAAATCTTATGAAGACTGTCTCAAGATACTGAACATCTACTCACTGGAGACCAGGTGAGAGAAAGAGCAGATATGTTACAGACCGTCAAGTTCCTGAAGGAAATAAACAATGTACAATGTGGGGAACTATTTAGCAAGAGTAGAGAGACATAAACAGAAGGTCACCAGTAGAAACTGGGAGGGAGGGGGTTAAGAGGGATGTGAGGAAGTTCTATTTTACAGAAAGGGTGGTGGGACCGTGGAACAGTCTGCCAGTGGAGGTGGTGGAAGTCAAGATACTAGGACAGGGTGAAGGGTCTGGTGGTTGCTCAGGTTGGCAGCAGTAGGGATGGGAGTAGGAAGGGAGTGGTAAAATCACATATGGACAATAGATCTCGGGGCAGAAAGGGAACTCAAGGCAGACTGGGTCATTTTCTGCCATCATTGCCTATGTTTCCATGTTTCTACAACTATGCAGAAACAACTAAAATGTATACATTTCACCAGTACAGAAGCTAAAACTTGTCAAGAAAAAAAAGACTTTCTTATTGTTCACTTTTTCATCTTTCAGCTATTGTAACAGACTGGGTCCACTGCTATGGACGAACTGTAATTTATAAGCTGTCTGCAATTTTTTCCCTAGCGCAGTCCTTGTTCATTACTATGTACATCTGCATAGAAACAGGATTTGTGTTCCTTACAGTTAATCTGCTTCTGCTCTTTAATCACTGATTAAACCATAATCCTCTGTCATATCACAATTTGCTGCTGTTGAAGTGATTATGATGCCACAAACAGGACTGTGATTTCAGGAAGGGATTATGCAGCAGGTATAGATCAACTTTAGGGGACAAGGATCTTGTTTACATGTAAACTAGCCTAGCAATGAACAATAAAACAAGAACTATAGAAAATCTGTAGAATACACAGATAGCAATATTCTAAGAACTTCAAACCTTGAGTGTAAGCTCAGCTGCAATCACAGCTGTGCTCATTAGAACAACACATTCAAACTAGTTTAGTTTAGTTCGTTTTTGTTGACCGGGAAAGGAGGACTAGACAATTCTGCCTATTTTCAGCCTCATCTCAGGAAGGGGGGTACAGAAGAATGCCAACTGACACAGAACCTGATTAAGCTGTTGGTGGTATTTTTAGTAAATGGGGAAAATTTGGCCAGGACACCAAGAAACTTCCCCTGCTGGCCTGTAGGGGAACTTCTGGCTAGCTGAATGACCACCTCTCCAGATCCTCAGGTGAGGATGGATGTGTGGGAGGTAGATGAGATTGTCTCCTCTTCTGCCTCGGCAAGTTTAGAGACCGAAACATTTTTTGATTCTCAGATATCCCTTGAAGGAGCAACAGACATGCAGATTCAGGCTGACAATCGGACTTCGGAGATTCAGATGGAAAAAAATGCCAGATGGTGTTTTGAATAGAGAGTGGCCTACCTCACCTGTAAACACAGACTTTGATATGGTTATTGTACCAGAGTCTTCAGCAGAACTGGAAGCGCTACTGAGCGTGAAAGAGGAATGTTTTAAGACAATTAGAACTGCAGAGTGCTATAGCACTCAAAAAACAGCAGCAAGTTGCTAACGCAGCACAAGCTTTGCAGCCATCTCAGACCAATGAGCCTCTAACCCAGCTGTAAACCTCTGATGCAGATAGGACTACTCAATCAACACATCCGCTGCCACAGAGACAGGACGTCCTGCAGAATGCAGACCCAGCACAACAAAAGGAATTTACTTTCTTGGTATGTACTTCAGCTTTACGATTATATGTACTTAATGGAAATAAAAATAGAAACTCAGCAGCAGGGGCCACGCTAGGAAAGGCTTTAACAAATGCTGCTGCATCTGGCCTAAGACGAGACCCCACCACTCCTGAGAGATTATCTACTGACTGGTCTATAGATACTGCCTTACAGGTGGCAGGTTGGGAAAAGAATCAAGTAGGGCAGTGGGTCTCTGGCCCTCCCCTGATTTCCATACCTGGCAAAAATACCTCAGAGACTAATGTTGGGCCCAAAAGAACTGAACAAGTTACAGCAATTACAGAAATGGAAGATGCTGATGGACATGACAGTGTACTTCATGACTCCCCTTTACACTTGCCAGAAATACTGCAGTTAACTCAAAATCCCCAGCTTTCATTACCTAGCGATTCGTCAGATATACCTGGACATTCAAAAGATGTACACGCTGCCAAGCCACAGACTCACCAGGAAACCGATGACTCTAGGCCTTCTAGGCCCAACATTACCAAATACCCACAGACCCCCCCCCCCCGAGGAAAGTCAGAACGGGGGAATAATAGGTCTTATGCCTGCTTTTTTAGAGAACCAGTATTTCCAGCGAAGCGTCATAATGCTGTAAGGTTAATATATAAGGGTGGTATGGATGTTTTTTTGTACAGGCTCTTCGTGGCAAAAAATCTTCTTAAAGGGTCAATGAAATACTTGGCTGCTGAAATATACGCCCTCCTTCACGTGTTTGGTGAACAAACATTTGACATAAGCTTTAAATTTAATAGTGGGCTACAAACATTCTGGGAACTGTTCCATACACTCAGAACAATGCCACTGCGGTCACCATTTGAAGCTATATCCCTCACCAAACGAGCTAACAGAACAGTAACTGTCCTTTTCAGAAATGAGGGTGTAAATATAACTGACCTGATACACTGCTTGAAACAGAGATGTGCTGTACTGGGAAACCCCAAAGCTATTTTTGATAAGGAAAAAAATCTGGACTGGTGGTTGGAAAATCTGAGTAGTGCTGCATACCACTGAAACTGGACTTCCAACATCTACCCAACTGTTTTTTTTCCTGGGGACAGACAGGGGTGTCCTTTTCTATGCAGGACAACCCAAAGCTTGCTACCCGTGTGGGGAAACAAGTCACAGCAGTTTGTTTGATAAGTTATAATGTACCTTATGTGGTGAATGGGACATATTAGCGGACATTATAGAAATGCACAAATCTGAAATTTACTGTATGTGACACTAAAGGTCATTCTTACCATACATGCCCCAGGGCAGCTCACAATCAACCAAATCAAACAGACAGTGAAGAACAGAGATTGCTCATAGCAATAGCTCAAAGAACTACAGGTAGAACATTTCCTCTACCCCCCCACTACCACCACCAGAGAACCCTAGCAAAACTGTACAGGTAGTAATAGACTCTGAGGAGCTCCCTCAACCCAGCACAATGATAGCACAGCAGTAGAACCACCAGAAGAAGTTACTATCATGGATGCTTCCCCCCGCTAGACAAACATGGTCTCAGCCAAATCCCAGAGTGCTTAAAACCTCTGGGATCCCACTCTTTAATGGGTTTGAAACCCTAACAGAAAACCCACATACCTCTGTGAATGATTCAGATAACTCCTGATACACAAGGTGGGGTGGAAAGGATGAAAAGGGACTTGGCAAGGTTGGAGGAATGGTCAAATGTATGGCAGCTTAGATTCGATGCAAAGAAGTGCAAAGTAATGCACCTGGGAAACAAAAACCCAGGGGAAGAGTACACAATGGGGGATGAGATACTGACAACAACAAAAATGGAAAGGGACCTGGGGGTAGTCATATCAGATGACCTGAAGGTAGACCAGCAATGTGAGAAGGCAGTAAGGAGGGCTGGGGGATACTGGGATGCATAGGGAGAGACATCACCAGTAGAAAACAGGAAGTTGTTGGCCCTCTGTACAGACAGTTGGTAAGATCACATTTGGAATACTGTGTACATGTCTGGAGACCTCATCTCCGCAAAGACATAGACAGGGTGGAGGCTGTCCAGAGGAGGGCAACCAAAATGATGCAGGGTCTGCATCAGAAGACATATGAAGAAAGACTAAAGGAACTAAAGATGTATAGCCTTGAGGAAAGGAGGGGAGAGGGGGGACATGATAGAAACTTTCAAATACCTCAAGGGAATCAACAAAGTCCAAGAGGGTAGCATCTTTCAGAAAAAAAGATGTGCAAAAACAAGGGGGCACAATTTGAAGATAGAGGGGTGGGTGGCTCGGAGGTAATGTGAGGAAGTATTTCTTCACAGAGAGGGCTGTGGATACATGTAACAGCCTTCCTGAGGAGGTCATAGAGTCCAAAACAGTGGGGGAACTCAAGAATGCATGGGACTGACATAAAGCAATTCTAGCGGGGGGTAGGAGCAAGTAGGCTGTTGGTTAACTAGGATCTGCAGCTAATCCATTAGGTAGGGAAATGGGCAGACTAGGCGGGCCAAGCGGTCCTTATCTGCCATCAACTTCTCTGTTTCTATGTTTCTCCTCAGTTTGGTCTTAATTGCTAGACGTAAGTTCTGACAGAGATAATCCCCTCCCTCTTGAAGCTCAAAAAACCAACTGAAGAACAAGTCCCGTCCAAAGTCAAAGCTAAACATAAACACACAAGCCAGACAAGAAGCTCAAAAAAGCAACCACCATGAAGATAACTGTCACAACGCCTTCCCTATGAATGGAGCCACACATCCCTTTATACTCATTTAATGTGAACAGCATCAAAAATCACAACAAAAAGCAAGCAATGTTTTCTTACTTTAAATCATTTAAGGAAGGAATTTCTTTCTTACAATATTCTAGATTGCACATCACAAGTGATTTACAGACTGCTATTTCACAATGTTGGACAATCTTACTGGTCTATGGGTCCAGACCAATGTTCTGGAGTGGCAAATTTATTTTTAATATTCCATTTCAACTTGTAGCATATCCTTAATGGAGAGGAGCAGAAATACTAAGACCAAGAACATTTATTGTGACACGGCTTTTTTAAATAAAATGTTACAGTCTACCAACTTGACAGAGGCATATGTCTCAGCAAGAGGGAAAGCAGACCATACCTTCTTTAGAGGTTCATTAGCTGCCCGAATATATTATTTTTTCATTTCAGCTTCCTTGCACATTCAGGTAGCCAAAGTTCTAGTATCTGAATTTTCAGATCACAAGGTTTTGCAATTAAAAATTGGCAAAATAAATAACTCCCCACATGGCCCAGGAACTTGGAAATTTAATTCCTCTTTGCTTAACTCAAATGAAACTAAACAAACCATCTACTATTTTTTAGAAGCTAGAAAGTCAGTTTACATTCTGTATGAGGACCCGATACTCTGGTGGGAAGACACAATTAAGGACATAACTGCTTTATAATGTATGGTATAACGTTGTTATAGGTAGAAATTTACCTTTTTATAACAACGTTTTACCATCGATGTGACGTCACAATGTTGTTAAACCCATCGATGATACGTCACATCGATGGGTTAACCGGGAACAGTCTGGGCATGAGCACAAATGGATTGGACAGCCTTGAAACAGCCCCGATGGTGAGGGCAGAGCAGTGGCAACATAAAAAAAATAATGTATGGTACATCGATGGGTAACTGTTTTTTTAACTCATCTCGAGGTTGCCATGGTGACCTAAACCTCTCGAGCTTCACTCTTGAGGTTTACATGGTCGCCCTGGCAGCCTCTCGATGGTAAACAAACCGGTTAACCATCAATGACCATACATTAAAATCACACAGTAAAGCTACCAGGAATGAAACATACCTCCAATACCTACAAAACAGACAACAGTTACAAAAGCTCTTATCACTATCATATATTATAGGCCAAAACTTCAATACACAAATTCATTTATTTAGCTTTTGTTTACCGGGTAAGTACACTAGACAAGTATTATGCCTATTTTCAGGAACGACCCGGGAGAGTACAACATGAGGAACAACAGTCAAGGAGACATTGCTAAGAGAGTACAGTTTTTTGTCACAGTAAACAAACATGTGGGAAATACATCATTTGACGCTAGGGGAAACATACAGTAGTAAGCACATTTCAGATTATACACTCTAGACTAGCTAGTTCAACTGACAGATATATACAGTACAGGTCATCATACATAGGAGTGGAGCATAGCTCAAGGACTGGATTGGTCATAATATAACTTATAACATTGTCGTATACACCCCCTAGGCTAGTTGGATCACGGACAGGTATATACAGCTCATCACATTTTTCTAAATATGCACATGTTAGGCAGAAACAGAAACTCTTGGTAGTACAAGTTTCTACCAAGTGACCAAGGTGCAATATGTCATGGTTAGCCTATGACCGTGGAGCAATAATGGGTGTAAAAATGCCCAAGGCTTTTTAGGCAGGAGTAGTCAGAAGTCATAACATTAAGCAACAAATGTCTAAATTTCATCAGAATCAGGCACAAAATCTATAGAACTAGCAGCATTTTGGAACCCAAGGAAGAAAAGAATACACTTGCCCATATGAATCCTGTCATAAAAATAATAAACAAAAACAGATGGAAGGGTTATGGGATGACAATCATATCTTATGTACAGACTTACAAGATATTAGACAAATGGTCACTCAGCACACACAACTATATAAATCAGACCTAGAACAACCAGCAGATTTAGAAGGATTTTTTCAAACTCTAAGACAACCCCAGATATTTAAAAGAGCAAACAAAATTAATACAAGACATTCAGCCTGAAGAAACAGAATAAGCTATAGATACCCTCTCAAATAATAAAACCCCTGAAGTGATGGCCTGACCAACAAACTCTATAAACTCATAGGTAAAGAATAAAAAATAGAATTAGCCACAGTCTTTACTTTCATTTTGAGTAATCAGGCACCATCCTTCAGGATGACAAATGGTCAACTGATACATTTGTATGAAAGGTGAGAAACAAGACACAAAATTGGAGGCCTTTATGCCTCCTGAATATTGATGTTAAAATATTGGCAAAAATACTAAACACTAGATTATTAAAAATGGTGCAATATCTAATAGCACCTTCACAAACCTGCTCAGTTCCCAGTAGAAAAATCTCAGACCACTTGATTCTATGGAGGGAACTATTTGTTTTTTTTATACTCATTTTATTGTGCCAGTTTGTTTACCAGTTTCTGTTACATTTTAAAACTCAAAGGAAATATATGACATACATCACTTTTCTATTCAGCAAATAAAGTTGATTCAACTTTCAACATGGCACCATCTTTCTATACTCAGTGTAAAAGGTTAAAAATAGAACAGTACATTAACAACTTTAGGGCTCTTGGTATTTGCGCGATGGAGAGACAGCTACAATGAGTATGTCAGGTAAATATAGATGCAGACATGAGTATAGGGACAAAGAGGGTATTCACCCAGGTACTGGTTGCCCTGCATTGAGGCTTCGGACCGTGGCCTGTACGTTGAACTGCGCCTTGTATTTCTACTTGACCCTGTCGTACACCTCTTTCAATCCCCCAATTCCCCCTCCCTCGACTCCACTTCATCTGCTTTTGTTTCCTCTTGATAACATTCCCATCTAGTCCATCTCAAAGTGAAAGTGTCTAACTGATTTTGCAAGTTAAGTGAAATTTGCTTGTTATGTTTAATTTGGTGTATTGTTGCTGTCCATTCTTTAAGGGAAGGAGAGGACTCTTGATGCCATTTTTGTAATTGCCTTATAAGCTGAGGCTAACAGGATCCCCCACAGATATTTCTGGGCTCTATCCCTCATCCCTGGGGGGGGGGGAGGAGGTCGAGGACCAGGTGATGAGGCTCCAACTTCTCTTGGATATTCAAGATCCCTCTGATCTGTTCCAAGACCGAGTTCCAGAAATTTTGCAGCCTCGGACAACTCAGAAAGACATGTATTTGCGAAGCCTTCCCCTCACCACATCCCCTCCAGCAGATACCGCCCCTCCCCTGCCATCCACATGCTAAGGAGGGGACAGAAAAAATCTCACCCGAGACCTTCCACACAAATTCCACCACATCAGAGAGGAGGTGGTGGCCCAAGTGTCTCCAAACCCTTTCCCACTCTGGAGGTCAAGGGTGCCAGTTTCTTGCTCCCATTTAGATTGTACTGGGGTCACTGCGCCTTCAAATTGTTGGATATTATATCTATACATAATCACAATAGCCCTCTCCCCGTACCGAGAGGTCCAGATCTTTTCAAAAGGGGGGTCTCCCTCCTCGGCCCAAGAATGTTTGTTTTGTGATCTTAGTTGAGTGGCAATGTAGGCTCTTATTTGGTAGAAAAAAAACCTATCTTTTTCTGTCCAGTTAAATTTTTTCCTCGCCTCCTCAAAGGTGATTACATCGTTACCTCTCATCATTTGCCAGGGGGCTTCGGAGGGAACTATTTGAACAAGGAATCAGGAGCACTGTCAGGGATAGTGCTATCTCTTGACCAGAAAAAAGCTTTCGATGCCATAAACCACACCTTTTTATGGGAAGTCTTGCAGCGATATGGCATACCCATCATGTTTATCAACTGAATCAAAAGCTTGTACAAAACTGCAACAGTAACCTGCATCGTTCAGGGATGGAAAGGCCCCATGATCCAAATAGGCAAAGGAGTTTGGCAGGGTTGCCTCCTGAGCCCCTTGCTCTATGACTTTTGCATAGACCCACTCCTGAGACTTTTAAACGCCTCTCCTAACTTACACTGTATTAGAACAAATGAGGTTATAACACCCTTTGTGGCAATAGCATATGCTGACGATTTATGTATTTTAGAACGGGATCCTGATTCAGCTGAAACAGTAATACAAAGTTATAATAATTATGGTTCCTATTCAGGTACATCCCTAAATATTATAAAATGTGCTGGAAAACAATTGGGGAATGATATCAGGGAGGGATACATATTTCAAATGACCTAATAAAAATACTGGGTATCACCTATGGAGTAGATCAGGCAAAGTAAACTGGGAACTGAAAATACAACAGGGACAACAGTTAATTATGGGTTGGAATAAATGGAAACACAGTAAGAAAAAAGAATATACTAACATACTAAAATGGCAGCAGAATAGGCCTAACGGTCTTTCGTGTCTGCTCATTTGGTCAGCCCCCACCCTGGAAGCTGACCTTACTGCCCCCCTCACCCTCTCTGGCTTCTCCCTTCCTAGTCCCAGATATTCCGGCTGCACTGGACTTTGCTTCCAGAACCCTTCCCCTGTACCTGTCCCACCCCCTCTTGAACCCCTCCACCAGCCCCCTGGGCAGTGCAATCCATGGCTCAACCACCCTCTCAGTGAAGTAGCACCTCCTCCTTTCTCCCCTGAATATTCCCCCCTCCAGCTTCCACCCATGCTCTCTAGTTTCCCCCCTCATTCCTTTGGAGCACCCAGACTGATCCTTCCCTATTTATCCCCTTCATGTACCTAAAGACCTCTATCATGTCCCATCGGTCCCTTCTCTCTTCCAATGTGTACATATTTAACTCTTCGAGCCTCTCCCTCAGACTCCAGATCATTTTGGTTGCCCTCCTCTGGACCCTCTCCAGGAGTTCAATGTCCCTCTTTAAGTGTGGCCTCCAAAACTGCACGCAGTACTTGAGGTGCAGCCTCACCAAGCAGTTATACAGAGAGAGTATCACTTCCCTCCTTCTGGAGGTGATCCCCCTAGCGATGTATCCTAGCATCCTGTTGGCTTTGGCCGCCGCCCTCCTACAAGTCTCAGAGTTGTTCATCATGACATCCACCACCACCCCCAGGTCCCTCTCAGCCACTGAGACTTGTAGCATCCCCCCCCCAAAGGGTGTACACTTGGCCTGGGTTTCTGGCTCCCAGATGCAGTACCTTGCATTTCCCTGCATTGAACCTCAGCTTCCACTTTCTAGACCACCTTTCCAGAGCTTCCAGCCCCCCCTCCCTTGTAGGGTCACCCTCCCCTCCTCCCCATCCACCACCACCCCCAGTTCTGAGTCATCCGCACAGAGACTCATCTCACTCCTGATACCCTTCCTTATGTCAGAGACACAGGCGTTGAACAGGAGGGGCCCAAGGACCGATCCCTGAGGGACCACACCAATGACCCAATGATCCTCCTTGGGGATGAGATTATCCCGCCAACACGACCCTCTGAGCCAATTACCTATCCATCTGATCATCTGGTTCCCCACCCCCATTCCTCCCAGCATATTCAACAGGCCCCCGTGAGGAACAGAGTCAAACGCCTTGCTGAAGTCAAGATAGAGGACATCCACCAGTCTACCCAGGTCCAAGGCACTTGTCACTCAGTCATAGGACTCCACAAGGTTTGTCTGTCACGATTTCCTCGGGACGAATCCATGCTGTCTATTGTCCAGGCACCCGACTTTTCCAGGATTCCCCCAGCCTCTCCTTGACAATGCCCTCCATCACCTTGCCCACCGCCGATGTCAGGCTGATGGGCCTGTAGTTCCCTGCCACCTCCCTTGATCCCCCCTTTTGGATAGGCACTATATTCGCCACCCCTCCAGTCCTGGGGCACCCACCCTGTCCTCAGAGAGATGCTGAAAAGCTCCGCCAGGGGTTTCGCCAGGACATCCGCCAGTTCCTTCAACACTCTGGGATGTAATTTATCCAGCCCCCGTGTCTTCTCCATCTTAAGGGACCTGAGGGCTTCCCTCACTCTCTCTGCCGTGATTTCCACCTCTGCTACCTCATCCTCCTGCTTTGCTTCCGCCCCTTCCTGCCAGTGATGGCCCCCCTCCCCAGACCCACCGATCAGCAAGGGCCCCCCCCTCCTCAGTTTCACCATCTCCTCCCATGTATGATGCAGCCCCCCATTTTCCTTGGTGAAAACTGAGGCGAGTTACTCATTTAGTACCTCAGCCTGCTCCCCCGGGTCTTGTGCCCATCCCTCCCCTGTTTCAATCCTGCTAATCTGCCCCTTCGCTTTTGCCCAATGTATTTAAAGAACCCCTTGTTCCCTCTCCTAATTTCCTTGGCTAGGTTCTGCTCCTTCCTTGCCTTAGCTGCTCTCACAACCCTAGTGGCCCTTCTGGCTTCAGCTCATACTCCCCTTGTTCCCTTTCACTCCTTGAGCACTTGAAATGCCTATGAGCCGCTTTCTTTCCCCTCACCATCTCCTGAACCTCCCTGGTCCACCAGCAGGGTTTATGGGCCCTACCGCATTTTTGTCTTACTCTTGCACAGGTGCTGGTAGCGTCCTGCACCCCCCTCCTGATGATTTCCCACCTATTGTCAACGTCCATGTCTGGCCCAATCCCATCCAAATGCTTCTTAAGAATCCTTCCCATTTCCTTGAAATCCGCCCCCCTGAAGTCAGTTACCTATGTCTTTGTGCAGCCTTCTACCTCTCTCAGGTCCAGGCAGAACCAGACCGTGGCATGGTCGCTCCCCGCCAACGGGTCCCTTACCTCCAGGCCCCCAATCTGGTCACTGCCAGGACCACATCCAGTATCTGCACTCCCTGGTTGGTTCCTCCACCAGCTGAGTTAGGAACGCATCCTGAAAGACATCCGACAACCTCTATTCCCTGGCCACTGAGGATGTCATACTCTCCCAGTCCGTTCCTGGCATGTTTAAGTCCCCCAACACCACCACCCTTCCCCTGGCCAATCTGCAGTGTCTCCCAACATCTGCCACCACACTCTCCTCCAGCTCCTCCACCAGTGCAGGGGGTCTATACACCACTCCTATTTTTACTCTCTTGCCCCCCCCTTGTTATCAAGGTGACCCAAATCACCTCCACAGTTCCCTCCGCTTCTTCCACTCCTCCTATGCCAATGCAGTTTTTGACTATTATTGCTACCCCTCCTCCCCTTCCCTCCCCCCTGTCCTTCCTGAACATGGTGTAACCCTCCAGGTTCAGGTCCCAGTCGTGCCCTGCGGTGGCCCAGGTCTCAGTGACCGCTGCCACATCCACCTGTCCCTCAGTTAGCATTGCCTGGAGCTCAGGCATTTTATTGCCCAAGCTCCTGGCATTTAGCAGGACTACTTTCCACCCTTTCCTGTATACTTCCATTTCCTGCTTATGCTCCCATGGGGATTCTGTCTTCCCTGGTCAGCACCTTACCAGTTGGCCTTCCTGCATTCCCCTAGCTCCTCAGCGGGTGGAGACAGAGTCCCTCCTTTATCAGACCCCCCTTGACATCCTTTTCTCCCATCCCTCCCCCCTTCACAAGTTTAAACCCACCTTTCACCAATGAACCCCTCTATTTTCAACTTAAGGACTTCCCTCCCCTCCAAATTGAGATGGAGCCTATCTCTAGCATACAGCCTCTTATCCTCCCAGGTCCCCCCAATCCCCCATCAACCCATACCCTCTGACCCCACACCACTCTCTGAGCCACTGGTCTATCTCCCTAATCTTCCTCTTGTGTTCCCCACTAGCCCTTGGCACTGGCACGATTTCCGAGAAGGAAATCGTGCATCCTATGTCATGACAGACCCTGGCAAGCTCCCTGAACCTTGCCTGTATCTCTAGCTCACTATTTCCCTCAATGTCATTGGTACCCAGGTGGACCAGTATGTCCGGGGAACCTCCACAATCCTTTGCCAGCTGATGTACCTCATGCTTGGCCCTGTGCACCGTTAGTCCATGGAAGCGTTTTGTTCTAAACAGACAGGCTTCCCCCTCCCTATCCCATTTGATACCCCAATCATGGAATCACCCAACAGGAGCACTCTGACCACCCCTTTTCCTCCATCCCCCCTTCCAAGTCCCTCATCCTTTCTACTGGCCCTTCCCCCCAGCCGGCTCCTTGCTCCTTCCCCATCTGGGTGCCCCTGCCGCCCCCTCCTTATTTACCCTGGCCACCCCTCCCTCCGATCCTATGCCTCTCCTCCTCCCAGTATCCTTTTGTACCCCTGTCCCCCCGCCACTGCTTGCAACTGGTCCTTCCCCCCATCTGCTAAACTTGCCTGGCTCATCCTCCCTTCCTTCTCGTCTCCGCTCCTTGTCTGCCATGCTCCCCTAGCATAAACCTTCAGCTGCCGTTACTGTATCCTCCTTGTACTTCTGGTCCCTCTCCTTTCCTTTTCCTCACAACTGGTTCTTCTCCTTGCGCTTTCCTCCTTCTACCCCCTCCTCCTCCTGCTCTGATCCACCACTCTCCCCATTTTCCAGCAATCCAAGCTCCCCCCTGTTCTTCCTGCTATTCGGCCCCTGCCTCCTGCCCCCCCACTCCCTTTACATCTCTAACCACCCCTGTTATGACTACATCACCCTCCCCATCCTCAAGCAGAAGAAGAGAACTGAAGTGGTTACTGAGCTTAAGGTCCGATTCACCTCTCCCCCTTGCTTCCTTCTGTCCAGTCCCAGCCATCAGCCTACTTCCTTGAGGATGTCCTCCCTTTGGCCCCCCTCTGTGAGGGTCTCCAGATACCTGCCTGCTTCCTTGGTAGTGTCCTCCCTTTGGGACCCCTCTGTCAGGGTCCCTATGCGACCCCAGAGTACTCTACTGCACTCCCTTCCCTATGCCCCCACCCCTAGTGCTTGGTGCAACCCCGCGTGAGATCCTCTGCCCTATTCCCCAACCATACTTTCCCCTTCCCTCCAGCTATCTCCTAATCCCCTCAATCTCCTCCCTAAGCTGTGCCAGCTGGAAGCACACTGGGCAACCACTGAACTTCCAAGCCCAGTCCAGTATCATGGCCGCCCCACACCCTGTGCACCCCACCACCCACCCAAAGATGCCGGCCCTAATGACATGTGGTCCCATCCCCCTCCAAGTAGGATTTCTTGGGTGAACCACCAGGTTCCCCACTAGCCCAAGATACACCCCTACCAACTAATCAGGTCACCCACTAATCCTAGATACAGTCCCACAGTAAACAGGTACCCCCATTACTAGGTGCAGTACTACACAGTAAACGTATAGGGGAAGTGTACAACTCCCTAAGCTCCTGTCTCCCAGCCCTTAAATCCAACCCCCAGTGGCTAGAACTACATGAGCTGCACCTGAAGCCTTTACCTTCAACTGCAGGGCAGGTGTTCCCCTATAAAGGAGCCAAGCTCTGCGGAGGAAGGGTGGGGGAGGGTGGGATCAAAGCCTACACCTGACTCTCACGAGAGTGTATCAGCCCTGTGTCTGCCCCTCACTGCACCTCCAAGCATTACCAGCTAAGAAAATCTTTCAAGTCTCCTTACTCTCCCAGTATCCAGCTAGCAGCTTCTTCCTCCTTCCCCTCTAACTGAAAACTGACTGAGTTGGGAGTCCCACCTTACTTTCAAACAGCACTAATCCCCTGTAATATGAAGCCTGCACTCACAGGCCAGATAGCAACTTTTAAACCCACACGAACACCAAATAGTCTGCTAGAAACACACAGAAGACCATCTAAGAAAAACTTTCAAGTCTACTTACCCTCCCAGCCTCCAGCTTTTAAACACACACAAACACCAAATTGTCTGCTGGAAACACACAGGAAACCAGCTAAGAAAATCTTTCAAGTCTCCTTACTCTCCCAGCATCCAGCTAGAAGCTTCTTCCCCTTCCCCTCTAACTGAAGACTGACTGAGTTGGGAGTCTCGCCTTACTTTCAAACAGCATATACCTCATTAAAACATTTTTAATTTTGCTATTTGTGTATATTAGCCACGTTTTTCCACCACCAAAAACATCAGAAACAACTAAGCAGGTGTAACCCCGTTAAAGGAAATATAACATATTTACCAGTAACACAGGGAGGTCTAGGCATGACTAACCCCATCTCCTTCTTCTATAGCATTTTTTTTCTGTACAAATGTAAAGCCTTTATTGGCATATACAGGACAGGGGTGGCCTACTTTCTTGTTACAATCTTGTAGACAATGGTTCCATCAGTGGGAGCAGGGGCATATTAGAGTATTAAAATTGTCAATGGCAACCCCAGAATATCTTAGTGAGGTTTTTCTAAAACTAAAACAATGGCAGATTACTAGATTGATGATATTAACCGAGCACAGGAAGGAAATATACATGTGGATCCAAACAAAGCACTATCAGGAAGCTATACCATTTCCCAGCTGCCCAAATATAGATATATATTTCTTCTCTACAACACCTTTCTAAAGAAAAAAGAATGCCAGAAAAAATGTGGGATTTACTCTGGCTGAGTTGCCATGGAAACATTAATTTTAAATCAAACCACAAACACAAGCAGTTAGAAGACAGATTCTGTATCAGACCGCAATGTAATCAGGACATTTATTTTTCACATGCTCATACATCAAAGGTCTTTGGGAGTTATTATCTGCAGAATGGAAAGTACCTTGGTTTCAGTTCATGACTTATGAAGCTTTAATGTTTGGTCATTACACTGGAGGTGCAAGCAAATGGAATAAGAGCACCCTATACATTGTTCTTACAGTAGTTAAATGGTATATTTGGAATATTAGAAGTTTATGCACGTTGCAACAAAAACAGATTAACCACATAGAACTTATACTAAAAATAAACAATGAACTACAAATTATATTTGTAACACGGCACTGCAGAGACCAGGCAAAGTGAGGATCTGCGTTGGCTGAAATGGCCCAGGTGACACCAACCGAGCGGTGATTAACCCACAGGTAACGCCCGCTTGGTTAGTACCACCTGTGGCCACTGCAGCAGTAGAGGGGACCCGCCTGCTCCGTCACCACCCGCTCACACCATCCATGGCGCTCGCGAGCCGCAGCCTGGTAGTGCTCGCCTGCCAGGTACCGTGCCGTCACCAGTGGGCGACAGAGGCCAACCACGGAGAAACCCTAAGTCGCCACAACAGCAGTCGACCACAGCAAGGAGAAAGCGAGCGCTGAAACATGGACTGATGCCTCGCTACGTTCAGTCTCTGTGGAGTCAGAGGCATCCCGCGATGGGTGAAGGAGGAGTTCGGCGCCGGCGCCAGTGAGCGCTGCAGCAAGACAAGTGCGACTCCCCTGACAGAAATCCCCAAACCCGCAGCCAGCAGGTCTGTGCAGCCATTCCCCTGGGTTAAGGAGGTCCTGTGCAAGCCGATGACCTTGTGGGCCGCTCAGACTGTAGCGCTGTTTTCAGTAGCAGAAGTCGGCTCGCCAGACAGTGCTGTTAGCCACGCCAGAGCTGTGGAGGAGACCTGCGGGCAGCGCTGGCCACACACCGCAGCCCCTGGTGATGGCAGGGCGCCGACAGGCACAGGCAGGAGTAGCGAGCAACCAGTGTGTGACCAGGACAGTAGTGCCACCATAGGGAGAGGGCCCCCACAGGGAAACACACAGCTGGGAACCCCCAGGCAGACAGCAGACCCTGAAAGCCCTGCATCCAGCAGCACCTGCAGTAGTCCTCGCACAGCGACAACCAGCTGGGGGGGGCATGCAGCACACAGGACACACGCCATGCCATTGTTAGCGAGGAGCAGCTGGACAGCCTAGAGAGCCAACGGGTGGAGGCAAACACCCACAAAAATACTGCGTGGGTCTCCGTGTTCACAGACTGGCTGAGAGGCACAGGACAGCAGGTGGACCTGAAAACTGTCTCCCCAGCTAAGCTGGCAGCCGTGCTACGCCAGTTCTATGCCTCAGTCCGGACAGAGCAGAGGGAGCAATACAGCCTCAACTCCTTTGTTGGACTGCGGGCCGGACTGCAGCACTACCTGACTGGCCCCCAAAATAAAAGGGTCCTGAAAATTATCACGGACAGGGAGTTTGTGTCGGGGAACAATGTGTTTGTTGCCATCCTGAAGGACTACCAGCGTGCTGGGCAGGACACAGCCACCCACCACCCCAGCATCAGCCCCAGCGACCTGGTGAAAATCTGCAGCTGCGACAGGCTGAGCCCCGAGACCCCGTATGGCCTGGTTTGCAGGCTGTGGTTCAAAATTCAGCTGGGTCTTGCTCAGAGGGGGAGACAGGGGCAGAGAGAGCTGCGCCAGAACTCCTTCACAGTCCAGGCTGATGACGAGGGCAACGAGTTCCTGGCGCTGCCCTTCAACGAGCAGACCAAGAACCATCGGCAGCTGGGGGACACCACGCGCCACAGTCTGAGGGGAGTACTCTACAGCACCCCTGGCAGCACAGACGGTGTAGTGGGAATGTACCGCGAGTACATGCAGTGGTGCCCACCCAACGTTCCTGCCCTGTACCTGCACCCTCAGAGAGTGGACCAGCTGTGCCCCAGGGAGCGGGACTGCTGGTACAGCCGCCAACCAATGGGCAAGAACTACCTGGGTGCCCTCATGCCCCAAATTTCTGACGACGCCCAGCTGTCCATCTGGTACACCAACCACAGCATCCGGAGCACAGCGGTGACTATGCTGTCCCAGGCCGGTCTGGCGAGCAGAGAGATCATGTCTGTGACCGGCCATCGCTGCGAGACCAGCCTGCGCAGCTACTGATCTCCCTCAGCAACCGACCGGAAGAGGTGGTCGTCTGTGCTGTCCAGTGCCAAGAAACCGCTGTCAGCCCCCCCCCACCCCTGGAGTCCAGCAACACATCCACAGAGCAGCTGGAGCCCTCAGCCTGTGACGCAGTCCAGGACAACACTGGGGGGTCTGCAGGCAGCGTGGAACAGCCCCCCCAGACCAGCAACCTGCCATCACCCTGCAGCACACAGCAGCTCCTGCAGACCTCCCAGGCACAGCCCCAAGAAGCACACACCCCGAGAATGCGGCCACCCGACCTGCAACAGCAGAAGTAGAGGACGCCGAGATCCAACCCGGCAGTGCACCATGGGTTACCCGTCAGCCCCCTGCCGCCCAGAGCTTTCACATCCCCAGCATGACGGTGCACGGGCCGGTAACGTTCTCCTGCCTCCCGCAGGACAACCGGTCTCTATAAGGAACAGAGCAGGATGACGTCATCACCAGAGCTACGCACGGCCCTGGAACCCGCCCACCACCAAGAAATCTGCATGCCACGCACCCGACAGCTGCAAGCGCCATGAATCTTTGCGCTACACAGCTGTCCACCGCCCTGCACCTTTTTGACCACTCTAATATCACCGGGACCCCGCACCGCGATCGTTGACAGATTCTGGACTGAGCCCTGTAACCGATTGTGGTAACTGCTGTCACTGTAAGTTTAATAAATCATGATCGTTCAGCAAACTTTCTCTGTGTCCCTGTGTCCGTGCGGGTGCATGACGGCAGGTACACACACGGTAACATAGGCTTGTCACTGCCTGGCGAGCCTATGTCACAAGCGCGATAATCACCTCAGCCGGGTTTCGCCGGTGACACGTTCACTGGTGAGTTGGACCGGGCTCGCCTCGGGCACCAACCCCCAGTGAGCATTAATCCACTGGCAGAGCCCTCCTCTATCGGTGATTAATGCTTACATAATGCAGAAGCTCAGCAAATGACACAAAGAAATCTTAAGGCAAATTGGAAAAATATGCCATGGGTTACTAATGCAGACATACCAGTCACATAAGAATTCGGCATGGACAAAGCAGAGAATGAATTACACTGTAGTAAAAGGGAAGTAATATTCTCTTCTTTCCACTTAGACTAGGGAAGGAGGATATGTCCTTAGAAAATTGGTCTAAATGTATTATAATTGATTTTGTTTTTTATGTTAAAGCTGAAGTAAGCAAATTATTACGTTGATATATTAGGATGGTTTCTTTTGTTATATTTTTTGAGTTTTCCTTTTAGAATGTACAGATTGCAGCTGTATAATGGATATGTGACGCCATATATGTGATGTATATTTTGTTTGATTTTTTTCCCCTTCACTAAACACTCCTACTTTTTTAGAGAAGTGCTATGGGATCTTTAACATCTACCTGAACTACCACCAGAACAGGCAGATGGGATCTCATTTTAACATCTCATTCCAAGGACAGCACTTCAGGCGTGCAGCACCCCTCTCATGGTGCACCACAATGTCACTATTGTGATTTAGCCAAAAAAGCTTGGGGTGGGAATAGAACCCACAACCTTCTGATCTTCTGGCCTCAGAGGCGAATGTGCAACCTGCTGAGCCACTGACACTGACATTCTCAACTATAAGTTCAACTGTTGAAAACTGTTGAAAACAGTCACTCGCCAACATCATATCTCATGAACACTGCATCAAAAAAAAAAAAAAAGCTAATTTTCTGTTTATCATGATTTCTACTTCTATTCTCCAGTCTGGACCTGGGTCTTTGTAGTTTGTGGTGTCCAGGGTGGGGGGATGCGTGAGCAGTTCTGAATGGGCCAGACCTGCAGCTCCAGCAGCAAAGATTGCAACACTTTGCAGTGCCAGAGAAAGGCTATTTAAAAAACATTCCAACAATGCTATTATAAAAAAAAACTAAAACACCAAAATACGAAGAACTTGCTGGTTTATGTACCTCATGGGTGCTGTGATATCAGTAAGGCAATTGAGCTTCATTTGTGCACCCAATGATGTCACAGTGTCCACAAGGTTTGTGAATTACCTTTTCTACACACTTTGGTATTAATTATTCTCTACAAAATATATGCTAAATTGGGTCCAAATACTGTTGTCCCTGAAACAACAAACTAATGTTAAATGTTTTTTTTGCAATGAGCAATAAAAACCTGTCTATAAAACATGTTTGTGGAAATTAATGGCAACAGTTTCAGCTCTCATCATACGAAATCATCTTTCTTTTCTGCAGAAAATGGGCATGCTGGCACTTGTGAACACTCAGATTCTTTGTTACACAGCATCAAATTATGATCCTTAGCTACACATTCTAGACTGCTATGCATTTTAAATTAAATGAAAAGGATTATTTACAGGTAAGACATTTAACAGAAATAAACCTACATTTAATTTTGCATTCATACCTCTCTAAGGTAGGAAACACTATGAATAAAACCTTCACACATAGGTAAACGAGTGCTCCTCTTCGGAGGTTTCAGGTGTGTCCATCTGAAATAACCTGGTGTGACCAATTTAACCCTGCTGTAAGCTGTAAGTGAGTGCACACCCCTGATTTCATGAAGATGAGCACACCGTTTGGGCTCTGAATATCAGTCACATAAACTGCATGTGTAACAACGTATAGTTTTGATGATGTTTTGTGAGAGTATTAAACAACACTTTTCATACACTACAGTATTTACAGGCCGACTGTCAGTTGTGAGGACCGTTGCTACAGTAAGTGGTTGTAATGACCAGCTGGTTACAGTTACGATTGCACTCAGTTGCACCACACACAATGTGGGGCACATGTTTTCTCGGCATGCATGTAACACACATTGCGGCTATATGGGAATAGAGAATCACCATTCAAATAGCTGCAGGACCCTTCACAAACCATGCTGACTTTCCCAGTGTCTGCTGCAGAGTTTTGTGACCCCCCCCACACACACACACACACACACAACACACACACACCTGCAGAGCTAGTACAGGCAGAATGTGCAAGTGTCAGAAGCTGTGAGAGACCATGGAGGGACCAGCTGTGGATGAAGACAGTTGATCTATGTTGCTATGACCTATCAAGTACTGTACAGGATACAAGCTTTTATTCCTGTTGTTTTAAAAACAGGAATTCTCTCTATCTCTATGGTCTTTGATCTACAGTATCAACGACAATTATATTGATTCTTTTCAGATACAGGTCCCCATCTGCATTTGATATTTCAAAGTGAAAATGCCTTTTTTCCAGTCATGACTAAAATAGGCGTTTTTATGCCCAGAGCACTTACCTAATGAACAAAAACAACCTAGCAAAGAATTTGTTTATTCATTAACAGAACAACCACTAATATCTTTCAACCATTTCCAAAAACACTTTTTATATTTTATCGTAATGCCCTCCTAAAAGGGGGCTTGCCTTTGACTCTCTCTGGAGCACTGATGCCACCTTCCCCTGCTCCTTTACCCCAGTCCTGGTCCAGACGGCAGCTGGGTCTCAAAGCAGCACAAAGTGCAAAACCACTCCTCTGGATGCACAAACTTTGGAGACGAATTCAGTTCTACAAAACAAGTAAATTAGTACTGACACTGACATTAGTTTGGAGACTAGTTCATCTTTGCAAACGAGCTAAATTAGTACATTTTGTCCCTGTGAAACTGACATCAATCTGGAGCTCAGCTTTGCAAAGCAGCTCTAAATTGCAAGCTGGCTCAGGACTTGTATGCATGTATTTCCCCTTGAACTGACAACCACTGAAAGCCAGGGGACTTGCATCATGAATAATGCATGAGATGCTAGCCACCGATATTTGATCCCTGGATTTCTGCACAGGGGAGAGCCATGTGCCATACAGCAGATCTGTCTGAGAGAAATCTCTGAGGAGAGGAAAGCATTTGTGACTAGCTCCCAAATGCTATTCCTAACTGACTAAAAAGTTTGTTCAAAACAGATTTGAGACCCCTGAAAAGGGGGACTGATGCAGCTAATGTGCCAAGCCTGGGCTCTAGCACTGAATCAGAGCAGGAGTTGCCTTGAAAGCTACTCTGCATCGGGGGAGCAGAGTACAAAATGGGATGAGTGGTACTGATGACCGCCAAGCAGGAAGAAGACCAGGAGGTGATCATATTGGATGACCTAAAGGTGGCTAGGCAGTGCAACAAGTCAGTTGGGAGGGCTAGGGTGATACTGGGATGCATGGGGAGGGGTATCACAAACAGAAAGAGGTGGTAATGCCTCTGTATAGCTCGCTATTAAGACCTCAACTTGAGTGCTGTGTCAAGTTCTGGAGACCACATCTCTGGAAGGACACAGAGTGGAAGCAGTCCAGAGGATAGCAACTAAAATGGTGCAGGGTCTGCATCTGAAGCCCTACGAGGAGAGACTTAAGGACCTAAATATTCAATTTTATTTGTTTACCAGGTAAGTACACTAGACCTAAAGTCTGTTTACAGGCACAATCCAGGTGATTTCAATAAAACAAAACTTATACATTAATGTCTCGAAACATGTATTAGATACAAAGCATGCAAATAATCATACAATTCATTTAACATGAAAAATATATAATGTTAGTTAATTTATCGTGCACAATAATCATTACAGCATGAAAAACATGTTTATAAAAGACAAGAGTAACATGTTGCTTCACAAATATATCTAAAAATCTAAAGGGATATGCTAATGCTGATCTATACACCCTGGAAGAGAGACGAAGGATATAATACAGACCATTAAATACCTCACAGGGGCAAATAAGGTACAGGAGGTAAGTATTTTTCAGAAAAAATACTCGGGCAGGTAGATTCAGGAGAGATGTGAGAAAGTACTTCTTCACAGAAAAAGTGGTGGGGTGGATTCCTGAAACAGTCTTTCATTAGAGGTGGTGGGTTCAAGAATGCATGGGATAGGCATAAGGGAATCTTAGGGAAAGGGTGGGGGTGGTGAATGGCCAGAGATCAAATAGATTCTGTGGTGATACTATAGGCAGGGAAAAATGGGCAGACTAGGTGGGCCTTATCTTCCAGCAAATTCTGTGTTTCTATGTTTCTTCTGCTGCTGTTAGGATTTTATCCTGACAGGGGCTCGAGCCAGATGAGGTTCCGAGTGACTGCCCACCTGTTAAGGTGGGTGAAGGCAAGTCTCCTTCTGGGATGAAAAGGATAATCTGGAGCATCACGGTCTGCACTCCCAATGCCACCAGAAGCATGTTGGGTCCGTTGCACCTGTAACCAGCTTATAGACCAGAGCTTCCATCATCTAAAGTCATCATGGCCTCCACCCTTCCCTAAAAGGAGTACACTGGGTCCAATGCACCTGTATCCAGCCTACAGGAAAGACCATCTAGTCATCATCTACCTATGCAGGGGAGATGTCCCTATGGAAACAGCACCAGCCTGTCCTCTAAAGGTCATGAGTACTGGGTTTTGCCCACAGAACTTATCATTCTTATTATTTAGCTAGCTAGATACTTTCTGGACACTCCTGCTTGACCTTAGAATCAAACCCACAGGTACAGCTTACAGCCAGGAGCAAGTGTTTTACTGTCTATCCAGTTTTGTAATTTGCCAGTTAGCAGCTGCAGCCAACAACCAAATTTACACAATACCACACCGATGTCCAAGTGTCACAGGCACCAAATGTGCACAATACCACACCGATGTCCAAGTGTCACAGGTACCAAATGTACACAACACCACACCGATGTCCAGGTGTCACAGGCCTCCAACTCTGCATCTTTGTGCACATTCAAACTGTAACTAAGAGCTCCCAAAGGGACTGTGGGGTTAACTGGTGCACCAGCAGGAGGAGAGGTGCCGAGACACGCCTTATGGTGGAGCATAATGCAAACTGCTGTTTGTTTATTTTTATCATTGCTTCCCTTGTTCTCCAACCCCAAAATAAACCCATTGGTTATTTACAGTATTTGCAACTGCTGCCAGAATTTGCCATTACTGCCTTGCTGTTTATTTCCATACTCGGAGTGACAAGTGGGAAGGGGATTGTGCTATTTGTAACACGGCATTATTCAGAAGTGCACCCACGCGCCCAGGATGGCTGAGGCAGCGTCCGTGGTATAGGACCAACACGGCATTGTGAGCCGATAATGCGTGTTAGTGTCCCAGGAAAGCGTTCACGAGTCAACACGGCATTATTTCTCATAATGCCATGTTGGGCTCGGGAACGCGCAAGAGCAACACGGCATTATGAGAAATAATGCCATGTTGGGCTCGGGAACGCGCTTCTCAGCACAGCAACACGGCATTATTGGCTCACAATGCCGTGTTGCTCTTGCACCACGTGACGGCGTTGCGCCTATCGCGGGGCGCCCTTGTAGAGGTTTCAATAATGCCGTGTTCTAAAGCAAGACTACAGTCTATGAAGATTGCCTCAGTCTCCGGCGCCTTTTTCCTGAATCACTCTGCACTGTGCTCGTCCTAGTAGACATCGCGCTTGTCCGTGTTACAAGAGCATTAATCACCGGCAGCCTCGGCCTCTACCGGTGATTAATGCCCGCTGGGGTTGAACCTCAGGTCAGGCAACAACGCCTCAGCGGCATTAATCCCCGGTAGAGGCCTCCTCTGCCGGTGATTAATGCTTACGTGTTCCCTGTCACACAGGGTGGAGGTTGTATATTTCCTGTGGAGAAACACCCTGGCAGCACTCTGTCACAAGGATCTCCACATGTGGAAGCACCACACCACTTTCCAAGACCCTTTCTAACCACAAACCCAGGCACCATTCACCTGAAAGCATAACAGATTTTGTCCTTCACCATCTCTCAGCTCAGGTCAGCACACCTCGTGGGTGGAGGTGGCTACATTATAATGCTTGAAATTATATTTTGAAAACTCTAACTTTGAACTGTTAGGCTGAAAAAGTTAATTTTTTTTAAATGAAAGTTTGGAATCTGATCAACATGAATAGATCATAATGATACAGCTCTTATGTGTTGATACATGTCAGTATATGGTGTTAAAAACAGGACTTTAAAAAGGTTTTGAACCATTTTGTATTTATATCAACATATGGAATATGTAGCAACATCATTTATCAATATATTAACTTAGCTGACTCTAAGGTTTAATTAAAAAAATAATACATTTTCAGCCCAAACCATTCAAACCTTTCCAAAAATATCCAATTTTAAAGGAACACTGTCAACCTTTTTGCATTATATTATTTTTAGGTAAAAACCCACAGTTCATGCTTGCTTGCTTTCTCTAAAATTCATTGATATTGCTGGTTGCTTCATCTGCCTATTTGCTTATTAGAACCAAAATGCATGGTAATGTATAGCTATGCCAAGCTTTGTTTTCATTCAAATCACTGAACTACTCTTAGTGCACACTTCCCGAACATCAGAAACTCCCTCAAACAGTGAAGTCACTCATGATACAATAGCTTCTTCTACTTCCACTGCATAATGAGTGACTAGATTGTGTTGGGGGTATTCCTGAGTCAAGAAAAGATTTACTGGAAGCTGGTCAAGGAATGTAAACAAACATGTTTTGGTGTGGTAACACCAGAATGGTGGGCACTCAGTTTTTCTCTTTTTAAAAGAAAAAAGGAATCTGAATCAAACTACCAGCTGCATCAACTGTCTTTACAGAATGTGAACAACCATAAAATGTATTTTTTAAACTATAGACACTTTGAGGCCTAAGGGGGTTGACTCTGTCCCTTTAAATAAATTATCTCTGGAACGTTGCAGGATATGGCAACTTTGCTAAGCTATTTTCTAATGGGAATTTGCAACATTTCAACTCCTTAGTTTTAATTGCAATGTTTTCTACTCTTTAGTTTTAATTGCAATTTATTTACCCAGAATAACTCAGCAGAAATACAACACCTCTTTTTTTAGCCCCCCCTCCCCCAAGTCTCTCTGGCACTACACACATCTGGTGGCTACTACCCAGCCCCATACCCAATCGTCCCCATCTTGGTGGTGGAGTTCTTTCTATTGTTCAGTGCTTCCCATTCTGAGCACATCGGTGCACTAGGGAGTCTGGGTGCATGCAAAGTGTGGCTGCATAAACTCTGGCCAACGTCCTTCCCACCATCTGTAATACCATTCTGCATTGTCTCCTATGGTCAGGTCACCATGGTGGCAGTATTGTAGCACAGGCAGTGACCCAACCTCACTGGAGGAGCGCATCCTCTGGAATGCTTGATCCCCTCCTCTCACCAACCTCGACTACCCAGGCTCTTTACTGAACCTAGGTTACTGCTATTATGAGCGGTACCTCTGTTGCTGCACTGATGGCTAGGCTCTGCAAAATCTCATTTGTTTTGAGGCCCTGCTTCTGCTCATCTTTACAGCTGGGCAGGTTAGAGCATTGGGAGGTTATGTGGCTTGTTCAAGGTCACACACTGAGTGTTTGTCTCTGGTGGGGTCTGAATCCATGATCTCCTGGTTCCCAAGCCAGTGCTTTAACCACAAGATCACATTAATTTCTATACATAATCTGATCAGGCCATGCCAGTCACCTATAAGAAGGGCCAGAGTCAAACTAGTATGATAGCGTAATTAGAAATATTTTATCTCTGTGCTGGCAATCCGAGTTCAGTAATGGACTTGGGCCGCCGGGAGCTGGCAGGGGAGAGGAAGGATCAAGTGTCCCATGACTGCTCTCCTTCCTCTGGGCTGGGTGAGGGTTCTGCGCCACACTGCAGTGGCACCTGGCGGAAGTCGGGTGCACTACAGTTGCAGGCACGATAAAGGGGTGGAGCATGGCGGGTGTCTGCATGTGGGTGCACTGATGCCACTGCACATCTGGCTCCTCGGGTTAAAAACCTGGAGGAAAACGGCGGGGCGACCGCATCGGCTGATGGCCGAGCACTGCGCCCCCGGACTCGAGAGACATAGCCATTGTGTGTCTGTGCTGCAGGTCCTGGGGGCTGTCATTGGGCCTGTGGATGGCGTGATAAATTCGCATACCAGACCTGGTCTAGGAGTGCGGGTGCCGACGGCCAGGGGTCATTGGGGGGCTGCTGTGCCCAGAGGAAAAATCTGTTCGATGTTAAAAAAAATAAATATATTATCTGTTCCTTTATTTTAGCTTGTTCTTGGGTATTCATATTCTTAGTGGTAATGCTTTCATTCAGAATCCCCTCAGTACAGCAGCACATAAGAACATAAATGTGAAAAGTCAGTAAGGAGAGCCAGGAGGATACTGGGATGCATAGGAAGGGGCATCACAAGTAGAAAAAGGGAAGTGGTTATCCCTCTGTACAGACAATTGGTGAGACCCCATCTGGAGTACTGTGTGCAGTTTTGGAGACCTCATCTACACAAGGACATAGGATGGAAGCAGTCCAGAGGAGGGCAACTAAAATGGTGCAGGGTCTGCAGCAGAAACCATATGAAGAGAGACTAAGAGAGCTTAATATGTACTACTTTGATGAAAAGAGGGACAGGGGACATGATAGAAACGCCAAGTACCTCAAGGAATCAACAAAGTCCAGGAGGTAGCATCTTTCAGAAAAGAGATGTAAGAACAGGGGCAATAATTTAAAGATAATGGGGGACGGCTCAGGGTAATGTGGAGAATTTTTTTTTTCATGGAGAGAGGAGTGGTGGATACATGGAACAGCCTTCCTGAGGAGGTCGTTGGGTCTAAAACAGTGGGGGAATTCAAACATGCATGGGACAGACACAAGGCAATTATAGTGGGGGGTTGCAGGAAGTAGGCTGTTGGTTAACTAGAATCAGCAGCTTATCCAGTAGGTAGGGAAATGGGCAGACTGGGTGGGCCAAGTGGTCCTTATCTGCCGTCAAAGTCTATGTTTCTATGTAAGAAAAGCATTGGCAGATGAGGACCATGTGATCCATCTAGTCTGCCCTAGAAACTACCTCCCTCTCTAAGCAGCCTTCATCCTAACTTGTCTTTTATGTCTGTTCCATGTGAGTCTGAACTCCCTGATTGTCTTTGATGCTACCACCTCCTGGGGCAGGCTGTTCCACAGGTCTGTCACTCTCTCTGTGAAGAAGTACTTCCCAAGGTTGCTTCTGAACCTTCCTCCTACCAAGTCTCATATCATGCCCTCTCATGCATGCTGCTGTGTTCTGTTGAAATAGATTGCCTGTCTGAGCTGTGTTAAATCCCCTCACTTACTTAAATGTTTCAATCATGTGCCCTGTTTCTTCTCTGCTCAAGGGAGTATAGGTTCAGCTCCCCGAGTCTTATTTGATATGACCTGTGATGCAGTCCACACACCATCTTAGTAGCCCTTATCTGCACCATTTCCAAATGGTCAATGTCCTTCTTGAGGTGAGACCTCCAGACCTGAACACAGTGCTCCAAGTGTGGCCTCACCAAGGAACTGTAGAGGGGCATGATAACCTCCCTCTTTCTACTAGAAATACTTCTACTTATACATCCGACGATGCCAGCCGCTTTCTGTGCTGCTTTCTCGCATTGTTTTCCTACCTTTAATTTGTCAGTGATGATTATGCCGAGATCTTGATCCGTTTGTGTCTTCTCAAGTTGGTGTCCTCCCAGCGTGTACTTTTTTCCAGGGTTCCTCTTTCCCAAGTGCATTACCTTACACTTTCTGCTGTTAAATTGTAACTGCCAGTCCCTGAACCAATCCTCTAGCCTTCTAAGGTCAGCTTTGATGTTGTCTGCTCCTTCCCTTGTGTCCACTCCGTTGCAGACTTTTATATCATCTGCGAACAGACAAACCTTCCCTGTTACTCCATCCGCTATGTCTGCTATAAATATGTTAAATAGGATCGGTCCCATTACCAGCCCTGTGGGGCGCCACTGGTCACAATACCCTCCCTTGACAATGATCCACTGACTAGCACTCTCTGGGTCCTTTCATTCAGCCAGTTACTGATCCAGCTGACCATCTTCTGGCCAACTCCTGTATGTTCCAGCTTGTTGGTTAGCCTTCTGTGAGGGATGGTGTCAAAGGCCTTGCTGAAATCTAGGTATACAGTGTCCACTGCCCCTCCCTGATCCAGTGTTCTGGTGACCCAGTCAAAGAAGTTGATCAAGCTGGTTTGACAAGAGCGTCCTGCTGTGAAGCCATGTTGCCTTGGGTCCATTTTTCCAGTATCTGTTAGGTACGCCACTATCCTCTCTTTTAGTAGTGGATCCATCATTTTCCCCACAACTGAGGTCAGCCTGATAGGGCAGTAAATTTCTGCCTCTTCTTTGTTTCCGCCCTTGTGTAAGGACACAACGGTTGCCTGTTTCCAGTCCTGAGGTATTTTCCCTCTGTCTAGTGACTTGTTGAAGAGCTCAGCCAGTGGTGTGGCCAGTTCATCTCAAAGCTCCTTCAATATCCTTGGGTGTATGCCATCCGGTCTCATGGCTTTTTTCACTTTCAGTTGATTAAGCTCTTTTTGGACCCTTTCCCTTGTGAAGGGGCTAGTTAGTATCTGCTTCCTGGGTATCTTCCTTTGTCCTGCTCGGTGTGGGACCTTTGCCACTGTCTTCTATGGTGAGGACAGAGCAAAATAACTCGTTTAGCACGTCTGCCTTCACCTCATCACTCTCTGCCATCTTACCTTCCTTGGTTGCTAGTTGGACTACTTCTCCCTAAGTTTTTATTTTTTCTCTTATGTATCTTTTGAAGATTTTGTCTCCCTCCTTAATACCCTGTGCTATTTTCTCTTCTGTCTGTGCTTTTGCCTTTCTAACAGCTTTCCCTGTCTCATTTAATTTGTTCTTGTATTCTTCCATGTCTGCTTTGTGTTTTGTTTGCTTGAATTGTGTAAAAGCCTTTTTTTCTCTTTGATTTTAGGGATATACTATGGTATCCCTAAACTCAGTATCCTGAGTCTTGGGATACCGACCCCACTGGCCCGAAATCCATGCTCTCAAATCATTCAGATGCCTGAAAATATGATTTCGGGCATCTGATCGAAAAAATACAAATGCAATTTGGAGGGCTTTGCCCCTCGATCCCACCATGGGGGCTCCACCCCACACAACTGAATAATTAACCTGAGGAAGCAGACCGGAGTTACAAAAATTAGTTATGGGGTATAACATTTAAATGTTATCAGATGCAGCGCAGGATAGAATCCACACCTCCACAGATGCTGGCCGAGCTGCCAGTGGTTTAGCCCTCAACACCACCGGGGCAGCTCGGCCAGCCTCCCGATTCCTCCAGCATTTGACTCCCATCAACAGGGGTAAGGTAGCAAGCTGTCGCATCCACAAACTTACCCCTGTAAATGTCCATCAGGTTTCCTACTGCCGGGATGCTCACTATCTGGATACTGAACCTGTCAGGCAATACTGCCTGGGCAGGCCAGTGTCAAGATAGTGACTCTCAGCAAACCATAAAGGTACCGATTTTGGATGCTACTTCATGAGAGAACCAGAGAGGTCTTTTCCTTCTTTTGGACTTGCTGATCTGCTTAGTGCATACAGTTGTTACTGTATGCAGAGCAGCCTTCAGAGTATTCCAGCAGTCTTCTACATCTCCTGTAATTCCTCCTTCTAGTATGGATGCGATCATAGTTCTCATTTTGGGGCAGATGGCTTTTCTGAAATCTAGTACCTTGATTCTGGTGTGAATATTTTCCTCCATATTGTTCACAGTAAACCAGATTGAACTGTGATCACTGGTCTCTAGACTGGCTCCCACCTCTGCTTCTGGGATCCTTGTGCTGTTTGTCAGCACTAGATCCAATATTGCTTTGTCTCTGGTGATGGTTTGTATATAAATCTACATGCAGGGTTATCCTTTATCACTAGGACAGGAACTATTCCTATAAATGCTATCTTTAAACACTAAGATCAACACAGTGACAAGACTATCCTATATAAGACAAACTCTGATATGGTTGAACTGCAATCCCTATTCTTTTCACAAACAATACCAGATCAGATATCAGATCAATACACTCTACTTCCCTATATGTTTTCTCTTCCTGCCTGTCACAAATACAATGCTTTTTTAGCTTGGCAACTAAATTCTCAAGACTCTCTGTCAAGCTCTGTTTCCCCTTGGACACCTTTGAAACATTTAGTAGTGCTTTAAACAGGTGTTAAAAGCCACCAGTCAAATCAATCCTTCTCTATCTTGGCACACTGACTATGTTCATCTTGTGTATCAATCCATTTTCTCTGCCTCATTTTATCCGTATTTGTTCTTGGCAAGCAAACAGCTTGCACTTAAGGTCTGACTTTTTCATGACCACCTAATTGTATTCGACCCAAATGCCATATACAAGTTCAAGTTTATTAGACAAAGTATGCATAAAATGTAAGAGACATTTGCTAATCACATACAGTACTAATAGTTAAAAACATAACAAATCATTAAAAATAGTGCTGCAATGCCACTTTTTAATACAGTTAATCCCTCTTGTTCACTTGTAACAGTTGAAACACTTCAGTAGCAAAGCTGCCCTGTGCAAGTAACATTGAATTTATCACTAGTGGAAAAAAGTTTAATTGTCGTTTCCCTATATTCCTGCCCAAACATAAGCCTACTAACTGGTAACATCCATTTTTTTCTGTCCTTTCTTAATTTGATACATTCAAAAAGAACATGTGGAACAGTAAGCTGAGCATCTTCACTACAAATACATTTGGGAAGGATATAGCTACACTTGTAACATGGCATCAATAGTGTGCCTGTGATCTCTCGCTGCGATAGGCGTAGGAGGGTCACGAACAGCAGCCGGGCGGCAGTAACCCAGCGACATGCCGTGCCCGCCTCGCAGTACCGCTTACAGCCAGACTCCCTGCCAGCAGCACCAGGGCGGCGATGTGGAAGGAGTTGAGCCGGGGACCAGCGGCGCCTGAGACGCTCCAGTCCTGCAGGGGAGACAGGACATCCGGGAGAAGATCCAAGGGTACAGTGTGCAGAACAGGGAGGTGTACGGAAAGGGCATGTAAGGAACGCGTATATTTCAGTAGTAGGCACGGGGAGAATGGTTCAGAGCACCAAACTGGAGACCACAGCGGCCAGCATAGCACACACAGCAGCTGCAGCACAACCCACCCGGACGAGAATCCAAGCCGCATCCGGAAGTAACGGCGACCGAGATCCCCCACGCGACGGCAGCGATCCTGACAGCCGTTGAAATCCCCAATGCAGACCTCCCAGCACGAATAACACAGGAATAGCCACACGGAACTCGGCAGGACATGACAGAACTGTTATCTGTCCCTTTCCGCGACAGTAGACGACCAAGCTCAGTTGAGAACATCAGTATGTATGTAACCTGTCATGCACGCCTTTTCTCATACTGTAATAAAATATGTTACAATTTCCACGCCCGGCCCTGCTGTATTGCTCTCACAGTGGCCCCTCAACATCCCTCCAGGAGCCGTCTGCGCTTTTAGACAAGATACTCCATCGGTGGGCTTTAATGCTGATTGATGGATGGGAGGCAGGCCCCTCGCCTCAGGCACCCCCCATGCATCAATCCAGCATTAGAGCCCACCTCCGCCGTGGCTTAATGCTTCCACAAGTTATGCTCCCCATGTAGTTGCCCCCCACCATGTAGTATCCAATACTGCAAATCTTATTCTACATATTGCCCTTTTGTTTCATATTTTCACATAATGATACATTTTGTTCTGTTGTGAAGCTGTTTTATTAACTTGCAGCAAACGAAATTCCCATGACTCATGTATTTTCATGAAGCATCCTTGCACAGCTGTATCTACGATCCTTTGACATGCATATTGCAGAAAGTTATTATAATCCTTCCTTGGCTTAAATATATACATTCTTTTCCCAAGTCTTACCTGCACACTCCTTGGTCTGATTTCCTAACCCAAGTCTTAGCTTTTTCATGCTCTTTTGCATCCAGCCAACTATTATATACTGTATCACTGTACTAAGGCCGGTCCTTTTTAATGTCTTTATAAGTGACATTTCAGATGGACTGGAAGGGAAAGTACAGTATGTCTCTTTGCAGATGACACAAAGATCTGCAACAGGGTTGATACAGAAGGTGGGGTGGAAAGGATGAAAAGGGATTTGGCAAGGTTGGAGGAATGGTCAAATGTATGGCAGCTTTAGATTCAATGCAAAGAAGTGCAAAGTAATGCACCTGGGAAACAAAAACCCAGGGGAAGAGTACACAATGGGGGTGAGATACTGACAACAACAAAAATGGAAAGGGACCTGGGGGTAGTCATATCAGACGACCCAAAGGTGGGCCAGCAATGTGAGAAGGCAGTAAGGAGGGCTGGGAGGATACTGGGATGCATAGGGAGAGGCATCACCAGTAGAAAATAGGAAGTTGTTGGCCCTCTGTACAGACAGTTGGTAAGACCAGATCAGGAGTACTGTGTACAGTTCTGGAGACCCCATCTCCGCAAAAACATAGACAGGGTGGAGGCTGTCCAGAGGAGGGCAACCAAAATGATGCAGGGTCTGCATCAGAAGACATATGAAGAAAGACTAAAGGAACTAAAGATGTATAGCCTCGAGGAAAGGAGGGAGAGGGGGGACATGATAGAAACTTTCAAATACTTCAAGGGAATCAGCAAAGTCCAAAAAGGTAGCATCTTTCAGAAAAAGAGATGTGCAAAAACAAGGGGCACAATTTGAAGACAGAGGGGGGATGGCTCAGAGGTAATGTGAGGAAGTATTTATTCACAGAGAGGGTTGTGGATACATGGAACAGCCTTCCTGAGGAGGTAGTAGTGTCAAAAACAGTGGGGGAATTCAAGAATGCATGGGACAGACATGAGGCAATTCTAGTGGGGGGTAGGAGGAAGTAGGCTGTTGGTTAACTAGGATTTGGAGCTTATCCGTTAGGTAGGGAGATGGGCAGACTAGGTGGGCCAAGCGGTCCTTATCTGATGTCAAATTCTATATTTCTATGTACTAAATTAGTTTCTGATGATTCAACTATCTTTTGCTAAAACGTAGTAGTTCTGTAGTAGCTAACAGGATTCTGGGATGTATTAGAAGGGGTATTGACAGCAGAAGAAAAAAAGGTAATACTTCACCTATACAGATCCCTAGTGAGGCCCCACCTGGAGTATTGCATCCAGTTCTGAAGTCCTCACCTCAGAAAGGACAAGGATAGCTGGAGACACTGCAGCGCCCTGTAACAAAAATGATTCAGGGCCAGCAGCGCAGATCCTATGAGGAGCACCTCAAGGCACTAAATTTGTACTCACTGGAAACCAGAAGATAGAAGGGAGATATGATACAGGCCTTCAAGTTCCTTAAAGGAATTAACAAGGTAAATTGTGGGGAATTATTTACCCTGTACACCAACTCAAGGTCACGAGTGGAAATTAGTAGGAGAGAGGTTCAGGAGGGGTGTGAGCAAGTACTTCTTTATGGAAAGGGTGGTGGAACCTTGGAACAGTCTGTCAGCTGAGGTGGCAGATGCCAATACAGTGAGGGGATTCAAGCGGGCCTGGGACAGATTAAGGGAATAGTGGTTGCCAGGGGCAACAAGACTAGGGTAGAGAATGGGGATAGGACGGGGAGGGTTAGTACACTGGAGGAAGAATAGGTTCCAGGTATTATAGGGAATATGGGAAGTCTGGTTGGACCTCTGGGGCCCGATTCTAAAAGTGGCTGTGATCACTGCAGGGGAATTGTGGCAGGCTGTCTGACACAAGTGCTGACTTGCGTCACACTTGGTATTCTAGAAGCGGGTGACGCAAGTCCCTGACACCGCAAAGTCAGATCATCTCCCCGATGGTCTAACTTTGCTTCCATGGGGGTACCCTTACTACAGGGCTTGCGCCAATCATTTGGCGCAAGCTGCCATAAAGTGAGAAAACTGTCACAACTGCGTCAACCCTTCTGGAATGGCTCGGAGTTGGTCGAAGGACTTTGACACAGTTGCAACAAACTTTGTGGTGGATGCAGGGCTTGGTGTAAGCCCCGCGCCCACCTTCTGGAATCGGGCCCCTTTTCTACCATCATGGTCTATGTTTCTATGTTTCATAATACTTGGAAGGATGGCCAAGGTTCCTGTTTCAGCTCTTACAGCTGCATTCGAGGTAGATTTTGGAAGTGCCAATATTAATTTCAAAAAATAAATTTTGCAACACCTTGAGGTCCTGTAAATTATAATTTAGCCCCCATATTTCTGTCCCATATATAATCTATGCATTCACCTTTGGCTTAGCCTCAAATCATTTTTTAAATTCCAGAAAGGAGTTACAGTATTTGCAAATGCAATGTCCAAAAAGATTAATTGCAAGAAAAGATTTGGATGCTGTTTCTTTAATTTTTTATATGATTTTGCCTGCTTAGCAATTTATTGAACCACACACCTAGATAACAGAAGTCCACTACTTCTTGAAAGAAATTATTACGTATATTCCATTGTTTTAATTCACTTTTTCTAGACCCAAATACTAAGATTTTGGTTTTTAGAAATGTTAAGTTTAAGTGTCAACACATCCAAAGCAATTACAATTGTCTGCATTGCTCTTTTAGGGCCCAGTGGGGTTTCAGAGAGAACAACACTATTGTCTGTATGTATCATGATTATGATGGGCCTGCCTTTTAAAGAAAGCACAAACTATCAACCAATTCAAGAGACTTAGCTCTCACCTCTCTCTATATATATATATTGAAAAGGGATGAGGCGAGTAGGCAGCCCTGCTTTACAAAATAAAAAAAAAACTACATGACCAGCTCCTTCCCATGGTAACCACAATTGAAAAAACTATACAAACAGCTCTATTTGAAGTCGACTGCCAGTCTATTGTTGGTCTCGGTATAGCACCAAGATCTCTAACTTGCAAACTGGAGTTATTAATGGCTCCATACATAGGCAACTCTATACACACTCCTGTGGCTGATCCCCGGCTCTGACCTCAGTTGTGGGAGACCGTGGAATGCACTGCTGTGTTAGTCAAAATGCCAGCAGGACGGAAGGCAGAATAAACCAGATAAAATATAGCCGCAACAGCAGCAAAGTAAGCGACAATTAGAAACACTATGCGAAACTGCTAGCCCACATGGAGGTGTGGGACACGAAGGGCATGAATGTTTCCCTTTAATAAAGGCCTCTACATTACATCTGTGTTTAGCCAGGCCAAATGCTGCCATATCCCAAAATGTTTTATCTTTTCAACTAACTGCTTGTTGTAAGTTATTCAAAAGATATTTGTTATAGATATTTTTTCTAATCAGTTAGTAATCTGTATTCCTTTCTAAGGTTTGTAAATGCTATCTTATCTGGGAATAATGCTATTTTTTCATTTTACAACCCTGTGCCCATATGGATCACTGCAGTTTAAAACACTCAGACTCACATCATTTGGCCTTACTTTTGAATCTGTTTTCATTTATTCTTGTCCTTGGTTTGGCTAGTTCTTTAATAATTGCATTTTTCAAATTTTTACTGTCAGCTTAAAGATTTTTAGAGAAGCCATCTCATCTACCACTTGTGTATTCATTTAAGTAATGCATTCCTGTTTTGCATTTTCAATTTCAGTAGTTATTGGCTCATGCATATAGGGCAACCATTTTCTTTTCTTTGGTTACATGTCTGCATATGCTGGTCTGCTTATTTTCTTTTAAGATGATTTTCATTATTCAGTATTAAGTTTTGCCGCACTTTTTTTTTTTTTTCCACATAGTGTTTCTCTCCCCCAGTGGCCCTTGATCAGGTGGGCACTCCAGCCCGGTCCCCTGACATCTGCCAGCACCAGCTTCTTTCCCCAAGGGCTAACCCCCTTGGTGGGGTCGGTGGGGGGAGCACTCACCCCCACTGCTTCCAGGATCTGTTTCCGCTGGTCCGACTGGCCAGGGATGGGGCCTGCGGATGCCATCCAACTGCCGGCAGTTTTCCCTGTTTTTTTCTCCTCGCAGAGGGGGGTTTTGCAAGGACCTCCAATGGTGGTGTCTCATACGCTCCCATACACTGCATGCCCGGTGTATGCCCTGCCTCTGCCCCTCAGTCTTGACAGCATCAGTGTGCCAGCCCCTAGCCTCTGCTAGGGGCCAGGCTAATGCCAAATGCTGCATCTCCCCCTCTCTGGAGGAGGATAGCTGTCCTGGGGATGCTTGATCCTCCTCCTCCCCGGCCGACCCCTGGTGACCCGCTCGTACCATGAACACTGGTCGCCGGTGTGGCAGGAGGTAAGGCATGGATGCCTCAACCCTCCTCACCATTGGACCGGCCCTTTGCCTCATTTCTACTATTAATGGTAGGTGGTCACTATCTTCAGAATTTAGCACATCTTTAAATTAAAAAAATATTCACTACACAGAGCACACTGCCCCCTAGTGGGTAGGTAACATCACCAACACTATCTCCTGTAACTCAGTTCCTTCAAGCATCAAGTAACTGAGTGCCTCGTTTCCTTTTTTTGCCCAAAGATTCTGTAACTGGGATATTTAGGGCATCATTCAAATTCAACTAATTTCTGGGATCTTCAGTGATGTTACCAGGGTACTGAAGTTTTCAGACGACATCAAAATAGGAGCAGCAGTAAGCACAAGTGAGCAAATAGACCAACTAGTGTGTGATCTGCAAACAACTGAATCATGGGCACCAAAAAAATGAAATGACCTTCAGTACAGAAAAGTGTGTTGTCATGAACTCAGGAATAAAAAATAGAAACATCAAATACAAGTTAAATGGCAAGACATTAAAGACAGTAAATAGTGCAAGAGACCTGGGAATTTTAATAAATAATTACCTTAATTCTAGTAAACACTGCACTGACATTATTAAAAAAACAAACAGGATTTTGGCCTGTATCCAAAGGGCTTTCTAATGCAGTAGAGGTTGTGTGGTACCAATGTACAAAACTTACAAGATCAGACCCCACCTTGCCCCCACTATGGAGCCCCTATGTAAGGAGGGACATAGTAAATCTGGAGAAGGTTAAGCACAGAGCTACCAAAATGATTTCAGGACTAAAAGACACTGGAGACAAGGCTGATTAGAGGAGACTTGCTACAGATATTTATATAGATTGTAGACCACAACTTCTAGGGTGGTATGATTTTCATTTTATGTTCTTGGTAGAGCTTTAAAATACATAGGCCGAGATATTCAAAAGGATTGCTCCATGCGCAACAGGGTTGCGCATGCGCAAGTCCTACATTGCGCCATTCTGCGATATTCAGTAGGAGGCAGTTGCTCTAACTGGCAACAGGTTGCTAAAGAGCAATGCAAATGAATGCATGCTCAACAGGAGGAGGAACCATACATAACCTGCGCAACGGATATTCAGTTGGGTTGTGCAGGTTGTGCATCGCCAACCAACCTGCGCCTGCACAACCTTGAGCCAAAGAAAAAGGATCAGTTGAGGGCCACCACAGGTGAGCTGCTGCACTGCAGGGCGCAACACAGCAGCTGCCACCCCTGGCTAGCCTCCAACTCGGTCCCCTGTGCTCCCCACCAGCCCAATCGCTGCATAGAGTAACACATACCTCTCAACTGTCCCTGATTTTCAGGGATGTCCCTGATTTTCATGACAGAATTTTCCTCTGTCTCTCGTGAAATTGTGTTTCTGTGACAGAACAGTGGGGACTGTAAGCATAAAATAATATCAAACATTAAAAATACAGACTAGTTCTTCTTCAGAAATGCATCTTATACAAACTCTTATTCTATCAGATTTCTGAGTGAATATTACCAATTGTTAAGATGTGTCCCTGACGGCATCTTTGTCCCTGATTTTTTAAGCCTTGTCCCTGATTCATGACACAAGAGGTTGAGAGGTATGGAGTAACATGAACCCTTCGCCGATCAGGCTGGGGGGACACTAGACACCAGGGAGATGTTTGGGGGTGTGAGGACATTCTGCCCGCTGACGGGTTTTACGTCCACTGACCACCAGGAGATATTCGGGTTGGGGGTAGGGTTATATCTCTGCCCTGATCGGGCACTGGGGGTTCATATACATTCTGCCCGCGATCTGGCTGTGGGAGAGTGTGTGTGGGGGTTCATGTGCCTGTACTGCCCGCGATCGGGCTGTGGGATATGTGTGGGGGTTCTGTAACTGTGATGCCCGCGATCGGGCTGCATTGTGCGTCGGTCCCTGACGGCTGCTGCCTGGCAGGGTGGCCAGAGCAAGTCCTCGATTGGCACACCTACATGCAAATGGCATGCAATGAAGCATAAATAGATGCAAATGGCCCCTCTGCCTTTGCATAAATTATGGCCCCATTTGCATGTCACCTTTGAATATCGGAAATTTGAGCATGGCGCATGGTACTTGCGCCACCGCAGTTTAATGCTCAACTCCGCAACTATGTGGCGCAAGTTCCATTGCAGCGCTATGCAAGTGTTGAGTTGGGTGATATCCAAAGGAGTTGCTCAACAGCGCAACTCCTTGAATATCCTCGCCACACCCTGCGCAACTATTTGAGTTATATAGGGCTTGTTCTAGAATGGCGGTAGTTTGAAAATCTGGGCCACAGTATTTAGTTGGGAGAAAATATCCATCCTCAATCAGCATTTTCCTAACTTCACCAGACATTCCCTCAGATACTCTATTTCGTTCACTAGATATTTTGGATTTGTTTTTTATTACACCGTCTCTACCCCTTTGTGGCATTGTCTGCGTCTCAGTTTCACTAGACTGCACATGGTCATGCTTCCAGTCATTAACATGTCTGTTCTTTTTAATTCTCCATTATTTTTAGTGTATTTCCCAATATTACAGAACAGTCCAAAACTGATTTATTAATGATGGTTTGATTATTTTTTTTTATTTCCTCTAAGGTGCATTTTTCCTTTTTTTTTTTTTTCCTTTTATTTAATTCTTTCACCAACTTAGCTGCTTCTTTGGCTTCTTTATCTGCTGTCATTTCTGTATTTTTTTTAAATCATTTGTTCATCTTTTTTGTTCTCATGCATGTATGTATTTCAAACGTCACTAGTTTCTGATGCCAAACCAGGGTCATGTGGATGAAATTCTAGCCCCTTGTTTGGAAGGACCTTTCTCAACAGCATAACCATTTTCATTAATAGCTGAGTATCAATAAGGCCCTCTTTATTATTTATATCTTGGGATCTTTCAACAGCAATGCCTGTTGGTGCTGAACAGTCATTCCCATGGCCAACAGAATTATTTCTAGTGCTTATATTTTTGTGTGTAGTTAATTTGGAACCATTCCATAGATGTGGATGTCTGGTGGCATCTGGGACAGGGGATCTAATACAGGTCTATTTGTATAGGGGTTGAAAAAAGCTTTGAAATTCTCAAGAAATCTCCTTTTAATTCTACCAGCAGAATTATTGTTCTCTTTCCCTCCTCCAGAGCCAGACTTACACTTTCCTGATAGATTGTTATCCACCTTTTCAACGCTTTGTACTTTAGAGTAACTAGCCTTTACTACAACAGTGTTCTCAGATGGCACTCTAAGTTATTGTCCTAGCTTTTGTTCTTGCTGCTTCACTCCCATACTCTGTTTCTTGTCCAGTAATTTCAGAGGGGTTTGAAAGGCTATAAATGCCACCTCTTGCTCCTCCAAGGCCTTCATTTCCTTCATTAATGGATGTTCCTCAAAGAGGTTATCCTTGATGGGTTTTATCGGGGAAGAGGCTACTTGGGGCAATACTGAACTTTGTGCCATTAATGCTTCTTTTCTCTCTCTACCAGATCAATTTGGTTCACACATGTCAAAATATAACTTGTGATTTTCTTTTCTGTTAAACTCCTCTTCTACTTTTTGTTTTTCCTACCTACATCCTTTTTGTTTTTCAGGGAATTAAGTGTAACAGTGATTTTTTTCTTAACCTTGTTTCCTTATTACAGAAACAAGGACAGAGGTAAAGCCAATAAAAAGTGTCTCTAGTAAGTTAACAAATCTTCTAAACACAAAGGATAATCAACGTACCAATAGTATTGAAGGTGCCAAATAAGGTCTGTTAAAATGTACAATAATTATGTATCAAAATACAATATACTGTGAGCTTACCTGAATTCAAACACAAAATTGTGTTTCAAACATATATGCACACCACACTCCTTGATAGTAAAGATGTAAATCTAATTTGCCTAACTCCACGGTGCACATTTCAAGAAACAGTTGAGTGACCTTTGGGATCCTTAGGTTCCAGTTGTTCTGGTAACACAGCTGGTTAGTGCAGCAGAACAGTATTCCAAGCAGACCTCAGTTCAAATCCCAGCTGAGGCACTTATTTCTTTTTCACTTCTAAAACTGTGTTTAAAACATATATGCACACTGCACTCCTTGATAATAAACATGGATTCAAACCACCAATCCTTTACCTGCTTAGTGAACACACATTCAGTGTGCCACTGAACTGCAGGTATGGGAATTACAGTTCCTGTGGAGTAGAGTTTCAGTCACAACCTGGAAAACAGGCGACTGGGGCTCTAATCCAGGCAAGCAATTTACAGTACCTTCAAAAAAGTTTTTCCTCACCTAAATTTACTTCTCATATAACTTGCCATTTCATCTCCACACCACCATGAGTTGCCATTATAGTGAGTTTCCATCTTGCGAAAAAATTTGAAAACAAATGTTTAAATCCCTGCCAGGATTCAAACAGTGTTTACCTGGATTTGAACTGCTGATTCTTTGGCTACTAAGCAAACACACATTTAGTGTGTCATTGAGCTACAGATGAGTGAGCTGCAGTTTCTGTGGCATAGAGGTTATATCATAACCTGCAAAACAGGTGACTTGGGATCTAATCCCAGCAGACGATATACCTTCACAGACTGTGGTTCTTAGCTAAATGAACTTGTTATATATTCCAATGTCACACCACTATGAATGCCACTCAAGTGAGTTTCCATGTTACAAAAAAAGAAAAATTAAAACAAATGTTTAAGTTCATGCAAGGATCTGAACCTCTTATTTTCTGCTTGTTAAGTGAACAAACATGCAGTGCTCCACTGAGCTGCAGACAAGTGAGGTGCAGTTCCTATGGTGTAGAGGCTATGTCACAACCGGCAAAACAGCAACTAGGGATCTAATCCCAGCTGGTGATTTACCTTCACAAATTGTTGTTCTTAGCTGAATTTTCTTCTCATATAATTTACTCATCCAGCTCTATACAACCAAGGATCACCACTCAAGTAAGTTCCATCTTTACAAAAATGTTTATGTTCCTACCAGGATTTGAATTGCTGATCCTTTGTTTAGGAGGCAAACACACGTTCAGTATGCCACTGAGCTGCAGGTGAGTAAGCTGCAGTTCCTATGATGTAGAGGTTATGTCAGAATCTGCAACACAAGCGGCTGTGGATCTAAGCCCAGCAGTGAAATAACTTCACAAATTATTGTTGTTAGCTGACTGTTCTTATATAATTTACTATTCCAGCTCCATACCACCATGGATCACACTCAAGTGCATTCCCATTAAAAAAAAAATTGGCATTGCTTACAGTAGATTTGAACCACTGACACTTTGCCTGCTAAGCAAACACACATTCAGTGTTCTACTGAACTGCAGGTAAGCACACTGCAGTTCCTATAATGTAGAGGTTATTTTACACCTGCAAAACAGGCAACTGAGGAATAGGGTCTAATCTCAGCAGGTTGTTTACCTTCAGAAACATAGGCGTGTATGGGATGGGGCTGACCCCAATTAAAACAGCAACAATCTGACATTTTTTTACAGGCTGTGTTAATGCAGAACCCTCCCCTCATTTACTTCTTGGCTAAACATTCACCCTCTCACAAAATCGAGAGTTGGGACTCGGGACAAGAGCTGACTCACTGGGAAGTGAGGTGAGACAGCACAGCGTGGGTGTGGCAGCACACGTGTGGAGAAAAGTGAGAGAAAGGGAAAAAGCATATGGGCAAGGTTAACACTGGCAGTCTGGGTGAAACGTATGTGTATGGCGAAGATCAGAAGAAGACTCTTGCAGCTGATTCAAACTTGGCTACTCCCTCCTCCAAGGCAGCTCAGTGCATGGCTGATGGTGGTCTGTGGGTACTGAGTAGGGGTGTGTGCCATGTACACAGCAGCAGCTAATCACAGAGACAGCAGGTAAGGGTTGGGGGAAAAGATGAAGATATAGTACTGGCCTGAAAATGGGTTCTGAATTGGTGTCCTACTGCTTGGAGTGATCACAGTTTCTGCTGTAAGATGGTACAGTTACAGTAGGCACTAGGCACAGTGTGAATTTCAGCATGCTTACTTGGATGCTGATCCTGGAGAGACACCCCCATGAGACTTAGAACCTGGCCTGCCAACTTTAAAATAAAACAAATTGACATCAGAAGCACAACAGACTGCTTACTGTGGCTCTTAGTGACACCCTGAGATGCCACCAAATAGTCTCAGAGACTTTGTGCCAAGAACTCCTTCCAAACTTTCTTCTTGCTACTTACTGGGCAGCCATAGCCCACTCAACAGAGCAAACTGCAGCTTCCTGGCCATCAGAGGAACCTGTATCATGTAAGTCTGATGCAAATTATTACTGCTATGTGAAGAGTACTCGGGAGGGCAGCGTGCTTCTCAGCTTTCTTTTTTTTTGGGGGGGGGCACTATACTGTAACTGGAAGTGTACCAATGACTGCAGACTGATAGGAGAAATTCCTTCATACTTACTGTAATTTCCTTTTCTGCTAGCTCCAACATTGTCAAAGGGGAGTTAATACATATGGGTAATAAACACCCTTACTAGAGCAGTGGCACAGCCCAAAAGCTGTCAGTCAGCATAGAACCCTGGTCACATGACATTCTGAGAGCCAAGACTCTCCAGTCACCTCGGTCCATGCAGTATCTATACACTTCTGTCTACCCAATAATCTGAAAAATGCTCAGGTCAACAAACTCTGCTTAACTTAACACAGGCAATGTACATGTACAAGGATCTGATTTTAAAGCACAGATAACTTGATGCCCTACCATACTCTGGAAAGTAGGCTGGTGGATCCCTCCGATCAAATCTGTTGTCCTTTCCTGAAGGTGTCCAACCACTGGTCTCGTAACAAGGATGGCATTCTGCTTAAAACACTTGTAACATAAAGATGTATAAACAGTAACAACTGTAAGCATAACTGCAAAATAAGATAGGCACTAACCTGTTACAAGGAAAAACACTACCCAATGTTCAAAAATCACCTGCTCATCTGTGTGCCTTCAATCCAATAAGCTGCAAATGTTTTGCTGTTAGCAGATAGGCTGGATAAGCCACTCAAATTACCACCCATGCTGAAATGCAAAATCCTGAGCTATAGCAGACAATATTCTCCAACAGAAGCCATGTGCTCCTGGAAGAAGCCCCACTGACAACACTGGAGCTAACAGAAAAGGAAATTACGGTGGGTATGAATGAATTTCTCTTTTTTGTATTGCTCCACCTTGTCAATGGGGAGTTAATATATATATATATATATGGGTTCTAAGAAGCAGTACCCATTACCAATTGGGTGGGGGAGAATACTGTCCCATATATAACCCATACGGGCAAAAAATAATCTACTAACCACTGCTTGCAAAACTCTGTGACTGAAGGCTGCATCAGCAGAACTTTGAACATCCAATCTGCAGTGCTTAGTGAGTGTATGAACAGAGGACTAAGTTGCCACTATGCACAACTCTAACACTGATGCCTCCCCTCTCTCTGCCCAGCAAGTAGCCAGAGCCTTGGTGGAGTGAGCTTTGATGAGGGCTGGAGCTTTCTTCTTCTCTAATGTATTGGCCTTGGCTATGAGAGCCCTCACGCACCTAGACAAGGTGACCCTGGAAGCTTTCCGACTCTTTTTTGGTTGTTCCAAAAATAAAAAACAGACTTTCAGACTTCCTGAACTCTGTTGCCTTTTTAAGGTACGTCCTGATTGCCCTGCACATATCCAACTTGTGCAACTTATGCTCCTTCGTATTTGCCAGCTTAGGACAGAAAGAAGGTAGACAGATTCCCTGATTTACACGAAAGGCTGTAGGCATCTTAGGAACAAAAGGTGGCACTGTCCTCAATACTATACTACCTTTTCTTTATGAACAATAAGGTAAGGATCTTTGTGGGACAGCACCTGAAGTTCGCCAGTCCTTCTGGCACAGCAGATTGTAATTAGGAAACTTACCTTGTTCAACAAGGTATCAAACTGCACTGATGAAAAAGGCTCGAAAGGTGCCTTACAACAAGGACTCAGCACTAGATTCAGGTCCCACGGGGTACTGGAAAACAAAAAATTTTCTGCTTGAGCTAACCACTCTAATAAAATGGATAATCTTCCAACTGGTCTCCAGGGAACTACCCAGGGCTGCTTCTTGTGTGGACACCTGACCTCTCAGGGTGCTCAACGCATGCCCTTTGTCTACCCCCACTTGCAAAAAATCCAAAATCGATAAAGCCAGGAGTAAAACCAGTCAGGGATGTCTGTACTCTGCTTTCGAATTTATACTTATTAAAGATTGATCCTGAAACCTAGTGCTGGTATTTGTTTTGCAGCTGACATCCATAAATTGTCCACTGTGGCATCCCCCTGAAAAGCAGATGCCATTGATATCAGCTGCAAAATGTTCTCCCCTTCTGAAATAGTAGGGAGGGTGAAACTATCCAGGGCCATGATCCATTAGTTCAATGCCCTGGAAACAATAAAGGATCCATATGAGGTGTAAAGGTTTACCCCATTCAAGGTAAAAACTCATCTGCAGGAGGCGTCCATCCTCTTATCGTGGGCATTGGTTAGGGCCAATGAACCCTCAATATGTATACTTGTGCACTTAACAGAATTATGCACAGCCTTATCTACTAAAGGGAGAACCTCCCACTTCTGGGAGATCTCCTTCAAAAAGGTATAACATCTCACCCTCAGTCTAGGGAAATGCTTGTACTTATCTGTGCCATCCCTTCCTGCTCAATGATCTGGTCACAGCGGGTGCAGAGAAGGAAGCAGACATGATTAGATTTACATCCAAGGACTCCGATCCATCCACTCTCCCTCCTCATCAAGTAGTATGGATGAGTCAAAGATTTTTCCCTTGGCCCTCTGTATCCTCATTTTGACACTTAACATTTTCAAGGATGGGGGTTGCCTGCAGATCTAGGTGAGCATTAATTTAATGTTCTGATGCACCTGGATGTGCCTTTATGGGCACCCCAGATGTGAGGGCCCACCTTGGGTTCAGATGTGTTGGTAGGAATGTCCTGCAGAAAAAAAGTTACATACTTACCGTAACAGTAGATCTTCGAAAGAATCTCTTTCATCAAGCCACAACTATGGAACTATAACCACCCAGTGCTAGGATCACATGGAAACTCTTTGCAGGCAGTCCAATAGAGGCCACCCACAACAACGTCCTACATTGGAACTTCCCACATAAACGTGGACGGCCCTTTCCCTCCTCAGTTCCCCACTGGAAATCATGCTTGGAGGACCTCCCTATAAGGAACTGGGAGAGAACCTATGGCTCTGCCTACCAAGTGAGGCAGGAAGCAGCAAGCAGACCTTTCTGGAGAAAGAGACAGGACTTAGAGTTCTAAATCCTTAAGAGGATGGAGGGTGGGACAGCATGGCCTGATGAGATTCTCTCGAAGATACACTGTTACAGTAAATAAGTAACTGTTCTATCTTTTGTGAGGATATCTTTTTCATCAGGCCTCACCTATAGAATGAGTCCCAAGCAGTAGTGAGAGTAAAACAGTCTACGTGGTTGGAGCCTACAGACCTAAGAAAGAAGGCCTTGAAGCAAATCTAGACCAAAGCCTGCCCTTTTCCTTGAGGCGATGTCTGGACTTCAGTGTTTAGTGAATGCGACGACAGTACTCCAGGCGGCAGCTGCACATACCTCAGTTGCAGAAACATTCTTGAACAAGCATTTGTCAATGCCAAGTGTTGCTTGCTGTCATTAGCAGTGGAAGTGCAGGAGTTAGACAGATGCAATATAGGAATGGCATTGAAGTATTAAACTGACGCCAACTCCACCCTCACCCAGCAGAGATGGACAGGCATTGGAGTGTGCCTTTGGGTTGTCGCCCATGACAGTCACGACATTTCACCTCACCCTACCCTTCAGACACTGACAAGTGTCGAGGTGTGCCCTGGGGTGTTTCAGCTTTACATTCACCTCACTCCATAAGGAATTATGCTGAAATGAGCACAGTATAGGAGAATGGGGTGAACTCTGGGTGTAAAGGGCCCAAGGCGCACCTCGATGCCTGTCACTGGCTGCAGGGTGGGGTGGAATGGCATGAGCATTACTGTCGACAATCCCAAGTCTCACCCCTGACGTCTGTCAGTCCCTACAGGGCAGGGTGTTGTAGTCGAAAATGCCTAATGCCCTGGGCGTTTCTTGGTATTTTTACTCCAAGTTTTCCACATGGGCTTTTTGTGACCCCACCGCATGAACAGTGACACTATCAGTTCATTAGCCGAAAGGTGATTTTGCACAGTGACTGCGCCATTTGGAGCCACAGGTGTGAAAACACATTTTGAATAAGATGTGAAAAGTGACAGGTGAACTGTTCATGAGGAGGTATAAAAATATGGCATTGTTGAAAATCTAGAGTGAAAATATAAAAACTGTAGGAAGCTGCTGCTGCAAGTAAAACTTTTAATGTACAATTAATGTAATTAGTTTGGGGATTTAGTTACACAGATTTTCAACATAGGCATTTTGGGACCTCCGCCATGAACAGTGTCACTGTGATTTTCTTAATCTGTCCTGAACACTAATTTCCCACAGCGACCGCTTATTCTGCGAGGGAAGTGCGAAAACACATTTCGGCCAGGGTGTGAAAAATTATAGCTGTACTGTTCATAAGGAGGTGTGGAAAAATGTCATTGTTGAAAATCTGGACAGAAAATATTAACAATTCGTGAACTGACAAGGGTGCCTGGAAATTGCGCGATGCACACTCGGAACACAGTCATTTTATGGACTTTTGTCATAAATTTTCAACACAGCCATTTTAACACCTCTGCTCATGAACAGCGTTACTGTGATTTTCTTAATGTGTCCCGAACACTGATTTCACACACCAACCGCGCCAATGTGCGCTACATGTGCAAAAACACATTTTGGGCAAGATATGAAAATGACGACTGTACTGTTCATAAGGAGGTGTGGTAAAATGGCAATGTTGAAAATCTGGAGCGAAAATATAAAAATTCTCAAAGCTCACGTAGTGCGAGAAACTGTGCAATGCACGCCAGAAATAGTCATTTTGGATTTTTTCACCAAATTTTCAACATAGGGTTTTGGGACCTAACTCATGAACTGTGACACTGTCGTTTATTAATCGGTCCTGAAAGGTGGTTCTGCGCAGTGACCACAAAATCATCTTTCGGGACCGAATAACAAAATGACAGTGACTTAGTTCATGAGGTGGGGACCCAAGGACCCCATGTTGAAAATTCAGTGAAAAAAATTCTGAAAAATGGCCGAGATATGCACCAAAGTTGGAAAAAAAACATTTATGCCATTATACAGCTCACTGGCATTTCTTCAGTTTGTGGTCAGCTTTGAAGAGTGCAGGCGTGTTCCCGGTCCACCGATGATCGTCGCGGCCGGCCTCCGGAAGTAAGTATGGGTGAGGCGGGGGTGTGGGGAGGTGGGCAGAGGGTGGGTGTGGGTTGGGAGGGGCAAGACAGTCAACGAGGGACCATTTTTTCTCATAGGTGTTTTTTTCCTTTTAAGGAAGACGACAGGACTTTTGCCACACTGGGGTGGGCAGGTGGAAGTTTGTTTGGGGGGGCAGTGGAGCCAACAGTGGATTGGGCACTCCGTTGGCCATACAGACTTCTGCCACGCTGTGGGCTCCAGTGTGGCACCTGGAAGTCTGTTTGGGGGGCAGTGGAGCTGACGGGGAATTTGGCACCCCCATCGGCCATACAGTGTCGCGGGGAGCGGATGAGCATGCTGGGGTGGGCCCCAGTGTGCTAATTGCGTTTGTTGGGGTACCAAGAAAACTGAGCTGTCTATGACAGTCGCTCAGATGCAGTGTTAACGCAGTAGGCACTTTGCATACTGCTGATGGCAGTATGCAAATTGCCTGCCGACGGCAGTATGCAAATTGCCTACACGTTACCACCGCTGATTGTAGCGGTCTTTTGCTTTGAACTGCACGCCACTGCATCTAAACTGCTGTCATAGTCAGCTCGGACATTTATTGGTCGCGGTGAGGGCTGCGCCTGCAAGGAAGAGCCAGGCATTGGAGGGTGGCACACCCACGGTACCCATGGTATATTTATGTTTCTTGCAACATGTGTGCAAGTAAACATAAAAAAGCAACAGAAGTGTCCATGGCTCTAAATGAATGGCCACAAACAACCTCAGGAAGTTCCTTAATGTACTTCCTGTAACAGAAAGTAATACAGTTAGTCAACCATTTGTACAGGCACTGGTTTAGAGACAGGCCATCCTCTTTCCCAGGGGCGAATGAAACAAAAAGCTGAGAGGACTTGCTGCAGTCCATCATACGGTGTATATAGTACCTGAGTATTTTATGTACAGTCATGGCCAAAAATATTGGCACCCTTGCACTTTTTCAAATAACTCACAATTTCTTCTAAACATAAGTTGAAATTAACAACAGTACAGTATTTGGTCTCCACAATTCTTAATTTCTCTGTTAATATTACAGAACCTTTGTTTTTGATTCAGAAGTGAATATATCCTTTTAAATCAGAAAATGAAAAGAAATGGCATTGACAAAATTATTGACACCATAGACTTAATATTTGGTAGCACAGCCTTTGGTCATAATAACTGCAGTCAACCACTTCCTATAGCCATGGATGAGCTTCCTGCACATCTCTACTGGCAGTTCGGCCCACTCTTCTTGTGCAAACTTCTCCAGTTCTCCCAGATTTGAAGGGTGCCTTCTCCCAGCTGCTGTTTTCAGATCTCTCCACAGGTTATGAGATTTAGATCTGGACTCATTGCTGGCCACTTCAGAACAGTCCAGCATCTTGTCTTGAACCATTCCTGGGTGCTTTGTGAAGTGTGTTTGGGGTCATTGTCCTGCTGGAAGACCCATGACCTTCGACGGAGACCCAGCTTTCTGACACTGGGTTCAACATTGCACTCCAAAATGGCCTGGTAATCTCCAGATTTCATGATGCCATGCACACGTTCAAGGCACCCAGTGCCAGAGGCAGCACAGCAACCCCAAAACATCACTGAACCTCCTCCAAGTTTGACTGTAGGGAAGGTGTTCTTTTCTTTGAAGGCTTCATTTTGTTTTCTGTAAACATAGAGATGATGTGCTTTACCAAAAAGCTCCAATTTGGTCTCATCTGTCCACGGGACATTCTCTCAGAAGGATTTTGGCTTGTTCAGGTGTGTTTTGGCAAACCCCGGTCGGGCTTTCTTATGTCTCTCTCTCAGCAGTGGGGTCCTCCTGGGCCTCCTACCATAAAACCCCCTTTCATTGAGTTGGCGACGGATGGTGCGAGTTGAAACTGTCATACCTTGTGTCTGAAGGTCAGCTTGAATCTGTTTGGCAGTTGATCGAGGTGCTTTCTCCACCATTCGAACAATCCTGCGCTGCAATCTTCGATCAAGTTTTCTCTTGCGGCCACGTCCAGGGAGGTTGGCTACAGTGCCATGGGCCTTAAACATACTGATAACATTACGTACGGTGGAAACAGGAACATCAAGGTCTCTGGAGATTGATTTGTAGCCTTGAGATTGTCCATGCTTGGCTACAGTCTTCTGTCTGACCTCCTCAGACAATTCTCTGGCTGTCTCTTTTCTTCATGCTCATTACGGTACACACAGTGACACAAAACAGGAGAATGAGTCCTTTTCTCTATTCAAACAGGTTGAATGAGTGATTTTTATATTACGGGAACTGCAACTCACCACAGGTGAGTTCAATTCCAAAGTGAAGGAGAATCACCTGCTTGAAATCTAATTATTTCTAACTACTTCTAAAAGGTGCCAATAATTTTGTCTGGGCCATTTAAGGATTTCTGTGTGTAATAAGCTAAGACTTAGTAAATTTTTCTGCTTTTTGTGTTTTATTCCACTGCAAACCAAAGAAATACATATGTGGATACCAAAATATTTTTTAATTTCAACAATTTTCTGGAAGGAATGGTGCATTACTAGAAAAAACTGCAAGGGCGCCAATATTTTTGGCCACGGCTGTATATCTAAAGTATAGAGCAATGCTTCTCCTGGATTGGCTTGCTCATGAAAATAAATTGGTAGGTGGATGGTTTTATACAAAGTAAACTCAGGCACCACCCTTGGTAGAAACTTAGGATTGGTTCGCAACAACACTCTGTCTTCATGAAAAATCAAATAAGAAGGCTCACACATTAAAGCCTGAAGCTCTGAAATTCTTTGAGCAGAAGTAATAGCACTAAAAATAACGCTTACCAAGACAGAAAGCATAGGGAACAAGTCAGGCTGGATCAAAAGGAGCCAATGTAAGCTCTTCCAAAATAAAATTCAGGTCCCAGGCCGGGACTGGATTGTGGATAGGAGGCTTCAAGTGCAAAATGCCACTCAAAAACATATGGGCCACCTCCAGTTGAGCAACCCTATGACCATCAATAGACACATGGAAAGCTGAAATGACAGCAAAGTGCACTTAAATAGAAGAGTATTGCAGGTCTGCATCTGACAAGGACAGCAAATACTGAAGGACCTGATTTACTGGACAGGTAAAAGGATCAAGTTTATTTATTTCAGATTCAAATTATTATCTTTGAGCCAAGCAGGCTCTTTTACAAAGGTTCCAAGTCAAAAAGATGCTATACAATACAATACAATACATAGGTTACAAATATGGTACATAAGGCAAGGTAATTCATACACCGATATACAAAAGATTGGCAGTTACAGAAGTGCAAAAAAGTTTAACAATAGCATCAATTCTCATTTACACAGTAATAATAGTAATACTTAACACAGTTATGTTACTAAGTGCAGGACAGTGGGGTGGTAGCAGCCTGAGAAGCGGCCCACAAAGCAAAGTGCTTCCACTTCACAGAATAGGTGGCTCTTTTGGAAGGTTTTCTGGCAGTCACCAAGACACGTCACCTTTTGTGACACCCCAAACTGAACAATGGTTATGTCTTCAGGAGCCATGCATGAAGGCTGAGCAATCTGAGGTCCAGATGGACTAGGATTCCCAGTTCTTGTGACAGTAGACCAAGGCATACTGGTAGAGGTATTGGTGGTTCCATTGCCAATTGCTCCAGTAAGGGGAAACCAAATCTGATGAGGCCAGAGAAGGGCAATGAGTATCAGGGTGGCACCCTCCATAGTTTGATTAGCACTCTCTGAATTAGAGGGAAGGAAAGAAAGGCATACAGGAACCTCCCTTTCCAAGAAAGGGACAAAACATCTCGCCAGAAAACTTCAGGTCCTGGAACGAGCGAGCAGAAAAAGTGGCAGTTCTGCATTGTATGGGGATATAAAAAAGTCCAAGTCTGGATGACCCCACCTGTCAAACAGGCCTTCAGTAAAAGAAGTCAGCAGTTCCAAGTCATGCATCCTGGACTGTGACTTGCTTAACCTGTCTGACAGGACATTTTGGACCCCTGGAACAAGTACTAATGATAGTTCTAGACTGCGTTTTGGATCTCAATACCAGACTTTAATTGCCTATCTGCACAGGGCGTAGGTATGAGTTCCCCCTTGGTTGTCGATGTAATGCATCACACTTACGTTGTCCATTTGTATTAACAGAGGACCCAGAGATAAATAAGTCTGGAAGGCCTGTACGTCATACAGGACATCTCTCATTTCTTGGACAGTTACATGTAGGGTGCTCTCCACTTTGGTCCATGTACCCTGTGTCTGATGGTGCCCCACAGCCCATCCCCAAGGCACCTATAATGAGAATCTGATGAGGACAGGAGAGTAGGAAAGGAATTCCCTTAAGCAAATGACTGGGTTCCATCCACTACTAAAGTACCTTTCCGGCAGGGGAGGTAAGTAGAACTTTCTGTTCTGGGTCATCTGTACATTGGTCCCACTGGACTCTTAGTATCCACTGAGGGATGCCCATGTACAATCTGGGCAGTGGCACTGTTGTGATGGCCACTGCCATCAGGCCTAGGAGTCTCAGGAATGTCCCTGGCTAACTTACCTGTTGTCATAGACCATATAGGCCTGTGCAATCAGATGCTCAGCCCTGTCCTTGGCCAGGAAGGCTAGGCCTTGGGCTGTGTCCATGACTGCCCATATGTACTGCAGATGTTGGCAAGGGGTCAGGACTGACTTTGGCATACTGATGGTAATCCCTAGAGCATGGAACAGGTGTCTGGTGCATTCTGTGGTGTGAAAAAGCTGCTCCTTGGAGTAAGCTTTGAGAAGCCAGTTGTCCAGGTAGGGGAAAATATATAGGCCTTCCCTGTGGAGGGCCACTGCCACTACTGCTAAATATTTGGTAAAGACTTGTGGTGCACATGACAAGCCAAAGGGCAATACTCTGAACTGGTAGTGTTCCCCCGGAACAGGCATCTTAGATATTTCCTGTGAGGGGGTCAATTCTTGTTATGCAGATAGGCATCCTGCATATCCAGGGAACAAATCCAGTCCTCTACTTGCAGCAGTGGAGGTAGGCCTTGCAGAGTGGCCATTCTGAACTCCTTGTACTCTATGAAAAAGTTCAGATCTCTGAGATCTAGAATGGGTCTTAGATCATCTGTCCGTTTTGGAACTATTTATTGTTTTTTTGGGAACTGGACAAGTACACTAGACAACCAAGTGCCTATTATCAGGTACAACCCAGGAAGTAACGAGAATAGAACCCTGTGTTCCTTTGTTTCCAGAGGACAGGTTCTGTTCTTTTCTGTAGTAAGGTATGAATCTCCTCCAGAAACAATAGGATGTGCTCTGAAGGGTAATGGGAAGGCACTTGTGTATGATCTAGAGGTAATTCCAGAAATTCCAGAGCATGGCCTTATGCTATATCTGCAGGACCCAGACATCTGATGTCATCTTCCTCCATTGGTTTAGGTGGAGTGAGAGGCAACCCAAAAAACCCACCCCTGGGGGATTTGGTGGTGGTGGTGGTGGGGGGGGGTGAAGAAAGAGTCAGGCTGAGCCGGTTGCTGTGGCTGCTGCCACAGTGCCACCTGTAGAGGCTTTTGAGTTATCATCTGGGGTGGCTCCTGGTGGAGGTTGCGCTGCTTTGCCCTTTCTCTGCTGTCTGACAAAAGAGCAGTGTCTGGTACTGGTTGGATGATATGACACCCTCTGTTGACTCTTTGTTTGAGTGTGATAGAAGGAATGGATAGATTTCAGGGCTGTGCCTGAGGCCTGTAAATCAGAGAGAGGATGTCTTGCACATCTGAGCTAAGCAATTTATATACTCTGAATGGGGCACTGAGGATGGATTGCTGGACATCTTTCACAAAGTCAGCCAGTCTGAGCCAGGAGTACCTCCTGAGGCATATGGCAGAGGCTGCTGTCCTGGCAGAAGCATCCGAGATGTCATATGCAAAACACAGGAGGTGTTTGCCTATGTTGCCAACTGCTGTGATAGCCTTTAATATCTCCTGCTTAGGAGTACCTTCTGGGACGGCCTGAGCAGCTGCTATGGCATTTCTCCAGAGAGTATGTTGGTATTTGACCACATGGGCTGGGGAGTTTGCAATTCTCAGGTCCACAGAGGCAGAAGCAAATGTTCTTTTGCCCAAGACATCAAGCCTCCTGGACTCATCAGGAGGAAGGGAACTTCGGTGTTTTAGTGCCTTAGACCTGTCATAGATAGCATTTATGACAACATAATTAATTTCAGGTTGGCCTGTGAAAAAAGGCTTGCCTGAGGGAGCCCTAATACATCTTGTCTGCCTTCCTGGGTATGCCAGGCAGCAAGGGTGGCATCCTCCAATGCAGGCAGGAGGGGAGGAATGATGATGGGTGAGGAATCATAGAAGACCACAAGGTCCATCCAGTCTGCCCATTTTACCAATCTGGCAGCTCTAAGAAGTCCACCAGGTTTTTCTTAGTAATGTCCTGCTCATCTAAATCAAATCCCATGGCAGATTGAAGTTCCTGCATCATGGTGATAAAAGGGGGATCCTGACGGGGAGACCTAGGTGTACATACCACAGTCTTTACTCCCTGTGGATACAGTGGAGCTGGTCCTTTCATAGGAGTTCACATTATCCTCTTTCTCCTCCTGTTTAAATCAGTTCTGGAGTGTACTCCTCCCCACCAACATGTGTGATAGGGCACAGGAAAGAAGCAGGTGAAGTCATCAATGGCCGAGAGGGAATCTGGCACATTGATTTAGCAGGCGTTGACACTAGGGTTTGAAATGCTGGCACCACTGATGTATCCTCTTGTAATGGAGAAGGAGGGGGCAGGCGCTTAAGTATATCTGTAAAGAACGAGAGGACTGCCTGCATGTTAGCACCTGTTTAGTCAATAGAAATAGCGGATGATGTCGAAGAGGGAGGCACAGTCCCTGACGTCGACAGCGACTCACTAGCAGTAACAGGCCTGGTGGCACTTGTAGCCTGCCTGGACCAGCTTGAGTGTTGATGGACTGGGTGGCTGGTGGAGTCACTGCTATAGTGGTCGACAACTAGTGCTGAAGTGGTCATGCCAAAGCGGACAGGTGACGGTGAGTGAACCGGGGAGGTCTTGTCTTTGCTGCGCTCCCTCTCCCGGTGATTGTGCTTGTGCTGCCCTGATGCTTTTCCCCCAAAACTTGGAAGAGTGAGGGCCCAAGGAACAGGCTTGCGATGTGGTGGAGCTCTTCTCCTGGAGCTTTTTCTCCGTCCTGGCCACCTGATGCTTCAGGAGGTGGGTTTCCAAAGCATTCTGCTGGCATCGCCAGGTAGCAGTGTTAAATTTTCTGCAGATCTGACAGGCCTTCTTGATGTGGGCCGATCCTTGGACAGTATATGCTGATGTCGTGTGAGTTGTCTGAATATATTTTCTCACCTAATTCGCAGTATTTAAACAGTTTCAATGGCTCTTTAGTTAACATACATGTCGTCGAAAATCACTTTATAAAAGGTGATAAGTAACTAAGGTGAGAAACAAATGGAAAACGTCAATGGTAACGATGGCGTTTCAGTTGAGGGTCCAGAGCGAGTATGGCTGATGGTGGCAAAAGAACTGAGGAGGTAAGGGGCCGCCCAGGTTTATATGGAAGTGCTGAAATAGGACGCCGTCAGGCAGCCCCTAGTGAATTGCTTGTACTGCAGTGGCCCTAGTGCCTGGTGACCATAGTTCCATAGGTGTGGCCTGATGAAAGAGAGATATCCTCGAAGTACATCACCAGAACTAGCAGCTCATATAAGAGCAAAAAGGATTTGTAAAACTCATCCCTGTGTAACCCCTAGATGGCGCTATCCCAGGGGCTACTACCCCTGCCTGATTTGCCACTAACAGGTTGAGGGGCCTGGATCCAATGGCGGGTGCCTCCACCCAGAGGTCAGGGTTTGCAATAGTTAAACTAACTTGGTCACAGCCCTCTGGGACACTGCAACCCCCTTTCTTCCCACTAGTGGCCCACACAATATATCAGAATTACCTTCACAGTATACACTTACCCCCAGGATTGGTTCCGCACTGGGACCTCCTGTGAAATGAGATACAGTGCAACAATCACAGTACAGTACTTTAACATAGACAAATACCCTAGGCAGTATAACTTTGCTGAAACAAGCAGCTCTGATTTATTTAGGGGATATAACAAGGACAGGGGAAAATCAGGTTAATTAGCTTATCACTCTAATAATCTACCTATGGCTCTGTACACAGGCTATCCCTATCAGTTACTGTCCCTGGGTACCCAAGCCCTAGTGGCTAGTCCAACCGTGGCAGCTGGTAGGGGCCCTTCACACAGAGAAAGGAGAATTAAACAGTCAGCAGTACAGTAATTCCATTTGGATTTAATGTGGCAATTCAACAGGAAGCGACCTGAATTGAGTACTCACACGACCTCCAAATAAGATAGAAGGTCCTTCAATGTCAGCAGGAGCTCACTCGAGGTACACAAACCTCTTCACACATCCATATAAAAGCCTATACCAGGCAGGCTGCATGTGTGTCGATCATAATTACTGCACAATACCGGGGAGACACACAGCAGATTCAGTTCCTGACAGACCGATTGCAATTTTCAGCAATTCCTCCAGTCTTCACAGGGTGAGCCTGGTTTCTACTCTTCAGAGATCCTTGATTCTTTTCACAGGACGGATTCAGTCCTAACAAGCTGTTACACAAGCTGCAGACCGGAATTCTGGGCCTTACACGTTTTGACTAAAACTGCACACTGAAAAAGCACAGGGCTCCTTCCTTCTTCACTGCCAAAGCTCAACTGAAACTCCAACCGACAAAACCGGCACTTCCTTTGAGTTCCTCCCAGTTCTTGACTGGATTGGCTGTCACTCACAAAGACTGCTGCTGTTGGTCCAAAAAGGCACTGAAGTCTAAACTACATCTCCCAGAGTCACTGCCCATACAATCCTCTTGTGGCTGGCTCAGATTATGAGTCCAAGTTCTGATTCGTCCAAGGCACCATTTTAGAGCTAGCTTACCTCACACTGATTGGTCCAGTTCAGCAGTTCAAAACTAGAATGGGGAACTAGCAGACACAGTTCTGACTGCAAAGAAAGCAGGTTAGACAAACTGTAATTTCATTATTACTCTAAATAATTTCTGGCAAACAGTTACATCTTTCAGATAGGTTCCCTTTGCACCCTAGTGACTGCAAAATGAAGTGAATTGGCAGCAGCTTGGGTGGTACTCAATCAAAAGAAACACACAGTCCCCCATACAAACTAATTATGTCTGCAAGCAGACAGCTCTTAAAGAGACAGTACCAGAGGTTCTAAAAACACTCACTGATAAATGGCTTAAATGCCAAACACCATTCAGGCTTGGAGCATTCAAGCAAGCTCCTGGAAGTCTTTTGGGAACCCCCATTTGCAGGGGGGTTACACCTGCAATTGCCAGATGGTACCCCATGTGCTCCCCCCAGCTCGGGGGTTCGGCTGGGGAGAACCGAAATAGGCATGTTAGAGAGCATTACACAGTTAAGGCAATAAGACCAAAAGGGAGAGGGTCTCAGCATTCTCCTGCAGGTCTTACATCTCTTAACAACCATAGGTCTCCATTACACCATGGTGCCAGGATCTACCAGCCAATGCAGCACCACCAAGAAAATAACAGAAAATAAAATAATCCTCTGTAAGCTGAACTGCTGACTCACTGCACAGCCCCTGTAGCACTCTGCTGCCCTCTGGCTGTAAGCAATCTGGGGAGCAGGTCCAATGTATTCCATAACTAGGAGGAGGGGCTGAGTGAGTCAGAGTTCTGAGTGGATGCTGGTTTGGACTGCACTACTAGGACTCTCTCACTCAGTTTGCTGTATTAAAACAGAGTCTGTGAGTGTTACTCACAGACAGGACTTGAGGAGGGTTTTTTTGTAACAAGATAAGTGGGGTAAGTTGTGGAGAAACTTGCTGAACTTGTGATTTTGTTTTTGTCTGTAAGTTAATTTGAAAGCACAGTAGCCCACATTTTAAGGGCCTTAAACTAGAGCTGTGTTTTTGCCCTGTAGTTTACAGAAGAGTCTTTTTTTACCTGCTTGGTTTTTGTAGACACCGAGTACCAAAGGATCAACACCCCCCATTCCCAAACTACCCTCAGGTGTTCTACCTTTATAGTGGAAGGCCAAGCCACACTTACTTAAAGATGCAGGAACAGTTAGGCAGCACAGCACAAGCAATAGCCTAGCTGGTATATAGGGAGAATTACAAAAGGTGTAGCTAGCAACTAGGTCCACAAGGGTACACACAAGAGGAGGAGGGAGAAGATGTAAGTCACTACAGAAGGAGAGAAAGACAGGAAGAGAAGTAAAAAAAGGGTTAGGAGGGGAGAAATATCAGCAGCAAAGGATGATGCAGGGAGTGGTGCAGTGCTCTGGCTGTGGTGCAGGAGTCTTCGGAAAAACATTCTGGTTACTGCGGTGCTTCCCCATTTGCAGGCACCTCTCTGAGCTGAGGGTGGAGGTTGCCAGTCTCTGGGCCGAGCTGGCAGGAATACTGGGGACATTTGCCCCCACCCAGAGGCCACTGGGTCCCCAGCCAATGACACAATGGCCACCCAGGCAGATGGCAGGATAGACTATGGTGGGCTCAGGAAGGTTCAGGGGAGGGGGGTAGAGACACATCACACATCCCCCATCCAGTCCAGCTCATGAACCCCTACACTGTGTGGTGGGAGGAAGAGAACCCCATAGGAAGAAGAAGTTACTTCTGTTGGGGGACTCAATTGTCCGGGGAATGGATTTGGGCACAGATAGTAGAGAGGAAAGGGAGGTAAACCGCCTTCCAGGAGGCACAGCTTGGAAAGAGTGGGAGCGCATCCAGAGGATCACTGAAGCTGTGGCAAGGAGGGGAGGGCTGGAGGTCATTATCCACTTGGGGACAAATGACCTATACAAGGATAAGGCAAGCCTTGAGCAGGTGAAGGAGGACTTTACAGTGTTGGGAGGGTGCCTGGGGAAGGTAGCAAGCTCTGTGACATTTTCGGAGGTGCTTCCAGTCTACGGTGGGGGGGGGGGGAAACTTTATATTAGTAATGTCATCGAGGCACAGATCACGAAGCATAAGGAAAACCAGGAGCAGTTGTAGAATTCAACAGAACTATTTATTTGCAGTTGCAGTAACATATAAAAAAAATCTTGCTCAGACTATGTACAGAGAGAGAAAAAAAATCTTTCTTGTAACACTCTCTGTCTTGTTCTTCCAAAACAAAAAACCTCTGTCTGCAATTGTAGCTTAGCTATTTTATAAGGTTTTTCAACCCCCATCCTTAGCAAGCATCCTGTTCTAGCAAAACATTTTGTTCTCGTCAATTTCGGGCTGGATTTGCTAGAACAGTGAGCTTCCTGAAGTCCCCACAGCAGCTGCAAAAGGCTGAGACATTTGTACTCAAGTAACCTCTAGTTTTCTACGGTCATCTCAAATCATAAATAAATATATATATATATAAATATATATATATACACACACACATACACGTTTGAACAGTAACACCAGATATTTTCTATACAAACGCAATCCCATTATCAATTTAATTTCCATATATTGATTTGCACATATTCTTATATTACCAGATGTAGATATGCAAGGGGGGAAAAACAGACAGCAAGAGACAACAGAGAGACAGTGAGAGGCAAAGAATTGCAAGACTGTTCGGGTTGATCAAGTCCGAAGTCTCACAGGAAAATTTGGTTGCGCAACCAGACAGAGAAGAGAGAAAAGAAAGAATACAAATCCTTGCATTTAAATACTTCCTCCAAAACAAATGGGACAGGGTCCTGTTCTACCCTGTCACAAGTAACTTTAAAACATGGTGGAAAGGCTGGTGCAATGAGAAAGGGTATGTCTTCATTGGGGACTGGGGACCGACCTGGAGTGATACAGCCCTGCACAGTGAGGATGGACTGCATCTGTACAGCAAGGGGAAGGCAGCCCTCAATGAACAGTCTAAATGCTTTGCTGATGAGCGTTTAAACTAGCTGGGGGGGAGGGCAACAGGAGCAGGGATACTCAGGCAGCCCACCCCCAAATGGTAGAGAAAGCAGAACAATGGAGCAGGAAGAAGAGTTGATATCAAGGTCATCAGAGTCAGACAGAAAGGGAGTAGGAAAGGAATCGGGGAACACAAGAGAAAAATATCAGGAAAGGGGGGGAGATGCAGGGGACCAAAAACAGGAAGAGAGAGAGAGAGAGGTCAAGGCAGTACAACTTGAAAGGTCATGGTGACAAATGCATGCAGCCTAGGAAATGAAGTCCCAGACATGGAGGCCTTAATAACATGAAGCAGACCTGGACATAACAACAATAGCTGAAACCTGGTACACAGCTAATCAAGAGTGGGAAACAAATGTACCAGGATATGTTCTATTCAGGAGGGACAGGGAGGGCAAAAAGGGAGGGGGAGTAGCCCTGTACGTCAGAGATGGTATAATGGCAACACAGGTACAGGGTAGGCGGGGGGCCGAGGCACTGTGAGTCACCTTTCAACATGAAAATGGCACAGCAATAAACATAAGGGTGATACAGGCCTCCAGGACAGGGAGCTAGTGGAGGAAATACACAAGATGGCAATGAAAGGTAAAATTCTACTGATGGGGGATTTCAATATGCCAGACATGAATTGGGACAACAGTGTAGCTGCTTCAGCCAGAAGCAGAGGCATCCTTGATTCACTCCAGGAGGCTGGACTCAGGCAGCTTGTTCTTGATGCCACCAGAGACAGAGCAATTCTGGATCTAGTAATGACCAACGGGGATCGAATCACAGATGTCCAGGTAGAAGGGCAACTGGGATCCAGCGATCACAACATTGTGTGGTTCAGCATAGGGACAGAGACTCACTCAAGTCATACTAGGACAAAGGTTTTGGATTTCAAAAATGCTGACTTCGCTGAAATGGAAAGGGGTATCAAAAGAGCCCTGGAGAGAACGGGAGCAGGAGGGGAAGTGGAAGAACAGTGCAAGTGTCTGAAGGAAGCCTTACTGGAAATAACAAACCAATGCATCAGATTGGTATCCAAAGTCAAGAGAAGGAGAAAGCCACTGTGGCTCTCAAGAGAGGTGGCAGTTAAGGTCAGGGCAAAACGGAAAGGGTTCAGGAAATATAAGGAGACCCAAAGGGAAGAGGACAGGGAGGAGTACCTTGAGTGTCTAAGGGAAGCAGGAAAGGCAGAAAGGAGAGCAAAGGCATGGACTGAGGAAGGTTTAGCACAGTCAGTTAAGAAAGGGGACAAGACATTCTTCAGATACACCAGTGAAAGGAGGAAAAACAAGGGGGATTGCAAGGTTCAAGGAAGAGGGAGGGGAATGCAAGGAGGGTGACATGGAGGCAGAAATACTGAATAAATATTTCTGTTCAGTATTCACAGGAGAGGGGGAGGGACAGGGGCCCCAGCAATACAGCAGTACCTAGAGTACTGCATGCAGTACTGGCGTCCATATCTGAAGAGGGACATTAAGTTACTGGAGGGCGTGCAGCGCAGAGCGACAAAGATGACTGCGGGGGCTGGGGACTTATCATACGAGGAGGTTGAAGGAGTTGAACATGTACTCACTGGAGGAGAGGAGAGACAGGGGTGACATGATTGAAACCTTTAAATACATGAAAGGAATAAACAAGAGCGGTACAGAGGGCTGTTCAAAGTAAAGGAGGGAGGGCCACCAGGGCCTATATGATGAGACTGGAGCAAGGAGGCTGTCAGGAGGGAGATGAGGCGACACTTTTTACAGAGAGGGTGGTGGCTGGGTGGAATGCGCTACCTGCTGAAGTGGTATGCAGTAGAACAGTGGACTGCTTCAAATGAGGATGGGACAGGACAAGGGGGAGGGTTAATGAAGGGGAAGGGTGGAAGGGAGGGGCAGCTGCAGAATAAGGGGTGCTAGCTGCACATTCGAGCAGACTTGATAGACCTCTAGGCCTTTATCTGTTGGCAAATTTCGTATGTTCATAAGGGGGTGAAGAGGTGGACAATGGTCCATTTATAGGGGAAAGAGTCCTGCAGGAGCTCATTAAATTGAAGGTGGACAAAGCGATGGAACCAGATGGCATACACCCAAGGATATTAAGAGAACTACGAAGGGAGATAGCAAAACCTCTGATAGCCATGTTCACAGAGTCATACAACACAGGGGTGGTACCAAAGGATTGGAGGAGGGCACTTGTGGTCCCTCTACACAAATCCGGCAGCAGGGAGGAGGCCGGTCAGCCTCACCTCAGTACTGGGCAAGATCATGGAGACATTGCCTAAAGAAAGGATAGGGGGCATCTAGAAGCCATCAGAGACCAGGACCATAGGCAACATGGATTCACAGCGGGAAGGTCATGGCAGACAAAGCTGGTTGATTTCTTCAACTGGGTGACAAAGTAAGTAAATCAGGGTGGGGCAGAGGACGTCACTTACCTTGATTTCAGCAAAGCCTTTGACACCATCCCACATAGGAGGCTGATAAACAAGCTGGGTAGACTGGGCATGGGGGACAGGGTGGTAAACTAGGTTAGAAACTGGTTAACAGACAGGAAGCAGAGGGCGGTGGTAAATGGGGTGCAGTCTGGGGAGAGGGAGTGACCAGTGGGATGCCTCAGAGATCGGTCCCAGGGTCAATCCTGTTCAATATCTTCAATAGCGACATTGCAGAAGGGCTGGAGGGAAAGGTCTGCCTGTCTGCAGATGACACCAAGATCTGTAAGAGTAGCTGCCCCAGAGGGGGTGGAGAAAATGAGGAGGGACCTGGGGAAGTTTGAAAAATGGTCTGAGGACTGGCAACTGAAGTTTAATTCAAAAAAGTGCAAAATTATGCACCTGGGACACAGACCCCCTGGAGAAAGCTACAGGATGGGGATGGAGGGGGAGTTGCTGACAGGCACAAAGGAGGAAAGGTACCTGGGGGTTATTATTTTAGACGACCTGAAAATGTTAAAGCAGAGTGGTAAGGGAACTGGGAGGGCCAGTGGCATGCTGGGTGCACAGGCAGTGGTATCACCAGCAGAAGGAGGGAGGTAGTGATGCCATTATATAAAACCAAGGTCAGGCCTCACATGGTGTACTATGCACAGTTCTGGGAGGCCACACCTTCGTAAGGACATTAACAGGCTGGAAATGGTCCAGAGAAGGGCGACTAAGATGGTACAGGGCTTGCAACACAAGACTTATGAGGAAAGATTAGGGAACCTCAATATGTACTCACTGGAAGAGAGAGAAGGGAAAGAGGGGACATGACAGAAACATTCAAGTACCTCAAGGGTATAAACAAGGTGCAGGGGGGAGACATTTTCCAATACAGGAGGAGCACAAGAACGAGGGGGCATGACATGAAATTGGAAGGTGGGAGGTTAAGAGGGAATGTGAGGAAGTTCTTCACAGAGAGGGTGGTGGACACATGGAATGGTCTGCCTCAGGAGTTGGTGGGAATGAGCACTGTGGATGGATTCCAGCATGCTTGGGATGAACATAGGGAACCACAGAGGTACACCAGCGGGTGGGTCAGAAGCAGTAGTCCAGTACAAGGGCTTGCGGGCAGGCTAGATGGGCCAGGTGGTCCTTACCTGCAGACAATTTCTATGTTTTTATGTTTGTAATGCAGGAAATAACCCTGAGAGCTGTTAGGCCACTAAGAAAATGAAAACAGAGCCTGTAGTATGTAGTTCTGTCAGTCATGCTGCTGCTGAGTAATGTGCCCCCTCCTTGCACATTTCCTCTTTATCATGTAGAGAAACACAGCTGCACCTGTGAAAAAGACAAACAAATGCTCTGTCTCAGTCACTGCACTGGATGAGTGAGGAGTGCGCACAAATGCACACAGCGTGATGACGTCACGTGAATGCACAGCACTGGAGAAAGTATTTCTAAGGAGCCCACCGAACACAACCATGCACCACAGCATGGTCGTGTTGAAGCAATTCAAGCCTGTACTCACATGAAAAGAAAAGCATGCGAGTCAGAGGCATCAACTCGTAATGTCGTTCACCAGGCACTCCAAGATATGGCTATTAGCCACGCGCACTTGTTACCAAGTATAGAAACTCTTAAGACATGATGTCAGGAGACACAGGCAACATGCAGGCCCGAGTGACACTGATCTTGAGCAGTATTGCAACACAGTCAGTAATGAATCTTTACGCATTAATGAGGATGGCATCATAATCTTTGGAAGTGACAGTGACCTACAAATATTGTCCGAATAGCCACATTGGTTCTGTGATGGGACATTTAGTGTAGCTCCCTCAGAAGATGATCAACTTTATACTGGAACAGCAGTCAGACTTTGGATTTTTTTTCCTTAGGGGAGAAGTATACTGTACTCACAAGGGAGAATAGCCCAACTACAATTCATTTGGGGTGTGGGTGACTGGAAAGGGGTGATGTATAGAAGAGCCTGTTTGTATGTTTTAGGGAATAGATGAGTTGAAGGAAAAACTGTGTACTGGGGGAAGGCAACAAACAAAAGTTATCAGCCCTGAAACCGTGTGTGTATATGTGTGTGTGTGTGTGTGTGTGTGGAGGGGGGGATACTGATCAAGGGGTCTTTAGCCTGACACTGTGTGTTTGTGTGTGTGTGTTTGAGGGTACAAGCTGTTTGAAACATAGCCTTAAATGCAGGAAAATGCACCATTTACACTGCATTTTGTAATTTATGGGGAGAAGGGCATGCCTAGCTTTGTGGAGATGTTGGCCCCCCCCTTGTTCTTTGACTCTGTGCACCTCGCTGTTCACAAATTGTTGTTTTTAGCTAAATTTACTTCTCTTATAATTTACTATTCCGCCTCACACCACCATGAATGCTGCACAATTAAGTTCTCATCTTAAAAAAGAGTTGAAAAAATGTTTAAGGTCCTGCCAGGATTCAAACTATGTCTACTTGAATTTAAACCACTAAACATTTGCTTATTAAGCAACACATATTTAGTGTGCCACTAAGTTGAAGGCAAGGGAGTTGCATTTCATATGGAGTAGAGATTATGACAACTTTCAAAACAGGTGACTGGGGATGTAATCCCAGCAAGTGATTTGCCTTCACAAGTAATTCTTAGCTAAATTTACTTCTCATGTAATTTACTATTCCAACTCCACAACACCATGAATTGCTAAATCCCTGACAGGATTTGAACCACTGATCTTACACATGCAGCGTGCCACTGAGCTACAGGTACACAGGTTGCAGTTCCTGTGGTGGAGAGATGTCACAACCCGCGCAAAACAAGTGACCCAAATTGTATTCAAACCTAGACAAGCTTCAGCTGGGACTAATTTAATTGACTACAACAGACTATAGAACTAAGTTCAATTATCTGAAAGTCAGTTATCTGGCTCTGCAGAAGCCCTGCACTCCATCTGCAATGACATCTAAAAATGTCTCGTATACAACAAAAATTGTTGTGAGAAAGAAAACATTGTGCAATACAAGGGATCAAACCCAGGTTTGTGTAGGTCTGAAACCCTCCGCCAAGACCTAAAACCCTATCACTGACATAAACAATTACATCATGCAGCCGAATCACTTGCACCGAATGTAGCCTTAAACTTGACTGAAATGTATAAATGAGTGTGCAAGACCACAAAAGGTGCTAAACAGTTACACTGTGGGCATCTGAAAACGATGACAAGTGTTTTGTCCTCTTTGGGACTCCTCAGTGTACTGTAGTCATGTACAGTAAATATATACAAAAACTAATTCAGGTCCTTTACAGGGAAAAATAATGTGCTCCTATTCTTGGCCACAACCAAGGGTGGTGCAACAGGACAGGGTTTTGAACAATTTTGCCACCACCTAACACAACAAATGGGGCTTACCTGAGGGGAGTAGTCCCCCTCCAGTGAAATTTTAAAATCCAGCTGTTAAGAGGTATGTGCATCTGCTAACAAGGATGGACTGCATCTACATCTGAGCTGCAGCATGGCATGGTACCTGGTGCATGGCGTAATGCCATGCATGGTTCAGCTGCAAGAGCCAAAAGATGGGTGTTCCATCATAATGCTCACTCCATGACTGTTTGTCCTAGGTGAGGAAATGGTCCCCTCTATGGCCTGATGGTCAGTTTCTAGATGGTCAAGTACCCTCCCATCTGCTCCCCACAGGGTGAACTACATCTTTGCCATCTAGGGGAACCCTATTCTCTAGCCCTTATGTATCACCTTACCTAGTAGGTCCGTCGAGTACACCCAATTCTGGGCCATTCTCCTGTGCATTGTAACTGGTCACAGCACTTCTACTCACCCTAACTTAGTTTTAGCAGGCCGTAACTTACAAAAGGCACCAGAGGCTAGGACCAATCATGCAAGGGTATCCATGCCGTTGTGAATGGCTTTGCAACCCATTTGCATGTTAGCCCCCTTCCTCAACCGGTTGCAGGAAGGGGTTGCGACCCCTGTTGAATATAGCTCCACAGGGCTGTAAGGTTGCTGGTGGTACTATGTGGTTGCAATGACTACTTAGTGCTCCGAAACACTACTGTAACCTTGTGGTGCTGTCTACAAAGCAAGACACAAAACAGCACAACACGTTGTAATGAAGGTAGGCTGCCTATAACTTTGTGGGATACGACTTGCCTTTACTTGGTTTAATAAACCTGTTTTACTTTTAGAAGGACCTTCCTCACTGTGAGTACATGGATTATTTTTTTTAACAACACTTAGGGATACCCTGTGCCACTGAGAATGGTACACTGATATTTAATTTTTCAGTTTACTTACACAGGATAGTCTGAGATGTAACGTCTCATTTTAGTGAGGTATTGCTTCTACCGAATGTTAAAGCCGTGGTCTTTCAAGCTCAGAGAATTTAAGGAATTGGATTGGGTTCTTCAGCTTGTGCCTTGTGTATATACAGGGTGTGTTCCTGTTCAGTCAATAATTTAAAGGAATGGTCAGCCTGTCAGCACAGCGGTAGCGCTACTGCTTGTGGCGCCGATAACCTGAGGCTGGAAGTGACCTTGGGAGTTGGAGGGCTGGCTTGGGGGGGGGGGTTAGGATTGAGTGTCCCAAGGATTGCACTCCTCCTCCTCTGGGAAGGGAGGGGATCAATGGCCAATGTTAGCCTGGCCCCTAGCGGAGGCTGGGAGTTGGCACGATGATACTGCACAATATGAGGAGTGGAGACGGGGCAGACACCCAGCATGTTGCACATGGGACCATGCTCAGCACCACCATTGGCACCACTGCATGTCACTTCCTCCACACCAGGGGAAGGAAACAGGAAAAATCAGTGGACTGGTAGGATGAAACCGGTCTCCCACAAGCATCACACCCAGCTATCTGTGCATGTCCTGGCAACATCCAGATCCTGTTCTTGGTAGGGCTATAAGGGAGGTCCCACTGACCTTGCTGGGCAGGGGGAGGCAAGCCCTTGGGGAAGACACCAGGCAAGGTAAACCCCAGAGGACACCAGGGTGATGGGGCTGGAGGAACTGGTGGATAAGGGCCAGTTGGCACAGAGGAGCAGAAAATAATCAACAAAAAAAATAATAATAATTGAAAGGAATATTAAAGCATATTTATTCTGTCATTTTCAGCTAGTTTCCCTTACCTGGAAAGACTGTCTCCATTTATTATTGATAACTACCAAACAGAAAGCACCAGCACAACATCATATTGCAGTATCCAGTTGTTGAAACAATCAACCAAATTTACCGCACAGTACCATGCCAGTTTATTTTTATATAGCCCCATTTGTAAAACTATATCTCAAATCACTCTGTTACATTAAAATGAAAGACGTGTTAAAAGCAGAACAGACCAGTCTGAGTGGATTTTAAATACAACAACCAAGTCAATGGATGCTATAGACAGAAAAAAGAAGCTCAAATTGAGCTTTTACCATTTTAAAGATTTGTGACCTGATATTCAAATATCCATACTCAACCTGAGTTCAGAAGGTGGAGGAAGAGAAGTCTTCCATTACCACCATCAGTGGGCATATGAGGTTTATCCAGAGATGCTCATGTACAGTCCCTGGTTTTGTGTGAGCTTTGGGGCAGAATTCAGTCAGCACTTGCTCCAGCCTCTACATTTCAATGAAGTAAACTTCTAATTGGTTTTATAGAGAAACAGCGTTATTTTTACAAGCTGTAATGAATTTCAAGAAGTAGATTAAAGCCAGTGAGACTGTCGTAATGCCTCATTCACCCCTGAAAAACAAGTTAGATGTTTGGCCTACGCAACTATTAACAGCCCCATAAAATGTCTTTCTTTGTTTTATTGAGTTGTCATTTTGACCAGGAAAGACAACTAAGCAGTGATATCTAATTTTCAGCTGTGTCCAGGGGCTGGGTTACATGTGGTCCAATTTTACTGACAAGGCAAAGGGATGCTGTCCAGTACACTGGGTCATAAGTGCCATGGCATCTTCCAGCTGGTCAACCAGAAGGGATGGACAAAAGGGGACCCCAGTTTAATGGGTGCCGGTCAATATGTCAACTGAATTATAGCACAGGAATAATAGCGACGGAAAATGTTTGCGTGAGAAAACACTGTATGGGTAATTTGACTATGCACACCACATAGCTAATTTGGCCATGTACACAGATTTCCATGTGTGTTATGCAGCATGGAGCTTGTTATATTTATTATGGGGGGTGCAGGGGACATAGCCGCTGAATTACCCTCTGCGCGGGTGTGTGGTGTTGTGCCTCTTTTTTACCCCCTTTTTGCACTATTTTGACTTGCAACAAATTTCCATGTGCTATTTTTGTCTTCCATGGAATTCCATAGCGGTTATTTACCTAGGCATTTTTTGTTTTGGTATTATGACGTGACGCCTGGTTTATCATTTCACCTCCATCTATTTCCCCTGCTCAAACAGACACAACCTTCTCTCAAATTATCTTACCAATTCTACTGTAAGTAAATCCATTTATATCTTACACTTGAATAGACTCATCCTGTTTTCCTTAGATACTGTGAATAGATTTGTTCAATTCGCTGCTGAAACTGGGTGCATACTGTATAGTATTGCACATACTGCAGTGCTCCAGGGGCTGTTTTGTATGTTGCCTGTGACTTCCTCTATAACCCCTCCCCAGGTTGTGCCTACTAATGAGTACTGGCTCAGTGTGTCTTACTCAGTTACACATTTTTAAATAAATAAAATGAATCGTATGACTATTTGTAAGGTGTAACCAATTATAAATATTAATTGCTCAAGCAAACCCACTTTCTATGTGGTAAGCAGGATTTATTACTGCAGCTGCACCTATGATTAAGTCCCTAAGGGCCACATATGCTTAAAGCTCTACTGAAATATCACTGCTATGAATAACGTGACTGGTGTCGGTAAGGGGTGATGCTGGGTGCATCGGTAGTATTTTAACATTACTGTGTTTCTCTAATTGGGTTAAACTTCAGTTCTCAGATATAGTGCATGTTATAAGCTATTGTTAATGCAAAAACAATAACCCCCAAAGTAATAACTACTGTATACCTTTTCATAGGGTCTGCTTATTTTTTGTTTTTAGTAAAAGGGGCTCTTTGTAAGTGTATCCCAGTACAATAGCATTTTAAATACTGATTGCATTCAGTACCTTTTTATACATTGTTTTTACTGTTGCATGATCAAAGGTTTCTCATACATATAAAAATAATGTCTTGATCATGTTTTAAAGATAAGGATCACAACAGGGATAAGTACAGAATAACCTCAATTATCCAAACCCCGATTATGGGACCTTGGACATTGCCCTGACTATAGTGTTCCTAATGCTATGTGCCCCAGATTATCAAAACCCCTTGATTATCCAAACAAACCTGATGTTTCCCAGATTATTTGCTTAATCGAGGTTATGCTCTAATACCAACAGTTACAGAACAATAAAAAAACAAAACATACAAGTTAAAAACAAATAACCACTCATATCTCACACGTACAGTGTTAACGCCCAAGAACTTTGGGTTGGGGAAACGATGACATAAGTGCTTTTGTCTAGCCTCAAAATGTATATATGATATAATATATCCTTCGGCATAGAATAGTATTTTATACAAAACGTTATCAAAGTGCTAGCTATTAAAGGTCATATTTAAACAGCCATTACACTTCTTTAAATAAAGCTGTAAGACAGGAGGTTAAAATTAAAACACTAGCTCTATTAAACTAGAGGATGCTGGAATAATTAGCCATGCCTTAGCAAACAAAAGCTGTTGTGGTCTGAAAAAAAAACAAGGTTGGACATTGTTTTCTTGCAAGGCAATAATTACAGCACAACAATTTCAATAGATGCACACTTAATAGTATCGATATTATGCTGCTCGATATACTGATCCACTGTTACTCTATGAATTATAGCAACATTTACGATGAGTGAGCTCCTTTCACAACTACATGATCCCAAACCAAAGCTGTGTGTACATGCCACAGAGCTCTGTACCCCCATATTCAGCTGCACTTTGCTGAATTTACAGTCCCTGGCTGCTCTGATCTGCATATAAGGAGGTCTGCCAGGTAGCCTGATTCGAGGAGGGAAACAGCTGGTCTTGACACTGAGCATCCAGTCTGATGGCCCTGTGCAGGGCATGGCTCTGTGAGTTATGGCAGCCCTTCATGCACAGCCATGTACCCCATATGGAGGGGAAGTGATTTATTATTTTTTAAACTTAAATCAATAATGGGTATGCTGGGGCAACAGGTGTGTGTGTGTGTGTGTGTGTGTGTGTGTGTGTGTGTGTGTGTGTGAGTGAGATTTAGAAGCTGTGCTGAATGGGTGCCTAAGTACAACTGAAGGAGTCTCCCTGGCACAGTGTCTGCATTCTCTGCACCATGCACAATCATGATCCTCCTTCCCTGCCCCCGTCTTGACCATCTGAAGGCTTTTTACACTTTTGAGGCTTGGTCCCTCAGCATCAATGGTGAATTAATTGGCAGGAAATCAAAACATCTTCCCTGAATCAATCTTCTCCATTGATTCCCACTTATGGGTCTGGGCTGGAGGCACTAGGACGCCGTGGAAGCAAATCTTTGGCCAGGGGTCTGGCAACAGTTACTGGGAACAGCATCTGCACACCCCAATGTGAGGTTGCATGCCAACCAACATTCCCAGTTGGCTACCTCACCAATCTCAGTTCTGTTTTTCTGGTGTCGAGTGCATACCGCGGGAGAATCATCTTAGTTTGCCTTGTTACTTCCGAAATTCTGCGGTGTTACTGTTCTCTTCTCTTCTCTGTCTCTTTATAGTGCCATTCTTGTTATTGTTTTATTCCATTCATGTTGCTGAAGTCCAAGTTGGAAGGGGCCATGTCCAAGAAGAGGAAAAAACAGCCACTTATTATGCATTGGTGACGCTGTGGGAAAAAGATGACTTCAACGAACCAGCATCAACTCTGCCTGGCCTGTCTTGGACCTCAGCATGACATGGATGCCCACCAATTCCTGCTTTTCCATGGACCATCGCACCATTTAAACCCACACACTGAAGTAGGGTCACCCGATTCTCACCTTTGGTAGCAGGTAATGCATGCAAGCTTCAGAGGTAGGGTCACTAGGGCCTTCCCCTAGGCCTCTGGTTCAAAGGATACACAGGGTTTTCCTCAATCTTACTGTGCTGAAGTGGCAGAGACCCTGGTGATTTTATTTATTTATTTATTTAGTTTTTTGTTGCCCGAGTAAGTGCACTAGACAAATTCTGCCTATTTTCAGGCCCAGCCCAGAGGAAGGGGATACAGATGAATGCCAACTGACCTAGAACCAGATTAAGCTCCTGGTGGTATTTTTTAGTGAGCGGGGAAATCTGGCCAGGACACCATGGAAATTCCCCTACTCTGCCTGCAGGGGTGCTGTTACTTCCTGTGGCCAGGATGGAGGGACCCAGTTTGCAGCCGGACACAGGAGGAGGAGGAATTGATGATGTGGCAGGGGAGCAGGTTATGCTGCAAGGAGGAGGCCCTATTTCAAGGACTACATTCTCTTCGCAAGCGATATTAGACCCGGAAATAGTCATGGATGTCCAGAATTTCGTTAAAGTTGAATCTAGTCAAGTAGAATCAGAACAAGAAATTCTGACCGAAACCATGGATTGTATATAGCCTGTAAAGGAAATCAACTCAGCTGCAGGTATTGCTCCATGTTTGTTTACAAGAGAAAAATTATTTAAAGAAAAGAACAAATTACTTGCAAAAAATGCAGAGTTTGGAAGCTGAAATGATGGTAATGAAGAGTAAACAGGGAGGAGAGGAGGCACTGCGGGTCACCTTGGAGACTGGAAAGGGCACCACAATCCACACAGGGGTTGTGTACAGACCCCCATGTCAGGGGGAAGGAATGGACAAGGATATGACAGAAGGCTTTCTTAGAATGGCAGAGAAAGGGGAGATACTGTTGATGGGAGACCTGAATATGCCAGATGTTAACTGGAGCACATTTGCTGCAGCCATATCCAAGAGCAGGGCCATTCTTGATGCCCTACAGGTGGCAGGCATTAGACAGCTAGTTTCGGAACCCACTCGTGAGGGAGCAATCTTAGACCTCATACTCTCAAACGGGGGCAGTGAGAGGATCTCAGATCTAGAAGTGGGTTGCCATCTGGGGACAAGTGACCATCAAACAGTGTGGTTCACGTTAAACTCAGCTACAGAGTCAAGCCATACAAAAGTGAGGGTACTGGACTTTAGGAGGGCTGACTTTGCCAAGATGGGAGAGTGCCTCAGAAAAGCACTAGCAAACAGGCTAGAAGGAGGTGTGGAGCAACAATTGGGAATTATCAAAACTACCATCACAGAGGCAACAAGCCTTTGTGTGAAGCAAATGAACAAATCAAAATGAAAGAAAAAGCCACTATGGTTCTCAAAAGAGGTGGCTGTGAAAGTCAGGAAGAAAAAGATAGCATTCCGGAAGTATAAGGAAACACAGAAGGAGCAGGACAGAGAGTGTACCAGTTAAGGCAGAAGGAAGCAGGGAGGAAGTCAGAATAGCAAAGGCCCAAACTGAGGAAAAGATAGCCAACTCAGTTAAGAAGGGGATAAACCTTTTATAGGTACATCAGCGGCGTAGAAAGACAAAGGGAGGATAGTGAGGCTGAATAGAATGAACAGTGGGTGGGCAGAGGGGACAGTGAAAAGCAGGAATACTGAATGAATATTTCTGCTCAGTATTCATAAAAGAGGAGGGGAAGTGCCTAATCCAATTAACAGAAGCACTCTTGATAGGGGGGTCGATCCCAGTCCTTTCACAGAAGAAAGGGTTCTGCAAGAACTCCTAAAACTGAAGGTGGACAAAGCAATGGGTCCTGATGGAATTCACCCCAGAATTCTAAAATAATTAAGGGAGGAACTAGTGAAACCACTGGCTACTCTTTTTAATAAATCATGGGAGGATGGTGTGGTACCCGAGGACTGGAGGAAGGCGGATGTGATTCCCATTCACAAAAGTGGGTCCAAGACAGAGGCAGGAAACTACAGACCTGTCAGTCTGACCTCTGTGGTAGGGAAAGTGATGGAGTCACTTCTGAAGGAAAGAATAATCGAGTACCTAGAGGTCAGTAGAGCACAGGACCCAAGGCAGCATGGGTTCACAGCGGGAAGGTCATGTCAGACTTAATCTAATAGATTTCTTGACTGGGTGACCAAACTAGTAGACCAGGAGGGCTGTGGACATGGCCTACCTAGACTTTAGCAAGGCATTTGACACAGTCCCACACAAAAGATTAATAGTCAAATTAACCAGCCTGGGAGTGGGACCCAGGGTGGTAGCCTAATAAAACATTGGCTGGACAACAGGACACAGAAGGTAATTGTAAATGGAGTCCATTCTGAAGAAAGGGGTTAATAGTGGGGTACTGCAGGGTTCAGTATTGGGTCCAGTCCTTTTAATGTCTTCATCAGTGACATTGCAGAGGACTGGAAGGAAAAGTATGCCTTTTTGCAGATGACACAAAAATCTGCAACAGGGTTGATGCACAAGGAGGCGTGGAAAGGATGAAAAGGGACTTGGCAAGGTTGGAGGAATGGTCAGAAGTATGGCAGCTTGGATTCAATGCAAAGAAGTGCAAAATAATGCACCTGGGAAATAAGAACCCAGGGGAAGAATACACAATGGGTGGGGAGGTAGTAACAAACAACAAAAAAGGAAAGGGACCTGGGGGTAATCATATCAGATGACCTTAAGGTTAGCAAGCAATGTGAGAAGGCAGTAGGGAGGGTTGGGGTTTACTGGGATGTATAGGGAGAGGCATCAGCAGCAGAAAACAGGAAGTTGTTATCCCTCTGTACAGACAGTTGGTGAGACCCCATCTGAAGTACTGTGTCCAGTTCTGGAGACCCCATCTCCGCAAGGACATAGACAGGATAGAGGCAGTCCAGAGGGGCAACTAAAATGGTGCAGGGTCTGCAAGAGAAGCCGTATGAGGAGAGACTAAAGGAGCTTAATATGTATACCCTTGAGGAAAGAAGGGAGAGGGGGGACATGATAGAAACTTTTAAGTACCTCAGTGGAATCAACAAAGTCCAAGAGGGTAGCATCTTTCAGAAAAAGAGACTTGCAAGAACAAGGGGACACAATTTAAAGATAGAAGGAAGGCGGTTCAGGGGCAATGTGAGGAAGTATTATTTCACAGAGAGGGTAGTGGATGCATGGAACAGCCTTCCTGAGGAGGTTGTGGGGTCTAAAACTGTAGGAGAATTCAAGAATGCATGGGACAGACATAAGGCAGTTCTTGTGTGGGGTAGGAAGAAATAGGCTGTTGGTTAACTAGGATCTGCGGCCTATCCTGTAGGTAGGGAAATGGGCAGACTAGATGGGCCTAGCGGTCCTTATCTGCCGTCAAAGTCTATGTTTCTATGTGTTAGAGGCTGAAGAAGAAGTAGATAGCTCATAGACAGCTGTCAAATCGCTGCTGAGTCATCCGACGCTCAGGGAGCGACCTATGGGAGTCAGGGATCCTGTTCAAACTATGGATTCTGTAACAGTGGCTGGCAGTAAAAGGTCAATGAAAACCCGTGCCTAGAGCCACCGGAGGTCCGCAGTAAGACTCCAAGTCCTAAGGAAGCCAGAAATAGACCCCACAAATATCGTTTAGAGGTTGGGAAAGCGACTGGTCCTACAACAATGCCAGGGACCGTGGAAAAAATGTTTCTTTTAAAGAGAGACATTTGGCAAAAGACTGGGGCACAAGAATGGATATTGATTAAGAAATTAATGTTGATAGCTGGACACCAGAGAACGCACTAGCACAAGCAGGATGGACTCAGGAACAATCTGGGAAATGAATTCCAGATCCAAGAGCCCCTACTTTTTGATCATCACAGGACTCCACTCCAGCAGATGTGGCCACCAACAATAATGCTACAGCGAGCTCCAACATACCCCGGGGTAATGACTTTTCTGTTAACTCAAATATTTTTAATAATGACTCTAATTTACAAAATAGTGAGAATATGATTCTGCAGAAAGAAATTGGTTTAGAAGGGAATGTGCCGGATAGAGGGGAAGTAGAACCTTTGTGTTTAGGTCCATTTGAAAATTATCTAAATAGTAACCCTACAGGGCCTTCTTTAGCTCCTATGTTCAAGCTAGCTGACCTTTTTATGTTGGCACGCTTGCGCATCCAACATCTTGCAGTAGTGCAGCTTTGGAGATGCAATTGCTGTTGGGCGAATGCAGGACGCGCACCAGTAGGTGCATCCCTCATTCCCCAATCAGCCTGCATGCCGGCGCCACACCATGCATACATAATGTGGTGAACACATCTAAGAAAAGGTCCGCTGCAATGCGAGCAAAGCTCGTCAGATGCAGCGGACCTTCCCTGGACGTGCTTGCCGATATTATGAGCATGGCGGCACAGTGGCCGCCAAACTGCCGGCTTCGGGGGTGCCCAGTCCCCCTGTCGGTTTCCCCCGCCCTCTGTATGTGCCAACGGGGGAGCCCACTCCCCCGCCGGGCATAAATCACTCCCCCATTGTTAAATGCCGAGGGGGTGCCCAATCCCTCAGCTCAGCCCACCCCTGTCTTTGTGTGCCAACGAGGAGCCCACTCCCCATCTGCATAAAGAACCCCCAATTGTTAAATGCGAGGGTGTACCCAATCCCCTTTGGCCTCGGCCCCGCTTTCTTTGTGTCCATTGGCATAACATCCCCCGTGTTGTGTGCTGACGAGGGTGCCCAATCCCCATCGGCTACAGACCCCCCAAACAGTTAGGGTGGCATGCTGGGAGCCCACCCAGCATGCCAAATCCTAGAAACAAAAAAACTGTCCCGCAATGTCTTTGTTTGTTTTTTGTCACCTGTAAAATGAAAAAGGTCCCTCGTAGTCTCCCTGCCCCATACCCGCACCCACCCTCTGTGTACCCTGCCTCCCCACACCCCATACTTACCTCCGGAGTCCGGCGTGACGATCCATGGTGGACCGGGAACACGTCTGCACTCTTCAAAGCCGACCGCAAATTGAGGAAATGCCGGTAAGCTGTATAATGGAATAAATAGGGTTTTTTCAACTTTGCTGCATATCTCAGGCATTTTGGGGAATTTTGGCCCCAAATTTTCAAAATGGGGTTTTTGGGACCCCTCCTCACAAATTCTTGCACTGTCATGGCATTATTTGGTCCCGAAAGGTGATTTCGCAGTCACTATGCAGAATCACCTTTCGGGGCCGAGTAACGAAAATGACAGTGCCACTGCTCATGGGGTGGGGGAGGGGCCTCAAAAAGCCTATGTTGCAAATTTGGTGGGAAAAATCCAGAAAATGTTTTACGATCATGCATTGTGCAGTTGCTACGCATGCTCGTAAGTTAGTGAATTTGTAATATTTTCATGCCAGATTCTCAACACTGGCATTTTACCACACCTTCTTGTGAACCATATAGCTGTCATTTTTCACATCCTGGCCAAAATGTGTTTTTGCACTTCCGGCGCAGAATAGCGCGGTCGCTGTGCGAAGTCAGTGTTCAGGATGCATTATGAAAATGACAGTGACACTGTTCATGAGCAGAGGTCCTAAAATGCCTTTGTTGAAAATTTGGTGACAATACTCCATAAAATGACTGTGTTACGAGCATGCACGCTCGTAAGTTCTCAAACTTATGTCTTCCCTCCAGATTTTCAACAGTGCCATTGTTCTGCACCTCCTAATGAACAGTACTGCTGTCATTTTTCACATCCTGACCAAAATCTGTTTTCGCAGTTACGGCGCAGAATAGTGCGGTCACTGTGGAAAGCCCATGTTCGAGACACATTATGAAAATGGCAGTGACACTGTTCATCAGCAGATGTCCTAAAATGCCTATGTTGAAAATCTGGGGACGAAAATCAATAAAATGAGTGTTTTACGAGCATGCGTTACGCAGTTTGCACACATGCTCGTGACTTTGTGAATTTGTAATAGTTTCACTCCAGCTGTTCATCACTGGCATTTCTCCATACCTCCTTATGAACAGTACAGCTGGCTGAAATGTGTTTTCGCACGTCCGGTGCAGAATTGCATGGTCGCTGTGCGAAATCAGTTTTTGGGACAGTTTGAGGAAATGACGGTGACACTATTCATGAGCAGAGGTCCTAAAATGCCTATGTTGAAAATTTGCTGCCGAAAGTCCATACGATGACTGTGTTGCAAGCGTGCATTGCGCAGTTTCCACACACCCTTTTAACTTCGTCAATCTGCAATATTTTCATGCCACATTTTCACCACTGGCATTTGTGCACACCTCCTTATCAACAGTTCAGCTGCCATTTTTCACAGCCTGCCCAAAACGCATTTCCATAGGTGTGGCACACAATGACATGCTTGCTGTGCAAAATCACCTTTTGGGACACATTAACAAAATCACAGCGCTATGCGTCTCTAGCTCCGCCACTGCCAATGCCAGCGTGACAACATTTGGCATTGACAAATGCTTGTTTCAAATAAGGGTGAACCAGCACCTAGGCGCAATGCGGTGCGACTACTGTATAAAGGTGGGTTGGACCCCCCGATAGCCAAAACTTTGCTAAAGACTTCTATGAATTTCTTTTCCTCTGAAATATTCGCCCTAATTGGACTTGGTAATAAGGATTTTTTTTTTGCACACTATATTTATTAATTTTCAACAACATATGAACATTAATGAAGAACATCTACAATAAAAAATAACAACCAAACTGATGGTGCACATATACACAATGTACATAACTGAATCCTAAAACAATACCACCCCCCCACCCCCGATGAAAAAAGACAAAGGAAAAAGCAAGAGAAAGGTACACCAAAGACTTGACAAAACAAGACAATTTATCAAGTTGTGCAGATTGCATTCGATTAATTATCCCATATTAATGTCCCCAACCTTCCATTTCCAAATTGATACATGACCTCTTTAATTTAATGTTCATACCAGCCCCCATCCTCTCCCATATACTAGGTCTCCCCACATTACCCCTGTAGTCCCCTCCATAATATATCTATCTCAACAGGGGATAGTGAAGAGATAAAAGGTTCCATATCCCCCCAAAATGTTCCTCTTTATTTTTAGAAACATAATATAGTCTTTCTAGGCCCAGGACCTGTAAACACAGATTTTTCCACTGCTGAATGTTTGGAGTCTTGCCAGAAACCCACATACTTAATATACAGTGCCTGGCCAAGACTACTAAGACCCTTAACTATCTAGGAAAAGGTCTCCAATCCTCCTTGACTGAGCAATCTATTCCAAACAATAGGTTGACAGGCCTTTTTTCCAATTGCCTTCCCCATATCCTACTAATTTCTCTAGCCACCCCCTCCCATAGATGTGTCAGAGTAGTACATTCCCAGAAACTGTGCATATATGTGCCGATTCCTAAGTGACACTTCCCACAAAGAGGAGACATCTCAGGGTGGAACCGATGTACCATACTTGGGGGGCAATATGGTCTGGTGCACAAACTTATAGTATGATACTTGTTACCGACTAGTAGCCCTTTGTGTAATTGCATCAAAAGGCCCCATCCTTGATCAGATATCTCCCGTCCTACATCTCTGTTCCACAGTCTCCTAGTTTTACAAGTATAATCGGGGAGGAATTGCAGTCCCAGCCTCACTGCTCTACCAATTAACCCCTCCGTTCCTAGGTGAGCCCCAAGAACTAAACATTCTACTTGATCTAGAGAAGAGTTCTTCTCTCTACTCTTACTAATTGTTTTGGCATAGTTGCTAGCCTGGAGGATTCTAAATATTCCTGAGCCCATTTGCTCCCCTAGTTCTTCCCCGGAAATAACCTGCCCATCCACCCCCCCCAACAAATCCTTTACACCTGTCTCCTCCCAGGAAAGAAACCCTTTGTCCTCCATACCCACTACAAAACCCAGGTTCCCCCTCAGTGGCAATAGTAACATCTCTTCCCCTTGTCCAACCCCAACCCATTTCAGGATTTGTTCCCATGCTTCCAGCACGAATACCACCAGTGGGTTCGGTTTGCCCTGCCTACTATAAAGTTTCCTCCCCTCTTTGCCCAGATATGCTGATAATCTAACTACTCCCTCACTTTCCTCTAAGTCTAGCCATCCTGCTGCTGGCGTTCGATTAATCCAATCCCCTACATACCTATAATGCATGGTTAAAGCATAATTCTTTAAATTAAGCAAATTCAATCCCCCTCTATCCCCATTGGCCTGCAACCTACGTAGACTCGCTCTAGGCCTCTTCCACCTCCACAGGAATCCTGAAAAAGCTCTGTCCACCCTTTTAATATCTTTTTACTCAACCCCAACAGAGATTTGCATCAAATACAATATCTGAGGGAGGGTACTCGTTTAATAAGGTTTATCGTCCCAGCCATGAGATAGGCAATTCTTCCACCTTCTCAGCTCCTCCTCTATATTTTGTACTATTGGGCTATAATTTAAATTGTACAACTGGCCTAATTCATGTCCAATATGGATTCCTAAGTATACAAATGCCTGCTTAACTTTTTTTAGTCCCCACACCCTGGCCCCAAAAGTTCTTCCCATTTCTCCCCATAACATTACTTCTGATTTACTGAAGTTTATTTAGTACCCAGAGAAAACTGCAAATTTCTTTATTGTCTCTAATAATGGGGAGACAGACCTGATCGAATCCTGTACATATAGTAATATATCGTCCGCATAAAGCGTGACTTTATGTTCCCTTCCTGACTTTTCCTGGAACCCTTTGACCTCCGCTAGGTCCCTAATCTTAATTGCCAGGGGCTCTATAGCTAATGCAAATAAAAAGTGGCGAGAGGGCACCCTGTCTAGTACATCTGCAGAGGACAAATTTTCCTGTAATGTCTCCATTCACTAAGACCCTGCGTTCGGGCACTATACATACTGTACTTCTCACCCACCCTATAAATCCCTCACCTAGCTCATACTCCTGTAGGGCTTTAAACAGATACTCCCATTCCATCCGGTCAAATGACTTCTTGGCATCCATGGTAAGTACAGCAATGTTCTTCTGACCCTGAGAGGCTTTCCAGACAACATTAAGCAATTTTCTCACATTATGATATGAGCATCTTCCGAAACAAAGCCTGTTTGGTCTGGGTGGACCAAGTCCGGAAGAAGCCAATCCAACCTTTTGGCCAACACCTTAGCCAAGATCTTTGCATCACAGTTTAATAAGGATATCGGCCGATATGAGGAGCATTCCTGTACATCCTTTCCAGTTTTGGGTACTAGACAGATGACCGCATCTTTAAAGGATCCCGGCAAACTGCCCCTCTCTCGAACCTCCGCAAACACCTGAGCTAGGGGTTCAGTCACATGCTTCTTCATTACCTTATAGAATTCAACAGGGAACCCGTTTGGCCCACTGGCCTTCCCCTGCCACAAGCCCTGTATTGCTTGTCCAATTTCAGCCCTTGTAATCTCACCTCCTAACTGCTTCTGCTGTATTTCAGATATTTTAGGTAGCCGGATTCCCTGTAAAAACTGTGATGCCAGTTCTCCTGTTCCCCCACATTCTGCCTGATAAAGCTGTTGATAAAACTGTTCAAACCTGTTTCTGATTGAAATTTTATCCCTTAAGATCTTTCCTCCCTGTCCTTTATTTCTGCTATATGTATACACTGTCTCCTCCCCTTTATCAAACGGACCAACAATGGGCCAGGCCTGTTCCCCCATTTGAACAAACGACTCCTAGCAAACAACCCTGCCATTCTTGCTTCACCCAAAAGAAATACATTGAGTGCCTCTCTCACCACCCTTAAGTGCTGTGCCTTCTCCTCTGTGTATTCCTCTACCAGAACCTTCTCTAGTTTGTGCACCTTATTCCCCAATTCTACCCTCATGGCTTCCCTTTTTTATATTGGGCTACATATCTAATGATGGTTCTCCTGATAAAAACCTTACCCACTTCCCAGAGTACCCCTAGAGAGTCCACCGACCCCAGATTAGTTTCTTTGCAAAACTTCCACTGCTGTGCAAGGTACTCCGTGAACTTTTTCCCCAATAAGGACCTGGAAACTTCCACGGAGCGGGTCCCTCCTTCTGCTTGTTCATTTCCACCCTCATCTGGACCATAGCATGGTCTGAGAGAATAATTGGGCTATGTTCCACTTTTTGTACCCTCCCCAACCATGTTCGGGGCATATCCAATCTAGTCCATATTTTGTGTGGATTTGAATAAAAAGTGAACCCTTTTTCTCCCGGATGCAAAGTTCTCCAACTATCAATTAGATCCAGATCCAGCACACGATCCTTCCAAGGTTTCAGCCCTCCAATGTCTTCCTTTACCCTCAGAATGATCCAGCTCTGCTTGCATTGTTGCATTAAAGTCTCCACCCATAATTAGCCCTACAAATTGTTCTCTAATCAAAACATCCAATACCTCTTGGTAAAAGGCTGGGGTGAAAACTGAAGGATCATAAACACTCCCAAAAGTTACTTTTTCTCCATATAACATGCCTTCCACAAATACATACCTCCCTTCCCCTTTATCCATAACCACTCGCGTACTCGTAAATGGTAGCATTTTATTAATGAGTACTGCAGCCCCCCTTTTATGCGAATTATAGGGTGAGGCACAATACTTTCCAACCCAGCCTCTCACCAACTTCTGATGCTCATGGAGGGTCAGATTGTCTCTGAAGTAGAGCCACCTGTGTGTTCCTGGCGACACAAAGCTGCTAATATACTGGTTCTCTTTATTGGTGAAGAAATCCCCTTCACATTCCACGAGGTAATCCATATTACCATACCCATTTAGCCATGTCCCCTTCCCTTTACTCGACTCTTTATCACTATGTCTTGATAATCTTGCTTCTGCAATATGTCCATAAATGCTGGTAAACCTGAGAGGAATAGTTGCTCATAAATCCAAAAAAAGAAAGATATAGGGCATTCCAATACTGCACAAACAAAACATACATATAACAACCTCCCCTGCAAGTATTACCCTCCTCCCAACTGCCCCTTCCCCCTTATTTAAATCCCTTACAAACCCCCCTTTAACATATTTACAAATGTTGTAGTCCGACAACAACTTCTCCATTCAAACCTTCAGAATGGATCTACTTTTAACATCGTAGATGTTCCATTCCCCACCCCGACCATGCTAATTTCAAAACACCCAACAGACCCACAAAACGCTTAAAGATCAAAGCATTGAACTTTACCGTGAAAGATTAACATTTAAACCCTCAGAGCATTACAACACCCCCCAGCAACTGCATTTCCCTTCGCATTGCCATTTCAGCCATAAAAATATAGCGACTGTGGAGGTAGAGACCTCCCTTCCACTACAGCCAGTCCCAATCCTGTCCTGCCAGAGGAACCCTCATAAGCTTGTAGAGGCCTCGGGGGTGCCGACGCCACCCGGAACACATACATGGCATCGGCCCACCCCCCATTCCCCCACTTACCAGTCAATCCATTGTGTCTTCATTCTGGTCATGCCCCATGCGGAAATTCCCTGTTCCAAAGCCAGCTTCTTCAAAAGAAAAACCTGCCGATTTGGGCTAGTGTTATCACTCCTGATCAACCCAGCATTACACATCTCCATCAGTTCATTCTACCAGCCGCTTATCCTTCCGTTCAGACAGGAGGTCTCTCCCACACGGACCCAACCAATCCAGCAGTCACCCCAGGAGTCATCAGAGAGGGATAAAACGATTCTGCCCCGTAACTTTTAAAAACAGTTAACTGTAAGCAAGAAGCTCTCCGTAGTAACCCTGTTAGGATCACTGGCAACGCTGAAAAACCGTCTTTCACGCCATTCCCTTCCAAGCAGTCTCTTAGCCCACCTTTTTCTTCAGGTCATCCACGAAAGCAGCATCTCTCTCTGGCTCCCAAAAAGTATATGTAGCCCCTTCATGCTTTACCTTTAAGATCACTGGATAGACCAAGAAACAATCCACTTTGAGGGCTCTCAATCAAGCTGTTATAGGGTTAAATACCATTCTCTTTTTCGAGATCCTGTTGGAATAATCTTGCAGCAGATATAATCGGTCTCCTTCATATTTAAGCTCTCCTGTGTTACGATATGCACACAGCATCTTCTCCCGGTCCTGATAGCAGTGAAATCTAAATATTACCTGCCTCAATGGCCTCACAGCCCTGTGTGCTCATTCCAGCTTGAGCCTACCTTTCTTCAGCTTCATGCCCAGCAAACCTGGAAGCTTCTCAGCACAGAATGTGAGGATAGCTGGGACCTCCTTCCCCTCTGGGAGCCCCCTAAGTTGCAGATTTAAGCGCAGCTGATAATTCTCCTGATAGTCACGCTGATCAGTCAGTTCTGCCAGCTCTTTTTCTAACTTTGTGACCCGAGCCACCAAGGGTCCGTGAGTGTCCCTCAATCTTTGAGATTTTTCTTCTGTTTCTGCCACCCTATTCGCCTGCATCACCATCTGTTCAAGCATATCTTGCAGGCGAGTATCTATTTTCTTCTAATTTATTCCATTTGCCCTCTAAAGCTTCCAAAACTTGCTCTGAAACTTAGTGACCCAAAGCACGCATCTCGGCTGCAGACAACGAGACAGGGCCTTGCACCTCCAGGGATTTTGCACGCTGCCTGCTTTTTTGAGCTTTCCCGTTGATCCCTGCCTTTCCTGAATTGGACACCAAATATTCCTCCACAGTACCTTGCCAGTACAAGTAATTATTTTAGCGCTGTTTTAGAGTTCAGATGCTGTTAGATTTTATTGTTTATTTTTCGCAGGGTCGGGAGCTGCAGGAATCCGCGTCTTTACCGGCTGCTGCTCATCGGTGCCCCCCCCTAAACACTGGAACTCTCGGTAATGAGGATTATGATGTTAATTTTAAGGCTGTCTCAAGCTTAGACCAGTTTTGGGCCAAGTACCAGACTCTTAAAAACAAACCTGTATGGATACCATTTCATGTAATACCATTGACCAAGCCATTAATCAAAAACATTACAGTCCTCTTTAAGAACAAGGGGTGAATATAGAGGATATTTTGTTTTGGTTGAGGCAAAAGTGCGAAATAATGGGGAAACCCATACCAAATCTTGATAGCGAACAGATTTGGGATAGAAGTTGGTGGATCAAAATAAAACTGTTTACCACAAATAGAGGCCCAGTCCATCTTCCCAGTACCTTTTACTTAGGAAAAGATCAAGGTTCCATATTTTATATAGGACAACCCAACTCCTGTTTTAAATGTGGATCAAGAGCACATCTGAGCTCAGCATGTGATTCTTCTCTCAACCACTGTCTAGAATTTGGTCATAAAGCTTCAGCATACCTGAACTTTTCAAATGTAATCTCTGTGAACAAACAGGTCGTGCTTATGGAAGGTGTCCATGGGCCTCCCATAACAGGGATGATTGCCCATCACATGAGGGCCTGATTAACATAGCCCAGCACCAACAAGCAAAAAGAATTGCAGAGCAAGACAACAGAAATATGGGAAACCAGACTGTAGCCCCCACATCAGAAGGCACTACTCCTCAACCAGATGAAAACCCCGCTATAGAGCCCCAAATGGTTGAGTCCCAGATCAGGAACCAAATCAGGTAACGAACAAGAAAATATGGAGATGGAAATCCCCCAACCAGGGCAGAAGGAACCACCCTTTAAAAAAGTTCCTACAGAAAAAAAAAGAACCAGACAGGAAATCAGTTCCCATAATTGATTCTGTGGCAATCCCCATTCCAACTGGAAATAAGTACCCAATTCTGGCAACAGAAGGTACTGATGGGGACTCTGAAGAAGAGGGTACAGACATCTATTCAGTAGTCTCCACTATGGACACTGAAGGAGGAGGGTAGACCCCATAGCAAAGGACCAGGCAGAGGAAAAACTCAAAGGTTTCTTGAAGAGATAAGGAACTAAGACCTTTTTTATATACCTATGCACTCTCTGTTAATAGCTACATTAAATATTAACAGTATTAAGAGTGATAGGAAATGTACGGGAGCATTATATGCTCTGCAGGGAAGTCAATTTGATATACTATGTATTCAGGACACAAGACTGAAATCACATTATGAGCTCCAGCAAGCCTCATGAGCTTGGACTCCCGGACCCTCATTTTGGTCCACAGGAGTAGTGACAGCATAGGCATTCTCTTTTAAATCCATTTCTGAAAGTTTCCAGGTTAATCGATATACACCTGGGTAGAGCTTTATTATTAGATATTTCCTTTTTATCATAAAGATTTGGTTGATAGTCACTTAGCTCCTCAAACAAATGCTCAAAGGGTTGCCTTATTCAAAGAAATACAACCATATCTGCATACATCTAGATTACTGTTGTGGGTTGGGAATTTCAGTTGTGGGCTTCCACCCAGGATAGAGGTTTAAGGACAAACAAATTATTCTGTGACTGTTAAATCCTTAAACAGTTCAAACAGCAAACTTGTAGATGTATATCGAACATGTAATACAGAGGGTGGATATACATATTTTAAAGGAACCTTGAAAACTAGAATTTGTTTCATTTTTGCATCTAAATCTCTGGAAATCACACAGGCAAGAACATATCCAAATGAATTTTCTGATCATGTGACAGTAGTAGCTCAGGTTCGATGGGAAAATACCCCTAGATGCAGAAAAAATCAATGGAGGTTAAATGAAAATATTTTAGAGGACCCATACGTACAGAGTAAATGGAAAAGAGAATGGACAGCTCATCCATTTGTTACTGATTTATCTGACAACCTCACAGAATGGTGGGAGGATACAAACATAGGGTGGCAGGATTTTTTTCAGATCAGGGCCCATTACATAGCCCAGAAAAAATATTTGAAATATTTATAGCTGAGACATCAACTGCAACACTTAATTTCACAAGCTTCACCAACAAACCAAGACTATAGTGAGCAGACAAAAATACTAAACAAAAATGGTAGATATTCAATACAATAGAGCTCAAACACTAAATCAAGAATTGAAATTTTGAACAAAGGTAACAAAGGTTCATTAGATCCGTACAAAGAATGCCAGAAAAAGTGGATAACAACATTATCACAGAACCTATTCTCCCTGAAGGGATCTTGTACGCTCTCCTCAAGAGCTATTACAAACGGTTGAGGTATATGCTACTGAACAATTTGGATGCATACAGGAGGTAGAGGATTCAAGAAGAATATTACATTGTCTAGACTTACCACAGGTACAGCAAGTAGATAAAGACCAGTAAGTCATGAAAGTAACTTCAGAAGAGGCATCAATGGCTATTTCTAGTTTAGCTTCAAATACTGCTCCTGGGACGGATGGTCTCAGAACAGGCTTTTATAAAACATTATGGAAGAATTAGTTCCATATTGGTAAACCTCTATAATACTGTATTAGATACTTCATCATATAGTAAATCCATGCAGGAAGCAGTTTTAATCGTGTTACAGAAGAAACGAGAAAAATAGCTTGAAAAATTGGCTTCCACTAAGTTTACTAAGAACAGATCTGAAAATTCTAAGTAAAATCCTTTTAAATAGACTTCTGAAAATAGCAAATTATTTGATTAGTCCACTATAGGCATGTGCTGTTCCTGGAAGGAAACAACAGGACAATCGCATAATTATAAGAGAATTATTTTCCAGAGGAGAAGCGGGGACTTTAGAAGGGTTCCTGTTAACACTGGACCAGGAGAAAGCTTTCAAGAGGTTGTCACACAGCTTTTTATTTACTGTTCTTAAAGCATATGGGATACCTGATCCATCTGTGAATTGGATTCAGCAAATGTACAAAAAGGCATATGTTATCCCGAATATGAATGGGTGGCTAGGAAAAGACTTTTAATACAGAAAGGAGTAAGGTAAGGGTGTCCCCTAAGCCCTATAGTATATGTATTTTCCATAGATATTCTGATTAAGGCAAATAAAGAATAATACAAGTATTAATGGTTTAGAGGTAATACGCCAGGCTCCAGTCATTAAGCTATTATCCTATGCAGATGATATGGTCCTTGTATTCCCCCCCATGGTATCAGAAATGGAGTTAGTTAATACTCTATACAAATACTCAAGAATCTCAGGATCCCGGATCAACTTAGGGAAAAGCAAAGGGGTAACCATAGCTAAAACACCAGTGCCCCCTTCAGGACAGGTAATAGGAGTTACAATTTCAGACCAACCAATCCTGGTCTTAGGGATAGACTTCGTATCAGGAGATGTGTATACATAACTGGGACAAAAAACTAACAAGAGCTACACATCTAGTTAACACCTGAAAATGTCAACAGTTATCAAAGAAAAGAAGGATAGTATTAATAAAGACCTTGTTGCTCCCAGTATTTGTGTATTTGAGTTACATTTATCCACCTCCACATAGTAGATTTACAAACTTGTTAAGTATATTTTTCAAGCTTTATGGGGTCATGATTAAACCCGATTAAGAGAGAAGGAGTAGGGATGATAAAGCCAGTTGCTTTTTATATAAGCTTATTTATCTCTCATAACTTCAGGCAGGCTATGAAATCTGGCATCATTTCATGGAAAGGTTTAGTAGAATACTGGCTAAGGCCTTGCCTTCCTAAATGGGAAAATAGACAGGGTAGACTATTAAGTGAAATAGAAACCCTCAATATGGACTGGAAATTATAAAAGCTTAATAAAATGGGGATTTCTCCCAGCATGTCCTATTAGATGATAGGAAATCAGTATGTAAACTGATATTAGATTCTGAATGTACATCCAAGATTAATTTCCTGATTGTCCACCAAACCATTTAAGTTTTGTGTTGCAGCAACTGTCAAACAACAGAATCCCACCATATGCATGGGACTGCAGTTGGCTATGTAATTATGGCAGATTAAGCATAAAAGGTAATAGCAAACATAAACAGATAAATGAAAGAAACTGCCCAAAGGGAAACATGTCTTCAGATAACAGAAACTCAGGAACACCTATTTTTAACATGTGCATATATAAGGCCTTTTTGGAGTATCTTAGCTGGACACTTTAAGGAACCAAAGCTTTCAACTGTAGAATACCCCACTGTAATATATGGCCCAGTTGATAGTTCCTTTAGTAAATATCATGCCTATACAATTTATGTTGTTTTTGTTCTCATTAAGTACTTTATACGGCAATCACGTTGTTTATGGATTTTACAACAAAAGAAGGTACATTATACAGAACAGCTTCAGAATCTCAAAATAGCCTTGGCCAAAACAATACAGTATGACATAGCTAGTTTTTCACCACAGAAAGTGAAGCACTTATGGGCTAACTGTATAGAATGGTATAATTAAGTCTTAAAAATGGCAAGGGAAAAACTCCAAGAAATGTTGATTTATGTGACAAAGTCAGTTTAATTTTATATATTTTTTTTATTTATTTTGTGTGTGTTTGTTTTCATATGTTCTTACTTTATATGTTCTGATGATTTATTATTGATGTATGTACTGTAATGAAATCCAAAATTTTCAACAAAATTCCACTACTCATCAAAAGGGGGACTCCTGTCTGTTTTTTCAGATGATGGCTGACACTGGAGGTGGAAGGACAGGAGAGGCGGCTACAAGGCCATAGCAATGGAGACAGTGCAAGATGGCAGTAAAAATATAGGCGGCTGTGGTGCACCTGATGGGTGGCCAGCACATCGCCCTGACAATTGACACCAAAAGGTAGACTGCTGAGAATGTCAGCGGTATGCGATCAGGAGAATGCGCCACAGGATTTGGATTTAACTCTGGAGCAAACACGGCATGCTTGGAGGCAGAATTGGAGAAAACAGGCCAACACATTCAACGAGTCAAGGAACAGAAGGATGATGAAAGGAAAAGGAAAAGATTGCTTACATCGTTCCCAGGTACAGGAACCATTGGGCCGGCAAAGATTTTAGTGGTCGAATCACGGGTGGTCGGCCCGGCTCAGGAAGAAATAGTCTTACCCCAGACCGACTGGAGCACTGCAGAGGAATCACCTTGGTCGCCTGAAGCTGCCCTGCAGACAGTAGGATGGGTTGCGGCTGAAAATGGTAGGTGGCATCCAGATCCAGGGATTCCCCTACCAGGTGCGGCCGCAAGTCAACAACAACCAGTGGTTATGGGAACAGGAGACCAAGAACCTACACAGGACTGCTCTCTGTATGATGCAGGTAACAATCATAACACTAATTCAGCTACAGTTCAAGAATAGCAACAGAATGTGTCTCTGGCCTGAAGTGAGCCACCATGGAACATTTAGATTGACAGAATCTGGGGATAGGGCAGGACACTAATGAAACACCCTCATATGCTAGTCTTTTCCACAAACCTGTAGAATTAGCTAAATGCAGGAATTTCATTCAGTTACGGTATATTGGAAACAAAGACACACTCCCTGATAAGATTTTTTGTTGGTAAAGTATTACTGAAACAGTCGCTAGGTTTTACCCCCTCGGAGGTTTATGCACTTATACATGCACCGGGGGAGTCAACCTATGACATACGTTTCAGAACACCTTCAATTTTAGAACGTTTTGGTGCAAACATGTGAACTTAAAAACAAATCCACTTTGGTCTAAATTCTTGGTGATTCCTTTGACTAAGCAGCCTTTTGGGTGATTACAATTTTATTCAGGAATGAGGCAGTGAATATAACAGACATTATTTACTGGTTGGAAAAGCTGTTCTATTTAATAACCCAGACCCCATCCTAGATCGAGGAAGAGTTCTGCAGTGTGGGGTTGGAAAATAAAAATTAAACTACAGCAGAATGACCAGGAAATACTACATCTCCCTAATTGTTTCTTTACTGGGAGAGACAAGGAGTTCCTGTTCTACCCGGACAACCTGAACTTGTTTCAAATGTGGCTCCAGCAGACACATCAGTACGAACTATTGAAATAATAAAATGCACACACTGTGGGGAGTTAGGGTCACTTCAAGCACATTGTTTTCAGGACCTGAAGTGCAATTTATGTGATGAACTGGGTCATAATTTTTCAAATTGCCCCTGGGCTGCAAAAAATAATGAAAATGCGGATTTTGGAGTCCAAGTCTATTATATTAGAGCGGCAACTAAACAAAGCCACACTGGTGCTGTTATACTAAATATGGCAGACAAACAATGTACTGAGGGTAGGACCCCCCCCAAAGTCCCCTAGCCATGCCAGGCCCGGAACAGTTACAAGAAGAGCAACTAGTGGTGCATGGGAGACACACAGACAGCATGGGCCCCCTCCCCCTGTGGCAGTACCTCAGGAACAGGCCTTTACAGTAGTACAAGGAAAGTAGGGGAGAACATCCAGAACAAAACCAAAAAAGCAGCTACCAGAGACTGAGCCCCTTTTTGAACAAAATCAACATGCTGCTCTGCAATGGGCACCTTCTGACAAAGACAGTGAATCTAACAATAACTCAGTCAGGGCCTCACAACATGGAACCCTGTCGGACTCAGAAAATATGGAGGATTCTAGACCCACGCCTCAAAAGAGTTACCAGGGCCTCGAGTAAAGTTAAATGATTTTAGTAGGCTGTGAATCAGCTCCTTATTATATAACTTTAAAATTGCATCCTTCAATGCAAACAGCCTACAATCTGCAAAAAAACATCTTAGCACCTAGGCTCAGTTTACAGCAGCAGATTTAGATTGTTTGATGTTGCATTCCGCTTTAGAGTTGGAGGCCACTTCAACTAGTTGGATTTGGGGAGACAGTTTTTGGTTTCAAGGTGATGAAACGTGTTCAGGGGTGGGGATTGTTTTTTTTTTCTAAGGTTCAGGTTGTAAAACAGTTGGAACTATTGGAAGGGAGGGCCTTTCTGTTAAGATATTAGATGGAAAGACATGGAATTTCACATAATCAGTGTGTATGCTCCACAGTTAAAACATGATAGAGTGGTGTTATTTCGTAAGTTGAAACCCTTTCTATTTACTAATAAGAATATCATACTGGGGGAGATTGTTGCTTGTCACATACTGATAAGAGGAATGAAATCGAGTAAATTGTTTTGAGACACTAATTACTTGAAGGATTTAACTGAGGACGTAGGCCTGATAGATGTGTTTTCATCCCTCATTCAGAGTGCTCCCCGCACTTATTTTTGTGGGCCACGATCCTCACAAATAGATTATTTTTTTTGTGTCAGCAAATCTACGGATACAAAAAGCTCAGGTTAGAGAAATGGCTACATCTGATCATAGATTACTACAAGTTACGTTAGGGAATCATCCAGAACAAAAGCGTGGACCTGGAATATGGAAGCTAAACTTAAAAATTTTTAGACATAGATTAAATAAAAGAGGGATCTGGCTATCTCCTGGAGGCATGAAAGTCAGTCTTTTTCTTATATGATAGTAAAAATGACTGGTGGGAAGATACTAAACAGGAGGTGATTACATATTTTCAGACTATGAGTAAACTGAATGGTAAACTAAGTAGTGATAGACTAAAGTTTCTTAGGGACCAATTGAGAAAACTGTCTAGACTGCAGTATGAAGATTGTGGGGACTTTTGCTCTAGCATAAAACAGATTAAAGAAGAATTAAGATGCTTACAATTTGAAAAGATGAAAAGATTAGAAAGACAGCAGACACATGAGCGATAGGAAAAAGAAGGGACACGCTACCAGTACTATGTAACTGGATTATAGGGTTTGGGATTCTGTTATTCACCCCACTCAATTTAGTGGGTCCCATCTCGTAAAATTCAAAGTGCCTTGATATTCCTTAGAGAGATATTTAATAAAGAGAAAGACAAAGAAATAATGGGACATTTGGTGAGCCAAGACCAAACAAAGACTTTTGATAAGGTAGAATATAATTATGTGTGGGAAGTACTAAGGATATAATTTCCTACTTCATTGATTTCCTGGCTGAAAACTTGTTATAGTAAAATTTGTATCAAGCCTAGTGTCAATGGATGGGTAGGAAACAATGTTAGGATGGGACAAGGAGTAAGACAAGGGTGCTCTTTAAACCCTATCTTGTATGTGTTAACTTTGGATCCTTTATTACATAACATTAACAACAATTTAGACACAACAGGACTCTTGGTGGGAAGTGAAAACCCCACAACATGCTCCACTGCGTATGCAGATGATTTAGGGCTCATACTGGCTGATAGAGATTCGGCAAAGCAGCTCAAAAAACACAAGGTATTTTCGGAGATAACAGGATCCGACCTTAATTTACAAAAAAGTTGTATTATGTCTATAGGGTATGAAGATGCTGACATAGCTGGGATCTGGGGGATCCCAGTTAAAACAGGATATACAAGGATTCTGGGGATTTTTTGGGGAGGGTCTGACCCACAGTACTATAATTGGGAATTAAAATTACAGGAAGCTAAACAGAAGGTAGCGATGTGGAACAAATGGCAGATGTCAAAAGAAGAGAGGTATATCATTAAAACTTTTTATTAACCTCTGTTTTTATTCTTGTCTATAGTTTTCCCTCCTCCAAAGAGTCTGGAAACATCTCTGTTTAGTGTCTTTTTCCAGTGTCTATGGGGCAGCAGATTGAACCCTATTAAAAGAGGGATTCATCCCTTAGTGTTACCTCTTTTTACCATAATATAGTACCTGTCCTGAAATGAATAAATAAGGTGTGGTCACCGTGGCTCCTCAATGACATAGGACTACTGATGGATTCTTGGAAGATTACCCACCCCATAACTAAGCAACGTGTGATCGGCACTACCTCAATATCTGATAGATACTGTAAGTAAGCTGAAATCCTGGGTGTGATTAAACAGCATTTATTACATAAATACAGGAAAGAGTTATATAATATTATATTGGACACCCATTTTATTGCAATGCCATGGTTTCAGGGCAAACACTGCCTGAACAAAGATTATTACTCAACTCTGGTAGAGTAAGAGGGTTCCTTTCTATATGTGGGACTTTTTGTGGCTTTGTACTCACTTAAAATTGGGAGTGAAGGGGAATATGAAGCATAAAGAAGTTAAAGATACAGAATATCCCAGGGAGGGACAGTGTCTAGTGGTAAGAGAAACCATGCAACACTTCCTTTTGGAATGCCCCTTTGTGTAAAGCTACCAACAGTCCCTATTTTCCCAGGACAGTCCCTATTTTAGGCAGCATGTCCCAGTGTCCTCACAAGTTTTGCAAAATGTCACTTTTGTCCCAGTTTTTGCTTACTTGTCCCAGTTTTGTCCCTTTTTTTTTTTTTTTGTTGCCGACTGCTAATCCGTGAGTGACAGTAATTTCAGCAACACTGTGGCGCTGCTTGGGCTGTACAGCAGTTTGCAACTTCAACCCCTGTGCCTGCGTTGCACTGCAAGCATGTCAGTGGGAGCACAGTAAAACATGTTCCTTCCTGTTAGAGTAGAATGGGTAGTAGTGCAAACAAGCACATGTGGACGCCTGCCGCCAGCTACTGAGAGGACTCCAGACAGAGAAGAGTCCGGCAGCAGGAACTAAGGTACCTGAACCTGATCAGCTGTAGGGAAGTGTGTGAAAACAATCTGGTGTGGTGGTGGAGTCACTGAAGTGAAGTTTGCTCAGTAAATGAGGTGAGTGTAAATGGGTTGGATGGGACTGTCGGGAGGAGTCAAAGATGCAGCTCGAATGTCTGATCACAATTTCCATGCAGGTTTGCTTCTAATGAACTTTCTGTACATCATGGTTTGGAACTTGCTGCTGCAAAATGATGTATTGTTTTAATCTGAATGTTTGCTACTGGTGTTACTGTGGGGTGGCATGGCCAGAGCAAGCAGCAAAATTTAAATGATTGTACGCATCGTTGTCTGTGACGGTGCCCATGGGAGGTGGGGGAGGGGGTAATAGTCAGGATGAACTGTCCCAGTTTTAGACCTCAGAAAGTTGGTAGCTTTACCTTTGTGGTTTCATTTTGGCAATTTTTGCATAAAATATGGCCATTAAATCCATTTAGTAACCTAACATAAGATACCATAGTGTTGGGTATTTTTCTGGGATGCTGGCAGAAATATGATACAATCACAATGCATTTGATTTTGTTAAGTATCAAGTTTCAGTTATGGCAAGCATGTTGTGGACTGATGCTTAGGAAACAGCACAGGACTGTCGAACAAGTGATGTATGCTATAATAAAAGAGATAACTAGATTTCAAGACATAGAGAGAAACACAGCTTCTCCAGCCTTATGTAAATTATGGTGGAGGAGTATGTATTGGTTGGATATGGGTTAGGATAGCGGTTTCTGTTTCTAATGGATTTTTTGGGATTTTCCTCTTGGGTTAGGGACAGGGTTAATGTGGAAGATTGCTTTAGTACTCTGGTTTCTCCTTGTGGGTTATGATTTGTACTGTAGTTGGAAACGTGATGTCCCTCCTTATTAGACAACCCCTCTGTTTAGGAGAAACAGGGAACATATTGTTACAAACTGAACAGGGTATGTCAGAATTGCTTACCTGTTTTCTCCCTTTCACTTTCTGCATTGATTTGTAGGTGGCTGCACATTTTGTACTTGATGGTTGTGTAAGTTAAAATAAAAACTCCTTACTCTTTATGGGGGAGGGTAGTGTTTAGATATTCACAGTAAGGTTTGGTGTTATGAAATTGCATATTTTGTACTTAATGTATGATGAACTATTCAATTTTCTTGTTTACCTTTATCTTATTAAGATTTAGTGTGCAGTAACACCAGTAGCGGCTCTAGCCACAAATGGTTACCAGGGCAGGCTGGGGCACAACAGATGACAGCCAGGGCACTGATATATTATTACTATGGGGGAAGCTCTACACCATATGGGGCACCAGTTGGGGCACAGCATTTTTTTACCGGGGCACGTGCCCTGGCGGGCCCTGGTGTAAAGCCGCCACTGAGTAACACTGAATTTATGTTGAATTTCTTCTCAGTTATACTAAAGCTTTCCCCTACTCTTTTAGTGGTAGGGTGGGGGTGGAAGTTTTCGATTTGTTCATGATTTCCCTTTTGGGCACTGAACAATTGTTTGATAGCACCCTAGGAGATGTATGACTATAATACTTATTTGATTATGTTTATTTTTTCTGCTTTCTGATTTGTACATTTTGTGTGCAGTAATGCTGTTTGTGATCATTTGTTTGTCGGAGTTATAATGAAATATTCCCCTACTCTTTTGGTGGGGGGGGGGGGAGTTATTTTCAGTATTTACAGTTTGAATTTGAGGTTTTATACAGGTAATTTTATTTTTGATGTATGATGAAATACTTCTTTATGTTTCTCCTTCCGTTTTTATGCTTTTGTGTGCAGAAACACTGTTTTGTATGTATTTTCTTTTAAGTTATAAGAAATTCTCCTACTCTTTTCAAGAAGTGCCATAGGATATTTAACATCCACCTGAACTACCACCAGAACAGGCAGCTGGGACCTCGGTTTATCGTCTCATCCAAAAGACAGACTGGGTCAGGTGGACAGTAGGCTCCTTCTGGGTGGCCGGCTGAGAATTCTCCACAGTCAGACTGCCTTGAGCAGCAGACATCCTTGGTGGTGAAGCTGAAGCTATATGCCCAGTCCACACTTGTGGCCACCTCAGTGCCATCTCTCTGTGTCACCTACATTGATGTCACCATTCACGGTGAAGACGTGGTGGGTGATGCTAGAGGTCACATTGGGCCTCCCATTCTGGCACTGTCTGCATTGCCAGGGGAGGGCCTGACATTGAGGCTGATGCTGGAGCTGGTGCTGGAGCTGGAGCTTGCTTGGAGCCTGTCCCTGACCAAGGTATCGCTAGTGACACTGGGGAGGGGAGAAGGACTCCAAGCCAAGAGACAGTACCAGTGATGGTCAGGCTGTTAAGTGGAGCATGGTGCCAACAGTGATACTGGCTCAGTGCTAGTCCCCAACTCTGGTGTCACCCACGACACCGAGGAGGGTGACTGAGCCGAGTCGACGTCAGTGTTGACACTGAGCAAGGTGTCAGGATAAAGCTGATCACAGTAACAAGGACATTCCTGTCTCCTTGCAAGTCATTCAACCAGAGTACAGTGCTGGAAGATGGTCCAGGGCCAGGTTTCTCCCTGAAGCCACATGTTGATATCGTCACATTCCATTGGACCTATACAGCTTCAGTCCCTTCATTTGGGGATTCCCTGAAGGGCACTGATTGGGTCACTCCTCAGATAAAGGAGGACACCCTTCGGGCAGCTCTGGTAGGCTCTTCTCTTAGGTGAGGCTCCTCCAGAATTCGGTAGCTCAGGCTGAGGCCGTTAAGCTACGGAGTCTTAACCCCCTCTAGAACAGCCTTGTTGTTTCATGAAAAGGATGCCCTCATTACTAGGCCTCTCTAGGTCCCTAAAGTGGGATCAGCACTGGGTGTGGGTCCACGCCACAGGGCATTGGCACTGGAAGTCAGACATTTCCAAATGGTATGTCACAACACATTCTGAAATTGTATCACTGCATTCAAAACTGTGCATCACATTCCAAAATTGTGTATCGCTACCACGCTCCAAAAATTCTGAAATTGTGTCATCACCACGTTCTGAAATTGTGCATCATTGCCACATTTTGAAACTGTACATCATCACCACATTCTGAAACTGTATGTCACCACCACAGTCTGAAACTGTGCATCACCACCACATTCCGAAATGGTGTGTCACCGCCACTTTCTGAAATTGTGCGTCACCGCCATATTCCAATACTGTGCATTATTGCCACATTCTGAAACTGTGTGTCATTGCCACATTCCAAAATAGCATGTCTCCACCACATTCTAAAACTGTACCTTCCTGCCACATTCTGAAATTCTGTCTAAACTTTCACATTCCAAAATTGCCTATCATTGTCACATTCTGAGAATGCACATCTACGCCATATTCCAAAATTGCACATCCCCACCACATTCTGAAAATGAGTGTCACTGCCACATTCTGAAATTACATGTCCAAGCCACATTCTAAAATTATGTATCCCTGCCTCATTCTGAAACTGTATGCGACTAGCACATTCTAAAACTGTCACTGACATATTCTGAGATTTCACGTCCATGTCACATTATGAAATTGCTTGTTGCCACCACAATCTGAAATCAAGCATCCCAACCACATTTTGAAATTGGGTATCATCACGCATGCCAAATTCATACATCCATGACACATTATGAAATTACATATCCTTGCCACCTTCCACAGCTATGTGTCTCCCGCATTTCAAAACTGTGCATTTCTGCCACGTTCTAAAAATATATCACAAAGCCACATTATGAATTTTAGTGTCCCTGACACATTCCAGAATTGTGTGTCCCAGCTACTTTCTGAAATGTATAATTGCTGCATTCCACAACCGCAACCTGTTGGCATTTCGAAATCTCTCACCTGCAGTGTTCAAAAAACTGCTCACAACTTTATGATTCTAAGGTCATGTTTCCACTGCAATCCAAGCCCTCCATCCCCCTGTCACATTCTGAAGTACCATACCTTGCATCTGCACATGTTTAACTACACCTGCAGTTTTATGTAATGTGGGAGAAATAAATCCTATAAGGTAGCTTGCATGGAGAACTAGGCTGTGAGTTCTGGTTATGACATCAACGGCAGCTCTTCACTGAAACTGGCTTTTTGAACAGGCAGTGAATTTAGGGTTACAAAATGACTTCTAACTTTTAAACAAAGTAACTTAGAGATCTAATTTTTGGCGCGAGGCTGATTGGGGATATGCTGATTCAAATTCTGAATTAACTGATGCCAACAATTTTGGTTGGGCTACCTCTTTAATTCCCTTCTGTGTTCCAACAAGCTAAGAGAACCAGAAATGTGTAATCTGGGCATGTGGGAAGTGGGTGTCGAAGGAAAGTGTAATGTGCCATATCAAAGCCATCACCTCTGAAGGATGGAGGGCTGCAGTGTTGCTGCTGCCATCACACCTGAGGGATGGAGGTCATAGTGCTGCTGCTGTCACCCCTGAGGCCATGATGGGGCCATAGTGCTGCTGCGGGTTATGACTGAGGGATAGAGCTGTTGTGCTGCCATCACCCCTGGGGATGAGGGCCATAGCTGCTGCAGCTGCTATCACCCCTTGAGGGCTAGGAACTTAGAGTGAAGGTATAACTGTTACTCAGGCAATAGTAACAGGGAGAGGAATAGTGGGGTGGCAGGAAGGACTAGAACCCTATATGGACAATAAGTCTTGGATTTAAATAGAGAATGATTATAAGAGAGAAAAGACGCCGCTAGAGCAGACATGCTTCAGCTGAGCTCTGAGGACACCGATATTCAGAATAAAAAACTCTGAAATTTGTTGCTCTGAATACATATTTGCTATGTCTGGAAAACGAAAGACAGACAGAGCACATCATCATGGGAATATTCACTGCCATGCATATAACCTCTTGAGAAATGTTCTCGATCAACAGCCCACTCCCTGCGGTTTGGGGCAGCCTGGTTTCAGCCCGGATCCTCAGCCCAGAAGGGTTCCACCTCTGCCTCATGTTCCCCCTCTACCAAACATAAGCACTTTGAGGAGAGCGTTGGTACCTCTGAAACTAGACAACTAGTGCCTTCGGGTTCTCCAGGTGTGGAAGCAGAGAGGGTGTTTGTTTCAGTAAGTGATCCTGCATAAACAGATCATCTTACTTTGAGAGGGCTCTTGCAGTAGGTAATTACATATAGGACTGATGCCGGCAGGCGGCAGGACCCCACAGAAAAATTTCTAACTAGCAGTACCTGGTGAGGGACTGCCCCCACATCAAGTGACCGGTGTCAGGAGACGTCGGTATAAAGGGGCGTTCCTGGATGCCCGCCTTCCAGTTCTTTCCTGCCGTTAGCTCATGCAGCGCCTCGCGGAAAAGTTCGTGCTTCGTCAGCCCTACCTTCGGCGGTTTTTTACCAAAAAATCATTATTTTTTCGACTAACATCAATACTATCGTCTGTGTATGTCGCCCCCACACCCTCCGAGCACAAGAATAAGTGCGATCTGTGGCGCCCAGCTACCGCAGACAAGGATGGCCACTCCGTGTGCCTGTTCTGCCTAGGCCCCGATCACCCAGTCGAGAAGTGCCAGCACTGCCTCAGTTTCAACACAGCTACCCGGAAAAGGCGGCAGCAATCCCTGGAAGCCCATATTCTAATGAAGAAAATGAGTTCTATGGAGAAGGAGCTCAAAAAAACTGAGGCAGGCATCCACTTCCCTCAAAGGCCATCGGAAGAAGAAGAAGGAGAGGCACCGGGACAAGGGTCCTCCACCGCATCTCCCTCGGGAGTTGCTGGAACGAAGGTAACATCCATTCTGGGATCGCCTCCTCGGCCCGCCGGAGGTTTCCGAGGCGTGTCGTCCGTCAGCTCACGCTCGGCCTTGCGGGCACCTCTGGGCAGTTGGAGGCCTCTGCCCCTGGTTTGGCTGCAGGCTCACGGCCTACCACTGTGGGCGACTCCGGTAAGCCGGCCGTGGGCTCCTCTGACGTCCGCCCGGAGAGGGCCGGTAAGACGTCCAACCCTTCGGGGCGATGCGCAGCCTCCACTCCACCAGACCAGGCGATCACTCTACTCGGCCCGCCTCCGGTGATGGCTCTCATAAGTCAGATGTCGGCTCCTCCGGCGCCCACCAAGAGCTCGCCTAAGCCTCACGCCGGCTCGTCCAACGCCCAGCCGGCGAAGGAACTGAGAGACGGACCCCCACGCCCGTTATACCCGGTTCCCCACAGCCTTCGCTGCTGTCTGGGGAACCAGAGTCTCTAACCCACCCGCGACTTTTCCCTCCGTCCCGGGCAAAGCTGGGATCTTTTGCCCTCAGTCCTTCCTCCATCTGGTGCGCCGGACCTGATGTCGGCTCCCCGGACACCGGCCCCTCTAACGTTGGTACCTCCGGCGCCAGGGCCTCCGCTGTTGGCCCCGACGTCGGCCTTACCGACTCCGGGAGACATTTCGTTCCCATCGGGCCCTCTGCCCTCTGGGCTCTCCACTATGGACCCGCCCATGAGGCCTCCAGCTGGGCTGTCTGCTCCGGCAGCCCCCCCCCGGCTCCCGGGTATCCTCCGTCTTATTTGATGCCGGTGTACCCGGGACCGCAGTATCTGGCGCCACAGTACCCGACGCCGGGCTTCCCGATGCCACAGTACTTGACGCTACAATACCCGACGCCAGGCTACCTGCAGCCAGGTTTTGGATAAGCTCCATATGGTTACAACCTGTATCCTTATCCCCCGCCTCCTCCTCCAACGCCCATGGCTGCCGGTGGACCTGCAGGAGACTGTGGCCTCCTGGCGGGCTGAGGCCAAGGCTCAGCTCACCAAACAGGTCAAGAGCTGCCTTCCGGCGACGGTGCCGTCCCAGGTTCCCATACGCCCGAGGCGGCACACTCCCTCTCCACCTCCGGACTCCAGGGTTCTTCCGTCTGGGTCCAGAGAAGGGCAGTACATGCTTCCCTGGGGACTCCCCAAGGGGTCCGTTCCTCCCCCGGGTCGGGAAAGGGAGTCTTTCTCTTCTTCATCCTCCTCTTCACCCTCGGACTCCTTGGACTCTTCCGACGGTTGCTCAGAGAGACGACGAGCCTCGCTCTCCGTCGAAGCCCAGGCCAAGGACTCCTCCGAAGTCTCCTCCGGAGAATCCTTCTTCTACGGAGTTGCTTAGGAAAATCCAGGAGGTTCATCAGTGGCACTCCCTGGAACTCGCTGAACATCTGGATCTGCCCGTGACAGCTCCTACCTTGGTGCCACCCTGGATAGAGCCTCACGCCGACCTTGATACCACAATATGGAAGCAGCCGTCGGCCTTAGCCCCACTTCCTAGGACGTCGAACTGGCTATATCAGGCTCCAGAGGGTGCTGATTTCTTGGATTCTCACCCTCGTGCTGACTCGGTTGTGATTAGCGCTGCTCACGGTCGGTCGGCGAACCCCAAACATCTTAGCTAGTCACCGCCTGATAAGGAATCACGCCTTCTGGACCAGTATGGGAGAAAGATTTACGCTTCCTCCACACTGGGGATCAGGGCCCTGAACTATGTCGGCCATATGGGGGACTACCAGAAGGCCATCCTGACTCAGGCAGAAGCAAAACTGGACTCCTTGCCTGACTCCCAAGTCAAGCAGTAGTTGGCTGATCTCATCCGCTCTGCTTGTTCAGCCAGGACACATGCTACGTCGACATACAATGCAGTGGACACTGCTGGGCGGAGCTCAGCTTTCTGTGAGGGCTCACGGCATCATGCTTGCTCTTGTGTGTCAGGTCTGGTCCCGGAGGTGCAATCTGCTATCCTGGAAGCACCCTTCCGGGGGTTGGTGCTTTTCGGGGGTGATGTCAAGGACATCATCACCGATTTGCAAGAGAAGGGGACGGCTCTGAAGTCAGCTGATTCCATGTACCATCCCCATCAGCAGCAGTGCCGTCCCTTTCGCCGATGGAATCGGCGGAAGGCGGGCCACAAAACGCCGGGCCCCCATAGCTGCCAAGCCCCCCCTGCCCAAAAACGCAGTGGGCGCCTCAGCTGCGGCGCTGCCCCACACCACCTGACTCCTTTCCTCTCCCACTGCCTCCGGACTCTCTGGAGGAACTGGTAGGAGGGAGGTTTTCCCTACACCTTCCGGGATGGGAGAGGATAACCACAGATTCTTGGGTGCTCCAGCTCATAGCACAAGGACACTCCATAGAGTTTCTTCAGAAACCACCCCGCCACCCCCCTCTGAAGTCATCGTACTCACGGGATCATCTTCTCTTGGTCCATGAGGAAATCTCGGCTCTTCTGCTGAAGCAAGCGATAGAGCCTGTCCCCCTTCATCTGCAAGGGATGGGTTGCTATTCCCATTTCTTCCTGGTCCCAAAGAAGACAGGAGATCTCAGACCAATTTTGGATCTCAGTTCCCTGAATCTTTACGTAGAGTACAAAAGGTTCAGGATGCTCTCTTTGCAGAGCCTTCTGCCCCTCCTCTGGCCGGGTCAATGGCTTTGTGCTCTGGATATGCAGGATGCTTATCTGCACATTCCCATTCGCCCATCTCATCGCAAATACTGCTTTGCATTCCAGGGGGACCACTACCAGTTCAAGGCGCTCCCGTTTGGTCTAGCCTCAGCCCCCCAGAGTATTTACCAAATGCCTGGCAGTGGTGGCAGCCCACCTGCGTACCAAGGGAGTGCAGGTTTTCCCGTACCTGGACGACTAGCTCCTGGTGGCCTCGTCCAGGGAGGAACTCCTGAGTTTCCTCTCCCTTACCCAGCAGGTTTTTGCCTGCCTGGGTATTACCATCAACCATTCCAAGTCTCATCTGGACCCATCCCAGAGGCTACAGTTTATTGAGGCGATTCTCGATACGCCCATAGGCAAGGCCTTCCTGCTTCCGAACAGGGCGTCCACCCTTCAGACCCAAATAAGTCTGTTGTCCGACCGCAGGATGGTCTCTGCGAGGTCGGTCCTTCGCCTTCTCGGGCTCATGGTGGCTGCTATCCCGACGGTACCTCGCGCTCGACTCCACATGAGGATCTCTCAGTGGACTCTACGCTCGCAATGAGATCAGCTAGTGGATGACCTAGATCACTCAGTTCTGATCTCCTCACTGATGATGCAAGACTTGCAATGCTGGATGGTTCGAGAGAACCTGTTTCGGGGAGTTCCTTTCTTTCATCCTCCCCCCTCCCAGACTCTAACCACAGACGCCTCAGGCGAAGGTTGGGGAGCCCATCTAGGCCCTCATCAGACCCAGGGCTCCTGGTCCAAGCTCGAACAAGCTCTCCACATCAATGTGCTGGAGCTTCGGGCAGTGTTGTACGCTCTCCAAGCCCTTCACCAATACATCCTTCCCGGTCACCTAGCTGTCCAGACAGACATGTGCATGGTGTGGTACATCAACAAACAGGGAGGGACTCGGTCCTACCCTCTATGCAGGGAGGCAATGAGGGTTTGGGATTGGGCAACATAACACGACCTTCACCTCATGGCAATTCACGTTCCAGGAGTCGACAACACCCTGGCAGACAAGCTAAGTCGCTCTTCTGCTCTGACTCACAAGTGGGAACTGGACCAAGGGGTCCTAGACAATATCTTCCAACTTTGGGGAACACCACAGGTCGACCTGTTTGCATCCCCCCTAAATGCAAAACTTCCCATCTTCTGCTTGCTCGTTCCAGAGCAAGGCGCTTTTTGGAGCAACACTCTGTCTCTAGACTGGAAGGACAGATTCGTCTATGGCTTTCCCCTAATTCCACTGATCCCACGAGTCTTGCAGAAACTAGCTTCAGAAGGAGCACGAATGATTCTGATCGCTCCTTTCTGGTCTAGGCAAGTCTGGTTCTCTCTTCTACAACAATACTCAGAGGATCCTCCTCTTCCTATATCTCGAGGTTTGTTGACCCAGGATCAGGGAACCCCGGTCCATTCAGACCTCAAATCCCTTCAACTGCATGTATGGCTCCTGCAGACCTAGCCCAATCCCATTTTGGAGTGTCTCCCAAAGTGGCAGAGATTTTAGTGGAGGCCAGAAAACCCTCCACCAGATCCACTTATGCCATGAAGTGGAAAAGATTCACTATCTGGGCCGCTTCCATGAACATGGAACCTTTCTCCTGTTCAGCGGGGCTTCTGCTGGAGTATCTACATCATCTGTTTGACCTGGGTCTCAGCCATTCCTCTCTGAAGGTACACATGGTGGCCATTTCGGCCTATTATGTTCCCTTCGCTGACAAGGCTTTTGCTCAACTGGAGGTCTCCAAGACCTTTCTCAGAGGGGTCCTCCATCTGAGGCCCCCCAACTGTACTCCTGCTCCCCCTTGGGACTTGAACTTTGTTTTCGAGAAACTTACTCTCTCTACCTTCGAACCTGCAGCTTCTGTGAATTTGAAGTTCCTTTCATGGAAAACTCTCTTCCTGGTGGCCATTACTTCTGCTTGGAGAACGTCCGAGCTCCAGGCCCTGATGTGTAAAATCCCGTACTTGATTTTTCACAAGGAATGAGTTGCTCTTTGCACGAATCCTAAGTTTCTCCCTAAAGTAGTAGCCGAGTGTACTCTAAATCAGTCCATAGAGTTACCTGCTTTTTTTACGCAGTACTCTAATCAAGTGGAGTATTTACTTCATACTATAGATGTTCACTGGCTTCTGAGATACTACACCAACAGGACGAAGGATCTCAGAAAGACTAATCAGTTGTTACCTCTTTTGCTCACAAAGGGAAGGCAACGCGGTTTCCAAGCAATGCCTGTCTAAGTGGTTGGCTCATTGCATCACTTTCTGTTATGACAAATACAACGGCTTGTTTCAAGAATGTGTCTGCGGCAGACATCTGCGCTGCCGCCACCTGGACTTCCGTCCATACCTTTTCGAAACACTACAGTTTGGATGTTGCCTCTCGCCTTACAGCAGGCTTCGTGCTGGCTGTTTCGCAAGGCCTCCTATCTTGAGACTTGCACAACCAGAACTAACTTTTGGAGTAGTTTTCCTCCTCCCGGAACCTCTTTTTGTTCCAGACTGCTTGGGATTCAGTCCTATATGTAATTACCTACTGCAAGAGCCCTCTCGAAGTAAGATAGTACAGTTACGTAAGAACTTACCGTAACAGTAGATCTTTGAGAGAGGCTCTTGCAGTAGGTAATACCTTCCCACCCTCCATCCCCCTAGGCTTTTTCAGCTCCTTTTCCATTGAGGGAAATATCTGCTTCTCTTCGTCCGCCTCTTTGGCCTGTGGCGGAAAAGAACTGAAGGCGGGCATCCTGGACCGCCCTTTATCTAACGTCTCCTGATGCGGTCACCTGGCGGGGGCGGTCCTCGCCAGGGACTGAAGCTAGAAATTTTTCAGTAGGGTCCTGCCGCCTGCCGGCGTCAGTCCTATATGTAATTACCTACTGCAACAGCCTCTCTCTCGAAGATCTACTGTTACGGTAAGTTCTTACGTAACTGTACTTTTCTGAACCTGAACTTTCTAGCTGCAGCAAAAATTCACAAATGTCGTAAAGTAAAAGGCACATGACAGATTCAGTGAGTGAATCAATCGACAAAATATTAGAGTATATACAAAGAATGGATCGGAAGTTGGAAGCACTTAACTTAAAGGTGGATTTTATACAAAAAAAAAGTTAAACAGAGCAAGGATAACAACGAATATGCAAAAACAGATTCAGGAAAATACTTAAGCATTATCAAAGGTTACTGATCAGGTAAAAGCACTTGAGAACTGGCTTGGCAAAGGACAGTTACAATGTCAATAGGAAAACTGAAATGTTGGAAAATCAAATGAGGTATACAAACCTAACAATCGTTGACTTGCCTCAAATTAGATAAGGAATTTGACACTATTCGTGACTTCAGCTAAACATTTTTGCCTCTATATAATGACGCATCACCTGATAACCTACCTTTTCAGTAAAAGGTTTTAGAGTCTCTAAATAAGCACTAGCCAAAGCCAATAGGGATAAAGGAGAGCAATTTGTTGTAAAAATATTGAAAATTACCACAGTTACCAGCCTTCATTAGCAAAATGTAACGTAAGCGCCTAAATTTGTTGTTCTGTAATATTTGTACACCAAATTTTCAACACAGCCTTGTTATGACCCTGCCTCATGAAGAAGGGCAGAGCAAATGTTCAAATCCTGCCCGAAAGGAAATTTCATGCAGGGACTGCAAAATCAAGTTTTGGGGCACAAAAATATATTTTAGGCAGGAATTGAAAAATGACAACTGTCACATTCATAAGGTGCTGTAAGGATATGGCTATGTTGTGAATCTGTGGGAAATGTAATGAAAATTACCAAAGTTATGAGCCTGCATTCGCCAAATTTAACATAGACTCATAACTTTTTTGTTTTTAAATATTTTTACACCAAATTTCCAACATAGCCTTCTTATGATCCCACCTCATGAACAATGGCAGAAAAAATTCCAGATCCTGCCAAAAAGGTGATTTTGTGCAGGGACCACAAAATCTCCTTCCGGGATGTAAACATAAATTTTTGGAGAGGATTTGAAAAACGACAGCTGTCACATTCATGAGGTGCTGTAAAGATATGGCTATCTTGTAAATCTGGGGTAAAAATATTGAAAATTCCCAAAGTTACAAGCCTATATTCTCAAAATTCCATGTAGGTTCATAACTTAAATGTTTTTAATATTTTTATACCAAATTTTCAACATAGCCTTCTTATGACTCCACCTCATGAACAATGGCAGGGAAATGTTTCAACTCCTGCCCGAAAGGTGATTTTGTGCAGGACCATGAAATCACCCTGGGATGTAAAAACCCACACATTTGGCCAGGAAAAATGACAGCTGTCACATTCATGAGGTGCTGTAAAAATATGGCTGTCTTGTAAATTTGTGGTAAAAACATTAAAAATTACAAAGTTATGAGCTACATTCACAAAATTCAACATAGGCTCGTAACTTTAATGCTTTGTTATGCCAAATTTTCAATATAGCCTTCTTATGACACCACCTCATGAACAATGGCAGAGAAAAGTTTCAACTCCTGCTTGAAAGGTGATTTTGTGCAGTGACCACAAAATCATGCTCTGGGATGTCAAAAAACATTTTGGCCAGGATTTGAAAATCACAGCTGTCACATGCATGATGTGCTGTAAAGATATGGCTATGTTATAAATTTGGGGTAAAAATAGTGAAAATTACCAAAAGTTATGAGTCTGTGTTCACAAAAATCAACATTTTCAACTCCTGCCTGAAAGGTGATTTCACACAGGGACCACAAAATCACCTTTCAGGACAGATCTGCTTAATGACAGTTCAATTGTTCATGAGGTAGGGTTCTGAAGAAGGCATGTTGAAACTTTGGGCCAAAAATATACAAAATGCCTAAGTTATGTCACTAAGTTCAAAATTCCATTGTAATACATGAAACAGCATACCTGTTTCTTCAGTTCATGATCTGGCTTTGAAGAGTGAAGATGTGTTTGTGGTCCAGACAGGATTACGTGTTGGATTCCCAATTGGTAAGTAAGTGCTTGGGGGCATGGTGGGTGCTGTAATGAGAGGGTCTGGTGGGGGCAGTTACAGCCACAAAAGACATTGATGGACCATTTTCTTTTTATAGGGTTTTCACTTAAAAAAAACAAAAAAAAACAAAGCACTGAGGATTCCTCAGCATGACGCTGGGGAACTGAGCACCCCCAGTGCCACTGCTATGTTTCTGGGGGTGGGGTGGTGGGTGCTGAGACAGAGGGTTGGGTGGGTGGGATATCAGTATATATGTATGTGAAATGACCATCCACAGTAGTGTGGGACGCTGTGGGAACAAACAAAAACAGGAGGATTCCTCAGCACGACACTGGGGATTGTCACTGCTGTGTTTCTGGGAGGTGATGAGAGAGAGGAGGGTCAGGTGGGGATCTCTCTCTCTCTCTATATATATATATAGACAGGAGAAGAAGAAATAACTGCACATGCATGGTAGTGTGGGGATGCTGTGGAAAAAAAAACAAACATTGATGATTCTTCATTGGGACAATAGGGGATTGGGCACCCCCAGTGTCACTGTTATGTTTCGGGGTGGGTAGGGGTGTTGAGAGGGAGAGTAGGGGGAAGGGAGGTGTGACAGGGTTAAATAAGGCCCAGATCCATTTTTTGTGCAGAAAAAGTATAAATGCAAGGGTCTGTTCTATCCTCTCTCCTCTCCTTTTCTGTCTCTTGTCTGTCTGGTTGCACAACAAAATTTTCTTGCGAGACCTAGGAACTGATCACTCTGATGGTTTTGCAATTCTCCACCTCTCACTATCTCTCTGCCTTCCCTTGCTGTTCTGTCTTTTCTTCCCCCTTCCATATCTGTAGTTATAAAAAACATATGTGAATCTCTGTGTAAAACTGTATGTGATACTGGGATCCTTTGCTTAAAACTGTATAAAGTAATACTATTGAAATAATTGCAAAAAGCTATTTGGAACTCAAGGGGTTAACCTGAAACACTGGATGAAAAATCTCTCCAGAACTGTCAACAAGAGGTCAGTTCTGGGTCATTATGCTCTTTTTGCTGCACCTGCAAGAAACTGACAAGAACATTTTAGGAAAAACAGGATGTCTATTAACGAGCGGAGGTTGCAAAGACTTAAAAAAAGAGCAGCAAAGCTTTTGCTAAAAACAGACTGAGTGACTGAGATTTGAGATTAAGAAGAAACACTCAGAAGAAGGATTTTGTTTTCACTGTTGTAACTGCCTTTGCAAATAGTTATACTTAGCAATTTTTATTTTTTATTTTACTGTTATTGACAATAAAACACTCATTGTGAATTTTACAACTGCTCCTGGTTTTCCTATGCTTCCTGACCTGTACCTCGATGACAGGAGGGTTCGGGTGGAGGGGATATTAAAGTGCTGCTTTTTTGCTGATAGCAAGCGGAGTGCTTCATCGTGGTCACAGAGGAGACTGTGTTGATACCTCAACATGTTGTTCGTTCACAAAGAATGCAAGGAATGTGGAGTGCTTTTTTGAAAGCAATACGTCTGCAGGGCTCTGCCCACTGCAGCCCTAAAAAGCTACAAAACAGACACATTCTCAAGAACAAACAGATTTGGACTATAAAGTGACACTTTTCATTTCACTGGCCTTTGAATCATACAGAGATCATACTATAAAACTTTCAAGGATCAAAGGAACATTAACTTATAAAGGCTACACGTTTAGGGTCTTCCCTGATTTTGCATACTCTACCCAACTACGCTGTAGAAAATTTTTATCATATCATCAGGACGTGTTGGAGCTGGGTGCGCAATTTCAGTTATTTGAGCCAGCGAAGCTCCGTATATGGCATAATGGAAAAACATATGTGTTCTTTGAAAATGATCAACTGGCAGCATTTTTGATGGGTCAATATGATAAAGAATCAAATAGTGTTGAAGAATCACCTACTTTCTCTGAACAAGAGATGTTGGCTACAACAGAAGTAATGAAGAGACTCAATAACTGTTTCCTTTTTTCTTTCCTTCAGCATGTTTAATTTATTTGTGTAGTTGTATGAATAACGAAATATGAGGCAGGGAAGTGGTGTAGAAGAAACATTTAGATATTTTTACTTATATCCTGACAAATGAAGTTAGAAACTTCTATTATGCAGTCTGCAAAAGGTATACCTTAGTCTATATTAGCTATAATATGAGTGCTCCTTCCCCTCTAGTCAGGGACTTGATTTTTTCTATTTGTATAGACAATGTATTTCATTTCCCTTTGTTGTGCCCTATATATCATACATGATAAAACCTTAATAAAATATAAGTATAGATAGGGAACCATGCACAGACTGGATGGACCACCAGTCTTTTCTGCTGTCAATGTCTATGTTTCTATATCCTGGAGAAGAATATCTGAACTAAACACATTTTAATGGGAGACATATATTAGACATTGTATGATGATATCACCACAGTTATTAGTCATGCTGAGTGGATTGGCTTTACATGCTGTATGTAATGTTAGACTGATTTCTTCTGTTTCTATTGATTAAACCTCTGCCTCCAAATCCCAGATTTAGCTATTTTTTTCTTTACACCAAGAGAGTATGTGTGTGTGGTGTGTGCGCGCGCGCGCACACATGTGTGTAAGGGTGACAGTTCTGCGTTACTATGAAGCTTATTTTTAACTTTTTATAACTTAAGAACTGGCTGTGAATAAAGCTGCTAATGTTTTAAGCTATTCCAACCTAATTATTATGGTGCTTTTTAATTCTGTTATTTGATATAAAGCTACTGCCTGTCCTCTAGCCACTGTAATCCTAGAAAAATCAGCTTTACTACAACACACTCCTTGACTCAATAATGAGAATGTCTGGTTCAAAAGCACAGTGTTATGATTGCAGCATATAAATCAGAGGAAAACATAATCTCTGACTTACTACAAACTATTCACAGTATTATCTCTTTCTCAGCAATGTGTGCCCTACATAGTGATTTGAAACACTTGTTAGTAATAAGCATGATGTTATAATTAGAAATGGGTAAAGCCTGCAGCCCTATGTGTTTGTCAAGAACCCAGGCCAGCTTTTCCAACAAGGCTTTTAAAAGTAATTTATGATGATTTCTACTCCAGGAAGTCTCCAGTACCAAGAATTGTGGATAGCTGTATGCAAGTCAGTGTGGGGGCAGACTCACAGGAATCACCTCAGAAGAGATTGTCCAGAATAGGAATAGCTTCCTCGTGCTATTAAAAAGACAAAAAATAAATAAATTCTTGTAAATTTAAGTGATAAAACATAGCTCTGTCAGCAGAAAAGGACAGTTTGGTCCACCAGTATTCACAATTCTACATCTGCAGGTCCTAGCTGGTCTGGGTGACCCCTCCTCCCCTCTGTTCTAATATACTCCTATGTTATGCCATGTTATAATATGGTTTCATGAAAGAGAACACACACTTGTCACTACAGACTGAAGCCCTTTGTTCATGAACAGGTCCAACAACATGCAGGCGCAGAGCACGTCCCTGGCTTCCCAAAACCTTTGTGGCAATAGTACAAGAAGTGAAAGAATTTGGGTTTTATATAGCACCTGTCATTCAATTTCTCTAAGCCATTTACAATCCATGGGAGGAAGGTGAGAGAATTCAGCTGAGGGGGTTAAGTGACTTGCTTAGGTCACAGTGCGCAAGCAGTGCTTGTGGGATTCAAACCTTGGTCTCCAGGTTCACAGCCTTAACCTCTGACTGCTAGACTAAACTGCCGCCAGTGTACCTCAGTACTGGCCTGAAGGGTGTACGTCTAAGAGGTGAAGGAAAAATTCAGCCCCAAGCCACTTTTGAGTAGACTGCACAGTGTGCCAAGTTGTGAGTCGGGGTTTTCTGATGTGTACTTCTGTCTTCTAGTAATTGAGCTGAGACCACCAAAATTAAGCCGAGACCACCAAACTAATCTTACCTGTCGTACAAGGTCATACTAAAACCCAGACATCCTACATTGGAAGATCCGTAAGTACCTGAGATACCAAGGCATCCAGCAATGGTACTATAGGTCAGTATTTACCTGTAATATAGGCTGACACTTAACAGGCCTCCTGCAGTGGAAGGTCAGTACCTACCTGTGATACAGGCTGACACTAAACACAGGCGTCCAGCAACAGAAGGTTAGTATTCACCTGTGATACAAGTGGTACATGGCCATCCTTAAAAGTAGTATTTATATAAACCTAGGCCTCCAGCAACAGAAGGTTTGAATTTACCTGTGATACAAGCGGTTACTAAAACCCAGGCCTCCAGCAGAGGGTCAGTATTTACCTGTAAAACAAGCTGATACTAAACCCATACCACCATTAATTAAAGGTCTGTCTTTACCTGTAATACAAAGTGATACTAAAACCCAGGCCTCCAGTAGAAGAAGGCCAGTATTTATTTGTGATACAAGCTAATACTAAACCCAGACCTCCAGCAATGGAAAGTCAGTATTTACTTGTGATTCACAGTGATACCAAACCTACGCCTCCAACAAGTACTTTAATCTCTTAGAAATCTCAGTTTCCATGTCTGGAACAGCAACTGCACCACTAACTCTGTAAAATACCACCACTGTTTTGTTCAGGGGCTGCCGATTGGGTGACACATACCAATACTGGGACAGCCTCAGGCGGCGTTTGCCATTTCTGCTCCTGTCCTTGCAGAGCTCAACCTCAACAACAAAAAGCCTGAATTCCTTAGAGTTTTCAGGTGCCTGCAAAAGTACAATGCATTACAGGTCTGCTCTCTCTAGCAGGTTCCTCCTTCACTCCCTTACTAGAACATGGTGCCTCCATTTTATACTGTCTGGAGGGATGGGCACCCTGAAGCACACTCACTTAAAGGGGAAACAACAAAAACAGAAAAGTAAGATTACATTCTCATCAAATATGTTTAGTGGACATGTATCAATAATAGTTTATCACCAAGGAAAAACAGATAAGGTATAATCACTGTTGGACACAACTGTATTCTTGAGAAGCAATTTAGCAGAGGTTATCCTGATGAGAGAACTGCTACCCAAGATACAGTAAGGTTGCTCCATACTTAAGGACGAGTGAGTCAGATACTTGCGCTTGCATTGTTTTGTTAAAGGAACATGAAATTCATGGTAACATAGAGGACAGTGGGTGTGCACTCATAGATAACAAGGATATCTTTCACTCGAGAGGTTTCCTTGGTAACTGGAGACCTCGAGCGCAAAACTTGGAGGTCTCGTTACCACAGAAACCTCAAGAGTTAGCGACTGCAGCACAACACAGAGAATAGGTCGTATGGGCAACTATGTTAATAACAAGGCTGCGTTTGATTTAGGTTGAGATGACAGCATATGAACCTCGAGAGCCAAGCCAGAGAGGTCCATGCTGTCATCTCAACCTCGAGATGGAAACACATGCCGAGCTGTGTGGTTGATTATATTTTATTTTTATAGTATATGTTTTTTACACGGAGTGACAGACCCCCACTGAAGTGAAAACTAAAAATCTTGCCATTTCTTTGTTCTACTCACATAACAAAATCAAATTTCCAGACTTTTAAAAGGTAAAAGGTATGACTTTGGGCACTGAGTGGTTAGTAAGTAACTAGTTGTAGAATAAATGAGAAATTTAAAATTGTATGACCTTTGAACTGTGTATAACAACCGTTCGGAATGGCGCATAACAACACTTTAGAATGCGCATAACAGTTTAGAATGTGCTCAACAAGGATTTTGAGCAGGCTGATTTTTATACATAACAAAGGGTAACCATATACTATAACGCTGTTCTAAGCATGGATTTCCATGTGGGACATTCTTCTACCATACACTACAGTATAAAGTAATTCAAGGTCAGAAGGGACTCCAGGTCCATCCTGTCTGCCCCTCCCCCACTTTATAAGCAGGGATTAATAAGTATGCTCTGTTTATTAATTTATAGGGTTTTCCCCTACCCACTTTATGCAGCACTGTCACTTCTGTTCAATATTCTTTGCAAACATGAGAAAGTCAGGTTACTCTGCTCGTGCTGCAATAATAATGTAATTTCCCAATTAGGTTGAGGCAGGATCCTGTTTTTTGTTTTGGGGTTACAGCTGGTCTGAGAGTTAGTTAATTATTAGGGATGCTGCACAGCAAATTTTGCCTGCAAAAAGTAGCAAAGTGGTTAACTTTGCCCTTCACGAAGGTAGGGAAAAAAGCCAGCAAATTTGACCCTTTGGCGAAGGTTCACTTTAAAGAGCTACTGTCACCTCAAAGAAAACTTTAAAAAACATAATAGTTAGGTACAATTCTGCTTGCCCTCCATTAATATTTTATATTTTCTCCTTATCATAATTTATATACTAAGGAAAGGTATATGAATATATGATCATCGTCCTGCAGAGTTTTTTTTTTTAGTTCATCTGCCTCTATAGCTTACTCCCCACTCCAGGTCATAATCCTCAGTTGTGACATCACAGTGTGTTGCTATGGGAGTAACTATGAGGTCACAAGCAGTGGCTCTATGACTTCAAGCAGGAGAAAGCAGCAGGAATGGATGAACTTTTCAGGAGCAGAAATCCTGTTTTCATACAAATTATCTCAGTAATAAATAAAGGGAGGAAATATAGAACTAATGGGAAATACAAGCTGGACTGTGTCCAAAATATTATATTTGCTAAAGTTCGCCTGAACATGTCACCAGCTCTTTAATATGCCTGCAGGGCCCATTGTCAAATGTAGAGGATTATGTAGGCACCTATACCCATAAAAAAAAAAAAAAAAAAGAACATTAAAAAAAAGGCTACCGTACCCTTACCCCCACCATCTATTGTATTTCCCATCCTCCTTTTATGGCCCAAGTAAAACAAATACCTCTCTTTCCCTGACTCACGCTCCACCTCAATATCTTAGTGCTTCCCAGAGCCCAAGGAAGTGTGGCATCCTCCAAAGCAGAGTAGAGGAGGGATACTCACTGATGAAGTAGTGCAAAAAAATCTTTTAGTAGAGTCCTTCTCCTTGGTAGAAAAGTGAACTTTTTCATACTTTGTTTTTATTCAGAAAGAAATAAATAAAAGCTACATCATAACAAATTATAGTGTACTAGTAGACATTCTCGAAAAAAATAAATTCTTAGGCTAAAATGAGAAGTACATTTTTTAATTTTCAAGGGTTAAAAGACACAAAACCAAATAGTATTTTTATATACTGGACATCACTTAAGAATGTATAAATTATTATTTCATGTTTTATGTTCCAAGCTACTTTATAAACACCTACTAAGCTAAAACAAAACAAACAAAAAAAAAACCCGACCTTTTCAGGTAATGTAACCTCCCAATAGGAGTATCCGAATCAATGATATAAGGCAGTGTAGTCATTTAAAAAAAACAGTTTGAAAGTCCAACAATCCATATCTATTGTAAGTGGCCACATTGATATATTGGGTGTCTACAACATAAACATCATCTATATCAGATTCCATTCATCTTCATCTATATCAGATCCCATATCTGTGGGTAAGGCACAGTACAGTTACGTAAGAAGAATTTACCATAACAGTAGATCTTCGAGAGAATCTTTTTCATCAGGTCATACCTGTGGAACTATAGCCGCCAGGCACTAGGATCACACAGAAACTTTTTTGCTAGCAGTTTACAAGGGGCCACCTATGGCTGACATTAGTCAACGACATCCCTTCCATATAAATGTGGGCAGCTGGGGAACTGGGGGAGAGCTCCTAAGTAAGGTGAAACAGAAGGTAGACCTTCCTGGAGAGAGAGAGAGAGACAGGAACTGAGAAGCCCTGAGGCTAACTGGGATGAAGGGTGGGACGGCATGGCCTGATGAGAGATTCTCTCGAAGATCTAGTGTTACAGTAAGTTCTTATGTAACTGTACTATCTTTTTTGAGGATATCTCTTTCATCAGGCCACACCTATAGAATGAGTCCCAAGCAGTACTGACAGAGGGACTATCTGGGTGGCTGGAGGCTGAGCCCTAAGACAGGAGGTTTGAAGCACAGCCTGGCCAAAGCTTGCCCTTCTTCTAGAGGCAATGTCCAGACTGTAGTGTTTAGTTAAAGTGTGGATAGTACTCGAGGTGGCAGCAGCACAAAGCTCTGCAGCTGACACGTTCCTGAAGCAGGCAACAGAGGTGGTTATGCCTCTGGTTGAATGGCCATGCACAACCCCAGGAGGTTCCTTGCTGTACTTCCTAGCACAAAAAGTGATACAGTTGGCCAACCATTTGGACAGGCACTGTTTAGAAACTGGTACACCCTCTTTCCCAGGGGCAAAGTAAACAAGCAGCTGTGAGGACTTCCTGAGCCCTTTGTGCGATGAGCATAGTAGCTGAATATTCTGTGTACATTTAAAGTATGGAGCAATGCTTCCTCTGGATTGGCATGCTTTGGAAAATAAACTGGCAGGTGGATGGTTTGATTTAAAGTAAACTCAGACACCACCTTTGGAAGAAACTTAGGGTTGGTATGCGAAGGCACCCTGTCTTTGTGGAAAATCAAATAAGGAGGCTTGCACTTAGGAGCCTGAAGTTCGGAGATCCTTTGAGCAGAAGTAACGGCAACTAAAAATAACACTTTCCATGACAGAAAGCGTAGTTTGTAAATTGCGGCTGGCTCAAACGGCGCCAATGAAGTTTCTCTAAAACAAAATTCAGGTCCCAGACTGGGACTGGATTGCAGATAGAAGGCTTTAAATAAAGAATGCCTCTCAAGAATGTACAGGACACTTCCAGTTGTGCCACAGTACAACCCTCTACAGGCACATGGAAAGCTGAAATGGCTGCCAGGTACACCTCAATGGAACAGTATTGCAGTCTAGCATCTGAAGGGACAGCAAGTATTCCAGAATCTGGTTCACTGGACAAGTGAAGGGATCCAAGTGATGGGAAGCAGCCCACAGAGCAAAGTGCTTCGACTTCATGGAATAAGTTGCCCTGGTAGAAAGCTTTCCCACAGCCACCAGGACATCAGCCACCATTTGAAACACCCCAAATCTAGCCATGGCTATGTCCTCAGGAGCCATGCATGAAGATGGAGTGACATGAGGTCCGGATGGGCCAGGGAGAGCTGCTCCTGTGATAGCAAGCCTTTACACGGGGCAGTGGTACTGGAGGTTCCACCGCCAACTGCTGCAGTAAGGGGAACTAGATCTGACAAGGCCAGAAGGGAGCAAAGAGTATCAGAGTTGCTCCTTCCATCTGAAGCTTGATCAGCACCCTCTGAATTAGAGGGAAGGTAAGAAAGGCATAGAGGAACCTCCCTTTTCAAAGAGAAGGGCAATGCATCTCACCAGAAAACTCCAGGCCCTGGAGCGAGTGAGAAGAAAAGTGGTAGTTTTGCGTTGAGTGGGGACCCAGAAAGGTCCAACTCTGGACAACCACGCCTGTCAAACAAGTCTTTCACTACCCAGGTCAGCAGGTACTACTCATGCACTCTGGACTGCGACCTGCTTAGTCTGTCTGCCAAGATGTTTTGGGTGCCTGGAACACAGACTGCCAACACCTCTTGACCATGTTCTAGAGCCCAGTACCAAACCCTCATTACTTCCCTGCACAGGGGATATGAATGTGTGACCCCTTGGTTGTTTATGTAGTGCACCACACTGATGATGTCTATCTGTACCAGCAGAGGCCCCATGGACAGGTAATTCTGGAAGGCTTGCAGGCCATATAGAATGGCCCACATCTCTAGCATGTTTATGTGAAGGGAACTCTCCACTGTGGTCCATGTACCTTGGGTCTGGTGAGGCCCCAGATGCACCCTCAGCCCATCCCCTAAGCATCTGCAGTGAGGATCTGATGAGAGGAAGGGATCAGGAAGGGAACCCATTTGAGCAAATTCCTGGGTTCCATCCACCACTGAAGCACCTTCTTTATTAGTGAAGTGACTAGTACCCTCTGTACTAGATCGTCAATGTGCTGATCCCACTGGACTCTTAATGTCCACTGGGGGATCTGTATGTGCAACCTTGCCAGAGGAACCATGGCAATGGCTGCTGCCATCAGGCCCAGTAGCCACAGGAATGTGCTGGCTATGACATACCAGCTGCTGTAAAGGAGTTGGGCCTGCTCAATCAGACATTTGACCTGTCCTGGGGTAGAAATGCTGCTTTCTGGGCAGTGTCCAGTATAGATCCAATGTACTGGAGGTGTTGGCAAGGAGTCAAAACTGACTTGAGCAGACTAATTGTGATCCCTAAGCATTGAACAGCTTTCTGGCATGTGCTAGGGTGAGAGACAGTTGCTCCTTGTACTGGGCTTTGAGCAACCACTCATCCAGATAGGGAAGACTTACAGACACTCCTCCTGCTGCCACCACCGCTAAACATTTAGTAAAGACCCATGGCGCAGATGACAAGCCAAGGTAATACCCTGAACTGGTAGTGCTCCCTGAAACAGGAACCTGAGGTACTTCCTCCAGGGATGGCTACCTTTATATGTAGGTATGCGCCTTGCATATCTAGAGAACATATCCAGTCTCCATGCTGCTGTAGAGGCAGCAGGCCTTGCAGGGTGACCATCCTGAACTTCTTGTACTGGATGTAGAAATTCAGGTTTCTCAGGTCCAGGATGGGCCACAAATTCCTGTGGATTTGGGGACTAGAAAGAAGTTGGAATAGAACCCTCTGTTCCTCTGGAACTTGTTCTATACCGCTTTTCTTCAGCAGCGTGCAAACTTCTTTTAGCAGCACTGGCATGTGGTCTGGAGAGTAGCTTGAATGAACTGGAGGTAGATCTGGAGCCCACTCTAGAAGATGTAGAGTGTGGCCTTGCTCTGTGAGATGCAGGACTCAAGCATCTTTTGTTATCTCCTTCCACCTGTTCAGGTGGAATGAGCAGTGACCCCTCTACCACTGCCTCCTGTAAGGAGTCATGCTGAGGTGGAATCAGCGGCTGGTGCTGCACCTCTGCCTCTAGGGGACTTCCTGATGGTGGAGATAAGGGCAGGCAGGGCTATTCCTGCGTGGTGTTTGCATGACTGTTGGGTGCTCAACTTGGGTCTGTGGGAGGCCCGACAAACAGGCACCCTCTGTGCACTTTTTTGCTGGGTGTGGTAAAGCGAGTGGACCAACCACAGGTTCCTCCCTGAGGCCTGCAGGTCGGAAAGGATGTCCTGCACATCCGCCCCAAAAGAACTTGTAGCCTCTGAATGGACACTTCAGGATGGACCGTTGGATGTCAGTAGCAAATCCAAACACCCTGAGCCAAGAATGCCTTCTTAGGCAGATGCCAACTGCAGCTGCTCTAGCTGAGGCATCTGAAACATCACAGGTAGACCTTAGAAGGTGCTTGCCCACATCTTCCCCAGTTTGGAGGGCTTTAAGTATCTCTTGCTTCTGGGGACTCTCTGGAAGGGCCTGAGCTGTAGCTTTGGCCTTTTTCCAGAGAGCGTTCTGTAATTTGTCCACATGAGCCTGGTAACTGACAATTCTGAGGGCCGGAGTGGCAGAAGCAAAGGCCCTCTTGCCCATAATATCCAGCTTCCTCGACTTTTTATCTGGTGGAAGAGAGCCACGGTGTTCAGGTCTCTTAGACCTATCACTGGCAGCATGTATCACCACTAAATCTGCCTGTGGTTGCCCTGTGAAAAAGGCTTCCCTGAAGGAGTCTGGTACAATTTGTCCCACCTTTCTGGGCATAGCAGGGATCACATTCAGCTGTACCAGGCAGCCATGGTGTCATCCTCTAATGCAACCAGCAGAGAAGGCACAATCAGAAGGGGAGAATTTGGCACTTCAAAAATGTGGCCAGGTTTCTTTCAGTAATATCCTGCTCCTTGGCATTAAACCCATAGCTGTCTGGGCGGCTTCATTACAAAGATGAAGAAGGGGTCTTCGTGGGAGAGGCCTCAGGGCACATTTGGTGGAGTCCTCTCACCCTGAGGAAACAGTGTCCTCATCAGCAGGCTCTGAATATTACAGAGAAGACAAAGAGGACGTGGCTCAGCAGGTAGCACACTTGCCTCTGAGGCCGGGAGATCAAAAGGCTGTGGGTTCTATCCCCACACCAGATACTTGGGTTAAATCCCAATACTGACACTGTAGTGCAACATGAAGGGGGTGCTGCACTCCTGAGGTGCCATCTTTCGGATGAGATGTTAAACCGGGGTCCCATCTGCCTGTTCTGGTGGTAGTTCAGGTGGATGTTAAAGATTCCATGGCACTTCTTGAAAAGAGTAGGGGAATTTTTTATTCAAACTGAAAAAAAATTATCCATACAATACTTAAAACAAATGGCATAAAGAAAGGCTGAAAAACATTAAAGTAAAAAGTATTAAAACATACATTTCCCTTTTTTGAAAAAGAATAATACAAAACTATAATAAATTCTGAAAACAAAACAAAAGATCCCAAAGCAAATAAGCAGTACTGCATACACTCCCCTACCCCCAAATAAGAAAAGAGTAGGGGAATCTGTAATATAACTTAAAAGCAAAATACAGACATAATGGTGTTACTGTACACAAAATTCAAATACAAAAGAAAAATAAACCAAAATAAATATTGCGTCATACCTCAATGCAAAGTATTGGCAATATAACCCCAAAACATATTACTGAATACTGAAAACCAACTCCTCCCCCCCAACTCCCAAAAGAGAGTAGGGGGATTTTATTATTATAGCTTGGAAGCTAAATTCATACAAAATAATGTTACTTCACACAAATCAAAAGGCAAAATAAAAGAAAACATAAATAAGTATTTCATGATATATTCAATGTCAAATTTCATTTGTTGTAACCACAAGACTTTTTAATAAAAAACCTCTCCCTGCCCCCCAACCCACTAAAGGAGTGGAGATTTTTTTTTAATTAACACTAAATTAAAATATAGTCAAATATTATTAGCCCACACAACTTCATGTACATACACACTCTTGGTGACTGCAATATAGAATCACTGTCCTAATACTAGCCAGGCCCACAAGCCGAGGACCTTTTAGCTTACCTCCACTATCCAATCCATGTATTTCCACCAGGATTGGAATGTGATTCCTGACCCTTTGTAACTCCTGCTGCCTTGCGGCTATAAAGAGATCCGCACTGTCCAAAACAACTGTTCAGCTGTAACCTGAGGTTAATTGACACCTAGTATACCATAAATGATATTTGAGAAAGAATTAACTGGATAGTCCTGGTTATATTTGGCCCAAGCCTGAGGTAACAGGCCCAATAGTAGAATATCTCTATTTATTAATGTAAGGGAATTTATGCCATTTAGAAAATAGTATAACCCAAAATGAAAGAATAAAGGGCATTCCAGGAACAGATGTTCCATAGCTTCTAGAGTCCCTAAACAGGTACTTTCCTGGGGCACCTCCTCTCAGTAATCTCCTTATGCTTTAGGTTATTTCTCACTTTAAGCTTCTCATGTGCGCAAAGCCACAAGACGTCCCACATTTTCCCTTGCATTCTAGGATCCGTCAGCATTTTACTTCTGTGCTTAGTTTCCACTGGTGTTCTAACCCAATACCTAGCCTGCTCCATTAAAAAACTACTCACTATGAGTATCCATTTCTTTCCTAGTAAAGTCCAGAATCTTTTGTCTCTCAACAGCCCAAAGCTTCAATTTCCCAAAGATATACTGCATAAAGTACGGAAGACCTGAATCTGATTCCCATGTCTTGAGCCAAGGTGCAACTTGATCCAGCACCCTGGGGTACCATACCTTATCTACTTTAATTAAGACTGGTTTCAAATGACCATATAAACACATAGTAAAGAAGAAAACCAATGGATATATCATAGTCAGGCCCCTATCTTTCAGGGCTCGATAGATGACACCTCTTTTAGTAGGGTTAAGTGTACTTCCCCAAATACACTGAAAGAAAATACTATAAAGAACCGTCTCTTAATTGTTTCATGGGGGGATAAACCATGCATAAATGTAAAAACATAGTTAATAAGAAAGTCTTAACCATGTCAATCCTTTTTAGTTTTGACACGTGCCAGGAGTTCCATCTTTTAACTTTTTCTTTACTATCTATAATAAGTAGATTCCAATTATATGTGCACGTGTCACCCAGGCCAAAATACACCCCCAAATATTTTGTGGCTGTTTTGTATCGGTAATAGGTATATCTAAACAAATAAAGCCATCCAGTATGATATTCCCAATGGGAGACATGTACTTTTAGCAGTGTTTATCTCTGTGGTAGTAAGGTTTGAAAATACAGGTTACTCACCTGTAACAGGAGTTCTAGGAATGGTATATGTTGTTCATCCACACTTATTGGCAGGTTCCTCACCGCTTTAAATCTTGCCGGAAGGTCTTCAAGCTGGCTCCTCCCACCCACCCGGGTGGTAAAACTCTCGGCTCCGCCCCATGACGCCAGATCTGGCCCGCTGGAAGCTCAGGTTGTGCGTCAAGCCGGGAATGGGAGGGTCTAGGGATGAACAACATATACCATTCCTAGAACTCCTGTTACAGGTGAGTAACCTGTATTTCTAGGGACATGGATATGTTGTTCATCCACACTTATTGGCAGACTCCTAGCAGTTCTCCGGGAGGAGGGAGGCAAGGCCCCGATACTTACTTGGGAAATAAAGACTGGAGAACCGAGGCCCCAAAACCAGCATCCCGGCGTGACTCAAGGTCGATGTGGTAATGGGTAATAAAGATGTGTGCTGACTTCCAGGTAGCAGCCCTGCAGATTTCCTGGATAGGGACGTCCCTGGAAGCAGCCACCGATGCAGCAGTATGGCGGGTAGAATGAGCTCTTATCCCTCTGGGAGGCTCCATGCCCGCCAGCTTATAGCAGCGATCTATGCAGAGGTGACTCACCTGCCTATATCCGCTTGGCTGCAGGTCTGCCAGGTGCGGCTTCAGCGTGGTGACAAACAGCTGGCGAACCTCTCCCCGAATTTCAGCCGTGCGCTCCTTATAATAAGCGAGCGCCCTTCTAGGGTCCAGAGTATGGAGCCTATATTCGGCCTCCGAGGTGTGATTGGGGTAGAACACCGGCAGAGTCAGCACCTGGTTAAGGTGAAACTCCGACACCACCTTCGGAAGGAATTTCGGTGGGGCGCAGGACAACCTTGTCCCTGTGGAAGACCAGGTAAGGAGACTCGATGCAAAGCGCCTGGAGCTCTCCATCCTTCTGGCTGACGTGATAGCCACCAAGAAGGCGGTCTTCCACGACAGGTGAAGAGATCACACCTGTGCATTGGTTCAATGGCTTGCCCATGAGCTTTGCCGAGTACCAGCAGTAAATCCCACGGAGGTGGAGGTTCGCACTGGAGGAAATGTGATCAAGGCCTTGAAAAAGCGCCCGACCACCTTTCCCGCGCTAACGACTGCCCCGCCTGCGCTCAGTAAGCAGAGATGGCTGCCAGGTGCACCTTTAGGTCAGTTCTACCTAAGCCCTTGACTAGAAAGGGACCATAAATAGTCCAAAATGCTTGCCACAGAACAGGAGGAAGGGTCCAAGCCATTGCCCTGACACTAAATGGAGAATCTCTTCCATTTGAAGGCGTAGCATTTTCTGGTCGACTCCTTACGGGACGACTCAACAACATTGAGGACCTCGTTGGAAAGACCCAAGGCCTGGAACTCTAGCTGCTCAGGAACCAGGCCGTCAGGTGCAGGGATTGAAGGTCCGGATGGAACACCTTCCCCTGATTGACTGAGAGCAGGTCCGGGCGAGCTGGAAGCTGCCTCGGGAGCCTGGAGCTGAGGCTGAGGAGATCTGGGTACCAGAACTGGCGGGGCCAGTCTGGGGCTATCAGAATCACCTGCGCCTTGTCCCTCCTTGTCTTGAGAAGCACCTTGTGAATCAAGGGAAATGGGGGAAAGGCGTAAAAGAGGCCCGGGGTCCACAGCCTCGAGAAGGCATCCCCCTGCAGCGAGCCCTGCTGAGGGGGGCAGGCATGAAACAGCCTCAGCTTCGCATTCTCCCTGGAGGCAAACAGGTCCACCTGAGGTGTGCCCCAGTGGGAGAATAGATCTTGTACTACCTCCGGCAGGAGAGACCACTCGTGAGATGCAGCCCCTATCCGGCTCAGGGCATCGGCCAGGGTGTTGGAGGCTCCTGCCACATGAATGGCTAGGAGATCCGCCTCCAGGCTGCGCACGAGTGACCAAATGCGGAGAGCTTCCTTGCATAGAAGCATGGAGCGCATTCCGCCCTGGCGGTTCAGGTAGTACATGGTCGTGGTATTGTCCGTCTGGACTCGGACCACTTGACCCCAGAGAAACGGAGCAAAGGCGGTGAGAGCTAGGCGGACCGCTCGGAGCTCTAGCAGGTTGATGTGGCATCGGGACTCTGCGGGGACCAGAGGCCGTGCACTGGGTGTTCCCCAGATGGGCACCTCAACCCATCAGAGAGGCACCAGTCGATAGAGACTGTCAGCTCGGGGCGGACAAACGGGATGCCCTCCTGCAGATGGAATGGAACGGTCCACCACTGGAGAGCGTTCCACATCTCCTGGGTCACTATCACTAGCTGGTCCAAAGGATCACAGCGTTGTGACCACTGGCTGGCCAGTCCCCACTGAAGGGGGCGCATGTGCCAGCGCGCCCAACGGACCACGCTGGTACAGGCTGCCATGAGACCCAGGAGGCGCAGGAAGTCCCGGGCAGGGTGCGATGCCCAACCAGAAATGATTGGGCAAAGGAGGTAAGAACCTCGGCCCTGTCCACTGGGAGCCTTGCTCTGGCTCGAAGAGAGTCGAGCTCTGCCCCGATGAACAGGATCACCTGCTTCAGCTCGAGTTCGACTTGGCCTCTTGAAGAGAAGGCCAACTTGAGAGCAAACCTGAGGCCATATGTGGACCGCTCCACCTCCCATCTGGAGGGGCTGCTATCAACCAATCGTCCAGGTAAGGGTACACCCGGACCCCTCGGCGCCCGCAGGAATGCTGTCACCACTGCCATGCATTTGGTGAAGACCCTGGAGCTGGAGATAAGCCGAAGGGCATGGCTCGAACTCTAAGAGGGATCCTCCGCCGAAAGCGGAGGAATCTCCGATGTGACGGACGGATAGATCAAAGGAAAGAACACGCCCAGTAGGTCCAGAGAGCAGAACCACATGCCGTGTTCCAGAGATGGTATTATCTTCGCCAGAGTGACCATCCTGAAGGTTCGAGACCTTAGGAACTTGTTCCAGGTCGCGTGTAGGTCGCGAATGGGCGCCAGCCCCCCGTCCGTTTTGGAACCAGGAAATACCTGGACACGAACCCCGGGTCTGAAGGGGGGTCCTCTACCTCCGTGATCACCTCCTTTTGGAGGAGGAGAGTGATGTCGGCTCGGCGAGCCGCCAGTGAGGCTGCGGACCCCGAGGCCCCCCGAGGTGCGATGGCTCTGAAGGGCGGGGCCTGCTCGAATTCCAGAGGTAGGCCTTTTCCCACCACCTCCAGTACCCACCTATCCGTGGGTAACAGCGGACCAGGCGGAAAGGAAGTGTCTGAGCCGTCCCCCCCACGGGGGGAACCAGGGGTGAGGTGACAGGGATGGGGACACCTCAGCCCGATCACTGGGCAGGCTTGGAGGAGGACCGGCCGAGGGACCTCCTGGGCCACCTCCTGCTTCCTGTTGGAGGAAGCCGGGCTTGGGTTTGGGATACCAGGTCGAGCCTGCTGGCCCTGGCGTTGCTGGGCCGGCGCACTCTGCGGCGAGAAGGACGAAGAGCTGAGCTGGTGGCAGCCAGCCTTCTGCCGCGAAGAGACCAAGTCCAGAGTAGCATTGGACTTCTTGATCCTCTGCAGGTGACCTTCCACCCCAGGGCCGAAGGGTCAGTCCCCAAAAAGGGAACATCCGCCAACTTGTGCTGGGTATCCGAGAGTAAAAGCGGATATCATCAATCAAGCCCGGCGGCGCATGGCCACTGCGGCCGCCACAGACCTGGCACATGAGTCCCGATGTCTAACGCAGTCTGGAGCTGCTGTTTGGCCACTGCCCTGCCCTGGTCCGCACCTGCCTGACCGTAGTCTGCAGATCTGCGGGAAGATGAAGACAACCTCATCCAGGGGCCCAACAGGCGTGAGAAAAATGTGCCATGAGGGACGTCCAAACTGGCCTGGCAAGCCAAGAAGACGAGCATAGACTTTCTGCCGGCATAATCCATTTCTTGGATTCCTTGTCGGAGATTGTCCCACATCCTGGTGTTCCAGCCGCGCGGAAAACGCTGTCAGTAACCAACCCCTCGGCCGAGGTTGTTCAGAAAAACGGACAGGAAGCGGTGGGGACGCATACTTCACAGCCAACCTGGCCCGGCGCAGGGCAGGAAGCAGGGCGCTGCCAAAGTTCAGGCCGGACCCACTATGGCTTTGGACCGGAAAGGCCTCGTGGGAAGAATCCTCGGTCCAGAATCTCCGTGAGGATACCTGGCCCGTTTAAAGCAGGTTCAAGCTTCATCGGTGGACTCGAGATGAGTGAAGCAACCTAAGAAAGACGAAGGGCTATCGTCCATTGACTGCCCTCCGAGGACTCCAAGTCCATGCACTTGGAGAAGAGGAGGAACGTCATCGGACTCAGAAGAGTCCTCAAAGAGCTCTCGGACATGAGCCACCCTCCACCTGCCAAGGTTTATCGGGAGCGAGGGTGACAGACAGCCTATGGGGCAAACCCAGAGCCGACCGAGAATTTTGGTCGGAGCCCCAACTAATGGCTGTGGAGGCAGAGGTTCCACCAGAATCGGTGGGGCAGCTGGAACTGGCCGAACAACCGGCCTGAGAACAGGCTCTCGACTACAATGAGGTTGTTCGGCTGCTCGGTGACAGCCACTGTGGCAGGGAAAAGGCGACTGGGTCGGCTTATTCCCAGTCAAGGAGCTGTTGCCACATGAGTTCGCATGTACTTCAGCGCCAACTGGCGAAAGCCTCCTCGTCCGAGGAAGAGGAACAGCCCGGTGCCGCTTGCAGCGATGCCGAGACCGCCTATGGCGGCGGGATCGGTTGGACGCGAGGATGTCCCGACCGAGAGTCTCGACTAGGCCGAGGAAGGCGAGGAGAAGTGTCGAAATCGGCACTCCCCGGCTTGGACGATCCCACAAGCTCCGGAACCGGAGGCACAGGCGAGCCGCAGGATCCTCAACTCCCACTGGGGAACCGGGAGAGGGATTTCAGCTCTCCAGCTGACAACCTGTCTAATGGGTCGAGAAAAATCTTGACCCGTCGGCGGAGTCTCGGTCAACTGGCCTGGCAGGGACACCGTGAAGCCAGTGGCGAAGCTGAGGGTCGACCGAAGTGAGCTAGCCGACAAGGAGGGATCTTTCCGCTCCCAAGGCGTCGACGGAAGACTACCTTTGCTCTTTGTGGACCTGGAAAAGGTCCCGAAGAAGTTGGACCCTCACATTTGAGTCGAGAGGGTCAGACAAAGCTCCTTAAAAAGAAGCTGAGTCTGAGGCACCGAGAAGGCGGGACAAATACAAGCCGAGGTAGAAGCGGCCCGCGCTGCCTCCCTTCGAGGCGATCATCTGCTCGTAGCTGATCTGCAAGCCAACATGGACACCACCAATCAGGCCTCTTTAGATTTCACCGGTGGAATTCTTTTCTCGGGGCGCCCCAGTTGTAATCGGGCAGCACAGTCTTCAAGGACGTAGGCCGAAAAGGAAGAGCACAAGTCGCAGGCCTGCGGGTCGTGCTCAAGGCCCAGGCAGTAGATGCACGTGGAGTGCAGATCCATCCTAGACATCTTCTGCCTGCAAGGGCACCTCCGAAAACTGGAAGTCGATTTGTCCATCACAGCCGCAAGGAGAAGAAGACCGACGTCTTTTTAGCAAAAAACTTTTTGATTTCGAACTTTCGAAGAATTAGGAACCAGTCTTAAACGCAGCGCGTTAAGGAGGGAACCTGAGCTTCCAAGTGGTAAGGAAGATCTGGCGTCATGGGGCAGAGCCGAGAGTTTTACCACCCGGGTGGGTGGGAGGAGCCAGCTTGAAGACCTTCCGGCAAGATTTAAAGCGGCAAGGAACCTCACCAATAAGTGTGGATGAACAACATATCCATGTCCCTAGAAATACATTACCTCCTGAGCTGCTGCACAGCTGATGCCTGATCCGCCAGCACCAGGCACAGCGTCTGAATAATACATTCAATCTCCTGATCCTCACTATGTACTGAATCACCCTTTATTTTATCATTCATCTGTATTTTAAACAAAAGTGGATACAATGCCAGGACATACAAAGGCCAGACTGAGGCAGCCCTGCCTGATACCCCTCGTGAAATGGACAGTCAGTTCCCACCAACCCCTGACATATACCCGATATATATATAAACCCCGGACAAAGCACATCTTCTTGACCTGGAAGGACACTACTTCTTTATTCAGCTGTGAGGCTGTAGAATTCTATATTGCACTTGATATCTGCAACAACGTGCACTTTTGCTCAATACTGTGGAGGTGAAACTAACTACCCTTGGTAACTGCTTTTATTTAGTGTTTAACCAAGAAGGGCTTGCAAACTCTGTTTATCTTGTGAGTAACTTCAGAAGGATTTAAATACTGCATTTGGGTAGACCCTTGGGTAGCTAGATTGTCTACTAGGATTTTCTGACAGTTAAACTATTTTTAAATAAATTACAGGTGGCTGATGAGTGAATAAGGACTTGCAAACTCTGCTTATCTTGGAAGTAACTTCACAAGGGTTTGAATACTGCATTTTGGTTGTCCTTTGGGGGTAGCTGGATTGACTACTAGGATTTTGGGACAGAAACTATTTTTAAATAATTTACTGGTGCGTAGGATTTTGTGATAGTTAAACTAGTTTTAAATAAGTTACTGTGTTTAAGGAGTTGTCATAGCAAAACCTGCAGTATGAATTGAAACACAGACAGCCTGAGGTGCAGGAAATTGCTTTCCTCATTGTTTTCAGACCACAAAGCGTTGTATTGGATCAGGGAAGGTTGCATCATAACCACTGTCAACCAATTGCCCTGGGTGGAGATTTCCAGACTTGATCAGATTACTATAAGCTACTAGTGGCTGCAATATTTAGAGACACAAAGCACATCTTCTTGACCTGGAACGACACTACTTCTTTATTCAGCTGTGAGCTGTGTGGGAAATTCTATATTGCACTTGATATCTGCAACAGCGTGCACTTTGCTCAATTCTGTGGGAGGTGAAACGACTACCCTTAGTAATTGCTTTTTATTTAGTGTTTAACCAAGAAGGGGCTTGCAAACTCTGTTTATCTTGTGAGTAACTAGAAGGATTTAAATACTGCATGTGGGTAGACCCTTGGAGGTAGCTAGATTGTTTACTAGGATTTTCTGACAGTTAAACTATTTTTAAATAAATTACAGGTGGCTGATGAGTGAATAAGGAGCTTGCAAACTCTGCTTATCTTGGAAGTAACTTCACAAGGGTTTGAATACTGCATTTTGGTTGTCCCTTGGAGGTAGCTTGATTGACTACTAGGATTTTGGGACAGAAACTATTTTTAAATAATTTACTGGTGCGTAGGATTTTGTGATAGTTAAACTATTTTTAAATAAGTTACTGGAGGTTAGCTGAATTACAATAAAGGGCAGTACTCACCAGGGTGGTGGAGCAGTGGTGCATTTGATTGTTTCTAACAGTCACCTGTGGTTGTGGACTACCCCCGTGGCATTTCCTTTACAGCCAAAGTTCTGACATCACTTCTTCAACAGGTCTTGGGGCAGAACTGTCATATTCTTAATAACCCATCACAGTGCATAAAGGGTAAGTACACAGCACAAAAAAAAACATTTTTTTACATATTACATACTGTATATTATAAGGGAGAGGGACATGTAGGGAGGAATGTACTGGCTGTGGGGCAGCAGTCTTCCGGGAGACATTCTGGAAACTGCGTTGCTGTCCTATTTGCAGGCAACTGTCAGCTCTGAGGGAGGAGACTGCCCACCTCCAGGCTGAACTGGCAAGGACTAAGGAGGCCTCCCCCACTCAAAGAGCACCACTGCCACAACCACTGCCTCAGAGGATGCCAAGTATGAAGACCAGTTGGACCACAGTGGGTTCTGGGAGGGTGCGGGTGGTGGAACAGAGGTGAAGACCCCTAGTTGTACCTCTACACAAATCATACGCCAGTCTGGCAGAGCAAGGTTCCTCTATGATGGCACCCTCAGTGGAGACCAAGAAGAATGCTGAGGACATCCACAAGGGAGACCCACAAAAGGGTGGCAAGGGACACCACAGGGGAAGGAAACAGCTTCTGATAGGGGACTCAATTGTTAGGGGGGTAGAACTGGGGAAGGGAGAGGAGAGGAAAGTAAGGTGCTTGCCTGGTGCCATGGCTTGGAGGGATAAGAAGCAAATCCTCACGACTGCAGAAGCAGCATCACAGAGAGGGAACTAGATATCATTGTCCACCTTGGGACAAATGACCTAGCTAGGCATGGAATCAGTGCAGTACAGGATGAATTTGTGGGAGTTGGGAGGGGCCTCAGACAGGTAGCAAGCATGGTTACCTTCTCAGAGGTGCTGCCAGTCCATGGCAGGGGTGAGGCTAGGGTACTGCACACCATGCAGTTTAATGAATGGTTGCAAAACTGGTGCAGAGCACAGCGCTTTGGCTTCATTGGGGACTGGGGATACACTGGAGAGATGAAGGTCTGTACTGGCACGATAGTCTGCATCTGTCCTCGAAGGAACCAAGCTCTTAAGTGACAGGTTTAAATGCTTCCTTGGCAAGTTTTAAACTAGCCAAGGGGATGTGTCTGATAAGAGGCAGGAAATTCAAGCCTCCCCTAAAAACATGGCGAGTAGTAAGGTAAACACTGAGGTACAGAGCTCAACAGAGGCAGGGCAGGACAGGTAAATGGAAAAATAGACAAAGGCAATAAGAGCAGGGATGGGAAAAAAGGATAAAGCCAACATTAAATGGAGAGCAATGAGTACCAATGCCTGTAGTCTGGAAACAAGCTTCCTGAGCTAGTAGCCCTGATAGAAGATGAAAGATTGGATATTGTGGCAGTCATGGAAACATGGTACGACGGAGAACTACAACTGGGATGTCAACATACAGGGTACACAGTCTACAGAAGGGACAGGGAGGGTAAAGAGGAGGTGGAGTAGCTCTATACATAAGGGAGGAATCAAAGCTACAGAACTAAAAAGTAAAGGGAGAGGACAAGAGGCACTCTGGATCACCTTGGAGACAGGGAATGGCATCACAATCCGCAGGGGGTAGTATACAGACCCCTTCTCAAGGGAGGAAATGGACAAGAAAATGATAGAGGACATTCTCAAAATGGCTGAAAACGGGGAGATACTGTTGATGGGAGATCTGAATATGCCAGATGTTAACTGGATGACATGTACTGCAACCACATCCAAGAACAGGGTCATTCTCGATGCCCTGCAGAGGGCAGGCCTTAGACAGCTTGTGTTGGAACCCACTCGGGAAGGAGCAATACTAGACCTGGTACTCTCAAATGGAGAGAGGATCACAAATTTAGAAGTCAGTAGACATCTGGAAACAAGTGACCACTGCACAGTGTGCTTCACAATAAGCACAACCATGGAGACAAGCCATACAAAAACAAGGTCACTGGACTTTAGAAGGGCCGACTTTGGCAAAATGGGTGAATACCTCAAGAATGCACTACCAAATGGCCAAAAAGGAGGGGTGGAAGAACAATGGAGAAAAATCAAAACTGCTATCATAGAGGCAACAAGCCTTTGTGTGGGACAAATAAAGAAAACAAAGCTTTCCAATTTATGGTTTTACAAAATGAAGTTGAAGGCTATTACCAATTCTGCCGTAAGAGAGGGGAAAAGTATTTTATAAAATTCATTTGGGAGATCATCTGGTCCTGGGGCTACTCCCAATTTTAACTGTAATAACCTGAAATAACTGTTTTTAACTCAGACTCCGTGATTGGAGCATTAAGAGACGACCGTAGATATTCAGGAATTTGTGGCAACCCACAGGAGGTCAACCAATGTTTAAACCCCCCCCCCCCGCCGAAATCTCTGCATTTGTAAATTTAGCAGCTACACAAGTCTCTACTGCCCTTAAGATGTCCTTTTTACCATGAATCTCTGTGCTCTCTGTATTTTGTAGGTGGGAAATAATTTTATTATGGAGTTGTGCAGAAGAAGAGTCAATTGGATTCACGGCCCTGTTTCCCAGTTTGTCCCAACTTCTGTTCTATTTCTAATGATTCATCCTATCATATTGGATGTTTATCAACTAGCTTTTAACAGAATTAACCTGCTTTGTTTATGAAGTCTTAGTATCCATCTGCAGCTGTTAGAGAAGAGAAAGTTATTTCTATAAATCGAAATACCCTCTTTTTCTGACCATTTAGTTTACCCATAAGCTGAAAAATTTTTGAAAATAATATTTGCTATCATTCCACTTCATCTACTAAATCATAAAGGAAGAAAACAGATTGCCCTCTATTAAATATAAAAAACATTCCTTTATGTCCTGATTATCTAACAAACTTAAATTCAGCCTCAATACCCTTTTCTTCTTGAGGTTTCAGCCATGTGTGAAAGAGTGACACTTAGTAGGCCATGGTCGGATGCTGCTACCAGTATTATTACTTTTGATCTAACCAGCAAATTGGGTGACAAAAACCAAAACTCAATCCTGGTGGATAATTTTCTCTTATAATATGTAAGTGGTGGTTCTGATGTCCTGTTGGAAGCAAAAACGTCTATTAATCCTGTCAAACGTAAAACTTGGTTGCGATAAGACCAATCACAGTACAATTTGGATGTGTTAGGGCACCTGTCAGTCAAAAACTGACTTGTATTAAAATCACCCCCAAAAAGAACATTTTGAGAGGTATACAAATATGGTAAAATTAACTTCAATAATTCTATTCGGGCAGTTTTTACTTGAGCTACATAGATATTAATAAACCGAAAATTTATCCGTGGATTAGAACATCTAGCTTTAAAGCTTTGCCAGGCACAGCCTCAACTATATGAATGACTTTGATGTTATGCTCCTTAAAACAAATTCCTACTCCATTGCAGGCATCACTCGTCTGTGTCCTCCTCAGAAACACCCTCTCATAGAACTGTAAAAGGATTACTTTGTAGTACAGAATCGATTATCACAGTGGTAGCTGCCTTGGCCTTTTCCCTTTCATCTCCCTTTTGATTTTACCTCATGGAACCCATCCCGACCGGGGTGGAAGTGCCATCTCATCTGGTGGCTCATGAGCGACTGTTCAGGAGCATCAGGCAAAGAGTGTGGGAGGGGCCCATGGGACTGCAACATCTAGCCTGTCCACAGCTGGACAAGCTGGATCTAGACCAGAATGGGAGGGGAGCTCAGAACCGGGAAACCGTTTACATTTTGAATATAAAATCTTGGATCATTTAATCTGCTTCGTCGGTTTATGAGAGGCCCAGGGCATGTTGAGAAGGAGTGACCTTCTTCCTCACACAGGCTGCATTTCTGTGTGTTCCTGGCAATGGAAACCCATATGGCCCAGTTCACCACACAGTGTGCATTTGAGGGCTTTCATAATTGGGACTAATATGTCTAGCAGTGCCATACTTCAAGCAGCGGCGAGGTTGACCAGTGTAAAAATAAAGCCCTTGTCTCTCCCAATATAGAGACAATTGGGCTGGTGTTTGAAGTCTGTCCCTTCATGCTGGAGTTTGATTTTAATCCTCCAGCCACCATTCCAGAACCCCTCCCCATCCAAAATAGGGTCAGGGGTATCCTGAACTGAACATCTTTTATCCAACCAGTATAAAATATCCTGGATGTTCACCCCTTTGTTCCTAAACAGAACTGTAATCACCCTGAAGGATTGCTAGTCAGGAGAATTATTTGAAAGGGGTCCAAATAGGGTTTTTCTAAAGTGATATACTGGCCCAGAACTTTTCTAGCAAGTCAGGCATTACAAAAGCTAATATCAAGGTAGATTCCTGGCATATATGTAGCACAGACATCAGCTGGGGTAAATTACAGGGATTGCTTAAGTAAAACTTTACCACAAAAATCTGTCAGGTGTAGACTTACGTACCCCCAGATATCACAAAACGCACTGCATTTCTCTGCCTACAAGTTCAGTGGGTTTCTAGAACAAACTTGCATATGTGGGCTGAGGGTCCTTCAGTGCATCAGAGGCCCATCCTGGCTCCCACTAAGTTCTTCCCCGTCTTTTGTAGAGGAAGGGAGATGCATCTCATGGTGTAACAGGCATTTCAATGTCATTAAGGCCAGTAACAGCGCTATTAGGGCCAGACAAAATAGGGAATGAGAGATAGTACCTAAGTCTCCTTGTTCAGTTGTGTGACCACTCGATGGGTCTCCTACCCATAATGTGGCCTTTTTTCCTAACATTGCTTCAGCCGGTATTTGTGTATTTTTGCTTCCAGTAACCAAACTCCCTAGGGTCTGCTTCCATCCTGCCTCCTCAAGGGCTCGCTCAGGAGACCATCCATTATCCGTGTTACATCCCTGTGATGTAGCAGTCTGAGAGCCCAATACTTGCAAATCACTTTCTGGGTCAGGCGAGACTTCACCCCGAACAAAAACCTTAGTACTAGCACACGTAGTGGTTCCTGGGATCCATGTAGCAATCGCTCGCTTTGTGTCATCTTCTTTTCTTGAACTACCAGCCACCAATTGCGACTCGATAGATATCAATTCCTGTTGCAAAACTGCCCGCTTTTCAGCTAGTGAAGCTCTGACTATCCCTTTAGTGGGGCAGTCTGTGACAGGATTCAGGTAACTCCACTGCTTCTTCTATGGGCATATCGCTATTGGCGTGACATAAATATCAGATTCTTCTGGTATACTTTCAGTGTCTACAGAACCAGAAGTCAAGACAATAGCACAACCTCTCTCCTCCTCAGCATCTCCTGGACTGAATATCTCCATTTCATAGACAACGGTTCCCCCTACTGGAAGAGTAGGGGAATTTTCCCGGAGTCCTGGCCAAACTTCCCCCATTCACTAAAAATACCACCAACAGCTTAATCTGGTTCACTGTCAGCTGGCATTCATCTGTATCCCCTTCCCCCAGGTCATACCTGAAAATAGGCAGAATTTGTCTAGTGCACTTACCCGGTCAACAAAAACTAAATAAATAAATAAATAAAATAAATTATTCTGACCATCTGGAACATTTTATTCTGTTCAGAAATAGAGGCAAACATAAAAATCACATATTGTATCTTGTTCCAGCCCCAGTCTCTCCACTGTTCTTTCTTAGTTGGGGGTCAGAAAACAGATTCAAGAGATACAGGTGTAACCCCTAGATGGCGCTATCCCAGGGGCTACTACCCTGCCTGATTTGCCACTAACAGGTTGAGGGGCCTGGATCCAATGGCGGTGCCTCCACCCAGAGGTCAGGGTTTGCAATAGATTAAACTAACTTGGTCACAGCCCTCTGGGACACTGCAACCCCCCTTTCTTCCCACTAGTGGCCCACACAATATATCAGAATTACCTTCACAGTATACACTTACCCCCAGGTCTGGTTCCGGCACTGGGACCTCCTGTGAAATGAGATACAGTGCAACAATCACAGTACAGTACTTTAACATAGACAAATACCTCAGGCAGTATAACTTTGCTGAAACAAGCAGCTCTGATTTATTTAGGGGGATATAACAAGGACAGGGGGAAATCAGGTTAATTAGCTTATCACTCTAATAATCTACCTATGGCTCTGTGCACAGGCCTATCCCTATCAGTTACTGTCCCTGGTACCCAAGCCCTAGTGGCTAGTCCAAACCATGGCAGCTGGTAGGGGCCCTTTCACACAGAGAAAAGGAGAATTAAACAGTCAGCAGTACAGTAATTCCATTTGGATTTAATGTGGCAATTCAACAGGAGCGACCCTGAATTAGTATCTCACGACCTCCAAATAAGATAGGGTCCTTCAATGTCAGCAGGGCTCACTTGAGGTACAAAACCTCTTCACATCCATATAAAAGAAAGCACTATACCAGGCAGGCTGCATCTGTATCCCGATGCAATTACTGCACAATACCGGGAGAACACACACAGATTCAGTTCCTGACAGACCGAGTGCAATTTTCAGCAATTCTTCCAGTCTTCTACAGGGTGAGCCTGGTTTCTACTCTTCAGAGATCCTTTGATTCTTTTCACAGGCCAGTTCAGTCCTAACAAGCTGTTACACAAGCTGCAGACCGGAACTCTGGGCCTTACACACGTTTTGACTAAAACTGCACACTGAAAAGCACAGGGCTCCTTCCTTCTTCACTGCCAAAGCTCAACTCAAACTCCAACCGACAAACCGGGCACTTCCTTTGAGTTCCTCCCAGTTCTTGACTGGATTGGCTGTCACTCACAATAGACTGCTGCTGTTGGTCCAAAAGGTGCTGAAGTCTAAACTACATCTCCCAGAGTCACTGCTCATACAATCCTCTTGTGGCTGGCTCAGATTATGAGTCCAAGTTCTGATTCGTCAAGGCACCATTTTAGAGCTAGCTTACCCCACACTGATTGGTCCAGTTCAGCAGTTCAAAACCAGAATGGGGAACTAGGCAGACACTGTTCTGACTGCAAAAGAAAGTAGGTTAGACAAACTGTAATTTCATTATTACTGTAAATGGTTTCTGGCAAACAGTTACATCTTTCAGATAGGTTCCCTTTGCACTCCTAGTGACTGCAAAAATGGAGTGAATTGGCAGCAGCTTGAGTGGTACTCAATCAAAAAAAACACACAGTCCCCCATACAAACTAATTATGTCTGCAAGCAGACAGCTCTTAAAGAGACAGTACCAGAGGTTCTAAAAACACTCACTGATAAATGGCTTAAACGCCAAACACCATTCAGGCTTGGAGCATTCAAGCAAGCTCCTGGAAGTCTTTTGGGAACCCCCATTTGCAGGGGGGTTACACAGGCATCTCAGCTGCAAAAACAAATTCTAGCCAGAGCTGATAGGGCTGTGAAAAGCTACCAAATGACCAAAGTCATTTTCTTGTTGGTGCCATATACAGTGGCGTGAAAAAGTATTTGCCCCCTTCTTGATTTTCTCTATTATTGCATATTTGTCACATTGGATGTTTTCAGGTCTTTGGAGAAAATGTAATATTAGATAAAGGGAACCTGAGTGAACAAATAACACTTTTTTTTATTTCACTTATTTAATGAAAAAAAGTTAACCAACACCAACTGGCACTGTGTGAAAAAGTAATTGCCCTATACACTTAATAACTGGTTATGCCACATTTAGCTGCAATGACTGCAACCAAACACTTCCTATAATTCAATATCAGTCTTTCACTCGCTGTGGAGGAATTTTAACCCACTCTTCCTCATGAGAACTGCTTTAATTCAGTAACATTTGGTAGGTTTTCGAGCATGAACTGCTAGTTTCAGGTCCTGCACAGCATCTCTATTGGGTTTAAGTCTGGACTTTGACTAGGCCACTCCAAAACTTTAATTTTACTTCTTTTTAGCCATTCTGATGTGGACTTGCTTTTGTGTTTTGGATCATTGTCTTGCTGCATGACCCAACTACGCTTCAGCTTCAGCTGACGGAAGGATGACTGGACATTCTCCTTAAGAATTTTCTGGTACAGAGCAGAATTCATGGTTCCTTTAATTATGGCAATCATCCAGGTCCTTAGGCAGCAAAAGCATCCCCACACCATCACTACCACCACCATGTTTGACTGTTGGTATGGTGTTCTTACTGTGGAATGCTGTGTTTGCTTAGCGAGACATTATAGGATCCATGTTGTCCAAAAGTTCCACTTTGGACTCATCTGTCCATAGAACATTTTCCCAAAAGGCTTGTGATCATCCAGGTGCTTCTTGGCAAATGAGAGAGCGAGCATTTATGTTCTTCTTAGTTATGATGTGGTTTCATCACTCTCACGCAAGCCATTTTGCCCAGTCTCTTTCTGATTGTGGAGTCATGAACACTGACCTTAGCTGAGGCAAGAGTAGCCTGCAGTTCTTTGGATGTTGTTTTAGGATCCTTTGAGACTTCTTGGATGATTTTACACTGCGCTCTTGGAGTAATTTTGGCAGGCCGCCCACTCCTGGGAAGGTTCACTACTGTTCCAAGTGTTCTCCATTTGGAGATTATGGCTCTCACTGTGGTTCGATGGAGTCCCAGAGCCTTAGAAATAGCTTTGTAACCCTTTCCAGACTGATAAAGAGCAACAAATTTTTTTCTGATCTTTTCAGGAACTTCCTTTGATCATGGCATAATGTGCTTGTTGAATCTTTGTGCTGACACGTGACTCTGATGGTAAGGGCCAAAATAAGTGAGGTTTATATTGAGCAGGGCTGGCTGTAATCAAGCCTGGCTGTGTTCAATCAGCTGACTCTAATTAGCCCTTTAATTGGGTTGATTTAACTAGGGGCAATTACTTTTCACACAGTGCCAGTTGGTGTTGGTTAACTTTTTTCATTAAATAAATGAAATAAGTAAAAAAAAAAGTGTTATTTGTTCACTCAGGTTCCCTTTATCTAAATATTATGTTTTGTCTAAAGACCTGAAAACATCCAGTGTGACAAATATGCAATAATAGAGAAAATCAGGAAGGGGGCAAATACTTTTTCACGCCACTGTAGTGCTGTTTAGTCACACTCATCACAGTGCTCCCAGATCCAAATAACCATTCTCTTGTAACAAGCCCTCATTTTTCCTGTATGTTCCCTGTAGAAGCAGCATCAAATCTCTGTATAAATCCCTGTAGGCCACTAGTTCCTTATTTGTGACTTTGTTGTTTATTTAAATGTAATATGTTGGCAGCCTTTTATCAGGAAAAGGGCTCTGATTTGCTTTTAGTATTAAACTTATATGTCAAGATGACCATTGAATGATTTGGATTTATATGGAATCCAAAAGGCATAATGGGGGAATTTATTTATTTGTTGAATTTTGTTGACGGGTAGGCCCACTAAGACTAGAAGTCCCTTTTTCAGGGGTGATGGGGGAGGGTTACAGATCGTAACCAACTGAAATTCGAACATGGCATAAATCCTCACCTCAACCAGATTAAGCTGTTGGTGGTATTTTAGTGATTGGGGAAATGTGGCCAAGACACCATGGAAATTCCCCTACTCTTCTGAAAGAAAAATTTGCAGATGACTGCAAGATTGGGGGCATTGTAAACAGCTTAGAGGATCAGATCAATATACAGAAGACACTAGATATACTGACACAGTGGACAGCCCAGTACAAGCTAGAACTTATTTTAAACAAATGTACGGTAATGCACTTGAGAAACAGGAACAGCAAAGTTGAGTATAAACTGGGAGATGTTGAACTCCATCAGACTGTGGAGGAAAGGGATCTGGGGGTTAGAGTAACTAGTGATTTACAATTTAGTACACACTGTAGGTTTATTGTAAAGAAAGCTAACCAGGCATTAAATTGCATTCTACGGCATATTGGCAGCAGTGCCAGCAGGGTGATTCTGCCTCTGTAGCGTGCATTGGTAAGGCCGCATCTCGAGTACTGCGCCCAGGTTTGGTCCCCATACAGAAAAGCTGATATTAGACGGCTGGAGGGAGTGCAACGTAAGACAACAAAGAGGATTATAGGCCAGGGACATATATCACACCAGGACGTGACCGGGAGCTCCTGCAACGCTTGAGGACTGACCTGTCCTTAAATCTGCTGCAACAGTTCTTCTATTTCTAAGCCTAATCTATCCTTTATTTCTAGTCCATAAGGTTGGCCACCCGTGGGCACCCCCTTCTCCCTCTCTTGACTATGCTACCGTGTCCTCTTTAATTTTCCTTTCCCCTCTTAGGTCCTCGTACAGGGAGTTATTGTGGTGACCTCCAGATGTATGTAAAAAGGTTGTGTTTACTGTTGTTGGATTTAGTATGTAATAGCACTATGTTATAAAATACCTTGATATATATACCTTATGTTTATGAAACCTGTAAATGTAAAATACCATAGTACTAGGTGTTTTGATAATGGTAAAAGTACTAGGTGTCTATTATAGAAATTAAGCTAGTTGTGCTATTTAAAATGCATGAAATTGATGTAAACTGAAAATGTCTAAATGTCATGGTGATTTGCATATATTCCATGATGCATTGCATTATGGAAGTATGTATGATGTAGTATTTCTTTGAAACTTGATTTGTTGCTAATGCCCTTTGGGGTAACTGTTCTTTCAGTGATTCTGCATTGTGGTTCTTGTTTATAACTTGTTTTGTTTTCTTCTTTTGGACCCCCACTATGTAAGAAATGAGGGCTTGCATAAGGGTTATAGGTACAGCTCAACTAGTGAAATTGGATCAAAGATCAGTGTTAGTAGGTGCTGGCTAAGTTCAGAGAAAGGACATGCATAGTCTGTTGCTGCAAACTGATGTACTGAAAAAGGAATATGGCATTGCAGAAGCTTATTTCTTGTATTTTTGAATAAACATCACACAGAGATTGTGTGTTGAACCTGAAGTTCGGTGTTTGGTCCATCTGTTATCCTACAACCCCTCCACACAGGAGAGACTACAAAATTTAGGGTTATACACATTGCAATATCGTAGGATAAGGGGGGATATGTGTATGATATATTGGTCCCTCAGGACGAGCAATTGAGGAAAGATTTGGGACTTAGGGTGAGAAAGTATTACTGGTATGAACCCAGGAGTCATAAATTACAACTGGAACAGGATAAGTGGAATACCTTGAAGTAGCAAAATGGCTTTAGCCAGAGAGGGGTTCAGCTTTGGAACTCCTTGCCAAGAGAGGTGGTAATGAGCAAAACAATGGACTCATTCAAAATTGGTTTAGACAAGTTCTATAGAAATAAAAACACTATAAGATTATCAAGGCAAGCATTAAGGACGCAAGTCTATGTAGCTTGAAAAACCTGTGAAACCTATCAAGTGCCACAGGATCTTTAACATCCACCTGAACAGGCAGACAGAAAAGACAGGCCCCCCATGCTCCACTACAGTGTCAGTATTGGGATTTAAAGAGCTAGTGGAGCCTAACCAGGCAGACAGGAAAATAATATAAATTTTAAGAAGTAGTCAGTTATAAAATGTTATTTCTGAAGTACCTTTCTTTTACCTTTCGCCCATCAGAGTCTTCTATGTCATAATGTTGTAGTGTATGTGGGGAACAGCTTAGTATAGCAGCTGACATATCTAGCTCTACTGCCAGCACTACATCATCAGCATTGTGATTTTACTGACAGTGAAATCACATGTGAATGACCTAAGTAGCAGTGATGTCACAATCAGTGAGGTCACAATGCTGGTAATGTAGTGAGGGCAGTACAGCTAGTTATGTCAGCTGCCACACAGAGTGCTGTTCCACACATCACACATATTAACATCAGGTAAACAATCTTCTAATTAAACAAAGGGAAAAGATAAAGTACCTCAAATATAAAAGGTAATGGTTGATTGCTTTTAAAATCTAATATTAGTTTTAGGCAGTACACAAGCTCTTTAACCCACATGCCTAGTGTGGGGATAGAACCCACAGCCTTCTTATCTTCCAGTCTCAGAGGCCAGTGTGCATGCTATTTTTTGCATCTTTCATTTGTTAGTTTTTACACAACTTCCCTCAGACTTTTTTCTGACCACCTGATGGAATCTTGAATGAGTTACATAAATGTTATTATTTTCTTCAAAGCCCTTACCCTGCAACTAAACACACACTCAGTACATAGAGGATAACGTATGGTCATCAGGGAATAACCATGGTACGCTTGGCATCGAGTGGTTCCCATGGAAGCTCTGCTAAACCTCGAGAGCGCAGCTCGAGAGGTTTTTCAGAGCTGCCATGGGAACCATGAGATGGCAAGCTTAGCGTGATTATGCCCCGATGATCATACGTTGTCTTTTATAGTGTATGGTCATCAGCACAAACAAGAACAAAAAGTTTTCTACTACTTCTAGCACTCTAACTGCGGCTGTGTTTCAAGCCGTGGTGACTGCTGGTCACTTTCTAAACATAGGAATGTTCGGCTGTTATGAGGGTCATGGCAACAGCATTGCGTGGTGGTTCGAGTCTGTTACACCATCGATTTGACGCATCGTCGATAGTATAACAAGAGCATGACGTCACATCGATAGTGTAACAATGCTGTAGAAAGATGATTTTTGAGCCATAACAGCATTCTACCATACATTATATAATATTATAAAATGAGGAAAAAACAGTCTTCTGTTTCCAGTGCTTGCCTCAATCTTCGTGCAGAAAGGAATGTCAGGTAGCTAACAATCTGCATTCCACTGTTTGTAATCTGACACTGAGTCTGACTTTCGTTTTCACAAAACCAAGAGAAATTAGTCCCTAGGTTACTGAAGAAATAGAACAAATCTGTTAGACTGAGCTGGACAGATGATAGAAACAACAGTTTGAAAAGTTTTTTTTTAATATCCTGAGAAGTTCTGAGGTACAATACAGTAGCATTCCCTTCCCCCCATTCAGATGCCTTTAACATAGAGCAACACATAGCAAAAATCAGAGGGGGAGTGCACTACTTGGCAGCTGTGGAGGAATACATACAAATGTCTAAAATGGAAGTTCCAAGAAAAGCCATTTTTAGAGCTACAGATGACAGAAGGGCTGTAGGCTCCGCCCACAGCCCTAACTAGGGATACTATCCCCTTGACCTGCAATTTAAGCTCAGAATTCAGAACTTGTGCTGTGAGTCCAATCAGCCTCAGGTTTTTAACAGCAGTGTGTTCTCAGTTTTTCAAGTTTAGCCAAAGTGCTTAGCTGATCGTGGAGTGAAGCATTAACAGCGCCTTCCACTGTCATGATTCTGTTTGAAAATTTCTCAGCCTTTGTTTCCACAGCCTCCACCAGCTCCTCCAGATTCACTATCTTTGTTTCTATCACTGAAAAAGCAATTTGAAATGTTTACCAAGGTTTTGTGGATTTTATCAGATGACGCCTTTGTCTCACTCTGAAAGTCTTGAAGCTTGTATTGATAGAGCATCACTCTGGGGCCATCTCTACCTTAGCGCCTGCTCATGGTGCACTACATTGGAGGAAGCCATAGCTCTGTCTGGATGCAGAGAACAGCAGACTGAAAAATGTAAGAGAATTCAAACTTGCGTGGAATAAACACTACATGCAAAAAACAAAATAGTCTAAGAGGAGGGGTAGATATTCTGGGCAGACTAGATGGATCAAGAGGTCCCTTCTGCTGGCAAATTATATGTTCTTATCAGCCCATTCCCAGGAACAGAGCTGTTTTTCCTTGTTTTGAGGGAAGAATTACTGTGATGTAGTCTCAGTGCTGCTCCCTAGACTTCCTCATCCAGGTTGGACACCCTTTTCAACTCCTTCTGCCGCGCTCTGGACTTCCCTCTAACACCCATCACTATGATCTATACCACTCTCTGGCATTTCTCTCTCTTGAAAATAGATGTCACCTCCATTGTGCAAAATTCACCTCTAAATTTTGGTTTAGGTCCCTCCCTCCCATCTCTACTCCTCACTATCCACCCCGGCCCATTGCCTTAGATCCAATGACTGTTGTTCAATGCTAGTCCTTGTTGTTCCACCGTAGTAGATCAGGCATACTTCTCGGATCGCTTCCCAAACTACTGATCACCCTTCCTCAACAGATATGCTACTCCTCATCCCCTCCTCTGTTTCTTCAGCTTTACATAACTTCCTCTCTGTAAATTGTACCTGCAACTAGATTCACCATTCACTATTTTGTAATGCTCCTGGCACTACTTCTGTATGCCTGTAGTTCTCACTCCCGCTGTTCAATATATCTACATTCCTCTGAAGTCACTTGCCAAACTTGGATCCATCTGTAATTTTTATTTATTTATTTAAGAGTTTAACCAGGCAGGCATGCTGAACGGAATAACCACTCGTTTCCAGATGTGACCTGGGGGAGATTGGGTACAGGGTAGCACTGGATGAGATTACAGACAGTACAGGTTTTACATAAAATTACAATATACCTCATAAGAAAGCAGTCGCATTGTCTACAAGATAATAAAGTAGGCATATCTGTGCACTTACCATGTTTTACTATGAATTTGTATAATTTTTCCATACTGTATAGTACTGTTTCAATGTAAGTTTAAAATTTTAAATTATGCTTTGGTTCTATGTCTTCCATTACCCTCTCCCCTGACACCTTGAGATGAGTAACTTGTTGTTCAGTGTGCCTTTCCTGGTGAAACTTTTATGTACTAACATACTAAAACCAGCAGAATAGGCTTAATGGTCTGTCATGTCTGCTCGGTAGCCAGCCACCCTAGTGGTGCATTTCATATTCCGCCCCCAAAGAGGGTCTTCATTGGATTTAGAATCCTGTACATGTCTCACCCCTTCCTGAAGCCCTCCACTGCGCCTTCCTCCACCAGCCTCTTGGGCAGCATTCCATGGCTCCACCACCTCCCAGTGAAATAATGCCTCCTACTTCCCCTATGATTTCCCCAAGTTTCCACTCATGCCCCTTGTTGTTCCCACTTTTAGCCTAAACAGCTCCTTGTTTCTGCTCTCAAGTTATTCCTGTTAAATACTTGAAAAATCCCATCATGTCTCACCTATCCCTCTCTCCTCCAATGTGTACATCCCAAGCTCCTTCAATCTCTCCTCATAGGTCCTCCTCCATTCCCTGAGTCATCCTGGTCACTCCTCTGAACTCTCTCCAACAGTGCTATGTCCTTCTTCAGATGAGGTCTCCAGAACTGAACATAGTACTCAAGTTGCTGCCTGACCAAGACATTATACAGAGGGAGGATCACCTCCTCTTCCTGGACATAATTCCCTGGCTATGCAGCCCAGTATCCTGTTTGCTTTGGCTGCGGTTCTTCTATTGTTTTCAGAGTTATTCATTTTCCGTCTATCACCACCCCTAAATCCCGCTCATCCACTGTGGCTTGCAGTGTGACCCCGGTGTAAACATGGCCGTTTTCTGACCCCAAATGCAGTACCTTACATTTTCCGGCATTAAATTTCAATCCCACCTCCTGACCACCCCTCCAGGGTATCTAGATCCCCTTGGACTACCTCTCTTGCTTCTTCCCAGTCCACCAGTGTTCCCAGTTTGGAATCATCTGCAAAGAGACTTAGCCTACTCCTAACCACCCTCAATTTTCAATAAATTAAATTTTCAATAAATAAATAAAAATTCAGTCCTGCCATCTGCAGCTTCTTTTAGTTTATTGCATGTTTGTGCAGCCATCTGAGCACAAAATGCAGTTGTACAGACAGAAGCTCTAAAACATTTGTGGGGCCATATTGCTCTCACCAGCACCCCTCATTATATCTTAGCACTCCAACACTTCCCCTGCTCCCCAGAGCCCACTGAGTGTGACCCTCCAAAGCAGGGTAGACAGGCAGGTGGATCACTGATGAAGTAGTAGAGTTCTCTTACTTTGTAGGAAAGTGGAGCTTACTGGGCTGGGCAAGATACACATCAGAGCATGAAAAGAGGCATTTTTTAGGAGGAGACCCTGGGCTATAAACCACAGTATATTCACTTCCAGAGGGTAATGTGGAGCTAGAGTCAAACCCCTTAGGCTTATCTTCCTTATCCCAATATTCTTCATTCAGCAGATCCAGAATATTTATTTATTTGAAAATTGGCAAACAGGAAAGGCACACTGAGCTGAAGCTCTTTTCTAGGTGTGAATGGGGGAGGAAATACATGTCATAAGCAGTTGAGATAACAAATATAGTCAGTACGTGGTATATGCAATCAAACATTGTAATACAACAGTATAGGGTAACAAATCCAGCAAAACCAACAATATCAGCCATACCAAATTCAATAGAGGCTATCACTGGTTGAGGGGACATGTTAGAGTCAGGTAGTGGCTAGGTGAGGACAAGTACAAGCAGGCGAGAAGTGGACACAAACATGTTAAAGCAGCAATAGGTGGGGCAAGTCTAACAGTATTGGGAAGACAGCTCCAGACAGAGGGTAGATGAGAAGGCCTGACCACAGGAAGTTGCGTAGCGGGAAATAGTTAAAGAACTAGGGAACTAGGGTAGAAGAGCAAAGAAAATAGGTGGGGTGCCACAGTAGAAACCAGTTCAGACAGGTAGAAGGGTAAGAATGAGAAACAGAATCTGGAGTGATAGAAAGCACAGTGGGATAAGAGTTGTGAGGATAAGGAGGGAAAAGAGAGCAGTTGGTGATAAGTAAAGGTGGGGGGGCACCAGTAACAAAACAGCAGAAGGAGTGAAAGATAAGATCCAGTCTGGATAATGTGGATTTGGGAGCACCCTCATACACCACATCTGCATAGTCAAACAGTGGGAGGATAATATTGAAAATGATCTCACGCCAGACCAGGGGAGGTAGACAGGGTTTATGTGAAGGGTGCCAAATCTGGGATGTAGTTTTTTGATAATGGCATCGATGTGGACTGAGAAGTGCAGATGACTGTCTAGCCACACACCAAGGTATGTGAAACAGGGGACAGTCTCAAGGGGGTTGCCGTCAAGGTTTGTGAATACAGGGGTTATGCTAAGCCTATTAATCTGTTGCTGGATTCCAACAGCATGTTGACTTTTGGCATTAAGGAGAACTGGTTTGCACAGAACCAGCACTGAACTCTGTCAAAGTCATGCTGTAGGAAATGCTCCAGCAGACGGATGGAGGTTTCAATGACAAAAAGGACAGTGTCACCCACATATATATGAATGTTGGCTGAGACACACTGGCTGGAGGGAGTTCATTTAAGAAAACTGAGACAAGGATCATGCCCAGAATAGAGCCTTGTGGCACACCAGAGGTGATGGGGAGGGGAGATGGGAAGGAGTCCCCCACTTGGACTGATTGACTCTGACCAGAAAGGTAAAAATGGATTATACTCATCATAATCCTCCTCAGGGTGAGATGCGTGAAGAGGAACCAATGGAGCCAAATTCTGGCCCACAGGCTGTTGTATAGGGGTAGGGAGAGGTAGGTAGGTACAGAATGTGTCAATGACAGCAATGTCAACAGCTAAGCTAACAACATTATTGTCAACAGCAGTGAAGGCGACAGTCTCTGGAATAACTAAATAGTACCCAGGACTACAGTACTCGCCAGTGGTGTTGATGAAGACTGTGTTGTCAGGACAATGCTTGACAATGATATACCAGTAGTAAGCAGCAATGGGGCTTGTAGTAATGGCCAGCTTGACCTGCACTCTAGCCTTGGCATCTCAATGATGGTGGGGCCAGCAACAGAGGCCAATGAAAGGGCCTCAGACTTATCTTCAAGAGGTGGCAATGGAGACTGGGACCTATGGGAGATTTCGCCAAATGGCATTGATGCTCAATCGAAGAGGACTTTTATTCTCCTTCAATGAATGGTACTTTCCTTTCCATGGCAATAGTGTTGCCACACTGTGAGAGACAGACTGGATTCCTTGGAGGCTTGATCACAGGAATGAACTGGCAATCCTGGCATAGAAGCTGAACTTGCCCCTTGGCAAGCTAGATTTTCTACAGTGGAAACACTAAATCAGAATTTTTGCTCAGTATTCATGGTAGAGGACAAGGAGCCACTACCCGACTGTGGTTTCAAGGCGAATAGGGCAGGGGGGGTATCTGTGTGTCATGTATCAGTGGCAGCACACTTGCTCTGAGGCCAGGAGATCAGAAGGCTGTGGGTTCTATCCCCACACCAGGCACTTGGGTTAATATCCCAATTCTGACACTGCAGTACAGCATGAGGGGGATCCTGCACTCCTAAGGTGCCGTCTTTCAGATGAGACGTGAAACTGAGGTCCCATCTGCCTGTTCTGGTGGTAGTTCAGGTGGATGTTAAAGATCCCATGGCACTTATTGAAAGAGTATTGAAATTTCCCAAGTGCCCAGGTCAAATTTTCCCATTCACTAAAAAATACCACCAACAGCTTAATCAGGTTCAAGGTCAGTTGGCATTCATCTGTGTCCCCTCCCAGGTTGTGCCTGAAAATAGGCAGAATTTGTCTAGTGCACTTACCCGTCAACAAAACTAAATAAAATTTAACATCAAGACAATCTCTGAGAAGAGGGGGGCTGAGAGGTTTAAGCGCTCTGAAGAATGATAAATCAATGAACCTGGATGGGCTGCACCCTTGAGTGCTAAAAGGAATGCTGCAAGAGCTTGCTACCGCACTGGCATGCCTCATCAACTGTTCACTGGAAACAGGAGTGTGCCAATGGACTGGAGGGCAGCTGATGTCCTGCAAAACAGCAGGAGAAGGGATAAACCGGGGAACTACAGACCAGTTAGTCTGAAGTCTGTGGCTGGCAAATTATTTGAGGCCATTGTTTAGGACAGAATGATGGGAGTTTCTGGATGTCAATGGATTACAGGACAAACAATTGCATGGATTCACAATGGGAAGGTCAGGTCAGACAAATCTAATCAGCTTTTTTATTAGGTCATGAAGGCAAAGGATAAAGGGCAGACAGTGGATGTATTGTACATGGACTTTAACAAAGCCTCTGACTTAGTTCCGCATGGAAGACTGGTTAGGAATGTAGAGGACCTAAGGGTGGGGACAATATTATAGGATTGGTCAGGAACTGGCTAGATGGAAGAACAGAAAGAGTAGTCTTAAATGGGAAATTCTCTCTGGCGTGAGGAAGTTATCAGTGGGGTCCACAAGGGATCAGTCTTAGGCCTAGTACTTTTCAGCATCTTTATTTGTGATATTGGTGAAGGGATGCAAGACAAGATGTGCTCATTTGCAGATGACATAGAAATTTATGGCAGCATGGATACTGAAGAGGGGGTCAGGACATTGATGGAAGATCTGAAGAGAGTGGAGAAATGAATCAAGGTCTGGCAACCAAAATTCAGTGCAAAAAGTTCAGAATTATGGAGATTGGGCCAGGAACTAGAATACATGTAGAATATGAAATATAAGATGTAGTGTTAGGAAAAAAACAGAGGAGAAGGATCTTAGGGTCTCAATAGCAGAAGACTTAAAACAGTCTGTGCAGTGCAACAGAGCAGTGTAGAAAGCAAATAGAATGCTGGGGTGCATAGGAATGGGGACAGCAGCAGAAGGAAGAAGGGGATCCTGCTCCTTTATAAAACCCCTGGAGCAGCCACATTTGGAGTACGTCATGCAGTTCTAGAGTCAGCACTCAATAAATGACAGGGATAGGGTTGAAGCAGTTCAGAGAAAGGTCAACAAAAAGTATTCAGGGATAGCAAAAGAAGTCCTAATGGAGAGGTTCGAGGCCCTCAATACATGTTTACAGTAAATGCGGGGGGTGGGAGCATTATTAAAACATTCAAGTTTAATTACAGAAAAAAAACAATGTAGACACTAGGGAACTGTTCACAGTGAGCAGAAACATGGACACAAGAGGGAACTCAAGTTAACAGAAGGAGATTCGGAAAGACATCAGAAAAGTATTTCTTTACTGAGAGAGTGGTGAACAAATGGAATAGGCTTCTGGAGGGATTGTCTGTGCCAAATCAGTGGAGGGATTTAGGAAAGGGTGTGACAGACATACACACATATGGGGCTGGATGGGGGGAGTGAGTGAGTGAGTGAGTAACCACTTTCATATCATACTATAGGTAGGGCCGGTCAGACTAGAGGGCCAGTGAACCATTTCCTGCTATTAATTTTTATGTTTCTATGAGTGATCCTTACACAGACAGCTGCATTTTAATATGTGTGGCTCTGCTGTATGTAGGGAGACATCCTTAAAGAAGATGTTCTCTGAATCTCTGGGACTGTGTTAAGCATTGTTCCTCTGTGTTTGAACAACTGTAGTATCCTATCTTCAAAGTCTGAGTAGTCGACTACAACTTTGAGCAATTGTTTGAACACTGAGGAACATGACACATGCAATACCAAAGATTCAGGGGACTTGTTACCCTAACATCACATATCCTACTTTTGTGGCATTGTGCTTCATCCTAATACCGTAATGTAGTTTACTGCAATGAAGAACAGTATATATGCAAATATAATTAATTATAACCCGTACTTTGTATCTTTATATTTGCTCAGCAGAAACTATGAATTAATCTGTGTAAACAATTTGTTTTAAAATGGTCCATCTTCTTGTACTCTTATGTGCTTGTAATGATTACATACTGTACTGTAAACCTAGCAAATGCATACAGAGCTACTGCACCCACACAATTCCTCTCTGAGCTGAAGGCCACAATTGTGGTTACCATAATTACTATTATTTTGTTGCAGAAAGTACTCCATTACGCCATCTTTGCTGTTAAGCTGCATCACAAGAATGTTTCTACAACTGCAGTGTCACTGATATAAAGCATAAGTGACAATGCAATAATGAAAATATTGTACTTAAGAGACATGACAAGTCCCAGTTCCCAGTTACCACTGTGGTGTCTGCAGGTACGCAGTGATAATGAGATCAATATTTAAATTAGTGTGTGCTCTCTTCTACAGACTACCATGGATTATGCAGTCTTTTGACTACTAGGATTCATACTAGGAAGAACAGAGATACACAGAAGGATGAAGCCCATTAATGTGCATCTTCATAGTGAGTTATACCATCCTAGCTGGGTAAAAGATGTTGGTCCAGCTTACTTTTAAATAAATTAAATGAGTCAACTTCCACAATCTCTTTAGGGAGTGCATTCCATATGGGAACAATTCTTTGGGTAAATAAATTACATAAAGGTACTCTTGGGGCAGGACAACATGAGCTGATATATATGGCTTCTTAAAGAAATCTTCCTTATGTTAAATGTTAGCCAAGTTCTCCCTCGATACAGGGTCTTTCACAAGCTTCTGTCATCATATGACTGCACAGTCAGCAATAACTGTGAATCAGTTTGTCTGACTCACCATTTCAAGGAAGTAGAGGGCACATTTTCCTTTCACATTTCCTCACGTCAAAGAAGTTAATTTTAGCCCTCATATGAACTACACATTTACTTCTGCAGGCAAATTAGTAAGTCTTCATTGTTCTGTGCCATGACAAACCCTGCTCTACACATCCAGTTAGTAATGAATTCTACAAGCAAAAAAAAAAAAAAACAGCGATATCCTGGGATATGCCCTACAGGAGGGTGAAGGCCAAAGCAGAGCACTAGAACCACAGACATCAAATATACAGTATCCCTATAGGAGATATGGCGTGACCTGACTGAAGATGTCATATTACCTTTATGCGAGGCCATTGATATTACAGTATATCTCACTCATTGGCATTTCATGAATATAAATACAATATTATCTATCTGGCCATGTCATGTTCTGCTTATGCAGACATATGTTTTGGGATAAACATGATTGGGAAATGTAAAAAAGTGCTTGTGATTTTGCAACGTGTGACTAACCTCCCACTTCTTTTACAGTTCTACAAGGTTTGGAGCTGGGGAGTAGAATTCAGAAGCTAGCAATTTGCAGTGTTCTATTTGTGCTTGTTTGGGAGTGATCTGTTGCAAGATTTACCATTACTACTATTTAAGAATGCACCATGACATAGTGATACAATGAAAGATATTACTATGACATAGTGCACCAAAATATATTAATATCTTTTCATGTTCAGAGAGGTATCACTTTTATTTGACCAGTTATCTCAAAACATACACTGTGTGTGTGTGTGTGTGTGTGTGTGTGTGTGTGTGTGTGTATGTAGTTCTTTTCCTTCTCTATTTTGGGCCCCCATGACCCAAACAAATATAATCCTCTTAAGGGGTGACTGGCTCCCTCTCCCTGGGCTAAGACACAGATTTGGCACACTGATGAGTCCAAATGCGGACGAAACACGTGTATATGTATACTGTTCTTATCCTTTGCTGATTGCACTGTGAGGCCTTCTAGCACCATGCATTCTGCTTAAAGTTAAGCCAGTCCAAATTCTCTCATGGGGATTTTCATATGTTTCCCATGATGCTTTGCATTATTTGGGTATGTGCAATTGTGTTCTGTTTAAATTTGGCTGTATGGCCAATATCCTCTGGGATAACCCATGCCGCAGGGCATTTGCTCTGGGGTTCTTTGTAGTTATTTTCCTTCTCTATTTTGGCCCCCCTGAGCCAAACAAATAACATCCCCCTTAAGGGGTGGCTGGCTCCCTCTCTCTGGGCTAAGACACAGATATGGCACACTGATGAGTCCAAGTGAGGACATAACGTGTATGTGTCTGCTGTTCTTAGCCTTTGCTGATTGCACTGTGAGGCCTTCTGGCACCATGCAATTCTGCTTAAAGTTGAGCCAGTCCAAATTCTTTCATGGGGATTTGCATATATATATATATATATATTTTCATTCCCCAAAAACTCGTTAATGCATCAGTTAGGATTGTCATTACAGTGACAAAAGTCTGGAAATTTGATGTTGAGGTTACCAACCCTACCACCCACCCCATCCTTCACATACCAACAGGCATCAGGGGTGTGCCTTGGGGTCATCAGAGCCTATCTGTTACCCCATTCCATTTGTAAGGAAGCTGAGATGGTATAGTATAGGAGAATGGGGTGAGAGTTAGACCAAAGACTCCAAGGCACACCTTGGCGCCTGTTGGTGTGTGGAGGGTGGAGAGGTGGGGGTGGGGAAGTGGTAGGACTGGTAACCCCTAACATCAATTTCCAAACTTTTCACTGTTATTAACCTAACTGCGCATTAATGGATTTGCAATGAATTTCCTTTCTTTTGAGAAAGTGTTATGTTACTCAGTATGTGGTTGAGAGTGCAGGGCCACCCATTATGCATACATTTTCTAATTGTCTATGATTTGGGCCCTGCATTCCCATCTATACATAAATGTAGAGATATTTTATTGATCTCACATGTACCTGTGGGACAGCAGGGTCTGGAGCCTCGCTCCCATTTGCATAATAAAATCCATATATGTGAGCGCAGGGCCCTCTACCCATAAGTATAGAGGCGTAGCACAGGCCTAGAGCCATTCCAGGTAATCCTTGTGCTGCAAATGTGGTAATATCTCACTAACTATTGGAACTTCTGAAAAAATTCCACTGCAGTTGTAATCATGACCTGGCAACCTCCACGCATGTTTAGTACACCTAAGAGTGTACTAAGCTGTGCTAGAAAAATCCGTATCCCAAACTGTTTTCAAGATATAGCCACCAAAGGTGGCATGGACACACAATGTTATCCTATGGTAAATTCCAAAACTTTGGAATGTTATAATTATGTAACCACTGTATATTTTTCACCAAATCAGCAAAAGGCACACCTGTGGTGCATGCCCTTGCTGCCCTGCAAATTTCAGCTTAAAAGTCCTAACTGGTTTCTATGAGGTGGCAAAGAAACTGTTTTTGGGAGACATAGTTTCATAAATTTGCAAAGTTTTGTGAAAATTTTCATGAAATTCTCGGAATGTTCACGAAGGTTCTGCAGGTAAAATGGCAGAAAAAGTGAAAAACCTTATTTCCAGGCATTGTTTTGAAAAGCGAATGCCAGGAGAATGTTCCTGGTCGATTAGGTAAACACAACTGTTGGTGTTTACCAAGGGTAGTATATTTTGAATTACAACATTTTTTGCCGCTTAACTGAAACAAGATGGCAGTAGCATGAAAGTAAAAAACCTATCTGCAACAGTAAAGGGCTTTGTGAAAGTTTTCATGCTGCACATATATTTTCCCATAGGCTATAATCAGAAACATAAAGGTTTAATAACTTTTGAACAGATTAATATTTTTTCGCCAAACCTTCAAAAGGCACTTCAGTGACCCAGTCCCCATATACCCTGAACATTTCAGACCATAACCTCAAACCATTCGGCCTGTAGAGAAAAGCAACAAATTTGCCAAAAAGTGAGGCTATTTCATACTTTTTGACACTCCGCAGCTCCATAACCACACATCTGACCGGAATGAAACTTGCAGATCCAGATATCTATGGTACCAAACCACGCATGCGGAATTTCAGGCAAATCAGATGAATGGTTGCAAAGTTATTAAAGTGCAGAATTTGAGGTTAACATTAAACTGCCTACCCAACCCTAACTGTAGTGCCAATACTGGCACTACACACACTATAGATATATATATACATTGCAGCTTTCATTAATGCATCAGTTGGGTTTCTACAACATCCACAAAAGTCTGGAAATTTGATGTTAGGGTTACCAACCCTACCACCTCACCCTGCCCCCAAAACTCCAAACACCAAGCGGCATTGGGTGTGCCTTGGGACTTTGGTCTAACTCTCACCCCCATTCCATGTATACGGAAGCTCAGATGCTACAGTATAGGAGAATGGAATAAGAACTGGGACCGGTGACCCCAAGGCACACTGGCGCTTGTTGGTGTGTGGAGTTTGAGGTTAGGGGATGATAGGGTTGGTAACCCTAACATCGAATTTCCAGACTTCTGTAGCTGTAACAGAAACCCAAACTGATGCATTAACGGAGATTTTTGCAATGAATTTCCCTTCATTTTGAGAAAGTGTTATCTTAACCATATGTAGTTGCGGGAGCGCAAGGCGCTCTGGGACCTGTGCTCCCATCTATTCATAATGGTATCCATTTGTGGGGGCCCTCCTGTCCCATCTATCCATAAGTATAGAGACATTGTAATGAACCCATATACAGTGTGTGTGTGTATATATATATATACATGTATGTATATAATGCATGCAATGAGGACCAGTGGAATAAATTATTTATCTGTACTTGAGCAATATGACCTCAAGTAACCTCACAAGTGGCGTAAGCCTCAAGCGAAGTGTCTAAGGTCAAACTGCCAGAGTGCAGATAAATCATTTATTCCACATGGTACCCACTGCACATTCCATTTATGCAACAGGGATACAATTTTTTGTGGAGCTTGTATTTTGTTTACTTTTGATTGTGTGTTTTTTTTTAAATAAAATAAATGGGGTCTTTTTATGCTCTGCTGTGTGTAACTGCATGGTTTAGAGCTACAGTAGTTGCTAGGCAAGCTAGCAAGGTTGATGGGCAGGCAATGTTACAACGTTCACAGTGCATGTTGTGGCTGGTTACTACTTGCATGTGGAAGGGCCAGTTTCAAAAACACTGCGGTTTCTTTTCTCACTTAGTGATAAGTCACTATTGTTTTACTGTGCCACTTCTTTTTTATTTTATCATTTAGTATGTTTAAAACATCTAGCTGATCCTGCATCTTCCAGCATATATCTGGTTGATCCTCCATTCAGCAGTTTATATATGCTCATCTTGTTGGTGCAGAGGACTGATCTCCGCACTTATTTTATTATTTATTTATTTATTTTATTGGAATGTTTCACCAGGTAGGCACACTGAATAACAAGTTGCTTGCTTGCCTCCCGGTGTGACCTGGGAAGGGAGGGTACAGGGTGAATGCATATGTCAAATACATACAATAGGAACAATTAGTACATGTTAACAATACACGAAACACAGCAATGGCAGGAATACAGGATACAATATACAACAGGGTAAAGCAGATAACAATTATTTGAACATTAAAGTGCAAGTTCTTTGTACATACGTGCAACTGGTTAAGTATGTTTCATTCCCAGCTAGGGTAGGAGTGCTAGTGAGAGAGAATAGGATGTATTAAGATTGTGGAAAACCGGTACAGCTAGAGGGGAGAAAGCTATGAAGGGCAGTGGAGAGGGAGTGAGAGCATGAGGAGTGATGAATTTGTTGAGGAAAGGCATTCCAGATTTTGGGAAACCAATATATGAAAGCAGACTGTCCTGCGAGGGTTGAACAGTGGGGGATCACAAAGGTGCGTGAGTCTGTGGATCTTAAGGAGTGAGTGGGAGGGTGGGGTAGAGAGAGTGGATGAATCGCAGCAGAGAGCCTAGCCAGTATTTAGAGATGAGTTTGGCGCAGTGGAAAGGCACCTGTTAGCAAGTGAAGGGAATGACAGAGTGGTAGCGATCACAGTCGTGAGTGCGTATAGGAGAGTTCAGGGCAAAGCAGCAGAAGGCATTGAAAAGGGGTCCAATCTGGACTTGACTTTGCACTTTATTGCAAAGAAGCTTTGTTTTTATTTAAAGTAAAAAAAAAAAACATTTTATTTTGTCAGTACCCTTATCAGCATGGTTAAGGAAGAAGATGCAGTTTTCAGTTTGAGTCAGTCCTGGGGAAGGAGTGAAGCTGGTAGAGATAGCAGAGAGTGGGGCAAGATGCAAGCAATGCATGAGACTTGAAAGAAAATGAAGGAGAGACAGGAAAATCACAGAGCGGGAAGATGAGAAACTTTTAAATTAAAGGTACTGTTTTTGTGCAAATTTTAATGATATGACAGGATATTATGAAAAGGAACTGGAGCTGAAGAGTGAGGTGCGTGTGGTGGTGGTGGTGAGGAAACAGGTATCCTGCGGCTTGTCTTGTGGTCAGGAAGTGAGCGAGACAAGACTTGGCAGTTCGAAGGCAGTAATGTTTTGTTTTCTCTGGTTGTGGCATCAAGACAGGGACATCTGTCAAGGGAAAGAAGGCAATGAAACAGCAGCCTATGGTCTAAATATAGAAGGAGGAGAGGACTGGAACAGTACAACTCAGTAATCAGGTGCCGTGGGTGAAAGCAGGTGTCGGTGAAGGACAACATAAAATGCTGACAATGTTTGTTTTTTTTTAAATGACAAGAGTATATTTTTTTTATAAACTGACAGTTTTTATTTAACAGCAACGTTGGAAGTACTGAAGTGAAGAAGATTGGACTTCTAAGGAATACTGCAGGAGTGGCTCAGTAGAAAAGCTGGAAATTGAAAGTGTCTGTGAGTAAAGTAGTGCTGGTGGGGTGGGGTATAATTGACAGAATTTATACAACATATGCTGTATACATTTAATTTATGTAACATATGTTGTGTAAATTTTATTTATACAACAAATGTGAAAATAAATGAAATTATATAATGGCTTCTATGTCCACACTTATTGTATAAATACATGTATCTATAATGCAACACCTTGTAAGGATATTTTCTGGCATAATTTGCATATGGTGACCAAGTGCCCCAGAAATACCATGTGATGCCCCTCTAGTTTTAGATCTATAGTGTAGGATTTCTATGATCGGGAGACACTGAGATCAGAGTTTGGGCTATATTAAAGGGTAGAAAAAATGCTGGCTTCAAAGAGCTGAGTAGTGTGGCATCTGTTTGGCCTGCTTGTGACATGGCTTTATACCCAGAGCCCAGGACAGCATGAGCTGAGACTGGGAAGGAGGAAGAAGGAGCATCTGCACAGATGTTCTACTCCACAGGAGGGTTGAAGCTCACACTTTTAGCTTGGTTCCTCTAGTGGTGGCTTAGTGGTGGTGTACATGGTGGCGTGAGTAACCAGAAATCACCATGCACTCACTGAGGATGCTGCAGCGCATGTACCCTCACAGGGGACAAGAAGAGGGAGGGAAAGGCAGGGAGAAAACATAAAACAGCCCATTGCAGCACATTTCAAGATCGCCCATGCACTTTTCTTGTGCCACCTGAACCCCTCAGTACCCTTTGCAATCCATTCAGATGTCAGAAGTGTCTTCCATTGCTAATGATGCAGGGAGGCCCTGCCTGGATATATAAGAATTTTTTTTTCCAATTGTTTAACCAGGTGAAACACACTAAGCTGAAAGCTTGTTTACAGGTGCAACCTGGGAGCACAGGGAAGTTAAGTGACTTGCTCAGGGTCACACAGTATGCAAGTGGGGGCTGTGGGATTCAAACCCAGGTCTCCAAATTTGCAGCTCAGAGCCTTAAACCACTGCGCTATACTGCTTCCCCAGAATAAAAGGTGGTGGTGGCAGGGGGGATCTGGGAAGACTGGAGGTGGCAGCTGGTAGCAGGGGCTCCTGAGGGACTTGAAGGAGTGGGGTGCTGAAAGGCATAGCAAAGTACAAACAATGCAAAAAAAAAAAAAAATGAAAGCAACTCATCCTGCTGACTAGAGCACACAGCTGCAAGCCTTGCAACATGTGGCAATAGCTTGCTGCAAATCCAAAGGACTACCTGCCCCTGACTGCATGTGTCAACTGAAGGAGCGATTCAAAGCTGCACCTGGTATAGTCCCAAAGATCTCTTTCTAAAAAGATAGCTCCTCTGCAAAGGTCTACTGTAACAAGCTGTTATTGCTATAGTAGAGCTGGTTGTAACAAAAAAAAAAAAACAAAATCCCACTGCACAGCTCAAGGGAGTAGATCACTTTTTATTTACAGTTGAAGAGGACACAGTTAAAAAAAAAATGTTTTGCTTGCTAGACTTTCATGAGCATTCCATTTTGAGGCTATCGGGGGTTATATATATATATATATATATATATTAAATAGCTAATGTGTAGGAAGTCCTAATTTTAATTGGCAAAACAAAGTAATTATGTCAATAAGCCTAAAACTGCCACTGTTCTGAATATTGCCTGCATGGCTGTACACACATATGGTAATTGCTCACACAGTGCACATGCAACCATGCACACTATGACCCCTGCTCTCCCTTGCCTCTAAAGATGGAGCTGCTATGATTGCCTGACTCTAAGCATGGGAGCCCACCCACCTGGTTGCGCTAACCCCTGAGAGAGGAAGCATGCCTCCCAGTGCAAAGGGAGAGGGACTCTTGCAGTCCTACCAAGTACTGCAGCCCTGGGCTTCTTCTTCGATGTCGCCCTGAAAACAGCAGCTCCACAGAAAGAAGCACTTTCCTATCTGTATAATATTCTGTGCTGCTGAGGAAGCTGAAAATATTGCTTGAAGAAACACAAAATAGTAACAAAAGGTCCACAAGTGAGGAATAATTTCACTGCTAGACAGGGTGATCTCTACTACTTAGAAACAGATTGAAGATGCATGCGGGACGTGTCCTACACTCTTGGACTTCTTACTCTGTCCTAGTTTAGAAGGCAAGACAGCCCATATCATTACTGCCTGCCCATAGGAGCTGACACCCAACTATGTTTAACACCAAAGGATCCTCCTCTATGCAGACGATGCAGTCATCTACTCCAGCAGCCACGACCCCAAGCAACTGGAACTTCACCTTCACAGTGGGTTTGCGGAAGTGGAGGACTGGTTCTCTAAACATAAACTGATCCTCAACTTCAAGAAAACCAAAGTAATGATGTTCAGAAGCACCCGAAACAAGCACAAATCCCATACACTTAACATCAGAAACTGTCTTGGAGTTCCTCTTGAACAAATACCACATTTCAAATACCTGGCAGTCACCTTAGACAGCTGTCTATCCTATGCTAAACATATAGATAACGTAGCCAGGGCTGTCAATATCAAGACTGGTCTCCTACATAGAGATAAACGCTGCCTTAATCCAGAAGCTCTCCGACTTGCTACTGTATATATAGTTCTGTCATATCCGTTGTAGATTATGGTCTTGTAATCTATGGGGCAGTTCCCATGTTTTCATTGTGCAGGATATCCATTGCTGTGAACAAGGCATGCAGACTACTCACAGGGTCCACATGTTTCACCCACAGCTGTGATTTTTACGCTAAGACTGGTTGGTTACAGCTCTCTGGGATGATCCAATACCAAACCTGTCTTTTAGCCGAAAAAGCACTTCTCGGCTTCCTGCCACCAGGCACCACAAACCTGCTAAGCTCCCATTGTAGTTCACAGCATACGCGAAGCTCAAACAGCCATCATCTCCATGTTCCTAGATGCTGGATAGCTCAGGGGCAATGCTCATTTGCCTACAGAGCACCTCACTGGCTTAATACTCTTCATAGTGATATAACTATCCTACCTAAATTGGGACCATTCAAATTGAAATTATGCCAGCGTCTCATGGCTAACAGTTCTTGTGACTGCTTCACCTGAGACTCCCATCTACTAGCATTCAGTCTTCTCCTCACAACTGGATAACCCTGTATCTCTGCTGTAACCTCTATAATTCGAGGCTACCCCCTTCGCACTTTAACAAGGCCCTGGCTACCACCCATCCACCTCACCCCCATGTCCGTACCACCCCCACACACCAGCTTGACAAGGCCTATGGCTGGCACCTCCTACCTTTTCTTCCTCCCCTGCCCATCTCACACCCTGTCCCTACCCCCCCCCACACACACACACCACCCTGACAAGGCCTATGGCTGCCACTTCCTACCTTTCTTTCCTTCCTTCCTTCTTTCTTTCTCCCATCTTTATCCTTCCCCTCTCATCTACACTTTCCTCCTATTAGAACTGATAAAACTGTGTACGGATACATATTCAGTTGCTCACTTTATTTTACTGTTTTAGAAACATTGTACTTTCACCCCTTTGTATGTTTTGTCTCCCTCCCCACTGATGTGGAACCTATGTAAATGAGCTGTATGTGCTCAAAGATATTGTAATCCAAGAATGAATAAAATAAATAAAAATAAATAAATGAAGTTGCTGAAAACGAATACGCTTATCACACAAGGCAAACCACACAGCCATACAATACAGCTGAGGAAAAATGCTTTTATTGCTTAACAGGAGTACAGTTATTGCAGTAACACAGCTTAGAAAACAAAAGGTGGATGCTACAACCAACCCAATGTTTCCTTCCCTGCCACTGTGCTTAGAAATAGCACCCCCCTTTTGTTTTCTAAGCTGTGTTACTGCAGTTATTGTATTCCTTTTACACATTACAGGCACTGTTACTCAGCTATATTGTTTAGATGTGCAGTTTGTTGCATATGTTTGACTTCTTTGTTATAGGCACTTGTTTTGGTTTTGCCAGTTGTACCGCAAACAAGTGAGTGGCCTTTGCTGTTGACAGTGTGTCAAACAGTTATTTTCTAACTACTGTACAAGACTGTCAGTTTCTGCATAAGAGGGATAGCCTACGGTGGCGAAGTGCAAAACACACACCAAAAAGTGAAATGCAATCTAATAAGTAGAGTACTATCTGAAGAACAAAATGCAAACAAAATATAAAGCAACAAAACATAATGTGAAGGGTCATGCCACAAAACATAAAGTAACAAAACAAAAAGAAATGTAAAGAATTTAAGAGTGGATGCAAACAAAAAGCACAGCACAACTAAAAAATGAATGCAAGCAAAAAAGAAAACACAACGCAATGAGCAGGAGCTCTTCCTTTCTGACTGCTAGCCGCCCTGGAGACTGTACCACCACTCAAGACTTGGTGGTAAATGACTGAGGGAACAAAATCAAAAATAAAACAAGCACCAAGGAATAAAAAACTAAATTTTGGCCGGCCCGGGTTCAGGAGCGGACTCCGGTCGTCGGTGGGTCAGCCAGGGGAGATAGGCTGGCGCGTCCAACGACAGCTCACCTTCTCCGGGGAGGGATCCGGCCAATGCCTGACACTTGCATGACCCCGAGTGGAGGCTCGGAGAAAATGCAAGCTCCATTTGGGATGGGATGCAGCCATTGAGCAGCATGGATGTCGGCGCTTACGCCATGGCGTCAGGGAAGTCACTTGCTGCTCGGGGAGGGAGAAAACGCAAAAAACAAGCCTGCCTCTGCCGGGAAGATGGGAGGACTGAGGCCGTGCCCAGGATTTGCCTGTGCCCACCCAGCCGACCTCAGACCAACAAAATGTAAGTTACGGGGTCTGAGTCCCCACCTCGTCCCCGCCCGAGGGGGTAATCCGCGGCTCCATGGGGCCTAGGGGTCTGCTTGGGTAGGGTTCCGGGCAGTGGGATGTCCACTTGTCCCCCTGAAGGGTCAGAGGTGGCAGGTTGGGGAGGAGATAAAATATCGGTGGGGGGGGGGACACTAAATTTTGGCTGCCAACCGAAAGAAATTAATAAAACAAACTTTTAAATAAATAAATAAAGGTGACTGCAAACTGTGCGCTCAAACCTGACTGGACTGCGGCTGCACAGGATTGTCTTTTTATTTTATATCATTGCTGTGGCGAAAAAGGAAAACCCAGCAATTATATAAAATAAAATATGGGGTGGTGTTTAAACTTGATGTGTACACACACCTTGAGTGTTAGATGCTTTCACAAACCCCTCGAGCTTCGCTTTCGGTGTTTATGTAGCATCTAACACCCAGGGTGTGAGTAAACTTCACGTTACACACACCACCCCATACTTTATTCTATATGCAGGGCCCCTGGTGTTCTGCGGCAGCATTTTCTGATTTCTGCGGCATGATTTATTCATTTCTCTGGCAGAACACAGTCCTGTCATTGGCTAAATATGATGTGATGTCATCGATGACATCATATGCTGAGCATAGAGGAGGGGCTTCAGGATAAACGAGGTAGGAAAGAAAGCCTGACACTATGGAAAAACAGTATATTTATATGAAAATTCACCAAAAACAATGAATTCTGCGGCACTATATATATTCTGCAGCATTATGCAAATTCTGCGGCAAATTCCGCAACCGCAGAACCGCAGAATTCCGGGAGCCTTGTCTATATGTAATAATTGTGCTTTACTTTTGGGTGTTTAAAGGCACTTGGTGCCAGTGCCTGGTGCCTAACAACATCCTCAAGCCGTGCAATTATTACAGCATAATTACATACCCTGGAGTGTCTTATTGCATATGTAACATACAACAGGGTGTGATCACTCTCTGATATACACACACCTTGGGTGTTGTGTGAGGCACAAAGCAAAGCACAGTAATTTCCTCGATCCAAGAAGTGCATATATCAGATGCAACTGCACACCCCGAAATGTGTTACTGCACTTATAAAATAGACACAAAATTAATATGGGGGGAAACACATGATAAAGGTGCAGGTTTGCAGCCGTTATGGAGTAATGCATGATCATGTGATGGGTTTGCACCACTGGTAGTTAAGGATTTTTCTTATTCATTTTACTAATATTTATGTGTGAGAGCATGTAATGGTTGAAATTACAATGGGTGCTATGCATAAAAGAGACCCATGTATGTGTGATGCATGCGTACATTGCCTGCATGCCTATGTGGCCATGGACAGGCACAGAGTGCATGGATTCATGACCCCAAGCACTTGCAGGGCACCTGTCCATGGCTTCGCTCCTGATGCACAGGACCACAGGGCGGATGGGTGCTGAACAGTGGACCCAGGCAAGCATCCAGTCAGATGCCAGTCCTGGGTCCCAGGCTGTCCTTTGCACCATGGGTGCAGGGGAGTGTGGGAAGGTGCAGGACCGAGATGTGTAAAAGTACAGGTATTCACCCAGACGGCTGCCCCCAGCCCATCCTCGCAGCCTGGTTGGCTGGGGCAGCAGTGTACATGGGGATCCCGTCGCACCCTGCCGGTAAACACTGTGGGGGGGGGGGTGCACACACTCGGCAGGGTCCCCAGTGGCGTAAACTTTCCTGGCCCAGCACTCTGTGCCTTGGTGAATCATGCAGAGTGCGGGCACACCATTGGACTGCCCGTGGCGCATAGCTGCTTGGTCAGCCGGCAGCTCAGGTGAGCAAATGGCTGGCGTGCTGGGCTGCACAATGGGGATCACAGATACATGGCACCGTGAGGCTTTGTGCATAGATCCCACTATGCAGTTTATCTTTCATGTGTAAGGGGCAGGACTATATCTCATGAGTGGCAGAGCCACAAGTGAATTATTAAAGTCCTGCCTCCTCATAAGTGATGATAAACTGCATATTAGAATCAGATCATTGCATACCTCATAAATATATATATATCTATAGCCTTCCTTCCAAATTCTAAACTGGTCTGTCAAATAATTGTTAAGGTGGGTAGCATGATGTTATTTGTCCCATTTCCTTGGAAAGGGGGAAGAGTGTTGCTCATACTGGAACTGGGCAGGCAATTGGAAGGCTGTCCCTACAAAATATGCAACTTCTCTATTGCTCATTGTGAAGCTTCAGCTGGTGGGGGCAAAAACGGTAACAAGCTTCAAGAACCTTAGAGGTAGGGAAGGGTGGGAGGGGTAAAGCCGGAGATCAAGCAGTGTATGCGGTATTACAGTATATCAGAAAAATGGGCAGACTAGGTGGGCCAAGCAGTCCTTATCTGCAGTCAATGTCTATGTTTCTGTGTTTTAATCATGTGAAGCACAGAACAGAAAATGCACTGGGTTGGGGTGCCAGGATAAACAAGCAAACCAATAAAACAAAACAATCCCGCACTCCCCACCAAAAATCAAGGCTTCTCAAAACTGCTATAAGCGTGCTAGAATTTTATTCAGGTGCCAGTGACAATAAAACCACACATGTGGTTTTATTGTCACTGGCAGCAGAATAAAACTCTAGCACGCTTATAGCAGTTGTGAGCAGCCTTATTTTTGGTGGTGAGTGCGGGATTGTTTTGTTTTATATGTTTTAATCATAAATAAACCATAGAGGATCCATCAAAAAAACTAAATTTGAAATCCCAAACAATTTCTCATTCTATAATTTTGTTGATAATGAGATTCGTTTCTCTCCACCAATTTTGAGCTAGGTCAAAGGCCCCCCAAAAGTAGGTTACTGACCTGTAACCATAGCTCTAGGAGTGGTATATAGTTTACAGCCACACTCTGATTGTTTCACCGGGATTGTGGATTCATCAGGCATCTTTAAACTAAGCTCCTCCACCACCCAGGTGGTATGTCCCCAACTCCACCCGTGACTTTAGTTCTTGCGCTGGAAGCTGGGCTCCCTGCCAGCATACAAGGGAGGCAGGGTGGGTTGTGTGGCTGTGAACCATATGTACCACTCCCAGAACTATGATTACAGGTAAATAATACATTTTTGTAGGGGTATAGATATAGTTCACTATCCATATCGTAGCAGACTCCTAGCAGTTCTCCGAGAGGAGAGGGCAAGACGCACACCCCTACTTGGTGAACAGAGACTGGAGAATTGAGGTCCCAAAAGCAGCATCCCAATGAGACTAGATCAATGTTGTAATGGGAAATTATGGTGTGTGCTGACTTCAAAGTAGTAACCCTGCAGATTTCCTGTATAGCGACATCCCTGGAAGCAGCCACCGAGGCAGCGGTATGTCTGGTGGAATAAGCCCTAAACCCAATGGGAGGTTCCCCACTAGCCAAACTATAGCAGAGATCAATTCAGGATGTTGTCTGCCTGACAAATGTCCATTTTGTTGCTGGTTTGCCAGGTGCGACTTCAGCGTATGTTACAAACAACTGGTGAGCCTGGCCCTGAACTCCAGCCATGTACTCGCTGTAATAGGATCACCCCCTCTTCAGGACAAGAGTATGAAGCCTGCGCTCAGCCTCTGAAGAAGGGCCTGTGAAACAGACCAGTAAGTTTAGCACCTGGTTAAGCTGACGCTGCAATGCTACCTTCGGAAGGAACTTCGGATTGGGGTGAAGGATGACTTTGTACACATGGAAGACCAAGTAGGGAAACTCCACCAAAGGCACCTGGAGCTCCCCAATCCTTCTGGCTAATGTAATGGCCACCAGGAAGGTCGTCTTCCATGACAAGTGTAACACCTCACACCTATGCACAGGCTCGAATGGCTTGCCTATTAGGGTAGCCAGCACCAGCAGTAAGTCCCATGGAGGTGGAGTGGAGGTTCATGCACCGGAGGACAGGTGGTCTGGGCCTTTCTCCTTAGCCACAATTATCTTACCAGCCTGCAGCCAGTATGCAGAGATGGCTGCCAGATGCACCTTAAGGTGTCGCTCACAGTCCCAATTAAGAGAAGGACCAGAGATTTTCCAGGATGCTTGCCACAGGGCAGGAAAGGGATCAAGCTCCTTGCCCTGGCACCATATGGAAAACCTCTTCCACTTGAATGTGTAGCATGGGTGAGCCGACTCATTCTGGGAGGCCTCCACAATGTGGAGCACATCTTCAGAAAGACCCAAGACCTGGAACTCTAGCAGCTCAGGAACCAGGCTAAGTGCAGGGATTTCATGTATGGTGAGGACCTTCCTCTGTTGTCTTGTCAGAAGATTCAGGTAGGCGAGAGCAATCATGGTGGTCTGCAGCTGATGCTGGGGAGATCTGGGTATCAGAACTGCCTTGGCCAGTTTGGAGCTATCATGATAATTTGCACCATGTCCTTTCAGGCCCTTGACCACCACCTTGTAGATTAAGACAAAGGTGGAAAGGCATGCCTAGAGCCTGAGTTCCACGGCCTCACAAGGGCATCCTCAAACAGTGTCCCTGACTGTGGGGGGCACGGACACAAAACATCCTCAGTTTGGCATTCTCCAAGGAAGCAAACAGATTTACCACAGTTGTGCCCCACAGGGAGAACAGATGGTTCACTACCTCCTGATTCAGGGCCCACTCATGCAACGTGTCTCCTACTCAACTGAGAGAATCTGCCTGCTGACTGTGAACCCATGGGACATGGACCGCCAGGAGATCTGCACCAAAGCTGCACATGAGGGTCCAGGTGCGGAATGCCTCCTGACACAGGGGAGGGGAGTGTGTTTTGCCCTGGCTGTTCAGGTAGGACATGGTCTTGGTGTTGTCTGTATGGACCTGCATGACCTGACCCCTGACTAGAGGAGCAAGTTCCATTATAGCCAGCACAGCTCCAGCAAGTTTATGTGGTGATGGGACTTCCAGGTGACCAGAATCCATGGGCTCTGTGGTCTCCCAGGTGTGCTGTCCACCCAGCCATAGATGCATTTGCCATTAGTGAGACGGTCAGCTCTGGTTGGAAAATGGGATTCTTTCTTCCAGATGTTCTGGGATCAGCCACTACTGGATGGTGTTTCACATCGGCTGGTCCATGTGTCCTAGGCGTTGGGACCACTGATGGCCCAACTTCCACTGGAGGTGGTACATTCGACAGTGTGCCCAACAGACTATGCTGGTGCAGGACACCATGTACCCAGCAATTGTAGGAAATCCCAGACACGGTGTGAGAGCCCAACCTGAAATGATCAGGCAAGGGAAGTAAGATCCAGTGCCCAGTCGCAGGGAAGTGGATCTTGGCCAGCAGGAGTCTAATTCTGCCTCAATGAACTTGATCACCTGTGAGGGTACCAGCTTGGACTCATCTGGGTTGACCAGAAGGCCCAAGTCTTGACAGGTCTGCAAGTCAGATCCCTGGATCTCTCGACAGTTTCTTTGGACATCGTGGCTATCAACCAGCTGTCAAGGTAGGAGGTACACACAGATGCCTCGGTGCAGCAGGAAGGCTGCTACCACTGCCATGCACTTGTCAAAGACCCGGTGTGCTGAGGAGAGACCGAAGGGCATGACCTGTAACTGGTACATGATCCCTTTCACTCAGAACCAGAGGTACCAGCAGTGGGACAGACAGACTGGGATGTAGAAGAACGCATCCTGGAGGTCCAAGGAGAAGAACCACATTTTCTGTTCCAGAAATAGAATGATCTGATTCAGAGATACCATCCAGAACTTGCGCTTCTGCAAGAACTGGTTTAGACTGTGGAGATCTAGTATGGGGCGCCAGGCTCCTATCTGTTTTGTAACCAGGAAGCACCTGGACACATAACCCTGACTGGCCAGGGCATCCAGGACATGGGCTACGGCTCCTTTTATGAGGAGCAGAGTGATGTTTTCTCAACGGGCGGAGAGCATGTCCAGCAACACTCTGGACTCCCAAGGAGTGTGGAGCCAATAAGATTGGAGAGCCTTAAAATTCAGAGGCAGCCCTCTGCCTACCACTTCTAACATTCACTTGTCTGTTGTGACAGTGGACCAGTGTGGCAAAAAGTGACTGAGCCAACCCCTGACCAGATGTACAGACAAGGACAGGATGGTTGGTAGGATGACTCCCCCCAACCAGTCACTGGGCAGTTTTTGAGGAGGCACCAGCCACTGTGGTGGGAGGGGCACTATCACACCTGCCCACCCCTTCTCCTAGGGTCCTGGGTCCCAAACTTGGCTTGGGACACCAGGCCTCGTACTGCCCCTGCTGGGGCTACTACCAAGGAGACTGTGGCTGAATGGACTGGCACTGAAAAGTCTGTTTCTTAGGATTCTTCTTTAGGTCCTTCTGGGATGATGCCAGAGTCAAAGGTGGCCTTGGACGTCTCGATACGGGTGAGATGTCTTTCCACCCCAGGGCCAAAGAGGTTGGTGCCCAGGAAAGGGACATCTGCCAGTTTGTGCTGGTGTCAGCAGTGAAATGGGACAGGCACAGCTAGGCCCTGTGATGCATGGAGATGACCACTGCTACGGCACAGGTACAGGAGTTGACCATGTCCAAGGCTGTCTGGAGCTAGTGTTTACCCAGCAACGCATCCTGGATTCGGATGACCTTCACCGCTGACTGCTGGTCAGCAGGGAGGTGAGGGAGGATAGCATCAAAGACTCCCATCTGGGAATGACCAAACGTAGCCATCATCATGGTGTACCTGACAGAGATCAAAGGATGCCGCAGTGTAAACCTTTTTTGCAGCATAGTCAATCTTTCTGGACTCCTTGTAAGGAGATTTTTCCACATCCACTGGCACCCAGATTTGCATAAGTTTGAGTAAGACACAAGCCCTTCAGCCAAAGGGTGGTCTGAGAACCCAGAAAGGGACCCAGTAGGAACTGCATACTTGCAGACCATACGGGTGGAGGGTGCCGGTCAGGATGCTGGATGCTGCCAAAGCTCCAGAGCCAGTCTCAAAATGACCTTAGCCATGGGAAAGGTAACCCTCAGGGAATCATACCTGTCCAGAATGTCTGTAAAGGGATACTTAGCCCTTTTCTGGACTGGCTTAAGCAGGACAGTCATGGTCTAAGAGATTAAGTGGCGAAGCACTCTGAAGGTCACTGGGCTATGCTCAGTGGAAAGGTCCTCGACTGAGCCCCAGTGGAGAAGAATCCTAAAGGAGCCCAAGGACTCATGATCTGAATCATCCGAGGACTTCTCATATATGGCTTTCAACTGTTTCTCACCACTGACCAGGCTGGTAGCTTCACCCAGAGTGATCTGCGTCCAAAACTGGTCTGGCAAGCTGCTTGCCAAACAGGCCTACTTGTTCGAGCACCCACTTTTAGTTGCGATGGTGGTGGCTTTATCCAAAAGGTGCAGAGGCAGCTGCTGGAAGCACTTGCAAAGCATGGACCAACAAGGGCACCATTGGCGGCTGCCAGGTGACTGGAAGTTCCATGGGTAGAGCCCTACCCCACCCCTGCAATGGCCCACATTTGCTAGAGGAGCTCCTCGTAGCACCAGCACATCTTGTGGTGATGCCTCTCCTCTCCTCTCCGAAGACAAGGAGGATGAGAAGCATTGATAGCAATGCCTCCTGGTTAAGTGGCCTTGAAAAGCAAGCACCTCGATTGAAATCGCGACCTCATCATCGACCTGAGGATTGACATTGATGAGAACCTTCCTGTTGGTTAAAGAAAGAACACATATCTGGTCATGTTCACAAGGACAGGCTTGGAGAACTCAACCACCATCAGAGGTTGCTACCAAAGGAACTGATCAGGGATGTCGACCAATCCACATCCTCTGGGTGAGGACCAGGAACACGGGTCTGCTAGATCAACTCCTTGATCCCATCCGACAGCTGTTCGGCGGGCTCAAGGAAAATGTCTATGGCCTGCTCAATCAGAGTCGAAGTCAGCAAGCCTGATGTGGGTACCTAGGACATCTCAACATTCCCTTCGACTGGAGAGGTCTCAATCAGAGTCAAGCAGTCAAGGGAGCTGAAGGTTTTGGAGGAACTTCCTATCTCCTGGTCCCACAATCTACGTTGATGGAATTTGTGCTTCCTGCCATGGTGGACAGGGCTCTACCTCAAGGTCTGGAGGACCAAACATGTATCACAGAATTCCCCCGTGAACAACCCCTTTTGCCAGATCCAGATGGGAACAATGCTGAGACCGAAGAGGTGCCTGATGCAGCAGCTGATGGTTCCTCTTCAAGGGCTGCAAGCAGTTGAACTGTCATGGCAGCCACCAAGGCCTTCTTGCAACCCCTGGGATAGTCTACAGGATCCCTTTCTGAAGGCCATCCTAGGGTGAGCCAATGCTTCCTATCTTCCAAGGATTCCAGTAGCAGCCACATGCAGAGACCACACCTGGCCATGGTGTGCTGCCTGCCCAGGTAAGTACAACCATGTGTCATTTGGGTTGGTGACCAACATTCTGTTGACACCAAATGCAGAATTTCAACCCCAGCTTCCGATGCTCCATCGTCGATCTGACAGAGCAAACTGACTGTGAGGCATCGAATCTATGAATACTGTAAATAAAATAAAACCACAGAACTGTAGCAGAAAACTTTCTGGATAAAGTCTCAATGGCAGGAACAATATTTTAACACTGGGTATTTGTTTTGGGCCACTGGACACATCAGAAAAAATTACAATCAAAATCTTTAGTGAACTTGAAAAAGCATGTGAACTAAGTGATGCTGTCAATATAGGAGATTTCAATATGGGTAACATTGATTGGAATACGGTATTGCAGGTTCCAAAGCTGGGAGATTATCAACCGAAATGTTGAGCAGTTAAACCTATCCTTGCATGAAAGACAATAAAGTGGAGTAACTGCATATTAGATGTAGTTATGTGTTTGACATCTGAACAGGAAAGTGTGAAATAGAGATCCTGCTGGCAAACAGTGCTGATAATACTGTCACTTTCACAATATTTAATGTCCATGCATCTAAAGGTAGCAAAACAAATTTTCCTATACAATAAAGCAAATACAAGTGCCATTATTAATGAACATAAAGCTAGTCTGAAATACCACACTTGAATGCCTGGATAAAAAAATGCATAGATTAAATTTAGGAATAGTACTCGTGATATTAAAAAACACATTCCATGTATGAAGAAATATAATCATAGGGAATTAAACCTAAGTGGCTTGGTAAAAAGTTTAAAAGCTTATTAATAAAAAGCTAAGGCATTTAAAATGTTCTTGATCATAAAACATAGAACATGGACTTTGACGGGCAGATATGAACCGCTGGCCCATCTAGTCTGCCCATTTCCTCACCTGCTATGACAGGCCGCAGATCCTAGTTAACCAACAGCCTATTTCTTCCTACCCCCACAAGAATTGCCTTATGTCTGTCCCATGCATTCTTGAATTCTCCCACAGTTTTAGACCCCACAACCTCCTCAGGAAGGCTGTTCCATGCATCCACTACCCTCTCTGTGAAATAATACTTCCTCACATTGCCCCTGAACGCCCCCTCTATCTTTAAATTGTGTCCCCTTGTTCTTGCACATCTCTTTTTCTGAAAGATGCTACCCTCTTGGACTTTGTTGATTCCACTGAGGTACTTAAAAGTTTCTATCATGTCCCCCTTTCCTCAAGGGTATACATATTAAGCTCCTTTAGTCTCTCCTCATACGGCTTCTCTTGCAGACCCTGCACCATTTTAGTTGCCCTCCTCTGGACTGCCTCTATCCTGTCTATGTCCTTGCGGAGATGGGGTCTCCAGAACTGGATGCAGTACTCCAGATGGGGTCTCACCAACTGTCTGTACAGAGGGATAACAACTTCCTGTTTTCTGCTGCTGATGCTTCTCCCTATGCATCCCAGTATACCCCCCAGCCCTCCCTACTGCCTTCTCACATTGCTTGCTAACCTTAAGGTCATGTGATATGATTACCCCTAGGTCCCTTTCCTTTTTTGTTGTTGTTACTACCCCCCCAAACTGTGTATTCTTCCCCTGGGTTCTTGTTTCCCAGGTGCATTATTTTGCATTTCTTTGCATTGAATCCTAGCTGCCATACTTCTGACCATTCCTCCAAACAGAGGAACTTTGGGCAACATACAAGGATAATTTATGTAAATGCAAAAATGCTTTTAAAAAGCAAAGAAAGTATGGAATATGAACTACCTGTATATGCTAAGAATGCCAAACTGCATGCAGTTTTACAGTTACATCAATCATTAAAACCAAACAGCAATGTGGGCCCCATTATTATCAATTACTTAACCCACTCCACACCTTAGGACATGGACAATGCTTTCAATAACTTTTTTTGCTCAGTATTTTCAGAAGAAAATCATCGACCATTACTTTTAAATGTATAGGTTAATGGCAAAATTGTTATAAGACAAACATAAAGAATAAAATCAAAGAATGGTTACACCGTGGAATTTCCTCCCTACTGACACTATTAAAAGTAAGACAAAAGCAGAATTTAAAACAAATCAGACTGTTGCATTCTAAGCAGAATAAAACTGAAATTCTATAACTAAAATAGTCAAGGAGCTTTTCATGAGCCTCTGCCTTCTTAGCTCCAGAATGCCTTAGTATAAGGCAGTCAGGTGCAGGGACTGAAGATATGGAATGCAGATTCAAACCTCTGGGCCTGGTGTGACAGTCCAGACTGTGGAAGCACCCATCGGGTCCTGCAACGGAGATTGAGCAAATCCTGATACCAACTAGCTAGACAAGTCTGGAGTGGCCAGGATCAGTCTCGTGATTTCCACCGCTCCATGATGAGCACATTGAGAATCATGGAAAATGTTATTAGGAACACATTCAACAGCCAGTCTGTCCAAGGACCGGTGAACCCATTTGCTAGCAGAGTTCCTAGCTCCTAGCACCGTCAGAGTTCCTGAGGAGTTTAATCACCAAACCAGCACAATTTTATGTTTTCCCAGGATGCAAACTAGACCACTTAGAGTTCCCCACTCTGCAAACATCATGAACACCACTGTGGTTGTGTATGTCAGGACCATTCCCATTTTACAAGAAAGTCCCGGGGGCAAATCAGGAGCACAGCAGTAGTTACCAATCACAACGTTTTAGATTTTGTTTCATAGCAAAATTCATACCATATACAAGATACATACCATTTAATCAAAAACATGTATCAGTTTAAGTAAGCTTTACAAAACATAAAATGTTTCACATTATAGTGGTATACAGTATGTATGGTAGTTTAGGGGAGGGGCCATGTTAAAGGGACATTGTCAACCCCCTCAGACCTCAAAGTGTTTCTAGTTTAAAAAAACATATTTTATGATTGTTCACATTCTGTAGATTCTGCTGATGCAGCTGGTAGTTTGATTCTGATTCTTTTTTCTTTTAGAAACTGAAAAACTGACTACCCACCATACTGATGTTACCACACAAAACAATGACCGACTCCACTGCCTCTTTCCTGGACTTAAGAACACCCCAACAAAGTCTAGCCACTCATTATTCATTGAGAGTACATGAGACTTGTATCATGAGTGGCAGCACTGTTTGAGGTGATTTCTAATGTTCAGGAAGTATGCAATAAGAGGTTTAAGGATTTGAAGCAAAACAAGACTGGGTATAACTATACATTACTATGCATTTCAGTTCTGCTAAGCAAGGAGGCAGATAAAACAATCGGTAAAATCAATGAATTTCAGAGAAGGTAAGCAATCATAAAATGTGTGTTTTACCTAGAAATAATATAATGCAAAAGGTTGACAGTGTACCTTTAATGAAGATGCACTCAAATTGTTGACATAAATAACTGTAAAGGGCAAGGCATTAACAGAGTAGGGAGAATAGTAAGGTGGGGTGGGGACAGAGACACAGTGAGAGAAAGTCAGGATGGAGACTTAACTAATGGGACCTTTAACCCTAGTAGCTCTATTACATTTCTGAGGAGGTCAGCTCTGCATGTGAGGCGGCCTTCCTTCCAACTTCTCTTTGAATTATTGGGACACAAAGGACATCCCTAACTTGCAACTGTAGATGAGACACTCATACAGCTATGCTTAGTTGGCTATCCTATAAATGATAGATGATATCTCCTTATCCCAGGGAAGGTAGTAGTGCTCAATGTTCCCCTTTCTCACCCTCCAAAACAGGGTAGTGGTAAACCTGAGGGCTTTGCTATTGAGGGGCAGGGCCATATTGCAAAGTGGCTCCACCATTAGGAGCACAGATTACATGTATTTAAAAATTTTAACTGAAGTAGCCTGCTTTAATATTTATTGTCCATTTCTACTTGTCTGCTTCAGTCTGAGACAGGTCACCTAATCCAGGCAAGGAGCACTGCCAAATAAAACAAGCATTTGTCAATGCCGAATGTTGTCTCGCTGGCATTGACACTGGTAGTGCAGGAGTTAGAGATGCATAATAGGAATGGCAGTGAAGTACTGAACTGACGCCAACCTCACCCCCACTCTGAAGAGACACATTTTCAACATAGGCATTTGGGACCTCCCTCATGAACAGTGGCACTGTGATTTTGTTAATCTGTCCCAAAGTTGATTTCCCACAGCAACCATGCCATTCTGCGCCACAGGTGGAAAACACATTTTGGGCAGGATGTGAAAATGACAGCTGTACTCTTCATAAGGAGGTGTGAAAATGCCAGTGTTGAAAATCTGGCATGAAAATTACTGGAAATTCGCGACGTTACAGGTGCATGGAAACTGTAATGCATGCTTGTAACACAGTCATTTTATGGACTTTCATCACCAAATTTTCAACATATGCATTTTAGGACCTCTGCTCATGAACAGTGTCACTGTCATGTTCTCAAACTGTCCCAAAACTGATTTTGCACAGCGACTGTGCTATTCTGTGCCGGATGTGCAAAACAGATTTCGGCCAGGATATGTAAAATAACAGCTGTACTGTTCATAAGGAGGTGTGGAAAAATGCCAATGTTGAAAATCTGGAGAGAAAATATTATAAATTCACGAAGTTACGAGCGTGCGTGGAAACTGTGCAATGCACGCTCATAAAACAGTCATTTTTTGGATTTTTTTCCCCAAATTTGCAACATAGGCTTTTTGAGAGCCCACTTCATCAACCGTGGCAGTGTCATTTTGTTAATTAGTCCCGAAAGGTGATTCCACGCAGTGACCGCAAAATCACCTTTTGGGACCGAATAACGCCATGACAGTGACTGAACTCATGAGGAGGGGCCCCAATAACCCCACGTTGAAAATTTGGTGCAAAAATTCAAATCAAATTCCTGAGAAATACACCAAAGTTGAAAAAACCCTATTTATGCCATTAAACAGCTTACCGGCATTTCTTCAGTTAGGTGGTGGCTTTGAAGAGTGCAGACAAGTTTCAGTCCATCGAAGATCGTCGTGCCAGACTCCGGAGGTAAGTATGGGGTGAGGGTGTGGGGAGGCAGGGTACGCAGAGGGTGGGCGCAGGACAGACCGTGAGGGACCGTTTTCTTCTTTTACAGGTTAAAAAAAAAAACATCGCTGGACATTGTTTTTTTTTACAGGGGCATTTGGCATGCTGGGGTGGGCTCCCAGTGTGCCACCTGAGTGTTTGAGGGACCTAGCCAATGGGATTGGGCACCCCTGTTGGCACATGAACTGGGTCAGGGCGTGCTGACAGGGGGATTGAGCACCCCTGAAGTCGGCATTGTGGCAGGCGGTGGCGGCAGTCACTTCTGCCATGTTTACAACAATGCTTCACCAGGAAAGACACGTCGGGAGGTACCGCTGCGTGACAAGCTTGGCTCTCACTGCAGCAGACCTTTTCTTAGCTGTGCTTGCCACATTATGTGTTGCTGGTGTGGCACCTGCATGCTGCCTTATTGGAGAATGAGGGACGCACCTACTGATGTGTGCCCTGCATTCCACCACAGTGACCGCACCTCCAAATCTGCTACTACTGCAATATGTTGGCTGGCGCGCAAGCACGAACCGACATAAAAACAAGGGTGGTGGGAAACAGCACTATTCTTAAGCGTAATATAAATTCTCTCACCTTTCTTGCCCCTGTTTCTAAATGGTCCAGAGTGTCAATTTGCAGCTATAGTCGACCTCCCATTTAAATCAAAATTTAAACTTTTTCATAAAAAAGGTCCAGAGAAACATACTTGTTACAAGAAGTTGAGTAGCACCCACAGGAGAGCTTCTGCTTATCTCTGCAGTGTCTGTGATATTGGCGGATATCCCAGTACTGCAGATGACCAAGTGTTTCTGTCTACTAGGCTAGTAATGCTGGCATCCTTTGTGCTGTTCCACTGTTCAAGGAAGCCCCTGTGCCCTTCAGTATAAATTGTGATCACGTGAGTGTGATCAGTAAAAAACTGCAGGCTGTCAGATGATGCACTCAGCCTCATGGCCGATACTTTGAGACCCAAATTTGCTCTAATAGGCAGCGAGAAGAGCTCGCCAACCGGTAACTAGCCCTGGGCTCTAAATTGCTCGGGTTTTTTTCCGCTGCAGACGTGCCACTTGCAAGCATATAAGAAGGGACTGGTGGTGAGTCCCAGGATCCTAGACCACTGGCTGGCATTTGAGTTCCAAGTAAGGAGCCTATCATAGCTCCAAGATGCACCCTGTTAACTGGAACAAGGGCATTGCCCTGGCAACAATATATATTCTAGCCCTACTAGGGACAGACTGGCTCACCAGCAGTGCCTACTGCCCCCTTTATCCATGGGGGTCGGAAAACACAAGCCAGACACTATAGCTACCCATCTCCTAGGTGCAACCTTTTCTACTAGTGGCGCATGAATTCACAAGGAAAGGGATCCTCTACCGATCCCTTCTCCTCACTTGGAGCCTAACCCCCTGTCCAATCCAACTGGCTTTACCTCCTCCCACCCTCACTCTCTTGAGCTTGCTAGCAGCCCTGCTGCTACTGGCGGGGGACATCCAACCCAACCCAGGCCCTGGGACGCCCAATGAGTCAATTTCCTCCCCCTTAGATATAGCATGGGATGGAGTAAAGTGGTCTGAGGTTGGTGCATATGAATATTTGCAGCCTGAGACCTAAGATCCATGAAGTCCAAGCATGGCTGGCGGTCTACAAACCAGGCATATTAGCAGTCTCTGAGACCTGGTTAAAACCCCCATCCAGGATCACAAGTAGCCGCCTTTGGATCGCCATCTATAGAAAGGACAGACCCTCGAAGCGGGGGGTGGGGTGCTCATATATGTAAAGGACACGATTACGTCCTCCTTGATAGGCTGCCTCGCGAGGACATGACCCAGGACATGAAGCAATCTTCCTATGACTAACACTAGGAGGGGCTAAACACCTCACAGTAGAGTATACAGCCCCCTATCAATGCGTCGGCTCTCTGGACACGCTCTGAAGAACCCTGCAGTTGACTCTGCATCCGAGCTTATCATATTGGGTGACTTCAACAGAATTGGGCCCTTGAGGCCAAGTCTGCCATCAATGGATTATTACAGAACTCCCACCTTTCTCAAGTCATCAACCTACCGACCAGAATGAACCATAAATCAGGTAGGCACTCCATCATTGACTGGGTCCTGACTTCAACCCCTAGTAACGTAAAAATGGCTGGCACACTGGCTGATGCCTTGAGCGACCACTCGCCGAGTTTTGCCATCTGGAAAAATAACGCGAAAAAAGTCCCGCCCAGAATGATCACAACTAGGGACTACTCCAAATTCTACCCTGGCCAATTCATTGGGCTCTTAAATGGCATTGACTGAAGCCCTATAAGATACCAACCTAACCTGGAGGAGGCCGTTGAATTTTTTCATAAAACCCTCACCAGAATCACTGACCTCTTTGCTCCAATAAAAACTCACAGAGTAAAGGGAAACTGCTTTAAGTGGATCCTGCCCCCCCTAAAAGCCCTGATGTCCACCCATGACAAGGCCTGGAAAAAGTTCAGGAAAACAATGCTACCTGCGGACTTATCCAGCTACAGGGCCCTTAGAAATCAATGCAAAATGGCCATAAAGAAAGCCAAAAAAGAATACATCACCAACCTCCAAAAAACTAATCTTGGGAACCCTAGGTTCTTCTGGTCTTACATTAATGAACTCCTCAAAGGAAATAAACATAAAACCACGCCCGGCCCAATCATGGCCAATGGGCAAGTAATTGACGAGGGACCACTAATAGCAGAGGCCCTCAACAGTTACTTCACGAGCCTTGATGTGTTCAAGCGGAACCCACTGACACGGGAGCGAGCATAATGCACATCAGCCCCAGACCTTGATAGCCCTTTGTTTCACCTGAGGCTGGTAAGGACAAAGGAAGTTTTGGTATCCTTAAATCCCTAGCTCGAGAGGATCTGGGGGCCTGACGGGATCCAGACCAGAATCCTCAAGGATGGTGCCCCAGCACTAGCGAAGCCCCTAACTTGGCTGATAAACCGTCCATTACTGAGGGATCGGTACCTGAGCCTTGGAAGCAGGCCCTAGTGATCCCACACACACGGGTCCACAGAGTCTATTGGGAACACAGGCCTATCTCCCTGCTGTGTGCTGTTGCTTAAGTTCAGGAGAAGCTTGTCTACGCACAACTCTGAGAATACCTGGAAATACACCAGGTAATCTCTCCGTCTCAGCATGGCTTCCGAGCCAAGCACGGGACAGACACTGCGCTAACCAAGTTCTCGACTGAAGTCCTGAGCAACAATGACTCGGGGACCAGTACAGGAGCGGTCTTCATTGACCTCTCAAAAGCGTTCGACTTGGTTAACCACAACTTCCTATTACAAAAAATGCGCTTACTCGGCCTTGACACCCATTTACTGGGATGGTTCGAGAGTTACCTCACGGGACGCACCCAGAGGGTCAAGTGGAATGATAATGTCTCCAACCTATCAACACTCAAAGAAGGGGTACCTCAAGGGTCAATACTCGGCCCACTTCTCTTCATGCTGTTCATAAATGATCTACACTTACATTGTGGGAGCAGCAGCGTTATCCAGTATGCAGACGATGCTGTCATCTACAGAGCCTCCCCTAACCTAACTGAACTGGAGACAGCCCTCCAAGAGGACATCCTTCAGATGGAGGACTGGCTAACTCTGAACAGAATGGTACTAAACACCAATAAAACAAAGGTGATGCTGTTCGGGCCAAGAACACTGGGACCAGAGAGGGCAAAACTCCTACAGCTTCAAACCAGGGGGGGGTGAGAAACTTGAGGTGGTTACATCCACGAAATACCTTGGACTTACCCTGGACCAAGGCTTCACACTAAAAAATCACGTTGACCAAATCACCAAGGCCATCCATGGGAAACTTGGAATCCTTTACAGAATAAAGGACCAGATTATCCGGAAGCTAGGATAGCCATTGCGCTAGCGTACTTATCCAAAAGCTTACCCTCGCAGCCCAGTCCTCCAGGGTGTGGCCACGACAGAGCTTGGTAGGCTGCAGGCCTTATACAACAAGATAGTCTGCTTTGCCACCCTTTCACACCAGATTCACCATTCGAACCTCAATCAAAGCCTCAGCTGGCCGTCTCTGAGGCTCGGCTCATCTACCCTACCCTTGCCTTCGTTTAAGTTATTGGGTCACACTCCCCCAGCCTCCACAGTCCCGTTAGGGTTAAAACCAACCAGGAGCCCTAAGAACTTCCGCCAAACTCTCCTTGTGGTTCCCAAGACCAGGACTAAAGCAGGTTCCAGGTCCTTCAAGGCATACAGCTCCTTCCAACTGGAACAACTTCCTGGAGGTACGGGAGGCAGAGTCCATCACCTGCTTCCGGACCAAGCTAAAGGCTCACCTGCTAGACAGGAGCATCTGCTTATGCCACAGGGCCTAGCCACGCATCAAAGGAAGGGTGTGCTTCTGTACCACTGCCTCCGCCTCGGACACTACTGCAGTTACCACTGCAGACTGTTCACCAATTATAAGTTTTAGCTCCTAGCTAGGTATGCACTCGCTTTCCTTCCTTATTAATGCTCCTGAACTTGGCTTACCAAGGAAACTACTGTACTGTCTTTATAAGGTCTTAGCCAATGAATAATGTAATGTACAACATCTAACCAATGTCATGTCTGTATGAGTAAACAGCTGAATACTGTATACGTGTTATTCTGTACTCCACATGTTTCTCTAATGTATGTGTTCTTAATGTTTATTCCCAGTCGCCCCTGAAAAGGGACCTTGGGGCTCAGTGGGCTTACCGGTCAACAAAATTCAATAAATAAATTGAGACTCAACATTTTTCATAATAAGCACCACAGCCTAGTAGCAGTATGACAGTGCTTTCAACTACTGTATATGTTGGTCTGCAATTAAATGCAGTGGATCTTATGACATGTCACCTCATTTTAATGAATGGGGAACACTGGTGCTTGTACCAGGAATTTTCCTGACTTGCATTAAAACAATACTTATTTCTTCATAGTGCCTCTAATTTCCAGTGAAGAGATTTTATTATCTATTCTACACTGGTTTCAAAGTGTCTTTTAAGCCACACATCCATATACTGAGAACTATGTACTCTCTCCAGATGATTTCACTCTAGGGTTGGGATAGATATGCTGCTAGGATTGCCCTGTGACTCTGAAGGGATCATTGCCTTAGTGTTCTTGTCACATAGTAGTAATCAGTTTCTGATTAACTATACAATATCAACAGTTTGTTGAAGACTTCAGGCCAGTGTTGGAATTACAGGGGCTTGGCTCTGCTCTGAAGAGAGCCCCAGTAGCTCACAAATCACTGCCATTGATTTATAATTGGAAACGGGGCTCAATTTAAAGATATGACCCTTATGGGGCCCCCTAGCTCCCAAAGCTTCAACAATGTCCTCCACTGGTTCCATGCTAACCAACTTAGACTTAACTTGACACTAAAAAGACAGTCTCCATGACCTTTGTACCAGTCAGAAATTAACCAGACTCAGTGTCCCCCCAGCACACATCTTCACCTCTCTGGATAGCATCCCACTTTAAGTGTTTCAGTCCTTCAAGTACCTGGGGTGTGGCGCAACAGTAAGCTTGACTTCTCAGCCCACATAGATGCCATCCATTCCAAGCTCCATGCCAAGTTTGGTGCCCTCTATTGTTACAAAGACTGCCCATCTCCACATATCTGCAGGGAGCTGATTATCAAAATGGTGTTCCCTGTCTTTGATAATGCAGATGTAGTCTATGGCTCTGCCCCCTCCACTTCCCTTGCCAAACTGGATACCTTCCTCAAGCCTTTCTGCCATCTTGCTTCTAATTCTCCTCCATGCACAAGTCATTGCTCGCTTTACTTCTCCCTTTCCATACCCTCTGATATCTCACCGACAGGCCCACTGCACTACCTTCATCTCCAAATATTGGTTCAACACCCTTCCCTCCTACCTCTCTTCGCTCCTATCCCAGATCCCCTGCATCTCGCTCTCTCCGCTCTAGGGACCACTGCACTTTTGCCATTCCTCACCCACACTCCTCTGCTGGACAATCTGCATTCTCCTATATGCTCCTCTCTCTGGAACAAGCTCCTCCCTCCTCATCTCTCCCCATCCTCCAACTCCTTCAAATGCCAGTTGACACTTAAACTTCCAACTTGCTCTCTGCTACCTCTTCTTCCAGTTACCCTTGAAGTCATGATTTTAACCAATACAAGTTTTTGTCATGATTCTAAGCACTGCTAAAGTTCACTGCACTTTGTTGGTACATTCAAATTCTCTGTATATTACATTATTGTAGAACATTGTTCGTCTGTCTGTTCAGATGTTGTTTTGCTGCTGTCTGCTGCTGTTTTGCTCCATCTCCCCCTTCCCCAGGTTGCACCTGGAAACAAGCCTCAGCTCAGTGTGCCTTTCCTGGTTACCGAATTTTAAATAATTCATATAACGCTCATGAAGTTTAATTCCAACACTGCTTCAGGCTGATACTTTTGGACTGACTAGCTAACCATAACCAATATAATAGCAAAAGGACACTATCAGATGAGAGCCAAACCAACTCATCTAGCATTAAGCATGGCATGGTGCCCATCTAAGACAAACCATAAATATAACTGCTTGAAGACATAAAGGCTGATCGCTAAACGCTCCCCACACATATACACAACAAACTTCATAAACCAGAAAATACATTTTACAATATCCTTTTCATAAGAAACATTTGTAAACAAACACCGAATAACACTACTGATACTGAAAAATGTGGTAGTGTGGATTGAAGGTGCTTAAAAGATCAGCTGTTAGCTACTTGTAGGAGACGCACAGCACTTAAACGTCTTGTATCAGACAATCACTTTTTAAGCCTCACAAAAATAGCTTTTTGCTGGTAGGAGACAAAGAATTAGCATTTACTATAGCAGTACATCTTTCATCAAGAACTGTCTGTACTCTGGAGCTGCTGCATTTATAAGGCTATTTCCAGCTTTTGCCATGTCACAAATAAAAGAACTTTATGTGAGAAAATGATAGACCATAATTTCTATACCCAGACTGAACATACTGGCGTTTTATCCTTTATTATTTTTTCTCTAGATGGTTTTTACTTGAACAACACTGGTTATTATCTTTCTGTAAAAAAAAAAAAAAAAAAAAGTACCTCATGAGATCTTTGAGCAGTGTGTGGTTTATTTACTGGAATTACATTATAATTATCTTTTCTGGTCGTCACTGCAGAAAGCTGAGAATAAGCCCTAATCAATGCTACCCTTCATTTACAGCTCCCATTTCCTGCTTTTTAAGCTGGTATACCTCAAGGGATCAATATCAATATACAGTGTTGCCAATAGAACATCTATAGCAACATCAGACTGAGTATCTATGTCCTCAATGAAAGGGTTGGAAATTAATAATACTGTATCTTGAGCCAAATGCTGTCCAGCAAATTAAATTAATGGTCTGCCACACTGTCTGTACAGTATGCTGTGAAAATTAGTCATCAAGAAAATAAATCCAACCCATATCCACCCAAACAGAAAGAAGGATGCTGCTCAGACAGACAGACAGAATGGTGGACAGAAGGGTAGACCTTTTCTACAACCACTGATGATGATGAGCAGAATTCACCAAACCACCTGTCCAAAATCAGGGTTCTCCCTAGAGATAATAAGGACCATGAGCTTCTTTAAGTACAAGTGGGAGATCACTGTGCCTCCCCTGACAATTTCTGGAAAACAAATGACTACTGACCAGATGGTATATTCTGACTTCATATTTTGATAGCACCACGTTGGAATAAACATGGATAACTACCAGTTCACACAAAACATTTCAGTGACTGATACAGTAGATTTTTGGTCTGAGTATTATGCAACCACAAAACAGCTATAACTTATCTTCTTTGATAAACCTGATGCAACTGTTATTTAGTTTTCATTTACCATGGAGGTACACTAGCCAATCAAAATGCCTATTTTCAGGAACAGCCTAGATGGATGATCCTGAATGGATGAGATGGATGGTCTCTGAATATACCGACATTATAAATGTTGTATATAATTGCAAAGCTGTGAAACTGTAGCTTTATAATGATTTAAAATGTTAGTAACGCATTGGGATCATGGAGGGGGGAGTAATGTCTTTCTGTTTTTTTTCCCTTCCAAAATCCTGATGCAAACTGAACAGACAATCTATCTAGACTCATATTCCCTGTATACTAGGGGCCCGATATTCAGACTTGCACCTGGCAATGGCGCAAGTAGTTGCGCTGCGCAACTGAGTTGTGCTGGAGCAACTAAGGGATATATTCAAAACAGATGTGCCATGGCACAACTCTTCAAAATATATCAACTAATGCACCCTGCACAAATACAATGCACCGGCGCAACCCCCCCAGACAGGTCTGAATAACAGGAATGGGAACTGCGCCATTGCATCAGAGATACGCCGTCTGCAAATTCCTGATATTTAGACACAAATATGCAAATGGAGCCATAATGCATGCAAGGTGCAAGTGTGTATTTGCAATGTCATTATGGACCCATTGTACAGGGCAGACCAGCGCAATCGCCTGGCGCCCTGCAGCATCTTGATCTCTGTACCGGGGACCCCGGTAGTACTCCACCCCTACCGTAATCCCAATCACTGTGATATATTACCCCTGGGATCCAGTGGTTCCCCCACCCCTCCTGTAACCCGATATACCCATATATATGGATTCCATTACCCTGGTGGTCCAGTGGTTCCCCACCTCTCCTGTAACCCTGATCACCCATATAAATGTTTATACCATTACCCTGGTGGTCCAGCGGTGCCCCCCTCCCTGCCCATACCTCCGATTGCTCGTATAACCAAATCAGAAATCCCTGGAAGTCAAGTGTCACCCCACCACTAACCCTGATCACCCGTATTTCTACCTAGAACACTCCCCTGGTGGGGGGGCATAGCCAGCAGCTGAACCGAATGGATGCCTGAACTCTGAGCTATCACAAACCCCTTGAAATAATCCTTGTTAGACCTGATCATTTCAACAATATGGCGTGACTAACATAATTTAAATATTCGAGTAGTAATTGCCCATCTAGCAAATCCTTGATCGGTCCCCCGAAACCTGGAAATACCAAACTTAAACCGGTCACATTCTACTACGCTGTGTGGCCTAGCTAGATCCTCTGAGATGGATTCCGCTTCAGCGCCAACTCAGCTGGAGGGAGACATGCCCGAAATTCGGCAGATGTTTGCTGAGATCCTCCAACGCATGGACAAAACAGACACAGCTACAAATAAAAATACGGCTGATACTGTCGATCTTACACAACGAGCCTGCATCTCCGAGCACAGATTGGCTGAAAGCAGAGGATGGTTGGCATAAAGCTGAGGCTCAATTGCAAGAACAAGATAGAATTATACATCTACCTTGGGCTAGAGTGGAAGATTTGGAGAACTGCAGCCACCGGAATAACCTTAGGTTTGTGGGGTTTCCAGAGGGCTGCGAGGGGAACGACACCATCATATTTTTGCAAAAAGAGCTGCCTGCTATATTAGAGTGGCATTGCGGGGCTCCACCAGAGATTGGTAGGGCTCACAGAACTCTGGCATCTCTCCCTGCACCTGGAGCACATCCTTGAACTATCCTGGCCTGTTTCCTTCGGTTTCAAGATTGGGAAACCATCACAAGACTGGCTCGCACGAGGAAAGAGCTTTTTTGGAAAGGGCACAGGATTCAGATTTTTGCAGACTACTCCCAGGAGGTGACAACAAGATGCAGGGCCTTCACAGTGGCCCGCAGAGCTTGTGCAGAGCTGGGCCTAGATTATTCCCTCAGATACCTGGCCTCACTGTGAATTATCTTTAATGGTTTCCCCTAGGTATTCGATAACCCGATAGCTGCAGAGAACTGTCCTGTAGCATAGGCCCCTAAACTGAACTGGGGCTGGCTGCGCGAGCACCCAAGCTCCAAAGCCCAATGAATCAGGCCTTCTCCGATGGAGATTTCCTCACAAGAGACCAGCAGCCATTCCTCTGCATACGCTAAGCAGCAGAATACTCCTAGCCAGGTGTCTCCTCACAAAACCCAAGGAAGCAATAGCAAAAGGAGGAACAGAAGAAGGCAACGGATCGAAGGGGTGCACATATATAAAACCCCATGTCTCTGATCCAGGAGCCGTAGTAAGAGCCCTGACTCGATTGCATCGCAAAGCTCCTTCAAATCCAATATGAGCAATAACCAGTTTCAGGCTTTGATGGACTTACCCACCGATGGCCCTCCAACAGCTCCACTGCTGCCTCCCATACGCTCGCAACTGAAGGAGACTAACCAAGCTGCTAGGAATCTTTCATGGGCAGAAGGAGCACACACTTCCCACAAGGCCTCTTGTCCCTCTGATAGCTTGCCCGAAATGATGTCTCACATGGAGCTTCAGCAGATCTTAATTCCTGCCACTGAATCAGTGGGCTGACTTTAAGGTGTTTTCTTTGGTAATAAGCTGCCCCGGGGATTTAACCCGGTTTAGTTTACCAGCAAGTTTGGCACTGTGGTCAAATGTGCTGGGTTTATTTAAAAAGGTGGCAACAGTCCCTTTTTTTTTTTCCTTTACTAAAATGCTGTAGCAGTAAGGATTCGCACTCCCCCTTGATGGTTTACATCTATGAAGCTGTGGTCACTTTATTATATTGCATAATAATATGGAGGATCTTACTGATGTCTGCCCCCCCCATGGGCCCTAGGGGTTGGTGGGCAGTTGGTGGGACCCCTCCTACGAACAATTTCCACACGGATCGAGTGGCCTTTACCCTGAGTCATTTGCTTTGCAAAGGAGCCACTCAAGCCGCATTTCTTTTGTAGTCCTACCCTTTCAGGGGAAGGGAGGACCTGCTGAAGGTCTTATATGCCATTACCCTAAGGTCACTCATACTATCGGTTTTCAGACTGACACCTGGGAACCCAAGATGAGCTCTACCAAGGGCTTAATCTGATGATCAGTAACCCACTAGTCCGTATGTGTAGAAAGGACTAGTCTACTAAAGAAGGGGAATGTGAAGAGAGGATCTAGGACTTTGGGTAGTCCTCCCTCTCATGTTGAGTTTAAGAACACACACCTCCCAGCAACCTCCGCTAGTATCTGGGCTGCGAGTTGGCCGATACAAGCAGCGGATGCTGATCAGATATGGAATTGTTTAACTGGGTAGGATGGGGAGGAGGGACAGGTGTTGTTAAAAATTGCTATCTGTCTTTAGTACTATGTTTGTTATGTTTGAGGTACATGTTTTTTTTGACAGTAGGTTTATATTACCTTGTTACGTTTGTTGCTATGGCAATCCAATTACTAGGACTGGGATTCGTCCCAGGGGCATAAAGAGAGGGAGTTTGTATACTGGGCACAGACCCACACATGGGGACATCCTGTCAAACCATTTTTCAGTCATGTTGTACTCTGGGCTAGATGGAGACTACGTTTCATTCTTGGAATGTCAGAGGACTTAATTCATCACTTAAGCGGAAAAAGGTCCTGCTTCACTTAGAAAAGCTACATCTCATGGTGGTGCTCCTTCAGGAGACAAAACTTTCTCCTGGCGAAGCAAGGAAGCTTAAACAAGGCTGGATGGTTGAAGAGCTGCATAGTGCAGTGGCTTCCCATAAATGGGGAGTATCTATATCATTCCACAAAAATTTGGGGTGGAAAGTGAAGAGGCACATTCATGATAAGGATGGGAGATGGATCTTGGCTGATATGGAGACTCCGGATGGCTCTCTGATATTGGCGAATAACTATGCCCCTAATCAGGACTTTCCTCAGTTCTTCCACACTGTCAATCAGGACCATACTGATTTTAATGTGAATAAGGCACCAATATTACTGGGTGGGGATTTTAATCTGGCATTAGATCACTATATGGACAGGAGTAACAAAGCCCCTGAACCTCACAGGCAGGCTAAGAAAGCAGTCCAGAGGTTAATGAGTGAGCATGTATTGTTGGATGCTTGGAGAATGCCACACCCCGGGGTACATGACTACTCATATTTTTCCCAGACCTATGGTTCATCCAGCAGAACAGAAACCTGGCTTATCTCATCTGGGTTATATGGACAGGTAACTAATTTCGTTATGCATCCGATATATGTTTCAGACCATGCCCTCTGGGTTAGTGATTAAACAAGGACTAGATCCCTTCAGACCTCTTCATGGCGTCTGGACCCCTTCTTGTTGGAGGATGTTAAATTCCAAGAATGGCTAGGTCCCGAAGTGGAGGAATACTGGAAGAACAATGGCATTGGGAAGTGAATGACTGATCTTTGGGAGGCCTTCAAGGCGACCCTTCGAGGCAGAATCATTGCTTTTCCTTCTGCCAGGAGGCGACCGGAGGCCGATCAGAGGGCCCTAGAGAAACAGTTATATTCCTTAGAATTCCAGTACAAATCCCTTAAATCCCAAGCTCCATCCCAGACATTATTGGCTCAGCTGGCTAGTACAAGAATTTCCCTTAATGTCCACTTAACCCGACAAGCTGAGATAAATCTCAGATGGATGCGACATTCTTATTGGGAAGGGAGGGAAAAGCCAGCAGACTCCTGGCATATCACCTAAAGCATCAACAAGCATCCAGAACAATACATGCTCTGGCGGACAAAAAAGGGGTACAATGCCACTCAAAAAAAGGGGTGAACGAGATCATGACCCAGTTCTATGAACAGTTGTATGCATCTCCTCAGCCTCCTGACCCCCTTAAAATCCAGAGTTTTCTAGCCTCAATACCTATCCCTAAACTCTCAGCAAATGACACTAAACTGTTGGAAGCATCAATAACAGTAGAGGAAGTGGAGAAGGCAATTAACTCTTTGAATCACCGTAAAACCCCAGGGAAAGATGGATTGCCCATTGACTTATGCAGACTCAGTGGAGTTAATCTGGCCCCGTATCTGGTCCGGACTTTTCGACACACTCTGCATGCAGGGCAACTACCCCCATCCATGAGAGAAGCCACTATCACGGTACTCCCTAAGAAGGGGAAAGACCCCCTCTCCCCTAGTAGTTATCACCCCATTTCCCTTATTAATGCGGATGCCAAAATCTTGGCCAAAGTTATCATAAGTAGGCTTGATCACCTCCTACTAGACCTGTTCATCCATCCCAGGCGGGTTTTGTTAAAGGCCGTCTAAGGTCGGACCATCACAGAACACTGGTTTCATTATTGCACCATACTAAAATGTCCAAGAAGCCTTCCTCAGCTCTAGCTATAGACTTCGAGAAGGCCTTTGAATCGGTCGATTGTTTCATACCCTTTCCACGATGGGTTTGGGACCCAGTTTTATCTCGTGGATAAAACTGTTAAACGCTTCTCCCATGGCTTCGGTCCTGATGAATGGTACTATGTCTCCGCCATCTCAATTACAGAAGGGTACAAGGCAAGGATGTCCCCTTTCACCTCTTCTATTCGTCTTAGCTATAGAGCCCCTGGCTATTGTGCTTTGGGAATCTCATTCTATCCCTGGTATACAGGTAGGCGACACTAACATCAAAACATTTCTATATGCAGATGACCTCCGCATCACTATGGAGTATACTCCACAGGTGATTCGTAACATCTTCAACATTTTGTCCAGCTTTGCGAAAGTGTCAGGTCTTAAGTTAAACCAGTCCAAAACTGAGGTACTTCCATTGAACTCTATGTCCCCTGAAGAAGATATCACAGCTTTAGGGCTAAATTGGTCTCTTAATGGTATAAAATATCTTGGCATCATCCTACATCCAAATCTGGGGAAAATGCTTTCAGTTAGCTTTACTATACTATTAGATTCTCTCAGACAGGACATGGAGAGATGGAAGGCCTTGAGACTTTCACTTGCTGGCAAGATAGATTCCATCGAGATGATGGCAGCTCCCAGGATATTATATTTGCTAGCTCACTTACCCATGCCTATCCCACAGAAATAGTTCCAAAAACTGGAGGCCCAGATGAGCAACTTCCTATGGGAGGGATCCTTACCTTGTTATATCAAACTTAAACTACATCAACACTGGAGAAGGGGAGGCTGGGGCCTTCCATGGTTGCAGAGGTACCATATGGCCTTTATCTCATCTCAGACTGCCAGATGGTTCTCCAAAATTGGAAAGGCCTTTCCGACCTGGCTCCCCTTGGAGGTGGCATTAGTCCATGCCCCCTCTCCAGCGGTGGTCCTGTATGGTAAGAAAAACATACCCCCGGATATCCCCCCTTCTATCCAGGTCGCCATTCAATACTGGAGAAAGGTTCTAGCCCTGTTAGGACATGACCCAGCTCCCGGGAAATACATACCCCTGCCGAACAATCAAGCCTTACAGGTAGGAAGAAGTATAATACATTGAAAACATTGGGAGGCCCAAGGTATTTCCTTGATTCAAGATTTATTACTCCCTAACTCTAATATATTGGATACCTTTGAGTCATTAAAAACCAGATACCATCTTCCGGCCACCCATTTTTGGAGGTACCTTCAGATTAGAGATGCCGTAACCCACTTACCCAATGCCCCCCAAACCAAAGGTGTGTGGCAATGTCCTCATCCTATAACTACATGGGAGAAACGTCCTAAAAACAGGGCAAGCGGGATCTACGCTGCCCTCAGAGATGCTTCCACAGACCTTACCCAAAAAGCTAAAGTCCGGTGGGAAAAGGATTTCCAGATCTCTATCTCCGAACAACAGTGGGAACATGGGTGGGTTAGAATCCATTGTGCCTGCTGAGATGGCCACACACACCTAATTATGAACAAAACCATTCATAGATGGTATAGAGACCCCGCCAAACTTAAGAGGATGGGTCTTCTTCCAACTGATACTTACTGGAGGTGTGGTAACCAGGGGTCACATCTGTTTGATATACTCTGGGACTGCCCCAACCTCAAATCCTTCTGGGCAGCAGTCCAGGAAATGTGTCAACAGATCTTTCCTGAGGTTGCCCCAGACCCTCCCCTTCTACTCCTGGGATGTGGCCGTCCAGACACGCCCTAACATAGCCCAGGGGCCCAATGGGTCACAGTAGTTGGGGCTGCAGCTAAAAGACTTATACTAATGAACTGAAGAACCTCGGCGGTACCTACCTTCCAAGAACTCCTCCTGGCACTAGCTCAGGGGGCTACATTTGAAAGAATCTCTAGTTTCGCTGGAGGCTCAGTGGTTCAATTTGAGAAATGCTGGCAGCCCTATCTGAAGTCGAAGTACTGTCATGACCTCCCCCCCAGAGTTACCTCATAGGATTTCCACATTCCAGGGCTTGATTTCTCTGCCCCCCTCTTCCAGGTTAGTGCCACTCTCTCATGGTTTCAGTTCTTATTTAGGTAGGCCCTGACCTAGTAAAGGATCGCCTTTTGTATATAATTGACATAGTTACATGCTCGAATGTAGGGCACACTCCAGCTTTACATCCTGGCACTGGTTCCAGTCCAGTATGCTACTATAAGTATGAGACACATGTCACTAAATTCAGGTCCCCTTCACCCAGTGTGGTAGTGGTGATCTAGTCTGACCCTTACAAGCCCCGTGCTAAGCTGACAATTACGTTTTTGCACATTATATCATGTATCATCGCATTTACTAAACTTGACTCTATTATGTCTCTACTGTATGTGCAAATGCATTCCTCTGGTCCTACTAAATGTTGAGGTATGATCCAGAACTTATATGTAATACTGTGTCTATATGTGTGTGTGTGTGTGTGTGTCCCATTTTTATAAAAAATAACAATAAAAATGTTGAACTAGAATACTCCCCTGGTGGTCCAGTGGCACTCCCCACCCACACAGGAACCCTAGACTTTCCAGCCCCCCCCCCCACATCATCGGTGGGCAGCAAATCCACCTGCATACCACCGCGGCTGCCCGCTGAATGACAGCTTACAGTAGCAGCTGCAAGCCCATTGGTCCACACTGTGCATTCTGTAATACTATTCAGTACAGCTGCAATACAGCGCCTGCTGGTGGGTGGATAGCACTTGAAATAGTTCTTACGGGTTCAACTTTGAGCCCAGATATACGGCACATCTCTGGGCAGTGCCAGCAGATGTGCCACATCCGGTCTGAATATCGGGATGTGCCACATATGTCGTAGGACTTGCCTCGAGATGTGCACGCATCATTATCTTTTGCACTTGATACATCGGGAAATTGCACTGCACAATTCCCACTTTGAATATTGCCCCTGGCACAAATTCTGGGGTTGCAGTGGCATAACTCAGTTGCACCAGATGCAACCCCTTTGAATATCTATGCCTAATACTGCACATCACTGGATGGCTACAACCCCCAGCTTTACAATGATATACAGCATTAGACTGGGTGACAAATGGTTGGGGCGAAACCATATGTGACATTTAGCTTTTGACTCCACTGATATCAATGGGATTGAGCTCCCATTAATTTCAATGGAGTGAAAGTTTTCAGAAAACACATCAGAATAACATCAAAGCATATTGGCCCTGATATGCTAAATGGCTTTGGTGAGAACCCTGCAAAATGGAATACAGTTCTAGCCATGACAGATGTCTGAAATGGAAAAACAAAGATTATAAATGAATCAGGCATGTAGTAGTATCATTATTTCTAAGGTGCTCTTCCCACACGCTCAGGGTGCTGTACAAAACAAACAATAGCATTAGTAATTACAGAAAAATCTTGGCATTCCTATCAGATGACTTTAACCACTACTATCATTCATTTCTGGTTTAACCAAAAAGACCTTAAGATAGCCCATATGAATAATTGTAGCTTGGTCACTACGAAATCTGGACTGGAAGGATGTATCTGTTTATTTGGAATTGTCGTACCATGTCAGCCACACAAAGAACAACGTCTCTTTTACAGATATAACCTGGAGGGAAGGGGATAGGGTAAGTAGGAGAGGGATGAATACAGGTATAAAAGACAATCGGCAGCAGTATGAAGAATTTACACACCAGTTAGAACAAAAAAGTAGGTTATATTACATTAATCAGCAACGGAAGATGGCTCAAACACCTCTTAATGTTCTGTCCATCAATGCATCATAGCTAAAACCAAAAGTCCCTGACAATGCAATGCCTAACCACCTTTACAGCCTTCCACCAGGACAGACTACAGAAAAGAAGACGGGGTGATCTACTCTATATTTGGGTAGTTCCTCAGGGTAAAGAATTATTGCTCACCTTCAGCTTACAGCCAAAGTGTAAATGCCTCTCCTTGCAATTATTACCAGGTGGGAATAAAAAGCTAACCATTTGTTGTGTTTATACCACCACCACCCTTCCCCCCCCGGCAAGGCAACAAGGGTCGGATGCTTTAATCAGACTCCTGAGTAAACTAAAGAGCTCAGAACTAACAGACCTTGGTGACCCGAACCCAGATTGAGCAAACTGCTATTAATTCAGTCAAATTAGGTGAACTCAAATCAAAACAGGCTATTACCAGCCAATGAGAATGAATTTCAAGACAAGAACATTGCTAGGCTGGGTAATGGTGTCTAGGGATGACACGATGAAATTGGTAGGGCCATTTGTAAAGACCCTGAGTGACCATGCTATATTTTGTTTTTTGCCTGGAGCAACAAGCCACCAAGATTCCTGTACATGGTTCTCAGCTTTCAAGATCAATCCAGGCTTGATCTGGTGCGGTTTGTCAGCGGTCCAGCTTTGGTGAACAGGTCAATTCTTGATAATTTTCCTGATGTAAACTCTTTCCTTAACTTTTTCGCAACTGAGATCATAAGAATTGTGGATGACCTCACACTAACAAGAGCAGCTGTACTAAAAGCACCAGTGATTAAACACCTTAATAGTAATTTATTTGCTCTTATGAGAGAATTCGATACTTTATGGGAAATTTACATACTAGTGTAGTGATAGATAACTGACGAACAAATGTAAGACAATTCTAAAAGCTGCAAAATAATTATTTACTGAAGTAACAACAGATTAATAGCTATGCGGACCCAGGACATTTTTGGAAAAACATTAACCAGATTGTCAGGGAACAAAGAATAACCAAATATACAGCACTGTCTTAAATGACAGTACCATTTCAGACTGTTTAAAGAGCAACTGACACGCTAGTTGGCTCCAGGCAGACAACTCATAACATGGAGTTGCCCGACCTAGGAGCTATTTTAGCCATATGTGGAATTTTTTGTTTACTTACATAAAGAGTTATTTACTCCAGAAAGCTCAGCTTGTAACTTCCTTGTACAAGATGAGCAGCCACCGAGATGCTGCAGCCCTGCCCTAAAAACAACATAATGATGACGCCAGGTAGGGAATTGAGACTGCGGCGCCTATGGAGATATAATTGGGATTGGATGGGGATCACTAATAATAGAGATTATTCAGTGGTGTATACATGTATGGGCTATAATATATGCTATATATTGGGCCCATACATGTATACCTGCCAACAAAGATAATCTAAGTACATTTAGCCAGCTACCCCACACCTCCTGATCCTATTATTTATCTCCATACAGCGCCTGCAGTCCTGTTCCTACCTAGCATTATCATTATGTTGTTTTGGGGCAGCGCTGCAGTGCTCTGCAGTCACTGCTCGCATAAGAAAGATACAACCTGGGCTTTACAGAATAAATAACTCTATGTAAGTAAATACAATCCATATATGGTTAAAATAGTTCCTAGGACAGGCAGCTCCATTGTATGGGTTGTCTGCCTGAAATGTGTCAGTAGCTCTTTAACCATGAACAACCTATTTAATCCAGCATTCACCGATTGAATCACCACAAAATCTCCTCTCCTGTTAAGGCTATGCCTGAACAAGTGACTTGATGGACACAAACCCTAATGTTCCTAATTTTCACCAGAAATTAGTGACTATGAAGGAAGTGTTTGACTTATTGTGTCATATCTATGAGACACCTCCACTGGTTGTGATGGCCTGGCACCAAAATAAATTAAATTAGTCTAATTAAACTACTGGCTGGCAGTATAGCTTGAGGTTAGAATGACAAGCTGTACAATGAGCTTGGTACATCCAGCAGACCTGAGTTTGATTCCCACAACCTTCACTTGCAAACTTTGTGACTCTGAGCAAGTCACTTAACCCCTTCAGTGCTCCCAGGTCGCCCCTAAGAAAAACAATCCCTTGTCACTAGTGGGCCTTACTTGGTTACCAAAGAATTAAAACAAAACCAAAAAAACAAACAAAAAAAATAAGAAGTCTGATTTGGTAATCTCTGCCTCAGTAGCAAAAATATTAATTTCTCATTCTTTACAGGGTCAGGACCTGACTGCTAGAAAAAGACTAAAGTCAATCTACTTCACAAAAGGTGTATTATAAGCAATAAATATTATTTCCCAAATAATATGAACAATGCACTGTTCGCTATTCGGATCCTGAATAACGAACAGTGGCACTATTCATCCCCATTCAGGAAATACTGTCTAAAAAGACAAAATAGACAGCCAACAATCCCTGACCCTCCTCCCTAGCCAAGATTCTTTAAATATTGAATCCCTCCCATCCCATCACCTTCAGTTAGCACTCAAATAAATCCCCACTCCCTCCAGCACCAATGTTTCGATAAAATTAAATTCCAGTGATGGGCAGCTGGCACAACCCGCTCACCTCTTAGGCCAGCCGCTGAGTTTCATCAGCGCTAGTTTGCACTAGTACTCATTCATTCATTGATTGTCCTACCTCCACCCACCCCGGTAACAGCACCCTTGTAGAAAAATCAGGCCTCATAGCAGCCAGGACCCGGCTTTGCTTTTACCATGCATCATGCAGAAGGAAGGGAGGTGGCTGACACAGGCCACCCTCCTCAGTCCCCTGCTGGCAGCCTTGTTCTGAATGAAGATATTCCTGCGCTAGCTTGCATAGTAAAACCAATTGATCATGTGATCAGCTGGTTTTACTATGCATGCAAGTGTGGGAGTGTCACGGCTGGTTTTACTAAGTGGGCAAGTGCAGGAGTGTCTTCTTTCAGAAGAAGGTGGCTGGTTGTGGACTAAAGAGGATGAACTGTGTTGGTCACCTTCTTCTCTTCTTGCATGCGAGTGTGTGTGTGTGTGTGTGTGGGGGGTTCTAGGAGGGTTCTGGCTGCTATAGGTGTCTGCCTCCTGTTACAAGGGTGCTGCTGCCAGGGTTGGGGGGCACAATCAATGAATGAATAAATGCCAGTGCAAACTAACTCTGATGAAAGTCGGCGACCAGCCATGGAGGTGTGTGGGTTGCTTCGGCCACCCATCAGTGGAGATCAATTATATCAAACTGTGGGTGCTGGGGAGGAAAGGGGATCTGAGTGCTAATTAAGGGTGGGGCATGGGGGCTTCTATATTTAAGTATCTTGGCTAGGGAGGAGGGTGGGGGGGCTGTTTTCTTTTTTTTTAAATAACCCAAATACTGAATATCCGGCCAAATACCTGGTGCTTGAATACCGAATATTTGGCCCAATATTTGTAAAAAGGTATTTGCACAGCCCTACTTCCCAAAAGGTGGCTCTGAACAGCTTGTAGAAAGTTATAGACCTATCTCTGTCTTACCTCTTTTGGGCAAAACACATGAAAGGCCAATACATATCCAGTTACAGCTTTAGTTGGGCCATGGCCTTTTAGAATATCAACAGCATGGGTTTAGGAAGGACTACAACATGTTGATGGTACTAGTTAAGTTCTTAAATATGTCACGTGCCCTTGACAATGGTCTTGTAACCGATGTCATATTTGCAGATTTGCCCAAGACACTGAACTCTAAAGGTCATGGCATCCTGTTGGCCACACTATGCAGTCTGGGTTCTGATGAGACATCCCTTATGTATAATGACTTTTATGTAACTAATTATGTCCTTTAACCTCTTCTTTTATAAAGATCCAAGCCAACTCACAAAGACTATTGGACCATCTTCACAACAATTATTTTGACTGAACCTAAGAAAATAGTGCCACAGTCAGTGGAAACGGCCCTCTAATAAGTATCATATGCATAGCTTTTTCATACATATAGGATCAGTTCAGCTAGCCTTTCTGTAGCTACAGGGACATACCCTGTCTTATACAAGCACTTACCCTCTGACAGCATGAAAAAGCCTCTGTGATGGATAGGCAGTTTGCACTCTCAGTTTATTTTTAAGGATTATATCATTCACCAATTCCACGTGCTTCTCTCCACTTCTGCTCACGAAGGCCGGGATCCAGAGGACACTGTCATTCAGTGTGGCTAGTCTCTGCACAAATCGTCCTTTGTCAGTTTCATTCTTAAAGTTTCCAAATGCTTTTTGTATAACAGATGGGTTCAAAGTAACAAAATCGGATTTAATCCCCACATCTTCACAAAACTCCACTACCGGGGCCAGATTACACCTAAAACAAATGACATGGCAGAAAAGCAATTATAAAATGATAACAAAATGAAACTGCATGAAAAATGTTATCAATTAGAAAGGATGTGAACTTGTCAGGCTTTGTTTCACGCAGGGTATGCTCCCTCATCGCCATGATAATGGGGTAGCATGACTTTAAGGCTTTAAAACAGTATGGCAAAGACAATAAACACAGTTTATTTGTGTTTCCCTAACTGTTTTGTTACCCTCAAAATAAAACCTGCCAAACCAGTTACTATGTGGAGAATAAATGTATCCTCTTGGATACAGCGCATTATAGTACAGGGGGGGAGGAGTAAAAGCAGTCAAATGGTCAGTAGCTTGGAATTTGTGAATTTCTACAGTTCCTAGCTGTACTCAGTCATCTTTAAATTTAAATGGAACAGAACAGAATAAAATCAGCCCTTTCTTGTACATTACATCTCAAATACTGGCAGTGCAGATTTATGCAAATACAGCAACTATATGACCCCAAGAATATCCCAAACACAGCCATAGAAAACTGCATTAGAAGATCTGGATTACTGCGGGCCAGAATATCATAGTAATCCCTGTACTGTTTTCAGAAGGTGCCCTGCATATTTGCATCTGGGCAACCACCAGAAATGGGTAGATGTTTCCTCGATGTAATGTCTCATTTGAAGGATAGATGAATTTATGCAATGCACGTAAGTGAAAAATGCAGGATAAATAACTTATCTGGCCAGGTTCTACATTCTGAAGGAGAATAAACCATTTATTCTTTCAGCATAAGTTTATCCACATACTCCACATCATTACTCCCTCCTTCCCTGAAGCAGCTGTCAGATCAGTCAGAGGCTAACATAATGTGGACCAATCTGAAAGTTCTACATTCCTCCCATTCTACTACTGATGTAGACAGCAGCACAGCATTGACAAACTAATAAAATAGTTCCACAGATATTGTCTAAAACCATCAATAGTGCATAAACTTAGATCAATAAAATGAAGCCTAAAAAACCCCCAACAACTATACAGCATAACTCGAATACGCAACATACAATGTATGGATAAATGTACTTCTCTAGTGCTTACACTTTTCTCCGTCCCTGAGCTCTGCACCAGTTTTTCAACCATTGTTTGAATCCGATGGTGTGGAGAACCATTATAATCCATTACACTGATCACTCTCTAATGAATGGAAAACCAAAACACTTATAAAATGGGGTATGGTCAGTTTTGGCTCCTCATTGGTCAGGAACAAGTCTCATGGTACTGCAATAAAGTTATCACATACCCATGCTCCCATGACATGATAAGAGTGCATTAATTAAGCAATAAGGCACAACAAGGTGTGTGTTATCGTGTAATAATGTCACTCCTGGGGTGGGTTGAAGCATGAGGCAAAGCAGAGTGCTTCTACCACCCCAGGAGTGACGATATTACACGATAACACACACCTTGGAGTGCCTTATTGCAATTATACAATGGCTCGATGTTATAGAAAACAAAAATTAAAAAAATAAATGTTTTTAGATTTTTAGTGAGGCAGTGTATCTTTGTTTCTGAAGAAAAGGAAAAAAGGATCATAACAATCATCCAAAAAATCAATACAGTGATGTTATTGTGTAATAACATCACTGTCTCAGGCACACACTGACCAATCAGAGTCCAGGAAATTTTCTTGTCATTGTATAATCAAGAACACAACCCTGTCAGGGTCAAAAATTCAATATGCTAATTGCACAACCTCAGGGTCAAAAAGGTCACAATGCAAATTGAACAACCCAGCAAAATCGAAAAGAAGTCATGAAAAAAAAAAAAAAACACATGACAAAAATTACTCCCCCTTGGTAAAACTGCTCAAGAATCACAAACTGAATAGGAAATATATCCAAAAACTTAGAAAAAAAGCCTATAGTACTCAAAAATTCAGTGTCAAAAAGCTTCACTGCTGCTCACATGAGAAAGAAAATCTTAGAACACCTAATAAAAACACAAAGTTATATTCCAAAACTATGATTCTACACAACAACAAAAACATATATGCACACAGTGCTAAACCATCAGCAAAATGCCTGCAAACCGTGGGTTCTATGCACAATGCCTACAGGCCACGGATGTGCAGTGAATAGGCTTGCCTAAGTCAGAGTGCAGTGCAGTGAGGTCCCCCCACCAGCAGCAATCATGACAAGTACGTGAACCACTTGCTCAAAGGGTGGTCCATGGGGATGTTGGGGGTGTCTTGCGCCCATGCCATTCACAAAGGTGCAGAATGCCAGGTACGGGGTGCAAGATTCAGCACTGAGGACCCTGCCATACAGGCTACCTGCCCCCCTCCCCGCCATGGACAGCCACCAGCTAGGGCAGGCTGGGAACACCCTCAACCCTGCTGCCCCAGCCCACTGGGCTGATACGGAGGGGTGGGAGCAGCCAGTCGGGCACTCGCTCGTAGTTTAAAAAACCCAGTTCTGTGCCTTCCCAGGATTCCCTGCTCATGTGCAGCAGGGGATCCACTTTGGGATCCAGGATGGGCATCTGACTGGATGTCCGCCTGTGTCCCATGATCCACCCCATGCAGCTCCATGTCGGGGGCCAGCAGACAGGCGGCTGATGATAGTAAATGCCGTGGGCATGCTGCTGTCCATGGCAGAGCTATATGCACTGGGAATGTGCCTCTGCGTGCTCCAGTGCAGATAAGTGCATAACAGCCATTGTTCTAAAAACTAGTAAAATATCCACTTATCAACCTAAACTCTCTGCTTACAACTAATCATTACCTACACTGCAGTGCACCTGGGTTTGAACAAATGGCATCTAGTGAACAGGTTAGATTATTATTAAAAGATTATGGGTATCAAACCTATGGATGGGGGTGTTACCCATGCCTGGAACTCTTATTTTCTGCAGTTCTGAAAATAAATACTTTTCCTATAATTACATATTACCCTTGGATTCTACAGACCAGAAAAGAAATGTTGAGCATTTATTATTTTTTATCCATTTAGTGCCTTTTAACTAACAGTCCTTCTGTCGCTTTTCCCTTGATAAATCCCCGTATACACATCACTGCACCCTGTATTCTTCCCACTCCCTCCCCTCTCTCTTGATGCCCGATGCCCTACCTACGGTGCTTCCTTTATTTCCAAATTTTGGTTTGGCTCTCTTTCCCTTCATATCTTTCCTTTCTACCTTCATCCTCATACTCTCTTTGCAATGCTTGATCTCATTCTTTTGTTCTCTCTCATATGAAATCTACTGCTGGTGAGCTGCCTTCTCCTTCCATTTCCCTGAACTATAGGGTTCTCTTCCCCCCTTTATTTGCTCTGCTCCCTCCTTTCCTGCTCTTAAAGCTCTCCTCTGTGATTTCTCTTCTCACTCCTTCAGTTGTTTCCGATATTGTTTTGGACTCCTTTTACCTGTAACTCTTATTATTGTTTTCAGCACTTCCCATTTCCCTAGCATCATTCATTTCCTCTGTTCCTTATTTTGATATGTCTGATTAATAGTTAATTGCTCTTTCGTTAGTTCCACAGTTTACTGAATGTAACTTACTGTTCGGCAATTTTATTCTTAAGCTTTATCGTCTTGTTTGTTTTGGTATATTTATTTCCATTCTATGTATTTTATATTTTGTATCTGTTCTCTCCTCCTCTCTTACCCTCCCTCCAGGATGCATCTAGAAACAATACCCCAGATCAGTATGTCTTTCCTGCTAAAGCCTTTGAAATAAATAAATAAATACATACACACACACACAAATAAACAAACATGACATAGAAACACAGAAGTTGTCCGTAGATAGGGACCCTATGATCCATCATGTCTGCCCTTGGCTTCCTACCCCCTACTTAGCTGCCTGCTTGTGTATCCGACATTGTCTGTCTCATGCCCACTTGAAGTCCTTCACTGTCTTAGCTGTCACCAACCCCTCCAGCAGGCTAGTCCATGGTTCCACAACACGCTCTGTGAAGAAGATTTCCTCGTATTGCTTCTGAACTTTCCTCCCTTAAGTCGAAGGTTATGCCCTCAAGTCCTGCTGTAGTCCTTTACCTGAAAGAAGTTCTGCATGCTTGCATACAAGTCCTGTCCCATTTGAAATGGATAAATAATAACTTCTCTAACAGATCCTTATGCAAAACGTTGCTCACACCACTAAACATATTCTTAGTTGTTTTTATTTAGTTCAAAGTTCATGCCAGCAGGTCAGCTTATATAGCCAATTTCAATGTTCCTCAGTACTGACACTCCTCAGGAAACCATATATGGACCTCCTTTTATTAAAACAAATGTAACCATACTTGCTTTTGTTGGCTAATATTCTATGCATATCAAATGTACAGTGCTATATATGCATAATATACTGCTAAATAATAAGGGACTTGATAATCAGTTTACCTCTTTTTGGTTATATCTGTTATTTATATTATTTTCAATTGTTTTCTTGGTGCTGTTCCAAATCTATATAATACATAAATATATACAAATACAGATATTGTAACCTTCACCTTATGACAGCTAGCCACTGTAGAACAATAACACAGAGGGCAAACAGATTATTGGGATGTATAAAGAGAGGCTTTGCACCCAGTACAGAACAATGTCTTATCCCACTATACAGGTCTCATGCCTAGCCCGACCTAGACTATGCCTCCCCACTCTGGTCCCCACATCTGAGAAAGGACATTAAGACTTTAGAGGTAGTACAGCGAAGGACAACAAAGCTGATATCTAGACTCTCACATCTGTCCTATACGGAAAGACTACATGAACTAAACCTTATCAATCTGGAAAATAGAAAAAAAAGAGGAGATCTACTACTTTTACATAGGTTACTTAAAGATGAGGAATTAAGCACACAATGTGGTTTTGTTTACAATTGTAGATCTGTGAACCTTAGATCACACAGTAACCAACTAAGAATACCAAAGGCAAATACAGACAGAGGAGACAATTATTATAAGGGCACTAAAAACTTGGAACTCCTTGCCTTAGTATTTGACAGAGATTGACAAATTTGATGAATTCATAAGGGAGTTGGACAAGTATCTAGCAAATTCTTGTGCCAGTAACATGTACACCCACTGAGAGTGGGAGACAGTCTAGATGGGCCTAGAGCCTTTTTGTGTCTCACAAATCAAGTAATACATTGCTTTCACTATCAGGTGAATCACGATAAAAAAATAATAACAAATCTAACTTAAAAACATTACCTTAATAGGACATATACTCTTTCTCTAGTGTATTTGTTATTTGTATTTCTTAATAGTTCATGTTCACTGGTTCCTCCAGACAATTCTATAAAAAATAAAGCCTAACACACTTCACATCTACCTCCATGTTCTTAGCTATTTCTTGTAATATATTCTCAATTCACATCTCTTACTTCTGCCATTGTTCACTTGAACTTACTTTGCTTATTTTTGTAATGTGGAGTTAAACTCCTAGAAGAAAGTTACAGGAAGTATTTTATCATGTGCTCCTTTTTAATACTAAATTGTGATTTCCTTTTATAGCAGTTTGGTTTCCAGAGCAACAAATGTGCCAATCTTAACATCGAGGCCCAGATATTCAAACTGCGCCACAAAGTAGCGCAATAGCAGAAGCAGACGCAAGTTCAGTGCGCCTATGTGCAACATGCGTGATATTCAAACACTGTGCAGGCCAAGATGCGCTTTCGCAACACAACTGAATATCGTGCCAACCGCACCATGGCACAACCAAGGATGCGCAGTGGCACAGGTCTGATGCGCAGTAGCACAACCAGGGATGCGCAGTGGCACAGGTCTGATGTGCAGTAGCACAACCAGGGATGCGCAGTGGCACAGGTCTGATGCGCAGTAGCACAACCAGGGATGCGCAGTGGAGCAGGGTAGCAGCACAACCAGGGATGTGCAGGGACAGGATGCAGGGGTTCACCACCCATGGAAGATATGGGCGGAGGAGTACGCAGCAGAACAGACATCGCCCCCCACACCCCATGAACTGCACAACCTGGAGAGAGCTGGAAGAACCACCAGCCCATGGACACCAGCAACAATCCCACAGCCGGGCATGGCGCCCCAGCGCACCCCTTGGCAAGCTGTGACCGGAACACAAGGAGGTCCGGCCACCCCGTGCTACACCATCCCACTAATGCAGAGCACACCCTGCACAGCGACCCCAGACACTCTGCCCAGGAGCAGCACCGAACAGTGCATGTCACCCCATGCATGCCACCACCCCCACTGTGACAGTGCAACCCTGTGCACCATGGAGCCATGCAAGGCAGCTGCACCATGAGCACCCTGCAGTCGGCGGCAGCAGCCACCGATGCAACAACTGCAGACACAGTTCCACCCAGCACGGCCCCCCAAGGTACAGCTGAGAGACCGAACCCGCCGGCACACGAGTACCGCATGCGACAGGGCCTGCCCTGACCCCACCACCAGTGGTACAGCAACCTGCACACCTCCCAAGCACACCCCATCCCAGCACTGGCCCCAACAGCCAGCACAGATGCCCACAGTGGTGCATGGAAGCATGCGCCACAAAGGATGCAACACAGTGCACGGACAAACACCCACCCATACACAAGTGCACACCAACACAGGGACACAGTAGCAGGGCAACAAACCCACTGGCGTGCGGCCACAGCAGCCATGTACCCAGAGCCAGCACCCCTCCATGGCACAGGTGTACCAGTCACCCTGCGCATGCACCATGAATCCATACGCCACCAGCATGTGGCCCGGAGCACAAGTGACAGACACTGGAGCACATCCCCTGCAACAGACACAAGCGACAGCATCATGGAGGAGGGGACAACAACAGCGGAGGCCACAGTGCCACCCCGAGGCAGACGTGCACCATACTGGTGATAGGAGGCAATCCGGCATTGTGCCGGGTACATGGGGTGTCCAGCATGGACAGCCACCATTGACATGCCAGCAGACCGTGCACAGCACAGACATGCAAGGGTGTCAGTTGCACAGGCCATGGACAGTCTGACAGGGGCACCATGGACACAGTGCATGCACCGTGGACCACTGCACACAGGCCTCCAGTGCACAGAGAACAACACACACACCACAGACAGTGACAGAGTCCCCTGCCCACACCATAGGCGGTTCCCTGATGGACACACACACACACGCCCATGCCTGTACCACCCCTGATGCCATGCACACCACTGCAGCCAAGCACCTGTAGCCTGCTGCAAATCAGAGACCACCACAGCTGTCATAAACAAAAAGCATGTATTGAAAAAGGTAACATAGAGGATAATGGCTGGGGATCAGGTGATAACCACGCTGTAATCACCTCGAGTGGTTGCTAGGGCAACATGGTAAACCCCGAGAGTGCAGCTCAAGAGGTTTACTGTAGCCTAGCAACCACGAGAGGTGATTTCACTGTGGTTGTCACCCGATCACCAGCCATCATCTTTATAGTGTATGGTCAAAAACACTGTTTACATTCTATGTGTGAGAATTATGGAACGCTGGTGCATTCTTTTGTTTTGCCACTTTTGGAAGTTCTAAAGTGTGGTTAACAACTTTTAAAATTCTAAACAGTGCATAACAAAGCTGTGTAACTGCTGATTATGGTGGTTAATAGGCACTTACCATACACTATAAACAAACTATTTACAAGGGTGGGGGAAGGCCACAAACCAGGTGGGGATGGGCATGGGTGAACAAATGGAAGAGGGAAGAAGGTGTGATGGTGGGTCCAGGGGGGTTAGGTGAGTTAGGGGGCATGGAGGGCCTATTGCCTGCCCCGCTCTCCACTCCTGTGGCGCCTCTGGGTGCTTCGTCTCCAGACCTCGTCCCACTCCATTCTCTCCAGTATCACCAGGGATACCCGCGCCAGCTGCAGCAACTCTTGCATGCCTCATTCCAAGGCCATCCAGCGATGTCTACCTAGGACAAGGGAGCAGAGTCAATACGTGCGACTGTCCATCCCCCTGCAGCCAACCCATTGTGAATGGCATACAGACATGGGCCATGTCCCTGTGATGGTGTGCGACCACCCACAGTGACCGTGTCCACAAGACCTGCCTACCCAGGCGCACACAGCCATGCCGACTGCTGCACACACCCACCGCCCAAGTCTTGCACAGCACCACCGTGGCCATACAGTGACATGGCTATGTGGTGCGAAGGCAGTGGCACAGCCATGTACCCGGTGCACGCACGGACCACCAGCGATGCACACCCACACATGCAGTGCCACAGGACAGTGCTGAGTGTACTGTGGGGAATGCAAGGCAGTGGTGTCAAGGGCTGGTGGCCATGCCCCGCCACCTACCCCTCAACACAGCATGCACAGAAGTTCTTGGAAGAAAGGCAATCACCTGGATCCGCAACAGCCGGGCACTGCTGTACTATGGCCCCTCCACCTCGTCCCTGTTGCTGGGTAGCATCCCTGTCTCGCTGTGCCCGTGCCTCCTGAGCACAGCGTCTCTCCTCAGGGCCTAGGGTGCAAATACAGAGAGGGGAACATCAGTACAAACCAGTAGCAAAGCCCGCCCCTGGTGTGTGCGATCCCACATAGCCCAGCCATGCCACAACCCCACCACCACCACTGCCCACACTGGACGGCCCCAACCCCCCTGCATGGTGGACACATGCACACCGCGATACCCGGATGGACAGATGATACCAGTGTATGGATGGAGCACCTACCTGGCTGTGGCACTGCACCTTGCCTGGCGCATGCCTGTAGTCAAGCCAGCCTATCTGGGTCCCTCCACTGGAGGTCCCCATAGCGGTGGCGATACTCCTGTTCACTGTGGGCAGTCCCAGTGGCCTCCTCCATTGCCTCTGCCACCTCCTCCCACACAGCGCTACTAGGCCTGTCCAAGGGGTCCTCCCCAAACAGGGCCCCAGCATGGGGCTCAACAATGGCCACAAGATTGGCCAGCTCTAGCGTGCTCCACTGTGCTGCTCTCCTGCGTGCCATCATACATGCAGGCCAGATCACAAAATGGCGCTCTGTAGTGCACGTCCCCCATGTGCAGATGCTGCACGGTACAGCGCTTCCATTCCCCATCACGCTGTCACCGAACAGCATGATAGGGGTGCACCCATGCGGACGCATGCCGCCTAGGGGCCAAAGGTTGACCGCAAGGTCAAGGGTCTATCGCGCACGGACCACCACAGTGCTAGGGAATCCCTGTGTGTAGCGCAGTAGGGTGCCTGTGTGTGACGCCCTGCAGTGGCCTACCGCGCTGTGGCACCATGGCACCTACGGCACTCCAGCGCACTAGCGCCACTGGCACAGTGGTGGTCGTGCCCTGCACTGGCTCTCGCGCTCAACACGTCATCAGCGTGGCAGGAGTCGGTGTCAGCACCCCGGGCATGTGCTGTGCGGTGCCTACTGCACACCTCACAGAACTGCGCCATTACCTGAGCACGTGCAACACAATTATGCAAGGCGCAACAGCGCGATATTCAGCCAGCATATGCAAATCAGCTCATCAGCAATTCCATGGTGCAGCCACTGCATTAGCATCCACTTAAAGTTGTGACTCACCTCATTTGCATGCCTTCTGCTACATAAATGCGACATGGGGCTGCAGAGGACATTGTTTGGTATTGCATTCTATTGCGGTGGGTTGCATGCTGTTTGGAAGTGTGGACTGTGGTGTGTGAGAGATGCATGGGACTGCACATTCAAAGGTAACACCTGCCATTCCCACCGGCTCTATAATGACCGAACATGAGGAAGAGGAGGAACAGACACGTGGGAGATGGAAGAGGCCCAACTTCACCCAGGCGGAATCAGATGCCCTGTTTGAGGCCTACCTTGACAGGGAACCGCTGCTCAGTGGACAGTGGGGAAAACCACAGGCCCATGCTGCGGCATGGGGTGAGGTAGCGCGTGCCGTCAACCAGTATGGCAGCCACCAGCAGTCCATGCAGGAGTGCAAAAAGAAGGTCGGCACGGACAAGAGGAGGATTAAGGACAAGGTGGCTGCCATCAGGGCAGCACGTGCTGCAACCGGTGGTGAACAGCCAGATGTGCCACGCCTGATGCCACAGGAGGAGCGGGTGGCCGGAAGCATGTGGCATTGTGCCCTAGAGGGCATTCCAGGTGGTGGCTTCCAGATGGGTGGCAGCCCGTCACTGTGTGGTAGGTCCTGTGCTGTCACTGTGTGGGGTGGGGGAATGCCACAGGGTAGGGCGGAGACATTAATCCTACTGTGTTCCCTTACAGCTCCTGAGCGTCTACATGGGTCAGCGGTGGTGGGTGTGTCCACCGAGGGCGATACCCTGGACACTGAGGAGGGCCCATCCACCTCCACAGGTGTCCAAAGGTCAGGACCACAGCATACCTGCCTGTCTGTCCGGACTGAAGATGGTGGTGCTGGTGCGGAGGAGGCCCTGCCTGTGTCTCAGTGTGACAGCAGCCACAGACGCCAGCATGCTGCGACACGATCTGGTGCCGGATCCGGCACTGATGATGAGGATGGATCACACATCCCGGACAGTGATACGTGTGGGCCGCAGGATGTTCCCACAGTAGGAAGCGGCATGGGTGTAGCCATGGGTGGTGCCGCCGTGGAGGCCTGCGTGACATCACAGTCCCAGCCTGTGCCTGTATGCCCCAGTGAGGAAGCACTGGTGTGCATCCAGGCCGGTGGGTCTGTAGCGGCCGCTGCAGCGGCACCAGTGAGCCCTGGCGATTGGTGGTCGGAGGGGCAGTGTCAACAAATGGCCAATGGTGACAGGTGGACAGTGTCAGGGGGCAGCGTCAGTGCACCGCATGTGGATGTGCCCCAGCATGGCTCTGGTGTGCAGTGCCCATCATCAAGGGGTGCTGCCCAGCATGGCCAGGAACACCACGAGGGACAGCATGCCGGACCGGCTGATGACCTCATTGATGAGCACAGCCGCCTACTCCAGGCTTCCGTGGATTAGCAATTGTGGCTTGTGATGGCAGTGGATGCACTCAGTGTGGTTCTGCGCCAGGCAGAGGAGCAGCACAGCAGAGACCATGGTCTGCTCCTGGCAGAGATGGCCCGGCAGCGGGAGGATGTGACCGTTGCCATTGACGGGCAGACACGTGCATTCACAGCTGTCATGGCCACATTGGGCACCCAGTTTGTTGCCCATGTGCCGCAGACACCATGCAGGGTCACATCCACCCCCTGTTCCCGGCGCCGTGCGACACCTTCCATGTCGACACCGGGTTCGGCTGTGACCATACTGAGCACGCCTGGCACGGACATATTCGGTGAGCTGCAGATCCCTGCTCGAACATGGTTGCATTCCCACAGCATCACCTCTGGTGAACCGTCAGTGCCACGCCATGAGGCCAATGGTCAGCATGGCACGGCTGGCAGGTCTCGGCGGGGCCGCGCACGCATCCGTGGCAGCCATGTCACTGTGCCGCGTGACTGACCTGTCTCCCACCATGGTCACTGTCTGCCACTGCCCTGTGAGCAGTGTGTTGTGTAGTGTGCGACGCACGGGTGTGGGGTACCCGGCCCTACACACACGGTCCATGTGCACACCCTCCTGGCTGCTGGCCACTGTGGCATGTGCATGATGATTCCTGCATTGCGCTGTCCGCCAGTGTGCAATGGTGCCCAGCATCTGAGACATGCACAGTGATGGCCACTGGGCATGGTCACGTGTGGACCTGTGTGTGGCTAGGGGTTGCAGTCGGGGTTGGCGTGCCTTCTACCCCTTGTGCATGTCTTGTGGGGGTGTGTGTGTGTGTGTGTGTGTGTGCGCACGTGTGTCATGTTTGGCCCTGCCCAGCCCTGACGGTGTATGCGGTTCCACGCTCGGACCCATTCCCTTGCCGCCATCCGCCCCTGGGGTTTGTCCATGCCTGTATGTGGGTTGTGCCCTTGCCATTGGTGGTTGCACATGGCCCCTTGACCTACCTGTGTTGGCCGAAGTGTTCCTCTGTGGTGGTGTCCTGGTGCAGCTGTGACATCCGGATCAGGCAGGGGTTCCTTCGCCCAGAGGGTGGCTGCCCATCACTGTCTGGACTGGTGTCCTCATCATCTCCATCGCTGTCCTCCTCTTCAACCTCTACAGCTATCCCACAGTTGTTGGCCATGTTGTGCAGGATGCAGCAGGCCAGGAATAGCCCGCAGGCCTTCGAGGGGCTGTACTGTAGGGCACCGCCAGATGTGTCCAGGAACCGGAAACGTACCTTCAGCATCCCGAACTCCCGCTCAATGACATTCCGTGTGGTGGTGTGTGCCTCATTGTACCATTGCTGCGATGGGGTCGCGGGGCGCCGGTATGGTGTGAGCAGCCAGGGACGGAGTGGGTAGCCACTGTCACCTGTGTATAGAGGGTGGACATTAGTATGGTGGTCAGCGTCACTCTGCCATGGTCCGTCAAGGCCGGTACCCATGGCACCTCTGACTATGCCCCCCCACATCTGCTCATGTCATCCTGCGTGATGTGCATACTCACCCAGTAGGTGGCCAGTGGGGATGTCCCCACTCTCGAACCTGTGGCACAGTGTGGACTGGTGCCAGATGAAGGCATCATGTGCTCCCCCAGGGTGCGTGGCACAGACATTGGTTATGCGCCCCCCTGGCATCGCACACCACCCGGCAGCTGATGCTGGCATAACCCTTCTGGTTGATGTAGGACACACCGTCCCGGCCAGGTGGCGTGTGGATGGCCACATGGGTGCAGTCAATGGCCCCAAGCACACCAGGCATACGTGTTACCCTGTGGAACTCTTGTATGTGTGCTGTGCACTCCGCCTGTGTGCTGGGGAAACAGATGTACTCCATAGCATGTTGCAGCAGTGTGCTGAGGAATTGTGTGAGTAGGCATGTCGCGGCCGACTGGGTTATGCCTGTTGTGTCTCCTACTGGTCTCTGGAAGGTGCCCACAGTGAGCAGGCACATGACAGCTGTCACCTTTGTCTCCACTGATAGAGCATGGCTCCCTCGTGTGGGTGCCTGCATCTCATCACTGCACAGCTCACAGAGCCGCCTCAGGATCGCCCGGTTCAGGTGGTACTGGCCCACAATCTCTGTGTCAGCGTAGTGTTCGAAGGTGGTGTGGGCTCAGTACCACCTGTTGGGTGCATACCACTGACGGGCCCTTCCACGGCCATGCCCCTCTTGCTGCCTGCCTTCTCACATCCCTCATTACTGCCTCCATCTGGAAGGTGGCACTGGCCATGTCCCTGGCTGGTGTTCCCTGGCAGCTGTTATCCTGTTCCCCCGCTGTCTGTTTGTGATGCTCCCCCTGCACCGGGTACACCTCTGGCCTTTGGCTGTCCTGCCTACTACCACTGCCCTCAGTCCAGTGTGGCAATTCCCTGTCACTCCTGCACAGTAGCACAGGCTTCCCACTCCTGTCCTGTTCCTGATTGTTTCCAGGTGTGCCCTGTCCTGCTCCTGCCCAGTCCTGCTCACTGCTACCCTCTGCCTTGGTGCTGTCTCCTCGCTCCCACCTCTGGCTTCCCTGTAGCGTTCTTGCACCTCTCTCTTGTTCCTTTTTATTTTGGATAATTTCCGCTATCACGCAACTTCCACTAGCTCCCCTACTGCGCATGGCGCATGCTGTTGAATATCGCACTGTGCCATTTATTCATGGTTCCTCCCCCTACGGTTGCGCATGCATTCATTACTATTACACTCTTGCGCATTGCAACTTGTGCGGTGCAGCTGCCTCCCGCTGAATATTGCACAATGGCGCATTTTGATACTTGCATTGGCGCATCCCTTTTGAATATCTGGGCCCTAGTCTATATGAGTAAATGCCCATGTGATTTCATTTATTTGGGGATGACCACATGCAAACTCACTAAGAAAACTTCAGAGCACAAGCGTGCCATTAACTGTGATGCCCCCAAAAAAGGCACATCATTTTAATTCCAAACAACATACAATGCCACAGCTGAAACTTTGAAGCCATGAACTGGAACCAATGCCATGTAGGGGAGGAGACTGGGAGGAAAGTGTCTTACTAAATGAAACCATGTGTTGGTCAGACTGAACGTCGTGATCCCATGTTATGGTCTCGATGAGGAGACAGAATAGGTGCTTTTGTTTTAGGTTTTAAAATAAAGCATATTGAATAGTTATTGAGTAGTTGACGAAATATGACTGCAGTCCCGTTTAAAAAATCCCAAGAGAGACCTAATATGTTACATTTTAAACAAGTTCTGGCAGAGCCACTACAACTGTAAATGCATTACTATAACTAGATAAGGGTGTTTCATGGGCTTAAACATACAGTAAACATGAATTGCTGTTGCATACACTAACTGAATCAAAGTATAGTACATTGAGAAAGGGCAGATATAAAATTAATGCAACTGTCTGTATTACAGTTACTATATGTTTCATATTTTATACTATGCACTGTTATAGCAATGAGCTCAACAGAACCGGGCCATCGTATACATGAAGGTACCGTACCTTAACTGCAAACACTGCTGAGATAACTATGTTGTGACAAGGTGGAAGATAAACACAAAGTTGAGACATGTTTTTGAAGAGGTTTGATGTGTTTAACTGATTTTTTAGAGATTGCTATACAGTTCACACACATAATTAGTATAATATAAATGTTAATGTAAATCTTACACATTTCATTACAAGTTGTTCTCTTGAAGGAAGCTCTAACTGTACAAAGCCTAAAAATGGGCATTAGGTAAAAGTATACTGGGGTAGGTGTGTTATTGAGGGTATTGAGGAGATTATCTTTTATTGCTGCTCGATCCCAGGCACACATAATATGAAAATCAACAACCCCTTGATATGAAGCAACAGGAATTAGTTAGTACAAGGACAGAAACAAGTAGGAGACTGAATAAGTGGGTAGACAAGCATGAGTATGGTAAATCAAATAACATTTCAAAAAGTCTCACTATTATAATTAATTTTTTACAAATGCATCTACACAGCTGACAATTTTTGTAAAAAAATAATAATGCAAGTTAGTCCACATATGTCCACAGGTGCCATGCATGCAGGTGGTGGGATCTGAGGCCCGGGTGCACCAGTCTGCCTGCTCCTGAGTCAGAAAATCATGGCGGAGAGGTAGAGGTACTGGGGGTTCCATCGATAGCTCTTGAAGCGGAGGGAACCAAATTTGATGAGGCCAAAGAGGGGCTATTAGTATCATGTGAGCCCCTTCCACCTGTAGCTTTAGCAGAACCCTCTGAAGCACTGGGAAGGGAGGAAAGGCGTACAAGAACCTCCCTGTCCAGCAAAGAGACAGTGCGTCTCACCAGAAATCACCATGCCTGGGAACGAGTGAGCAAAAATTGGCTAGATTTGCATTGGATGGGGAGATGAAAAGGTCTATCTCTGGCCGACCCCACACGTCAAATAAGCTTGCAATCATCTCTTGATTTAGTTCCCACTCGTGAGCCCTGACAGTGATGTGGCTGAAACTGTCTGTCAGGATGTTGCTGATGGCCGGCACATGGACAGCAGCCAGGTGGAAGTCATGCTGGACTGTCCAGTATCACACTCATATCGCCTCCCGGTACAGAGAGTACGAGCGAGTGCCTCTCTGTTTATTCAGGTACCAGACCACAGACACACTGTCAGTCTGAAGGTAGCTTTGCTCCTCATGTTTCTGTCTAGTGCTAATTTAAAGGCATCCAAGGATTCACTTTGGCAAACCTCCTCAGGCAGTCCATTCCGGTAGTTAACTACTCTATGATACTGTTAATGTTATTTTATAGAAGTTGTCTGCTCAAAAGAGCAGGCTCTGAAAAACTACTAGAAGCATTTCCAATAGAAATACTATGGAACCTACAAGAATCATAAATTGCAAAAGCTATAACTAGGATATATGATTTGATTAAGGAAAAGAAAGAGATTAATTGGCCTAAATTATGGAAAGCGTGGAATAAAGAATTAGATATACTGTATTTTAATGAGGAGACTTGGAAACACATACTACAAATAACACTATCAATTTCCAAGAACATCAAAGTATGCCAAATATAATTTAACATAATACATAAAATATATTTAACACTTGTTAAATAAATGTAATCTTGTACATTCAGAGACCTGTACTAGATGCAAACAAGAAAAGGGACAACTAAACCATATGTTTGTAACCTGTAACAAATTGCAAACATTTTGGAATAAGATAGAGCAACTTCTAGTTAAGATACTGGATCATACATTTCCTTTTGACCCTTGCATTATATTACTAGGAATTACTGATGGAAAATTTGAGTTTTTAACATTAACTAAGGCACATCTGATTGCTACAATATTGCTGAATGTTAAAAAACTCATTTTGCTGTATTTGGAAGAGTGAGGAAACACCACCATATTGGATTAATCTGTTACTGGACACTGTTAAAATAGAATGGATGTACTATATGGCGGAAGATAAATTACACACCTTTTAGGAGACATGGAATCCCTGATGGGATTAATGACTAATAGATAGCAGGTCATAGGATCATAGGAAAATATAAGTCCTTGAGCCATTTGGCCTATAGGACTCACCCTAGTCCTAATAGGAAAACAAGGTAGTTTTGCTCCCCATGTTTCTGTCCAGCACTAATTTAAAGGCATCCAAGGATTCACTTTGGACCACCTCCTCAGGTAGTCTATTCCAGTAGTTAACCACTCTGTGATTAACCCCCCCACTTCATTTACTTGTTTTATAAAATTCACCTTTTAGTTGTAAGCTATGTAAACTAGTACCTCTTTCTAATAATTTTCTCTCCAGATCAAGACATTCCCAGATGTCCTCATTTTGGAAGGCTTTATAAACTAAACACAGATTGCCCCTTAGTCTTCTGTATTCCAGTGAATACAGGTTCAAAATCCTTTAACCTCTCACTATAACATTTAGTAGCTAGTAATCCAGTACTTCTCATTACTCTTCTCTGTTTTCTCTCCAGAAGCCCAATATTACTTTAAGTCTGAGTTGCCCAAAGCTGGACACAATACTCCAGCAGGTGGGGCCATACTAGTGCCTTGTACGGGGACATCAAAACATCCTATTCCCTACTTTGGGTGTTACGTAGGATGCAGCCCAAGAGTCTATTGCCCCTACTGGCTGCTTCCCTGCATTGTTCATCAGGCAATAATTTGTTATTAATAATCACACCAAGGTCTCCTTCCGTGTGTGTATCTTTTAATTTTTTTTACCCTCCACAGTATGTGTCGCCATTGTGTTAATCTTCCCTAGATTAATTATTTTACACTTTTCCAAATTAAATGTTAGATTATGGGTTCTGGCCCAGTTTCCAGATTTAGGATTTCACAATGGAATTGGTCTACGTCTCACTTATTATCTACTACTGCCACTATTTTTGCATCATCTGCAAATTTACAAATCCAGGCCTGGTGTGATGTCTGCATAGATGAAATGTAGATATTGAAGGGAACTGGCCCCAAAACTGAGCCCTGTGTGTCCCTACTGGTCACAGCACTCCAATCCGAAAAATGGCCTGTTACACTGATCCTCTCCCTCCTACCATCTAAGAGACCCAAGGTCTCTTGCTCCCTCTCTTAGCCCAGGGACTGAATGAATAAATAAATAGGAGTTATTCCTCCCCCATCCCCACCCCCTTTTTCAGAGGTGAGCTAAATATAGTGGAATATAGTGCATAGCCCTCTCTAATGCCTCCCTCTTGCACAATGGATAAATGATGGACTCTCACTTGTGTGCTTGTCACCCACATAGGGGTGGGAAGTACTATAAAAGAACAGAAGTCTTCTGAACCCTATCTCTTGAACATATGGCATAAGGCACGCAAATATAAGGGAACAGAGGCCCAACATACAGTCATACTCCATTATAGGGAAATAATATGCAACCCAGATTCATTAGAGACCCTAGGTATAAGCTCTGGTCAGACAAAGGAGTTGTAGTTTTGGGGCATCTATGTAAAGATGGCAAACTTATGACATTTGCTGAACTATGTCAAAGGTATAGCCTACCCTCAAATCAGGCTTTTAGCTACATGCAATTTTGGCACTTTCTGCAAGAAAAATGAGGGCCCACCTGTAACTTGCAGAAACCATCAGAGATGGCCAGAACATTAGAGTTAGAAGTGGACACAAAGGGGTTGGTGTCCAGAATGTGCAATAGTTTACTGACTTTAGTTCCACACAATGAGGATAGTAGCAGACAAAGATGGAAAAGAACAATTGGTTCAGCAACAACAGCAGAAAAGAGGGATGATATTCTGGGAGAAGGGTGGAGAATGCCAATTCAAAGCAGATACAAATTAATTCAATACATGACCTTGCACAGAGCATATTACACCCCAGATAGGTTAAAGAAATTCATTTAAATTAGGATGGTAATATCAGCCCAGTGGTGCTGAGGGTTGAGGTGCTGGATGCTACACCTCGCACCAGCCTGGAGACCTGGGTTTAGGAACAGGGCTGGGTTGTTGGGGATCAGCCGGGAGGGAGGGGTGGAGCAGGATTAAGCAGCCACGTGGCAGCTCTCGCCTCCTGGGGAGGGACATTGCCACCCCTGCTATAAAACTATCACAAGATGGAAGTCCAATGGCAGTGCTGGATGTTGGGTGGTATGAAGGGAGGGTGTTACAGGAGTGCAATGTGCGTGCACCTCCATGCACACGCATGTGTCCACAACAGGGCCGGGGAGAAAATGGAGCTGGCAGGCTCTATGATGGTCACAGCTGTGATCCTGGTGACTGGGAAGCAGATTGGGCCGGATGCAAGCCCCCTGGTGGGTGGGTGGGGGGTGGAGCCCGCCTGCCAGCTCCTGAAAATCCAGGACAAAAATCTATATGGGAAAAAAAAATGTTTACGCAACTGAGTGCCCCAGATGTGCTTAAGACAATGCAGATATTGCCTATATGATGTACCAGTGCCCCAGGTTACAGGGGTTTCTGGGCAACAATACAGAAATACATATCTGGGGTGCTGCGCAAACAGATCACACTTAAACCCAGGAGTGTTCTCCTTGGTGACTGGGAAGAGTATGATGAGCTACAATTCAAGCAAAAGAAGTTTGTATTTGTGGCCATAACATTATTATTCACAAAAGAGGAGGAAGTGCCTAATCCAATTAACAGAAGCACTCTTGATAGGGGTCGGTCCCAGTCCTTTCACAGACAAAAGGGTTCTGCAAGAACTCCTAAAACTGAAGGTGGACAAAGCAATGGGTCCTGATGGAATTCACCCCAGAATTCTAAAAGAATTAAGGAAGGAACTAGTGAAACCACTGGCTACTCTTTTCAATAAATCATGGGAGGATGGTGTGGTACCCGAGGACTGGAGGAAAGCGGATGTGATTCCCCTTCACAAAAGTGGGACCAAAACAGAGGCAGGAAACTACAGACCTGTCAGTCTGACCTCTGTGGTAGGGAAAGTGATGGAGTCACTTCTGAAAGAAAGAATAGTTGAGTACCTAGAGGTCAGTGGAGCACAGGATCCAAGGCAGCATGGGTTCACAGCGGGAAGGTCATGTCAGGCAGATCTAATAGATTTTTTGACTGGGTGACCAAAGTAGTAGACCAGGGAGGGGCTGTGGACATGGCCTACCTAGACTTTAGCAAGGCATTTGACACAGTCCCACACAAAAGATTATTAGTCAAATTAACCAGCCTGGGAATGGGTCCCAGGGTGGCCCTGGGTAAAACATTGGCTGGACAACAGGACACAGAAGGTAATTGTAAATGGAGTCCACTTGAAGAAAGGGCGGTTACCAGTGGGGTACCACAGGTTCAGTATTGGGTCTAGTCCTTTTAATGTCTTCATCAGTGACATTGCAGAGGACTGGAAGGAAAAGTATGCCTTTTGCAGATGACACAAAGATCTGCAACAGGGTTGATACACAGGAGGCGTGGAAAGGATGAAAAGGGACTTGGCAAGGTTGGAGGAATGGTCAGACATATGGCAGCTAGGATTCAATGCAAAAGTGCAAAATAATCACCTGGAAACAAGAACCCAGGGAAGAATACACAATGGGTGGGAGGTAGCAACAACAACAAAACAGGAAAGGGACCTGGGGTAATCATATCAGATGACCTTAAGGTTAGCAAGCAATGTGAGAAGGCAGTAGGGAGGCCGGGGTATACTGGGATGTACAGAGAGAGGCATCAGCAGCAGAAAACAGGAAGTTGTTATCCTCTGTACAGACAGTTGGTGAGACCCCATCTGGAATACTGTGTCCAGTTCTGGAGACCCCATCTCCGCAAGGACATAGACAGGATAGAGGCAGTCCAGGAGGGCAACTAAAATGGTGCAGGGTCTGCAAGAGAAGCCGTATGAGGAGAGACTAAAGGAGCTTAATATGTATACCCTTGAGGAAAGAAGGAGAGGGGGACATGATAGAAACTTTCAAGTACCTCAAGGGAATCAACAAAGTCCAAGAGGGTAGCATCTTTCAGAAAAAGAGACTTGCAAGAACAAGGGGACACAATTTAAAGATAGGAGGAGGGCAGTTCAGGGGCAATGTGGAAGTATTATTTCACAGAGAGGGTAGTGGATGCATGGAACAGCCTTCCTGAGGAAGTTGTGGGGTCTAAAACTGTGGGAGAATTCAAGAATGCATGGGACAGACATAAGGCAATTCTTGTGGGGGGCAGGAAGATATAGGCTGTTGGTTAACTAGGATCTGCGGCCTATCCTGTAGGTAGGGAAATGGGCAGCCTAGATGGGCCAAGCGGTCCTTATCTGCCGTCAAAGTCTATGTTTCTATGTAACAGCAGCTAAGTTGGGAATGCTTAAAAACTGGGAGCTAGAAAAGCACCTACATCCACAGTCTGACTTGACACATTAAAAGAAAACATGCTAATGGAAAAACTTGTATATAGAGCCAGAGGCAGGGTACATATGTATGATGGTATATGGGCACCTTTCAAAAATGATGATGTCACTGCAGCAAGGGGAGAGTCAGTTCCAAAGGGAGTTAAAGAGGATTTTTTTTTTTTACAATTCTATTTATCCTCCTTCGGCGGATCGCCATCATCGTCTACTAACCCTACCTGATCTTGGGATCTTTTAGGATCTTTATGGCCATGCGCCCGGCAGATCTCCTGAGCCAGTCCATAGGCTTCATCCTCGGTAGCACCCAATGTTTTTCTCCATTTTGCCCCAGTGAGTCGGTCCTACTCCTGAGACCCCGGAAGTGGTGACACATACGCGTGTAAGCGCACACACACACACCACAGCTCCAGTGCCAGCCTCTTCAACCTTCCCTCAGCCTAGCACCAGCAGTCCTCGAAGCAACACAGCCACTACGGCCTCAACCAGGGGGCGGCCAAGCTCTGAGGAAACCTGTTCCTCTTTTCTGAGGCAGAGGGCTGCCAGCTGTCAGCCGCTCACATCCCCCCACCCCCCGCCAACCTCCAACGACCCAGGCTTGTTCCCAAATCTGGGTCGCCAGCATGGTGCAAGGTGTGGCATCCAGCGCCTCAACCCTCTGCGCCACCAGGCTGGCTGAGTTACAGAGGATTGATTATTAAATTTCATATGACATACAGTTAAAAGAAAAAGATGTACTAACATACTAACAACCATGAGCTATTTACTACAAACTCTAGCAATGAAATTAACCATGACTATAATCGTGTTTGACTGTTATATGTTCTGTCATACTGTTAGTTGATCATTGCCATATAGCCATGATGCAGCAGAGCTTGGGTACAGGAAGCAAGGTTGTCTGTAAATTAGATAAGAAAATCAGTTACCAGAGGGCATGCAAACCCAAATGAAAATGCAATGTTGTTATTGTATACACATATGCAGTAGTGTATCCACGTGGCCAGTAATTTCTGCACTGTATTTCATGAACTTTGGATAATATATGTTTGAAAAAAATTGTATTAAAAAATAACTAAACATTGTACAGTATACAGCCAGCTGAAATAAGCGATCAGCTAAATTCTTGTGTCAAGCAATGCTTTTTCAAATGGCATTATAGACCTCTAAGCATGTGGTCTGTCTAGTCTATGCCTCCCAAGTGCTTGTTACAGTCCATCAATAAAACAGATTCAGGTACCCCGTCTCTCCCCAAGGACACACCTGGAAACAAGCTATAAGAGCTTTGTGCCTTACCTGGTGCAAATGGAAAATAAAAATTAATCAAGGACTTGAGACTTGTTCATCAGTTTGTCCTGACCATGAACTGGCACTGCTACTGCTACTGTTTATTCACTATGAAGTGTACACAAGAAATTCACATCCTTTTATCTGTGAATTTTTTTACAGCCTGCAGTTCCTCACATGGAAAAGCACTGGTCTAACCATGTTTCTACTTTATGGCTACCAGCTCTTTGGGAAATCCTGCCTTTTGCACCTGATAATGCTACAAACTACAGTATCTAACTCATACAGGACATTAAACAGAAGACTCCTAGTGTCAGAAGTTATCTACATACTAAAGGTTATTGTTATAGCTTAACAAGGAAGAATTAGGTCTCACACCATTTTATCATTGGCATGCAGACACTGGGCAGCCTGCAGCACCATTTGTGGTATTCCTTCATGTGCAGATTCTGAAATGGTATGTGTAGTTGGTGGAAATTTCACAAGTGTTGTACAACGGAATATCATACTAGGTGTATTTCAGAGGTAGGTACTATTTAAATATTACTCTCTCGTTAAACAGCAGAAGGTGTTTTGAGATGTTTTGGGATGAATGTACATCTCAGAAAACATTTTCAAGAGACAATAATAGGCCTTAATTTAACAAGAGCTTCATTCTCGGGATGATCCCTTGGCAAAGCCTGTGTTGTCAATGAAGTGCATAAACCTCAGCAGAACCTGAAATCGGAGTCTACTCAAAATAGCTGGAAACAGGGTAGAATGAACAGGGTGGGTGGACCAGTATGTACATGCTGTTTTTCTTTCACTATCTCCATTTCCAATGTCAGACCCAGAGTCTCTTCAATTCCTCTAAGTTTGTGGGACTCCACTTGCAAGCCCTTGCATGTGTTTTTAGCTTGTCCCCATACTGAGCCTAAAACTAATCTGTAAATAAATTTGTTTGAGCCACCATAAGGGTCAGTATTCCATCACTAAAAAATAACTCAAAATACTGTTTTGGGGCAAACTCCTTTGTGTCAGCATGGACTTCTGCATCACCTGTAAATGGCGGAACACATTGTTTTTCCATATTTGGAGGATTCCATTAATACAGTGGAGTATACACACTATGGTGCTTGCAGCATGTAGCCAACACTGAGACAGCTGTTTTGGAGTCAGGTTTGCCAAGGGATCAGACTCATTGAAGAAACTGACACTACACATGGATAAGGACTCACATTCTACAAGGTAACGGCTCAGACAGTGCATCATACTCAAGTGGTGTACCTAACTCAGATAAGACAACAGGCTTAGACAGGGTATCTTGTAGAGCAGAGTTAGGCTAAAATAAACATTGGAAACAAAAGCTCCTCATTCCTGTAGCACTAGATCTTGTCTGCCATACTATTAAGTAAAGAAAACAAGAAAACTGTGAAATTTAGTTGTGAAACAGTATGAAAGTGCATCAACAATTTTACAAACAAAGTGCTAGGTGACTAGCAGACACCACTGATTTGGCTGACTTAATGTACTCTCTCTACACACAGGTACATCATACATCATTTGAAAGCTTATTATGTCTACTTTAAGATGAGGTATGATGTGGAGCAATCAAGTGGTGCCATTACCATAGAAATGGGGCTAAACAATGACACCCTCGACACATTAGAATGACCACTTTTAAATATTTGCATTAGTTTCTGTTAGTTTAATGACAGTGTGTATTATTTCAAGACACAAAACTTGATTTCTTTGTAACCTCAAAGCATCACAACAACAATCTAAAGGGTAAAACAAAATCTAATAATAAATTTGTACAGGTATCATTGAAATGTAATAGCGCTGGTGACATTTCTAGTCAACATCATTATCATCATCTTGTTCATCATCATGATCTCTGTCGAGAGTGCTTGGGCTACAACAGTCTTCATTGCCTTGGCATGTACACAGTTCTGTGCAGGCAAGATTGTCCTGACTGCAGACACAGTTGATTGTGCAGTGACTCCTACTGGTACAGGTACAAATAAGGCCTTGCAGAAGCTCAGATGCCATTGGGCCCTTGAGGAATACAGGAAGTAGTTCATTATCCACATTTTTCCATCCATGTTGCAATGGTGATCCAATATCTGGTTTGTCAATGTGTGAAGACATCCAATTCTTTGTTTGCCAAGATGTTTTTTTGACAAAATCTTCAAAACTGTCTTCACATGCTGGGTGTTTGGCCAGTGACTTGTCCTTTTGATGGCTAGATTAGGGCACAACAGTTCAGGTCTCTGTGAGTCTCCTGTTCTCTCTCGCTCTGGTCATTCAGCACTGCTTCCTTGCTGCAGAAATTGTGGCATGTTCGTCACTCTCTCCCAATTTGGCAAGATCTGTGAAATGTAAGCTCCCTTGTTTTGACAGCATTAAACACAGATTTTTTCCCAGTACCCATTAGGGATGACACAGTCACATCCTGCTAATGCATGTACAGCAGGAAGTATGATACAGAAGTCAGAAGTGAGTGCATCAAAATTGCTTGCACAGGTATGAAGCGATGCTTGTCAGTTGTGCTGGTAATAGTGCCTATTTCTATCCACACGTTATCTATGTGTCCCATTTTTGGAAAGTAATGAACAGCAAGGACCAAAACATCTGTATCAGGTGACCTAATCACTATGGTTCCTTTGATACCAAGAGACCCAAAAACAATATTGGCACACACAGCATGCAGAAGCATAATTGTGTCTGCTTCCTCCTGAATATTGTACAAGTCTTGGGCTTCTTCAACACTTCTACTGGTGACGGACTTTGGTAATTCTCCACTGGAAACACCTTCAGCAAGAAAGAGTGTTTGTGTTGCGTGTGCTACTATACTCTCAGGTGCAATTTGAACCATATATTCACAGAGGAATTTTGCAAGTGACTGCTTGTTGGATGCTACGTTTAGAAACTTTTTCCACTGAGGCACAGGGCATCCACCAATCACCTGGTATTGCTTGCATCCAACCTCCGATCCTGTCCGTCACTGTCTTCCTGCAGTTTTCACAGAGTTACTGTTGTCATACCTGTCAAAGTCTTCGATTACAGAATTAGCTTTGTCAAATCCTTTTAGGATCTGCCTCAAGTACTCAGCAGCAAATTCATTGAATGTGTGGAATTTGTCTCCAGCCATCTTCTGAATGACAGCTATGGCATCTCTGATGTACAATGTGATTTCTTTGTTGCATCCTCATAGCTCATGGATACTTTCAGCTTGAGCTTCCAGCTGATGCCCTAATTCAGCTCTGTCTGTTTTTCTCATTGTTCCATCAGCATGGAAGAGGGACATAGGGACAGGTCCTTTTGGGTGACTAAGAACAGTTGCTAATGAAACATCATCTCTGTATCTTGCTAAAGTACCAGGCTCTGCACAAAACAATTTCTGGATTGATAGCTTCTGTGTTTGTCCCTCCCTTACCAGGCTTAAATCTGGTCTTCTTGGCCATGTCAGCAAATGTTTTAATGCCAGATTTTTGATGGGGCTGAAGAAGCTACATGTCCAGTCAGAATCAAGTGCACCTAACGAAATCTCTCCATATGTTCTTCACCCACATCCACTATTTTTAGTAGAGACTCTTGTACATCTGATATTACATGCAGTTTAGCAGATATGTCGATAAGCACCTCTGGATGTGATTCAGAGTCAAATAGCTTTGTCATATTGTCGATGATATGGTAGGTAAGGGCTGTAACATGTTCTTCATGCCTCTTCATTGCAGATGCAAGGACTTGTTTGTGGCCTTTGTCTTCACTACTTGTTGATAGGTCACTTCTTTCTCTCATAGCTATTGCATATTCACTCAGGACATGTCTTGTGAGGGTCCATCTGACAAGAGCTGGCTTCTTTCTTGTCAGTCCTACAATCCCACTGCTGCCCTTTGAGTCTTTGATGGCAGTTTTCTCTGTTCCTATGTCATTATAAATTCCACTGAAAGAACCAGGGGTCTGTCACACAGCAAATTCCCCAGATTCAAAGGCACTGTGTACTTCCTCAGGGAGATTTAACATATCAAGAATGTAGATTGGAACATACCTGGCATAGTTGGGCCTGTTTTGAACAAAGAAGTATGGAAGCATGGCATGCAGTGTGGTGCAGGTGAAGTTTCCAATCACCCTCTCGCTCTGCACGGACATTTAGAAGTAGTATCTGCATAACCTGGAGAAAATGATCCCAGAATTCGAATGTAGGAGACTGGGCCTACCCCCACGTCTGACATTCCTCCAGTAGTGGTAGCATATGCTGAGTCAGAGCATCCTCAAGCTCTTTCTTGACATGTTGTAAGGACTCAATGTGTTCAGACTCAAACACCTTTTGAGTGTCAGCTAACATTTGCCAGACAAATGCTGTAACTCCATGAGTACCTCCTCCCTGCACACAACATTTAACAAATGAAGAAAGTTTCAGACATAGGCCCTCAAATGCTAGAGTCAAGCCACATAAAGCATGGCTGGATTTCTTACCAGCAAGCATTTGAGCTGCAGTAGAAGCTGCACACACATCAGAATCAACAAGAAAGTCTAGCAATCCTGCATCTCCCCAAAATTTCCCAATGCATTCAATAAAACAACATAGTGTCAAAATCACCCCGATGAATCACATTGATACCAAGTTTATTTGGGAGAGTCCATTTTACTTGCTCAGTCACAGCACACAGCTGCTTATCCATGGTCTGAATGGCATGCTGCTGGCCTACAGCTGCAGACAGTTCCTTACATTTCAGCATGGTAGTATAGACTGTAGCCATATCAGCTGGTTTGGCATCCAAATAGGCGCATATGCAGCTGCTGTGTAGGTGCTTTTCTTTGTGGCAAGCTTGTGGTTGAAACCAGTCCAAAATGGAATCACCTGAGCGTGAACAATATCAACGTCATTTGGTTCTCGTAGGACATCATGAGGCAGTAATCTTAAAAGACGCCAGAAGAGATCTTGGACAGCTTTCACTTGTAGGTGACAGGAGTTTATTTTCTGAAGTACTTTTTCATAGTGAGTCAGTTCTGGATGCGTTCTAGATTTTTCAAATGCTGCACACTGCATTTGAGATTCTGATGCATGGGAGAGTATAAATTCAATTTATTTGATCAACCATGTTAGAACAAACATCATGATTATTTCAATAAAATCATCAATTAAATACTTAAATACATACATATCTTACAAATATATACATGCTTGTATAATGAGACAGTGCCTTTTAAATATGGAAGGTGCCAAAAATCAAAAACATAGAATAGATTATACCCAGATTTTACTTAATAAAAGGAGAGGTATATGAGGACTTTAGTCTTTTCTATCTTTCAAAATCCTGTATCATTTTTTTCTTGAGTTTGACAACAGATGCTGAGAATCTAGAGGTTAGTTCTGCATCTGCTAAAACTATAGGTGCATCAATATAAAAACCACATCATAGTTTGAACTTGCATACATTTCCAAATGGTTCTGTAAGAACTGATTCTTAACTTTGTTATTCAATGGGCAAAGCAATATTATGTGATCTAAAGTTTCCATAAATCCTCTATTACAGGGGCAAGAAGTTTCCCAGATTCCTAATTTGTTAATATTGTTCTCTATATTATTAAAATAAGTATATCTTAGCCGGCCCAGTGGCATTGAGGGCTGATGTGCTGGATGCCTTACCTTGCGCTATGCCGGCGACCCGTGTTTGGGAATGAACACGGGCTGCTGGGGGTCGGCAAGGGAGGAGAAGGACTGAGCATCCGAGGACTGTTCTTCTCCGGGAAGGGGGGACACCAGCTCTTGGTGCACAACTCGCCCATATCGGAGGCTAGGGGCTGGCATGCCAAAGCTCAGAAGGGAAGAGATGCACCATTTTGTATTGTTCAATTTCGTGTATGAATTTATTCACCTGGCTACTTGCAGGCCTGTACTGACAACTGTTTTGTATGTGTTCTTGTTGATTGTCATTGATTGTTACTGTACCCTCCTGGGTTGTGCTTGAAAATAGGCAGGACTAATGCCTGATGCACTTACCAGGTTACCAAAAGCTAATAAATAAAAATAAGGCAGATGCTTGGAGGCGCGTGCAGTAGCGTGTGCACTCCCTCCTTGTGGTATAATTGCATGCCGTATCTAGGGCAGAATAACTGTAGGAGAAAATTGGTACTGGGAAGCAGAATGACTCGATCCCCCACAAGCGCCGCCTCCGCAGTAGGCGGTAACCTTCAGCACTGGATCTGTGTGTTACGATGGGTTGGGGGATCCCGCTGCCCTGCCACAGGGGGAATAGTCATGGGGCAGCCGTGAGGTAAACTGCGAGCGGAGTATGGGGTTGGGGGGTCAAGAGAGGATAGCCGCCAATACTAGGAGGATAAACATGATTAACTGGAAAAAAAAAAAGTATATCTTGAATTATTAATTTAAAACTTTGCCCACATGACTAATTTCCTTTGCTCTGAATTGAAAGGAAGGTCAAATATTTTCTAATGAATGATCAGTTTTATTATTTTTAAACCACAGACACACTTTTGTTCTTTAATAATTTCCATATCCAAATTCTTCCCTAATTGAATCAGTTTATTTTTATTTGTTTTCCTATAATGTACAGAAATCAAAATTTGTCCTTTCATAATCATTGCAGAGGCGGAGCACTTTAATTTTTCTAAGTTGTTTTCAATGCAGTGAGCCATTCTGAAGGAAGTCCTCTAAATGCCATCTGATCTTTTCTAAAATGCATTTTTTTGGGATAATATTTTTAATATTATTTATTATTTTAACCAGTATGAAATATGTGTTAATTCCTGAGGCATCTTATTTGGAGATTTTCCAGTTCAGCACTTACCATTGCATTTGATGTCATAAGAGGAAACTTAAGAAGAATTTTATAAAAATATGACAACCTCACAACCAACCTTAAACTGTCATGTCCTCAGCTGTCTTATGGTTACCCTAATTGCTTTATTTTACATCCTTATTATGATCTATGCCTAAAATGTACCCTTATGTAACTATTACTGTGCTACCCAATGTATATCTTGTTTTGCTCCTGTACACCTATATTATGTCTGTGCATTTCTGCATATTGTAACCAATGTCCTGTGCTCTCCCAGGTAGTGCCTGAAAATAGGCAGGTCTGTTGCCTAAGCGCACTTACCGGTTACCAAAGCTAATAAATAAATAAATAAACACTCCTTCCTGGTCCTCTCTTAAAGGTCTTAAAATTGCACATCTTAATGTTCGCAGTCTCATCCACAACCTTGCTGAGCTAACTGCCTGGGCTAGCCGCTACAACCCTGATATTCTGTGCCTCACAGAAACATGGTTGAAACCTTCCACTCCTGACTCAGCCTTTGCGCTCTCCAACTATAGCCTCCTGCGTCATGATCATATGGGTAAAAAGCGTGGGGGCGGTCTTGTGATACACTACAAAAGTCACCTCAACATATCCATAATCCAGTATGACGAGTTCCACCCTCTGCCACCTGTGAATTCCTTCATGGGGTTCTCCTTCTAGGAAATGCAAAAAAACTTCATATAATTTGTCCTTATAACCCTCCAAAACAAAGCATCAAGGGCTCTCCTATCTGCTTGATAACATTAGCTAAATCTCCTCAAATGAGGTACTATATGTGGTGATCTCAACCTAAACTGGTCTGGAGACAATGTCAAGCAATTACGAACCACTGCTGGTGACCCTTGGCCTTACCCAGCTTATTCAGGTGCCCACACGGAACCACCACCCTGGGAACAGAGGTTCATGCCTGGATTGGTTTCTAACCAACAGGCCCAATGATCTCGGTACCTGGTGTCCTTCCTGATTCAATATCTGACCACTTCCCACCTATTGTGCCTAGAGAGTCTCCTTTCCCAAAGTGCCCCCAAGATTATACGTGAGAGACTTCCAGCTTCAACCCTGCACTCTTTATTCAAGATCTCACAATCTTAGACTGGGACCCAGTTCTTCCACTATGGATGCCACATGTGCCCTCGACAACCTTCTTAACATCCTCCCTTCTCTGCAGGATAAGTATGCCCCTCACATCAGAAAGAGGGTCAGAGGCACTGTTACTAAATCGTTACATGGGAACCTGCTCTACCTCATGAAAGCCCAAGATAAGCACTAGGGTAAATTCAAAGCCTCTAGGGGAAAGCCATCCGAGCCGCTAACAGCGAATACTGCAAGACTGCCCTCTAATCCTCAGCTAGGATCCATGAAACTTCTGGTGCACTATTAAGACTGTCGTTGGGAGGTATAGTAGGTGCGACACTGTGGATATGTTAATTGATGGCATAAATTGCAATAACGATTCTACCATTGCTAATGCCTTTAACAAGCAATTCACTGATCTCTTGGCATACACCTCCCTGCTCACTGTTGCCAATGACAAGTCATCTACCTCCACCCATACCTCCCTACCAGAATCCCTGTCTCACCCACCTTTCTATCTTAAGGCAATCTCAGTGAGGGATACCCACAAGCTTCTCGCTGGCCTCTCTCCTCACAGGAGTGCTAGTCATTAAGACCTCGAACCTAAGTTCCTAAAGCTTGGGGCCTCTTTATTTGTGCTCCCCATCTCCCATATTCTTAACCTATCCCTCACCACTGGAATTGTTCCCCCAATCTGGAAAGTAGCAAAGGCGGTCCCTATCTTTAAGCAGCGTGATCGGAAATGCATTGAAAGTTACCATCCTATAGCCATCTTGTCTGCTGTCAGTAAGAAACTGGAAAAGATGGTGGAAGTGCAGCTGACACATTACCTGACTAAATACACCTTACTGTCCCCTGAACAGCATGGATTTCGAAAAGGCCATAGCACCAGTACAACCCTTCCTAAAAATCACATCTGAAATAAGGACTGCTATGGACCATGGCATGTTGTCGGGGCTATCTTTGTACAGTAGACTTCTCTAAGGCCTTTGATCTGGTGGAACACACCCTACTTTGTGCTAAACTTCACTCGCTTAGTGTGTCCAGCCCTGCCCTAAACTGGTTTTCCAATTACCTCACTGGCAGGCTACAGCTTGTTAAGTACAATAGAGCTCTCTCGGATCCTGCTCCTGTTGTGACTGGTGTCCCTCAGGGATCTATCCTGGGCCCCATCCTATTTTCTCTTTTTGTCAACGACCTTTCTACGGTCCCCACCTATAGTGCCACAACACTTTATGCAGATGGCCTGATCCTTCTATCTAGCTCGGGTGATGTCAGTGCCATAAATCACAGTCTACAAGCTGACTTCAACAAGCTGCAGAATCGGCTCCTGACAAACAAGCTTGTGTTAAACATAAAGAAAACACAACTCATGCTTTTCGGATTCTCTGCCGAGCTCAAGCAGTGTCCCGTCCCACTAAATGTCTTGAGTCATGATGGAGTCCCTGTTGGCACTACATGCTCTTTTAATTACCTGGGAATTGCTCTTGACCTCAGTTAGACCTATCTCTACATATTCAAAATGTATGCAGGGCAACAAACATCAAGCTTGGACTTGCATATAGGGCTCGTGGGTCCCTTATAGCAGCTGCTTGCCTTGCCCTTGCTAAAGGATTGTTTCTTCCCTCTTTCAGCTACGGACTGACTACGTTTACCCTCACTACTAAAACTAGTCTTGCAAAATTGGATGTGGCTATAATAATAATTGCCGCTTTGCACTCGTTGCCCCTAGGCTTACCCATCACTGTGAGTTATACAAAAACCTACACTGGATGTCCCAAGTAATTATCGTTCCTTTGTCTTGGGCTGCTTCACAGACAAAACTGTCTGTAATGCCACCCCACCTGCCTTGTCTCAACTCCTCCAACTGGCTTTACCATCATACCAGCTCAGGTCAGTTGTCCTGCCTCCTCCTTGTCCCAAAAACTCGTAATCTGGCAAGTGATGATGCCTTTGCTGTCTGCGCCCCTAGATTCTCGAATACTCTACCTGCACCCATCAGATGTAGTCCTACCCATCCTATGTTAAAGAGCTCTCTCTGGTTGTACCTGTAGTCTGCCTCAGCCTGTAACTGTCCCTAGGCTGCTTGGTACCTCCAACCTTGGCTTGGACCCAGGTGTGCTCCATCCACTTCCCTGGTTCCTAACCCCTCCCCCAAGCTCAAATAGGGAACCATCCACTCTTATAGTTTCTTGCACCTCAGCACTTATGATCCTTATAACGGGACAACCACCCAATGTCCCACCTTAAAAGCCCATGTGTCATACAGAGAATTATTATTACTGCTTGTATGGTTTTACCTTGATGTATATGCTTATCTGATCATCCTGTACTTGTTTATTTGTTTCACCCTTCAATGCCTGTATTTCACTGTATTGTAATTGTTAGCATTCTGCTTGTAAACCTACTCTTGTAATCTACGGGTCGCACCTGAAAATAGGCATTCCTTATCTAGCATGTATACCTGGTAAACAAAGCTAATAAATAAACAGAGGTTTTCCAGATCTTCAGCTTTCACATAGCCCCAAGCTTCCTATCCATATAGTAAGAAAGGATGTATTTGCTTCCCTGCCTTTAATGCTGGTATAATAGTACCTCCCCAATATTGATAATTACATTTTAGAAGGTTTTTACTGTAAGTTTGGCTTTTATTATCTTTCTTAATGTGTTTTGACCAGGATGTTGATGAAACAAATTTCACTCCCAAATAACAATACTCCTTTACAACCTCAGTCTTTTCCTGCCCTATTGTAAATGTAAGTTTGTTAAAGTTTTTGAGATTGTTTCCAAAATTACAATTTAAGTTTAGTTAATATTTACTTTTAATTCAAGAGAATTACATTTCTAGAAAATTATTAATTTTTGCATTCCAACTTTAGTTAAGGAAAAGATTACCAAACCATCTGCATATGCTAATGAATACACTAGTAGTTTATCTATTTTAGGGAATCTAATGTATTACTTTCCAGAAATTCATGTAAGGTGTTAATGTAAAATTAAACAATTCTTTCTTAAACAAACGTATTTTTCGATGAGATGATTCAAACAAAAAATATTGCCAAGAAATGTTCTCTAAAACCTGCTTGAACTGTTGAGATTTGATCTGTAACATCTGACCATCGAATTAACCTATTTAATAACAGTATAGAGAACATTTTGAACTTTTATCCAACAAACTGATAGGCTGAAAATTAATAGGTGCGTATACTGACCCTTTTATGGATAGGGACAATTATATTTTGGTCCATGATACTGGATATAAATGTTTATATTCTTTGTAAACTTCTGGGGGATAAATTCAGGACCAGTGGCTTTATTATTTTTAGTGTAAGTGCAGGTTGAGGGATAGGTTACATCTCAACCTGGAGGGAGAAAATCTTGAAACTAAAACTTGCTGGATTTTTAAGTCAGAGGTGGGTTTAAACTTATAAAGAGGGTGGGTCAAATAAAAGAAAGGACTCGGGGGATGTTTGAGGGTACAGATTTAGGGCATGGGAAGAGTGAGGGGGGTTGTGTTGAAAATCCAAGGAGAACTGAGCATAAAAGGAACTGCACAGAGCTGAGGGGACTGGAGAAGGGGGAGAGGCTGGGGTGGAGGACAGTCCTGATCAATGCCAGGAGCATGAGCAATAAAATGCCTGAACTTCAGGTTATGCTGACTGAGGGAACAGCGGATGTGGCAGCAATTACAGAGACATAGGCCACCCAGAGAAATGATTGGGATCTAAATTTGGAGGGTTACAGGATTTTCAGAAAAGACAGAGAGTAGGAAGGGGGAGGGATTGCACTGATAGTCAGAAATGACATAGTGGTTAGTGGAGTGGAGGAGGCTGGAGACGGTATGGAGGTGATATGGGTAACCCTGCAAGCAAGGGAGGATAAAAAATTGATAATAGGGGTGGTATACAGGCCACCTGCAATGGAGGAGATTCTGGAGGACAAACTGGTTGAGGATATCAAAGGTCATTGTGACCTTGGCAAGGGTAGGGTGTTGGTCATGGGTGACCTTAATATGCTGGGGGCAGACTGGGACACCATGACATCCTCTGTAACCAGGGAACAGCAACTGATGGATGTATTTCAGGACGCCTTCCTGATGCAACAGGTGGGGGAACCTACAAGAGAGGGGAGGATATTGGATGTTGTTCTAGCAGACAGTGACCAGATAAGGGGCCTGGAGGTGTGCAGTCCATTGGCGGGTGGGGATCATGCCACGGTCTGGTTTCTGCTGTATCTAGAGGGGATGGAGAACTATACTAATACGGTAGTGCTAGATTTCAGGGGAGCGGATTTTGTGGGAATGGGTAGGATTCTAAGAGAGAGAGGTTGGAAAAGATTAGGCTGGACATGGATGCTGAAAGTTTATGGGAGACCATTATAAAAGAGGTGCAGGAGGCTACTAGGTCCTGTACAAAATTTAAGAGAATGCATGGCAAAACCAGTAAACCATGTTGGTGGACTAGGGAGATGCAGGAGGTGGAGAGGGATAAAACGGCTGCCTATGCACATTTTAAGCAGTCAAGGGGAATAAGAAGTGAGAAGAGTATGAGCTTTTGGCCAGGAGGGTCACCAGAGTGATGAGGGTGCCAAGGCAGGGATAGATAAAAAGCCTGGCTAGGGATATCCGGGGTGAGGGAGGGATTCTATAGATACATAAGAGAGAAAAGAAAGGATGCAGATTAACAGGATTAAAGTTGTGGGGATGGGCTCAGGAAGTGGGAGATCAGGCAGAAGTGCTAAATAGTACTTTGCCTCAATCTTTGCAGATGGGAAAGGGATCCCTACAGATTGATGGAGGAAGAGGAGCCAGCAAAGTGAGAGGTCAGTCTGAAACCAGAGGGTGGAGAAAGGCTAGGTGCAGGCAGGGACTGACCCAGAAGGGTGGGGAGGTTGAATGAGGGGAGGATTGGGGGAGAAATCACAGTGAAAAGGGTGATGGAGGCCCTTGCGAATCTAACAAACTGATAAGGTGCTGGGGCCAGATGGGCTACACCCGAGGGTTATGAAGGAACTGGCGGATGAACTGGCAGCTCCATTGGCTACACTCTCTCTCTGCAGACAGGATGGGTGCCTCAGGACTGGAGGGTGGCGTATGTAGTGCCTATCCATAATGGGGAGGGTCTAGGGAGGAAATGGGAATTATAGGCCTGTCAGCCTAATGTCTGTGGAGGCAAAGTAATGGAGGGCTTTATCAAGGAGAGACTAGGGAGGCAGCTGGAAGGGTTAGAGGCACCAGGATAATAAACAGTATGGCTTTGTTCCACGGAGATCGAGTCAGTCCAACCTTGTAGAGTTTTATGACTGGGTGACGAGGGCTTTGGATAGGCATAGGCTGGTGGACGTCCTGTACCTGGATTTTAGCAAGGCATTTGATTCAGTACCCCATAAAGGGCTGATAGCAAAGCAGGGGGAGATGGGAGTGGGAGGACAGGAGCTGAAGTGCATTGAAAACTGGCTTTGGGGGAGAATTCAGAGGGTAATGGTCGGTGGGATAGTCTCCTTCCCTAGGAAGGTAATCAGTGGGGTCCCTCAAGTTTCAGTGTTGGGACCACTCCTGTTTAACGCCTATGTCTCAGACATAGGAAGGGGGGTTAGGAGTAGGCTAAGTCTCTTTGCAGATGATTCCAAACTGGGAGCACTGGTGGACTGGGAAGAAGCAAGAGAGCTAGTCCAAGGGGATCTGGATACCAAGAAGGTGGGGATTGAAATTTAATACCGGGAAATGTAAGGTACTGCATTTGGGGGTCAGAAATCCGGGCCATGTTTACACCCGGGGGAGGGGGTGAGTGGGATTTGGGGGTGATGGTAGACACCAAAATGAATAACTCTGAAAATAGTAGAAGAACTGCAGCCCATGCAAACAGGATACTGGGCTGCATAGCCTGGGGAATTACGCTCAGGAAGAGGGAGATGATCCTCCCTCTGTACAATGTCTTGGTCAGGCCGCAACTTGAGTACTGTGTTCAGTTCTGGAGACCTCATCTGAAGAAGGACATAGCACTGTTGGAGAGAGTTCAGAGAAGAGCGACCAGGATGATTCAGGGAATGGAGATGAGGACCTATGAAGAGAGATTGAGGAGCTTGGGATGTACACACTGGAGGAGAGGAGGGACAGGGGAGACATGATAGCAGTCTTCAAGTATGTAAAGGGAATAACTGTGAGCAGAAATAAGAAGCTGTTTAGGCTAAAAAAGGGGTGAACAATGAGGGGGCATGAGCGGAAACTTGAGGGTAAAATTATAGGGGAGAATGTAGGAGGCATTATTTCACTGAGAGGGTGGTGGAGCTGTGGAATGTGATGTCCAAGAGGCTGGTGGAGGAAGCCACAGTGGAGGGCTTCAAGAAGGGTGGGACATGTTCAAGAGATTCTAAATCCAACAAAGACCCTCTTGGGGGCCGGGCGGAATAGCGAGCAACCACTAGGTGGCTGGCTACTGAGCAGACATGACAGACCATTAGGCCTATTCTGCTGGCTTTTAGTATGTTAGTAAGTATGGCTAGTTCCACTTCTTCTGCTAAGAAAACAATAGGGGTCTCCAATAACCCTACAGAATCTTTCATTTGTTATCGTCTAGTGTAAGAGCTGGAATCTTAAAGAAAATATCCTTAAAATGCTTCACCCAGGATTTCTTTGGGACATATACTGCCAAGAGGTTGGAACTGGTTAGTTCCTAGTGCCACCATATTCCAGAAGGCTCCGAGTCCTTCCCCAGAATGATGTTATACATTAAACCAATATTTATGTAGGAAATTCTGTCTCTTAATTTGAAGAAACATATTGTTTTCTAGTTTTATTTACGGTATTATGATTTTTCTTTGTGGGGTATTTTTAGTCCACTTAATTAATTTTCTAAGCTTCTTTTTTCTATGTTACACTCCATGATCAAACCATATCTTTACTTCTGAGTTGAACTGTTATTAGTAGTGGCATAAATTAAATTCCTTATTTGTTGATTTACTTGTCCCAGAATTAAATCAAAGGTTTGGGCATTATCCACAGAGGATCTTCCCAAAAGAATGGAAAATCATCACAATTGCCAAGAATATCTCTTAATGCTCCACCTCTGATACAATTATATTTTAATCGTTGTTTTCCAACTGAACTAAGTTGTGCCAAAGGAGATCTTGTAGCCAGTAAAATGGCTTCATTTTCCCTACATGTCTTAATATAGAGACTCAAAGGGCATTGTAGCTTTCTGTTCTCATTTGTATTTTAAGAAAACTTAAACATTTCATAGCTCTCTGGGTTAATAATGACATAATCAATAGTACTTTGCCCATTTGATGAAAAGAATGTAGTTTCTCCTTCCCTGTCACCCTCAAGTCTGCAATTTAATATTAAAAAAGCATTTTCCTCAATAAACCTTTCCAAATCCTTCCCGTTCATTAATCCTTTTATCTTTATTCTCTCTAAAATGACAATCCTTAAGGCTTAACTATGTCTCTAATATGCTAAAATTGTCAAATTTGGCAATGCAAGAATTAAAGTCTCCTGCTATCACAAAGGTATCTTATGAAAGCAAAATTAATATCTGCATTCAAGAGTTCCCAACTCTTAGCAATACTATAAAAATAATTTTTTGTGGAAAATGAACATTAACAAAAATAAAGTGACTGGTCCCAGAATATTAATAGAATAATATAATTTGGTGTATTTTTAAGTGCTTCTATAATTTTAAGTGGTCAGAATATTACTATAATAACATAATTTGGTGTATTTTAAGTACTTTTATAACTTTAAGTGTAGGCCTAATTTTAATAAAAATTGCCAGTCCTCTAATTGGTCTGCAAACTTTTCACCTTTACAGCTGGATTTGTGATTGTCTGGTACCCATTGAGATGTCGTCCTCCATTGCCCAAGTCTCTTGGAAGAACATTATTTATTACATGTGATTTATAAAATGGCAACATTCATGATCGGTCATTGAACCAGAAAGCCCTGCTACATGCTACATTCCAAGATAGTAAGTTATAATTCAATGAATCAGTCTTGGAATCTTCCAAGCCTATTCCTGTTTCCAAAGAAATATTGTTCATTACCTCCAGTCATTGGTTTATTTCTGAACCGACGTTTTCCCTACTGGGAGATCAGTCATATCACCTAAGAATAAACCTTCACTATCAAATCCTCCTACTATTTATGATCAAAGAATAGACTTCAGAGCGTTCACAATATAGATCAATCTACATTCCTTGTCCATCCTGGACTGCTGTCACGAGCATACTTAATATACCTTTTTTCCAATATCCAAATTTAATTTAAAGGAATCAGAGAATTAATATAAGAGGAGAGTGTAACCTCATTCTCTCCAGGCAACTTATTAATTCCAAATAGTGAAAGGATACAAGGTTTCTCGTGTTTTCTGACTCACTCAGGGGTCTTAAAATCCCATTTGAGGGACCCAAGTTTATTTTTATAGGTATCCTGATCTATAAAGGAACTATGGGCCTTACCATATGATAACTGCAGATCACCTGTTTTCCAGGTTATCAGGGCCCATAGTTCCCATAGTTCCAATCCTAAGCAATTTAACCTAGATTGCTTGGTCTACACATCCTTAGCTAAGTTCATACTGGAAACAAGAATACAGTATATACTGATTTGTATTCATTATTATGATCCCTACAGGTCAAAATAATATTGCCCTTGGCCTGAGGAATACCCAGTTCTGCTATCATTAAGTACTCCATAATATATTTGAGGGTATCTACCATTTCATAATGTTTTTCAAAAATTCCATCTATCCTTAAACAAACTTCCTTTCCTGTCAGTGTCCAGTTCTTGTTTTCCTGCCTTGCCCTACATCATTTTTCTCAGCACTGTGCTCTGTGTGGTGTCCTCTTTCGAGGGTGTAGCCAGAAATTTCTGTTTTGTACACAAACTCCCAACAGTTACACCCTTCCCCATTAAAAAATGTACACATCCTTTCCAAATGGCACCCCCTTTCAAACAAGTCAAATCGTTCTCAGATGATTCCTCTAATCTCTAAAGAGGTTATACACGTTTCTGTCTCCTAAACCACAGAAGTTTAAACAGAGTCACTCCTCAGTGGCCTACACTAACCCAAATACTACAGATTAGAATGCAAATGTTAACTGAAAGGCATATGGTTTGAAAGGCACTCAACAAAACTGTACATAAATGTGTACAGTGAGTATGCCTGTCTACACCCTTGTCCTCTTTTCCTTGGCTTTTTCTATCTCAGTTGTTTTAGGTCCATCCACTAGTTGCTGGTTATTTGTGAGTGCCTCATCTTTACAGGGTACCTCTAGAGTCCTCTCTAACATCTTAATTTCCATAGGGATGTTTGACACTTTAGTTTATGGATTAACTGTTACTAAGTATCCATGGGTGCCATTTTCTTGCTTTTTCCTTTACCTCTTTTTTCTCCCTTTAGGCCTCTTGCCTTTCCTTTCCTTAAATCTTTTGTGAGATTTCAGGGATACATATTTTGAAAGAAAGGTTTTTCAGTTTCATTTGTTGCATGAGGATCTCAGGTTTATTATCTAAACTATGTATCTTAGTGTAGACAGAAGTGATGAAACCTTCCATGCTAGAGCTTAATTCTTTAAGGGCTTCTACAAGAACAACATTGGTTATTACTGGATGTGTAAGTGCCTCAGTTGTGTATTTCAATAATGTACCTGGGCACTGAATGAAGAAGTCGTCATCTAGTTAAATGTTTTCCACTTCCTTATCTAATCTAGGAAAGACTGTACAGGGACAGCCAGCCAAAATGAAAACACCGTGTTCATTTGAGGAAGTTCTTGTTCAAATAAGTCTGCAAGACGTGAAGACATTTCCAAGGGGCTAAAGAGCTCCATATTGGTAACTTGTGGATTACTTGAAGGAGAGTGGGGCAAACTAGATTAAGTTACCTCTGATTTTTCTTTTAATAATGGAGTTATCTGGCATCCTCCATCTTTCAGTCTCCTACTTTTTTTTGTTGATCAGGTGAAAAATACTTGGTAATTTTCTGTAAATTTGATTGTGGCTCATACTTTGAGCCACCAAATCCACTCTTTGCCCCTTTTTCTTTTTTTCCTTTTGTTCTTTTTGGGACTGCCCCCTGAAAATCTGAACTGGGCTCCTTCTCCTCCTTTCTTTGCTATTTGATGTTATTACAGCCTTCGTAATATTCTTATTACATTTTTCTGTCTTTCTATATCAAAATTCTTCTGTGTCTGAAGTTTTAATGCTTCTGCATATGAAAGCGGTTCTCACCTGTCCTTACTTTTAGATGGAGTAGAAGTGGTTATGAGGAGAGACTCATCACAAACACTTCCATTTTTTTTCCCCTTGATAGTAAGCATTTTCCCACTCCTAGTATACAATTGTATCAATAGATAAATAGTTAAAACAAATGTAACTTCGTAATAATATCAAATATCAGCAAATATTAAAATATCTAAATACCAACAATAGCTGGCAGACAATTCAGTAAACAATAAACCATAAACAATGATTCAAGAATTCAATATGTCAGTATAACCATAGACAATAAAATAGCACACATTTAAATAAAACAGCTTGGTCTTGATGGCCTTAATATCCTTGAGTATCCTTAAATATTTAAATTCTCAATTAGTTTTCAACTTTCTTGAATCTTAATTCAGTTCTTAAATCCTGGAGCTTTAAATCAACAGTTTCCATATACCAGTGTAAGGATATGAGTGTATGGGATAGTAGGACAGTAGAGCTGATAGATGTTCAACTTTTTACACAGTAGTAATCAAGATTTGAGTTAAAGTTATGGAAAATAATACAAATACAGAATCTTTCAGGGAAAAGATCCAACAAGTGACAAATGGTTATGCTACCACCAGGGAAGCCAAGTTCATCAGCTCTGTCCTTCACATCTAAAAGGTTCATGATAGAAGGTCAGAAATTGCTTCCAAGCTAGTCCACCAGCAATTTTGCCCAACGAACTGATTTATCAGGGAATGCCCAAGAATCAGACTTTCTCTTGAGATACAAAGGTTCTCCACCTGGGGCCCCCTAAACAAGTGCGGTGACAGGTACTATAATAAAATAAAATGTAATGAAAATAAAAAATTAACATAGAACCACTAAAATTATATAATGGTCAAAAAGCAGTGCCATGCAGAATAAAATCCAGTAACAGCAAGTACCAGAGCATCTAGTTTTACATTAAACTGCATCTCAGCTAGTTCCAACCTCTTACAATGAGTATTAAAATATTAGTAGGTGTCTCTTTTCAAGTTAAAATTAAAATAACTTATTTTAACTTATTAAAACATCAGAACTGCACAATAAAGGGGAAGTGAAGTTACTTGCTGCTCTGTTACTATTCCTAATACAGTTCTCAGTGTTTGTAATTAGCCAAGAAGCAGATGGTAAAACTAATTTAACAAGATAAATGGTTGGAACTGTTGCCAAACAAAATGCAATAACTTCTAAAAAACAGTAACACAATGGCTCGACTTACTGCGAGTTATTATACGTCTTTAACTCTCTGGAAAGCAATTTCCAACAAAAGAACAAGAAGCAAAGAAAACTGCACTCCCTTGCTCAATGTTCTGTTCTGTTTCAACTCAGTTCAGAGTGCCAGACAAAATGGCGAATCTGACACACTAAACACCGTGCGTGCGTTTTAAACTCTTAAGTCAAATGCAGCTGGCAATCCAATAAGGACTGAGCCCAGACTCAGCACGTGAAAAAACAAAAAGGAAAACGAATGGAAAGGAAAAGAAAGAAGAAAAGGTCCTACAAGAGCTCACTAAGCTCAGGGTGGACAAGGCAATGGGACCTGATGGCATACATCCCAGGGTAAACAGAGAAACATAGACTTTGACGGCAGATAAGGACCGCTAGGCCCATCTAGTCTGCCCATTTCCTTACCTACAGGATGGCAGCAGATCCTAGTTAACCAACAGCCTATATCTTCCTGCCCCCACAAGAATTGCCTTATGACTGTCCCATGCATTCTTGAATTCTCCCACAGTTTTAGACCCCACAACTTCCTCAGGAAGGCTGTTCCATGCATCCACTACCCTCTCTGTGAAATAATACTTCCTCACATTGCCCCTGAACCACCCTCCTTCTATCTTTAAATTGTGTCCCCTTGTTCTTGCAAGTCTCTTTTTCTGAAAGATGCTACCCTCTTGGACTTTGTTGATTCCTTGAGGTACTTGAAAGTTTCTATCATGTCCCCCTCCTTTCTTTCCTCAAGGGTATACATATTAAGCTCCTTTAGTCTCTCCTCATACGGCTTCTCTTGCAGACCCTGCACCATTTTAGTTGCCCTCCTCTGGACTGCCTCTATCCTGTCTATGTCCTTGCAGAGATGGGGTCTCCAGAACTGGACACAGTATTCCAGATGGGGTCTCACCAACTGTCTGTACAGAGGGATAACAACTTCCTGTTTTCTGCTGCTGATGCCTCTCCCTATACATCCCAGTATACCCCCGGCCCTCCCTACTGCCTTCTCACATTGCTTGCTAACCTTAAGGTCATCTGATATGATTACCCCAGGTCCTTTCCTGTTTTGTTGTTGTTACTACCTCCCCACCCATTGTGTATTCTTCCCTGGGTTCTTGTTTCCCAGGTGCATTATTTGCACTTTTTGCATTGAATCCTAGCTGCCATACGCCTGACCATTCCTCCAACCTTGCCAGTCTCTTTCATCCTTTCCACGCCTCCTTGTGTATCAACCCTGTTGCAGATCTTTGTGTCATCTGCAAAAGGCATACTTTTCCTTCAGTCCCTCTGCAATGTCACTGATGAAGACATTAAAAGGACTGGACCCAATACTGAACCCTGCTGTACCCCACTAGTAACCGCCCTTTCTTCAGAGTGGACTCCATTTACAATTACCTTCTGTGTCCTGTTGTCCAGCCAATGTTTTGCAGGCTACCACCCTGGGACCCTCCCAGGCTGGTTAATTTGACTAATAATCTTTTGTGTGGGACTGTGTCAAATGCCTTGCTAAAGTCTAGGTAGGCCATGTCCACAGCCCTCCCTGGTCTACTACTTTGGTACTTAAGGAGCTAAGGGTGGAACTAGCAGAGCCATTAGCAGAACTGTTTAATGAGTCTCTGAGCACAGGAGAAGTCCCAGAAGACTGGAGAAGGGTTTATGTGATCCCGCCCACAAGAGTGGTAGCAGGGAGGAGGCAGGGAACTACAGACCAATCAGTCTTACCTCAGTAGTGGGTAAGATTGTGGAGGCACCTTAAGGAAAGGACAGTGCAACACTTGGACTCCATAGGGCACAGGATCCAAGACAGCATGGGTTTACAAAGGAAGGTCCTGTCAAACTAAGCTCATAGCTTTCTTTGACTGAGTAACCAGAGTGGTGGACCAAGGGGCAGCAGCTGGTGTCACCTACCTTGACTTCAGCAAAGCTTTCGACACTGTTCCACACAGAAGATTGATAAATAAGCTGGGCAGGCTCGGGTGGTCAACTGGGTGGCAAATTGGTTGACGGGCAGAAAACAGAGAGTGGTGGTAAATAGTATACAATCAGAAGAGATGCAAGTCACAAGTGGGGTACCTCAGGGATCAGTCCTGGGGCCAGTCCTCTTCAATATCTTCATTAGTGACATTGCAGATGGACTACAGGGTAAGGCTTGTCTGTTTGCAGAGGACACCAAGATCTGCAACAGAGTAGATGATCCAGGTGGGGTGGCAGAATGAGAAAAGATCTGGATAAACTAGCAAACTGGTCAGAAGAGTGGCAACTGGGATTTAATGCAAAGAAGTGCAAGATCATGCACATAGGGAAGAGAAACGCTGAAGCCACCTACAAGCCTGGGAGGGAGTTGCTGGCAGTCACAAAGAAGAAAGAGACTTGGGCATCATCATCACCAATGACCTGAAATCATCCAAGCAGACCTCTAAAGCAGTAGGTAAGGCTAGGGGATGTTAGGGTGTATTAGTAGGGGTATCACAAGTCGTAAGAGGGAGGTAATAATCCCTCTTTACAAGACACTGGATAGGCCCCATCTGGAGTACTGCGTGCAGTACTGGAGGCCACACCTTCACAAGGGCATTAACCTAATTGAGGCAGTCCAGAGAAGGGCAACCAAAATGGTGCAGGGACTGCATCAGAAGACATATGAGGACAGATTAACAGAGCTCAATATGTATACCCTTGAGCAAAAGAGGGAGAGAGGTGATATGATTGAAACATTCAAACACCTTAAGGACATTAACAAGGTGAAAGAGTCTAACATGTTTAAATATAAGAAAAATAGCACGACAAGAAGACACAGCATGAGACTAGAGGGAGGCCGATTAAGGGGGAATGTGAGGAAATTCTTTTTCACAGAAAGGGTGGTAAATGCATGGAATGGCCTACCTCAGGAAGTTGTGGCTATGAATACAGTGCAGGGCTTCAAACAGGCATGGGAGAGGCATAAGGGAGCAATACAGATGAGTATGAATAAATAGGCCACTGACAGAGCAAAGGCCGATGGCACATTTATAAGGTAGAAAAAGAAATGGGCAGACTGGATGGGCCTTTCGGTCCTTATCTGCCATCAACTTCTATGTTTCTATGAATGAAAAGGACAAAAATGAAATATCAATGAATCCCACAAAATCAATGTAGAGCAGCCAGAAAACGCTGCCAAGCAATATAGAGCCTTATAGCAGCAAGGAGTGAAAAAAACACCCAGGTGATAAAAATACAGATGAAAATATGCCTAAGATTAAAAATAGTCTCTCCTCCCCTCAGCTAACCCCCAAACCCCAGTCCCCTTATTGCAAGACTTCACTCTCCTTACCATCGCAGTTTGTGACTGCTGTTCACAGTTCAAAGCTCCAAAGGGTCTCCATGGTAACTTGGTCTCAGATCTCTTCTCTGTCACAAGCACAGTCCCAACCACAGACACTTTCTCCACAACCAGAGCGACTAAAGCATAACAATTCACAAAGCTTCCATCTCCTTTAGGGCTGATGTCTAAGGTCTGAACCTTTTCGAAGGCTCCTCCACATCTCGACATCCTGCTGCCACCACCGTGTTTTTGGCTGAGGGCAGTACAGACGAGCCGTGTAGTAGGGAGGGTATGAGGAAGCCCTGTGCAATCCTGTGTCTGGAGGTTTGAGTAACAAAAAGACTGAGAAGATATAGGAAGCCATTTTTTTGGTTCAGGGTCTTATTGAGCTGGGTGTTGTGAGTCTGGAAGGTGCAGTCTTGGTCTAGGGTGACCCCAAGGTACTTCAGGAACTCAGCTACACCAGTCTTGGATCCATTAGCTAGAGAGAGAGGGCTATCATATTAGACCCATCAGATCCCAGTTTTTTCGACCCAACAACATGGCCTTGGTTTTTCTTCCAATAAGCACCATTTTGTTGTTATTTAGCAAATTCTCCAGTGTCAGGAGGTCGTTGTTTAGGAGATTATTTAGGATAGTTACATTGCTGGAGGACCTGTATAGCACAGCATCATCTGCGTAAGGATGATTTTGCCCTGCTGCAGTAATTAGGCAGCTCGTTGATAAACAGTGAGAAGAGCAGAGCCCAGGATAGATTCTTGGGGTACCCCATCCAGGATCGGATGCTTATATGATATGGTACCCTGTCACCTCACTAGTTGGGTTTTGCCCTGAAGGTAGGAAGTGAACCAATGAACTGTGGCTCTCCAGGATAGTCCATTTCAGTTTAGCTAGGAGGAGTTGGTGGTCCACTAGGTCAAATGCTTTGGTGAGGTTGTTAAAGACTGCACCAGTGAGCATCCCCTTATCCAGTGCTGAGAATATCTCAGTATTGAGAGCTATTATTGCTGTGAGCTATTGTCACTGCCGTGGTTTTTCCAAAATCCATGTTCTTGCAGTGAAAATGCTGTGTCTGTCTATGTATACCACTGTTTGATTGTAGATAACCCTCTCTAGCACTTTGCTAAGGACTGACAGGAGAGATATTGGGTGGTATTTCTCAACCTGTTACACTGGCCACCCTTGAGTATAAGGGAGACAAGGCCACTTTCCATAGTGAAGGCACTTGCCCTTCAAGCAAAGATCAAGTAAGCAGCCATGCTACTGGTTTTGCTATGGCAGGAGCTGTGAGGTGGAGAAGCTTTGGCTCCAGTTTGTCATGACCAGCGGATCCGTAGGGTTTGATTCCCTTTAGTAACTTCAGGGCCTCTTTTTGGTGATCAGTTGGAGTGAAATTCTGAGATGTTGGGTTCAGTTTACCAGTGTTGTGAGGGGATGTGGGTGGCCCAGGAGTGTATGTTTTAAACGTGTCCAGTTCGGTGAAGAATGTGTTTAAAGCCTCGGCGGCAGCTTACGAGGTCTTGTGGCAGTTACTTTTTGCCACTATATCACCACCTATCTGAGTGTTTTGGCCCTTGATTAGATTGTTGATTTGCCTCCAGAATTTTTTTGGATCTGACAGGTTGTTATCCTGTAGTTCAATGTCCTACGCAGCCAGTATAGTGTTATGCTTGTGCAACTATGTTAGTTTGGTTTTGGCCATTCGCACTCTCTATTCAAGAGGAATTACCACCCTGTAGGGGTATGAAAGGCAAGGAACCCTCAGAGAGGGTTCCACCTCTAGAAGTGACATGGGACAATTCCCATGGTTAAAGGTATCTTAGAAATCCCCAAAGGAAATGTAGTACAATTATATCTCAAAGAATGAGGTGACACAAAGCATATGAGCAAGCAGGAAGTGTGACGTAGGAGCAGTAACTGTAACGCAGTAGTAGAGAAGCAAAGACAGTTTGATAACATAATGAGATGCTGAGTTAACTAATGAAATGCCCAGGTTTGCGTAGCATGATTCTGATGGTTTGTGTTGAGAATGGGGATTCTCTAGGAGAGAGGAATGGCAGGACATCGCCCACCTCCATCCAACAACAGAACCTACCTAAAGAAACTAGGGACACTACTATGCTAACTAACAGTTATGACCTGAGGCATAGAGGAGAGAAAACAAAACCCTATGAAGAGGAAACTCTGGGAAACAAGACCTAGTCGTTCTTCCCTCCAGGCTTGGATAATTTATTTAGTGATGACTCTGCAGCTGCAATTTGGAAAACCCAATTAAAGGGAGGTGGAAAATATTCCAATTTGGAGGAAGGCTCTCACTCAAACCCTCTAGCAGGAACACCGTGGAAGGTTGCAAGAAAACTCTACCACATGATAGGTAACCAAGGCAGGAGGAGGACAGCAACAACTGCTGAGGCACTCACCTGGCCTGCTTCCCCTAAACTCAAACCAGGTGAACCAGAGGCAGTTGTAGGGAGAATGTGGTGAAGGTGCCTTGCTAGGGAACCACTAAAGTCAATGGCTAACCATTATAGTGGAACACTACAGCCAAATGAGGCAACGTTTTTCACCCTTCACAGCTAGTCTTAAATGCTAAATCAGGAGCTGCAGAAACTAAAATCAAACCCAGAGTGAGGACTTTCCCAGCTATGGACCAGGCGAGAAGGACCCTGCCCCAAGTCGGACATGCTCGCGATATGGACTAAATGCAGAGTGAGACCGTCGGCTGCAGGGATCCTGCACCAGAATAGTATGGCTGGCATGCCCCCAAAAATGATAGAGAGCTGAAAAGCTGTTGATCAGCTGAATGAGCACTGGTATACTGAAACATAATGAGTGGTGAGTGCTGAGACCTTGTAGGTTGAATGCAGATTGAGTGTATCCCAGAGGCTGAAGCCGAGGGGATGCAGTAGGCATGAAGCAACAATTGCGTAAGCAAGAGTGGACCTGCATGTAGGTCAGAAAACAGTAGTAGTGATAGGTGGACCTGCACGTAGGTCTGCACAACATGTAGCAATGAAACAGCACTGAACTGTGGGCAAGCCAGCCAAACATGAAAAAAGTCAAATCAAGGTGACAAACACTCTGAGGATTTTTGGCGACGAGGCAGGATTTAGAACAGAAATAATTAGCCACATGGGCCACAACTCCCCAGACACTTCCCAGTCCCTGCTGTAGGACAAACAAGAAAGTAATGGAAGGGCTGAGAACCATGTGCAGATATTATAGCTGGGTTAACAGCCTCAGCAGGAGCTTCTTGGCTGACCTCAGAGTAGAACAGGGTGAATAATTATAAAAGCAACATCTGTATGAAGTACACCAAGTAGAAACTGCAATGAACATAAATAAGGAGACACAATGCTCTGAAAGCAGGTGTAGCCAGGCAGTGAAATGAAGCTGCTATAATGAGGCAAGTAGAATGATAGAGCATGATTGAGCTGCATTGCTAGGTTCAGTGTAAGCCTAAGTCAGGTGAAATCAATTGAGTATGCAACATGGAGCAGCTATGGTTGAGCTGAAACACACAAATAATGATTGCAGTATTGCATTTCAGTAGTTTGAGAGTTGTGAGTAACTGAAAGCAAGCAGTAGGAGCTCTGGAACAATATGCTAGGAGTTTAGAAACAAAGCACCCTCCCCACCAAAATAAAAACAAAAAACAATTACACATAAATACAGAAAACAGGAAACAAAGAAAAAGAAGAACACACACAGCGGAAAAGTGAAATACAAACCAGAAGCAGGAAAAGAAACACAAAAATCCAGCAAAGACAAGCAGGAGCAGCAAGTGAGGGGAGGGGACTCAGTCAGCTCTGCAGACCCCAACCACCTCAGAGGACAGATGGACAGAGCCTTAAGCTGCAAGGAAAAAGTGCTTCGCAATGAGGCTGAGAGGAACTGCTTATATAGCTCAGGAAGTGGAAGTGGCTGGCTGCTTAGCCACTGAACTCCAGGCATAGCCTTTCCAATTCTTGGAGGTGGCAAGTTTTGACTCGTTTAAGCTCAAGCTTATAAATGTTCTGAATTTCTCTGAACTTTTGCCAATCTGAGGCCTGGCAGGTGGATTTGAAGGTTCCCCAAGCTGTATCTCTACTCCTCATGAGTTTTCTGAGGTCACAGTGAGTCATCTGGCTTCCTGACCTTTAACTCTAATCTATTTCAGTGGAGCATGTTTGTTGGCAGCGGACAAGAAGTTAATGATGAACAAATCAAGAGCATCATCTAGGCTCGGGGTCCATTTGATTTGCCACCAATCTACTTCAGCCAGGGTGCTGAGGAACAAACTTAAGTTGAATTTTGAGAAGTCCCTTGTCCTGAGTATTCTGGGAGGTGGGTAGGGAAAGCATTACTTCATATTCCAAACATGGGGGAATGGCCACTCAGGGAGTCAGACAATGTCTCTACCAGATTGAACCTGTCAGGGTTAATGGAAGTAGCCAGTCCAGCATGGTTTGCTTACCTGTTTTTGTGTTTGGCATGGTGGGGTCTCGTATTAGTTAGGTTAGGACAGCCTCCTGGAGGGCTGTTTTTACCTCACCAATTTTAGAGGACCCCCAGTGGATGCTGAAATTCCCTGTGATTACTTTTTTCCCCTTTAGGTAGGTTTGGGAGGCCTTTTAGTAGTGAGTTTAGTGTTTCATTTGGGAGGGTTATATACCGCTCCAATCAGAAGTGGTTTCGTTCCCCCCAGTAAAAGCTTAATGAATAGTGCCTCACAGGCAGAGGTGGTTAGGTCTGGAGTGGCTACCAGTGTTGCATTAAGAGCGGATTTAACATAGATCAGGACCCCTCCCCCTTTTCTTTAGTCGATCGTGCCTAAAAAACCTAAACCCTGTTAATCCTACCTCATGGTCTAGTTTTATAGGCTTGAGCCAAGTTTCACTTACTGCTATTATGTCTGGTGAGTAAATGCATGCTCAGGCCTCCAGCTCAAGTATTTTGGGCCTAAAGCTATTTATATTCAAATGGGCTATTTGTATGCCCTTTGCAGTGTCCCACTGGGCCCTGTTTTGCATGGATAGTAGTGTGTGGAAAGGAGAGGGGCCAGGATGTTTCTTTATGTCCCCGCCAAGCATTAGTTTCAGTAGCATAAGTAGCTTGGTTAGGTACTTTAGTATAGAGAGGTGGGGTACTCTTTTATGCTCCCTGATAAACATGATAATATTACAAAGTGTCCCTTGTTGCCTGAGCCTGTACAAATATATTCTATGTAGCAGCAGGGAGTCAGGGGGTAGTTCCATCATGCCCCCCCCAGATGAGCAGATGTGGTTCCCTGTTCTGGCCCCTGACCCATGCGATGTAGGATGTGATCAGAGCTGAGGACTACCAGAATGTAGAGAGCTGCACAAACTACCCCACTTGCCATCTTGCAATGGGTGACTAAAACCTCTGGCGGTTTGAGGGCCCCTTCGGTGTATTTTTGGTTATTCAGTGTTGTTTTTGGTTGATCACTGCTAAGACAGCAGGAAGTAATTCCTGACCTATTGGATTGTTTGGTCCTTCTATCAAGGTTCAGATTTAATTTTACTAAGCAATGGTGAGTTTGCTCTATTGCTGGCCTGAGTTTGCAATACGCGATCATTAGCTGCTGACAACACCCCCTGCGGGCGTTTTGTATAAGGAGCTAATGGTCAATCGAACACTTAGTAAATTTCCCCCTTGTGATGAACCTCAGCTATTTAGCTAAGTGTCCAAATAGGGAGGGCGTGGTGAGCCGCATAGTGCAGGCAGGGTTATGCCTGTTGAATGGCTTTGCAAACGAGCACTGGGCTCAAAGATCAGCATCCATACCTGGCAAGGGAGGTGGCCTCTGCGGTGATCCATCTGGAATTCAAACCACCAGCATGGTTTGAATGAAGATCAGTGGTCAAATGTGGGGCTGCTTGCGGCTCCTTACTGCTTCAGGTTGCGGGTTAGCGGGTTGGTTTCAGAGGTGGTTGGCAATACAGCACACCTGTGGCGTCTCAGATTCCTTGAGAAAGCAGGTGGCTCCATCGGTACATGGGCAGCAGGCTGAGCTTGAACCGCATGGAGTGGTCGTAAGCTGGAGTCATGTCCAATCAGGGCAGCAATATCTGGAGGGAAGGGAGGGATGGGTTAAATACAGGTATATAAGGGAATGGCTGAGCAGAGACAAAAGAAGAGGGCAGAGGTAGTGGGGGCAGACTTAGAGCAGTAGGTAGGAGGATCAGTAAGGCTGCTGAGTGGAGGGCAAGGGTATTCAAACAGCCAAAGAGGTTAGCAGAGTTGGGTTGGGCCTGGGAGTGGAAGAGGGAGACAGAAAGAATAGCGCAGCACCGAAAGAGGAACAGTCAGAGAGAATTCAGAATGAAAACTATAAATATGTTCTATGGATTCGATTCAGCTAGCAGACAGATAAATTGATGCACTTAAAGTCAGTAAATACTGCTCACAAAATTACAAGTAGTCAACTCCTGTACCAGCTGATATTTGGGTTAGTATTCAGCAAGCAAACAGATAAATTGATGCAATTTAAAATCGGTAATTTCTGCTGACAGAAATTAAATTAAACTGAGTCAGCAGGGAATAACTCAGGCTGAGACTGACCCCAGTAAGGCTAAACAGAGGATACCAAGATAAAAAACAGTTTAAAAGAGCACTCTAGTTTAAAATTTTAAAAGCACTCTAGTTTAAATTTTAAGCACAGGGTGCCAAAGCAAATACAGTTTAAAAGATCTCCTAGCTTGTAAAATTTGCAAAGAGATTAAATAACAGAGCTTTAAGTTTGCAGGGGGATTGCATGTGCAGCCAACAGTAGATGGGCCACAGATGTTAAGCACCAATCAGGAAGTTAAGCAGAAAGGCGCCAGAAATTCAAAGTCCTTTGTCCCCAGAAAACGAACACTCAGAAGGCATTAAAAAAAAAATTCAAAGTTCTCTGCTTTTTCTTTACAAGTGCAGAAACTTGACTGGGCTGGCATTTGCTACAGGGCACATATGTGTGCCCACATCCACATGGGGGCTTAGAATTGGCCTTAGAGTTGTACTACATGGGGTTGTCTTCATTAGCATTGCTTGTTACTGTTTCATTAGAGGGGATTATAGCTTGTGCGGTAGTCACTCCTAGATTCTGGATCAAAAATAACATCAAAGCCTGACTCAGAGCTAACTGTATCTTTTAAAATCTCTGCAGTGTATCCCATGCTATGATTAACCGGCAGTATGGCTCAAGAGTGGAGAACTGTTAACGAACACCCCCAGCATGGAATCCCATTACTGCACCTTACAGTGTGGCTCTGTGCAAGTCTGTGCTTTACCTCTCTGTCATGCCTCAATAATATATCAATTTACTGTATGAAACTCTCCATACTGCTAAATTCAAGTAGTGTTCTCTACCCGCTGAGCATGATATAAAACCAAAGTTCTGGCCGAGTGGCAAGAGTGCACAGGAGAGAACTTGAAGACCCAGGTCTGAATCCCACTGCTGTCACTAATTCATCATGTGAAGGTCTGTGTTTATCCTCTCTGTGATATATCCCTTCTGTAATCTGTCCCTCTGCTGTCTGCATTTCCTTGCCACAAAAGCGAGAACCTGGATTCCCAGGACTGAATCCACTACTATCATTCGCTGTGGGAGTAGGCATGCCTGTGCTGTAGTATTTTACTATTCTGCTGGTTTAATGTTTGTATCACTAGGAGTGCCTTAATTTCAGAAATAGTTTTTCCCCTCTTTTCCTGGATTGTAAAGTGCTTTGGGATAGTGTAAATATAGGATGCTAAAATTTTCTCCTTGTGCAAGAAGCAGGCAGGTGAGAACCTGGAGTCCTAGGCTTGAATCCCACTACAGACACTTATTCACAACATGGCTGGCGTAACTGCTGCATGCTGTTTCACTGATTTATCTCTGCTAGTTGAATCTCCCTATGTGCCTTAACTGCATGAGCAAAGAGCTGTGACTCTGAAGCCCAGATATATATCACATTAGAACTACTTCTTCATTGTGCTGATCTGCCTAAAATGGCAGCAACACTCTCTACCCTCCCTCCCCAGATTGCAGAGTGCACATTGGCATAGCGTAAATGAAAGGCACTATTTTAATCAAAAATTCCTATCAACGCACCCTAAAAAAGCTTCAAAAAAGTAAGGGGGGACCCTAAGCAATAGTGTTATGCTCAAAAAAAAAAAAAAAGATTAAATTCCCAGACTGAAAAGCACAGTGTCCAGTGGGCATTCCATGAGGCTGGTTGTCGGGAGGCGAAGGGAGACTAGGAGGTGCTACTTTACAGAGAGGGTGGTGGACCCCTGCGGAACTGGTAGCTGTTGATACAGTGGAGGGATTTAAGAGGGGCTGGGATAGTATAAGGGTAAGGTAAATCTGAGGAATGCCAGCTCTGGAGATGTAACTCTGATAATGGATGGGGTTGGGAAGGGATTTATGGGATAGGCGGAGGGGCGCAGCAACAGTGTCCTGACTGGGTGCTGATTTTCAAGCAGACTCGACAAACCTGTAGGCCTACTCTGCTGGCATCTTAGTATGTCAGTATGTTAAAAAAACAAACAAAAAAACTAAATTTTCTAATTAAGTAAAAATTCCCCAAACACTCAAAACAAACCCCTAAACACTAGAAATATCCCATAGGACACTTAAACCCTTGATTGATAGTGAACACAGAGTAGTGGACGCCTCTCACCATGCTGCAAATCACTTCTAGAAACGATGCTGGGGCTCCAGTGCCATGGTGTCACTTTCAGTAGGTACAAGCAAGGTTCATCAGTATGGCCATGTATCTGTAGTGCCCTGCCCCATATGCTGTACAGCGCAGGGCACTAAATGGGTTAATGGGTTTGAGATGTACTTCCTAGCAGTGAAAGGACCCTCAGCCTTTGGACCTGCATTTCAAATCACTCTATGAAGTGGTTTATTGCATACACAGTCCAGCAGCATTTAGCTAGTCTGGATACTTTGAAATGAAGCCCCGTCTCTGAAGAATCCATGATCTAACACCATCAAAAGTTAAACAGAACACCAGCTATCTCCTGAAGTAAAAACACATATGAAATAATAAGGATTTTCACTTGATAGTTCAGGATCATTATCAAGTTTCTGTAACTACAAAAAAAAAAAAAAAAAACAAATTAGCATTTCTTAAGTATTTATTGCTTTTAATGTAATCTTAAGATATGTCTGAATGTGTTGCTACAATATGTAGTATCTCATTTTTATATTTACAAGGCATCGTCCTTTCCAGAAGCCCTTGAAGGCAGCTCATCCCTCAGAAAGTGCAGTCCATATGCCCCTCTTATTTGCAGATAGTAAGGTTATTTCAGAAAAGCAGACAGCGTCTGGGACATGTATGCTTTTTTGTTCTGCCCTAATCTGAAAGCTTCCCTTGTGTGAACCTAACATTACAATTTTTCAGGTTAAAACACTTACTGCACGGCTAGCTCTCACTTTCAAACTGTTTATTTTTGCATCCCTTTCTGATGAACACATACAGCATTTGGCCAAGAACCATAAAGAAAGAAGTTTAAGGCAACTCTAGTTATCAAAGTGCCACATTTTTTTATTGAACTTTGCCGGGCCAATAGTTCTGCTACAACAAACAATGGAAACTGTAACATTAAATCTTGTTTTCTCTATTAACCAAGGATAGCCCTACTGATGTGATATTACAAGTAGAGTTACCACTTTTTAGGAAGCTTAAAGTGGGGCATTTCTTACTGAAACATGATTTTTCACAGGACAATATGTAACCTCGGCCAATGCAACAGACTTACTCTCTCTAAATAATTAGAATTAACGCTTGCTGTGCCACGGACTGAAATATCAGTCCAAATTAGGGGCAACACTCCATCTCCTACAAAGGTGCCAAACTATTCAGCAACCTCCCCGCTCCACTGGTCCAATGCAACAGACTGACATAATTTATGTATTTATTTGTTTGTTCTCAGATTACAATACCTTTGAGCACAGAACAGCTCTTTTACAAAGGTTCCAGTCAGTGGGAAGGGTGACAGACATACAAAGGTAGGTATTACATAAAGTTTCAACAAGCAGTAAAATTAAAATGATTTTAGCAATGTAATAAAATATAAGCGACAGTTTGGGAAGAAGTTCCAATAAACTTAATAAAAGGAAGCAGCCCAAGGGCTTTGTCATGTAGGTATAGATAGTTGAGGGTGAACAAAGTAAAGGGAAGTGAAGACAGAGAGGAAGGTGGAGGGTGGGAGGGGGTGGTACTCCTCGACAAACTCCAACGCAGATGCCCCTATCCTATGTTCTCAGCCACTGACCTATGCTATCCATTTTCCTCCTCACACACCTATCAGTCCACTCTATAAAAGGGTCTTCATGTTAATATCTGTAGTATGGACTCACACTGTACCCCTGGACTTGTCTCAATACCTTTCTGTACTATACTATCATGCTAGTCACTATCCCTGTACTTCCCACTAGGCATATTTTATTCTCCAAAATGTTCTGTCCCCTCCGTATGAACTTTTATTCCTGATTATATATTGTTGGTATATTTTTTATTGTTATATTTTTTACTTTAAAATGTTCTGTCCCCCATGTATGCACTTTTATTCCTGACTATGTATTGTTTTTCCTTCCTATGTCACTGGTACCTTGGGAAAACGGGCAATTTTGCTCACATGCCTTTTCAGTATAAACAATAAAAAGAAAGAAATTCCTATACGTTCTAATTCTTTCAGCAGCCTAAGGGTTAAGACTAAGTTTTGTAGTCTTAGTTGGTCTGTTTTTCATTTTAAGGTATTTTAGTTTTCTGCAACATTTATAGGGAAGTTGGAATATGTTTTTTTGCACTATAAGGTCAAGGCATGTAGTATTTTTCATGTTTTTTTTTTTTTTGCAGGACACAGCTACCCAAATTAGAACTGTCATGAGAAAACAGGACAGATGGTAACCCTAATTACTGGGTGCTGCTTTGTGTCTACCCCATTTTGTAGCTGGCAGTTTGTAATGTAAAGAGAGGTTAAGTGGCTTGCCGAAGGCCAGATAGCAAGACAATGGCCATGCTAAGATTTGAACGAGAACTCCTGTTTCACAACTTTTCATTTTAAATAGCTACTGACAGCTCTTGTATACTCGGGCTGGCAACACATACCAAGTAGCTGCCTGCTCAAATAGCTAATTTAGGCTGTGTTAAATTTTTTTATGAAAAGACATTATTAAAACTTATTTACATATTGCTTGCAGCTTCTTTGTACAAATAGACTGAATGATGAGCCCTGCAGCAGTGCCCCAAAAATTCAGGTTTTGATAATGCAAACTCAAGAACAGGGCTGCAGGTTTTTGCATGAATGGCAATGAGAGCGAGGGATGGGGGCTAGAACATGGGGATTACTCACCTGTAACTGTAGTTTTAGGAGTGGTATATGGTGCACATCCACACTCTGGCAGTCTTCCTTTCCCTTTAAATTCAGCCAGAATGCCTGGGTAGCATACTCCTTGACATCACCCCATGACTCAGATCTTGCATGCTGGAAGCAGGAATCTGTTTGCCACTTGCCAGGAAGATTGGGTGGGTTGTGTGGATATGCACCATGTACCACTCCTAGAACTATGGTTACAGGTGAGTAACCCTCCTTTCTAGGGGTGTGGATATGGTGCACTATCCACACTCTGGCAAACTCCTAGCAATTCTCCAGGAGGAGAGGGCAAGGCACCCACCCCTACTTGGCAAAGGACTGGAGAACTGAGGTCCCAAAACCAGCATCCCAGCGTGACTCAAGGTAGATGTGGTAATGGGAAATGAAGGTGTGTGCTGACTTCCCAGCAGCAGCCCTGCAGATCTCCTGGATAGGGACATCCCAGAAACCAGCCACTGATGCAACAGTATGCCTGATGGAATGAGCTTTAAGCCGAATGGAAAGCTCCCTACCTGCCAATCTACTGCAGAGGTCGATTCAGGGGACAATCCACCTGTCAATCGTCCACTTAGCTGCCAGTCTGCAAGGTGAGGCTTCAGTGTAGGGTACAAAGAGCTGATAAACATCGCCCCAAACTCCAGCTGTGAGTTTCTGATTGTTAGCGAGTGCTCGCCTCAGGTCCAAAGTATGGAGCCTGTACTCAGCCTCCGAGGTGGGATTGGTGAAGTACGCTGGAAGCTTAGTCTACAGATTAAGGTGAAACTCCAAAACAACCTTCTAGAGGAACTTCGGGTTGGGGCGAAGGACAACCTTGTCCTTGTGGAACACCAGATATGGAGACTCCACCAAGAGTGCTTGAACTGTTCACTGATCATTCTGGTGGAGGTGATGGCCACCAAGAAGGCATCCTTCCACGAAAGATGTGAAATCTCACACCTCTGCATTGGTTTGAACAGCTTGCACATGAGCACTGCCAGTACCAGCCATAAGTCCCAAGGTTGTTGTGGCTCACGCATCAGTGGGACTGGTGGTCCAGTCCCTTAAAGAAATGCCCCCATGCCTGGTATGCCAGGATGGCGGCCAGGTGTACTTTCTGAGGGTTGTCGACCTCAGTCCTGATTGGGAGTGGGACCACAGGTATTCAATGATGCTAGCCAAGGGCCAGGCCAAGGGGTCTAGCTCCCTGTCATGGTATCGAATGGAAAAGTGTTTCCATTTGAAGGTGTAGCCCTGATGGGTTGATTCTTTCCAAGAAGCTTCCACAACATGGAGAAATTCTTCCTAAAGACCCAAATCCTGGAACTCTAGCTGCTCAAGAACCAGGCTGTCAGATGCAGGGACTGATGGTCCAGGTGCAGGACCCTTCTCTTGAGACAAGAGAGCAGATCCAGTTATAGAGGCAATCACTGTGGAGGTCTGCTGCTCAGGCTGAGGAGATATGGGTACCAAAATTGGAGTGGCTGGTTCAGGGCTACCAGAATCATTTGCCCCTTGCCCCTCCTCACCTTGACTAACACTTTGTGGATCAGAGTAAAGGGAGGGAAGGCACAGAGGAGGCCTGGTGAAGGCATCCCCCACTAATGTCCTGCACTGTGGGGGGTGGCAGGCACAGAACAGACTCAGCTTGACGTTCTCCCAGGAGGCAAACAGGTCAACCAGGTGAGTGTCCCAGGGGGAGAACAGGTGGTTGACCACCTCCTGATGCAGGGACCACTCGTGACACACCTAACTCACCTGGCTGAGCATGTCCGTCAGCTGGTTGGAGGCCCTGGCTACATGGGTCACCAAAAGATTTCCATCCAAGCTGTGCAAAATGGTCCAGGTGCGGACAGCCTCCCAACACAGATGAAGGGAGTGCGTGTCACCCTGCTTGTTCAGGTAGTACATTGTCATGGTACTGTCTGTCTGGACCTGCATGACCTGACCCTGGATCAATGAAGGGAATTCCATCAGGGCCATGTGCACTGCACAGAGATCCAACAGGTTGATGTGGTAACAGGACTCCCTGGGGGTTCAGAACCCGTGGGTCCTGTGGTCCCTCAGGTGCACTCCCTATACGACCAGATGCGTCAGCTGTCAGGGTGACAGACAGCTCTGGGTGGATGAACAGGACTCCTTCCTCCAAATATTCTGGGATGAGCCACCACTGGATGGTATCCCACATTTGCTGGGTCATCATGACTGGCTGGGGGTGACCGGGGCTGTGACCACTGTTGGGACAGCTTCAACTGCAGGTGGTACATCTGCTGGTGGGCCCATCTAACCACACTGTCGCAGGATGCCATGTACCCAAGCAGCTGCAGGAAGTCCCAGGCAGGGCAAGAGTTCCAAACCTTAAATGATTAGGCAAAAGAGGTAAGGTAAGATAAGATGCCCAGTCCGCCGGGAGATGGGCCTTGGCCCGGAGGGTGTCTATCTCTGTTCCAGTATAGTGGATCACCTGGCAGGGGTTGAATTCAGACTTGGTGGGATGACCAGATGCCCAAGTCTCTTCTGGTCTGGAGGGCCAAGTTTCTGGACTGCTGCACCACCTCCTTGAGCAGGCCAGCTATCAGCTAGTTGTCCAGGTAAGGGTAGACCCTGACTCCATGGTGCCTCAGGAATGCTGACACCACTGCCATGCTCTTGGTGAAGATCCTGGGGACTGAGATGAAGCTGAAAGGGTTGACCTGGAACTCACAGAGAACCCCCTTGTGCGTAACTGGAGGTATCACCAGTGGGACAGATAGACTAGAATGTGGCAGAAGGCGTCCTGTAGATCCAGAGAACAGAGCCATGTGCCCAGCTCCAGGGATGGAATGATTTGAGTCAGAGTGACCATCCAGAATTTGCACTTCCTCAAAAACTGATTGAGACTGAGAAGATCGAGTATGGGGTGCCAGCCCCCCCTTTTGGAACCAGGAAATACCTGGACATGAAACCCTGGCTGGCCGTGGCTGAGTGATGTCCTGAGAGTGGATAGCGTGTCCTGTGACACCACAGACTCCTGTGGTGCATGAGGTCGGTACAGTGGGAGAGCCTTGAATTTGAGAGGCAACCTTCTAACCACCACTTCCAGCACCCATTTTTCCAATGTGATGACAGACTAGTTGTTCCAAAAATGGTGAAGCCAACCACCCATGTGGGCTGAGGCAGGGACTGGATGGGCGGGAGGTAAACACCCCTCTGACCCATCACATTGCAGCCATGGAGGGGGCACTGACACCAGCTACCAGAGGGGCAACACTGCCTCTACTCTCAGCTTCTTGAAGTCCTGGCCAGTGAATCTGGCCCTGGGTCGCCAAACCGGCAACTGCTCCTGCTGGGGCTGCTGCTGCCTGGGCTGCTGCGACTGAAAGGGCTGAATCTGAAAGGTCTTCTTTTTCAGTCACTGCACTTTCTGGTCCTTTTGTGAGAATGTCACAGAACTGAAGGTGGCACTGGACTTTTCAGACCTGGTAAGATGCCCATCCACCACAAGGCTGTAAAGGTTGGGGCCCAAGAAGGGGACATCAGCCAATTTGTTCTGCATGTTCGCCGTGAAGGTGGAAATCAGCAGCCAGGCAGTGGGATGCATTGTGACAGCCGCTGCAATGGACCAGGTGCATGAGTCACTGATGTCCAAGGCTGTCTGGAGCTGTTGTATAGCTAGCACTTGACCCTAATGTCTTATCACTTTCATTGCTGACTGCAAGTCCACAGAAAGGTGAAGGAGGGCATGGTCGAGGGCTCCCATCAGGGAGTGACCAAAGCTGGCCATCATCAAGCTGTACCACACCTGACAGAGACCCAGGGAGGACGCAATGTACAATTTCTTCATTGCGTGGTCCAATTTTTTTGACTCCTTGTCGGGGGAAGACCTTGCCTACATCACAGACATTGCCTGTCTTCCAGAGCAAAGAGTCAGCCAACAACCCTTCAGCTGAACGGTGGTCTGAGAAACCAGACAAGAAACCAGTAATGACTGCATACTTGCAGACCATATGAGCTGAGGGCACCACACAGGATGCCGGATGCTGCCAAAGCTCCAGTGCTAGTCTCAGGATGGCCTCCGCCACCGAGAAGGTGATCCTCGAGAGTCATCCCTGTCCAGTATTTCCATAAGGGGGTACATAGCCCGTTTCTGGGTTGGTTCTAAGGGGATCTCCACAGACTCAGAGATCATCAGGAGCATAGTCCCAATGGACACCATCCCATGGTTGGTGGTCAGTTCTTCAGCTGAGTCATGGTCGAAGCCAGGAGTCCTCAATGACTTTATGGAGGACCCATTGGAGTCCAAAGACTTCTAGAAGATGACCCTCAGCTGCTTCACGCAAGGTACCACTCTGGACTTGTCTGAGTGGGTAATCTCTACTGACAACCAGTTTGGCAAGCCAGGAACCAGATGGGAGGCCTTGGTAGGGGCTCCCTGCAATGGCTGCTGGGGCAGTGGTTCCACTGTAATTGGGGGAGAGGTCGGCATCAGAGATACTGGTTACAGCAACCCTGGAGCGGGCTAGACTAGGGGGTGCCCTGGGAAGTACCAGAGTCTGGGGAGGGAGCCCACCCTGCCCAAGGACCCATTGCTGCCACATCAGCTTCTCCTAATGCTGACGCAGAGTGAGACAGAACCTCTCCTTATAAAAAGATGAGTAGGAGGAAGAGCACTTTTGGTGCTGCCAGGCCAAAGATCAAGCATGAGAGTATAAGGAATCCCTCGATCACGATCTCGACTGAGACAGGGATCGCGACTGATGACTTGAACATTGACAGTGAGGAGAGATGGGAGGAGGGGTCTTGTAAATAATATGGACCAGCTCCTGCAGCTAGACCCTGGAGGGAGGCAGCTCCGGACAATGGACAGCCGAGCTGACTGACTGCTCCTGACCCTCTTGGGAGAGAGTTGAAAGGATCAGAGTCACGGAGATTGAGTCATCCTCAACTCCCTCAGACAATGGGTTGACTGGGCCAAGAAAAGTCTCAACCATCTGGTCTGCTGTGTCATGGCCAACAAGTCCAACAAAGGTACCATGGAGCTAGTGGTCTGGCCTTCAACCAAAATAGGCTTGGCTGAAGCCAAGCACATCATGGCTGTTGAACGGCTGAGGGAATTGCAGGAGCAGGAAGAGTGTACACATTCCCAGTCCCATGACCACCGGCAGGATTTTTTTTACATTTTTTCTTACCACTATGGGAAGGGCCCTAGCTGAGGGTCTGGAGGGAAATGCACATCTCCCATAACATCCCCATGAATGATGCTCCAATGCTGACCCCAGCTGGGAGCAGTGCTGATACTGAGGAGGCTCCCATTGCAGCTTGGGCTGGTGCCTCTTTCATGGCCTTAAGCTGGGCCACTGAGGCTACTGCAGAGGACATTACCTCCTGGGTGTTTTCTGAACAAGTTGGCGGGTCCTGTTTGGCTAGCCAGCTGAGTAGGAGACACATGTAGCAATCCTCTAAAGATGAAGGCAAAAGCGTTTTGCAAAGACCTCAGGTCTCAACGTTGTACTCTCCCCTGAGACAGTAGATGCACAACATGTGTGGGTCCATCCAGGACATCTTTTGGTTGCACTGAAAGCAGCACCTAAATCCCAGACCAGACTGGACTTACCCTCGATGCATGGTAGCATGAGGCATAAACTGAGAAAACTACTAATAAACGAAAACAAAATGCCACTGGTTCACTTGTGATCACAGGCCTACACTGCGCGCACAAAGCAATAGAGGAGACCTGACTCTTCCATTGGAAAGGAAGTTCTAACATTAAGAGGGAGAGCAGAGGAGTATAACACCCCAATGGGAGGAAGGAGCTTAGCTTGAAGACATTACAGCTGAATTTAAAGGGAAAGGAAGGCTGCCAGAGTGTGGATAGTGTACCATATCTACGCCCATAGAAACATACACTTTTTATGCCTGCTCCGTGGTGCCTGGCAATCGCCTGGCACGCTGGTGACCCGGGTTCGCCCCCGAGCCTGAGACATCAGGAGCGAAAGCCGGCAGGCAGGGCTCAAGAGCATCCCTTGGATGCTCTCCTCTCGAATGGAGGGGGGGGCATGGAAGCATCGCCCTTCAGCGGCTCCTTGTGGCTGGTTTCTGCCTTGCACTTTCCGGCATGGATGACCACACGCTGCATGCGCAAGTATGAGGACATTGCAGCGTGCCTCCTAAGGGGTGGGGGAAACAGAAAATCAGGAAAATGGCTACCCATGCTGGCCAGATGATGGCAGCCAACCTCCCTTGGCCGTGAAGCTGGAAGCCCTCTGAAAGGCCCAAAGCCACTGGACCAAGATGCAGTAAAGCTGGAAGGTGCCTCGCGATCTCCCTCCCAGATGCCATGGAGGCCCCCATGATGAAGGGACACATCGGGACAGTCAGGCAGTGAGGCAGCAGATAGCACATTGGAGGAATGGTGGAGGGTGAGGCTTGGCTGCCCGAAGGAGTGGGCGGCTACATTGACAGGAGGGGATGAAAAGAGTATGCAAAAAAAAAAAGTTCACTTTTTTAAAACTTTGCAGGTCACTTCCTATATGGGGCCAGTATGTAAATGCAATACTGACACCACGTATGGCAACTGACCTGTAATTTGTATGTTTTCTAACCTCACCACCTTCCTGTTTCTCCTACCATTCATGCAAGAGGCTGCAACCTGGTTCATGAGAGCATGTCATCAAATTACAAGTTTTGAGGTGAGACTGCAGGGCTCGGCAGCTGCTTGGCACATATAGGGAAGTTACAAGCTCAACAAAGATATGTAAATAATTTACAGTATAATTAATAAAACAAATCAAACACAGTTAGCTGTTACATCCGCCGGATACTTGATATTAGTTGCCTGCAAGACCCTAGTGAGCAGTTCTTTAACTACCTAAGTACACCTCCTCCACACATCTTTTAAACAGGAGCCTAAACAACCTCCAGCAGACAGCACATGAATTCTTATTTATTTATTTCTTTCTCAGATTACAATACCTTTGAGTCACAGGCTCTGTTACAAAGGTTCCATGTCAGGTAAAAGACAAACACAGTTAAATAGTAAGTTACAAAAAACAGGTAAAGTGAACCATGCATGATAGACAAAATAAAGCTCAAACTTAAGGAGAATACAGAATAACAATGCAGCCAGGCAAAGGTTATGTCATGATAGAGGGGATGTAGAATAGGAGGCGGGGGGATATAGGAAGGGTAAGACAGAATAGGAAGCTTAGATCACTGGGAATGGGGACAGAGGGAGAGGAGGGAGAAAAGAGGTCCAGGGGCTCAGTTTCACAACAAATGGGGGTAGCTTAGGTCAGACAATTACACCTGCACTGTGTTGCGAGGTGCTGGTGAACTTAATGGGGCCGATCTTGAACTGGTCGTGGAGTGATGGTGGGAGGTCATTTGGCCAACTTGGTGATCTATACTTGAAGGAACACTGTGCCATGGAGTTGCGACAAAATGGGACTTGGTAGGCCAGGTTAGACATTCCACAGGTGAGATGAGGGTGCGTTACCTGGTTAAGAAGCTTTTGGAAGAATGGAGGGGTTAGACCAAAATGGATTTCTTTCACAAACAGACAGGTCTGATACTTTATATAGCCCTTAAAGTGTAGCCAGTTAGATCGAGCATACAACTCACAAGTATGAGTGTGTCTATGTGCCTCAGTAGCTAGTCTGCAGGTTTTATTAAGGGCTATGCTGATTCTTTTAAGCATGGTATCCATGGCAGTATCACAAATAATTAGCCCATAGTCCATTAAGGAGAATACTGAACTGTTGATTACTATGGAGGGGGCTTCAGGGGTGAGACAGTGCGTATGCCTATATAAGAGACCAATCCTGGTGTTTACTGCCTTAGCTAAATGGTCCACATGGGTGACAAACGACATGGAGGTATCTAGGGTTATACCAAGGTATTTGAACTGCTGGACCTGTTCAAGGGGTGAGTTAAGATGGTTAATGATGGTCAACTGGTGTAGTTTGTTCCTACTGTGAGGACTAGCGAAAAGAACAGATTTTGTTTTTTTTGTAATTATGAAGGAGTCTGTGGTCAGAGAACCATTCCTTGACAGCAGAGAATTTTTGTCAAATAGGACTGCCAAACTTTGCAGATATATTACACATGTGTATCATAAATTATTATATTAGGGCTGGAATATATTCTTTCCAGATTTCCATGGACAGGTAGTCTTTGATCTGGAATTGTTATCTGAAAGGCAGCATTTCCATCTAGAAATGTAACTGCTGCATTTGCTGGGTTTGCCTTGATGGCAGCAGTGAGCTCTCTCAGCATGTGCATCATGCCCTGAGGAGAGGGTGAGGGTGTTCAGACAAAAAAAAAAGTCAGGCAGAGCGAGAGCGCATCACTGAAGTGGGGGGGGGGGGAGCTGTGAGCTAGTGCATGGCAGAAAACCATAGATTCATACCTTGTGTCCAGAGTTTGGAAGTCCCGGCATGCCAATACAACCCCTTCTTCTATCCAGTGATTCGACTGTGCAGCCCTGAACTGTTTTTCTCCACCACGCCTGCTGCCTTCCTCCTCTATGCACTAGTTTTCATTGTAACATGTATGCCCATCAGCTTGTGTGGCTATGTGTGTGCTAATAAGAATAAGCTGGAAGGTAGAAAGCAGCAATGGTGAGCAGGTGAGCATCAAAGTCCCACCAATTCAGAGAAGCAGGCAGCACTGGTGGCATGGTGCAATGTGCAGCACATCAAAAATTAGGGCATATCATTTCCTCAGCTCAATGGAAACTGTGTAACTAAGTTTTAAAGTTGGAGGATGGTAATGATCTTTATAGTTTTGGTGGCGTAACAGTATGGAACAATCAGTGAGGGAAAGAGGCATTCATTACTTGTGCTGGGGAGCAAAAGGCAAGGTGACTGTAGAAAGAGCGAAGGGGGCAAGTGAATTAATACTCTAGACAGAAAAGAAAGACAGCATGAGAGAGAGAATCTAAAGAAATAAACCAATTCAGCTAATCTTGACATGTGAGCAGAGGACAGTAGATAAACATGATGGCACAGGTTGCAGAAACAGAAAGAAAACAGAAGACAAGAGAGTGACCGCAGCTACCATAAACACAAATGAAAAAGTAAGAGACTGGGACAAATAAACTATGTGTAGCCACAATGGATACCAAACCCCTTATAGTTCTCTGATCAATGAGTGTTTCTGAGAACAAACTCTGGTCAAAGCAAATATGGCTGCAACAAGCAACACTGGTATTGATGCAGCTGGAAAAGTTAGAGGCTACTTCACACTTGAGGAAAGCTGAATATTTCATCAATGTGAGAATAGGTGCAGATGTGCATGGCCCTGTGGACCGTGCACTATGGGAATTCTCTGTCTGCCTACAGAAGTACAGGGCCTGGCACATTCACTCTTTACACTTTAACTCTTCATACATTCAGTACACATTCACGCTTCACAAAGTCACTCTTCACACACTTTTTTTTTTTTTAATTCTGACCCCAGATTTTCAAGATAGTCATTTTATGACTGTCTTTATAAACATAATATACAGCATTTATAGTATGTTGGCCAACATGTCATTTTGTACCACAAGTGTAAAAAGATATCTTGTCCAAGATTAAAAAAATGACACTGGTCATGTTTATAAGGTGGTGTAGAAAAATGGGTATTTGAATGTCTGGAGTCAAAATATTGAAAATTAGCAAACATAAGAGTGATCATTGAAAAACTGCAACATTCAGTCATAACCTGGATATTTTACCATATTTGCACACCAAATTTGGAACATAGCCTTCTTACTACTCCAACTCATAAGCTCCATAGGTGAACGTTATCAAATCCCCACTGAAATGGGATTCTGTGCCACCAAAAATGTCATTCCATACCACAGGCGCGAAAACACATTTTGACCAGGATTTGAAAAATGACAGCTGTCTTGTTCGTGAGGTGGTGTAAAAAAATGGCTATGCTGAAAATTTGGGGTCAAAATATACAAAGTTACTGAAGTTATAAACGAGTGTAAAAAAGTTTGTGTACACTCATAACTTAGTCATTTGTACACATTTTGACCTCAAATTTTCAACACAGGCTTCTTGTGATTCCACCTCATGAACAATGACGTTGAAAATGTTCTTTTGCCATATTTCCGAGAAACATACAAATATGGGGATGGCAACTGGAAGGCTGGGGTGTGCACTAGACACCAGGGAAATATTATATACCTATAGGAATGGCAATAGGAGGGTGGGGGGTGCCACTAGATACCAGGGAAACATTACATAAATACCGGGATGTTGATCGGAGGGTGGAGGATGCCACTAGACATCATTGCAACATTATACAAGTAAGGGGATAGCAGTCCAGGGGTGAGGATGCTGGTAGACACCAAGGAAACATTATATAAATATGGGTCCAGCAATCAGAGAACAGGGGGTACCACTTGATACCAGGAAAATATTACATATATAAAGTGAACAGTGATTGGAGGATGGGGGTGCCACAAAACACCATGGAAACATAAATATGGGGATGGCAGGGAGACTTCCACCTACTTGGAATACAATTGCTAGTTCCAAACTCGGAAGTTAATCAAATGTGAGTGCAGAGCAGGAATACTGTACAGTGTGCCGGGCTGGGGGTGGACAGCACTGTGGTCAATGGAGAGGACCGCATGTGCTTCAACTCCTCTGTGGAAGGGCACAGTCTAGGTATCCGGTCACAGACTTCCAGATCCCCTTCTTTCTCTGTGTAATAACAAGACATCAGCATAGCTCTACCATGCAGCCATAAAAATAAGAGAGCTCCAGCTGAATCTGTCAGGAATGTAATAGGGCCTGCCTGAACCACTTTTATTTTGTCTAACTACTAGAGGTGAAACTAGAAATTGTGCATCTGTCAGAGTTGCTTTGTGCATGTCTATGAGTCTGTTGGTCTGAGTAGACTGTACATGTTTGTATTGTGTGTTGGAAATCATTGTGTGAGTTGATTCACTACTCAAGAAAACAGTCAAATTTAATCAAAAAAACTCCTAGTAAATAAGACTCATCTTGTGTCACTGGTGTGTGTGTGAGAATATCAGATACAAATTCATTATTTATTTGTTGTTGTTTTTTTATTACCACAACTACATTAGCAAAATTATACTCTAAAGATGTGATTTGTACTCATTCTTAATTTGGCTTAACTCACCTCACAAAATTTGTATACAAAATATACATTTTTTTGTTTTCATTGAAGAGTCTTTCAATTTCAGTTCACAGAAATGTGCCATGTTAATTTTTTAATATTTACTGGTAAGTGTCAATAAGCTTACAAACTCCATTATACACACGTGTGAATAACAGACCATGTATAATGGAGTCTGGTTAACCACCTGTGACAAAGATTCTCAAAGGAGCTTCCATGCCAGCTAAACAGCTTTACCACTGTCTGTACTCACGCTTGCAGCTTGCTCGCTCTGTCACAGAAAAACCGCCAGCATGAAGGACTGAGTTTTCCTCAACAAAAATTGCAGTGTACTGAAACCGTGTTGCAGTTACAAGTAGCCAGGTGAATGCTTCCGATTTTTTGTTTCGGCAAGTTGTTCTGGCTGAGTGGAGCAAACAGATTAAGGAAAGTAGGTAAACTGTGTTTCTTTTTTTTTAAAGGGAAGTGTCATTTTTTAAAAAGAAGCTCTGATTTAGGTTTTTAAATTGAGATCTGTTTCATGTGCTTCTGGAAAAGGCTGATCGCCAAGGAGCAAGCACGTGGTGAACTGAGTCACAGAGCCAGCACTACTGAAGCTGCTCACATTAAATTAAATTGCTTTTTTTCCCATTCACATTTTTTTAATGGTACTGAGTTCAGTTGTGAACAGTGCCAGACTTCCTGGAGAACACAAGTGCGGTTGGGGGGTGGAGGATGTGTGGGAGCGATTTTTAGGATTAGTGGAAACTGCCTGTAACAGAAAAAAAAATTCATAACCCAAAGAACCAGTAAATATCAAAAATAAAACATGGGGAAGTGCTTGATCTCAGATTTTATGCACACCCTTGCTTTGTGATGTCTTGATACACCCCCGGGCTCCGCCCTCGGGGTTTATGGGACATCACACACCTCGGGTGTGCATAAAATACTCGTTATACACACTTCTCCTTGAATTATTCTATATTTTAATTATTTACTGAAAACTGGTAACTGGTAAAGACATACTGAGCAAAGGGTTAATTTTCAGGTGCGACCCAGTGTCTAGGCTTTCCTAATGTTGCAGAAGAGCTCATTCGACCTGCTGCAGACACTCAGTGTATTTTGTTTTTAACATTTCTGTGTGGAAAGGAAATGTATGCTGTGACACTCACATTTCCAGAGGAAATGTACCACCAAGGTCATTATTTTAAGCCCTGTATATATTTATATTAAGATACTGTATAACAATATGCATATAATGGATTTGAGGTCTTCTCTACTGGAAAATTGGCATGGATGGAGTTTTATATGACTCGATCAATACTTCACAGAAGCCCACCTACTGATTAGAGCTGTGCAAATACCTTTTTTCAAATATTCATCCAAATAGTATTTCTGGCCTGGGTATTCAGTATGATAGAAGAAATTCATTCATACTTGCCATAATTTCCTTTTCTGTTAGCTCCAATGTTGTCAATGGGGAGTTAATACATATCAAGGCATAAAACAGGCAGGTTTGCATTGTAATTTGCGACCCAAAAAATGGTAATTGCTACTCAAAAGTGGGTTTGATTAGGAATAATTGCAAAACAATATGCCGGATGGAGCTGTGGCTCTTTGGCAATTCCTGTATACCTCCCCCCATCAGTATTTTGATTCAGGGGCCGCCACTTGAGTTTTCACACCACCCCAGAAATGCAGAGCACGTGGGAAGAAACTGGGGCTAGCCACCAGCATCTGTGGACTGAATCTGAATAGGCATCTAGGTAAGGGGTAGTAGATCTCTGGCTAGCAGGGTTGTTGTTTAGCTATGGAAAACCTGTAGCAACTTGTGATGGTTTTGGGTATGTCGCATCAGTACTGTGAGCCGCGGTCACACTATTTGGTGCTACTTTGCAGCCTGTGTTTGTTTGCTTTTGGGGTGTGTGTGTGTTTTCTTTGTTTTGTTTACAGTCCCTTCCAAGAGTTCTATCAGACAACTGCTGAGGAGGTAGGACACATAGTGTAGCAGCAAGGCCCTGCTGACTGAGCTCCATGGCTGAGATTTTTTCTGGGGGACGTCCCGAAGTGGATTAAGTGAGTGCATTGCAGAGAAGAAAGGGGCAAACATTGTCTTTTGTGCTTATTTTGTTGACACAGATAAAGAAAATATTTACTTTTGTTATAATGTAGTTAAAAATAACCATTATTGAAAATTGCTCCTCAAACACCGGTGATTGTTAATCAATATTTGTTTGAATGCTAATCAAGTTCCTGACACTAGTTTATGCCTTGCATACAGGTAATGAACACCCCCTTTGGGGTAGTGATACAGCCCAAAGCTGTCAGAGTATAGCCATGTGAGCATTCCTAGATCACCAGTTCCTCAGTCACCTTTGTCCACACAGTACCCATACATGCACACGCAACCAGTAAACTCCAGCATGCCCAGGTCAGTGTACCCTTTCTTTAACCTAACACCAACAATTTTAACATGCAAATAATTTATTACATTATAAAAGGTTCAATTAATGGCCTACCACATTTTGGAGCTCTGGCTGTAGGATTCTTGCGGACAGATTCTTCTGTCATGCTCCTTAAGTGTCCGGTCAATGATCCTTTGACAGGAATGGCATGCTGGTAAAAACTCTTATAACATAAAGAATTTAAACAGTTATAACACTGAGTATAACTGAAGAGGACAAGTTAAGCACTAACCTGTAACATTGAAGCACTGCAAAATACTCAAAAATCGTAACCTGTTAACCTGAGTGCCTGGCAAGTCTGATAAAAGTTAAACATTTCCATTGTTAGCAGATAATTCCAGATAACCAGCTATAATCACATACAAATCTTCTTTGCTGAAATTTAAAATCCTTAGATATACTAGACAGTATTCTAAATGAAGTGAACTCCCTCGGTTTCCCCAAAAATACAGTAAGTTGGGTAAAAAGCTACCTAACAAATAGGCCACAAATGGTTAACTTAGGAGATGTTCTGTCTAGCCCCCTTAAAAGTTTGCTCTGAAATACCCCAAGGGTCAATACTGGGACCACTTCTGTACTCAATCTTTATAAACCCTCTGCTAAATGAGCAATACACCAGTAAGAGTATTATGTATGCAGATGATCTGATACTATTTCACAGCAATAAAATCCCTGTTAAACTGTCTTATATGTTAAAGAGGGACTTCTCCTCCACTGCCCATTGGTTCGCACAACAAAGGCTACTTGTTAATGACAAAAAACAAACAAACAAAAAAAAAAAACAAGAGTATGATGTTCAGATCCAAACACTGGCTTCTAGATGCTCTCCTTCCCAACTAGACCTCAGTATTCAATCTCCAGATGGATCCTTGCTAGAGTAAGTAAAAGACTATAAATATCCAGGGGTTACTCTTGACCCCTCATTAACTTTCACCACCTACATTGACTTGGAGGTAAAAAAGGTCAACCAGCAACTAAGGGTGTGCTATCACCTTAAACACCTCCTGTCCCAGGATAGCAGTAGGAAAGGGCACCAACCTTTCCATTCTAGAACACTGCTTCCCAATAATACCCCTCACATCTCCTCAGCTCCTTAGCTGAATGAATTCAACTTATAACAATGTCTGCAGATGTGTTGCCAAAGCCCCATTCTGCACCCATCATTGGCAACTATACCAGACTATTGGTTGGCTCTCCCCACAGGATCGTAGGAAGCTGCTGTTGGGCTCCTTCACTTTCAAGACTCTGCATATGGGGACTAGATCTCTACTGCAAGGTATGCTAAACCTTAAAATTAACAGGCGAGAACTATGGTCTTCTGCTAGCTGTTTACTTGTTCATCCTAGGATATTCACTGACATGAGTAGGAGAACCTTCTCCTATGCTGCACCTAAACTCTGGAATTCCCTACCAGACAATCTTCATTCACTTGCCTCAACTCCTACCTTTAAAAAGCACTTCCAGGAGGCACTATCAACCAGCGCTCTGTGTAAATGCAGAGCCTAACCCCCCTATTATTGATAATCTGGCTTTCTGTCTAATTTTATGGATCTTTATAATATTGGGATCCACTGCTTGAGGGGAAAGAGAGCTAAATATACTTTGTGTTGATACTCTTACTACGTTATGTTTTTTCTTGCTACCCTAAAGTTGTATATTACCTTACATAAATGTACTAATGACCTGTGTTATGTTCACTGTTGTAACTGTAACCTCATGTACTCTGTGCCATCTAAATGGCCCGGGTCATGCCTGAAAATGGTACCTGGGATCAGTGCACTTACCCAGTTGTCAAATAATAAATAAATAAAATATTCTCCAATAGGAGCCAGTGGCTCTCAGGGAAGCCCCATTAAAAATGGAGTTAACAGAAAAGGAAATTACAGTAAGTATGAAGGAATTTCACCTTTCTGTATTGCTCCACTTTGTCAATGGGGAATGGGTTCTAGGGAGTTAATACACTTGGATTCTAACAAGCATTACCCATTCTCAGTCTGGGTTGGAGAGAATACATTGGTGGAGTTTTGAACAACCAATTTGAAGCGCTTAGCAAATGTATGAACAGGGACCACGTTGCCACTTTGCACAACTCTAACAGAGATGCGGCTTCTCTCTCTGTCCAGGACTTAGCAAGAACCCTGGTGAAATGGGCATTGATTAGAGCAGAAGCTTTCTTCTTCTCAGTTGCACACATCTTAGTGATGCAAGCCTTTACCCACCTAGCCAAGGTGGCCTCAGAAACCTCCTGCCCCCCTTTTTTTTACCACTCCAAAGAGAAAACACAAACTCTCAGATTTTGTAAGCTCTTTTGTTCTCTTTAGGTAAGTCTTGACTGTCCTGCACAAATTCAGCTTGTGAAATTCATTCTCTTTTGGATTTTCTGGCTTGGACAGAAAGACAGCAGACAGACCATTGATTTACATGAAATGCTGCAGGGATCTTAAGCACAATGGCTGGGACTGTCCTCAATACCACCTTATCCTTATGCATTATAAGGTAAGGATCTTTATGGGACAGGCACTGATGAAAGGGGTTCGAGGGGTGCCCTGCACAGAGTATTCAACATCAGGTTTATGTCCGATGGTGGAACTGGGGGATAGAAATGATGGTTGGCTTCTGCTGACTGCTGTAAGGAAATGGGTGACATCCAAGTTGGTTCCCAGGGATGAACTTGTGGATGTTTCAAGCGCTGATCCAGTGCAGACACCTCACCTTGCAGAGTGCTCTATGCAAGACCTGTCTACCCTGTCTGTAAGAAATGCAATATGTGATGAACCACAGCCTTAGATGGCCTAATACCTATCTCTCTCTCTCTCTCTCTCTCTGGCCCAACCACCCAACTAGAGATGGTATTCCACACATGGTTGTAAGTTGCAGATGCAGAAACCATTCTTGAAATCATTAAGGCATCCACTACCTTCTTGGAGAAACCCTGCTTTAACAGTCTCCACCTCTCATGAGCCAGGCTGTTAACTGCATTGCATCTGGATCTGAATGCAGAATGGAATCTCAAAAGAAAAAGCCCCCCAATCCCTGAAGCAAAAGAGGAAATGAAACCTTTTGAGCTACATTCACCAAGTCTGAGAAGCATGGCCTTCTTGGCTCCTCTGGGTCTGGGTCTATCAGAAGGAAGCTTCATCTTGACCGTCATATCCTTTGAGTTACCTTGGGAAGTAGCAGTACTGGAGGGAACAAGTAAGCTCTGAGAAATTCCCATGTCTGGGGCAGAGCATCTACCGCTTCTATTTGAGGACACCAGTATGGCTGAAGAACCTTGGTACCTGAGCATTTTCCTCTAATATGAAGAGTTTGACTTGAACAAACCTTCTGTACATAGGCTGGAATACCTTTGTATTCAAAGTATAGTCCCCTGGATGAGCTGCTGCCTAACTCAGCCAATCGGCCTGCACATTGAGTTCCCCTGCTAGATCAACTGCCGAGAAGGTCCGAAGTTTTTTCTCTGCTCATAACAGAACCTCACTTGTTTCTGCTAGTATTCTCTGGCTTCTTGTGCTTCCTTGATTGTTTATGTATGCCATGGTGACAGTGTTTTCCGACCTTACCTTCACAACCCTGAACTACACACGACTGTGAAAATTAAGCAGGGCAAGGAACACTGCCCTCATCTCCAACACGTTTATCTGAATCTGTCACTCCTGGAAGTTCCAGATCCCCTGAATCGGGAATTGGTCCAAGACTGCTCCCCATTCTGACAGGCTGGCACCGCTCAGAGTCAGTTCCAGTGGGACTTTCAATAGAGACCCCTTGCTGAGATTCTCAAGGTTCTCCCACCAAGCTAGCAATTGCAGTATCAATCGAGATAGCGGGATCAGGGCCTGGTAGGTGGTAGACTTCTGAGGTTGGCAACCAGGCCTCCAGCATTTTGTTGTGGTGAGGCTGCATAAGCAACCAAGTCCATGACACTAACTCTCTTGCTGCAGTCATCAGACCTAGAATCTGGAGAAGCCTGTGAGCCATACCTCTCAACCTTCCTCATCACAAATCGGGGAAAAGGCTTAAAATGATCAGTGAACAAATGACAAAATCAGGGACACATCTGAAAAAACAGAAATATTAATTCCAGAAGCTGTGTACAACATGTTTCTTAGTATGAATAGCATTTTCTTAATGAGAACTAGACTAACACCCAGGGCTAGAAATAATGTTTTTGAGTTGCCTGTCCGAGGGACAGGTGGGACATAAATTTTGCCTGTCCCACAAAACTTTTGCCTGTCCACACTATTTTTACATAATTTTTTTCACTCTCTGTTCCCCTTCTGCACAACTGCCTTGTTTCAGATTTTTTTTCTTGTTTTAATAATCCACTGCAGGGTGTGGGTTATGACGGGATTTACCAACTTCTGGTGTGAAGTCAAGTCACTGGGCCTTCGCCCTCATGACCAAACTATACCAGAAGTAGGTAACTCCCACTATAACCGACACACTACTGTGGATTATTGCTTCAATGAATAGGAAAGCACCCAGTGCCCCAGTCCTCCAAGCTGTAGGTAAGAAGCAGGACCCCACAAGAAACAAGATGTTGCATCTCAGCTGGGCTATCCTGGATAAACTAAAATGAAAAATAAAGAACGTTTTGAGCTCTCCAACAGAGTACTGTACTTTTTTATCAAGATTTTATTCTCCACAGTAACCTGGCTGCCATGGGGAAGGGAGTGTCTGCCAACTTCTCTGCATCCTCTGCTGTACTAATGCTTCAGTGCTTTTGGAGTTGGGCAGGTTGTGGAGAATATATCCTTCCCTGGTTTAGTGTTGAAGGATGTTTGGCAGTGGTAACTCTTACACAATACCTGTAACCTGTCACACTATGATTTCTTTCTCAGAATGTAAAAGTGCATATGTGAATAAATGTACTTTTACATTCTGAGAAAAAAATCATAATGTGGCAGGTTACAGATAAGGTATTGTACAAGTGAACACTGCCAAACATCCTTGAACACTAGAGCAGGAAGGATATATTAAACTCCCCAAAAAAAGCACTGAAGCACTAGTACAGCAGAGGATGCACAGAGAAGTTGGCACACTCTCCTTATGGCAGCCATGTTATTGTGGACAATAACATCTTGATAAAAAGCACAATATGATGAGAGCTAAAAAAAAATAAAATGTAAAATTACATACTTGACTTTCACAGGCTATTACAGTGTACACACACTGTACCTCTTCCAGCAAAGCTGAAACTGCAGTAAGGGTATAAGTCTGTCATGCTATACAGTCCCACTGAAGACAGCTAGATCCTTCCCCCTCCTTCTGTATGCTGCTCAGCTTAGACTGCTCATACTTAAACTGGCTTCCTCTGATTAAATATTTCCAAACTTCTCATCATTGTTTGAGTACTTCCCCACTCTCTCTCTCTTCATGTGCTCTGGTGTCAGTTTACATACTCCACCAGTCCCCACCTCTCTTTACATGCACTCACTGTAAACGTAGTCGTATCTTTTTCTTTTACTCTCAGTAACAAAATGAATTTCAGCTATCCAGCACGTTTTGCTTATTCACACCCCTTCCCTTTTCTGCTGACTGACCTGTCCGTATCCAGTTTCAGCTCTCCATCTTTTGCATATTTCCCGTCCCTTCCATTTTGTGCTTGTTAACTCGTCCTCATGAAGTTTCAGCTGTAGGAGTTTGGCTTTCCAGCAGGCGTTTACATATTTCATGCCCTTTCCCTTTCTGCTGCCAAATCGACCTCGCCACATCCCATTTCGCACGCTGGCGTGATTTACTTATCATGGAGTGCAGACACACAAGGAGCTACTAGGAGCGCCTTAACTTGCTGCTCTTAAAGCCGCAGGTGCCAATTACCAAAACAGAAGCGCAGATTAGCGCTCAGCGCCCCCTTATTTCGAGCCCTGTGGTGCATCTTCAGATCATGAGGTCCTGACATCCCTTTTTCCTAAACAGAGTGCCGTGGTTGGGTCCTAGCACCCTAATAGGTGTAGCAAAGTTATAAAGCAGAACTGCCTGTCCAAGGGACAGGCAAACAAAATAAAACGCCTGTCCCAATGAAAAAACGGCTGTCCGAGACAGGCGGACAGCCGGTTATTTCGAGCCCTGCTAACACCAATGGCTGGCATTATTTTGTGATTCAAATCCCTACTCTTCAGTGACAGAAATGACAAATTTAGGAAGGACAGAAGAAATGTCTGAGGCAAAATCAGGGACAGCTGAGAGGTATGCTGTGAGCAGAAACTATCGACTGGCTTTTCAGCCATTGACCTCTTACTGGATGAAGAAAGGAACACTTTCCCCAGGTGTTCCAACCTGTAAGATGGGATCAGGGAGCTGTTCTCCTGATTGACAACCCAACTACATATCTCCAACCTCTCCAAGGTCCTTCACACCATCCTTTCCGCCATCTGAGCAGTCAGCACTCAAATGAGAAAGTCATCCAAGTGGGTGTACAGGTGAGGACCCGTCTGCCTCATCTGCACCACTAGCATGATCAGGATATTTGAAAACACCCTGGCTGCTGTCGCCAGGCTGAAGGGAAGTGCTCAGTACTGGAAATGCAGTCCCTGAATCAAAAAACCTCAGAAACCTCTGGTGCAGCTGGAAAATGGGGATGTGGAGATAAGCATCCTTCAGATCTATGGATGCTAAATAATCCCCTGCTTGAACGACCCATATGATGGAACACAAGGACTTCATCATGAAGGCTGTGTGGTGGAAAAATGCCCTCCTGACTTCTCGGGAACTACAAAATAAATTGAAAAGAATCCCAGGCCTTCCTCGTTCGGGGGAAACCGGGAGAACTGCCTCAATCTGTATCAAGTGATCTAAGGTCTGACTAAGCACCTGCCTGCTCACTGGATTTTGAGGTACCAGAGATTGCAGGAAATGACCCCTTGTGGGTACTGTGGAGAACTCTACAGTGCACCCCATTGCCAAAATCTCAAACACCCATGCGTCTCATGTTAGCTGGGCCCATCACTGACAAAAATTCTGTAGCTTTCCACCAACGCAAAGGGGGCAGAGATAGACCTATGTACCTTCACTGTGAGTTACTTCCTCTTCTTCCTGCAACTCCATTTCATCTACAGGTGAAGGATCCTCTGTTACTGTTACCTTTAAAGCTGGAATAGTCTCCCTTGTCCCTCTGGATTTAGAAATTCTGAAAGTATCAAAAACTGCCTCTGGACCACCGCTGCCAAGCAAACCCATGCCCTCTTGATGCTGGGGTAGCCTTCTGTTAGTTTCTGGATGAGGGCAGCTGCTCCTTCTCATCCTGGACATCTTTTAGGATATCATCCAGGTCTGGGCAGAATAATTATCCTCCATTACAGGATAGGCTGAACAGCCTTGACTTGAATGCCTGGTCTGTGACCTAGTGTTGTAGCCAGAAGCCCAGTATAGCCACCACAATATTGTAAGTGGAGTGGGCTGACAACCACAAATTGTACACCATTGCATAACCCAGGAAAGCAGAAGTCATAGACACAAGTTGCAAAATGTTTGCCCCCTCCAACTCTGGAGGGACGTAGCTGCCCAAGACTAAGACCCATGCATTTAATGATATGGAAAGGTGGATAAGATATCCAAAGATTTACACCATTCAGTGCAAATGCCTGCCTGCATAAGTGTCCACTCTCTTATCATTAGAGTCAGTCAGAGCCGATGAACGTTCAGTAGGTACGATTGTGTGCTTAACAAGATTATGCACAGCCTTATCTGCCAGTGGAGGAACCTCCCACTTCTTGGAGCTGTCCTCCAGGAATGGGTAACATCTCATCCTCAGACTAGGGAGCTGCTTGTGCTTATTTGGCCCATTCCTGTTCAATAATCTGGCTGCAATGCACGATGTTTGGAAAACACGTTGGTGCAGAGACTGAGGTGGACAAGATAGGATTCACGTCTAAGGACTCTATGACCTGCACCTCCTTCAGCTGCAAAGTCTAACAATCTTCTGTTATAAGATAAGAAAAAGACTTTGTATTAAACAGGGGAAGGATTGGAATCTTTTTCTTGGGCTCTGTCCACTCCCTCTCCTCTTCTTCAGAGGATCGTCTTCCTCATCTGACAGTATTATTGGGTCAGGATTTTCCCCATGCTCCCCCATATCCTCATCTTGACCTTCCATGGTGTCACGGTCAGGAGTTGCCTGCAAATCTGGCTGAGTAGTATCACTCTGTTCTGGTGCACCTGGACATGCCTGTATGGGCTCACTGACCAGAAGGACCTGCCTTGCTTGGGGTGTGATGACGGAAGTGTCCTGTGGGACATCAGAACTCAGCAACTCATTTAAAGGGACACCATTAACCCCCTTAGGCCTCAAGTTGTCAACTGATTAAAAAACACGTTATAATTGTTCACATTCTGTAGAGACTGCTGATTTAGCAGGTAGTTTGATTCCGATTCCTTTTTTCCTTTTAAAAGTAAAAAACAGACTACCCACTGTACTGCTGTTACCACACACAAATGTGTTTGCTTACATTCTTTGATCAATTTCCACTGCATCTTTCCAGGACTTGGAAATGCCCCTAACAAAATCTAACCAGTTGTGAACAGTTGTAATGCTGTGGGGGGACAGAAGACTATTGCATTATGAGTGGCTGTACTGTTTGGGGTGTTCCTAATGTTCAGGATGTATCCAATAAGTGTAGACCAAGGATCTGAAGCAAAACAAGGTTGGGTATTGACTGCACCATTCCCATACTTTACAGTTCCTATAAGAATGGGACCAGATCAAACAACCAACAACTTCAGTGAGTTTTAGAGAAGGTGAGCAATCATAAAATATGGGTTTTAAACTAGAAATAATATGATGAAAAAAAGGGTTGAGAGTGTCCTTTTAAGAGCAGCAAAAAGGATTTGTATAGCTCAGCCTACCACTGCCAGTTGATACCCAGATGCATCCCACCCACCCCCCACCCCCCAGCTTGGGGGTTCAGCTAAGGGGAACTGAAACAGATATGTTAGATTGCATTACATAAGTATGGCAGTAAGACCCTAATGGAGAGGGTCTCTTCATCCTCCTGTAGGTCTTACATCTGTTAAACATGGCAGGTCTCCAATAAGCCATGTTGCCACTTCCTAACAGCCAGTATCACAAAAGTCAAACCCAAACTGTATGCTGCAGCCAAAAATGTAAATGTAAAAACAGGGAAGGCAGTATAGTGCAGTGGTTTGGGGCTCTGAGCTGCAAATCTGGGGACCTGGGTTTGAATCCCACAGCCCCCACTTGCATACTATGTGACCCTGAGCGAGCCATTTACCTTTCATGTGCTTCCAGGTCACTCCTGTAAACAAGCTTTCAGTTTAGTGTGCTACTCAAGGTTAAACAACTTGAAAACAAACAAACAAACAAAAAAAAACATATATTAGGCCCCTAAAGTCCTGTGTTGCAAAAATACACACGAGGCCCTTGAGGCTGCTGCAACAATGAACAGGAGGAAGGCTACTAAACAAACCTTTTCAGACCAAAAACAGGAATACAGGCAAGATAACAGCCTAATACTGGAAGGACCAGGCACTGAATTGCTCTAATCTTTAAAGATCATGTGCAACGGTTTTTTACATATTTTTTATAAAAGCTTGAAAAGCTGAAATTCAAGTCCCTGTGTCATGATTAGTGTTTCCTAAAAATTTCATGCTGTTTGGTTTTGTGGTTTTCTTTAAATCAGCATTTGTTAACTTGCACTCCAGTGACTGAAAACAGTGGAGTTATTTATGTCCTCTCAGTCAAACTTAGAGTGTGATGACATCATTTTGGAGTATCTTGCTGTTTCAGATTCCCAATCAGAGCAGCACTCTTTACGGTTTGCTGAGCTCTCCATGGTTCTTACAAACCCAGTCTCTGGTTTGTGTTTTAGATAGATCAACTTAAAATATATCATTCTCTTCCTATGAAAAAGCTGATCATTTCAGTTTCAATACTGAATTAAAGTAGTGGAAATCTTTTTCTGTGAGAAATCAGCTTGTCTGTATCACAGCTCTGTTCTTTCTAAATAAACCTCAATTTTTTTTTCCAACTACGTAACACAGGGCTGCTTAATGAACATAAAATAAATCTAAATTTTGTTTATTCATGGAAACAGTTTGTCTTTGATGCAGCCTCCATAAATACAACCATGTAAGAACATTTTTTATTCATGTCAGATTGACAAACAGGTGCTTGTCACACTCTGCTACAGTATTTCAAGCATATGTTCTGTCAGAACTTACAAATTTCAGTTCTTTGGTGGTTTCTGTGTGAAAATAGATCATGCACGTGTATAACTAGAAACACTATGTGGCATCCCGATGTACTGTGTCTCTGCCTCACAGTTGAGGCAGCTGCAGTCTACTGCCACCAGTCCCCTGCCCCATAAGCCCCCTGCCTTCTGCTTCACATTCGAGGCTGCTGCACCCTGCTGCCCACTGTCTTCTCCCACAGAGTCAGGGATTGTGCACCCTGCTACCTCCATTCCCTGCCTAAAGAATCAGGACTACTGTACCCTGCCACCCCCTGCCCAAACAATTGGGGTTGCAGCACCCTGCTGCCCTCCCTCCCCACCCTCACAGTTAGGGATTCTGTACCTGTTGCCCTCTGTTCCTGTCTCCACAGTCAGGGCTTCTGTGCTAAGCCCTAGAGCATGGGTGTAGGCAGGCATACTCCAAGCACTCCATGGTGTGCAATTTTATTTAAGGGAGGTAGCAAATAGGCTCTGAACTGCTTCCTTTTTCCATGAAAACTAAAAGAAAATGCTGAACCTTTCTGTAATTTTATTCATAGGAGTCAAAATTAGAAGGACTGGTCACTGATACTCTCTTTGCATCCCAAGGACAATACAACTTTACAGACTCTGGGCTGGTATGTGGGTGTCTTAGGGAGCAATGCATGGCATTTGTATTTACCCATGCATGGCAACAACCACTGTCGTGAGATACAAAAGTTGTATTTATTGTGCCAAATGAGGCAACAAACATGGTCCTGGTGTACATTTGTATATTGTCTGGTTACACCCCCGCCCTAGAGTGCTAAGTTTCCTGTCTTCACAGCTGGGGCTGCTGCACCATGTTGTCCTAGCCACCAGAAGTGGGGCTTTTGCTGCATCCTGCTACCCATTTCCATTGCCCCAAATGGTCAGTGCTGCTGCACCATGTGTACCCCATCTCTCAGTCAGGCCTGCTATGCCCTGATGCCCCATGTATCCTGCCCCACAGTCGAGGCTTCTGCACCATGCTGTCTTCTATCCCCTGTTACCATAGACAGGGTTGCTACACCCTGCTCCTTTCTACACAGTTCGGGTTGCTGTGGCCTGTTGTGCTCTAGAGCCCCATGCCTCTGCAGTTAGGGCTGCTGCACCACACCGCCACTTGCCACAAGATTCAGGGCATTTTCTGCACCCTGTTGCATGCCTCCACAGTTGAGGCAGTTGCACCCCTGCTGTCCCCCTGCCGCCAGAGTCAGATCCTTTGCTATACCCTGCTGAGACAGGAACGGGGGGCAACACGTGCAGTGTCCCTGTGAAGGTGAGAGAGAGGGTAGCAGGGTGCAGTAACCGCAACTGTTCTGGAAGGGTGCAGCAAAAGAGTAAGGGCATTTGCTGCACCCTGTCCCCTGCCTGCGGAGGCAAGGGGCTCTGTGGTATAGCAGGGCACAATGGTGGCAGGGGACAAAGGACAGCATGGTGCAAAAGCCTTGACTTTGAGGCAGGACACAGGTGGGCATCAGGGTACAGCAGCCTTGACACAATAGCACAGGGTGCACATTGTGCAGCAGCCCAGCCCATTTGGGGCAATGTAAGTGCATAGTAGGGTTCAGCAGCCCCAACTGTGGATGCAGGTGACATGAGACTCTAGGGTGTAGCACAGCACAGCAGCCCTGACTGTGGAGATAGGAACAGGGGGCAACAGGGTGCCATGGCCCTGACTGTGGGGGTGGGGACAGAGGGCAGCAGGGTGTAGCAGCCCTGAATGTTCAGGCAGGATATTGGTGTGGCATCAGGATGCAGCAGCCATGCCTGTTTGGGACAAGGGATGTCGGCAGCAGGGTGTAGAAAAGGATCTGACTCTGGTGGCAGGGGGATAGCAGGGTACAACTGCCTCAACTGTGGAGGCATGCAACAGGGTGTAGTAAATGCCCTGAATCAAGTGGCAGCATGGTGAAGCAGCCCAAACTGCAGAGGCATGGGGCTCTAGAGCAAAGCAGGCCATAGCAACCCCAACTGTGTAGAAAGGAGCAGGGTGCAGCAGCCCTGTCTCTTGTGACAGAGGATTGAGGACAGCATGATGCAGAAGTTTCGACTACATTGCAGAACACATGGGGCATCAGGGTACAGCAGCCCTGACTGTGAGATGGGGTACAGATGGTGCAGCAGCTCTGCCCATTTGGGGCAACGGAAGTGGGTAGCAGGGTGTTGCAAAAGCCCCACCTCTGGTGGCTTGGGCAGCATGGTACAACAGTCCCAGTTGTGGAGGCAGGGAACCTGGCACTCTAGGGCTTAGCACAGCACAGCAGCCCTGACTATGGAGACAGGAAGATGGGTCAACAGGTGCAGCTTCCCTAAGTGTGAGAGTGGGGGGAAAAAAGGCAGCAGGGTGCAGCAACCCCAACTGTTTGGGCAGGGGGTGACAGGGTGCAGCAGCTGTGATTCTTTAGGCAGGGAATGAAGGCAGCAAGGTGCACAATCCCTGACTGTGTGGGAGAAGACAGTGGAGCTGAAGGCAGGGGGCTGATGGGGCAGGAACAGGTGGCAGTAGACTGCAGCTGCTTCAACTGTGGGGCAGAGACACAGTGCATTGGGATGCCACATAGTGTTTCTAGTTATGCACTTACATGATGTACAGTATTTTCACACAGAAACCACCAAAGAACTGACATTTGTGAGTTCAAACAGATGCCGGTCACACTCTGCTGCAGTATTTGAAGGACATGTACTGTTTGTCAATCTGACATGAAAAAATGTTCTTATATGAATGCATTTATGAAGGCCACATCAAAGACAAACTGTTTCTGTGAATGAACAAAATTTAGATTTATTTTATAATTATTAACTAGCCCTGTGCTATATAGTTAGAAAAAAAAAATCAGAGTTTTGATTAGAAAGACATGAGAGCTGTGATACAGACAAGCTGATTTCTCACAGAGAAAGATTTCCAGTACTTCAGTTCAGCACTGATACTGAAATGATCAGCTTTTTATGAGAAGATAATGATATGTTTTAAGTTGATCTATCTAAACACAAACCAGAGACTGGATTTGTAAGAAACTTGGAGAGCTCAGCAAATCATTAACTCTACAAACTACTGCTCTGATTGTTAATCTGAAACAGAACAGCAAGGTACTCCAAAATGATGTAATCACACTCTAAGTCTGACTGAGAGGACAGAAATAACTCCACTGCTTTCAGCCACAGTAGAGCAAGTTAACAAATGCTGATTTAAAGAAAACCACAAACCAAACAACATGAAATTTTCAGGAAATACTAATCTTGACACAGGAACTTGAATTTCAGCTTTTCAAGCTTTTATAAAAAAATATGTAAAAATCTTTGCACATGATCTTTGACAATGCTCTACTCAGGCTATCGTAAAACCCCACTGGAGGGGAGAGGAAGGGAGAGTCTGTCACCAGAAGAACGCGAAGGACAAAAGAAAAAAGAGAAAAAGATATTACTAGATGTCCCACAAGCTTTCTGACTATCCATGCCCCCCAAAACAAATAAGTTAAATCATTTACCTGAGGCACCAGGCTGATGGGATCGAAGTCCTCCACTGCACATCCTAAGTACAGTTTAGTGGCACATGGTGCCCAATTCATGCAGAGAAGGCACTGAAATTAATGTTATATGGCAGATTTTTCAGTTTGAAACATGCAGCTTAACAGGCACAATTTCTAAATCTGAGAGTGCTCCCTGTTGCCAGGTATTCCCAACCTACCTCCCAGTTGCACAATCCTTATCAGAAAATAACACATTAGTTGTAGACAGACGCTTCTTAGAGAGAGTGTCACCTATGCTGTTCAAACCCTCTAGTGGTAGAGCAAAGATTGGGGAATTGGTGATCTTGGAATGCTCATGTGCCCAAGGTTCTAAGCTGATTGACAGCTTTGGGCTGTACCACTACCCCTGTGGGGGTGTTCATTACCCATACACATTAACTCACCATTGACGATGCGGAGTGGTAAAGAAATTTGATATTTGGGTTGTTTAAAAAAAAAAAAAGGAAAAGGAAACAGCCCCCCCCCAGTCCAGTTACTTTAAATATATAAGCCGCCCTCCTCCACTCTCAGGTAGCACCTCAATCCCACCTCCCTCCCCCAGCACCCACATTTTGATAATTATGGGCATCTTAAGTAAAATTCCAACAATGGACAACTGGCAAAACCCGCCTACTTCCACAGATGGCTGCTAACTTTCAGTGCTTTGCAGTTCACTATAAGACATTGACTGTCCATCCCCCTTCCCCTCCGTTAGCAGTGGCTAACACTCTCATACCACTCTTAGCTCACCCTGCACCTAATTCTGAAGGGGGAAGAAGGTGGCCTAACACAACCATCCTCCTCTCACAACCTGTTAAGTTTTTCTTGAATGAGAGCACTTGTGCACGTGTTTGCATAGTGAAAACCAGTGGAATACATGATCAGTTGGTTTTACTTTGTGAGCAAGTGATGAGTGCTTTCATTCAGAAAATGATGGCCTGCCATGGAGGAAGGTGTGTTGTGTCAGTTGCCTTATTCCTTCAGAATTGGAGTCGTGTTGCAGGGTACGGGGGGGGTTGAGCGAAAGAGGGAGTACTGCTGCTACCACAGTGGGGGGGGACTGTGTTTTGTAGTGCACTGCAAAGCACTGAAAGTTGGCAGCCTGCCGGTGATGTGGGTGGGTTGTGCAGGTTGCCTATCATTGGACTTTATCTTAAAATGCCCATTATTATCAAAATGCAAGTGCCAGGGGGAGGACGGTATGAGTCGGGAGCTATCTGAAAGTGGGGGGAAGGGGGGCTTCTATAGTTAAAGGATCTGGGCTACAGAGGAGGGTGGGGGGCTGCTGGCTTTCCATTTGTTTTTTAATAAAAGATAGTATTTCCTGAATAGGGATGAATAGTGCTACTGTTCATTGTTCATGATCTGATAATGAATAATGCATTATTCATGATATTTGGAAAATAAATATTTGTTGCCTGCACCCCCTTACATCTCAAAGTGCAGTTGTATTTCTGGCAGGTTTCTTGCGATATCAAAGACAAACTACTGAGAAAATAACTCATTACAGCAGGTGAAGACTCACCTTATTACAAATTCATGGCTGTCAATCTCCTTTCCACACCCACTGTCAAGAAGTATCCCTGAATTTCCAACCACTGCACAGGTTTTGAATCTCCTGTTCTTCATTGGCGACACCTCAGGTAGAAGGCTATGAAAACTGTTTGAAATGTTGAAGGTCCAGCCTCGGTCTATTACATAGTGGATTTTAGCACCTGGTTTAATGTTGCTCTTGACAACAGAGACATCTCTTTCTGCATCCAAAAATCGAAGAATATCCTTCCTAGAAGGAAGAAGAAGACATATCAGTCCCTTTATAAAGCAATTCCTCAGATGTCTGTTTAAAAAAAAATGCCCTTAAACTGCAAAGCAAGGAAAATGTGGCAATCTAATTAAGGAACATTTATGTACATTTACAATTGATTTTAATTAAATATTTAACTTACAAATATCTGTGAATTTTATGCCTGATTTTCATTTTTGGTTTCATTGTATTTCTTAATTGATTTTAGTTGGCTAAATATTTGTGGTTTGAATTTTATTCTGTTTTATGCAGTAGGTGAGCACTGATGCACATTATTTTTTGTAATGGCGCCTGTGCCTATGAGGAAGGGCACCATAAATAAATAAAACTACTACTACAAACTATGGCCAGATTATGTATGACTTGAATATCATGGCTAGTAGTGGTGTACAAACTTCATTACATGTAATATAAAAAAAAACATATTGTAAATTGTTTACCTATAGTGCTTCAACAGCGCTAGTGCAAACGTCCCCTACAGCAACAGCTATAATGAAGACTGTCGGCATTGTAGCCATGGGGATGTCAGTGCACACAATCGGGGGGCTGTGCCCTGAACCCCCACCCCCGTAGAGGCTCCACCAACAATCTCCGGTCTCTAGGTTTCTAACTCTGAGTCGGAGTTGGACGGGGGGGGGGGAGAGGAGGGGGGCAAACACCCAGTGAGGCTGTCATGATCACCACAGAGACCATCACAGTGACGGGCAGATTTTGCCTGATTCCTGGCACTGTGATAGTCTTCGCCATCGGGGAGTCGCTGCGGTGACGGTATACCATTGTAAATACGGTTGCAATGAACAATGGTCATCCAAACATATCTTGCTAGACTGCTCATGACTTGTGAGTCTAAGATCAAAATCGTTAGGGCAATACTTAAGAGACTGCACATTTAGAACAAAGGAAGATACGTCAATTCTTCTCTTAAGCTCAAATCAACTGAGTATGACCTTTCCAGTTGTAAAATTTGCACTGGTTGCAGCTGGTCTGCAGCAAAGATGATACATTCTCCTATGTATATGAACATAAATGTGTTCAGTAACATTAATTATAAATCTAAATACAAATGTGAACGGGTAAGTATAAACACAAACATGAAAAAAATCAAACTATACTGTAAATGAATATAGAAAACATTATGAAAAGGAACAGGCATAGTTGATGGTGTTTTATGAATCAAATCATGGCAATGTATGTTGGTATGGAAAACATTTCTGCATATTTCTAAATGCATATATTCTGGAAAATAATCTGCATCTAAGTGGAGCCCTATATTTATGTAATACGTTTCTGATGTATTTTTATTACATATGTACTTTTTAAACTAATTTTATGTATGTCCAGCTCTTTAACCTATGCATGCATTTTAGTAATAAATCTGAATCTAGTTAGTGGGCCTTCCTGTGCAGCTGTAGAGCTACCGCTTGTGATGCCAACAACCAGGAGTGAAAGAACAGTTACATACTTCCCATAACAGTAGATCTTTGAGAGAATCTCCTTCATTAGGCCACACCTTTGGAACTACACCCGTGTCTGCGCTAGGACCACACGGAAAATTTTGCAAGTCAGAGGCCGCCAATGATGACATCAGGTGCCAGTGTCTACATAAATATTAGTGACCCCGTCTCTCCTCAATTCCCTACCGGAGATTATATTCGAGGACCTCTCTGTGGGGAACCAGGAGATCAGGCCAGTTCCCAGCATACCAGGTGACTACTGGAGCTAAAAAAGGCAGCTATGGATTGAAGCAATGCAGGAACTCTGCTGCCATGACCCAAAAAGAAGAGGGTGGGATGGCGTGGCTTGATGAAAGAGATTCTCTTGAAGATCTACTGTTACAGTAAGTACATAACTGTTCTGTCTTTGTGTATATCTCTTTCATCAAGACACACCTTTGGAACGATTCTCAAGCAGTACCAAAAAAAAATACTTACTGTCTGAGCAGATGGAACATATGTGTTCGTGACTGCAGGCCCTGTATCATAGAATCATAGAAATCTGATAGCAGAAAAGGACCCTCTGGTCCACTGAGTCTGCCCTTCTCCCCCTTACTCATCCCCTATGTCATGGGACCTCCCTTCCCCCCCCACTTGCCAACCCCATATGACTGCCCCATGCCCTCTTGAATCCCTCCACCATTTGACCCCCACCACTTCCTCCTGTAATATAGCCAGACCAAATCTTGCTCTTCTACAAGGCACTAGGCTAGATTCACGAAACTCACAGAAAACCCATAGCTGCGAGAAAAACTCGGCACAAGTGAGTTGCCATTTGTGGATCCACAGTTTTCCCGCAGCTGCAGGTATTCACAAAGGTGAAGCTGGATTGTGACCAGCTCCACAGTTTACAGCAGCTTGTGGGTAGTGTTGCCGGGGAAATCTCCACAGCTGCGGAGAACTGTTACGGCTGGTGGGACCAGCCATAAGATTGTCCACAATTGCTGCACTGTAGATAGCGACCTCCGCAGCTGTCGAGATTTCAGTTCTCAAATAGAGTTGCGGCGTGAGACTTAGTCCCAAACAGTTTTATGAATCAAGCCCACAATGTTCAGATTGTAATGTTTAATAAAGGTTTGATCAGTACTCCATGTGGCAGCTGCACAGATCTCATCAGCAGAAACATTACAAAAACAAGCAACAGAAATGGCCATGCCGCTTGTGGAATGACCACAGACCACTCCACGAAGTTCCTTCCTGTACTTCCTACAACAGAACATAATACAATGTACCAGCCATTTGGACAAGCATTGTTTAGACTTAGGGGCGCCCTCTTTCCCAGGGACAAACAAAATAAAGAGCTGAGAGGGGTTTCTGCAGTCCTTGATGCAATTCACATAATATCTGTGAATTCTGCGAACATCCTAAGTATGCAGTAATGCTTCCCCTAGACTGGCATACTCCGGATAGTACACTTATCGGGGGTGGTTTGATTCAAAGTAAATTCACACACTACCTTTGGTAGTAACTTAGGGTTTATTCATATAGATACTCTGTCTTTATGGAAAATTAAATAGGGAGCCTTACACATTAGATCCTGCAGCTCTAAAATCCTTCCAGCCGAAGTGACTGCAACTAAAAATAACACTTTCCATGAAAGAAAGCTTAGGCCACAACTTGCAGCTGACTTTGAAGGAGCTAAAGTAAGATGTTCCAAAACAAAATCAGGTCTCAAGCCAGAACTAGATTTCTAATGAGAGGTTTCAAGTGTAGTATACCTCTCAGAAAAGTATGAGATAGGTCTGATTGGGCAACCATACATCCACCTACAGGGGCATGAAAAGCTGATATAGTGGCCAAATGCACCTTGAGTGAGGAATACTTAAGACCAGAGTCTGATAGGGCAAGCAAGTATTCCAGCACCGCATTGACCAGACAGGCAAAGGGATCCAAATGTTTAGAAGTAGCCCACAATGTAAACTGCTTCCATTTCAAAGAATAGGTATGGCTGGTGGAGGGTTTTTTGGCAGCCACCAGAACAGCAGCCACCTTAAGCAACATTCCAAATCATGCCATGACTATGTTTTCAAGGGACTTGCATGCAGATATAGGGACTTCACATCTGAAGGGACCATAGACCCCTTGTCTTGTGACAACAAGCCCTTACACTGTGGTACAGGTACTTGAGGTTACACTGCCAACTGCTGGAGCAATGGATACCATATCTGATGAGGCTATAATGAAGCAATGAGGGTGAGGGCTGCACCCTCCATCATCAATTTGAGTAACACTCTCTATATCAGAGGAAAGGGAGAGAAGGCATACAGAAATCTCTCTGTCTAAGACAGGGACAATGTGTCTCACCAGAAAATTCCAGGTCCTGGAGTGAGTGAGCAAAAATGTGGCAGTTTTGCATTGTGTGGGGATGCAAAAAGGTCCAACTCTGGGTGCCCCCACCTTGTGAAGATGTCTTCCACTACTGAGGTCAGCAGTTCCCATTCGTGCACCTTGAACTATGACCTGCTTACTTTGTCTAAGATGTTTCCGATGCTTGGAAGATATATGGCTGATAGTTCCAGGCTGTGTTACAGAGCCCAATACCATATTCTCACTGCTTCCCTGCACAGCGGATAAGAACAAGTCTCCCCTTGTTTGTTGATGTAATGCATCACACTGATGCTGTCTGTCTGTATTAACAGAGGACATGGAGTGAGATACTCCTGAAATGTCTGGAAACTATTAAGACAACTCTTGTCTTCAGGACATTTATATGTAATCTTTCCTCCACCTGGATCGAGGTACCTTATGTCTGATGTGAGCCCAGGTATACTCCCCACCCAGATCCTAGGCATCCATGGTGAGAATTTGTGTTGGGGTTAGAATCAGGAATGGAATGCCCTGTTGCAGGTTTCTGTGATCCATCCACCATGTCAGTGTTTTTCTCAATGGAGACATAACCAGCACCTGTTTTTCTAGTTCATCATTCAACTGGTCCCACTGGACTCCAAGGTCCATTGCGGGATCCACATATGTAAGCGGGACAGTGGCACAGTGACAATGGCTGCTTCCATCAGTCCCAGCAGACATAGTAATAGTAAAGTCCTGGCTAAAACATACTGACTGTTGACCACCATCTTGCTTCAGCCAAGAGGTCTTTGGCTCTGTCCATAGGCAGCAATGTACAGCCTTGAACTCTGTCTAAGACAGCCCCCATGTACTGCAATATTTGACATGGGCACAGTACTAACTTTGGCAGCTTGACCATCTCCCTTAAGTCGTCAAAACAGTTTTCTGGTTCAAGCAAGAGTGTATTGTAATTGGTCCTTTTAGTGGGCCTTTAAGAGAAAATCATCCAGGTAGGGAAAAATATACAGGGCTTCCCAGCGGAGTGCTGCTGCCACCACTGCCAAGCATTTGGTAAAGACCTGTGGTGCAGAAGATAAGCCAAATGGCAATACCCTGAACTGGGAATGCTCCACTTCCAGCATGAATCTCAGATATCTTCTATGATGCTTTCTAATCTTTATATGAAGGTAAGCATTCTTCATATCTAGGGAACATATCCAGTCCCCTGTTTGCAACAGGGGAATCAGAGTTTGCCGAGAGACCATACAGAACTTCTTGTACTCTATGTAGAAGCTGAGGTCTCTCAGGTCTAGAACAGGCCTCAGCTCTCCTGTCCACTTTGGGACCAGGAAGTACCTGGAGTAAAAGACACTGTTCCTATGCCAGGCAGGAATGGGTTCTACGGCATGTTTTTGGAGAAAGGCCTCCGGTCCACTTCCTCTCTCAACAGAGACAGGTGTCCTGGGGATAAGCAGAAACAGGTGGTGGATAATCTGAAGGGTATCTAGAAGCTCCAGAGCATTACCTTTCACCATAATGTCCAGAACCCAGTCGACTGTGGTGATCTCCCTCCATTCACTCGCATAAAGGGAGAGACAACCCCCCTTAACCACCCTGGGAGCAATGGCAGTTGGGGGGTATTTCGGTGCAAGTCAAGCTGAACTGGTGGGGGCAACTCCACTGACTCCACCACCTTTAAGTGCTTCTGAATGGACACCTGCCAGGAGGGGGCTGGCAAGGCTCCAGTACCCCACCTCTGTCTTGTTGTCTATAGACCTCTCACCCCCCCCCTCCAGCAATGGGCTGATGAAACTGATCACTGCCCTTATTTCTGCCTGGTGTGGGGTACAGGGATTTTTCTGATCACAAGGTCATCCTGGATACTTGAAGGTCTCTTAAAACCTCTTCAACATCATATCCAAGCAGTTTATTCCCTCTGAAGGTGACATTAAACACTGCCTGCTGAACATCATTAGCAAACCTGCTACTTTAAGCCACGAGTAGTGCCTTAGGCAAATGACCGATATAGTTGCCCTGGCAGATGCACCTGAACCATCACAGGCTGAGCAGATTAAGTATTTACCCACTTCAGCTCCTACAGCCAGGGTTTTGAGTAATTCAGTTTTGGCATTACCTTCAGGTAAGGCCTGAGTTGCAGCCTTGGCACTTCACCACAAAATATTTTGGTATTTAATCATATGGGCCTGGTAGTTTGCATTACATGGACCAAATGATACAGAGACATAAGTGCATTTACCCATGACATTCAACCTCCTGGACTCCTTGTCAGGAGGAAGGGAGCTTATATGTTTAGGTACCCTGGATCTATAATTGGCAGCAGTGATCAGCACAGAATCAGTCTCTGGCTGACTGACATAGTAAGGCTTGATAGACGGTGCAGGGTACATCTTGTCACCCCTTCTAGGGATAGCTGATATGGCATCTGGTCTATACCAAGCTTCATAAGTAGCATCCTCTAGTGCTGGGCATAATGGAGAATGACAATGGAGGGAGTTTCTAGCACCTTCAAAAACTCCATTAAACTGGTCGGCACAGTAACGCAGAGGGTTGAGGCATCATGCCTTACTTCGTGTCATGCCAGTGACCAAGGTTCGGGAATGACCTTGGGTCATCGGGGAGCCTGCATGGGAGAGAGGGAGCAGGATCGAGCAGCTTACCAGCAGCTCTCCTCTCCCAGGGAGGTTGTTGCCCCATGTAGTTTTGCTGCCGGGTGGAGGTCAATGGCAGTATGAGCAGGAGAGGTGGTAAGTAGGGCGTCTTGAGCGCGGCGTGTGTGCCTCCACACCCATGCGTGGGCCCAAGGCGGGGGGGGTGAAAACCGGGGATACTAGAAAATATATACTGTATATAAAAAATACATTACATTTCTTTTTGTGGAATCCTCTTCCTCCAAAGTAAAGCCCATGGTAACCAGTATTGACTGCATCATGAACTGGAAAAAGGGAGCCTCTGGAAGTGACCTTGGGGTGTTCACCACAGAGTCCACGCTTGAGGGTAAGGTGGAGCTGGTGCCAGATAAAAACTAGTCTTCAGCATGCCCCTCCTCCTCCTCATAATCCTTCTCTAATATGAGGTCTGGATAATATCCAACTTTGTCATCATCTACGACGATGATGGGAATAGAAGACGTATTGGTAACACTAGTGGTGGCTGAGGAGGTCTCTTTTGCAGAATGCTGGTGTGAGGCATCGACAGGGTCTGAGAGGTGGTAAGCCTGGTAGTAAGCATGGTATAATTTCTGAAAATGACACCAGTACTGCCTGCGAGTCAACGACGTCTGTATTAAGGGTTGTGACAGTAGCAGTTGACGGCGGATGAAGACCAGGCGCTGGTGGCGACATACCACCCATAACAGACCTGGTACTGCTTAAGCCATGCCACAATGTTGGAGTCTGGTCGATGGTCAGAGGTGCTATGGTCACTGCTGCTGAAACAATGATGATGAGTTTGAAGGGTTACCTAATGGACGCAACAGTGACCTAGAGCTTGTTGTCAAGGCCTTTTCTTTGTTGCTATGCTTATGCTTGTGGCTTTCTGATGGCAATTTTTCTTTCGATTTTGATGATTATGATTCAGTCAATGGGGCAGGCAATGCAGATTTTTCATGCATTTGCTCTTCAATTGCTGCCACAGTTTTCTTTAGAAAGAGTTTTTCCGGCACTCCTTTCGGACGTCGCCTGGTATCAGAGTTGAAGCCCCTACAAATCTTACAAGCTTTTAAGTTGTGAGAAAGGCCCAAACGGAAAATGCAAACTTCGTATAAGTCTTCTCTTCACACTCACAGTACTAAAATAACTTCTATGGTTCTTTAGGCAGCATCCAGAAGTGCCAACAATCGCTATACTGCTGATTATTTTGAGTTAGAAAATAATAAACAATGGTGGCTAGCGGTAGACGTTTCCATGGCAGGTCCGAGCAAGAGGCCGCCCACATTTATGTAGATACTGGCACATGATGTCATCATGGGCAGCCCCTGGCTTGCAAAAGTTTTCATGTGGTCCTAGCACTGACGTGGGTGTAGTTCCAAAGGTGTGGCCTGGGGAGAATTTGTTGGGCTGCTGCTCCCAGTGTAGTACTGATCTCTAGCAGTGGCTGGGGATCAAGCACCTATGGACATTAATGCAGGGGTGGGAGGTGGGGCAGCAGCCAATGTCCTGCATATGCATACGTGCGCGGGCATATCTGGGTGGCACTGCATGTCCATATTCCTGGGGAATGTAGAAGAGGCAGAAAATGATGGTTGGCCAGCATGAAGGGACTGACCTCTCACAGGCTCCGCACCCAGCTCTATGGTGCTTCTCCAATCTGATGATCCTGTCACCCTTGCCACGGGGAAGGGTGGGGAAACTGTGAGGAAGATGAGGAATGGTAAGTCCGTACAACGTCGGAGTAATGGGGCTAGGGGATTGGTCCCTGATGGTGGGACCAGGCTAGGTGGAATAAGGAGAACTGCAAAAAGAATCTGAATCTCATTAAGGTTATTTTTCTGTAAAATATTAAATCAATTATTCCCATAACAGAGTTGCTTTTTAAGTCTGGAAAGTAAATGGCAACATGAGTTACTGGGTGTCAGCAGGGACTGGCTGCAGCTATGGTAGATATTTGTTTATTTGGTGAATGCAGCCACCAAAATAAGCCATCTGAGATTAAAAATCTCTTATAAGAATTCACTTGTTATTCCCCTGTTACTTCCAGGCCTTTCTTGGTCAAATCTGTGTTGACAAATGTGTTTGCTATTAGAACCTTATATAAACCTTGTGTTACAATTTTTCAAACACTGACATTTTGTTTTCTTTTCTTGTGCTGTGAAACTGATATAAATATACTGCTCTTATTGTGTTAATCTTTGTATTAGAGAATAACTGCTGACCTGTACTATGAAATAATCTCTAACTCTGTTGTTATACAGTATGAACTGTTTCTTGTATATTGTCACTTCATTTTCTGTATTGTAATCTGTCCTAACAAGGATCTCCTCTCAAATGAGCTTTACTCAATGGAGCTTTTTTCCTGGTAAAATAAATAAATACAAATAAGAGGGTGTCAGCATAATAGCAGCCATTTTGTTATATTTATGTATCACAAACACAATGCATATGAGAAACACACCGCTGCAGTGTTAAAGATTACAATCACATGTAAATACCAAACGTCTGTACAATACCAAGCACAGATGACTTTAGAACATGCGGCTCATGACGGCCATTGGCGCAGTGGAAGTGCTTCTGGATGCAACGCCGACATCCCAGGTTTGGAAATGGACTCAGGAATCAGATGGCTGGCAGGGACTAGAAGGATTGGCGTCCTGGGGACTGCTCTCCTTCTCCGGGGCGGGGGAGGAGGTGTCCAGCACATGACTGACCTCTGGTGGAGGCCAAGGGATCAGCACTGACTGGTGCTTGAACTGCTGAGGGGACAGGACCAAAGTCAATGTTTGTGCCATGGCTGTCACTGAACGTTCTGCCTCCTGGGAAGAACTAGGGGAAGAAAGGGGGAGTCCACCAATGAGATGACTTCCGCCTCCATGAGCCAGATGTTGCTCCATGGTTCATGACCCCTCGTCCCCACCAGTACATTTCATTCCATTGGGGAACCAGTGGCCCAGCTATGGGGGAAGCCAGGTGCCTGGGAGTGGAGTGTGTCCCAGTCGGCAGTGCGGGACTGAGCCCTGGAGTCATGACTGATTGGGGGGCAGATGGACCAGAAAAGGCATAGTAACACACACACACAAAAAAACATGCAGATCATGTATTGACTGAAGTCCAGGAGGGAGCTTATTCCTTCATTTCTGTGTGCAATGTATGCAAAAGCTCGACGTACCAACTTGAAGTGTTCCGTAGGAGCAGTCTGGGAGTTACAGCCAATAGAAAGTAAATGAAATGAACTAGTTCTAGGGAAAACAATAGTGGACTGGATAGTTTGGAACACTCTTGTTGCTCCATTTGAAAAGAAAACAGAGCCACTGATTGAAACATGTTGCTTAATGACTTAGTAAGTTACAATGCTTATCTTTACATTGCAGAATTGCGGTTGTTAGCGGGATATGAAAGAATAACTCAACAAATTGTATTATGCCAAGTATGAAGGAACTGAAGATGGTAATTAATGGTGTTTTTGTAGACTATATTGGCATAGTCAAACAAAAGTATCAGAAGTTGGTTAACTAGTTTCTTTTTGAAAAGCATTCTGGCTGATGGAAGCTTTGTGTGCCATCCCTAAGGTACTTTGTAACATGGCTAAAATAAGACAAAAGAAATCAAGTAAGAGGATTGGCAGAATAGCATCAGGTGGTAGAACAGCAACACGGCATTATGGCACGATAATGCCGTGTTGCTTTAGAACGTTCATACCAATAATGCTTTGTTGAGTTAGGGAACGTGCTCAGAAAGGGATCATTGTAATGTGCTGACTGGGACCAGGTCGACCAATAGGTGGCGCGACTAAGAGAGAGCAGAAAAGTAAAGTGATAGAGCCAGGAGAGACAGTGCAGGGACGACTGTGTTGTGGCATGGTGCCAGGGGCAAGCAGGTAAGATGGTAGCAAAAGAAGGGGTAATTGTGTGCATCACCGGTGCACTCACTAGGGACGGGAGAAGTGGGAGCAGGGAAGAATAGGGCATGCGAAAGGACAATGTCGTGGTGGTGGGGCAGAGAGGAGAGCAGAAAGTCATGTAAATATCAATGTATCGGTATATTGATAGTGAGCCTAAATGTGAATGTACCACAACTTGGTAGACACAACATTACTGAAAGTGTGCCGTCCAACGTGCACGCGCACGCTTACAGTTAGATACAGACTTGAAAAGTAAGGAAGCTGAAGCAGAATTCTGGAAGACAAATAAGTAGCTGTGCTAATTTGTGTTGAATATGAAATAAAACAGGATGTACCTGATACTATCCTTGCACTTGCCATGTTACAAGCACATTAATCCCCTCCGAAGGTGGCATCTAATGGGGAGTCAATGCATGGTTGGACGTTGTATGCACTCGACGTCCGACCTGTTACCGCGGTCCCAACCATCCATGCTCTCATGAATGTCTGTCGTCGATAAATCTTACGTAAACTCTTGGAAGTGGATACAGCCTATCAAGTATTGCCATAAGGCAGTCGTATCTGGGCCCTGCATGCCTTTGGTCCTCATGTGTGGACTGAGGGATAAGACTATAGAGTGAGTTGCACACCTGATAAGACTCAAAAAAGATATTTACGTGGAAGGGGTGAAAGTGAACCTCTACCCAGACTTCAGTAATGCAACAAGACAGTATTGCAATTTGATGGTACCCATGCTCAACTCTACATGTGCAACATTACACCACTCTCCTAATGCCAGCGGAGCTCTAGACTGTTCACCAAGACAACGTATACTTTTACTCAGACCCTAAGGATGCTGACCGCAGGTTGAAACTTCTGGAGGAATTTGCCAACTGTTCAACCAAGGTGGCCTAATCCTCAGGAAAGGATGAGGAGTAGAGCATAGTTGGTAACTCTGTCTGGCTGCTAATGTGTGACATCTTGGCTGTATGTTTTGGAATGGGGGTGACGTATGACTGAGAGGGGGGTGGAGGGCACTAATATGTTTATAACAGGGTTAAATGGCATTGGGGAGCATGCTGTAAACCAGCATCTGCCTTCTCCTATGTCTAGTTCAATCCAGCTGAACAGTTTACCATGGAGGAGTTAAGAACAGTTGTTCTGGAACATGCTCTCCACTGTTATGGTACAGCAGACTTTCCAGCATGACTCTGTGAATGCTTCTTCAGGACTCAGTTGAGTAGCAATAAATATATATTACCACCAAGGCCCCTAGAATTCTGCAATTCCGTGGCCACAGAATTTTCTGCAGAATTTACATTATGCCACAGAATATACATAGTACCTCAGAATTCATTGTTCTTTGTGAATTTTCATTCAAATATACAGTTGTTCATAGTGCCCAACTCCTGAGACCCACATCTCATTTATCCTGAAGCCCCTCCTTTATGCTCAGCCTATGATGTCACTGATGAAGTTACATCATATTTTAGCCAATGGTAGGGCTGCATTCTGCAAAAGAAATGAATAAATCATGTCGCAGAAGTAAGAAAATGCTAGTTTGCTGATGGTGTTATAAAGGTTTGTTTCAGCTTGATTGTAATCAAAGCCTCACAGAGCACAGTATTCGGCATGTTGTTACAAGTCTGAGCAATGTATTCAGATGGATGGTTAAATTGGAAGTTAGAGACAGATGAATATCAGTACAAACTCTAAAACATAATAGATTCAAGAAAGCTTGTTTTTGTCTTATAATCAGCATGACATCAATTTGAGAAGAACTGCTCACAATTGGATACAATGTTCTGTAGTATGCAGTCTGAATGATGAATAAAACTGAATCTTAAAACAAATAAAGAAAGAAGAAAATCCTGCCACAGAAGCCTAGGAGCCTTGACGCAGCAATCAGGGCAAAATGCCGCAGAACACCAGGGGGCATGATTGCTACTTATACTTTACTACAAAAAAAAAAGCTGGCCAACAGATGGCAGCCAACTGTACTCATCAGTTCAGTTATAAAGCTTTCTTAAAGTGTTTGTTTCACTCAAATTGATCAAGGCAGTTGTTTCCACCATACAGCTTATTGGGACCATGCTGGTTTAAATTTCCAGGTAAGAACAGTTGATGTTAGTGTAACCCCTAGATGGCGCTATCCCAGGGGCTACTACCCCTGCCTGATTTGCCACTAACAGGTTGAGGGCCTGGATCCAATGGCCGGGTGCCTCCACCCAGAGGTCAGGGTTTGCAATAGTTAAACTAACTTGGTCACAGCCCTCTATGGGACACTGCAACCCCTTTCTTCCCACTAGTGGCCCACACAATATATCAGAATTACCTTCACAGTATACACTTACCCCCAGGTCTGGTTCCGGCACTGGGACCTCCTGTGAAATGAGATACAGTGCAACAATCACCGTACAGTACTTTAACATAGACAAATACCTCAGGCAGTATAACTTTGCTGAAACAAGCAGCTCTGATTTATTTAGGGGGATATAACAAGGACAGGGGGAAATCAGGTTAATTAGCTTATCACTCTAATAATCTACCTATGGCTCTGTGCACAGGCCTATCCCTATCAGTTACTGTCCTGGGTACCCAAGCCCTAGTGGCTAGTCAAACCGTGGCAGCTGTAGGGGCCCTTTCACACAGAAAAGGAGAATTAAACAGTCAACAATACAGTAATTCCATTTGGATTTAATGTGGCAATTCAACAGGGAGCGACCCTGAATTAGTACTCACGACCTCCAAATAAGATAGGGTCCTTCAATGTCAGCAGGGCTCACTTGAGGTACACAAACCTCTTCACACATTTATATAAAAGAAAGCACTATACCAGGCAGGCTGCATCTGTATCCCGATCGCAATTACTGCACATTACCGGGAGAACACACAGCAGATTCAGTTCCTGACAGACCGAGTGCAATTTCTCAGCAATTCTTCCAGTCTTCTACAGGGTGAGCCTGGTTTCTACTCTTCAGAGATCCTTTGATTCTTTTACAGGCACGATTCAGTCCTAACAAGCTGCAGACCGAACTCTGGGCCTTACACCGCTTTTGACTAAACTGCACTGAAAAAGCACAGGGCTCCTTCCTTCTTCACTGCTAAAGCTCAACTCCAACTCAACCGACAAAACCGGGCATTTCCTTTGAGTTCCTCCCAGTTTTTGACTGGATTGGCTGTCACTCACAATAGACTGCTGCTGTTGGTCCAAAAGGCACTGAAGTCTAAACTACATCTCCCAGAGTCACTGCCCATACAATCCTCTTGTGGCTGGCTCAGATTATGAGTCCAAGTTCTGATTCAGTCCAAGGCACCATTTTAGAGCTTAGCTTACCCCACACTGATTGGTCCAGTTCAGCAGTTCAAAACTAGAATGGGGAACTAGCAGACACAGTTCTGACTGCAAAGAAAGCAGGTTAGACAAACTGTAATTTCATTATTACTCTAAATAATTTCTGGCAAACAGTTACATCTTTCAGATGGTTCCTTTGCACTCCTAGTGACTGCAAAAATGAAGTGAATTGGCAGCAGCTCGAGTGGTACTCAGAGAAGCACACAGTCCCCCCATACAAACTAATTATGTCTGCAAGCAGACAGCTCTTAAAGAGACAGTACCAGAGGCTCTAAAAACACTCACTGATAAATGGCTTAAATGCCAAACACCATTCAGGCTTGGAGCATTCAAGCAAGCTCCTGGAAGTCTTTTGGGAACCCCCATTTGCAGGGGGGTTACATTAGTGAAAAGAATAAAGGTCCCTGCTATAAGGGCATGAGGTCACAGCAACGATGAATCTGCTAGCTAATGTAGAAGCTGAGGACATGGATAGTAACATTGAGTTCTCAAAAGAAGTTCTGCAGTTGTAAGGAAGGGGCTTTATCTTTTCTTAAACAATCGTATAAAACATCAGTATGTATACATTATACTCCCTGAAAGGGTTATATGCAATGCATGGATTACTGTATGTAACATAACTTGGAGCAAGTAATCTCCTCCACTACTAGACACAATCTTCACTCACCTAACCACTCCACTCTCGACTGGATCGCCACTAATAGTTTAGAGTTGGTCCTCCAGGGTGGCACTATGTCTGACTCTACAGGGCTCGAAATACAGCCATTCCGTATTTCCGTGGACAGGTAGTTTTGCTGCAGGAAATGTTGATTTACAAGCTGCATTTCCATCTGGAAATGTTATTCGTGATCTTGACTGCGGGGCAGCAGAGAGACTCTGAGCCAGGATTAACTGTGTGCTGTGGGTGGGGTGCTTGGAAGGAAAAAAAAAAGGCAGTTCGGAACAGCAGCCAGTACGGATAATGGTGTTGAACTCTGGAAACAGGCACAGCATGGCCAGCTGGGGAGGGTCCTTCACGGAGGAAAGTCAAAGCACTGTCCCACGTTTAAACAGACTAAAATTACTAACGTCAGGAACAGACCTTGTGATTAGAAGTCCCACACACTGATAACAGACTGCTGTCTTTGTGTAGAACGCAATCTGACACCACTTTGGGAGTCGCACAGCGAGTGTTGCTGTTGGAGTGCACAATCTGGCTGCACTGATTTAGTGTTTATGAACCATTTAACAGCAGGGTAAGTGTCCTCTGTTGTGATGCAGAAGACCATGTATTTGAGAAAAGGACACTGCTGAGGGAAAAACAAAACTTTGTCTAAATGGGAATAGAAAGCGATCCCAGACAGAAGTGCCTGCTCTTAAGAACAAAGATTCCTATCTTGTCAGTGAGGCAAAAATATAAGACACTGTTTTTGCCTACAAACAGCAAGGGGAAAAAAGCTGTTACCACAGTTAATAGGCATCTAAAAAAGAAAACCAAACCATCTAAGTCAGTGCCTGTTGAGACAGCTTGAAACTTGTCACAGTCAAAAAAACGATCAGCAGTGCCTGCCTGCCTTGTTCAGTCAAGGTATTGCACAGAATGGGAGGTCGGATCAGTGCCTATACTCCTTATTCAGGGTGTAATATTGAATTTACAGACATCACTTGCCTGTGTCTGAAAAAAGATAACTCCTATCAGTCAAATATTCCACAATCAAATCATTAGGTCCCCTGCTTAAACAGAACATATTCTTCATTACTCAGTCAGGATAAAAAGAAACACATCTCATTTGAATTTGGACCTGATAAAGGAAAAAAAAAAAACTAACGTTTCTCAGTTGTCGTGAAAAGCACTGTTAATCATCAAAGTGTATTTGTTTGGTTTTTGTAAACATTGTGTGGAAATGTAACATTTACCCTGGAAATGCGTACTGAGACACCCACATTTCCAAAGGAAATGTACCGGAGAGCATTATTTCAAGCCCTACTCCATAAGTGACCATGCTCCCACGTTTATAATCATAACCAAGTACAAACGTCCACCCCCCAAATTACTGTCTTTCAGGAAATTCAACAACCGGGATCCCGATACAGTTATTAGGCATGCAATGACTGCTGACTCTACCTGCAAAATAGCATCTCGACTGCAGTTACTCATCTGACTAATGTCCTCTGCAAATTACAGGACAAGCATTTCCCCCTCACTACCAGAAGGGTCAGAGAAGGCTGCATGTGATGGGTATCAAAGGAACTTCTGGTGCATATGAAAGAAAGGAAATGCAAATGGAAAGTCTGCAAGGCAACCCCCACCCACCATCTTTGGAATGCTTATAGGCAAAAACACAATGTATGTAAACAGGCAACCAAATCATTAAAACGCAAGTACTACCTCTCCCAACAGAGTAGCTCCCTCAGGAACCCTCGTAATTTCTGGGCCGCCATTGGGTCCATATTAAACCCTCGTACAGGTAACCAGATTACCCAGATCAAAACCCACATTGGGTAACATTTCAGATCCCTCTAAAATTGCGGACACGTTCAACACCATGTTCACCGACCTATCCGCCTATCTCAATAAACTCCCCTCAACCACCCATTGGAGGAACATCAGCAAAACTGCCCTGTTTCTCACGCTAATCCCACCCCCACCCTCTTTTTTTTTTTAAGCCAATTAACAGAGAGCCACTACCAAACTCCTGAAGGTACTGCCAGGCAGAGGTGGCCCCGGCAGTGATGGTCTTTACCCAGCTTTCCTAAAACTGATTTCCTCCGCCATTGTTAAACTCCTTACTTTCATCTTCAACCTTGCCCTCTCATCTTCCACTGTGCCAGACTCCTGGAAGCCTGCACACGTTATCCCTATTTTCAAAACCGGTGACTGACTTGCACCAGAAAACTACAGGCCCATCTCTCTCCTCCCTCATCTCGCAAATTACTTAAAAAAACATTAATTACCAGTTATCTGAACACCTGGAAAAATACAACCTTCTATTCCCCTTCCAACATAGTTTTCGCAAACATCATAGTACCTCTTTTGCCTTGACACTTTTTACCGACCACATACTTAGAAATATGGACAAGGGGAAGGACACAGGTGTGGTTTTTGTGGATCCATCCAAGGCGTTTGACCTAATTGACCACCAACTTCTCAACTCCACTCTTCTCAGTTTTGGTTGCTCATCTAACACTACGTCCTGGTTCCACAGTTATCTATCTGGTAGAACCCAGACTGTCATCATAAGCAAAGTACACTCTTCCACTTTATCTATTGGTACTGGTGTCCCCCAGGGATCAATACTTAGCCCTTTCCTTTTTTCCATGTTTATAAACGCGCTCCCAGCAGATAGCCTCACCTGTAATTTACTCCTTTACGCCAATGATTTAGTCCTCTACCATAGTGACAACTCACTTGAATCTATCTCATCCACCCTGTCAACTATGGTGCTGCTCACAACTGGTTCCTCTCCAATGAAGTGATAGTCAATAACAAGAAGACTAAGGCTATGCTCTCTGGCTCCAAAATCTTCCTGACCAAGGTCATCAAAGCCAACTCATTCCTCCTGGTTCACACTCCTGCAGGTTCCCCGCTTGACATTGTCCTCACTTTCAAATACCTTGGTGTTACCCTCAACCCCTCTCTTACTTTTGAGGAACACATCAACAACACCATGCAGAAAATCCACCAAAGACTTGGTGCTGCCTACAGGCTAAAGCAACTACTGTCTATGGAAGCTTGCCTTGCCATTATGCTACGCAATCTTCTGCCCCTGCTAGACTACTGCTCCCCCGTCTACTCTCTCAAGTCCTCCTCATTGTGGACCCATTTAAACTCCACTTACAATTCCATATGCCGTGTTGTGCTTCAAGCTCCTTACTTCACCCACCACTGTGCTCTCTACCAGTCTCTTGGATGGCTCCCATTACAGGGTCACTTTGACTATACCATGGGTTGTCTAACTGCAAACTCCCTCAGGAGCCAGCAGTCTTCACCCTACTCTTCTCTCCTCACAGACAGTGTGGTACCTAGGAGCCTCAGGGTAACCTCTGCCCCCTCAAAGTGCCACGGATATCTTCCGTCACGGGCAGCCGAACTTTCTCAGTCTCTGCCCTCATCCTGTGGAATAAATTACCAGCATCCATCTGCTCCTCTGCCACCCACCTATCCTTCAAAACCAATCTGTGCAACTGGCTTCTTGTTGGGTCAGGCTATAACTACCCCCAAGACAATACCAGAGGAAGTGGGCTATCAAGACGCAAGGGCCTGGTGAGCTGTTGGGACAACTCCATCACCCTACATTTCTGGCCTTTCCCACTCTGTTTGTTCCTTAGCTTTCTCTGCCAGCATCAGTTGCCCCCAAGATAACACTAGTAGGTGCGGACCATCGCGGCACCAGGACCTGCTGTGTTGTCTTTTGGGACCCTTCCCGTTCCTCCAACTTGCCTCATTGTTGCCCCCTAGCTTTCTGTACCTGCATCGTACCTCATGGTACTCTACTCTTCTAATCTGTTCTTACCTCTTTGCAGTACTACTGATCTATTGATTTGATATTTCTCTAGCAAGTCTGAGCATCTATGCACCTAATTATCCTAGATCACTGCCAGCTTGTATAGTTTGTATGCTCTATGTAAGCTTCCATGCACTTACTAATTTAGCCTACTGTCCACTGTAACAGCAGGTAGGCATCTTAGACAGACCTTGAACACTGAAGCTATGCTCGCAGACCTGCTTTGTCTCCATCACGTGTTAATTACCTCGTCTGGAGGTACATTACCAAATCTTGTATTATACTGAATATATTGTATTATATGTGTTACTCTGTACTATTACTCTTTTTGTATATCATCTCTGTTGATTATGTTATTTTGTAGCCACATCTGTGGCCTGGGTCGTGTCTGAAAATGGTCCAATGGATCAGTGCACTTACCTGGTTACCAAAGACATAAATAAATAAAATAAATAAATAAGTAAATATAGTTTGAAAAAAAAATATGCACATCTGTGGCACTTTCACCTTCATCTGACTGCAATTATCACATCAAGAATTCCTTTCTGAGACATTAATATCCTTTGTATCATGTGTCTTGCTCACTGTATACTCAAAGGCACATGTGCTGGCACCGAAAGTTAAAATATATGGGTATGTCGGTCACAAATCAAAGTTAAAGTCTCCATCTTTGAAAAATTCTAAAGTTTATGTAAAACATTGTTAAATTGAAAACTGAGAAACTGTTGTCTCTCATACAGTTACAGAAAAGTGTGCCATCATAATTTTTCATGAAATATGGTCTACTAAAGGTAGATTAACTCAATTAGTCTGAAACATATGCCTTTGGTTAGTGTTTCGAGATGGTACTTATTTTAAGTTAAAAATATTTCATCAAAAACACTTGCATGAGATATCATATTTCCATCACTGTCCAGGCAAAGAAACCAGTGGCACTGGATGTGCACATGAACACTTACGTTATTTTATTTACTTTTACAGAATAAACTTTTCCAAATTTACTGTAGATACAAATAAAATTGCTGGAATAGCCAAGCTGAGTTTGGTTTAGAATTATGTAATTTGTCTAAAACGCTCAGGTAGCAATTAGTCAAGAAAGTGCCAGTTTAGACTTCTAGCTTAATTGATGCAAGTGCAAGGGGCTTTTAAAGTATCTGTATCAGAGACATGACCTGGATGAGCAAGCTACATTTCTTACAACCGTTTGAAAAATGTATTTTGGTCTGGCAAAAGGCTTTTAGTTAACGGTCAATGATCAAAATGATATTTTCATGGTGGAAGTTTAAATATTTACATCATTTAATATCATCCCATTCTCTTGGACAAGCTTAAGGCAGCCGGACTCTTGGCTTCCTCGGTTGAGTGGTTCTGCTCTTACTCTGAGCGCAGGCTATAAGTTGTCCATCCTGGAGATGCCCTTTACCCTCCACCCCCAATCAGCTCAGGCATCCTCCAAGAGTCTATCTTTCACCCAGTTCTTTTCCCCATATTTCTATATGGCCTCCCCAATGCCTGCTCTTCTGTGTCCATTAATATATAGACAGATGATACGGTACTCTTCTCCTTTAGCTCCTTTGCCCCGGCCTTACAAACCAGCTCCAACTGGACTTTAGCAACATCCAGTTCTAGTTCCAAGAAAAATCAGTTATCCCTTTATGCTAAGAAACCAGTCTTTAAGACTTTTGGCACCAAACGGGAGGTTGCTAGAGTCACCCCTTCCCTCCTTTTATACTCATGGTAGTGCAACTCTTGAAGATGTCTCCTCCTTCAAGTACCTTGTGGTCTAGTTAGATTGCCACCTTGATTTTTCTGTTCATGTAGATGCTTCCACAAGATGTTCCACTGCAAACTTGGAGTTCTATACAGAAATCGTGCAGAGAAATCCTCATTAAGATGATTCTGCACATTTTCGACTATGGAAACATTGTTTACAGTGTTGTTCTAAAGTCCACTTTAGCTAGACTGGACCCCCTCTTTTACTCCTTCTGTCATTTTGCCATTCATAAAACCCTGTGTACTCACCATTGTACTCTGTACTCTATCCCTATATCTCCCCTCTGTTGATGCAAGGAGCCTTACTCACTGTGCCTCCTTTACCTCCTAATACTGGTTTGGCTCTCTCCCTTCATATCTTGCTTCTCTCTTCTCTTTCCCCCTTCTACCTCTAACTCCATTCCCAACACTTGCTCTCGTTCTCTTGCCCTCCCACCGATGAAATCTACTGCTGGCTAAGCTGCGTTCTCAATATTCTTCCCTAACTATGGAGCTCTCTTTCCCCTTCCATTCACTCTGCTCCTTCCTTTCCAGCTCTGAAATCTCTCCTTTGTGATTTCTCTATTTACTCCTGCAGCTGCTTCTTATATTGGGGAGCCTTAAATTCTCCTGCCTTCCACCCCATACTGACACCAGCACTGCCCCCTCCCCAGTATCAGTTATTTCTCCATGTTCCTTAGTTTGCTGTTACTGTTTAATGTTCTTTTACCCATTCCATAATTTTACTATATGGTAATTTACTGTATGGCAGTTTTATTCTTTAAGCTTTCTTGAAATTGTGCATTTTGTTATACTTATTTTCATACATTGTATGTGTTTTATTTCCTTCTCCCTTGTCTTCCCCCTCCCTATGGACAAATCTTGAAATGAGCTGACACTTCCCCCTCCCCACAAGACACATCTGGAAACAAGCTGATACCAGCACAGTACAACTTTCCCGGTAAGACTTTTGAAATAAATAAATAATATGCTTCAAGAAGGCAAAACTGGTATAAACATACTCTTTGTTTCTGAATGCATTTAAAAAACATAAAAATCTAGTGTTCTGCCTACCTCCAATAAGTAAGGAACTCAAATTTACTGTAAAAAAGTGCAATAATGCAAGTTAAACACACACTACAAGAGGAATATGTACAAACAATTTACAGACTACAGAAATATTTGTAATACAGTGCTTGAGAAATGCTATGGAGTCCACCCCGCCTCAGCAGCCAAGTCAGAACCAGATGAGACTTCACAGTGATCCTTGCCTTTCCATGGAACATCTTCTAACCACCTTTTGTTTCTCAGAAATCGGTATGAAGTCATAAAGCAATCTGGGGAGCACAACACATCAAAAAGTGCTAATCTGGACAGTACTGTAACAAGCCCAGTCTGTCAACAATAGATGCAGAAAGCTTGAAAACTCCAATTACATATCTTATGAATTCCTCCCTCTGTACCGAACAGATTCCATCAAAATGGAAAATTGACATTGTGATGCCATCCATAAATCTGAGACCCCATCTAACCCTAACAACTACCGATCAATCTCTGTGCTGCCAACATTCTAAAAACTTCTCGTAAAGCTCATTCACAACCTACTGGCACCCCTCTTCAATAACAGAATCCTCTCAGATGTTCAATGTAGATTCACACTCAATCACTTCACAGGTATGATGCTACTGAATCTACCAACTGATCTGGCTCTCTCTTGAGAGTGGATACTTGTTGGACGCCATGTTTACCAACTTAAATAAGGTTCTCATCACTGTTATTCATTATATCCTGTACTGCAAACAAGTTCAGATGGGACTATCTAATGATGTTGTATCATGGTCTACATACAGATACAGAACTATTTGGCAAAGCACCCTGAGTCCTGCATACTCTCCATTTAGGTGTCCCTCAAGTTCTATTCTGAATTCTATGCTTTTTAACTATTCATTAATGATCTCCCTCTTGTTTGCAATGGCTGTGGTGTCAACATACTATGCTGATAACACTGTCATCTACATTAATGTAACTCTCCCCACCCCCCAAAGTGTGGGAGCTTACCTTAAGCTTCTGGGAGTTCTGTTAAACTGCTTCCCTTCCTCGCTCTCTATAGCCCCCTGTGGATTTCCATTCCTTGTTGAGGGACTGTAGAAGAGCCAGCAGTGAAGAGAAAAACTTTATTTCTTCAGCGCCTCCATTGTACATCAAAGGTGGTCACCCACCATCACCAAGGAGCATGATCACTACTTGTAATGTGCCTGAAGATTCCCTGATTGCATACCCCGACTGACCAGACACTTAGTGTGATCCCCCACAGGAGCATTGGGGCCAAACATTATTGTTCAGGGCAGGAGCCCTTACAAAATAAGAACTTTTGGGACCAGTGCCCCACTAAAACATTGGATGCCAACATACAACACAACCTTTTTTCACTGAAACAAGGACTGTGGCAATCAAAATGAGGGACAATGAAGGCTACATCCTCAAATATGGAGATAAAATCTCAGAACACTGTGGAAACCATTGCCTGTACCTGAACAAAGTTTATGTTTTTATTTAGTGTCTTAGAATATTAAACAATTTTGCTTTAAGGTCTGCATTTTCTGTGTGGACAGTACCTTTTCCATGAGACACAAGTGAGGAAGAAAGCAATTTTGAGGGGTAAAATGAGGGATGTCCCTTGTAGTCAGGGGCAGTTAAGAGGTACAACTTCACCATTTTGTGCAGCCTGACTCCCATCACTATATCACTAGGGGTTAAGGGATAGCATTTAACCAATCAGACTGCAAAGCATGGAGAGGGGGCCTGAGATTGCGGTGGACTCCATGATTTCAGGCATGAATCTGTGGGTTAATCAACTGTAATGGAATGAACCTCCAGCCTGGCCCTAGAGTGACTAACAGCTGAGTGGATGAACTGTGAACTTAAATTCTCCACTGAACAGCAGGGGCTGTGTCAGACTAATTTAATGTGCATGTAACTGCAGAAGGAGGCAGATCGAGTTTCTGTCCAGACTCGTGCAGCGAGCAGCCCTGCTGACAGCTGTGATTTGACAGACTGCACATCTGCTCTTGACAAACTGTGTGACAGTGACAGGGCTCCCTGATACGGAGATGTCATTCTTGTGCTAGCCAAGCACACCTTTGATACTAAGTATAAGCAGTGAAAGGTGAGACAGAGGGACTTGAACTGCTATCAAAGACTGCTGGGGGATCCGCCTAGTGGGTGTCAGTCTGGTACCTGGCTATTACTACCCCTTGGAACTGGATGCCTTGATGTGATGGCCAGTTTGGATCCATAATAGCCTGACTAACCAGAGGACAGCCGAACCTTCAAGTTGCATCCCCATTCTGGATGAATAGTGGGAGACTGACTGAAAGAGAGAGCTGTGCAACCTAAGAGACAGATGAACCAGCTGAGAGGGATTGTTGTCAGCTGTGAAGTAGGAGCCCTGCATCATGAGGAAGGCCTGATAGTACCAGTACTAAGAGAACATTCAATGCCTGCTTCTGCAACCCAGACATTGTATGTAGTTTGGGAACCATAATTGGATTTGGACAGCTGGCCAAGAGGTTACAAATACTTCCTACTAAGGTTCATACTAAAGCAGGTGTAGAAGCAAGCAGGCATTAGCCCATAAGTGCTTCATTCTTGTGAGAAATACCTTAAGGGTCTCCCTGACATAACAAGTTTATCCAATTTATACTTAAAACTATTCTTACTATCTGCTAGAATCACATCAAGTGGAAGTTCATTCCACAATTTGACTATTTGGTGAGTAAAAAAGTACTTTTATATACTAGACCGAAACTTCTTTCCTTTAATCGGAAGAGGACGACCTCTAGTCTCTATAACAGACTCCTTAAATTCAATACCCAGGTCACACATCAGCTGCGGTCCCTGTACAATGTTGGACATTAATAGCAAATCACCATGTGCTCGGCGGAGTCTCTAAGGACATACGCTTCACATCCTGTAGTCTTTCTTCATACTCTTTGTCCTTTAAATTTGGTAGCAGTTTAGTAAAACTATGTTGAACCCATTCCAGTTGGATTCTCTCTCCCTTTTTATACGGGTTCTACATTTGTGCCAAGTACTCCAGATGTGGGCGAACGTAGGACTTGTACAGTGGCATCAAAACTGTACTTGATGGAGATACTATATTACGTTTGAGGTTTTGCCATTTTTGCAACTGCATAGCCTTTGCGTCTGGGGTTTAATTGCATTATTGAGCATTGCTGTGATTTGATTTACAATGATCCAACACCAGTCAACCATGTGTAACATTAGTGAGCCTACAATGATTTAGTGACTGAGTACCCAGTAACTTTATGGAGGTCCCTTGAAGGGTTTTAAGGGTAAAGCTCTCATACCAGTGGAGTGAGGGTAGTGTCTCCACTACAGGAGCTTGAGATGACAATTCTGTATTGTGCACTATGGTGTGGGGGTGGGCTGCATGCAAGGGCTGTGCCTGGTAGTGCATTTTTCTAAAAAGCCCGGGGAAGAGTTTGTTTTAGCTGTGCCTGCTCAGGGTGTGTGAAAAGTGGCTACCATTACTGGATTGGGCTTGTGCAGGACATTGGAAGACCAGCTACTGAATAACTATATCATAATACCTAAGCATTCCTTTTTCCCTTAAGCCTTGCTGCCCAAATAAAGTTATTGTTTATTTGTTCATAATCTTGGTTTGTTTGCATGTTATTAGCAGAATGATCATTTATTTATTTAAAATTTTGGTAACCAGCAAAGGAACAGTGAGCCGAGGCTCATTTCCAGGTGCGACTCAGAGAGGGGAGAGTAGAGATACAAAAATTCGAGTTGATTGTATAACAACAGATACAGAACACTACAACTGAATATTGTTTGATAGTTACAATAACTATACACAATGGTCCAGATATTCAAAAGGGTTGCTCCATGCACAACAGGGTTGCGCATGCGCAAGTCCTACATTGCGCCATTCTGCGATATTCAGCAGGAGGCAGTTGCTCCACTGGCAACAGGTTGCGCAAAAGAGCAATGCAGATGAATGCATGCTCAACAGGAGGGGGAGGAACCATGCATAACCTGCGCAACCCGATATTCAGTCGGGTTGTGCAGAGTTGTGCATGCGCAACCCCCAACCTGCGCCTGCACAACCTTGAGCCAAAAAAAAAAGGATCAAGTTGAGGGCCACCCACAGGTGAGCTGCTGTATTGCAGGGCGCAACACAGCAGCTGCCACCCCTGGCTGGCCCCCAACTCGGTCCCTGTGCCCCCCCACCAGCCCGATCGCGGGCATAAGTAACATGAACCCCCGCCCACATCTCCCACAGCCCGATCGCGGGCATCCACAGTGCAAACCCCCACATATCGAAGCCCGATCCGGGCATCACAGTTACATGAAACCCCACATATCGAAGCCCGATCGCGGGCATCACAGTTATAAACCCCACATATCCACGAAGCCCGATCGCGGGCAGTACAGTTATGAAACCTCCCCTGCCCACATCTCCCACAGCCCGATCGCGGGCAAGCGTGTATGAACCCCCAGTGCCCGATCGCGGGCAGAATGTAACCCTCCCCAACCCGAATATCTCCCTGGTGGTCCAGTGGACCCGTAAAGCCGATCCGGGCAGATGTCATATCACAACCCCCAAATATCTCCTGGTGTCTAGTATCCCCCCACCACCCGAGCCCACCACCCGCTCCTTTTAACTTTTTTCTTGTAATGGGCGGTATTAAATTTCTGTATTCAGAGTGTTTTTATGTTTTAGGTATTTTTGCTTTAATATATTGAGTAAAAGTTATTGTTTAGTATTTTATAGTTAGTTTTGTTTACTTTATAAGTTTTTATTATTCTTTCCTTTTTGGTTTTTCTTTTCCTTTGATACTTATAGTGTGTTTTATTCTTTTAATTGAGTTGGTTATTTTTCTTTGTTTGGGTTTTTTGTTTTGATTGTTTTTCTTAAGTTTTTTGCTTTAATTGATATGCAGTTTCTTTTGTTCTGTTTTGTGATTTTGTATTGCTTGAATGTTTTTTTTCTTGAATTTTCATTGCTATTTTCTGAGAAACTATAGTGTTTCTACATTTTTTTTTTGTTTTGTTTGTTTACACAGTGTTTTGGCTTTCTGTGAGTGGTAGTTTTGTTGTTTTTATTGTTTTTCTACCTTCTTTTCTCGTTTGCTTGTTAGTGTGTTTCTTTTAGTACGGCATTTGTTTTTTGGGTGTGTTAGTTTCTCTTAAGTTTGTGTATGCTTTTTGCATGGTTTTGACTTTGTTGTTGTGTTTTGTTGTGAACTAGCAATGTTCGATGGTCGTTTAGTTCCAGATGGCTACCACTTACATCTTCGACAGTTCAGTAGGCCACTGGCAGAGGAGGAGAGAGGGAGGGCTATGCAGGTGGCCCGCTCAGAGGCAGGATGAGGAGAAGGATGAGGAGAAGCGGGGTGGTGGCAGGTTCGAATGGAGGGACAGTAAGTTTTTATAAGGGATTAGGGATGGGGGGGGCCATTAGATACCAAGGAACATTGAGAATACAGAGGGATGAGTCGGTGGATTGCCAGCTGTTTTTCCGTGCATTATGGGGATCCAGGATAGGGAGGGGTATCCACTAGACACCAGGTAAATAAAACATTTTTTGGGGCCATGATCAGCAGGTGGGGGGGCACTAGACACCAGGGAGGGATCGAAGGTTTTTTTTTTCTTCTTCTTTACTGGGTCCCGCGATCAGGGGGTGGTGGGAGGGGTCCACTAGACACCAGGATCAGGGTTTCTTTTACTTGGGACCCATGACTGGCAGGTGGGGGGCCACTAGGCACCAGGGTCCAGGGATCAGGGGTCTGGATCAAAGTTTTTTATTATTATTTATTTATTTACTGGGACCCACTATCGGCAGGTGCAGGTGCCACTAGACAGGGGGTAGGTTTGTTATGAGTTAGGAATCAGATGTGAATGTGAAATAATACATTAAACTGTGGATAGAATAAATTCTGCAGTGTATCAGTATTATTCCGTAGTTCACAAAAACGTCAGCAGAACCAGGCGAAAATCCACAGAAAATCCCAGTTTCGCCAATGGTGAAAGTTCAGAAATTTCCAATATTTCATGGAAGTTCAGCGAAACCGGAATTCGCAACTTTTGCCCACCCCTATCAAAAAGGCCACCCTCTTCAAGAACAAGTTGCAACTGTTTAAAGAGGATTTTATTCTAATAATTTTGATAACACAGTTGGGAGAGAAACTGGATAGAAATTTGCCATGGTTTTCCCTAATTAAAAGTTGGGATTGTCCAAACCAGTTTCCAACCCACAGGGATTTGTCCACTATAACATGTCTAACTAAATATGTAAGCTACAGGTTATGTAGTCTGATGTGCTGAAAAATTACCTAATCTGGGAAACAAATTGTCTGGGGTCTATAAGGAACTCAAAAACCTCACAGACCTGCACTTTGGCAACAGCAAATAAATTAACATCATATCTATCTCCTATATTATTTAAAATTGTGTCAAAGTCCTCACTGTCACCAAAGTAGTTATGGGAGATTATAGAAAACTTGCTGAAAACATCAGGTAATTTGTCTTCCGAGCCAGATCTACCATTATCCAACTGTATTTTGATACTCAAATTTGAATGAGATTTTCCATTTAAATTGTTTTATAACTGTGAAAAATGTTTTAGGGTCGTTAGCTGCCTCTAAATTTGTCATTTTAAAAAAGTTATTTTTAGCATTCCTAACCTCATGCACATACAGGTTTCTCATTTTCCTATAGTTTTCCCAGTCCCACTCTCGATTTAATTTAACACAGTCATCTTCACCTCTGGTCCCTCCTCTGCAGCTGTGGAAGACCTGCTCCAGCAGGACTTTAACAATGTCTTCCACTGGTTCCAATCCAACCAGCTTAGTGTTAGCACTAACAAGACAGTCTCCATGTTCTTTGGTACTAGTCAGAAACTTGCCAGACTCATTGCCCTCTGTTCTCACCACTCTGGATGGCACCTGACTTGAAGTGGTTCTGTTCTTTAAGTACCTTGGGATGTGGTGCAACAGTAAATTTGACTTCTTAGCCCACACTGATGCCATCCATGCCAAGCTCCATGCCAAGTTTGGTGCTCTCTATTGTTACAAAGACTGCCCATCTCTACGTGTCCACAGGGAGCTGATTACCAAAATGGTGCTCCCTGTTTTTGACTAAGCTGGTGTATGGCTCTGCCCTCTCCACTTCCCTCACCAAATTGGATACCCTCCTTAACTCCTTCTGCTGTTTTGCATCTAACTCTCCACCATGCACACATAATTGCTCACTACTTGGCCCGCTTTGAAATGGGTTCGAGCTTCGCCCCAGTAGATTCTGAGATGAGCCAAAGCATACCCAGGAATGAGGATGGACTCTCGTCCACTGACTGACCCCTAGTGGACTCCAGGTCGAGGGGCTTAGAGAACAGTGAGAAATTGTCATCAGACTCCAAGGAGTCTGCAAACAGCTGCCTGGGGCCTGAGCCACCCTCCACTTGCCAAGGTCGATCGGGAGTGAGGGTGACCGACAACCTATGGGGCAACCCCTGACCCGACCAAGAATCCTTGGTCGGAGCCCCAGTTTTTAGTTGTGGAGGCAGGGGTTCCACCACAATGGGTGGTGCAGCTGGTTTCAGCCGAACAACCGGCGCCGGCTTCGGCTCCTCAATGACAACGAGGGGTTGTTTCGGCCGCTCTGGTGACAGTCACTTAATGGCCAGGGAAGGCGATGGAGTTGGCTTATTCCCAGTCAAAAGCAGCTGCTGCCACATCAGATCCTCGTAGCGCCGACATAACTTGCACCAGAGCCTATCCTCCAAAGAGGATGAAGATGAGGATGAGTGGCGCCGCCACTTTCCTCGGTGCAGAGACCGAGACCGCCGAGGTCAGCAGGATTGGCTGGACCGAGAAGAGGTCCAAGACCGAGACCTTCGGTGTTTCCGAGGGTGGGTCTGGGAGGGAGCGGGGGAAACCCGCTCTTCCATCGGCTCGGGAACCTTAACTGGGGACTCCGGCACAGGACCTCAGTTTCTACCGGCGGAACCGGTGAAGAAGGGTTGTCGGCTTCTCCAGTCGACAGCCCTTCCGACAGGTCGAGAAAAATCTCGACTGCGTCAACGGGTGTCTCAGCTGGCTGACTTGATGGGGACACCATGAAGCCAGCGGCCTTAGCTGCAACCTCGACCGAAGTCGAGTGTCGACTATCCGGGGAAGAGGACCTCTCCCGCTCCCATGAACGTCGACGGTGGGACTCACCCTTAGAGTCCTTCTTCTTGGACCGAGAGGAATGTCCCGAAGGCCCCTCTCCCTTAATGAAGAGGGACTGAAAAAGCTCCTTGAAAGAAGCCATGTAGGAGGAGCCCAAAGAGAGCGGGATAAATGCCGCGACTGAAGAAGAAGTAGATGCGGCCTGGGCCGCCTCCTCCTCGAGGCCGATCATTTGCTTCAGCTGTTCAGCCGAGCCCACAGCCGCGGACACCACCCAACGGGCCTCCTTCAACTTTACCAGAGGAATACGGCTCTCAGGGCGCCCCAGTTGAAGTCTGGCAGCATGATCCTCGAGAACACTGGCCGAGAAGGACTTGCACAATTCGCAGGCCTGTGGATCATGATCGAGCCCAAGGCAGTAAACGCACGTAGAGTGCGGATCGGTCTGAGACATCTTCTGCCCACAGGGGCACCACTGAAATCTGGGAGTCGACTTGTCCATCGCAGCCGTGAAGGAAGAAAAAGACCGAAGTCTAGTAAATTTTAATATAAGGTTCGGTTTAACCAACGAGTAAGGATCCAGGCCTAAAACGCAGAGTGCAAAGGAGGGAACCTGAGCTTCCAAGCAGTAAGGAAGATCTGGCGTCATGGGGCAAAGCCGAGAGTTTTATTACCCAGGTGGGTGGGAGGAGCCAGCTTGAAGACCTTCCGGCAAGATTTAAAGTGGCAAGGAACCTGTTAGTAAGTGTGGATTGAACAACATATCTATGTCCCTAGAAAGTACAGTTACGTAAGAACTTACCGTAACAGTAGATCTTCGAGAGAGGCTCTTGCAGTAGGTAATTACATATAGGACTGACGCCAGCCGGTGGCAGGACCCCACGGAAAAATTTCTAGCTAGCAGTCCCTAGCGAGGGACCGCCCCCACGTCAGGTGACCGCGCCATACGACATCGGTATAAAGGCGGTCCCGACGCCTCGCTCTTCCAGTTCTTTTCTCGCCACAGGCCCGGAAGGCCTGGACAAGAGAGAAGCAGATGTTTCCATTCCTGGAAAAGGAGCTGAAAAGGGGGATGGAGGGCGGGAAGGTATTACCTACTGCAAGAGCCTCTCTCGAAGATCTACTGTTACGGGAAATTCTTACGTAACTGTACTATCTTACTTCAAGAGGGCTCTTGCAGTAGGTAATTACATATAGGACTGAATCCTAAGCAGTCTGGAACAAAGAAAAAGCACCGGGAGGAGTAAACTACTCCAAAAAGTAGCACTAGCCTTGCAAGCCTCAAGACAGGAGGCCTTGCAAAACAGCCAGCCCGAAGCCTGCTCTACGGCGAGAGGCAATGTCCAAACTGTAGTGTTTCGCAGAAGGTATGGACGGAAGTCCAGGTGGCAGCAGCGCATATGTGTGTCGCCGCAGACACATTCTTGAAATGATTCTAGAGGCCGCTACTCCTCTTGTGGAGGGTTTCTAACCTGACCCGAAGGGTCTTCTGTACTTGTCATAACAGAAAGTGATGCAATGAGCAACCACTTTGACAGGCATTGCTTGGAAACAGCATTGCCTTCCCTTTTGTGAGCAAAAGAGACGAACAACTGATCAGTCTTTCTGAGATCCTTCGTCCTGTTGGTGTAGTATCTCAGAATCCGGTGAACAACCATGGTATGGAGTAAATATTCCCCTTGATTAGCGTATCATGAAAAAGGCAGGTAGCTCTATGGACTGATTTAAGGTAGGCTTTGCTACTACTTAGGTAGAAACGAGGATTCGTAGCAAGAGCAACTGCTCTTTGTGAAAATCAAATAGGGATTTTACACATAAGGGCCTGAGCTCGAAATTCTTTGTGTCAAGTAATGGCCACCAAAAGAGTGTCTTCCATAAAGAAACTTCAGATCTGCAGAAGCTGCAGGTTCGAATGGAGGGACAGTAAGTTTCTCGAGAACAAAATTCAAGTCCCAAGGGGGAGCAGGGGTACGGATGGGGGGCCTTAGATGAAGGACCCCTCTGAGAAAGGTCTTAGAGACCTCCAGTTGAGCGAAAGCTTTATCTGCGAAGGGAACATGGTAGGCTGAGATAGCAGCCATGTGAACCTTCAAGGAGGAATGGCTGAGACCCAGGTCAAAGAGATGACGAGGTACTCCAGCAGAAAAGCCACTGAACAGGAGAAAGGCTCCACGTTCTTGGAGGCTGCCCAAATAGAGAATCTCTTCCACTTCATGGCATAAGTGGACCTGGTGGAGGGTTTTCTAGCCTCCACTAAAATTTCTGCCACTTTTGGAGAGACGCCAAAACGGGATTGGGCTAGGTCTGCAGGAGCCAAGCATGTAGTTGAAGGGATTTGAGGCCTGGGTGGACCAAGGTCCCCTGATCCTGGGTCAGCAAACCTCGAGATAGGGTAAGAGGAAGAGGAGGAACCTCTGAATATTGTTGTAGAAGACAGAACCAGATTTGCTTGGGCCAGAAAGGAGCGATCAGAATCATTCTCGCTCCTTCTGTGGTTAGCTTCTGCAATACTCATGGGATCAGAGGAACTGGGGGAAAAGCATAGATGAATCCGTCCTTCCAGTCTAGAGACAGAGCGTCACTCTAGAAAGCGCCTCGCTCTGGAACAAGCAAGCAAAAGGTGGGAAGTTTTGCGTTTTGGGGAGAGGCGAACAGGTCTACCTACGGAGTCCCCCAAAGCTGAAAGATATCATCTAGCACCCCTTGGTCCAATTCCCACTCATGTGCCAGAGCAGAAGAGTGGCTTAGCTTGTCTGTCAGAGTGTCTAGGCAGAAAAGGCACAGGAAATGGCCGTCCTTGTGTGGAAGTTGGGTACCGCACGAGTCGCACTTGTTTTTGTGCTCGGAGGGTGTAGGAGTCGACATACACCAACGATATACCTGACGATTGAAAAAAGAATAACTATTTTTCGGTAAAACCACTTAAAGGTAGGACTGATGAAGCACCATCTTTACCAGAGTGCCACGCAGCTAACGCAAGGAAAGAACTGAAGAGTGGGCATCCGGGACTGCATTTCTATGCTACCACAATCGGTCAGAGGACGCCAGTCACCTGATTTGGGAGCTGGTCCTCGCCAGGGACTGCTAGCAAGAAATTTTTCCGTTGGGTCCTGCCGCCGGCTGGCGTCAGTCCTATATGTAATTACCTACTGCAAGAGCCCTCTCGAAGTAAGATCTTGTGGTTCCCTCCTACCTCCCCTCGCTCCTATCCAAAATTCCCCCTGCCTCCTGCTCCTTCCAATATAGGGACCATCACACTTTTGCCATTCCTCACCCACACTCCTCTGCTGGACAGTCAGCATTCTCCTATATGCTTCCCTCGCTCTGGAACAAACTCCTCTCCTCCTTACATCTCTCCTCATCCTCCAGCTCCTTCAAATGCCAGCTGAAATTTCTACCCCCCCACTTGCTCCTGCTACCGTTCTTCCAGTTACCCTTGAAGTATTTATTTTAATCCAAACATGTTTCTTGTGATTCTATTCATTAAAAAACTTTACTGCACTTTGTTTTATCTGCAGTGCGCAAAATACATCTTTATCCTATTATTGTATTTACACTGCTCATCTGTCTGTTCAGATGTTGATTTTGCTTTTCTGTGGCTGTATGCTCCATCTCCCCTTCCCTGGGATGCACTTGGAAATGAGCCTCGGCTCAGTATGTCTTTCCCGGTTACCAACTTTTTAATAATTTGTGTGCAGCATCCTATACTTTGTCATCATCCTTCTTTATCTAATTCGAAGAAGAAGAAGAGAACTGGGGGCAGAATTATTTGATACCTTTTTTGTTTTCATGGGAAGGTGCTTATCAAAAGCTGTATGCAATTCATATGAAAATATATGATAAAACCAGCAGATTAGGCAAATACATCTATCTAGTCTGCTTGTACTGCGGGCTGCTCAGCATCAGCTACTGACCCTGCCCCCCACCTCGTCCACCCTTTCCCTGCGGCTGCCCCTCTCTTGACCCTCATTTTCCCTTTCACTCTATCCCAGCCTCTCTTGAAGCTGACCACCGACTTCAACGAAACCACCTCTTTAGAAAGCACATTCCAACCCCCTACCACCCTCTCCATGAAGAAGTGCCTCCTAGCCTCTCTTCTAAACCTCCCCTAACTTGAGACTGGGTCCCCTCACGTCTTGATTCCCACTAAGCTTGATGACACAGTCCATATCCACCTTATTTAGTCCCTTCAACTACCTGAAAGTCTCAATCATCCCCCTCCAAGGGAATACATGTTTAGTGCCTCTAACCTCTCCTCATACACCCTACCCTGCTGGACTGCCTCCAGTACGTAAATGTCCTTTTTCAGGTAAGAGTAACAGTACTGTACACTGTACTCCAGACACTGTCTCACTAATGACCTGTACAAGGGCAGTATTGCCTCCTCCCATCTGCTGCTGATCCCTCTGGCAATGCAGCCCAACATTTATCTGCCTGTGCTGCTGCTTCCATACAATGTGTGGATTGTTTCAGATCACCAGTGATCATCACCCCAAGGTTCTTCTCCTTCTGTCATGCCGATACCTAGACCCCTCCTAGGCTGTACTTAGTCCTTGGGTTCTTGGCTCCAATGTGTATAACTCTGTACTCCTTTGCAGTTAAGCCAAGCTGCCAAATCCTGGACCACCTCTCTAGTTTTCCAGATCCTTCTTTAGGTCCTGCATCCCTTCTGATGTGCCACCCTCCTACACAGCTTGTTGTCATCCACAAATAGGCAAATGTTGCCCTCAACACCAGCCCCAGTATTGCTGATGAAGAGACTGAACAGCACCGGCCTCAGCATTGAGCACTGTAGGACCCCACTGGTGACCTCCCTGATATTAGATAGATCATCCCTAGCACCAGGAGGAAGGAGCTGCTGGTATAACTAAACTTCTCTACTGGGACTATATTGCCCTCCTTCCCTCGCCTTCCCACCCAAAGGCAGTTCTACTTTTATAGGCACAGGATTTGACTGACAACAGGAACTTCCTGTTTGGGAGCAGGAAGTGAGTAATCACACAGCCACCAAAGACTCACCATCCTAGTAGGGCTAGAGTAGCTCTCCATCCCCCCCAGCTGCTGGAGGTCTGACTCTGAGCAAGTAAGGAGACTACTGAGAAATATAGGAACTTCTTGTCTCAGAACAGGAAGATCAGGAGCTAAAAGGGCACAGAGGCAGTAAGTAAGTAGGGAGAGAGAAAAAAAAGAAATAAACAAACAGAGGAAAGAGTAAGTATTCCAAACAACAGTTGGGGGCCAGAAATAAGACATGATGGGAGTGGTGCACTGCAGTGGCTGTGGGCAGCAGTCTTCCAGGAGACGCTCTGGAGGGTGCGGTGTTGTCCCATCTGCAGACACCTCTCGGCTGAGGGAGGAGGTTGCTCATCTTCAGGCTGAGTTGGCCAGGATTTGTGGGACCTCCTCTCCCCCAGGGTCACTGCCGTTGCCTCAGAGGTTGCCAAGAAATAGGAGCGGTTGGACCACAGTGGGCTCAGGAGGGGAGGTGGTGGAACAGAGGCGCATCCTCCAGTTGTACCTCCACAATTTCTATGCCATTCTGGAAAAGTGTGGTTCCCTCCATGGAGGCACCCACAGTGGAGACCAAGGAGGATGCTGGGAACCTCCACAAAGGAAACCCACAGGAGGGTGGCATGGGACCCCACAGGGAAAGGAAGCAACTCCTGGTGGGGGACTCCATTGTTAGAAAAGTAGAACTGGGGGAGGAAGGGGAGAGGGCGTTAAGGTGCCTGCCTGGCGCCATGGCTTGGAGGAACAGGGAGCGAATCCTCAGGATCGCAGGAGCAGCTGCACAGGGGAGGGAGCTGGATGTCACTGTCCACCTAGGGAAAAATTACCTGGCTAAGAAAGGTATCAGAGCAGTGCAAGAAGCGTTTGTGGAGATGGAGAGGGGCTTTAGACAAATAGCACGCACGGCAACCTTCTCTGAGCTGCTGCCTGTCTATGGCATGGGTGAGGCTAGGGTGCTCCACACCATGGGATTCAATCAGTGGTTGAAAAACTGGTGCCGTGCTCATGGATTTGCCTTCACTGGGGACTGGGGGTCCACCTGGAGGGATGCAGGCCTATACTGGCGTGATGGTCTGTATCTGTCCAGGAGGGAAACCAGGATCCTAGGTGATAGGTTTAAATGCTTCATTAGCAAGCATTTAAACTAACCAAGGGGGAGGCACTGGAGATGAGCAGGGAAATCCTAGCCCTCCCCAAAAAATCAGGGTACTAAGTGAGGTAGATATCAACATAGAGATGTCAATAGGGAGAAGCGCAGGGGTAAATGGAGAAAATGACAAACGCAATAAGGACAGGGATGGGGCAAAAAGGAGTAAGGCCAGCAAGAAATGGAGGGTAATGAGTACCAATGCCTGTAGTCTGGGCAACAAGCTCCCTGAACTGGTGGCCTTGATGGAAGAGGGATGCCTGGATATCGTAGCAGTCACAGAAACATGGTACACAGAGAACCATGACTGGGATGTTAACATACCAGGGTACAAAACCTACAGGAGAGACAGGGAGGGGAGAAGACGGACCAGAGTAGCTCTCTATGTAAGGGAAGGGATAAATGCAACTGAATAAAAGAGTAAACAGAGAGGAGAGGAGGCACTGTGGGTCACCTTAGAGACTGGAAATGGCACCACAATCCGCACAGGGGTTGTATACAGACCCCCATGTCAGGGGGAGGGAATGGACAAGGATATGATAGAAGGCATACTTAGGATGGCAGAGAAAGGGGAGATACTGTTGATGGGGGACCTTAATATGCCAGATGTTAACTGGAGTACCTTTGCTGCAGCCACATCCAAAAGCAGGGCCATTCTTGATGCCCTTCAGGTGGCATGCCTCAGACAGCCAGTTTTGGAACCTACTGTGAGGGAGCAATCTTAGACCTCGTACTTCAAATGGGGACAGTGAGAGGATCTCAGATCTAGAAGTGGGTAGCTATTTGGGAACAAGTGACCACCAAACAGTGTGGTTCACAATAAACTCGGCTACAGAGTCAAGCCATACAAAAGTGAAGGTTCTGGACTTCAGTAGGGCTGACTTTGGCAAGATGGGAGAGTGCCTTAAAAAAGCAGTAGCAAACAGGCTCAAAGGAGGGGTGGAGCAACAATGGGGAAATATCAAAACTACCATCACAGAGGCAACAAGCCTTTGTGTGAAGCAAATAAATCAAAATGAAAGAAAAACCACTTTGGTCTCAAAAGAGGTGGTGGTGAAGGTTAGGGAGAAAAATATAGCATTTAGGAAGTATAAGGAAACACAGAAGGAGCAGGACAGAGAACTGTACCAGTTAAGGCAGAAGGAAGCAGGGAGGGTAGTCGGAATAGCAAAGGCCCAAACTGAGGAAAAGATAGCCAACTCGGTTAGGAAGGGGGATAAAACCTTTTATAGGTATATCAGGGAACATAGAAAGACAAAGGGAAGGATAGTGAGGCTGAATAGAATGGACGGTGGGTGGGCAGAGAGGAACAGTGAAAAAGCAGGGATACTGAATGAATACTTCTGTTCAGTATTCACAAAAGAGGAGGCGGGGAGGTGCCTAATCCAATTAATAGAAGCACTCTGGATAGGGAGTTGATCCCAGTCCTTTCAAGAGAAGAAAGGGTTCTGAAAGGGCCAGATAGAATTCACCCAAATTCTGAAAGAATTAAGCAGAGAACTAGTGACACCACTGAGCTACCCTTTTAACAAATCTATGGGAGGATGGTGTGGTAACTGAGGACTGGAGGAAGGCAGATGATTCCTCTTCACAAAGTGGGACCAAGACAGAGGCAGGAAACTACAGACCCAGTCAGTTTGACCTCTGTGGTAGGGAAATGATGGAATCACTTCTGAAGGAAAAAGAATTGTTGAGTACCTAGAGGCCAGTGGGGCACAGGACCCAAGGCAGCATGGAGTTCATAAGCGGGAAGGTCATGTCAGACAGAATCTAATTGATTTCTTTGACTGGGTGACCAAGTAGTAGAATCCAGGGAGGGGCTGTGGACTGGCCTACCTAGACTTTATCAGGCATTTGATACAGTCCCACAAAAGATTAATAGTCAAATTAACCAGCCTGAGAGTGGGTCCCAGGGTGGTAGCCTGGAAATAAACATTGGCTGTATAACAGGACACAGAAGGTAATTGAGATAGGTCCACTCTGAAGAAAAGGGGTTACTAGTGGGGTACCGCAGTTTTCAGTACTAGGTCCAGTCCTTTTTAATGTCTATTATAAGTGACATTGCATAGGGACTGGTTGGAAAAGTATGCCTCTTTGCAGATGACACAAAGATCTGCAACAGGGTTGATACACAAGGAGGCGTAGAAAGGATGAAAATGGACTTGGCAAGGTTGGATGAATGGCCAAGTATGGCAGCTTGGATTCAATGCAAGAGTGCAAAATAATGCACCTGGGAAACAAAAACCAGGGAAGATTACACAATGGAGGAGGGTAAGTAACAACAACAAAATGGAAAGGGACCTGGGGGTAATCATGTCAGATGACCTTAAGGTTGGCAAGCAATGTGAGAAGGCGGTAGGGAGGGCTGGTGGGATACTGGGATGTATAGGGAGAGGCATCACCAGCAGAAAACAGGAAGTTGTTATCCCCCTGTATGGACAGTGGGTGAGACTCCATCTGGAGTACTGTGTCCAGTTCTGGACAGCCCATCTCTGCAAGGACATAGTCAGGATGGAGGCAGTTCAGAGGAGGGCAACTAAAATGGTGCAGGGTCTGCAAAAGAAGCCATGCGAGGAGAGACTAAATGAGCTTAATATGTACACCCTTGAGGAAAGGAGGGAGAGGAGGGACATGATAGAAATGTTTAAGTACCTCAGTGGAATCAACAAAGTCCAAGAGGGTAGTATCTTTCAGAAAAAGAGATGTACAAGAACAAGGGGACACACTTTGAAGATAGATGGAGGACAGCTCAGGGGCAACTTGAAGTATTTTTTCACAGAGAGGGTGGTGGATGCATGGAACAGCCTTCCTGAGGAGGTTGTGGGGTCAAAAACTGTGGGAGAATTCAAGAATGCATGGGACAGACATAAGGCAATTTTTGTTGGGGGGGGTTAGGAAGAAATAGGCTGTTGGTTACATAGCATCTGCAGCTTATCCTCTAGGTAGGGAAATGGGCAGACTAGGTGGGCCAAGCAGTCCTTATCTGCCATCAAAGTCTATGTTTCTATGTAGCCATCACCCTCTGGGTCCTGCCCCTCAGACAGTTTTCCACCCATCTGGTCAACTTCTCCACGACCCCGAGGTCCGCCAACTTCCTGATCAATCTTTTGTGGGCTAAAGAGTCAAAGGCCTTTTGAAACAAAAGAGCACCATACTTCCTCAATATTGGGAATAATTTTCGTGTGGTCCCATTAAGCAGATTCCAGGTCATTTATACTAACATACTAAAATGCCAGCAGAATAGGCCTAATGGTTTTTCGAGTCTGCTCGATTTTCAGCACCTGCACTGAGGGCAGATTTTGGTGTCCCCCCCTTCCCCTTGGGTTATACTGTCCCCAGTCCCAGATGTTCCACCTGTATTGGGCCTGGTCAGATTTACCCTCCCCTGTACCTGTCCCATCCCCTCTTAAACCCGTCCACAGTTTCCACCCTCACCAGCTCTCCCTGGGCAGTACATTCCATGGCTCCACCACCCTTTCTGGCGAAATAACACCTCCTCCTCTCCCCTCTGAGCCTGCCCCCTTCCAGCTTACACACGTGACCTCTCGTTGCTCCACCCTCCTTCCTTTGGAGCACCCTGACTGGGCCTCCCTTATTGATCCCTTTCACGTACTTAAAGACCTCTATCATGTCTCCCCTGTCCCTCCTCTCCTCCAGGGTGTATATGCTGAGCTCCTTGAACCTCTCCTCATAGGTCCTCTCACCCAAGCCCCAGATAATTCTGGTTGCCCTCCTTTGGACCCTCTCTAGGGGTGTAATGCCCCTCTTTAGATGTGGTCTCCAAAACTGAACACAATACTCAAGATGTGGCCTAACCAAGCAGTTGTACAGTAGAAGGATCACTTCCGACTTTCTGGAGGTAATCCCCCTGGCGATGCATCCCAGCATCCTATCTGCCCTTGCCACTGCCCTCCTACAGGTCTCTGAGTCGTTCATAATGACATCTACCACTTCCCCCAGGTCCCTCTCACCCTCCGAGACTTGAATCATGTCTCCTCCCAGGGTATACTCCTGGCCTGGATTTCTGACTCCCAGGTGCAGAATCTTGCACTTTCCTGCATTGAATTTTAGTTTCCATTTTCCCAACCACCTTTCCAAAGTCTCCAGGTCCTCCTGCAAGGCCACCCTCCCCTCCTCCTCATCCACCACTGCACCCAGCTTTGAGTCATCTGCAAAGAAACTCATTTCACTCCTGATTCCCTTCTTTATGTCTGAGACATAGGCGTTGAATAGGAGTGGCCCCAGCACTAACCCCTAGGGCATCCCGCTAGTGACCCACACTGGGGATGAGGCTAACCCTCCAACCACCACCTTCTGAGTATGCGCAGAGAACCAATTTCCTATCCATCTTAACAACTGTCTCCCTACCCCATTTCCTTCAGCTTAGCCAGCAGGCCACTGTGGGGTACCTAATCAAATGCCTTGCTGAAGTCCAGAAAGAGGATGTCCACCAGCCTACCCTGGTCCAGGGCCCTCGTCACCCAGTCATAGAACTCAACGAGCTTTGTCTGGCATGATCTTATCAGAACAAAGCCATGCTGCTTATCATCCAAATACCCAGTCTGCTCCAGTAATCCCCCCCCCCAGCCTTTCCTTGAGAATACCCTCCATCACTTTGCTGACCACCGACGTCAGGCTAACAGGCCTGTCATTTCCTGCCTCCTCCTTGATCCCTCCTTGTGGATTAGCACGACATGGGCCACCCTCCAGTCTTGGGGCACCCACCCAGTCCTCAGAGAAATGTTGAAAAGCTCTGCTAGGGGGACTGCCAGTTCCCTCAGCACCCTGGGATGTATCCCATCTGGCACAGGTGCTTTCTCCATCCAAAAAGACCTGAGAGCTTCCCTTATTCTCTCTACCAGGATTTCAGCTTCCACGTCCTCCCCTTTCACCCTCTGTAATTGCTGGCCTCAAGACTCCAGCGTGGTGTGTGGCTACTCTTTCCCCAGACCCGTCTAGGGCCCCTGATCTCTACTGGTCCCACCCCTTCTTCCAGTTTGCCCCCGCTCCCACTGCAAGACATAGCCCCTCCCTTGCCCCTGGTAAAACTGAGGCAAAGTACTCATTTAGGACTTCTGCCTGTTACCCCACTTCCTGTGTCCAACCATCCCCTATTCTTATCCTGCTGATCTGCCCCCTTACTTTCCTTTTTTTCCCCTATGTATCTAAAGAACCCCTTGTCCTCCTCCTGATCCCACTGGCCAAGGACTGCTCCTTTTTTGCCTCAGCTGTTCTCACCACCCTGGTGACTCTCTTGGCTGTCAGCTCATATTCCTCCTGATCCCTTTCACTCTTTCAGCACTTCAAATCAAATCGTCTTTATTTATAAAGCGCCTTTCAGAACCAAGGTGCTGTACAATAAGATCACATATACATATAAATTAAAATAATCATAAATTAACAACCATAGCTAGGATATGCTAAACTAAATAAATATGTCTTTAACTCCATTTTAAATTTCTCGACGGTTGGACATTCTCTCAACCAACGAGGTAAAGAATTCCACAGGGTTGGTGCTGAAAAAGCAAAAGCACGGGATCCTGATGTTTTTAATCGAACCCTGGGAATCTCCAGCAATCCCTCATTGGTGGAGCAGAGAGGACGGAGGGGGCAATAGGGTACCAGGAGATCTTTCAGGTAGCCAGGTCCCTGGTCATGTAGGGCTTTAAAGGTTAGTAAACCAACCTTATAGGTGATCCGCCACCTAACAGGCAGCCAGTGCAGTTCGCGGAGCACAGGCGTAATATGGCTGGATCTAGAGATCCCAGTCAAAAGCTTTGCCGCCACGTTCAGCACCAGCTGCAGGCGGCGGATATCAACCCCAGATAGCCCTAGGTAGAGGGAATTACAATAATCAAGACGGGTAGTGATAAACGCATGGACCAACGTTGGCAGATCACCCGGTGGGACCAGGTGTTTCACCCGGGCGATATTCCTCAGATGAAAAAAAGAGGGTTTGACAACGGCTGATACCTGAGATTTTAAGGTCAAGCCACCGTCAAAAATAATGCCCAGGTTCCGTACCCGATCAGAGGTAGTGAGCGACATACCACCAAGCAATAAGCCTGGTGGTTGGCCAGCCCCCAACCCCACCACCGGATGGCCTGGGTCCACTACCAACACCTCAGTCTTATCAGGATTCAGTCTCAGCCAGCTAGAACTCATCCATAATCTGATCTCAGCAAGGCAGTTGTCTAGCACGGAAAGAGCACCATTTTGCCCAGGCGGAAAGGACAAATACAGCTGAATAGCATCTGCATAGCAGTGAAAACCCAGACTGTATCGCCTAATGATATCTCCCAAAGGCAGCATGTACACTGCAAACAACATGGGTGCTAAAATGGAACCCTGCGGTACCCCACAAGGCAGGGAGTGAGTGCCACAGGAATAAATTCCAGTGGCAACCCTCTGAAACCTGTCTGTGAGGTAAGACTGAAACCATTTGAGGACTGTTCCAGACAGTCCACAATAAGTCCGCAGGTGCTCCAACAGCACACCATGGTCTATAGTGTCAAATGCTGCAGAGAGATCAAGAAGGACCAGAATGGTACATGCCTTTCAATCTCTAGCCATTAGGAGATCATTCAACACCCGGACAAGGGCAGTCTCCGTGCTATGCTTCTTCCTAAAACCAGACTGGAGAGTATCATAGACATTGTGAGTTGTAAGATGATCATCCAATTGTAACGTAACAACCTTTTCAATAACCTTACCAACAAAAGGCAGGTTAGAGATAGGCCGGTAGTTAGCTAGACAATCTGGATCCAAGGAGGATTTTTTAGGAGTGGTCGAACTACTGCCTCCTTAAGGGGATCAGGAAAGACCCCCTCTCCAAGGATTTCCAGACAATGTCAGCAAGGATCAGGCAAATAACCTCTACACATCCTACTAAAAGGGGTGTAGGACCCGGATCCAAACTACAACTGGTTGGTCACAATATTTGGATGATCTTCAGAATGTCAATGAGCTCCAGCCGACGAAAATCTGACCAGACAGACCGGGTGCATAACACTTCCTGTCGACAACTGCAATCCCTCAAAGGAGGGGTCGGACTGATGCCAGCAACCTTATCTGCAAAAAATTGAGCTAACTCCTAGCATCTTAGCTGAGAAAAAGCTTCTCTGGGCTGCAGACAGATTGGATTGCACAATCTGTCAACAGTCTGGAAAAGCTGAGCCGGTTAATTCTGTGCAGCAGAAATCTCCCTGGACAGGAATTCTGCCTTCTTATAGTTGATTTCTGATTGATAGCCATCATAATGTGCCATCAACCTAAGCCTGTCAGCAACATTACCGGACTTCCGCCAGACTCTCTCCAACCTTTGGCCAACTCTCCTTAACTCCTTCAAGGAACCATCAAACCAAGGACTCCTTGAATGAAGGGTGAGAGGCCGAACACGAACAGGAGCAATCTTGTCCAGAGCATCTCCCACAGCCTTATTATAGGCTAATACGAGATCATCTGGACTCATGCATTCACCAGACACGCTCGATAGATCCAGTACCGCCATCAGGTCACTGGGACTAATACCCCTTAAAGGGCAGTACTGAACCATCTCCGTAGGGGCAGACCTATAAGGGGGAGCCCTGAAACTGAACCTTATGGTGTGATGGTCAGACCAGCTGACTGGTTCCACCCCAAAGTCAACAATATCCATATCCAAATGGAAGATCAGACCCAATGAATTACCTTTTATATGGGTTGAGGAGGTAACTACCTGTGTTAGGCCCAGTGAGGTCATCAACTGGAGGAGATTTTGACCAAAATATGAGAGTTCGTCGTCGACCCAGGCATTGAAGTCCCCCAGAATTAACAATCTGGGGGACTGCAATACCAGGTCGACGATGAAGTCTGCTATTTCCTGCAGGAATTCTCCACCATCTCCTGGTGGATGGTAGATGAGGAGAATTCCACAACCTACACCCTCACCCAAGATATATTCAAAGGATCTGGTACTTCCCAGAAGCACATCCACAAGGCCCAGCTTAGTCTTAAACATAATGGCTGCACCCCCGCCCTTACGATCCAGCCTTGGACGGTGTATCACCGAGAACCTGGCTGGTGTTGCCAAAGCCAATACAGGGCCTGGATTTTCATCCAGCCAGGTCTCGGTGATGCAAGCCAGATCAGCTGACCCAACAAGATCAGCTATAATAGCTGTATTATTTTTAATAGATCTGGTATCGCGTAACACCACCAAGGTTGGATGAGCTGTCCGGGAAGACCTCGGCTCCTGCCTACTAAAATCAGAACCCTTGGGTATGGGGACAAGACAAGAATGACCTCTATCCTGGACCCATTTCGCCCCAGGGCGTTTCCTGGATCCCACCACCCCAATCCGCCCTCCCCTCTCCTGTTCCCCACCAGGCTCCACTCTCCACCTTCCTTTTATGTTTCCTTAAAATGCCCAAAGCACGACACCTAAAATAGGTGTTGGATGGTAATGGTGGACATTCAAAGGGACGCAATTCCCTGAGTCTGGTGGGGGAATAATGCCCAACCGTCGCTAGATCACCCCAACACATTATATAAACAATACAAAAACAATAAACAAATCAAGTACAAGAAAATAACGTATAATCAACCACTTATATAAAAATAAAATGGGGCATTAATATATGCAAACTCTTAATTGTCCAGCATTCCCAGATATAGGCAGCTTAAAACTATTACCTTAAAATAATCAATTAAAACAATCCAAAATAAATTATAAATCAAACAAAACAAAAAGAAGAGACCCCATTAAAATCCATTTCTAAAGAGAGTTCAAATCCCCAAAAATAAAATAAATAAATAAACTTACATAAATAATAATAAATACAACAAATTTTCAAGCCCTGGTACTCTCACTACCCTGGGAATAAAATACATATAATAAAATAAAACAATAAAAATTCCCAGGCACTCACACTACCTGGAAAAACAGTAATAGTTTGGGCACTCTCACTGCCCAAACACCAACAGAAATAATTCAGACAAAACATACAAAATCAAACAGGAAATGTTCTCTCCAAAAAATGTCTTAATAGTAGTTCTTCTTTAAACTCAACAGTCCACGGTCCCAAATCCTATTAAGATTGAATTCCAAATCTCAAAGTTGAGTCAATAAATAATCCGATGATTTAATTAACCTTTAAATTCCATTTCAAGGGTTCTCTGTAAAAGGCCAAGAGTGTGCAAACCTCACCATATAGTAAAGGGATATCCCATTCCTTCCCTCCACATCACCAGAACTACTCGGATTCCCTACCACCTGTGACCCGCCTATAGGCCGCCTTCTTGTCCCTCACCATCTCCTGTACCTCCCGGGTCCACCAGCAGGGTTTTCTGGCCTTACCGAACTTACAATTTTCCCTTGTGCAGAATCTGGTAACTTCTTGTATCCCCCTCCTAATGATCCCCCACCTGCTGTCAGCATCCATATCCAGCCTTATCCTGTCCAAACAATCTTTAAGGATCCTTCCCATCTCCCTGAAGTCTGCACCCCTAAAGTCGGTTACTACCATCCTTGTTCAGCCTTCCTCTCCCTCAGGTACAGGAAGAACCAGACTGTGGCGTGATTACTCCCTGCCAATGGGTCCCTCACCTCTAGGCCCCTAATCTGATCACAGTCCACCAGGACCACGTCCAGTGTCCGGGCCTCCCTAGTTGGCTCACCCACCTGTTGTGTCAGAAATGCATCCTGGAAGACATCCAGCAGCCTCTGGCCACTGGTGACGTCATAGTCCCCCAGTCTGTTCCTGGCATGTTGAGGTCCCCCATTACCAGTACCCTTCCCTTTCCCAATCTACAGTGTCCCTCGAGATCTGCCACCAAACTTTCTTCCAGGACCTCCACCAGTGCTGGCGGTCTGTATACCACTCCGACCTTTACTCTCTTACCCCCCTGCGTCAGCAGGGTGACCCAAATAGCCTCCATGTTCCCCTCTGCCTCCTTCCTTATCAATGCAAAGAAATCAGAACTTCTAAATGACCTGTACAAGTTTGGGTGCCCCTTTGACCTTAGTCTTGCCTTGAATAAAAAAAAAAACAAACTGAAATTATGGTCACTGGAGAAACCAGCCAAAACAGAATCTCCTCAATAATGATATGAACAGTTTATACATTTAAGGTAAATTAAGACTGAATCAGATAGACTGTTTACATTAATACAGGTAGGTTTCAGCATCATCTGCTCTAGATTCAAACTCAGAGCCGTATTTCTCAGGTACTTCAATTTTTTTTTGTCCTAGATAGTCCATAGTGAAATTCCCAATCACTAGCAATTCATGAGTTACATTGCAGTATATCAATAGGAATGTTAAAATGGATATACTCAGGGCAGGTAATCTGTGAGGCTTGTAACCGCAAACTAACAATGCTGGTTTCCCAACTGTCAATTTGAATTCTAGGACCAAACATGTGGAGCAGTTCTTTGGGATATCCAATTCTAGTTGATTTTATAAGTTACTGATTATGATGTCCAGCAGAGCTGGTCTTCTTCTCTCTTTTACATGTTGAATGAATGAATTCACTTATATTCGAGCAGGATAGGATCACAGGGCAGACAAAAAAAAAAAACGTTTTCAGGATCATCCTGCATAGAACAATCTACAAAATGTACAAAAATGCAACAGTAAAATAAATACAAAATGTAGTATAACTTTTAGATTCAAGTGCTGTCAGAAGGAATCCATTGCAATGCTGTTTTTATTTGAGCACAAGTGGGTAACTGGCATAACTGAGCAGGTAACCAATTCCAAGTTCCAAGAAGAAGCCACCATGTTCAAAAAAGTAATTTGACAAACACAGTATCTTGTTTTAGATACTTTTAACCCCCAACTGGGGATTTCTCATAGACAGTATTGAGAGTCTGTGTATTCTGGGACTATAGTATAAAGAAAAATCCACACCAAACTCGTTATCTTCTAATAGCAAAGGAAGACCCATTTAACATTATGAGTAATGCGCAATGGCGAATCTCTTGGTGGGAGGGGTACTTGCAAGTCACAATGGGAGTTTGCAATGTTATGATAAACACTGTCACATTTTAATAAATCAGTTTTATTTGCAAAGTGTTGGATCAAGCAGCCATAATCCAACTGAGAGAAATAGTTGAAACAATTGTTTGCAACTTTCAGCACTTATGTATGTCTGTGTCACCTAAATTCATGTCTCTAGTTTTTGCAGAATCTTCAAACACATTTTCTTACACGCAAATTAAATCTGACCTCTTGATGTAGCAAATTCCAAAGTACATGCTCAGTTGTTTTGTTATCAATAACCTTTATAATAAACTCTCTAGATGTGGGACTCTGCAACATGACCGAGGATCCAAAAAACACTGAGTTTTTTTTTTACCTTTATATTTTTAATTTGTTCTGCAATTTTTACTTTTATATTTTTAAATTGTTCTGCAAAAACCATTGTTGTAATCCAATCAGACTGTAACCTAAAATGAGCTTCTTTGGGATCCTGTGACACAGTAAGTAGCACAATATTGCTGCCAGCCCAGTGGTGTGGAAGGCTTTGCACCTTACCTTCCACCACACCAGCAACCTGCCTTTGGGAACAAACTCATGTTGTTGAGGTGGCTGGGGGGTGGGAGGAGAGTACTGAGCATCCATCAGACAGCTCTCCTGTCGGGGGGGGGGGAGGCATGCTGACTCGGCCCTTGACTGACCCCAGGTGGAGGCCTGGGAGTAGCACTGGAAGCTTGAGTGACACTGAAAGAGAGGAGCCACAGTTCTGTAGCAAGTGTGCACCAACAGGTGCACATGCTTATGTGCCACCATGGCAGGGGACCCAAGGGAAGAAAACAGAAAATTGTCAGTGCAGGCTTCATCTCCCGTGCTATCACCTGCACCACTGGTCCAATTCTAGAAGTCGGTCACTGGGTGGGGGGAGGACAGCCCTCCCCTTTCCAGCCCTGCCACAGGTGTGGGGAGGTGCAATCCGTGGGTGACTTCAGGCTCGGTGTGTCTGGGGGAGGCAAATACTGGATGGAGGTGGAGAGGACGCGGCTCAGAGCCCACCTACATCGACTGCCAAGGCAAAAAGCTTTATGGGAAAAAAAAAACTACTGCACTATCACCAGCATAAATTTTTAAGCTAGATCAAGCTGTAGTTTGTGGTAAAGTATCTATAAAAGGCATACGTTGTTATTGGCTGAATCAGGTCCTTGCGAGTTGGCTGCCAGGTGAGATTCCACTGGATTGCCATCATTAAATAGAACCATCTTTGCAGCTGTGTTTACGGTAAACAAAATAAGGGAGTCACTGTGGACTCTGGGTTAACACTTCAATATCATGTGTTGGCTGTGGTTTGCAATTTTTCCAAATTCGGAACATTTTCCGAATTAAACCCTATTTGATGCAAGAGGACCTGGCGACTCTTGTACATGTGTCTGTAACCTTGAGGCTCGACTAGTGCAACACTCTTGTCCTGAGTTATTCTGTGAGGTTGGTGTGCTGCCTGAAGCTAGTGCAGGATGCTGCTTCCAAGTTTATCACCACGTTATCATGTGCAGATCATATAAAACCTGCCCTACTGCATCTGATGCAGGTTGGCCTGGTATACTCCAAGCTGCACACTCTGCTCCACTTTAGGAATTTTTATTAGCTATCACGAGGTCATGCCTGAAGTTGTCTGGAGACAAGACATTCTCCATAGTGGCCCCACTTATATGGAAGTTCTCGCTCTTCTACCTAAGAAGTTTCCCCTCAGTGTAGGAGTTCAAAAAGGAGTTTAAATGTCATTAGTTCATATCAGCTCTTGGTATTGCTTGCTGTGATAAACATCTATGATTAAGCATTCTTTTTTAATGTATTTTACTGCTTTAATGCTATGTATTTATGTAGTTGTTGTTTTGTGAAACACATGGATTCCAGGGACAGGGTGCTATATAAATAGCAATTCCTTGTCCTGCTAAACAAACTAAAATGTATCCCTGTAGTACACCCTTTCTAACAAGTCTTATCTCACAGTTATAGCCATTTGCACAAACCAGCTGGGTATGACCCTTTAACCAAACTCTGTCCCAAACTTGGAATACTATACAGAAACAAAGATTGCCTCACCCTCCCAACCCGTCAAGAGCTAGTGACAAAGATGATTATTCCCATTTTTGCCTATGCCAATGTAGTTTATGGCACAGCCCTGACCTCCTCTCTAGCCAGACAAGATGCCCTGTTCAATCTGTTCTGTCACTTCACATCCAACTCCTCCTACCCACCCACCCATCACTGCAATTTCTATTCCTCCCTAGACATTCTGCCACTATCCCACAGACGTGTACCCGGTCAGAACAGCACATCTCTTACAGCGCATGTAAGAAGCGCACTGTTTGAAGAGCATATCACGGACAGTGACACAGGTAGAACAGTGCAGTGCAGTAAGCGCTACCCATGTAGCTGTCTGTGGTATTGGGAAACAGTGAAAGGCGTGGAGAAGGGCTGAAAAAATTCAGAGACTGGACGAGCTGCTCCCATGGTGGAGAGGGATGAGTGGAGCAGCTCGGCCAGAATGATGCTGGAGACCAGAGTTCTAGGCCTGGTATCCGATCTTTTTTTTTTTCCCATGAGACAGGTTTGTGATATTTTACAAGTCCCATCTCATGGTACCCCCCCCCCCCAGTTGTACTTTTCCCCAGAATCCAACTCCGACTCGGAGTTGATGATTTAAGTAACAGGGGGTGCTGGGGGCAGATTTTACATTGTATATGCAGTCCGTGATTGCGGTCCTCCATGTGTGCTGGGACCGCTATCATGCACCTATATGGCAGGCGCTGTTGTTGCTGCGCTGTTTTGGTGACCACTGTTGTTGCAGTCACATTTCTGTCCTATTGCCCACAAATGCTATATTCACACACTCACTCTCATCGCCAGATTCTGGTTTGGCCTACCCCCCCCCCCCCATTTCACCACCATGCTGTCCCCTGCTGGCCCCTCTTCCTACAACCTATGCACCAGGGAATCCCGCTGTTTCTCACTCCCTTATCCACATGTCAGCTGGACAGTAAGCTTTCTGTTATGGACTCCAATCTCTTTGGAATCATCTCCCTCTCCTCCTTCAAAACATTCTCTCTCTCTTTCTTCAATCAAAAAACACAACTCCTTCCTCCCCCCCTGTGCTCCATCTTCCCTAACTCCTCTCCCTTTCTCCTCCCACCACCCAAACCCAAGAGGTAAGCCATCGCTCTCCTTCCTGCATCTCTCTTTAACCCCAGCTATTATGTATGCTTTGTAAATACGTTTGCACTGAAGCTATCCTGTATGCTAAACCATGTTTTGTTGTATCAGTATAGCCTGTCTTTCTTTGTTATGTAAACTTGTATTTTGTACCTTTTCTACCCATATTTCCTTGTCCTTGGGTCGCACCTGGAAATGAACCTCAGCTCAGTGTGCCTTTCCTGGTTACCAAAAGCTTCAAATAAATAAAATAAATGAGGCCCGGTGGCACTGAGGGTTGAGGCGCTGGATGCCACACCCTCGCTCCATGCCAGCGACCCAGGTTCAGGAACGAGCCTGGGTCGTCGGGGGTCAGGGAAGGATTGAGCATCCGTAGGGCTGCTTTCCTTCTCCGTGGAGGGAAGAGGGTTGCCATCGGTATTCTGGTGGCCCCTGGCAGTGGCTGGGGGGTGATCTCAAGAGCACTGGCAAGACCTATGGGGACATACTGGGGCTGACGCCTGGATCAGAGAGCGTGCAGAAGCGTGCGTCCTCTGAACCTTAGGCGTCACTGCATGCTACAGACATCAGGAGGTAGAAAAAGTGGAAAATAGGGCACCAGTCGCGGCGGCATGATGGCCATCTCCAGAGGGGACCAGTTTGGCGCGCAGAGTTCGCGGCAATACTGGATCATGGCTCAGTGGGTAGAGCTAGGGGAAGAGCTCCCCTCCACCCCGCCACGGGGGGCAAGCCATGGGGGTAGCTGCGGGACCCAACTAGGAGCCAAGGAGAATCCCCAGAGATGGCGGCCTGAGACCTGAAGAGGATGCCTGACGTGACGAACGTAGGCAGACTGGTGGCCCAAGGGGGTAAAAAGTATAACTAAAAAAAATAAATAAATAAAATAAACAAACAAGAACTGAACCAAGATATGGTTTTGTTACTGACCCCCTGCATCGAGCATTTTTTTGTAGTAACAAGCAGTGATCCACAGTACAGAGGGCCTTTGTTAGATTCATGAACACAGCCACCAAGCACATTTTATGCTTTAATGCCTACAGTAGATGACAGTGTTCATGAAGTCCAACAAAACCACTGTAATACAGTGGGATGGCATAGAGAAACACACTCCAAAGGTGGTGCACAAAACTTGGAAAAAGATACAAATGCAAGGTTAAATCATGCTGTAAGTTCTGTTTATTTGGGTGCCGAAAAATTCAGGACACGCACAAACACCCAGGCACTTCGAATCACTCAGATTCTTACTCGGAGGGGCCTTGCATTTGCATATTTTTTCCACGGTTTGCACACCACCTTTGGAGTGTGCTGGAATTCACTTTTTGGTGCAGCATATTGAGTCTCCTGAAGCGGCCAAGGCACTTTGGTTTGCTGACTGCTGAGGAGAAAGCAAATAATAAGTAGATAAATATAAATACAATTAGTTGTGCATTTCTTTCTCCAGTACCTTTGAAACGAAGGGAAGCATTGCAACAGGCCTGCAATTACTAGCAAAACCTGAATAGACTTCCCTACAATCTGGAATAATGTTTGCTAACTTCCACACTGAAGGCAAGATACCACAATACCACAACACTGGTTCCATTTCAATAACTTAGTTAGGGGGTAAGCAAATTCAGCTACAGTCTCCCTCAGTAGTTCAGTTTCAAGGCTGTCAAGTCCACCAGTTATTATAGTTACTTGAAGGCTTTTTTTCAGTTTATTTCTTTCACTTGCCTGTGCCCAGTCCCCAAAGCGTCTGAACACTCCCAGCCACCCCAGGCCTGTTATGGCAGTTCTCCACCGGGATTTCCAATACCTCTTCCACTGCGTGGCCCAAGTGCTCACCAGGTGTGAGGCCTATGGGTGGCCAGAGATAGCCAGCCGAAATGGGGACTGCCTGTTTTTTCTCCATTTTGCTCCTTCAGGGGAGTAGACAAGCAATGCCACTCAAGACAGCCCTACGCACATTTCTGTGTGCAGGACATCAGCGGCTACCACTCCTCTGTCTCCCCGATGTGATGGTCCCTGGCTGCCTTGCTTCTAGCCAACACTAGGTGTCAGGCTTGCACAACGCACCATGTCTCTCCCTCACTGGGAGAGGAAAGCTATCCTCTGGATGCTCAATCCTCTCGTTCCCCAGACAACCCCAAGAAACCCTGGTCTGCTCCCAAACCAAGGTTGCAGGGCAGGTGAGGCATCCAGCACCTCAACCCTTCACGTCACTGGGCCAGCTCAATTTTAAGGCTTTTAAAATAGTTACTGTACATCCCAAGTCTAGATGGTCTGAAACCTAAATTGAGGTCTATTTTCATTTTTTTTTTCATCTTTTGGTAACCAGGTAACGCCCATTCAGCACAAGTGTTTGTTTTCAGGGGTGACCCAGGAGCACTGGTTTTCTTTTTTTGTTTTTATTTAGTTTAATTTTTATATCATCAAATACAGCACACAGACAGTAACAATAACAACACATACTCCCATGTATGTACAACAAAAGTGAGAGCAAACCGGTAATACACAGTTAATACAGGATCAGGCAATATACATTGGTCTGAGATATAGATACAGATGCAACTATACTAAGGAAAACAAAAAAAGAACTCAGTCTAAAGGTGTTACATCTCTCGGTGCATATAGGCTGTCGATTCTCGCTGAGTCAGCGACAGAGAATACAGAGTATGTAACTCTCCCCAGCGGGAGTAATACAATGCCAAAATGTTGCAAACGCTTGCTATAGACTTGCTCAGAGAACACAGCATGCAAGTGGAGGCTGTGGGAATCAAAACCAGGTCTGCTTGATGTACCAAGTTCATTCACAGCTTGTTAATCAAACCTCTAGGCTACTCTGCCAGTCCAATTCAACATATTTTAGAAGCCCTATTTAACACAGTAAAAAGGGAAATTACATTTTGCTCAAGGCTATTATCATTTGTTCTTGTGTCATTTTAATTTAGGTCACCTACAAATATCTTCTTATCCCTACTGGCTGCTGGTTCTATTTTGTTCCTCAACATGTTATCACTTGCTACAATCTGATTGTGTGGTCTGTAACAGATACTGAGAAGACTGTTACTGTCCCCAACCACACTGATTCAATTTTACCTGAATAATTACTGGATAGGTTTATTTCAGTTGCTTTATATCTCCACAGGGGTATGTTGCAAACCCACCCCCTCTTCTATCCTTCCTATCATTTTTAAACAGACTGTATCCCTGAATCTTTCTTTAGCCCTGGAGTGATTTTCTGTCCACCAAATCTCTGTTATGCATAGTGTCCACGTTGCCCATTGATAACAGGCCTCTAAATCTTCCTGTTTATTATTCGTACTCTTTGCATCAATGAAAAAACTCATCCAATCTCTCTTACACGGTTTGATTTGTTTTAACTACTTTTGCTTTTTCTTCTGATGTGGGATATTTTAACATTTTTTAAGAATAATACCTCCTCCCACTGACCCCAACTGGTTTAGTTTTAAAGATCTGTTTATTACATTTAAGAACCTACTGTATATCCTTGAACCTCTGCCCTCTTCCTGTTTAAGTGCAGCCTATTTCAATTAAACCTTTCTAGTTTATTTTCAAAACAATTTCAAAGGAATGTGAAATTCTCTCTTTCTGCCCAACTTCTAAGAAAACCATTCATCGTCTTAATCGTCTTCCTCCTCCTCTTGGTACTGGAAAAATGTCCACAATTACCATAGATAACTTCTTCTCTTTTAAAACCTTCCCAGCTGATTTAAATTCCTGTAGCTCATCATCATCATCATCTTTGCAGCATTTAGCAAGGTCATTAGTTCCCATGTGCAGTAACAAGAGTGGATTCTCCTCTAAACTACTAGCTATGATGGTGACCGTTTTGTTTTGTTTTTTCCTTTTTTTTTAGAAACCGAGTTATTTATTAGACTTTTTTTCAAGGAGCATGTACAGGTGATTCAAGTATACATAACGTAATCCTTGATATGTGGTACATTTCTGTCCATTTATTATATAGTAAGCAGTAAACAATCAAATACCCTTTATACCAATCAATTCAATTTCCGTGGAAATAAACGTGGTAGGCAATCGGGGGAATATGACCTTTCTAAAACAATAAATGAATAAGAAGAACAAGTCCTATCGGGGGTAGGGACAATATCAGGTCCACCGGAGCCAGAGAGCCTCTAGTCCTGAAATAATCCAGTTTGGTGCCGGCCAGGCCTAGACCATTTCCCATCCCCACCCTAAAACCCTATGGTATCTGGTCCTGTCTAAGAGTGGCTATATATAAAAAACAGATGGTCCTTTTGTTCATAAGAGCATCTATTTTTCCTTGTATCTTGGCAGTCATGTTTTCCATATTATAAACTGCGTAGACCAGGTCCTCCCAATTCTGAATTGTGGGTGGGTCAGACTTTAGCCAGCTCCTAGTAATAACCTTCTTTGCTGTTGCCAGGAGAACACTTGCTAGATATTCTTGTTGTTTTTGTCTAAACTGTTAGGGGAAATGTACCATATAGCCATTTCTGGAGTTAGGTGGTCTATTGCTGGGAACAAATCTTTAAATATTTTCTCTAACTTCCCCCCCATAAATGGGAACGGGCCAGACAAAACCATAACATATGGGCAAGAGTGGAAACTTTACAACCGCATCCTCTCCAGCATGACAAGTCCCCTGAGGCAGAGTACTTGGCCGCGATCTTAGGGGTACGGAAAAATCTGGCCTCGACATTCCAACCGAACTCTTGCTAGGTATATGAACCTGTGATCCAGTGCTGTCTGTGCCAAATCCAAAGCCAATCTTGTTGCGCGAGTTCTGTCATCAGTTCGGCCTCCCAGGCATTATGAATCCCCTCCCAATGAGTCTGTGGGGAACTCATTAAGGCCTTACAAAATCAGGATAGCAAGTGTTTTGGGACCAATTCCCCATGAACCTAAGTAATGCGAGTACCAGGGGAACAGATAGGGATGACATGACCAGGCCCAATGTTGAGCCCAGGAAATGGGGCATCTGTAAATGCCTATAAAAGTCTCTTTTGGGTCTGGAAAATTTATCCTGCAGTTGTTGGAATGATTTAAAATTGCCATCAGCGTAAAACTGAAAGGCATGGGCCAAGCCTCCCCGAGCCGAATTCTAAACCCCTGGTCCATCTGCGAAGGTGCAAAGGTGCTGTTGAGTATGGACATTCCCATCCAACCCACCCCCTTTAGATTTCTGGCTTTTTTCAAGTATGTTGCCCAATTATGTAAAATATTTCTTGTGTATTGTGAACTCTATAGGGAAAGGTGAGTCCTGGTGGGCTGAAAGACTGTTGTATAATCTAGGAGATGGGAGGAAACCGTACGCTCCACTTATACCCATTGGAATGTTTGGGGGGGGGGCGCTAAGACAGTGTGTCATATGGTTTAATTGGGTTGCTAATGCATAATTTTCTCAGCTTGATAGGGCCAGACCATCGCTTTCCTTTGGTTGCTGTAAGTTTGAGTGCTGTTTTTAATTTTTCTTATAGTTCGTCATCATTGAGGCACTTACCATGATCATTAGTTCCCATATGCAATAACAACAGTAAATCCTTTACTAAACTGTTATATATGATAGTGCACCTTTTGTTTCTTGTTTTTACAATACCCCACTTTTGATGTCAAAAGGTTGAGAGGTATACTGTATGTAGAGTTGCCACCTATGGCTATAGCCAAGACCAGATATTAAACTATACCCAAACGCCCTAACCCCACCCCTTTACATAACTAAGGAGTACATGGCACCTCTGTCATTGCCATTTGGTATATCAGAAGACAGTCATCAAGCAGTAAAAGACAGCGCTTAAGATGCAGAGTGGGAAAAGGTCTTAAAGGAGAAGGACACATTGCCAAAGTCACTCAAATTTTGCAAATCCATGAAAAGATTTTTCAAATAAGGTATTGGGATTACCTATAGGTGTCAAGAGTCCTGAAATGTAAATGTCTAAATCATCTATAAAGTAAATCAAGGCAGCAGATATTTCATGGAAGCTTGAAACAGAAAGTGATGTTACTGAGCGGCAAAGTAGTTTATGATTACTAACATACAAGCTTGCTCCAGGCGATGATGGCAGAGGCAAGCCTTGACACTGGCAGCGACAGAAATAGACATCAGGGAACAAGTGGGGTTTTATAATCCCAGGTTATGCCCTTTTCAGGAAAAATAGAGGGAAAGGAAGGGTAAGTGTGACCTTATACACAAGAGTGGGTAGAGAAGCCACACAAGACACCGCAGTTAAGGGGGGGAATCAATAGGGGTATAGTTAAAAAGAGTGGAGGGGAAAAAGACAAGGTTAGGAGTGGTTTACAGGCCAGCAGGTCAGAAGGAAAAGGGGACTAGAGATTTGGGGGCAGGGATCAGGAGGGAAGCTGCAAAGGAGGAGAGGGTGGTGGCAGTGGGTGACCTGAATATACCGAACATGGACTGGGTGGCTCCTGCAGCCAAGAGTGTGAGTGTGAGTGTGAAAAGTCAGTAGCAGCTAGATATCATGCAGGACTGCTTCCTCATATAGTGGATCAGGGAGCCAACCAGGCAGGAAGCCATCCTTTATCTGGTACTATCTAACATAAAGCAATTTGGGTCCAGTGACTACACCTCAGTGTTTGATATGACCACAGGAAGTTGTCAATCAACATCAAAGGCCATGTACCTAAACCTTAGGAGGGCAGATGTGTGGGGAACAGTAAAAAGTGCCATAGCAGAAGAGATGGACTCATGCATGAGAAGGGTTCCAAGAGGAACAAACACTGAAAGCCACTCTGGTTTTCCAAGGTGGGTGTTGGATACAGTGACGGCCAAAAGAAGGGCCTTCAAGAGGTAGAAGGAAAAGTGGGGTGAGGTGGAGTAGGATGACTGTTAAAAGAAACTGAAAAGAAGAGAGGGGGACTGGTTAGGAAGGCATAAACAGAAATGAAAATACAGATAGTGGAAGGAGTAAAAAGGGGGACAGAGTTCTTTTAGGTGTGTCAGCAGAAAAAAAAGAATGTGATAGGGGATTATTAGGCTGAATGAGGGGGAAGTCAGAGGAGGATGACAGGCAAAAGGCTGACATACTAAGCAACCTGTTTTGCTTGGTATTCATGGTTGAGGATACAGGGTCGATACTAGAAAGTGGTGTAACGTCTTCCATTAGAAGTGTAATGAGAATAAAGCAGGAAACAGTTACAGAAGACAGAATGCAGAAATGGCTTTCAGGCCTTAGGGGGGACAAGGTAATGGGTTCTGATGGTTTACACCCCAGGGTGCTGAACAAACTGGGGCCAGAACTGGCAGTGCCCCTGACAGATCCATTCAGGTGCTCCCAGAAAACGGGAAGTTCCAGGGGACTGGAGGTCTGCAGATATGGCCCCATGGACTGCACAATGCGAGGGACAGGAAAAGACCTGTATAACTACAGACCAATCAGTCTTATCTCAATTGCTGGTAAGTTTCTGGAGACCATGGTTAAGGAAAAATAGTGGAATTCCTGGAGGCAAATGGGTTACAAGACACAAGACTGTGCCAGACCAAACTGTTGAAATTCTTGACTGGCTCACAAGGGCAGTGGACATGGGTAGGCAGCTATGTGTTATCTTTAAACTTCAGTTAGGCCTTTGATTTGGTTCCACATAGGAAGCTACTAAAAAAGCTGAAAATTCTAGGTATGGGGGAAGGTCTCATATGGAACATTTAAAACTGGTTGGAGGGAAGGAAGCAGAGGGTGATGGAAAACCGGATTAAATCAGTGGACAGGGAGGTCACAAGTGGTGTGCTGCATGGGTCAATCCTTGGTCCGGTCCCGTTCAACATGTTCATCAGTGACAATGGGAAGGGTATCCAGGGAAAGATGCGTCTTTTGGCAGATGACACAAAAGTGTGTCACAAGGTGGGCAGTGAAGAGTGGGTTAGGGATTTGAAGAAAGAGCTGGAGAAACAGAAAAGGTGGTCCAAACTCTGGCAGTTGAGGTTTAGTGCCAAAAAGTGCAAAGTGATACACATTGGCACAAATGTCCCTTTCTTGGAATACTGAAAGGGAATGGTGCAGGTAGCCACAATGCTAGAAGAAGGGGATCTGGGAGCCATTATCAGCAGCCATGTTGAAATCTCAGGCCAGTGCAACAAGCTGCATAGCAAGCCACCCAGGCCACTGGGATGTATAGGGAGGGGATTGGCTAGCAGGAGGAGGGAGGGAGGTGATACTGCCTCCATAGAGTTTCCTGGTGAGGCCCCACCTGGAATAATATACTCAGTTTTGAAGTCTGCATCGGAGAAAAGACGGGGGGCAGGCAAGAGAGGGTACAGCACAGCGTCACCCCAATGATTCAGTGTATTTTGGGTAGATCCTAAGAGGAAAGGCTGGCAGACCTAAACATGTACTCACTGGGGCCCAGGAGGGACAAGAGAGATATAAACAAGACTTACAAGCTCCTGAGGAAGATTTAAAAAAATGACAATGAAATACAGTAACGAGAGGGCATGAGTGTAGATCAGTCAGGGGAAAATGGAAGAGAGGTGTTACAAAGTTCTTAGTCACTGAAAGGTTGGTGGACCAGTGAAATAGGATGCCAAAGAAGGTGGAAGAGACAGGGTCTATAAATGGGTTCACGGTTAGGTGGGACAGATACAGAGGGCTTGTAGTACTGAAGGGGGGTTAAGGAGTGAGGGGCAGACAGTGAAGAGGGGCTGGCTAGGGTGATTAAGGATCAGATATCAGTAAAAACCTATTTGAAACAGAGGGCTTGTAGTGCTGGGGGGTGGCTAAGCAGTGGGGAGGTAGACAGTGAAGAGGGGCTGGCTGGGGTAATTGAGGATCAGATATCAGTAAAAACCCTATTCAACAGTACGTTGAGATGGGGAATAGGTTGGAAAACGTACTAAACTGGAAGGACCATGGATCTCTTTCTGCCATTATTTTCTTGTTTCTGTTCCCTCATTTACATCTTTTTCTCTCTCAAGATTCCATGCAATAGCTGATGCTTTGATTTAGTTTACAAATTATTTAAATATTTATATTTCAGGTCCCCTGGAACCAGCAGGTAAGCCAGTACCTTGTCTGCAAGATCTTTTAATGGGCTTTCACAATTTGAGTCACCTCGGCAGCATTTCCTTCTAACAGCTTTACTTTTCACCTTATTGACTGGCTAATTTCAAGTAAATATGCGACTGACTTTTTCTTGAAGCTAATGAATGTGATCAAAACAATGAATAATTTTGCAGCCTCTATTTAAACAGTATGTAGCCAAACAAGCACAGCTAAAAACACAGGAGTACCTACTATAAGTGGAAAACAGGAAGCCTGGACAAAGTCCCTAAAAATTAACTGATCTGATTAGAAAACAGATAGGTGGCAGCCCTAGCAGGACTGCTGTACACAGTTTTAAAAACAGAACATTTTTCTCCAGTATGAGGTACTGTATTTGTTTTGCTTTTAGTTTAAACATAGCCTGAAGGCCTGCCTGTCGGCACAGCAGTAACACTACCACTAGCAACGCCGGTAACCCGGGATTGGATATGATCTCGAGTCATCAGGGTCTTGCCAGGGGGAGGAGGAGGACTGAGCATCCTAGAGGACGTTCTCCTCGTCAGGGGAGGAAGGTACATGCGCTTCGCTGTGCTACCACCTTGGTGACCACAGCTGGTGGTACAGTACATGCAGAGCCCAGAAGGAAGGGTGGGCGCTTCCTGACTGCGACATGAGCACTCACGTCTGCTTACATCACTGCAAACCCTGCTCACAGTGCTCAGGGGAAGGGAAAACCAGCAAAAGACTACCAGCTAAGGCAGTATGATGCAGCATCCTCCCGTAGGCCCTGTACACCTACCGGGCATCCTGCCTACCACATCTGAGCTAAATTCTCTTGGAGGCTTAAGGAACCTCGGGGAGCTCCACCACAGAGGGCAAACTGGTGGGGCACTGTACCAGGCAGGTATGTAAGATCCAGAGATGACAGGTAACAGGGCTGGGGAGGGGTGTGTTGCAAATGGGGGCCAACTGAGCAGAGTAAGGAGCATAAAAAAATAAAAAAAGTAGCCTGCTGTTTATTTTTTGTAGACCAGGTAAGTGCACTAGACAAATTCTGCCTATTTTCAGGCACAACCCGGTGGAGGGGGATACAGATGGATGCCAACTGACGTTGAACCAGATTAAGCTGTTGGTGGTATTTTTAGTGAATGGGGGGATATTTAGCCAGGACACTTGGGAAATTCCCCTACTCTTCAGTAGGGGGACCCTTTGGCCTCGCTGATGGAGGTCTCAGTTGATGCTGGGATGGAGAAGGAGGACGTCGTGGAGGAGTTTTATGGTGCTAAACGTGTTGTTCCTGTGAGTTCTGACTGTGGAGAAACGGTTGATGGAATGATAGACGCGATTGAGCTCTCTCATGATGTGTCGACAAGTGCACCTATTTCTTCTGTTCCACCGGTACGGGTGGTTGTGGAACCAACAGTGCGAGATGCGGAGTTTGCTTCCAGTGAAATTCTCCCTACTGAGTCCCAAAGTGGGGGTGAGATTATTGCTGCGGCACAGGGGCCGCTTCTGGGAGAGGTTGCGACGAGGAAACCGGAAGACAAGGAGGTCTCTATATCTCACATTTTTCAACAACAATTTGGAGTAGAGACAGTAAAGGGTGCTTCGGAGGCTGAATGGACTGTTTCAGTTGCGCTGGTACAATCGGGCTGGAAATGGTCGGCCGCGGGGTACATGGATTCCTGAATACTCTTGGAATGAATTCGAGAATGGAGTTTTACATGCCAGTCACAGGCCTGCACCGAACTTGCTGAGCTCAGTTAAGGTACCGAGTCCTTCTCTTCAGGATGACTGTAAAACTACTGAGACTGGACAAATTTCTGAGAACTGGGAAGATAGTGTGGACAAAGATGTAGATACATCTTTGTCCACAATATCTTCCCAGTTCTTAGAAAGTAGGGGAATTTCCCCGGTGTCCTGGCTAAATTTCCCCCCATTCACTAAAAATACCACCAACAGCTTAATCTGGTTCAACGTCAGTTGGCATGCATCTGTATCCCCCTCCACCGGGTTGTGCCTGAAAGTCAGTCTATACATGTAAATAACAATAGGGGAGATTTTGCATCTGTGGTTTCAGTCTCAGGGGAACTCTGTAAGGCGCCTCCTGGTAAAGAGGCTTGTGGTAATCCTGCATTGCAACCTTCTGTGTCCCCGACAGGTGTTAAGGGTATACCTAATAGTGGGGATACTTGAGCTGTGTCTTCTTTATCACACGCTACAACTACTACAGTGCCCACTTTAAATTCAGATGGTAATAAGGGGCAACAATCTATTCCTCTCTTGGATGTTCCAGGGAAGGTACCTCAGGTATGGCTGTTCCTTCAGGCAGGGCTCCTGGTAGGGGGCCTCCTCTTTCTGACTTATTTAAAAATAAACTAGAGCAAGCCCGTAGATGAAATGTGGTGCATATTCGTTACAAGGGGGGGCCTCTCTGAACATCCGGATCGGTATTATGTTGCCAGGAATCTACTTAAACTCTCAATGCATTTTCAGGCAGCTGATATGTATGCCCTTATACATATCTCAGGAGAAGACACATTTGATGTTAGTTTTAAAACAACTGTAGGTTTAGAGAAATGTTGGCAAAAATATGGCACTTTACAACAAACCCCTCTCTGGACCCCTTTTTATGTTATTTATTTATTTATTTTTATTTAGCTTTTGTTGACCGGGTAAGTGCACTAGACAAATCCTGCCTATTTTCAGGCACGACCCGGGGGAGGGGGATACAGATGAATGCCAACTGACCTTGAACCAGATTAAGCTGTTGTACCATTGACAAAACTGGCTATTGAGACTGTTACTATAATGTTTCGAAATGAGGGTGTTAGCATTAGTGATATTTATCACTGGTTGCAAAACAGGTGTAGTATTCTATCCCTTCCTGAAGCTATAATTGATTCAGAAGGTTTGTGGACTGGGGGATGGAAATTTTGTGTTAAATGTTTTCAAGTTAACTCTGAAATTATACATCTTCCCAACAGTTTCTTCCTTGGCAAAGATAGGAGTGTTTGTTTTATGGGGGGGAGGCAGCCTAGGGCCTGCTACAAGTGTGTGGCTCATATACATTTGAGTAGTACATGTGATTTATTGAAATGTCGTCTTTGTGGGGGGTTTGGTCACCCTAGAGTAAATTGTGATAACGTTTATAAATGTAATTTATGTGATGAGGCGGGACATGCATATCACCAGTGTCCTTGGGCAAGCAGGAATAGGACAGAAGGATGGAACCAGGAACATTTAGTACAGAAAGCACAAGATAAACAGGAAAGGCAGCAGGAAGAGATTGGCCCTCTTCCTATTCCGGATCCTGTTCCATCTTCCTCTCAGGTGGCTGACACCTCTCTGGCCGTTTCACCGGAGATGGATTTGCCTTCAACTCAAGCAGAGATGGAAGTCCAGCTGCTCAAGGTTAAAGCCTCTTTACCTCAGTCTCAGCAGCCGATTGGGTCTCAGGAAGTGGATGCCTCTCCATATTTTGTAGACATGTCATCACAGAGTAGGAGGGTTACAAGAGCTACAGCTCGGAAGTCCCAAATGGCTGGTGATATACCACTACATAACACATATGATGTATTACAAGAGGGGAGGATGATTTGAATATGGTTATTGAAGCTTCTGTACTTCCTTCTGATGTGGATGTTCCTATTGTTAGGCCTCCAAATACGGTTAAGAAGAAACAGGATAAAAAAAAGAAGGGAGGAAAAAAACGTAAAAATATGGCCACTCAGGATGATAGTGGGTAGTCTTTTTTTCTCCAGAACTGGAGTTAATTTGGGTCTCCTCTTTGAATATCTGTAGTTTTAAAAACTACAAAAAGCAGCCTGCCTTTTTTCGTTATGCAGCCATGGTGCACACTGATATTTTCCTCTTACAGGAGACAAGACTTAAGACCATTTCTGAAACTAGGCAGGCCCAATGGGGGTGGGTGTGGGGACCCTCGTACTGGACGTTTGGTGGAGACAGCAGATGGTACTGCAAATCTATTTATATCTACTTTCTTTTCTGTTTCTAGGATTATTAATCTTCTTCCAGGTAGGGCTTTAATTACTGACTGTAGATTTCAGGATTTTTATTTTCGGATAGTGAATATTTATGCCCCTCAGTCCAAAGTTGCTAGGGTAGACTCATTTAATCTAATTAAACCTTTTCTCAGTACACGAAAACATCTCATATGGAGAGGGGATTTTAATTGTAGTCTAGATATTTCCTGTAGGACAGAAGGGGGTTAAAAGGTATATTGTGATTCTATTGCATGAAAAAACCTAATCCAAGATGCGACCTTAACAGATGCTTATAGACATTTACAGTCCGATGCTGGGGCTACTTATCATAGACATATCTATAATACAAGAATAGACTATCTTTTCACATCTCACTATTGCAGGCCAGTGCAAGTTTCTGTCAGTTCAAGTGAATACACTGACCATCATTTGGTAACTGGGGTATTTAGTTTGGGGTCCACACCTCCCATATTTTTTTCTTCAGAGTCTTTGTGAAGACTTAATGGTTCTCTTCTCCAACAAAATGTTTTGTTACGCTGAGTGAGATCCCTGTTACAAGCCAGGACATCTGTGCTCTGTTTATATGGCTCTTTATGGGTCTGGTGGCAGGATACGAAAACCAATTTAAAATCTTTATTTATGAGTCTGGGGAAACAGCAAGTTCAGGATAGGTATTTACAATATCTCAGATATCGGAATCAATTGTATCGACTTATCTTTACCTGCCTCATCTCTTGTTCATTATACAGCACAGATAGCAGAATTGAAAAAAAATGTATGTTTGCCAATCAATATGACAGAGCACGTTCCCTGGAAATGGAAATGCAATTCGGTACTTCCCATTCTCCTTCAGCGGATCCTTTTATGGCATGTAAAGTAAGGTTACAAGCCACTGTGATGTTGGGTCTTTATCATCATGATGGTACCATTGATAGATCCCTTACCGGTATGCAAAATATTGCCCCAAATCATTTGAGTCTAGAATTAGGTACTGCCCCTGTTTTAAACGTGCTTTTGGCAGATGTTTTTACGGCACCAGCCCCCACATTGTCTACTTCTATTGCCACTGATTTAATACTCCTGATTTCAAAGGAGGAGGTGGCTATGGCCATTGCACAGCTTAAATTACAAGTGGCCCCAGGTCTGGATGGGCTTACACATGAATTTTATAAAACATTTTCTGGGGAGTTATATGGCTACGGTATTTAACTTACTTTTAAGGGGAGAAGACGATGGTCAGGATTTTGGGATTGCAATTTTGAGATATATTTATAAAAAGGGGGATAGGTTTGCCTTGGATAACTGAAGGCCTCTTAATCTTCTTAACACTGATTATAAGATTCTTGCCAAGATCCTTAGTAGCAGGTTGCAGAAGGCTACTAAGGAGGTAACAGATGAGTCACAGACCTGTGCTGTCCCTGGAAGGAGAATTCAGAATATTTTTTTTTTATTAGGGGAAATCTTTGAAGCAAAAAACACACATAGGGTCAAGGGTTTTCTTTTATCCTTAGATCATGCCAAGGCCTCTGATGAAGGTCATCATCATTACTTATTTCAAGTACTGAGCTATTATGGAATACCTCCTGTCTTTCTCAATTGGCTTATGCGTTTATATGCTTTTGCTGGTTTCAAACCACTGATATATGGTTGTCTGGGAGACTTTATTCCTCAACATATAGGCATTAGATAAGGTTGCCCTTAAAGCCCAATATTATACATTTTTGCTCTAGACCCAATTATTAGGCAGATTAAGGGGGAATCTCAGATTGTTGGTTTAGCCCCATATCCTGATTTATGGCCAGTTAAAATATCCGCTTATGCAGATGATGTGGTTTTATTCATGCAGAATAAAATTGTAGGGGATAAGGCAGTACATATTTTTTAAAAGTTTTCTACTATATCAGGGGGTACTTTGAATTTACAGAAAAGTGCATCTATCCCTTTAGATGATGCCTCTGTTCAAATACCGGAAGTTGGTGGTATAAAGACAACCACTGACCCACAGAAAATTCTGGGGTATGGTTTAATATGTCAGAGGGACCTACCTTTAATTGGGAGAAAAGATTGCTTCTCTGTGAAAATAAGGTTCAGATTTGGAAAACATGGAAATTAAGGGAAAAAAAAGGGTCATGATTGAAAAGAAATTTCTGCTTCCAATATTTTTATATATAAGTTGTATTTATCCCCCCCATACATTTGGAGACACAACTTTTCAGTGTCTTTTTTCAAATGATATGGGGTAGCAAACTTAACCCCATTAAACGAGAAATTACCTATTTACCTCTTAGGAGAGGTGGGCTTAGTATGATTAATCCCATTTTTTTTCATTCCTTTTTTTCCTTTTAACATATTATACTGTGGAAGAAATGATACTAGTACTCAGTGTAATCTTTGGGTAGGGCATTCTATGAAGAAGGTTATGGGAAAATGGGATACATTAACCTCCAAAATTACACAACATTTACAAATACCCTCATATGCGGTAGTTTGTTTAAAGAAACTGAGACAATGGAAACTGTTGAAAACATTGGTTATTTCTCTTACTAGGAAGCAGTTGTAGCGGACAATTGTTAGTATTTCATAGAAACATAGAATTTGACGGCAGATAAGGAACGCTTGGCCCACCCAGTCTGCCCATTTCCCTACCTAATGGATAAGCTGCAGATACTAGTTAACCAGCAGCCTACTTCTTCCTACCCCCACCCCCTAGAATTGCCTTATGACTATCCCATGCATGCTTGAATTCCACCACTGTTTTTGACTCCACAACCTCCTCCGGAAGGCCGTTCCATGCATCCACAACCCTCTCTGTGAAAAAATACTTCCTTAAATGACCTCTGAGCCACCTCCTTTCTATCTTCAAATTGTGCCCTGTTCTTGCACACTCTTTTTTTTGAAAGATGCTACCTCTTGGACTTTGTTGATTCCCTTGAGTACTTGAAAGTTTCTATCATGTCCCCCCTCTCCCTCCTTTCCTCGAGGCTATACATATTAAGCTCCTTAAGTCTCTCTTCATATGTCTTCCTGTGCAGACCCTGCACCATTTTAGTTGCCCTCCTCTGGACAGCTTCCATCCTGTCTATGTCTTTGCAGAGATTGGGTCTCCAGAACTGCACACAGTACTCCAGATGGGGTCTGACCAGCTGTCTGTACAGAGGGATAATAACTTCCTGTTTTCTACTGGTGATGCCTTTCCCTATGCATCCCAGTATCCCCCCACCCTCCTTGCTGCCCTCTCACATTGCTTCACCTTTGGGTCATCTGATATGACTACCCCAGGTCCCTTTCCATTTTGTTGTTGTTGTTAGTATCTCACCCCCATGTGTACTCTTCCCTGGGTTTTTGTTTCCCATGTGCATTACCTTGCACTTCTTAGCATTGAATCTAAGCTGCCATACATCTGACCATTCCTCTAACCTTGCCAAGTCCCTTCTCATCCTTTCCACCCACCTTGTGCATCAACTCTGTTGCAGATCTTTGTGTCATCTGCAAAGAGACATACTTTTCCTTCCAGTCCCTCTGCAATGTAAACTTATAAAGACATTGAAGAGGACCAGTCCTAATACTGAACCCTGTGGTACCCCACTAGTAACCCCCCTTTCTTCAGAGTGGACTCCATTTACTATTACTCTCTGTGTCCTATTCTCCAACCAATTCTTTACACAGGCTGTCATCTTGGGACCCACTCCCAGGCTGGCTAACTTGTATATTAATCTTTTGTGTGGGACTGTGTCAAATGCCTTGCTAAAGTCTAGGTAGGCCATGTCCACAGCCCCTCCCTGATCTACTACTTTGGTCACCCAGTCAAAGAAATCTATCAGATTCGTCTGGCATGACCTTACCGCTGTGAATCCATGCTGCCTTGGGTCCTGTGCCCCTCTGGCCTCTAGATACTCGACAATTCTTTCCTTCAGAAGTGATTCCATCATTCTCCCTTTCACTGAGGTTAAACTGACAGGTCTGTAGTTTCCTGCTTCTGCCTTGCTCCCACTTTTGTGAAGGGGAATCACATCTGCCCTCCTCCAGTCCTCGGGTACCACCCCATTCTCCCATGATTTGTTAAAGGGGGTAGTCAGTGGTGTCACTAGTTCTACCCTTAGTTCTTTTAGAATTCTGGGATGAATCCCATCAGGCCCCATTGCTTTGTCCACCTTCAGTTTAAGAGTTCAGAACCCTTTCTTCTGTAAATGGGCTGGTATCAACTTCTGTATCCAGAGTGTTTACTGTTTGTTTTAGGTAACTCCCCTCTTCATTTGTAAATACTGAGCAAAATATTTGTTTAGTGTCTCTGCCTTTTCACAGTCACCCTCTGCCCCTTATTAAGCCTCACTATCCCTCCTTGGTCTTCCTTCGCTCCCTGATGTACCTATAAAGGTTTTATCCCTTAACTGAGTTGGCTATCTTTCCTCGGTTTGGGCCTTTGCTGTTCTGACCTTCCAGCTTCCTTTTACTTTAACTGATACAGTTCTCTGTCCTGCTCCTTCTGTGATTCCTTGTACTTCCTGAATGCTTTCTTTTTCTCTTGAACCTTCCTGCCACTTCCTTTGACAACCATAGTGGTTTCTTACATCGTTTTGTTTTATTTGCTTCACACAAAAGCTGTTACCTCTGTGATGGCAGTTTATTATTCCCCATTGTTCTTCCACCCCTCCTTCCTGCCCATTTGCTAGTGCATTCCTTAGGCACTCACCCATTTTGGCAAAGTCAGCCCTCCTAAAGTCCAGTACTTTTGCCTTTGTATGGCTTGACTCTATTGCTGTGTTTATTGTGAATCATACTGTTCGATGGTCGCTAGTTCCCAGATGGCTACCCACTTCTATATCTGTGATCCTCTCTCCATTTCAGAGAACCAGGTCTAAGATTGCTCCCTCTCGAGTGGGCTCCAATACTAGTCGTCTAAGGCATGCTCCCTGTAGGGCATCTAGAATAACCCCACTGTTCGAAGTGACTGCTGCAACTGCACTCCAGTTAACATCTGGCATATTCAGATCACCCATCAGCAATACCTCCCCTTTTTCTGCCATTCTAAGTATACTTTCTATCATTTTCTTGTCCATTTCCTCCCCTGAGAAGGGGGTCTGTATACAACCCCTGTGCGGACTGTGGTGCCATTGCCTGTCTCCAGATTTACCCACAGTGCTTCTTCTCCTCCCTGTTTACCCTTTTGTTCTGTTGCTTTGATTCCTTCCCTTATGTAAAGAGCTACTCCTCCTCCTCTTTTACCCTCCCTGTCCCTCCTCTAGATAGTGTATCCTAGTATGTTTACGTCCCAGTCATGGTTTTGTGTGTACCATGTTTCTGTGACTGCCACGATATCCAGATGTTCCTCCTCCATCAAGACCACTAATTCAGGAAGCTTGTTACCCAGACTAGGCATTGGTACTCATTGCTCTCCATTTTTTTTGATGGCTTTACCTTCTGTTGCAGTATCCCCCACTGACCTTTCTACCTCAGTCTTTTTCTCATTTAGTACCCTGTTTTGTAGGGAGAGGCTGGGATCTTCCTGCTGCTTATCAGTGCCTCCCCCCTTGACTAGTTTAAAAGCTTGCCAATGAAGCATTTAAACCGATTGCTCAAAAGACTTGTTTCCTTCCTGGACAGATGCAGACCATCCTGCCAGTATAGGCTGGTGTCCCTCCAGGTGGAACCCCAGTCCCCAATGAAGCCAAACCCCTGTGCTCCACACCATTTTTTCAACCATTCATTAAACTGCATGGTGCAAAGTACCCTCGCCTCACCCATGCCATTGACAGGCAACACCTCTGAGAAGGATACTGTGTGTGCTACTTGTCTTAGACCCCTTCCCAACTCTACAAAGTCCTCCTGCACTGCTCTAATCTCATGATGAGCCAAGTCATTTGTCCCTAGGTGGACAATTATGTCCAGCTTAGACTCCTGTGCAGCTGTTCTCGTGATCCTGAGGATGTGCTTCCTGTCCCTCCAAGCCATGGCACCAGGCAGGCACCTTACTTCAATTTTCCCTGCTCCCCCCAGTTCTATCCCCCTAATAATTGAGTCCTCCACCAGGAGCTGCTTCCTTTCCCTGTGGTGTCCTCTGCCTCCTTCCTGTGGGCCTCCCTTGTGACAGTTGTCCTCAGCCTCCGTAGTCTCCTCTGCGGGTGCATCCATAGGGGAGCTATGCTCCCCCAGAATGGTGTGTGGATTGTGGAGTAGAACAATGGACAGGGTGTGCCTCTGTTCCACCATCCTCACCCTTCCTGAGCCCACTGTGGTCCAACTGCTATGCTTTCTTCACAACCTCTGAGGTAGTGGTGGTGGCTCTGGTGCTCCCTGGATGGGGGAGGTTCCCTTCCTACTGTCCAGTGTGGCCTGGGGAACCCTCACTTTTATTTCCTGAATGCTCTCCAACAAAAATGGGTTCTGTTTTACAGATTCTTCTGGACAAACGAATTCCACAACATATGTGGGATATTACATGGTTATGCTGTCATGGAAAGTTAAATGTCCGTGGGAATTTAAAACATAAATCTTTTCAAGAGAGGTATTGTCCCAAACTAACTTGTGTACAAATTGAGGAAACTAAGCAACATTTCTTTTTTGATTATGAGGATTCTCATTATGGAAAACCTTAGCTTTTAAATGGCAATGGCTGTTCTTGAGTAGAATTACCTACCAGACACTAATATTGGGAGATTTTTCTGGCATATGGGGTAAATTTCATGAGAGTACATTACGGGTTATTTTTGCTATTTGTAAATACTTTTTATGGCAAGCCAGATGTCACTATGTAATGCAACAATTACATTCTCCTCCTCACAGCACAATACTACAAATTGAAACAGCTATACCTCGGATTAGCAGCAGCAGAAAACAGGAAGTTGTTATCCCTCTGCACAGACAGTTGGTGAGACCCCATCTGGAGTACTGCGTCCAGTTCTGGAGACCCCATCTCCGAAAGGACATAGAAAGGATAGAGGCAGTCCAGAGGAGGGCAACTAAAATGGTGCAGGGTCTGCAAGAGAAGCCGTATGAGGAAAGACTAAAGGAGCTTAATATGTATACCCTTGAGGAAAGAAGGGAGAGGGGGGACATGATAGAAACTTTTAAGTACCTCAGTGGAATCAACAAAGTCCAAGAGGGTAGCATCTTTCAGAAAAAGAGATGTGCAAGAACAAGGGGACACAATTTAAAGATGGGGCGGTTCAGGGGCAATGTGAGGAAGTATTATTTCACAGAGAGGGTAGTGGATGCATGGAACAGCCTTCCTGAGGAGGTTGTGGGGTCTAAAACTGTGGGAGAATTCAAGAATGCATGGGACAGACATAAGGCAATTCTTGTGGGGGGTAGGAAGAAATAGGCTATTGGTTAACTAGGACCTGCGGCCTATCCTGTAGGTAGGGAAATGGGCAGACTAGATGGGCCAAGCGGTCCTTATCTGCCGTCAAAGTCTATGTTTCTACATTATGGCATTGGAAAAACAAACGTTACCAATGGCACAGTCTCAACTGTTATGGAAACATATTTCTTTTCTTTAATATGATATTGTCTGCTTGGATTCCCTTTCACTGATTAGAGTGCTTGGAGTTACTGTGTTTCTTTTTGCCTTATGTCATGTATTGACTCTATGACTTGCTTTTCATTTCCTTCGATTTTTTTGTATTTATTCCTAAATGTTTATTGGACTTTTTTTTGTTCATGATGTTGTGTATTCTTTTTTTTAATAAAAATTCCCCTACCCTGCTTCCTGTGAGCAGGGGGGACCCTTTTGTCAGTGACTCCAAGATGGCCGACATTCCTGTTGTGGGAGGTGGAGGTGGTGGTGGTGGAGACTCTGCTCTGCCTTTGGATCCTATCTTGGTGTCTGAGCCTGTTTGTGTTCCTGCTTCTGAGGCTTCTCAAGTTCACACTGATGGTGTGTTTCCTTCTGCTTCTGCTGTTGATAAGGATTCTACTGTTCCTTCTGGTTTATCTGCCATGGAGACTTCTGCTAAACGGGACAGCCATGAAGATGCTATGATTCCTGATGCTATGTTGCGACAGATGTTCTCTCAGCGTAAACAGTTTATTCTACACTTGATACGTGATGATGCTTCTACACAAGACACTTTGCCTGATGCCGATTATTCTGTTTTCTGCCCCTCAGACACCACTTCAATTGGCCTCCCTGCTGATCTGCCTTTCCCCCACCCTCCCATATGCACCTTAGACCTACCCCGAGGACCGCTGTTGAATCGAGTGCTACTTGGTCTCCAGACGCTGCTCTGTGTGTTGCTGGCTGGCAGAGATCTTCAGATGTAAAGCCCTGGACTTCGCCTGGTTCTGTTTCTGCTGCTGCTATTATTGGAATGCCTACGGATGTTTTCCTACTGCTCCAGCTTTGGTTTCTACTTGATCTTCTGCCCCAGTGGAACCTGAGACAGATCTTTCTGTTCCACCACTTGCTACTGAGAACGCCACTGACTCTTTGGACGTTGTGGTCCAATCACAGGTACCGAAAGAACACTATGTTTCTCCTGCTCACCAATCTTCTCCTTCTGCTTCTGTCCCTGAGAACTCGACTCCTTCTTTCAAAATGTCTGATTTGTTTAAATCTGTTAGGGAGCCCACTCAGCGGAAAAATGCGGTTCGATTGAAGTTCCTGGGTGATACTTCTGCGGCCCCCACACGCCTTTCTGTTCTCCAAGGTATACTTAGAGACTCTCTGGGACTAGCTCTTCAGCATTGTTTGCTTTCATTCATATCAAGGGGGAAACTGTGTACATTAGTTTCAAGACTAGTTCAGACTCTGGAAAAATTTTGGTCTCAGTATGAACTGGTTAAGAACACTCCGATTTGGGCCTCTTTCTTAATCATACCCCTTATTAAACCCTTGGTGAAAGTACTTACTTTATCATTTCATAGTGAAGGAGTAAATATCCATGATGTGCAGTTTTGGCTTCGTCAGAGATGTGATCTGTTAGATTCTCCCCGGCCTATTTTTGATGAAGATTTAGTGCGGACAGGTGGCTGGAAGATTAAAGTTCAGCTTAAGCAAACTAAGCAGGGGGTTTTCATATTTCTGGTAGCTTTTACATTGGTCGGGACAGGGGTATCTGTTTCTACCCTTGCCAGCCTCGCACCTGTCATAAGTGTGGCTCTTGGACTCACCTGAGTTACACTTGTGATCAGCCTAGATGCACCTTGTGCCTTGCTTATGGCCATGTTAGCTTGGGTTGTCCTAATGCTCAGTTTTGTAATCTGTGTGAGGATCAGAGTCATAACTACCCCCAATGTCCCTGGGCTGAACATAATAGGGTTGATAGGATCCCCCAGGACCATTCTACCAATTTCTCTGATTCCCAGTTACAGGCCCAGAAGTGGCAGCAGGAACTCTCTCTGGTGCCTACCGACCCAGTGCCTACTACTGGTTCAGACCTTGTAAGTTCCTCGGTTTCTCCCCCGGGAGCCCCCTCTTTCTCAGACTCTTACTCTGGTTCTGGAGTCTGCCCAGGCTTCTCCTGTGGTTGCTGCTACCCATTCTCCGGTCCCGATCTTGATGGATGTTATGTCTCCCCGCCCCAAAACTGATTTGCCCTTTGTTACTATCCCTTCTACTAAACATGGGAAGGGTAAGCGCAAGTCTGAGTCTCATGCTCCTGCTACTACTGTTATCACTCAAAATAAGTTCCAATTGCTAGCTAAAAGAATACAATGGGGGGATACTGAAGGTGAGGAAGAGGACTCTGATTCTTCTCGTGCCTCTTCCTCTCATATGGATCTTTCTTCTGAATCTGGTAGAGAAACTCCACGGCTGGAAAAGATGCAGAGAACGCAGTTCCCTCACAGGCGATTTTGAGGGTTCCTTTTTTCTGGGCTTTCTGTTTTGGTCAGATTGTTTCTTTCTTACTGCCCGAAGCCCACTGCAGTTCTCTGCATCTCTTTTGACCTTTATTGCCCATGCATCAGAAGCCCATTCTGCGGTGCTGCACTTTAAATGTGTGCAGTATGAAATCTTTCCGTAAACAGCTTTCTACTGTTGGTTTCTTGCTTTCCTTGAAACAGGATGTTTATTTTGTTCAGGATACCAGGCTTAAATCTAGGTTTGAGGTTGCACAGGTGAGACATCGATGGACTGTGGGGCCCTCCTTTTGGTCGCATTGGGAGGATCTCTGTGATGGGGTGGGCATTTTGTTTTTTGGGCATCGGTTTAAGATTTCCAGAGTTCTCAATGTGTTTCCAGGGAGGGTTCTCCTTATTGATGGTTCTTTTGATTTTGTTCTTTTTTCTTTGATTAATACTTATGCGCCGCAGAGTATTGTGGTGCGGTATGTTTTGTTTCTTGCTATCCAACCTTATTTATTTACCACTCGACAAGTTTACTTTGGGGGTGATTTCAATTGTGGTCTTTCTGTTTCTGATAGACCTAGTAATGCCCACAAGCTTTTAGTGATGCTGCTACCTTGTCTAAAATCCTCCTTTTGGACCATTTGGTGGATGCTTATACCTCTGTTCACCAGCAGGGTGCAAAAACTTTTTATAAGGGAGCTCTTGCAACATGACTGATTTTTTCTTTGTTTCCAGGAATGTTTCGGTCTCCCAGGCTTTTGTAATTCCCTGTGAGATGTTGGATCATTTGGCAGTTGCTTTGCTCTGCTCTCCTAGTGCTGGACCTTATCCGTTTGCTTCTTGTATCCGTTGGAAGTTGAACAGTTCTTTGTTGACTGGTTTTCTTATCTCTCAGGGTTGTCTGGATTTGTTACGAGCTAGAGTTTCTGTACTGGATGCTTATTCTTCTTCTATCCTCTGGTGGGAGGATACTAAAACTGACCATCGTTTTTTTATCAAATCTGCCGGCTCTCTGTTCCGCTCTACTTATTTTCAGTATTCCCAACTCTGTCAGCAGCTTTTCGATACTTATTCTAGGGCTTCTGAATTCCATTTTCATCTCTCCAGCCAAATTCAGGCTTTGAAGTCTGTTATGGAATGATATCAGTATGACCATGCTCTCTCTTTGAAGGTTGAAGCTCAGTGTGGCACGTAGGCTTCTAAGGCTGCATTTGATCCTTATAGGGGTTGTTCCAATAGCATCTCTTCCACCATTATTGATGGTCTGGTTGGTCACCTTAAAGGAGTGCACCATACTTCTCTTCTGTTTTTTTTTTTTTTATTCTTTATACTCCCCCTGCCCGCAGCACTCCCACTCTTCGGGAGACACCTATGGCCTTCTAGTCCCTTCCTCTTACCTGGAGCCCAGTGCAGTCCGTCCCCCATGTAGCCGTGGTTATATCCCCCAGGCGGGCACAGGGCCGGGCCACCCCCGAAGTCCTTCTTGTTGCTGTCGGGACGCTGGTACCGGGACAGGCAGGGGCACTAGGGATCGGGGCCTGGTGCTTCGTCTACCGGGAGCGCTGCGGGGTGATTTCCCTTTTTCTTTGTGAGAGAGGTGCGTGCCCCAACGTCAAGGCATCACCGCCGACATCAACCACTCCCAACCCCCTCTGTGCATTCATGCGCTTGCTGTGCCTCCGGTTTCCACCAGAGGCCAGTCCGGCGCTGAGTGTGTGTCCCCCTCCCTCCCGGGAAAGGACAGCTGTCCTCCGGATGCTCAATCCTTTCCCTCCCTTGCCAACCCCTGACGCCCTGGGCTCGTTCCTGAACCCGGGTCACCAGCGTGGAGCGAGGTGTGGCATCCAGCGCCTCAACCCTCAGCGTTCTCTTCCATTTTGAAGCACATTGTACAAACCCATGTGGAAGGGATGTTGGGTACTGTTTCGTCTGTTTTGGATCCGGCTGAGTATCTTTCTGATTTGGTCACTCCTGAGGTTTCTGAGGACCTGCTTCTTGCTCTTATGCGTCCTATTTCTGTTTCAGAAACGATGACTGCTATTAAGAAACAGAAACAGCGTATTTCTCTGGGGTAGGATGGTCTGACAGCTGAGCTTTACCACTCTTTCACCGATTTTTTTGCCTCTGCTCTAACTATTGCTTTTAATGATGTCTTGGCTTCATTTTCAGTCCCTCGACATTTTTCGAACGCTATTTTGCTTTTAATTTATAAAAAAGGCAATCATTCTGATTTACGGAACTGGAGACCTTTGAGTCTCCTTAATGTGGATTATAAGATTCTGGCTGTCATTCTTTTGGGGCGGCTCCTGCGTATAGCAGATGTAATTATTTCCACGACTCAGACCTGTGCTATTCCGGGTCATTCCATGCTACATTCTTTGTTTCATCTTAGGGATGTGGTGTATTCTTGTACTGATGTAAGTAGGGCTGTAGTGTTTTCTTTGGATCAAGAAAAGGCTTTTGATCAGGTGCGGCATTGCTTTTTGTTTTCTGTTTTGGCACACTACCATATTCCTTCTGGCTTTATTTCTTGGCTTAAACTTTTATATAACACTGCCTGGATCACCCCTCATGTCAACCATTCTCCTGGTGCTGCGTTTTGAGTAAACGGGGAGTGCAGCAGGGTTGTCCTTTGAGTCCCCTTTTGTATTTGTTCCAGATTGACCCTTTGTTATGTAAGTTGAGCTCCTGTCCTGCTATCCCTCCCTTGTTCCTTCCAGGTGGTCACTCAGTACCTAATGTTTTTGCGTACGCTGATGATTTATGTGTTTGTACCATGTCCTCTCTTTCTGCTTCAGGTTGCACACGTCTGTTTTCTGACTTTAGTTCTCTTTCTGGTTCTCAATTGAATTTTCATGAAAGTATGGCTAAGATTTTCCCTGCTCTGTGCCCTCCTATACTACTACTTCTGTGGCTGGGATTCCTGTTGTTTCTGGTCCTCTTAAAATTTTGGGTCTGTATTTTGGCAGTCCTGATGATTCTCTGTATAATTGGAATTTGGCTATTGATAAAGGTTCTGCAGCTTATTACCTCTTGGAAGGGTCGGTCTATTTCCAAGAAGAAACATGTTTTGCTTTTGAAGACTTTAGTTCTTCCTATATTTTTACATGTGGCTACTGTTTTCCCTCTTCCTTTTGTTTTGGAAGCCAAAGTCAATAGTGTTTTTTTTCAAGGTTTTTGGGGTTCTCGTTTAAATCCTGTCTGGCCGGTGTTTTATGTCATGATTATTGTCAGGAGGTGTTCGGATGTTGAATCCTGTCGTTTTTTTCATTGCCTGTTTCTTAAGTTTTGTGTTCTTTTCTGTTGCAGTCTCCCACCCCCCCCGGTTTCTATTTTGGGTGCCTGGGTGACTCCTTTGTGTGCAAAATGGTTTGATCCTCCTTCGGAAGTCCCTCGGAACTTTAGGACTTTTGGTATTCCCTCCTTCTTGTTTGCCACTTTTCTTAAAATCTGGCAATGGCACTTGACCCCTCAGGATCTGCGATCTCAGTCTAGGAAGCAACTGTATCGTACTGTTTTGCTTTCCTCTTTTTCAGATACCCCTACGCTGTTGAATGCTCTTGGTACTGAACTGGATACTGCTGTGATTTTTCGCCAGCTTACTGACCCTAGACTTCCTGCAAAGTTATGGGATGTTACTTGGTTGTCGTGTCATGGGAGATTGGGGGTGCGTGGTAATCACCTGCACAAGTCTTTGGAGGAGCGTATGTGTTTTTGGGATACTTGTCCGGACGTACTGGAAACCATGAGTCATTTTTTTGGGATTGTCCTTTTAGTAAGGATTTTTGGACTCTTTGGCTCCATAAGTGGAAGGAAAAGCGTCTTACGTCGATTTCGTATGACATTCTTGCGTATGGGCTGTTTCCTGCTTCCCTTTCTCATTATTATCCTAGTACCCTCCGCCTTGTCTTTGCCCTCTGTAGGTTTTTTCTATGGCAGGCTCATTGTGCTCAGTTGTTGCAAGAGAAATCTTATACGAGCACTCATATAATGGAACAGATTTCTGCAGAGCTCCACTCTGTTCAAGATAGGGAGCATGTGTTTCTGTCCTGTGATACATACCGTCTCTACTGGGCTTCGTGTGAGTGGGTTTCTGCTACTTGATCTTGTCTGTGTTTTGTTTTGGTTTGGGGGTGGTAGTCGGTTTTGTTTTGGGCCTATACATGTATGATGTAATACATATTTTCATTTCTTCCCCTTTTTTTTTTTTATGCTTTCATGCAGGGTGTGAAATTCCTATACCTTAGGTGCCCAAGGGCATGTACTATTGCCTCAGGACACCTCCTGTTGTGTAGTACATGCCCACTTGGGCACGTAAGGTAATTATGTGGAGCTCTGTTTTTTTTTTTTCATTATTTTGCCTCACTTCACTTTGTTTTATTTCAGGGTTCACTGTCCGGGTTGGGGAACCATCGGGACAGAGAAGCAGAACCACAGAAGCGCAGGCGCAACAGCGCTAAACCGCTAACGCCAAGAAGAGCCGATCACATGTGTGCTCTTCATGGCATCAGCTGACATGCTGTGCGTCCAAGGAAGAGGATCACAAAGCGCGCCAGTGCCATTCTGTCTCTTGGTAGTGTAGAGACAGGTCGACTCATCGAGTAGTAGCATTGTTGCTGCCTGCTAGAGTAAAGTACAGTTCCGTAAGAACTTACCGTAACAGTAGATCTTCGAGAGAGGCTCTTGCAGTAGGTATTTACATATAGGAATGACGCCAGCCGGCAGCAGGACCCCACGGAAAAATTTCAAGCTAGCAGTCCCTGGCGAGGGACTGCCCCCACGTCAGGTGACCGGCGTCAGACAACGCCGGTATAAAGGGGCGGTCCCGGACGCCTGCCACAGGCCCGGATGAGAGAGAAGCAGATATTTTCCTCAATGGAAAAGGAGCTGAAAAAGCCTAGGGGGGGATGGAGGGCGGGAAGGTATTATCTACTGAAAGAGTCTCTCTCGGAGATCTACTATTACGGTAAGTTCTTACGTAACTGTACTATCTTACTTCGAGAGGGCTCTTGCAGTAGATAATTACATATAGGACAGAATCCCAAGCAGTCTGGAACAAAAGAAAGGCACCGGGAGGAGGTACTACTCCAAGAAGTAGAAAAGAGGGACCTTGCAAGCCTTAAGAAAGGAGGCCTTGCAAGACCGCTAACCCGAAGCCTGCTCTACGGCGAGAGGCAATGTCCAAACTGTAATGTTTAGTGAAGGTATGGACGGAAGTCCAAGTGGCGGCAGCACAGATGTCTGCCACAGACAAGTTCTTGAAACAAGCTGCAGAGGCTGCTACTCCACGAGTGGAGTGACCTCTGACTTGACCCGGTAGGGTTTTGTTGTACTTGTCATAACAGAAAGTGATGCAATGGGCCAACCATTTTGATAGGCATTGCTTAGAAACAGCATTGCCTTCTCTTTTGTGAGCAAAAGAGACGAACAACTGATCGGTCTTTCTGAGATCCTTCGTCCTATCGGTGTAGTATCTCAGAATTCTGTGAACATCCATGGTGTGGAGCGAGTATTCTCCTTGGTTGGAGTACTGCGTGAACAAGGCAGGTAATTCAATCGACTGATTTAAAGTAGACTTCGCTACCACCTTCGGGAGGAACTTAGGATTCGTGCGAAGAGCAACGTGTTCTTTGTGAAAAATCAGATATGGGATTTTGCACATCAGGGCCTGAAGCTCGGAAATTCTGCGAGCGGAAGTAATGGCCACCAAGAAGAGCGTCTTCCATGATAAAAACTTCAAGTCTGCGGAAGCCGCAGGCTCAAAGGGAGGAAGAGTAAGTTTCTCGAGGACAAAGTTTAAGTCCCAAGGGGGAGCTGGAGTCCGGACAGGGGCCTAAGATGAAGGACCCCTCTGAGAAAAGTTTTGGATACCTCCAGTTGGGCAAATGCCTTATCAGTGAAAGGGACATGGTAGGCTGAAATAGCCGCCACATGGACTTTCAAAGAGGAGTGACTGAGACCCAGGTCGAAAAGATGATGCATGTAGTCAAGGAGAATGGTCACAGGACAGGAAAAGGGCTCCACATTCCTGGATGCAGCCCAGATGGAAAATCTTTTCCATTTCATGGCGTAGGCGGACCTAGTGGAGGGTTTTCTAGCCTCCACCAGAATCTTGGCCACCTTAGGAGAAACGCCAAAGCGAGATTGAGCTAGGTCTGCAGGAGCCATGCATGAAGTTGGAGGGACTTGAGTCCCGGATGGACCAGGGTCCCCTGATCCTGGGTCAGCAATCCTGGAGATAAAGGAAGAGGAAGAGGAGGAACCTCTGAGTATTGTTGTAGAAGAGAGAACCAGATTTGCCTGGGCCAGAAAGGAGCGATCAGAATCATTCTCGCTCCTTCCAAAGCCAGTTTCTGCAGCACATGAGGGACCAGAGGAATTGGGGGAAATGCATAGATGAATCTGTCCTTCCAACTTAGAGATAGAGCGTCGCTCCAGAAAGCGTCTTGCTCTGGAGCGAGCAAGCAAAAGATTGGAAGCTTTGCGTTTTGGGAGGAGGCAAACAGATCTATCTGAGGAGTTCCCCAAACCTGGAAGATGCTTTTTAGAACTTTTTCGTCCAGTTCCCACTCATATGGTAGAGCCGATGAGCGACTTAGCCTGTCTGCCAGGACTTTGTCGACTCCCGGGAACATGGATCGCCGTGAGGTGAAGGTTGTGAAGAGTTGCCCATTCCCAAACCCTCATTGCTTCCCTGCACAGCGGGTAGGACCGCGTCCCTCCCTGCTTGTTGATGTACCACACCACGCACATGTTGTCCGTTTGGACAGCAAGGTGGCCGGGAAGGATGTATTGGTGAAGGGCCTGGAGACCATACAGCACTGCTCGAAGCTCGAGAATGTTGATGTGGAGAACTAACTCCGATTTTGACCATAGGCCCTGGGTTTGGTGAGGACCCAGATGGGCTCCCCAACCTTCACCTGAAGCATCCGTGGTCAGAGTCTGATCAGGGGGAGGATGAAAAAAGGGGACCCCCCAGAATAGGTTCTCTCGAACCATCCACCATTGCAAGTCTCTTACCATCGGCGAGGAGATCAGAACCAGATGATCTAGGTCATCTACTCGTTGATCCCACTGAGAGTGGAGTCCACTGAGAGATTCTCATGTGGAGGCGCGCGTGCGGAACCGTCGGGATGGCCTCCGCCAAGAGCCCCAGTAGATGGAGCACCGACCTCGCCAGAACCCTCCTGTATTCCGATAGAAGGGAAATCCTGGAATGGAGGGAGGCCCCCCTGTCCGGAGGCAGGAAGGCCCTGCACATCGAGGATTGCCCGATGAACTGGAGTCTCTGAGAAGGATCCAGGTGAGACTTAGAATGGTTGATGATGATATCCAGGCCAGAGAAAACCTGCTGGGTGAGAGAGAGGAAATGCAGGAGTTCCTCCCTGGACGGGGCCGCCAGGAGCCAGTCGTCCAGGTAGGGAAAAATCTGAACTCCCAAAGTACGTAGGTGGGCCGCTACCACTGCCAGGCATTTGGTAAAGACTCGGGGAGTCGAGGAAAGACCAAAAGGGAGCACCCGGAACTGGTAGTGGTCCCCTTGAAATGCAAACCTGAGGTACTTTCGGTGTGAAGGGCGAATGGGAATGTGCAGGTACGCATCCTGCATATCCAGTGCACAAAGCCATTGGCCTGGCCGAAGCAGGGGCAAGAGGGTTTGAAGGGAGAGCATCCTGAACCTCTTGTATTCCACATATAGGTTCAGGGAGCTGAGATCGAGAATGGGTTTGAGATCTCCAGTCTTCTTTGGTACAAGGAAGAAATGGGAATAGTAACCCGTCCCATGGAGGTGAGGGGGGACGGGCTCTATAGCCTGCTTCACGAGGTGAGCAGAGATTTCTTCCCTGACCAAAGGAAGATGATCCCTTGAGTAAGAGCAGTTCAGAGGGGGGTGACGTGGAGGTTTCTGCAGTAACTCTATGGAGTGCCCCTCTGCTATGATCTGAAGCACCCATGAATCCGATGTTATCCTCTCCCAACCCGGAAGGTGGAGGGAGAATCTACCTCTACTGGTTCCTCCGGGGTATCTGGAGGCAGTGGGAGAGGGAAGGAGTCAGGTGGTGTGAGGCAACTGGGGCACCCGTTGCTTTTTTGGGCGGTGGAGGCCTGGCAGCTGTGGGGGCCTGACGTTTAGCGGCCCGCCTTCCCTGAGGTTTCGCTCGAGGCAGGCTGCGTCTGCGAAAGGGACGGCGCTGTGGGGGATGGGGATGGTACATTGAATCAAAAGATTTAAGGGCCGTCCCCTTCTCCTGCAAATCAGTGATGAAGTCCTTGACATCACCACCGAAAAGCACAGAACCCCTGAAAGGTGCTTCTTGGATTGCTGACTGCACCTCCGGGACCAGACCTGACACACGGAGCCATGCATGACACCGAAGACTTACGGTGAATGCAGAGCTCCATCCTGCGGTGTCCACTGCATCGTAGGTCGTCCTCAGAATATGACGACTGGCCTAACGAGCAGAACGGACCAGGTCGGCTAACTCCTGCTTGACTTGGGAGTCAGGCAAGGAGTCAATCTTAGATTCCGCCTGGGTAAGGACCACCTTCTGGTAATCCCCCATATGTTCTACATAATTTAGGGCCCTAATCCCCAGTGTGGAAGAAGCATAGATCTTCCTTCCGTACTGATCCAGAAGGCGGGATTCCTTATCGGGGAGACTAGCTCAAATGTTTCGGGTGTGCTGACCATCCGTGAGCAGCGCTAATCACAACCGAGTCCACACGGGGGTGAGAGTCTAAAAAGTCTACACCCTCCGGAGCCTGGTATAGCCTGTTGGACTTCTGAGGAAGTGGGGCTAAAGCCGACGGTTGTTTCCAAATAGTGGAAACAAGGTGGGCGTGAGGCTCGATCCAGGGTGGCACTAGAGTAGGAGCCGTAAAGGGCAAGTCCAGATGTTCGGCGAGTTTAACCCGTTGAGGATCTGGCTCTAAGGAACGCCACTGATGGACTTCCTGGATCTTCCTGAGCAACTCCGTGAAGGAAGGATCCTCCGGAGGAGACTTCAGAGGAGTCCTCGGTCGGGGCTTGGATGGAGAGCGCGGCTCGTCGTCTTTCTCCGAACACCATTGGAGGCCTCTGAGGAGTCCGAGAGAGAAGAAGAGGAAGAATTCGAAGCAGAGTAGGACTCCCTGACTCATCTAGGGGGAGGAACGGGGATCCCCGAACGCGTGTCCTGCCCCTCTCTGGATCCTGAGGGCAGAGCCCGGGAATCCGGAGGCGGAGAGGGAGTGTGCCATCTGGGGCGTACGGGAGCTGGGGGTGGCACCTTTGCCGTAAGACGGCTCTCGACTTCCGTGGTGAGCTGAGCCTTGGCCTCAGCCCTCCAGGAGGCCAGAGTCTCCTGGAGATCCACCGGCAGCCTAGGGGGCGGTGGAGGAGGAGGAGAGGGATAGTTGTACGGATGAAATCCGTAAGGAGAGTATCCGTAACCTGGCTACGGGAATACCGGAGCAGGGTACTGCGGCGTCGGTGGAGTCGGCGTGGGTACTGCGGCACAGGATACTGTGGACCTGGGAAAACCGGCGTTGGATAGGACGGCGGATACCCAGGCACCAGAGGAGCTGCCAGAGCAGACGGCCCAGCTGGGAACTCCACGGGCGGATCAACCGTGATAGGCCCGTGGGGTGGAGGGCCCGACAGAAGAGGAATATCCCCTGCCGGCATCGGAGGGGCACCGGCGTCAGCGTCAGGGCAGCCGACGTCAGATCCGGCTCTGTAGGAAGAGGATCGGACGGTAGCCCAGGATCTCGAGCCTCGTCCGGGGACGGAGGAGAAACATCCCCGGGGTCAGGCAGGGGGGACTCGGGCTCCCCTGACGGCAGCAAAGGCTGCGGGGAACCTGGTACGACAGACGAAGCAGGGTCTGCCGTAGGCTCCGAGGCCCGGCGCACGTCGGAGGAGCAGACGTGTGACTTAGGGGCTGAGTCCCGGCGGACGCCAGAGGAGCCGGCGTCCGACTTTGGAGGTCTCTTGTCAGAGACGGACCGAGGATGAGAACAGGCCCGGTCTGATGGAGACACTGCCGTGCGCCGCCCCGAAGGGTTGGGCGTCTTAGCGGCCTTCTCCCAGCGGACATCGGAGGAGCCGACGTCCAGAATATGGGAGGCGCCCGCACCAGTAGGCCGCAAGCCTGCGACGGTACTGGGGGCTGGAGCCTCCTTTTGCCCGGAGGCACCCGGCGGGCTCGAACGCCAACCAATCGGGCGGGCCGACGCCCTCCAAAGCCTTGAGGCTGCGTCAGGTGATCCCCCGGAGGGGATGTTACCTTGCCCGCGACTCCGCCTTCTCCCGGTGCCTTTCCTTGTCCCGCGTCTTGTGCCCTTCAGGGGAGGTCGACCCCTGCTAAAGTTTCATCAACTCCTTCTCCATCGTGGACATAATCTTCTTCTTGAGGAGATGGGCTTCGAGAGACTGCTGGCGTCATCTGCGGGTGGCCGCATTGAAATGAAGGCAGTGCAGACACTTGTCGACCGCGTGGTCGGGGCCGAAACAGAAAAGGCAGAGGGAGTGACCGTCTTTGTGAGGCAGCCGGGCGCCGTACGAGTCGCACTTATTTTTTGAAGGGGACGACATATACCGATGTTCACCTGACGATGGACAATACAAAATACTGAAACTTTTCGGAAAAAACGACGAAGTAACAGGACTGAGCGATAGGAACTTTACTGTGAGGCGCTGCATGAGCTGACGGCGGGAAAGAACTGGAAGGTGGGCCTCCGGGACCGCCCCTTTATACCGACGTCATCTGATGCCGGTCACCTGATGTGGGGGCGGTTCCTCGCCAGGGACTGCTAGCTAGAAATTTTTCCATGGGGTCCTGCCGCTGGCCGGCGTCAGTCCTATATGTAATTACCTACTGCAAGAGCCCTCTCGAAGTAAGATCTATCGGTTCCAGTTCCACTTTCTTGTTGAACAAAAAAAACTAAAAGAACCAAAAGCTCTTTTAAGAGCTGCCCAGCCTGCCTGTGTTAATTATTATTTTTTTTTTAACCTGAGAGAGCACTGTGCAGGAGACGGGAGTTAATCGGGGGAAGGGAGTGAGCGAGTTTGAGACTGTTAAGGTCTCTCTCCAGAGGGGCAGAAATTTGAAACAACACAGACAGCATTAATTTAAGTTACAAGTACTAGGCATTTGAAATTGGGGGGGTGGGGGGCAGAAATCAGGATCTCAAAAAATCGGTGGTAACTCGTGGACAGGGGGTATCAGTGAGAGAGACATTACCTCTGGAAACACAGTCTGCAGACAGTGACTCGACGTGTGGTAGTTGCTGCCTTCCTTCCCCATTGCATTCGGGATCAACGATCAGTCTAACTTAAACTAAAAGGACCAAAAGCTCTTTTAAGAGCTGTATTTACTTTTTTTTTTTAATTGAACCTGAGAGCACTTTGCAGGACTTAATTGGGGGAGGGGAGCGAGCGAGTGTGAGACTGTTAAGGTCTCTCTCCAGAGGGGCAGAAATTTTGAAACAACACGGAGAGCATTAAGTTACAAGTATTAGGCATTTGAAAGTGAGGGGGAAAAAAAGGCAGAAATCAGGATCTCAAAAATCAGTGGTGACACGTGGAGAGAGGGGTATCTCAGAGACATATTACCTCTGGAAGCACTTAGTCTGCACTGCAGACAGTGAAGGAAGCTGAATTTACCAGTTTAATTGCATAAAATAGACATATTATAGCTTGCTAGTAGCTACTGCTGCCTTAGCTTGTATAACATAATATTTTGCTGAAATTACAGCAAGAGAGTCAGAAAGTGCTGACTACAGCATATAGAAGTCAGTCGGGGACCATTAATTACAGACTTTGCAGGCTGCAACAGTCTGAATTTATCAATATGTATTAATCTGAGTGCCTGCCTTCCTCAATACAGCAAAAGGTTTTGTTGTTATTAGTATTACTAATGCTTGCCCTGCCTATGCCTAACCAAACCTTACCTAACTGAAGCTATCTGGCCATCAAATCAAAAAGCTATTTATAACTTGCACTGAGGAAATTAGCATTCTATTTTGGGAAGTTCAAGTCATTAAAAAGTTGAGAAAGGGCTACTGTCTGTGAGGGTGCCTTTACTGCCTTTCTCTTAGTTTGAAGGCTGACCCTGAAGCAGTAAGATAAGACTAAAAAAGTTCAGTAGTCTCATCATTATAATCACAGTCTACAGACTCAGGCAAGTTACTGTCTGGGGTGCGGACTTTTGAAAAATCTGTACCAAGAGGCTAGAGCTGTTCAGCTGTTTTAACTAATTCTTGCTAAGTAAGCTAAAGCTATCAAGCCACAGCTGTCTCTGATCTTATAACAGTTAAACTACTTGTAGCTGAGGTGCCTGAAGTCAATTTTAAACAGGTCTTTTTTTTTTATTCCTGTGACGGGTATTTGCTACAGCTTGCAATACTTGCTGTGTGAACTAAGTCACAGAAAAGTAATTAAAGAGTTACTGCTAGCCCAGGTAGTTCAAAGCTAGTTAAAAAGCCAGTTCTATGAGCTACTACAACTTGTAACTTTTTGACCTACCAATCTACTCTGTGGAGTGTTGCTTGCTTCACTAAAATTTAAGAAGGATAAGAAGGATCTGCCAAAAAAAAAAAAATCTATAATCTGTTCTTTTACAAGCTACTCTAAAATCGGAATACTTTATAAAAAAAAAATCTGACTATAGTAAAAGCTTTTTACAAGCAATGCTGTTGTTCACCATCTAAAATATGAGTACTGTTAAAAAATAATCTGAGTGTTAAGCTTTTTACAAGCTATGTTGTGTGGATTTATCTAAACTCTGTATACTGTTATAAAAAAATTGACAATCTTTTGTATGTGTGTGGACTATCTAAAATCGAAATACTTTTATAAAAAAAATAATCTATTAAGCTTTTTACAAGCTATGCTGTCCGTGGACTATCTAAAATCTTTATAAAAAATAATCAGACGAGGCAGGTTTTCTTGTTAAGTTTATTATTTAAAAAAAAAGACGACACACTTTTCCTTGTTGCATTTATTAATACTGAGTAACACAAAAATTCTCAAAGTCAGTATTCACAAGTTCAGGCAGACACCATGAGTCTTTTTAAATTTGGATTTAAGAGAAAGCGTCTTGAAGAGACTGTGGGAGCCGACTCTGATTCCCCAACACCAAGCACTAGTACTAGCACTACTACTACTGCTATAACCACACCACCTCCTTGCCCAGACAGTGAAACTGTTGTGATGACCCCTGAAGATTTCTCAAGTGCTACTGCTTGTACTGAAAGCATAGTTAAGGCCCCGTTAGAAAATTTCAGGAATCGTGGAAAAAGGGCAGGCAGTGGCTTACATATGACACAGAAAAATGTGCCATGTTGTGTACATGGTGTCAGAATTATGATAAAAGCCAAAGCAAAAATTATTTCACAACTGGATGCAGTACTTTTAGAGTACACATTATCTCAGCACGTGAAGTGTCCATAGCACACAAAAATGCTGAGAGGGCATACATTGCAAATAAAACAAAAGTTGGAGAAAGACCAATAGACAAGGCCACTGTTTTTCGGTTTTTACCGGAAAATCCGGTAAAATTCCGGAATTAGGGCTGCCTGAAGACCGGTAAAGCAAAGATTTCATGGAATCTGGCATTTTATATCAGATCAGTAGATCTACAAAACTTGTGTTTTTCTTTTAATTCCTTCCTATACTATTTTCAGTTTGCTCTATTTAATGCTCTGTATATTAAGCCTTCTTTAATTCTGATTACTTATGCACATACTAAAAGAATGATAGCAGAATCCTGGTAAAATCCAGAAATTAGAGTAACAATCACCGGTGTAATTCTGGAATCTGAAGTCTTGAAAATGGAATTTCATTATTTTAATCACCGTAAATCAGTGGCCTTGCCAATAGAGAAATTCATTTGTAAATTGTTCTGTACCGCATATTACGTTGCTAAAACTGAAAAGCCTTTCAGGGATTTTCCTGGGTTAATAGATTTACAAAGAAGAAATCATGGGGATGATGCTATGGGTCACAGTTTCACTATACTGCCCAAGATATTCAAAGCACTACTTCTAGTCTACTACAAGACAATGACTTCTTTTGTTTTCTTGCTAATTCCTGCACAGATAAAAGTGTGACTGAGGAGGAGGGCATCTATGTACGTGTTTTTGAAAATGGCCTACCTGTAACAAGATTTCTTGCACTGAAACCAGTCAGTGTCCCTAATTCAGAAAGCATTTTAAATACTGTGATTAATGCTTTAGAGGGTGAAGGTGGTTTAACGGATGGTGGTTGGAAACATAAGCTGATAAGTACGGCATCTGATGGTGCTGCTATAATGTTGGGGAGCACTTCAGGTGTCCTTAGTCGAATAAAGCAAGATTTCCAGTGCCCACACCTCATTGACATACACTGCTGTGCACATCGTTTAGAGCTTGCTGTAAAGGATTCTTTCAGAGACTGTCCCTTTTACAAGTCATTACAGCAACTTCTGCTGAACATTTACTCGTTTTACCACAGGTCACCAAAAAGTTGGAAAGGCCCACAGGAAACGGGATCCCTTTTAAATATTAATGTGGTCAAACCAGTTAACATTGGTGGCACTAGGTGGCTTGCACATAGAGAACGGGCCATTTCTGCCCGTGAAAGGAACTGGGCTGCATCAGTGCCTCACCTCGAACATGTGTCACTGACAAACAAGCAGGATTATTGCCAAAAAGCACTATGAATACTTGAAGTGCTTAAGACTTTAAAATGTGTTACATACATGAACTTTCTGAAAGTGTTTTTTGGTTACTTATCTGCTGTTAGTCTGTGCTTTCAGCAACAGGATGCCACTGTTGAAAAAGTTCACAGCAGAGTAGAAAGCACAATTCAGAAACTAAATGGTCTCTCGAATCAAGAAACTCTTCACCGCATAACACTTACATCTTTAAATGAGAACCTAACTCAGTACAACAGTGTTGACTTAACTAATGAAACTAGCAGGCACAGATCAGGTTCTCCTTCAGACATCGTAGAAGCCACAATTTCAGAGATCAAAAAAATTCTTCAGAAAACATCACAGCACACTGAATCTCGCTTTCAGTCCTTCATGACCAATAAAGTGCTACTAGCTGCAGGAGCTTTAAATTTTCAGTCCTGGCCAACATCCACAGAGGCACTTGAAACATATGGAGATCAAGCAATTCAAACAATTGTTGATCACTATAAAGTGGTCCTAGAGTCTCGTGGAGTTGATGTTACTTTGGTACTGCTGGAGTGGCTAGACTTAAAAAAGCACATACTCCACTTGCTATCTGTTGAAAGTTGTAAGTCTCTGAAATTGTGGCAGAAAGTGATTCTTGTGGATGTGCAGGATCAACAATTTTGAAATGTGCTGGCCATTGTCAGAATCATTCTCCTGATTCCTGTTCACACTGCTGCTGCAGAACGAGGCTTCTCTCTGATGGGAAGAATAAAAAAATGACTAGAGGGTTGGATTATGCCCAGACACCCCACACGACCTAATGTCTATATATCTCTGAATGGACCCCAGCTTAGTGACTACAACCCTGAAGGTGAAATATCACTGTGGTGGAAAAATGGCAAAAGAAGGCCCACTACCAAAGCTTATGGCTCCAGAACACTGTCACTGCATGCTGCTTCTGCCAGCCCTAGTGGTGGTGATGAAAACGAAAGTGCTTGGTCCAGTGAAGATGTCTAAAATTATGTAAACTAAGGGACGGCATGTAAATAGTTTGTTGGGCATGTACATTTTCTTCTTACATGCCCAAGTGGGCATGTACTTTTTTTCACGAATTTCAAGCCCTGCTTTCATGTGCCATAATACTGTTTGGTCGAATCATGCTTTTATATTTTGTCAATAAAAAATTCCCTTACTCTTTTAGTGGTGGAGTCCTTTCTGCCTTGGGATTAGATTCGAGTTCTACTTCTGTATTAGACAGCCTGTTTGGATATGTATGACTGTAATACTTCTTTGCTTTTGTTACGATTTATACTTTTCTTTTGTGTGAGGTAACACTGTTTTGTATTGTTTTGGTTTTGTTATTCAAATAAAAAAAAATACCCCTACTCTTTTTGAGAAGTGCCATGGGATCTTTACATCCACCTGAACAGGCAGATGGGACCTCGATTTAACATCTCATCCTAAAGATGGCACCTCAGGAGTGCAGCACCCCCCTCATGCTGCACTACAGTGTCAGTATTGGGATTCAACCCAAGTGCCTGGTGTGAGGATAGAACCCACAACCTTCTGATCTCCCAGCCTCAGAGGCAAGTGTGCTACCTGCTGAGCCACTGACACTGACTTTAATCCAATAAAGAGCCACAACGATTTAAAGCGGTGAAAGGAGACAGTGACTAGGGATACATTAAATCAAATTTAACAGTTAATATCCCTAACTAGCAATATCCAAAGACATAATTCTCTAGTGAATAAGATATCTTCACCACAAGAAAACATTTCATCACAGTTGGTTCACATTTACTACAAAAGTATTTCAGGTCTACTGGTTTGAGAACTGTTCAGCAAAACAGGATATCATGGGTTCAGATTTCACTCTACAGCCCCTGTCAACACCATAACTTCCTGTTCTTTAGCTGTCACAGCAGTAATATTCTGTAAATGCAGAAACCCACAGAATATTCAATACTGGACCTCATTTGAATATTCTAGGGCAAATGAATTGCAAAAAAAAAAATGTAGGTTTCCTGAGAAATGGCATACTGCTCAAAATGTAGTGTTAGGACATACTGCTCAAAATGCAGTGTCAGGCTAGAGCCAACTAGCTTGCACAAACTTGTTATATAATGCTTTGGGTAAGGCAAGAAAAATAATATGCTGGTCCTCTGATTTTTCTAAGCATTTTCTTGGAGCAGCGAGCACACTTTTTTTCCTTTTATTGGCTAAAATACATAGATACATAGATCGTGACAGCAGAAGGGACCATAACATCCATCTAGTCTGCCAATGTCGCTACCCCCCCCCCCAACTGCTACCCAGTGTTATGATGCCCTTGTAATTATCTCAAGCATTCTTAAAAGCCCCAACCATTTTCGCCTCCACCACTCCCCGGGGAAGGTTGTTCCATGAGTCCACCATCCTCTCTGTGATAAAGAACTTATTTATTTAAGAGTTTAACCAGGAAAGGCATACTGAGTGGGGTTCCACTCGATCCCAGATGCGTCCTGGGGACTAGGGTATAGGATATAGGATATACATAGGCAAGAAGACAGGGTATATAATATAAAATATATTGCAGGCAAAAAATTAAATACATCAAATAGTCTGAGATGAATACCATCGTCAGGGTATATAAGCAGTTATAACTAAGGAACTAAGGAATGCAACATAAAACAACAACTTGGCATTTAGCTGAGATACAGTCGGTGGGAGTACAGGCTGCAAGACATAATAAAGAGGTAGTAAGAGGAGTTAACAGCAGTTACAAAGGTTGAATATTTTCCCCCTCCTAGTTTTATATCCTGACTTCTTGTTCTTGTATAAATCTGGACCTGAAATAGGACCAGACTCTGTACCCTATTTATTCCCCTTGCGTATGTGAAGGCTTCAGTCATGTCTCCCCTCTCTCTCTACATTGTTCCAGGAAATACATGTTGAGATCTTTCAGCTGTTCCTCATATGATTTTGTTCACAGTCCCTGTACCATCTTTGTACAGTAGCTTTCATTTGCACCACCTCCAATCTATCCACATCCCTTCTACAATGTGGATGTCAGAACTGTACTGTATGTAGTACTCAAGGTGCAGTCTCACCAGTGATCATAGAGTGGCACCATGACTTCCCTTTTTTACTGGTGATTCCTCTTCCTATGCATCCCAGCATACCATTTGCCTTAAATGCCGCCTTCTCGCACTGCCTGGTTTTTTTGAGGTCATCCGTTATAATCACCCCCAGATCCCTTTCCTGCTTTGTGGCCTCTAGTTTCACGCTCCCCATGTGGTATTCTACTCAAGGGTTGCCCCTTCCCATGTGCATGACCTTACAGTTCTTTGCGCTGAATTGTAGCTGTCATGTTTTTGACCATAATTCCAACTTCCTGAGATGTGCTCTCATCCTATCCACCTCACCAGGGATGTCTACCCTATTGCATAATATTGTGTCGTCACCGAACAGGCTCTCCCTGCCTTCCAAGACATTTGATATGTCTTTAATGAAGCCATTAAAGAGGATGGGTCCCAATACTGACCCTTACAGCATGCCACTAGTCACCTCTCTTTCTTCTGACAAGGTGCCATTTACCAGTCCCCGCTGGGTTCTTCCACTCAGCCAGCTCCCTATACAGCCCACCACCTTCTGGCCCATTCCCATATTGGTGAGCCTGTTTAGCAGTCTTCTGTGTGGAACGGAGTCAAAGACTTTGCTGAAGTCCAGATATACTATGACTGCACCACCTTGATCCACAGTTTTGGTTACCCAGTTGAAGAAATCTATTAGATTTGTCTGGCATGATCTTCCTGTGGTAAAACAGTGTTGTTTTGGATCCAAGTTACCACTTTCCTCTCAGGAGGTTAGAATTATTTCCTTGAGTGGGGCTTCCATTATTTTGCCCATAATCGAGAGTAAGGCTGACTGGGCAATAGTTGCCCACTATTTCCATACTCCCATTCTTATGGAGAGGGACAACATTGGCCCTTCTCCAATCCCTCGGTACCTCCCCTAGTTCAAGTGATAGATTACATAGTTTAGCCAGAGGTGCTCTGAGCTCCTCTCTTAGATCTCTAAAGATCCTACGGTGAATTTCATCTGGGCCCCACGGCCTTGTCCACCTTGAGTTTCCCCAGTTCTACGAGGACTCTTTCCTTTCTGAATGGTCTAGAATTGACTTTACCCTTCATGGAACAATTACATATGGGGTGTGGTGTGTATATTTATGGAACACATATAGAGGTGAAAAAGACGTAAGTGCCTCAGCTGGGACTTGAACCCAGGCTGCCCGGAATACTGTTCTGATTGCATTAACCAGCTGCACCACTGAGACAACTGGAACCTGGGCTGTCCCTGAGCACATTACTCTTTCTCAAATGCACAATCCAATGGCAACACAAATATCTTCTTGTCTAGGGGAATACTGGAGTGTAAAACTCCATGTTGAGCCAGACTACTGGTTGAGTGGTAGAGCTACTGGTGGAGACTTGAGTTCGGGAATGAATCCGGGCCATCAGAGGGCTGATGGGGGGTGGAGAATTGAGTATCCCAGAGAATGCCCTCCTCCTCCTCCAGGGAGGGAAGGTCACTCTGTCGCTTGCAGTGCTGCCAGCTGATTAACCACGGGTTGAAGCAAAGCAGAAATACAGTGAGAAGTCTGCTGGACTTTTGGTTGGCACGTGGAAATGCATGGTTGTGCACTGATCAACAAATCATTTTTGTTGTTGTCTGAGTAGATTTTATGAGTGACATAAAATGGAGGGTCTGAAGACAGTTACAGCTTTAAAGAAGTAGCACTCTAAAGGTACTCCTTGTCAGCATTAACGATTGCATTTGGCCAATTTGGTACCAACTGATGTTGGAACACAACAGACCCTTCTGGTTATAATTATGGATATGGTATGACAGTTAGAGATGCAGCGAAACTAAATTTTGCCAGTGAAATCTGCAATTTCGCCATGTGAAATTTTTCATGCAATTTCGCAATTTCACCCGCTATTTCGCCAGTTCACCAGACAACTGCTGCTGGCAGAATTTCACCTGCAGGAGGTGAAATTCCATCAGCAGTGGTGAAATTTTGCCCATGGGAGGCAAAATTTCGCCAGCAGTGGTGTAATTTCGCCCGTGGGTGAAATTCCACCGGCTTGGGGGCAAAATTTCACTCACAACCACAGGTGACATTTCACATTTCGCCCAGCAAAATATAATGCGTAATGTGTTAATTACGCGAAATATTTCGCTGGGAGAAATATTCCAATTTTGCACAACCCTAATGACAGTGTCTTTCTAATACATGTGATATTCTGCTAAGAGGGCACTTTTGGGGTTGTGGTCCACATAAACATGATTTATTTCAGGAACAACAACAAGGCCTCATTTAGCCTTTCTTTGTATGGTTTCCTTTTTATGGTTTTTTTAAAGGGAAGTACAGTTTTTGGAACTGTACTGTTTTCTGTTTTTTTCTGTATTCCCTTTTGTTCTTTTTTTTTTTTTTTTTTATTACAAGTGTATTGTAACTGGATTTAACTTTACTGTATGTTTCTTTGTTCCTAACAAGATTCCCCTACTCTTCTTTGATAAGTACCACTGAATTTGTAACTTTCACCTAGACAGTGACCATAGACAGAAACAGAATCTGTTGGCAGGAAAGGACCACTTGGCGAACCCAGTCTACCCATTTTTACCTGCCTATGCTATCATCGCAGACCGCATCGGAGTTCTGGCTACTACCCCTTTGCGTATCAAAATTCCTTTGTGCCTATTCCATGCATGCTTGAAGCCCGCCACTGATTTCGCCCCCAATACCTCTGCTGAAGACTGTTCCAGGCGTCCACCACTCTTTCAGCGAAGGAATACTTCTTCACATATCTCTTAAATTTTCTCCTTTAAAATATTACTTAGAACTTACTTATTTAAGCAGGTCTTCCCCAGCTAGTGTGTTTTTAGATTAAAACAGCTTAGGTATTTTAATCATTGTTAAGCATTCATTCTTATTATGTTTGATCTTTTATGGGATTTGTTTGCCTAATAATTCTAAATTATGTATAGCACCCTGAGCTTTTGGGAAAGGGCGCTTTATAAATAAAATTGCCTTTCCCTGGCCTTGCCTTTTCCTAGTCAACTCTGGGCAATGGCAGTAGACTCGGTGGCCCTAGGTACAGCAGAAAGTTTTCTGGAACCTAGCCAGCTTGGCTCAGAGACCAGCAACCTCTTCCTTCAACTCAGAGAGGTGTGTGCAGATGGGGCAGAAACCCCAGTTTCCAGAATGTCTCCCAGAAAACTGCAGTTCCACAACCACTGTACTGCACAACTCCCATAAGTGATTTTATGTTTTTCTGCCTACTGCGTTCAAATGTAACTTTCCTCTATCACTCCCTTCCTGTGTTTGTTCCTTTCCTATCTACACCCTCCATCAGTATTTACTGTATTGCCCTATCCAAGACAGAGTGTTACTTGCTTTCCCTTTATTTGCTTACTATCTCTGGATACATCTCACCTAGTACCCCTCGCTGCCTCTTTACTTCTTAGTTCTTCCTTTTAATTAGCCCTCCCATTTTTGACGTTCCTCACCAGTGACTGCACCTTTACCCTAGATAAGGTGCCTCCCATATTCCCACCTGCAGCAGCTACCAGCTTGTTTCTTTCCCAGCAGATAATCTCTACCCACCATCTATAGCTTTCTAAACAGGCAACAGTAAGCTAACAGGAATCTTACTTTCTTTTGTCCATCCGGCAGAGTCCCCTGCTTTCCTGCAATCACCTGCCGATGCTTAAGGTTATGGGTTTTAGATGCACAGAAGGGACCTCAGCAAAGGATGACACATCAACAATGCAGCATGTCTCTCATACCACACAACAGTTTCATTTATAGGCATCGCCCCAAGTACTTGGTGTGGGGCTAGAACTCATGACCTTCTGATCTTTTGGCCCCAGAAGTGAGTGTGCTACCCACTGAAAATACTTTCCAATACGTGCTTTGAAGCATAGGGCTTGTGGTTTTACATTGGTACAGTGTGTTAATATGGAATGCTTTTCTTTATTTTAAATGAATAACAGCTTAAAACTTACTTATTGCTGAAAAAAGCAGCTTTGTAACTACAAGGAAGTAGTGCTAATCTAAGCAGTTTGTGTTCCAAGTGCTGTACTGCAATATTTTGTCGTAGTGCTCAGCATTCTTGCTGGTTTAGGCCATTCATCATGGCTAGCAAGATGCCAGGTAGCAGTACATGGTTCCGCCCACTTTCTGCTCTGGCCAACCAATGCTCAATTATGGCTTTGGTGGAGTGGGGAGAAAGGCATTCCAAAAAGGCTCCTCGCCTGCAGCAGGAAGACCCTTCCTATTCTCCTTTTATTAACTGAGCCTGCTGAGAGAAGCAGAGCAAACAAAGGAGCCACCCTTTTTGGAGCTGTGCCTGACAGCATCCTTTTTTCATAGGTACTATTAAGATAGCTTTTTTCCAGGAAGGCCCCTACCTTTAGATGTTTTACTGCACCTGCTGGCGGACAACCCGCTGCAATGGGAGTTGCACTCCTACTAGGGAACTCAAAGGGATACCATGTTAGCCCTTAGCAGGCAAAAAAATTAAATAACTTTCTCTCCTTTCCCTGCCACCTGATGTGTTATCCTATATAGACCCTTCAACCTTACCTCTGTTGTAGGGAAACCAATGGAGAAACTAGTCAAAGAGGACCTAGTGGAATACCTGGGGAACAATGGGCTTTAGGATAGTAAGCAGTACGGGTTTGTGGCAGGGAGGTCTTGTCAGACCAATATGATAGTATTCTTTGACTGTGTAACCAGGGTAGTTGACAAGGGGCATGCAGTAGACTTACTATACTTCAGTTTCAGCAAGGTATTCAACTTGGTGCCACACTGAAGGCTACACAAGATGGGGGATCTGGGTACAGTTAGGGAAACAGTAAAGTGGGTAGGGAGTTGGTTGGAGGGGAGGCAACAGAGAGTTACAGTGAATGGGGTCAGATCAATGGAAAGAGAGGTCACTAGTGGAGTACCACAAGGATTGGCCTTGGCCCAGTCCTCTTCTGTATGTTTATCAATGACAAAGGAGAGGGAATTCAGGGCAGATTGTGTCTATTTGCAGATGACATTAAACTCTGTGGTAGAGCTGACAACTAGAGCCAGGGTTCGTCCATGAACTGAACCTGAACAAAATGCAAACTTTTTGATTTTCACTCGATCCAAATTGAACTTGAACCCTTAAAAAAGGAAACCTAAAAAAAAAAAAGAAAAAAGCTGAACCCGAACCAAACATGAACCCAGACAATGTGAGATGAAAAGAACCCATGGAAGCAGTAGGGTGAATTCATTAGAACTGGAACTGAAAAATTACACACAATAAAAACCCCAACCTGAACTGAATTCAAACCCAAACTTCTACTTATTAAATTGAACTGAACCAAACTTGAACTGTATCCTGCCAAACCCAAACCGAACTAGAATCCTAGAAAACATGTCAAACTCTCCCTCTACTGACAACATGGAGGGGCTAAGGGAACTGCAGAGAGACCAGAAAAGGCTGGAAAATTGGTCTAAGGCCTGGCAACTGAAATGCAGTGCCAAGAAGTGCAAAGTGATGCACTTAGGGAACACAAACCCCAGAAAAGGCCGGCCCAGTGGCGCTGAGGGTTGAGGCGCTGAACCTGCCGTGTCGGGCGACTTCGGCTCGGAACAAGCACGGGCCATCGGGGTCAGCAGGGAGGGGAGGATTGAGCATCCGAGGACAGCTCTCCTCTCCCGGGAGGGAGGGGGGTTCTGACTCGGCACTTGACTGGCCTCTGGTGGAAGCCGGAGGCACAGCAAGAGTATGAGCACACAGAGAGGGTAGGGAGTGAGGACATCGGTGGAGATGCATTGACGTTTGGGTGTAGCCACTCCCTAAGAGAACAGGGAAAAAGACACCAGAGCACCAAGGGGAAGGAGTGCCGAGTAAGGACCCTAATGACTGCTGCCTGCCTGACCACCGGAGTAGACCCGACGAAATATGAATACTCGGGGTGTACGGGCCCCACCATGTACCCGCCTGGGGGGGGTATAGCCACGGCTCCATTGGGGTCTACCGGGGATCCAGGTAAGGCATCAGTGGGTAATACTCATGGCATCTCTTGACTGAGCGGGGCTCTGGTGTAGGGGGGAGAGAAAAACTACAATTGAAAAAAAACAAAACAGAAGAGAGTATTAGATGGGAGGGTTCAGCTGGACACAACTTCAAAAGAAGGGGGCCTGGGAGTCATCATCAGTAACTGCCTTAAAAAAATGAGCCAGTGTAACAAAGCCTTCAACAAGGCTAACAGGATGCAAGACTGCACTGGGAGAGGGTTCAACAGTATGAAGCAAGATGTACTGTTACCTCGGTATAGTTTATACAGTGTCAGTGGCTCAGTAGGTAGCACACTCGCCTCTGAGGCCGGGAGATCAGAGGGCTGTGGGTTCAGTTCCCACATCTGGCACTTGGGTTAATATCCCAGTACTGACACTGTAGTGCAGCATGAGAGGGGTGCTGCACTTCTGAGGTGCCGTCTTTCCGATGAGATGTTAAACCGAGGTCCCATCTGCCTGGATTAGTGGTAGTTCAGGTGGATGTTAAAGATCCCGGCACTTATTGAAAGAGATGGGAATTTCCCGTGTCCTGGCCAAATTTCCTCATTCACTAAAAATACCACCAACAGCTTAATCTGGTTCAAGGTCAGTTGGCATTCATCTGTATCCCCCTCCCCCGGGTCGTGCCTGAAAATAGGCAGGATTTGTCTACTGCACTTACCCGGTCAACAAAAAAATGAGAACTAGGTCACTGGTAAGGCCACACTTGGAATACTGTGCATAGTTCTGGAGTCCCACCTAAAAAAGGACAGGAAGAGGCTGGAGACAGTACAACACAGGGTTAACAAGATGATCAGCAGAAAGAGGGAGGTGGCGATATTGCTGTATAAATCGCTGGTAAGGCCTCACCTAGAGTACTGTGTCTAGGTCTGGAGACCACATCTTAGGAAGGACATAAAGTTGATTGGGCAGTCCAGAGGACAACAACTAAAACATTGCAGGGTCTGCATCAAAAGCCCTATTAAGAGAGACTGAATGACCTCAATATGTATACCCTGGAGGAAAGGAGAGAGAGGGGGATGTGATAGAGACTTTCAAGTTTCTCAAGGATATAAGTAAGGTTCAAGATGGAAGCCTTTTTCAGAGTAAAAGATGCTCAAGAACAAGGTATGAAGCTATGAAGCTGGAGGTGGGTAGACTCAGGGGAGATGTAAGGAAGTACTTCTTCACAGAAAGAGTGGTGGATGCCTGGAACAGCCTCCCAGTGTCGTGGGGGCAAAAACTGCAATGGGATTCAAGAAGGCATGGGGTAGGCGAAATGGAACCTTAGTGGTAGGGAAAGGGGGAGGTAAATCCAGAGATCAAGTAGGGTTTGCTGTGTTACAGCAGGTAGGGAAAATGGACAGATGAGGTAGGCCAAGTTGTTTTGTTAATGTTAGTTTTGTAACCAAATGTATTTCTGTTACATTAATATTGTATATTTTAAGGCCTTATTAATTGTAGTACTTGTTTTTCTAAATGCTGTTATCTTTGTATGTATTGTTGCCACACAGTACTTGTAATGATGCTTTTTTTTTCCGTTCTCTTGTTGTAATCCTCCAGGGTCGTGACTGTAAATAGTCATCTTTATGGCTAGCTCAACTACCCGGTAAACAAAAAACAAAAAAAAAAATAAAGTGGTCCTTATCTGCCATCAAACTCTATGTTTCTACAGTATGTTCCTATTATTCAGGGACAGAAATGCAGATCCTATGAAGAATAGCTAAAAGGTGCTGAAAAACAGGTTACTCACCTGTAACAGTAGCTCTAGGAGTGGTATATGTTGTTCATCCACACTCTTTGGCATGTCCCTTTCCCCTTTAAATCTGTCTGGAAGTATTCAAGCTGGCTCCTCCCACCCACCCGGGTGGTAAATACCTCGGCTTCCCCCATGACGCCAGATCTTAGCCCACTGGAAGCAAGGTGGTGCGCCTAAAGCCGGGGAGGTCGGGTGGATGCGTGTGGATGAACAACATATACCACTCCTAGAACTACTGTTATAGGTGAGTAACCTGTTTTTCTAGGAGCATGGACATGTTGTTCATCCACACTCTTTGGCAGACTCCTAGCAGTTCTCCGGGAGGAGGGAGGCAAAGTGCACACCCCCTACTTAGGAAACAGAGATTGGAGAACTGAGGCCCAAAACCAGCATCCTGACATGACTCAAGGTCGATGTGGTAATGGGTAATGAAGGTGTTTGCTGACTTCCAGGTAGCAGCCCGACAGATTTCCTGGATAGGGATGTCCCTGGAAGCAGCCTCCGATGCAGCAGTATGGCGGGTAGAATGAGCTCTTATCCCTCTGGGAGGCTCCTTGCCTGCCAACTTATAGCAAAGACCTATGCATGATGTAATCCATCTTGCAATGGTCCATTTGGCTGCGGGTCTGCCAGAAGTGGCTTCAGCGTAGGTGACAAACAGCTGGCGAACTTCTCCCCGAATTTCCACTGTCCTCTCCTTGTAGTAGGAGAGAGCATGTCTAAGGTCCAGGGTATGGAGCCTGTACTCGGCGTCCGAGGTGTAGTTAGGGTAATATACCAGCAGAGTCAACACCTGGTTACGGTGAAACTCTTGACACCCCCTTCGGAAGGAATTTCGGGTGGGGGCGCAGGACAACTTTGTCCCTGTGAAAGACCAGATAAGGGGAGTCCACCAAAAGCGCCTGCAGCTCCCCTGTCCTTCTGGCTGACGTGATAGTCACCAGGAAGGCAGTCTTCCACGACAAGTGTGAGAGCTCACACTTGTGCATGGGTTTGAATGGCTTGTCCATGAGCTTTGCCAAAACCAGCAAATGATCCCATGGAGGTGGAGGTTCACGCTAGAAGGGGACATGTGATCCAGACCTTTGAAAAAGCACCCGACCACTGTCTCCTGTGCCAATGTTGACTAATCGGCCCACGCCCAGTAAGCGGAAATGGCTGCCAGGTGCACCCTAAGGGTCGATGACCATAGACCCCCTTTGGAGAGAGAACTAAAGTAGTCTAAAATGTTAGCCACAGAGCAGGATAAGGGGTCCAGACTCTTACCCTGACACCAAATGGAAAACCTTTTCCATTTGAAGGCATAACATTTCCTGGTCAATTCCTTACGAGATGCCTGCACAACTATGTAGGACATCCTCGGAAATACCCAGAGCCTGGAACTCTAGCCGCTCAGGTACCAGGCTGTGAGGTGCAGGGATTGAAGGTCTGGATGGAATACCTTCCCCTGGTTCAATGATATCAGGTCCGGGTATGTAGAAAGCCACTCCGGAGCCCTGCAGCTGAGGCTGAGGAGATCTGGATACCAGAACTGGCGGGGCCAATCTGGGGCTACCAGGATCACCTTCACCTTGTCCCTCCTCACCTTGAGTAACACCTTGTGGATCAAGGGAAATGGAGGGAAGGCATAGAGGAGGCCTGGGGTTCACGGCCTCAAGAAGGCATCCCCCTGCAGCAAGCCCTGCTGAGGGGGTCGGGCATGGTACAGCCTCAGCTTGGTGTTCTCCCTGGAGGCAAACAGGTCCACCAACGGTTTGCCCCAACAGGAGAACAGATTGTAAGCTACCTCTGGATGGAGAGACCACTCGTGGGATGTCTAGACTATGCATCTGAGAGCATCTGCCAGTTGGTTTGAGACTCCTGCCACATGGATGGCAAGGAGATCCGCCTCCAACCGGCTGACGAGGGTTCAGATCCGGAGCACCTCCTTGCATAGTAGACGGGAGTGTGTGCACCCTGTTTGTTAAGGTAGTACATGGTCGTGGTATTGTCCATCTGGACTTTAACCACTTGACCCCAGAGCTGAGGAGCGAAAGCTGACAGTGCCAGTTTGACTGCTCTGAGCTCCAGCAGGTTGATGTGGCAACGGGACTCCTCAGGGGTCCAGAACCTGTGGGCTCTGTTGTCCCTCATGTGGGCTCCCCAGCCCATGACAGAGGCATCGGTCATTGGAACGACCGTCAGCTCGGGGTGGACAAACGGGATCCCTTCCTGCAGACAACCTGGGACGGTCCACCACTGGACAGCATCCCACATCTTCTGGGTGACAGTGACCAGCTGGTCGAATTGACCCTGACACTGAGTCCACTGAGCAGCCAGCAACCACTGGAGGGGGCGCATGTGCAATCTGGCCCAACGGACCACTGAGGTGCACGCCGCCATGTAATCCAGAAGGCGCAGGAAGTCCCGGGTAGGGCACAAGTGCCCAACCAGAAATGGTTGGGCAAAGGAGGAAAGAACCTCCGCCCTGTCTGCCAGGAACCGAGCTCTGGCTTGACGAGAGTCGAGCTCTGCCCCGATAAAACCTATCACCTGAGAGGGCACGAGTTCCGACAGCCTTGTTGATCAGGAGGCCTAATTGGGAACAGGTTCGGAGGGCCAGATCCCTGGACCTCTCCACCTCCTGCAGGGAGGAACCTGCCAGGAGCCAATCATCGAGGTAGGGGTATATCCAAACCCCTTGACGCCGTAGATGGGCTGCCACCACTGAGATGCACTTGGTGAACACTCGAGGGGCCAATGACAGGCCGAACGGCATGGTTTGGAACTCGTACAGGGTCCCTTCCACCCTGAAGTGGAGGAACCGCTGGTGGGACGGACGGATTGGGACATGGAAAAACGCATCCTGTAGATCCAGTGAACAGAACCACATGTTTCGCTCCAGAGATGGTGTGATCTGATTCAGAGTTACCATCCGGAAGGTGCAAGATCTGAGATATTGATTCAGGTTGTGGAGATCTAGGATGGAGCATCAGCCTCCTGTCCGCTTGAGCGCCAGGAAGAACCTGGACACGAAGCCTGGGTCTGTAGGAGGATCCGGAACTGGAGCTACTGCCTCCTTGTGGAGGAGCTGAGCAATGTCATCCCGAAGGGCCGACTGAGTGCAAACTGAGATCCTTTCCTCCCGAGGGGGCACGCACGGGCTCGGCAGGGAGGGTACTGCTCGAATTCTAGAGGCAGTCCCCGACCGACCACTTCCTGGACCCACCTGTCCAAAGTGATACCGGACCAGTCAGAAAGAAAGTGGCAGAGTTGGCCCCCTGGAAGGACCCAGAACTGGCATGACAGGTGTGGGGGTGGCCACCCCTGACCCGTCACTGAGCAGGCTTAGAGGAGGAGAAGGCTCCTGGACCGGCACCTTAGCCTCCTTTGCGGGGCTGTTGGGGATCCTGCTTGGGCCTGGGGCACCAAGCTTGAGCCTGCTGTTGCTGCTGACCTCCCTGGAAGGAGGGCTGTCTAACCGCAGGAGAAGACTGCCGAAAAGGCTTCTTCTTGCGCTTCTGCTGGTTCTTGCCCGAAGAACCCTTTGCAGAAGTGGCATCCAAGGTGCCACTGGACTGCTCAATGCACTGGAGGTGACCTGCCACTCCTGGACTAAAGAGATCAGTGCCAAGGAAGGGCACATCAGCTAACTTGTGCTGAGTATCCGCCGGGAAAGAGGATAACCTCAGCCAGGCCCTGCGGCCAGTGGCCACTGTGGCTGCTAGTGAGCGGGCACAGGAATCTCCAATATTCAAGGCCATCTGGAGCTGCTGTTTTGCAACAGCACAGCCCTGGTCACGGACCTGCTTAACTGTGGTCTGCATGTCCACTGGGAGATGAGGGATGACTTAATCTAGCGACCTCAAGAGGGTGTGAGAGAAGTGTGCCATGATCACTGCCGAGCTGGCCTGACGAAGGCTCAAGGATGAGGCCGCATACACCTTCCAGGCAGAATGGTCCATATTATTGGACTCCTTGTCCGGAGGGCAGTCAGTATCCACTGAGCTACCCGTGCGTCTAAACACAGAGGCAGTCACAAGGCTCTCGGCCGTGGGATGCTCTGTGAAACCCGCCAAGGACCCCATGGGTACAGTGTACTTACGAGCCATGCGGGCAGACGGAGCTGGGCAAGAGGCAGGGCGCTGCCACAGCTCAAGGGCCGGGCCAACAATGACTTCAGCCACTGGGAAGGCCTCCATCAGGGTATCCCCCTCTTAAAGATATCCGTGAGAGGATATTCCGCCTACTTTTGGATAGACTCCAAGGGAATACCGGTTGACTCTGAAATAAGGTGGAGGATGCCCTGGAGAGAGGAAGGACCTTCCTACAAGCCTGCCACTGACAACTCATCATTGTGGTGTGAGTGTAGACCAGTGATATCTGAGTCCGAAGAGTCGGGATATAAGGGTCTCCTGCCTATGTCCCCTTCAATACACCGAGGGCGATCGGGGACAACAGTGATGGACAGACGACGGGGCAGGCCCGTATCTGTCCGGTCTTCTTTCGAGGGAGTCCCTCCCTGAGGCTGCTTAGGCAGTAGCTCCACCAAAATTGGTGGGGAGACCAGAACAGTCCCACCAGGAATGTGTGCCGGTCCTACCGGAGGAAGAACCGGAGTCTTCGTTTCCGGAGGAGTCGGCGTCGGCCTAAGAGGCTGGAGCCAAGTAATGGCCAGTGTAGCTAGCGAAGCCAGCTTATGACCAGTCAGAATTATCTGTTGCCACATAAGGTCCTCATAATGCCGACGGAGCTTCCATCGAAGTCTCTCCTCGTCCGAGGAGGATGAGGATCGGTGGTGATGTCTCTTCCGAGAGTGTTTGTAACCTTTTTTCAGTTTTTCAACTGAAGGGGTCCTGGTCCTCGACTGAGACCTACGGGGTCGGCTTGTTCGATCAGGAGAGACTGGAGTCTGTGAAAACCGAGGTTCCGGCTCCTGTTCCTTGATCAGCATACCCGAGGGCTGGGTCTCCTTGTCGGGGAAGGAAAGGATAGGTGTCCTCTCCAAGGAGTCGTCGACTGGGGTCGGCAACAACGGCTCGATCTGGTCGAGAGATATCTTGGCCAGTTCGGCCGTTTCCTCAGCCTCAGTGCCTTGGCCTGATGGGAGGTCTGAGAAGCCGGCGGTTGAGGAAGCGATCTCGACCAAAACCGAGACCGCAAGGTCCTGGGATTCAGACCTCTCTCGGTCCCAGGAACGTCTTCTCAGACAAGAAGACTTAGGGTCCTTGTCCTGTTTTCTAGGGTGGGAGGAGTGCATGCCCAAGGGCGCCTCACCCCTGGTGGGGAGAGACTGGCACAGCTCCTCAAAGGATCCTGTGAAGGTAGAGCCAAGATTTAGCGGCATGAAAAGCCTCAGCTGGCCGAAGCTTGGGCAGCTTCTTCTTCAAATGCCGCCATCTGGTCGAGCTGCTTGGTGGATCCCGCGGTCGCGGAAACTGCCCACCTTGCCTCCTTTGATTTCACTGGTGGATTGCGAAGCGCCAGTCTCCCCAGCTTAAGGCGCGCCTTGAGGTCATCCAGAACGTTGGGATGGAAGGCCAAGCAGATGGTGCATGAAGAGGTGTCATGCACGACACCCAAACAATAGACACACGAGAGGTGGGGATCAGTGCATGACATTTTTTGTCCGCAGGGATACTGGCAAAACCGGGAGACGACATCCTCCATGTCTGATGCGCTCGGATTGGAATCGTAAACTCGTACGAGTTTCAAAGAAAGCGACTGCGGTGAAAACCGTTGATTAGTATCCAGGGCCTACGAAACTGCAGAAGTAGCAAGAGGGAACCTGAATCTTCCAGCGGAAAGGAATATCTGGCATCATGGGGCAGAGCCGAGGTATTTACCACCTGGGTGGGTGGGAGGAGCTGGCTTGAAGACTTCCAGCCAGATTTAAAGGGGAAAGGGACATGCCAGAGAGTGTGGATGAACAACATATCCACGCTCCTAGAACATGTATTCATTCAAACCAGATTTTGGGGTATGACTGAGACCTTCAAGTTCCTGAAAGGAATAAACAAGGTGAACTGTGAAGAGCTATTTAGAAACTAGGACACGGGGTCATGAGTGGAGATTTTGGGAGGGGGGAGGTTAACAAGGATGTAAAGAAGTATTATTTTACATAAAAAATGGTCGAGCAATGGGATGGCCTATGGCTAGAGGAGGTGGATGACAGACTCATGAATGGCTTTGTACACGGCTAGGATAGAGCTATGGGTAAAGTAGTTACTCAGCAGGATGAGTGATGTGGAAACGCTGAGAACAAGAGAGGAACAGAGTATGCATAGACCCCACAGACAGTCGGTCCCGTGGTATGACAGAGTAATATGGGCAGACTAGATGGACTGTTTGTCTTTTACTGCCATCACTGTCTAGTTTCTGTGTTTCTATCCTAGTGTCAGCGGTACGGGAGAGAGACTGGCATCGGCAAGTATGAAGGACAGGGCATTCTATTAAAAAATAATAATAATAAATAAAGTCTCACTCCACTCTCTGTCTTCTGCCAGTGCAGTAGTGGAGGAGCCTAGTGGTTCATTTCTTTCCTTTCTGAACAGGAAATTAACCCACAGCCAGGCCACAGCAGAGGCTTTATATCAAGGACCACTGGAGACCTTTTTTATCTGATTTTTCCAGTTTGGCGGTGGTGGGGAGGCTACCTGGCAGTACACACACCCCTAATGAAGAAAGCAGAGAAAAACAAAATTGAGACATAAGGTTAAAGAAACATAGAACTCGTAGGCAGAAAAAGGACCACTTGGCCCACCCAGTCTACCCAGATGGTCCCTGCCTAGTCTGTCTCTCACACACACAAAACGTATCTCTGGCGACCCTCCCTCCTCCTCCTCTGTGCCTATTTACTAACATTTATCTATGTCTATCCCACACATGCTTGAAGTCTCCTGTTGTTTTTGCCTCCACCACTTCCGCGGGCACTCTGTTCCATGTGTCCACAACTCTTTCCGTGAAGTAATACTTCCTCACATCCCTCGTAATCCCCCCCCCCCCAACTTCATCACATGCCTTATGGTCCTGGTGCACTTTCTCATTTGAATGAGGCTCTCCTCCTGCACTCTGTTTACCTCTGTGAGGTACCTGCAGGTCTCTATCATGCCCCCTCTCGCTCTTCTCTTCCTGGATGTAAATGTTGAGATCCCTCAGTCTCTCCCCTCATAGGGCTTTTTCGTGCAACCCCTGCTCCATTTTATTTGCTCTCTTCTGGACTGCCTCTACCCTGTCAATGCCCTTTCTGAGGTGTGGCTTCTAGAACTGGACACAATATTCCAGGTGGGGTCTCACCAGCAAGTGCTATATGGGAAACATCACCTCCCTCCTCCTGCTAGAGATACCTCCCTTTTGCCTCTCAGCATCCCACTGGCCCTACCCACTGCTTTGTCACACTGCTCTGCCACGCTGAGGTCACCAAATATGATAACCCCAAGGGTCCTTTCCTGCTTAGCGACTGCCAGTACCTCCCTTCTATCGTGTACTTAGTTCTTGTGTTCCTATGCCCTAGATGCATGATTTAGCACTTTTTAGCGTTGAACCCCAACTGCCTGTTCTTGACCACTCATTGAGTTTCCCAAGGTCCCTACACATTTCCTCCACCCCTTCCCGAGTGTCCACCCTATTACAGATTTTGGTGTCATCTGCAAAAATGCCACTTATAAAGACATTAAAGAGGACTGGTCCCAGAGCCGGCTCGTTGGCGCAGCGGCTAGGATTTCCGCTTGTGACACCGGCGACCTGGGTTCGGGAACGGACTCGGGTAGTTGGAGAGCCAGCCGGGGAGAAGGTTGGAGCATCTGCAGACAGCTCGCCTTCTCCAGGGGGGAGGGTGGGGATGTGAGCCGGGCACCTGCTGGCCCCTGGCAGAGGCCGGGAGCATGGCAGAGTGTCAGGGCTCAAATTTCCAGGGAAGTGACGGATGTCCGTGCTCACCTTGATGTCAGGCATGTCACTCTCCAAGGGAGAAACCCGGAAAATGGCTCCCTGGCTAGCCAGATGACTGCTCTCTGGTCTCCTTGCTGCCATCACAGCCCCACGATCTCCCACCTCAGCAGCACCTGGAGCCAATGCCGCAGTGCGCTGGACGACCCCCACTGATGCCTTCCCTCTCGTCGGAGGGGGACCCACCCGGTGAAGGGGTACGCCGGGCTACCTCCAGGGGGGCTGCGATCTGGGATAGGGGTAGGTCGTGGGAATGGCGGACAGACAGGATAGGACCTTGAGGGCCCGAAGGAGGTGCTGTCCGGGAGGAGCAGAGGAGTATAAAGAGGAAAAAAAAAAAGTGGACTGATCCCAGTACTAAGCCCTGCAGTGCCCCGCTGACCACTTTCCCATTATTAGAGTGAGTGCCATTAACCAACCATTAACCAACACCCTCTGACTCTTCTCTGTTAACCAGTTTTAAACCCAATTCACCACTTTAAATCTTACCCCTAGGCTACTCAATTTATTTATCAGTCTCCTGTGCAGAACAGTGTTGAAGGCCTTGCTGAAATCCAGACAGGCCACGGCCACTGCTCTCCCATGATCTATTTACCTGGTCACCCAGTTGAAGAAATCAATCAGATTCATTTGGCGTCACCTCACCCGATCAGTACATGCTGCCTGTGGTTTTGCAGCCCACGGAATTCAAGATACTCTACAAGATACTCTACCAACCTTTCCTTTAACAGGATTTCCATTAACTTTCCTCAACACTAAGGTGAGAATGGCCAGACTATAGTTGCTAGCCTCCTCACTGCTATCACTCTTATATAAGACATCTGCTGTCCTCCAATCCTCTGAAACCATGTCTATTTACAGAACGCTGTTGAATAAGGCCATCACTGGGGCAGCTAGCAGCTCCCTGAGTTCCTTTAGTACCTTTGGGTTTATCCAATCTGGTCCCATAGCCCTGCCCACTTTCAGAGCTGCAACTCACATCAGGACTTTCCTCTGACAGTGGGCTTGTGTCCACCTCCGCCTCCTTTGTTCCTGCTGCTCCCTGTGGTCCGTACCCCTCTCTCTACTGTGAAGACTAAGCGAAAGAACCTGCTCAGGATGTCTGATTTTTCTTGGTCCTCTTCTGCACACTCTTCTGCACAGTCCCGCTGCCACCCTCCTTATCCTCACGATCCTCGTCTTCCTCTTCTCACATATGTTCCTTAAGAAAGTGTTATCCCCTTTAGCTATCCTATTCTCTTTCTGTACCTTTGCTCCCCCTCACTACATTTCCTGCTCACCTCTGCTTTACTTGGCACACCCCCCATCTTCCTCTTTCTGCATTTCCTCCTACCTCCTGAATGCCAGCCTTTTCCTTCACCATCCTGGTCACTTCCCTGGAGAACCATAATGGTCTCTTTTTCCTTCTGCTTTTACTCACTTCCTTCACCTACAGGCTGGTTGCCTTAATTATGCCCTCACTTATTTTCCTACAACTGTGCCACTACTCTTTGCTGGTAATCTCCCTTCAAGGCAATTTCTGAAGCAATCTCCCCTAAAGTCCAGGACCTTCTTTTGTCTGCATGTGGTTTGCTTCTATTCCCATCTTAATATTAAAACACACTGTATGGTGATCACTGGTACCTAAGGGACTGCCCACTGTGATGTTTGCAAATGCCATCACTGTCTGTAAGCACCAGGTCCAGCACTGCCTCACCCTTAAGGGGTTCACTGATTAGCTGCCTGATAAGAGCCCCTTGCAAGGAGTCAAGGATGGCCCTGCTCCTTGACAAAGCTGCAGTGGGAAGGCTCCAGTCCACATCTGGCATACTGAAGTCACCAGCTAGCAACACCTTCCCCTTGCCATCTTGATGATGGCTTCTGCAAGCACCTTATCCAACTCCTCTCCCTGTTCTGGAGGTCTAAATACCATGGCTATTTTGGATCGTCATGCACCCCTGAGAAAAAATAGAGTGCGAGGTTCTCATCTTCCCTGGATATTGGCTGAGGTACTTACTTGTCTCTGTACTAGAGACATTGCCTGGCATACTTTTAAAATGTCTGGCTCCCAGTCTTCATTGGCCAACTACAGACGCCTTCGCAGCGCCTGTACCAAAGCCGTCAGACTTGCGAAATCTGAATATTTTGCTTCCACACTAGAAAATAATATTAATAACCCCTCCGAATTCTGAAAAATTATCCATTCCCTTTTCACCCCACAGACCCAGTCTCCCTCTCCTGTTCTTAAGGCTGTGACTCTCTTATCTCTGACCCTTCTGCTGTTGCTATGTCTTTTAACATCTACTTTACTACCTGTACCACTTCTCTTATCCCCCTTCCTCTACTCTCTTCACTCCCTTTCTGTGCCTTCCTCTTCTCTCCTATCACTCCCTCTATCTCCTTAAAGACTCTGCTTGCCCTTAATCCTATGAAGGGAGGAAGTCCAGATGGCCTTGACCCTACGTTTCTTCTTCTCTCTGCACATACCATTGCTTTGCCCATTACTCTACTCCTCAATCTTTCCTTTACCTCTGCTACTGTTCCTGATGTTTGGAAACATGCCATTGTCATACCTCTTCACAAAAGGTGGTGATCTCACTGCTTCTGGTAACTTCCGTCCTATATCTCTTCTTCCCACTTTGGCTAAGTTACAGGAACACACTGTTCTTTCTCAGCTCACTTCCTGTCCTGATAACTCCTCCTTTTTCACACCTTTCCAGTCTGGCTTTAGAAAACCTCACTCCACTTCTACCTCCCTCCTTCGTCTCACTGATTCCATACTCAGGTATGGATCAAGTATTGATTACCTCTGCCATTTTTGTTGATCTTGCTAAAGCTTTTGACACTGTGGTTCATGCCCTCCTTCTGCACAAACTTAATGCTGCAGGCCTCACTGACTCTTCAATCAATTGGTTTTGTTCTTACATTGGCGGGGAGTATCACGCTGTCTGGATAGGAAAATCCATTTAATCTCCTCTTCCCATTAGCTCACATGTTCCTCAAGGGTATGTCCTGGGTCCTATTCTCTTTTCCGTTTTCTTAAATGTCCTCTCTACTATCTGTTACTCTGCATCCATTCATATGTACACTGATGACACAGTTCTTTTTGGTTCTGGCTGCTCTTCCCATGACCTAACCTCCAGGCTGCAGCTGGTTTTTGACAACATTTAGCACTAGTTCAAGTTTAACCAGTTATCCCTCAATGCAAAAAAAACAGCCTCCTTGACTTTTTGCACCCATCAGAGGCTTGCCACACTTACTTCTCGACCATTATTTAATACCATTGATGGTACTAAGATAGAAGACATTTTCCCCTTTAAGTACCTCAGGGTCTGCCTTGACTGGTATCTTGATTTCTCAGTGCATACTGATGATATTCACCATAAGCTACACCCTAAGCTGGGAGTATTGTAGAGGAATAAAGTGAGTATTCCACTTTCTGCCTGCCAAGAAATTTTAGTAAAAATGATTATCCCTATCTTCAACTACGGTGACTTACTGTAGTCTACAGTGATGTCCCTAAATCTTCCCTTGCCAGACTGGACCCCCTTTACCATTCTTTCTGTCGTTTTGCTTTAGATTGCCCCCTTCGTACTCACCACTTTCTCTCCCCTCTCTTGATGGTATGCACCTTTACCTCTGTACATCTTTTATATCCAAATTCTGGTTTAGCCCCCTTGTTGGATGATCTGCTTTTTCTTACCAATTTCCTACAGTTTAGGCCACCCTTCCCCTTTCTATTTGTTTTGCCTCTTCTCCTTTCTCCCTAAAGCCTCTTCTTTATAACTTTTGTTCTCTGCCTGCAACTGTCTATGACCTTCTCCTCTTCTTATTCCCTTTCCCTATACATATGACTGTATTTTATTTTCTTCTTGCATTCATTTATTAATTTCCCTCTAATTATTTATATTTTTGCTTCGTGTATTACTATATCACTGCAACTTACTTCTTATTTTCATCAGTTTATTGCTTAGCTATCTCTTTCTCCTCTTTCCCCCAGGACATATCTGGAAACAAGCTGTTCCCAGCTCAGTACGTCTTTCCTGGTTACACTTTTAAATAAATACACAACCACTCTGGTACAGACAGCAGCTCTAGTGCTAGTCTTGAGGATCAGAAGTTGAAATTAAGTTCTGCAGCCACTGGCCAGCAAGGCTAGTGACTGGGAAAATCCATTAGCCCTACAGACTTTCCCACTAGCCCAGCTGGTGTACTTATTAAAATGTTAACTTTTCCAGTGCAAGCTTGCAGGGCTAGTTAAAAGAAAATCTTACTATCCTGAATCAAAATGTACCAGCATTTGGCTAATGGGCTGGTGCCAATTTCAACCCCTGCAGGATGAGCCACAGCACCTCCAGCCTTTGCTTTTCCTCCAGGTGCCACTGCACTTCCATGGCCTGATCTCCTCCCTTACATATAGTATAACCCCAACTCCCCATCTCCCTTCCCTGTCTCTTCTGAACAGAGAGTAGCCCAGTATGACAATGTCCCAGTCATGGCTGTCAGTACACGGCCTCCAAAATTATGGCCTCCAGTTCCAGAATTTTATTTCTTAAACTCTTGGCATTGGCTCACATGGCTCTCCATGAGGCAGTATAGCGCAGTGGTTTAAGGCTCTAAGCTGCAAATCTGGAGACCTGGGTTTGAATCCCACAGCCCCCACCTGCATACTGTGTGACCCTGAGCAAGTCACTTAACTTCCCTGTGCTCCCAGGTTGCATCTGTAAACAAGCTTTCAGCTTAGTGTCTCTTACCTGGTTAAACAATTGGAAGAAAAATATCTTCCTCCCTCCCTGTCTAATTCCCTGCTCCCCCTGCTTGTGCTGTTCCCTGATGCTCCCTCTGACCTACTTCCTCCCTCTCTACCTTCTCCATTATCTATCTCCTTTACTCCTTCCCTCTCACTTGCCTGATATCACTCTTCTCCTCCACTTTCTTCCTAGCCCTGACTTTTTGTGTCCCTGACTCAGGGAGACTTAACTCCCCTCGAGGCCTCCCTCCCAAATGCAGTATCATCAGTGAGGGGAGGATCATTGCCTCCCTTAGTTCTACAGTGCCCCCCCAGCTAGTTTGAATGCTCATCCAAGTAGTACTTACACCTCCCACTAAGGACAGTGGTCCCCTTCCTGGAAGAACGCATGCTGTCTCCCCCTATAGAGGCCCATATCTGCACAGGCTGGCCTCCAGTCCCCAATGCAGGTAACATAGAAACATAGATTTTGACAGCAGATAAGGACCGCTTGGCCCACCCAGTCTGCCGATTTCCCTACCTAATGGATAAGCTGCAGATTCTAGTTAACCAGCAGCCTACTTCTTCCTATCCCCACCCCCTAGAATTGCCTTATGACTGTCCCATGCATGCTTGAATTCCACCACTGTTTTTGACTCCACAACCTCCTCCGGAAGGCTGTTCCATGCATCCACAACCCTCTCTGTGAAAAAATACTTCCATAAATTACCTCTGAGCCGCCCCCCTTCTATCTTCAAATTGTGCCCTTTGTTCTTGCACACCTCTTTGAAGATGCACCCTCTGGGACTTTGTTGATTCCTTGAGGTACTTGAAAGTTTCTATCATGTCCCCCCCTCCCTCCTTTCCTCGAGGCTATATATATTTAGCTCCTTAAGACTCTCTTCATAAGTCTTCCGGTGCAGACCCTGCACCATTTTAGTTGCCCTCCTCTGGACATCTTCTGTCCTGTCTATGTCTTTGTGGAGATTAGGTCTCCAGAACTGCACGCAGTACTCCAGATGGGGTCTCACCAACTGTCTGTACAGAGGGATAATAACTTCCTGTTTTCTACTGGTGATGCCTCTTCCTATGCATCCCAGTATCCCCCCAGCCCTCCTTGCTGCCCTCTCACATTGCTTGCCCACCTTTAGGTCATCTGATATGACTACCCCCAGGTCCCTTTCCATTTTTGTTGTTGTTAGTATCTCATCCCACATTGTGTACTCTTCCCCAGGGTTTTTGTTTCCCAGGTGCATTACCTTGCACTTCTTAGCATTGAATCTAAGCTGCCATACATTTGACCATTCCTCTAACCTTGCCAAGTCCCTTCTCATCCTTTCCACCACCTGTGCATCAACTCTGTTGCAGATCTTTGTGTCATCTGCAAAGAGACATACTTTTCCTTCCAGTCCCTCTGCAATGTCACTTATAAAGACATTGAAGAGGACCAGTCTAATACTGAAACCTCGCGGTACCCCACTAGTAACCCCCTTCCTTCAGAGTGGACTCCATTTACTATTACTTCTGTGTCCTATTCTCCAGCCAATTCTTTACCCAGGCTGTCATCTTGGGACCCACTCCCAGGCTGGCTAACTTGTATATTAATCTTTGTGTGGGACTGTGTCAAATGCCTTGCTAAAGTCTAGGTAGGCCATGTCCACAGCCCCTCCCTGATCCACTACTTTGGTCACCCAGTCAAAGAAATCTATCAGATTTGTCTGGCATGACCTTCCCGCTGTGAATCCATGCAGCCTTGGGTCCTGTGCCCCTCTAGCCTCTAGATACTCAACAGTTCTTTCCTTCAGAAGTGATTCCATCATTTTCCCTACCACTGAGGTTAAACTAACAGGTCTGTAGTTTCCTGCTTCTGCCTCGCTCCCACTTTTGTGAAGGGGAATCACATCTGCCCTTCTCCAGTCCTCGGGTACCACCCCATCCTCCCATGATTTGTTAAAGAGGGTAGTCAGTGGTGTCACTAGTTCTACCCCTTAGTTCTTTTAGGATTCTGGGATGAATCCCATCAGGCCCCATTGCTTTGTCCACCTTCAGTTTTAAGAGTTCTTTCAGAACCTTCTTCTGTAAATGGGCTGGTATCAACTTCTGTATCCAGAGTGTTTCTACTGTTTGTTTTAGGTACCTCCCACTTCCTTTGTAAATACTGAGCAAAATATTTGTTTAGTATCTCTGTCCTGTCACAGTCACCCTCTGCCCCACCTCCCTCCCTTTATTAAGCCTCAGTAACCTCCTTGGTCTTCCTTCGCTCCCTGATGTACCTATAAAAGGTTTTATCCCCCTTCTTAACTGAGTTGGCTATCTTTTCCTCGGTTTGGGCCGTTGCTGTTCTGACTGCCTTCCCAGCTTCCTTTTGCTTTAACTGATACAGTTCTCTGTCCTGCTCCTTCTGTGATTCCTTGTACTTCCTGAATGCTTTCTTTTTCTCTTGAACCTTCACTGCCACTTCCTCCTCCCTGCACAGTGTCTTCAACCAACTGTTAAAATCCCTGATGCAGAGTGTCCTTTCCTCTCCTAGTCATATACAGGTAACCCCTTAACAAAAGCCACAGTGCATGCCATTTGCTTGAGGCCACTCTCAGCGCCCCAAAATTTCCCTGCATTAACCCTACTCTGTCCCTTGCCAGGCATTTGTCCACAGGTGGATAAGGACATCCAGCTCTCTCTCATCTCTTGCTGCCATAGTGATCCTCTGGGTTGCTCTCCATCCCTCCATGGCACAGCACCTCTCAGTTTCTTCACCTACCCATTCCTTCCTTTCCCCACTCCCAAGTCTAGCCTGCTAACAAGAGAGTCCCCCACAAGCAGCTGCTTCCTCCTTAGATGTATGGTATTGAAAACAGGTCTGAGGGGGCACAGATTTGATCAAAGGGGCCAGTTTCTCTAGGTCCTTTAAAAAGAAATGCTGTTGCAGCAGACTTGATAGTATAGCAAAATGACAGGACAGGACTGAATAGAATTGGTAAATAACATTTTTATTATTTTTTATTTTGACTGCAGCCAAGGGGGGGAGGCCTTGTTATGGTGGTTCTGCCTTTTACTAACATACTTATTTTACAGTAGGACAGTATCCTAACCCTTTCACTGCTTTATGCCATTTTCAGAAAGCCTCAAAAGGCAGAAGTTCAAGTTCCTTCTAAATGAAAAAGAACATCACATTATCTGAACTATACTAGCTTCCACTGATCTCCCAGTGGGTAGATGGCAGGATTTTATTTACTATTTTTGATTTGTTTTCTGAATGATCACTTTCAATAAGGACCTTTCAGAAATAGTTTTGTCTGCACAACAGTGCACATTAATGTCTTTAATTTCTACTCTTTAATGTCTTTATAAGTGACATTGGGGACGAGCTGGAGGGAAAGGCCTGTCTCTTTGTAGATGACAAAAATCTACAACAGGGTGGACACTCTAGGGAGGGGTGGAAAGGATAAGCAGGGACTGTAAGAAATTCAAAAAGCGGTCAAGGGCATGGCAGCTGGGTTTCAATGCAAAAAAGTGCAAACTAATGCACATAGGGCCAGGGAATCCAAAGGCAAGGTACAAAATGGATGGAGTGTTACAAACGACCACCACACAGTAGAAAGACTTGGGGTTATCATATTGGATGACCTAAAGGTGGCCAGGCAGTGTGTCAAGACAGTTAGGCGGGCTAGTGGGATGTTGGGGTGCATAGGGAGGGGTATTACCAGCAGAAAGAGGGAGGCGGTGTTGCCTCTGTATTTCCAGTTCTGGAGACCACATCTCTGGAAGGACAGAGAGTAAAGGCAGTCCAGAGGATGGCAACTAAAATGTTGCAGGGTCTGCATAAAAAGCCCTATTAGGAGAGACTAAAGGAATCCAATATGTACACATCCTAGAAAAAAAGAGGGAGGTGGGTACATAATAGAGATCTTTAAATACCTTATGAGGTAAATAAGGTACAGGAGAGAAGTATTTTTTGCAGAAAAAAGTGCTTAACAAGAGGACATGCTATGAAGCTGGAGAGGGGTATGTACAGGAGAGATGTGAGGAAATACTTCTTCAAAGAAAGACTGGTGGATTCCTGGAACAGCCTACCAACAGAGGTGGTGGGTGTGAAAACAATGGTGGAGTTCAAGAATACATGGGACAGGCATAAGGGAATCTTAGTGGAAAGGGGAGGGAAAACGAACTGGAGATCAAGTAGGGTCTGTGGTGATACTGTAGATAGGAATATGGGCAGAGTGGGTGGGCCAAGTGGGCCTTATCTTCCAACGAATTCTATGTTGCTATGTTACACATTGCTTCACTAGTTATTTTTTAACTTTGCTTTATAAAATCTTTTGCTGATATAGCAGGCACAGCATTGTTTGAGAAACACGACAAAGTATCTAAGCACAATACCCATAATCAGCTGCACAGCACCCAGTAATATCTACTGAAATGATCTAATCAAGTATCACTCCTTCAACTGGTACTGTATAAAAGAAAAAGGGGACAGACTTTTTATTTTAAAGGGGAAGGCATGTGAGACTTCTGCTGAGCCAAATTAACACCATCACCCCTTGGTATTTTCAAGCTAATCACTAAAAATAAACCAACTCAAGGTAAATGAATCAGTTATAAGATGTAGGACTGCGGTTCTATATTCAGTTATCTTATTCTCATTCTTATGCAGTCATTGGGTAGCAGTTGATGAGTTTCAGTTAATCGATGGTGATCATGTTAATGGCTGCAGTTCCCAGAATCCTAAATCAATACTTATTCACCTTACGAGAAATGCCTGGTGGGCTCAGGCCCAAATATTACTTTTAAAGATAGAGAAATGGGGAAGCCAAAAGTATCACTGATATTTATCCATCATAGACCAATAGTTTGTAATCTTTCAGCAGGCTAAAATAAATGATCATGATTTGTTTTTTTCTCATAACAATCACTTCAGCATTTATCATGTTTTTCACCTTAGGATCCTTGGGTGTTAGAGGGAAACAAAGAAAACTGACAAGAGCAGTTCAGTTATATGCAGTGTTTTCTAAACACTGCTTAATAACTTGATGAAAATGCTTTATGTTCCAAGATCTGGGACATTTCCAGAGTCCTGCCACTGGTAAGGCTCACAGTATTCTAGGTAGGGCCCAATGCAATATGAAATTTATCTGAGTGCTAGTCTCACATTCATGTATTATCATTTATCTACTAGTTATCAATGATGGGTAATATGTGCTGGTACCAAAAAGAATGTTAAAATATATACATATACATGTACACCTGAGCATTACTGTGGTTTCACAGAACTAAAATTAAAAGTGCCTATATAAGTGAAAGAACAAATAACGAGGGGCACCATTCTTGGTCTCTATAGGCAGTGGTGCAAACCAGATGGAAGTGCAAAACAGGTAGTAACTGGACACACTGTTGTGCCTCCACCTGGACTTGCCATGCACAAAGCTGGGTGTTCACTGCATTCCCCCACTCGGTGATAGAGATGTTATGCAAATCGCCGATACAGATGATCAAGGATGCAGACAGGGTTTACCACAGCTAACGTGCTGTGATCTGGCTGCAACCGAGTTACAGCATAGCACTGGGCAGTTGCACAGTGCAAAGCTTCAGTATGCTGTGAGTTAGTTGCACTCTTGCAACCATGGGTGTTTCACCAGTCTCACCCCTTTTCTAAACCCCACACCATCACATGTTTGACCTAGGGAGGAGTGGTTACTTCCTCCTTGAACCAACATCAAGCAAGATGTCCTGTCCTGGTAGCTCAGCGGAACCCCTTCCCACCCCCGCTGCAGGCACAGTTCCTGGAAGTCCAGTGCTAACCCCCTCCATAGTACACCACATGTCTTTGTAGAACACTTCATATGGAGATGACCCCTTCCCCAGACTGTTGTTCTCTGTCTGGCCTGCTGTGCCCAGTTGCAGCACTGCACCCTCAGCTACCACCTCGCTTTAAAAGGCAGTATCTCAGGGGAGGTACAAGAAGCTGTGATCAGGCTTGTGGGGCATGCCATTGTGATTGGCACAGAGGCCCACTGGCACTGTGGCTACTGTCACCTTCCCCAAACTGTTTTAAACTCTTTTGCAACTACCTGAAAAGGAGTTGTGATCCCTTCCAACCACAGCTAGGTGGAACTGCAAAGTCACAATGACGCTTAGTGCTCGCACTGACCACCTAGCTCCACAAACAGCATTTGAGAATGGGAACAAGGGGTTATACAATACATTACATAGACAATAGGCTGTCATGGTTGTCCCAAACAAAATGAGGATATTCCTTTCCATCCATTCCTACCTACTGATGCCACTAATTAACATTTCTCTTGCCTGTGTATCTTAAAGTCATACAGTCTAGATAACTGGATTAAAAAAACCTAGTATGGCAAATAATCTGGTTTAGTCTTTGACACAGTTTTATTAACCAATAAAGGTACTCACAGATATCTAACTAAAAGAGATTTTACAGGGTCCCTCCACCCCCCCACCAAAAAAAAAATCCACATTTGTCATCAGGAGAACTACGCTGCACAAAATTTCATAAAAATGTGAATTTCTGGCACTTCCATTTTTTATTGCTAAATACATTTTTACTAAAACAGGATATTTATATATTTTTTAGACATCATCAGTTTCAATTACTTAGTCCTACCATGAAGTCATAGTCCCGTTTATTACATCACAGCCTGCTACTACAGAAATGATCATTAAAGAGCTATAAGCATCTTAATTAGCGTGCTAAAAATGTTACTATTTTTTTTAAAGTATAGTCAGTGGTAACTTTCAATTTCTGAAGTGTAGTTTTCTTTTTTCCTTTTGCCTAGTGGACGGTTTTTTACCTGATCATATTTTAGGTGAAATGTAAAGAGGAGTACTTTGCCTGAAGACTGCCATATTTAATTATATTCCCCTTCACACCTCATCAGCATTGCAGCATCATTTATTGTGACATCACGTGTGAGCAACTGACAGAAAGGGATCAACTCTTGTCAGTTGTGATGTCATAGTCAGTGAGGTCACAATGCTGATGAGTTATGAAGGGGATAGAACTAGATACAGTGGGCTCAATCCTCAAAGGTTGATGCAGGAATTTCACAAGCCCTGTATCAAACCCTGCGCTGCCCCAAACACATTGGCACACTGTGCACCTGATTCAGAAATGTCACACATATTTACAACAGTGCACCTCCTTTATGGCAGCTTGCGCCAAATATTTTGCACAAACCCTGTAAAAAGGTCCACACAGACCAGCAAAAGCTGGTCTAACTGGCGGCATGTGGCACACAGGATCAAAAATCCTGACTGCCAGCCAGGGAATGTGACAAGCGCCATGTGCAGTGTGTTTAGTGCACCCAGGGCTTGCGCCATTCTATCTCGTATGAGAATCAAGCCCCGTATGTCAGTCTTTGGGTGGAGTAATGTTCCACACATCACACTTAATACTGCAAGGTAAAGTATCTCCAAATCAGCAAAAAGGGAAAAGAAAAAGTACTCTAGATACAAACAGCTAACAGTCGATGACTTTAAAAAGTTAATAGGAGTTTAAGGCAGTGTACTGCCTCTTTAAGCCATAAGCAGAGGGTTATCATTTCGGGGCAGGAAAAGCAGCACGGACAGATGAAGTTTGAAGGGCAAGGAGACCAGTTTTAAAAGGAAACTGTCAACCCCCTTAAGCCTCAAAGTGTCCTCAGTTTAAAAAAAAAAAAAAACATTTTATGATTGTTCATATTCTGTAGAGACTACTGATGTAGCTGGTAGTTTGATTCTGATTTTTTTTTTTATATACTTTATTGAGTTTGTCAATATTATACATAGGTATATATTCTAGATGAAGTACATACAAATTGTCATTGTGTTCCACTGAGGGTGCCACCCCTCTTAATACAAGCATTTAAAATAATAATTCCGTACTGCATCATTAAGATACAGCATACAGGGGTATCCCATTTGGGCTAATTTAACCCTTGCTGTGCCGCGGACTGATATAGCAGTCCAGAATTCCTATATGTTCTAATTTTGTCGGCAGCCTAAGGGTTAAGCCAATAATCAACTTTTATCAAACTCTTGCTGTGTGCTAAACCCATGAGCAGCATGAATATTTTATCCCGATATATTTACTTAGCCCATAGGCTATATAGGTATCCACAACTCGTCTTCTTAAAAAGAAGGTGAGAGATCATGCTTCACCAAAATGTTGAGTACCCTAACAGTACTAAATTAAAGAGGATTAAGCTCTACTTAAAAAACTTTTTTCAGAACTTAAGGCTTTTGACAGTTTTTAGCAAACAAATGTCTAAGGACTGAGAATCATTTTACTAAGCTCTCATACTTGTGTCAGCCTATGTTGTTAATTTAATAAAACTTTAGGGACCATTTAGGCAAACAGAAATAATGCACATTATTAGATTCGTGTGACAAACGTTTTTACAAAAAGGAAAAAAATATATAGTCTCACGCTATACAGTCCTCTGAAAGTAAGGCTCAACAGATTAAATACGTGTTTTCTCTGAGCTTACATGTCCTTTTTCAGGTTGCACCTTTGACCTCATCCTCTTCTTCCGATTGGGACTGCTCGCCATGCTCCCAACAATGGCCGGAAGGGACGTGTTTCCGGGACCATTTTAAAGCCTCTTGGGGGTCAGACAAAATATTAATTTTCCCTTGATGGGCTATTCTTAAACGAGCTGGGAAAATCATGCTGTGCGGCACTCCTGCTCCTCTCAATATAGCGCGCACGCCATCATAACGTTTTTTCTTCTGCCTTGTCGCAAAACTCGGGTCTGGGTACAAATTCACTTTCTCTCCATCACACAAAAGGGTCCGCTTCTGTCTGGCCAAAGAAAGAACGAAGTCTCTCGTTCTGATCCCATCCAACACCAGCACAATTGCCCTAGAAGCCTCTGGACACACATGGCGACCTCTCGTTGTCACTCTATAAGCTTTTTGGATCTGAATCTTCCGATCGATTAGTGGTTGCCCAAATTGTTGTTCCAGCCATTCCATCATGAATAGTCCCAAGTGGTCACCCTCCGTTTGCTCAGGAATTCCAAGCACCCTTAGGTTAGCAACCCTTGCCTGATTTTCCAGCATCTCGAGTCTAGAGTGCAGATGGGTGTTCTCCTTCACCAATTTTGCTGTCACTCCCAGAGCTGCCTCGGAATACTTTCCGGCCTCCCCAGTCTCCATCTTAATGTAGGAATAATCTGTCTCCAAAACCATAACTCTAGTAGTCAGGGAGTCAAAACGAGATGCAAGACCTTCCACTGAAGCGATGAGATGGCTTATTTTTATACCCAGACTTTGGAAGGTTTCTTCTCCTGTAGTCTCTGGTTCCGGGGAAGCTAAATTTTGGGCCGAGTTGGCCGACCTCGTTTTTAATGGGGCTGAACTTTGCTTAGCCCTTGCTCCCTCCAGAGCAGATTTGTCTTTCTTCGGGTTGCCCATGTCAATAGTACTGGTCTTCCAACTGATAGTTCTGTCATTTTTTTTAACTTGTGTTTGCCTTTTAGTGTATTATAAAATACTTTTTCTCCAAAGAATTTGTAGAGCTAAAATCCTTGCTGCCTTCTTGCTCTGGCTCCACTGCCCCCCCCCCCCATTTATTTATTTATTTTTTTTAAGTGAAAAAACAGACTGTCCACCATACTGGTGTCATCACACAAAATCATGTTTGGTTACATTCCTTCATCAACTCCCACTGCATTTTTCTGGGCTTGGAAACACGTCCAAAACAGTCTAGCCACTCATTATGCAGTGGGAGAAGTTGAGACTATTTCATCATGAGTGGCTGAACTGTTTGGGATGTGCTTAGTGTTCAGGAACTATGCAAAAAAGAGTACATCAGGGATTTGAAACAAAACAAAGTTGGATAAAATTATTCTACTAACATGCATTTCGGTTCTACTAAGAAAGGAGGCAGATGTTGTTATTTATTTAAAAGTTTCACCAGGAAAGGCATACTGAGATAGAAGCCCATTTCCAGATGCATCCTGAAGGAAAGGGGAGGTGGATATTACAATTTAGGAGATTACAGACAATACAAGAATATATTGCAAGAACAGAATTGTAGGGCATATTGTGAGCATTACATCCAGAATACATTAGAAATTACAGACAATACAAGAGTACAACTGCAAGATAGGATTGTAGGAAAATTTGAAAGCATTACGTCCAGAATACAAGTTGGATTTCGGACAAAAACAAGAAATACACTGCAAGATAGAACTGTAGTAAATTTTGTGAGTAATTACATCCAGCAATTACAATCAGAGATACAATTTTAAAATTACACTGAATAGTTCTGAGCTGTGCCGAGGACAAGATATAGAAACTAAGTGCAAATAATTGATAGTCGCATGATAAATTGCTTGCAAAATGGAGGGGGGGGGCAGTTGGGTGGGAGGTAGACTGCAGGAGGGGGAGGTAATTAGGAGCAGTAGGAGGGGATGATGCTACAGAGGAGATAAGAGAGTGCGCAAGCCAACTGGGCATTTTTAATGGTGTGAGGTAGAGAACTTCAAAGCCTAGGGAAACGATGGCTGAACGCCACTTGGTCAGTTGTCATTGTGACAGAGGAGACGGACAAGAAGCGAGCGTTGGACCTCCTGAGGGAGTGGTAGGTGGGCGGGGATAGGGAGAGTGAGGTGGAGAGGTAGGAGGAGAGGGAACCAAACCAGAATTTACTGACGAACTTGATGAAAATGAGAGGGATTGGTACAAGGAACAGTGATTAGTGTGGAGTAGGCAATCAAATGCAAAACAGCAGAAAGAGTGGTAGAGAGTATCCAGTCTGGGAAGAACTGTGGTAGGGGCAGCACTGTAGACCACCTCACCTTAATCAAAGATTGGGAGGATCATTCATTGTATAATAGCTTGGCGGGCCGGCAGAGGGATGCAGTCTTGGTTCCTAAACAAGGACCTGAACTTTGGGTGCAGTTTTTTGACTATACCATCCACATGGCCAGAGAAGCTAAGATGTTGGTCTAGCCAAACCCCTAAATATCTGAAGGAGGTGACATCCTCTAGAGGGGATACATCAAGGGTGTGGAAGAAGGGAAGCCTGGAGAGTCTCTGCCTCATGCCAAAGGACATTGAGACGGTCTTCTTGTCATTTAAAAAGAGCTGGTTCAACTGTAGCCAGAACTGAACTTGGCTGAAGTTGAGCTGGAGTCTGTGCGCCGCAGCTGAATTGGGGTGGTCAGAGGTAAACAGACCTGTGTCATCCACATACATGTAAATGGAAGTGGACAAACAGGCTGAGGGGAGGTTATTTAGGAAGATGGATAATGGTAGCAGTCTGAGTACAAAGCCTTGCAGAACACCAATAATTATGGACAGGGGCAGGGAGACAGTGTCACCAATTCTGACTGACAGAAACCTGCCCTCGAGGTAGGAGATAAACAAGCTGACGGCTGTTAATGAGAGGCCAACAGATGAGAGCTTTGAAAGGAGGAGGGGGTGGGAGACACTGCAGATAAAGCAAACAAGACCATCAATGAATTTTAGACAAGGTAAGCAATCATAAATGTGGGTTTTTAACTATAAATAATATAATGAGAGAAAAAAAAAAGTTGACGGTTTCCCATTAAGTGAATGTCTTTAGTAAGACAGAATGGAAAACCTTGAAATTCAACATTTTCAGGGATGTTGTGAATATGTGATTTGAGACCATCTTGACACCAACATTAATTGTTTTGCAGGAAACTGGCAAATCACATTAATTTCAAACTTCACTACTATCATGAAAACTGTCTAAACTGTTAGAGGTTGTGTGTCTGGCTACAGCTAAAGAAACCTTAAAGAAATCTTTGAGGCAGATTTTCTGAATATCTGTTTATCCACTTGGACTGTTCCAGTCAACCCAGGCCCACCAAGCCAAATTTCACTTCAGACCGGTAACCACGAAGGAGGTGCTTCAGCAGCTATGCCAGATAAAAACTGATGGTACCACCAGCTACGACAGCCTTCAGCCTCATTCCCCAAGATTCGCAGCTCCGGTCATTGCCATTGCCCTCAAAAACCTAAGAAATAAATCCCTTCTACCGGGTACCACTCCAGAAAAATGAAAAACTGCCACTGTGGTCCCCATCCATAAAGGAGGGCTAAAAGAACCAATAGTACAATCAATTGCAGGACTACCTTGAACTACAGTATATACCACACTCTCAACTGCTGCCAACATGGGCTGATGAAAAAAAAAAACAGCACAGAAATTGCCCCCCTGGTGAGGCTAACTACCAAAGAGCTACTGAACTGAAATTGTTATTTAACATTCTAATATGAAGTTAACTACATATGAGCGAACCTGTGATGTAATTCATGTTGTCCATATGAGTATTTTTATTTTTCATATTTTCATAGTTTTGTAGATAACACTAAGAGACCGGAAGTGAGGTCCTGGGAGGAAAAAAACAGGGTTCCCCACTGTCTGAGAATATAGGGTAGTGGTGACTAAGTCAAAGGGTGCATTATTCTCTGGACCTCCTATATGCACTGTACATGTTCATAAGTGGATTTTAAGTTAAACATTAGCGCTGGTATCAAAACACGGATAGTTGTGCAATAAAGGGTGGCAATAAAAGACAATTTTTAAGGATTTTATAAACAATTAGAGTAATGGAAAAAAACTATAGGATGGTCGCAAAAAAGGAAAAATTACTCACCTTAGTAATGTTGTTTCTTCTAATGGAGTCTTGCTATATTATAGACATTAGCAGTTTGTTCCAGCTCTAGAACTGCCCCGGAGTGAAATGGTTAAAACCATTCCAAAATAGAATTTTGGCACGGAGTAACTCTATCTGTGTCATTTCAAACTTGAACTGTCAGATCTTTACAGAGCCAAACTCACTAAGGTCTGTGTGGAAGCTGTAACCTACACTAGCCAAATGGCTACCTAAATAATAACAACCATTGATGGTCCCAACACCAAGACTCAAGTCAGGGACCAGAAATACTAACACCATTCTAATAATATGAAAATGGAACATAAGTATAATAAAACACATACACGCAGCATTACACATACACCCCAAAGTCCCAAAGGGGACAAAATGCTAACAGGACATAAGCAGTGCCACACTAAGTTGCCCGCACCCCCACCAGTAGAGGTTCTGAGAGGGGCAGGTTGGAGGGAGGTCATAATAAAGGAATAATGCCCGACAGGGTGGGTGTTGTCTGGGATAACATCCACCTTGGGTGGTTGGGCCGAGGCCAATGGCCGAGGGCGTCCAACACCCAAGGCGGGATGTTATCCCAGCATAACACCCACCCTGGAGGGCATTATTCCTATTATACAATGGCTTGCTACTGTAAAAAAATGAAAAGATAAAAAAATATATTTAAAAAAGTGGATTTTTTGCTGTTTATTTCATGTGTAGGTGTACTTATTAAAAAAATAGTGCTGTTTTACTGTTGTGACCAGTGGGTGGAGCTGCTGTTAATGTCTTTCCATATCAGACTAAGCTGCAGGTTTTGTACTTCCCCACAGTAACGTCCTCGTTTGTAATTTTTTTCCCCACAGTAATGTCCTCGTTTGTTTATTTTTCATATTGCTTCTGTGTGTATGCCTCCCTTGGCGTGTGGTTTTGATATTGCTTCCGTGTCTGTGTTTCGGATCTCGTGTATTGTATGCGCCCCAAGTGTGGTTTGCGCTTGTTTCCGCTTGTCCGACTGGTGCCAGGAGGATGTGGTGAGGAAATGAACGCGGGACTTGGTAGGAGGAGATTTTATTTGAAATAAAATATTGTCAGGAATTCGTTTAAGATGCGGCGTGAGCGAGCATGTGGTGGCAGTTTGAACACTGTTCTCACTCGCTCATCTCGTCGTTATGTTGTAGTTTTTTTAAAGAATATTTTGTTTGTGTGTGGTGGGGTGCTATTTATAGTTGTTTTGGCCAGAAGAATTGAATTATGTGTCACTGGTGAGCTGGGCGGGACAGCCGATTTCCGAGCACACGGGTTGCTAGCTGCTAACAGTAGACAAGGTTGCAGGCGTTCTTTTAAATTATTTATGCGGTCCCGTCTGTACTGGGACTACAGTCGGGATGTTATGCTGGGATAACACCCCGGCTCCAGTCCCAGTTTGACCAATCAGAGTCCAGGAAATTTCCTTGCCATTGTATAATATAGCAAGACTCCATTAGAAGAAACAACATTACTAAGGTGAGTCATTTTTCTTCAAACAACATGAAGTCTTGCTATATTATAGACATTAGCAGAATACACAGCAGTACCTCCATGGAGGAGGGCAGAACCTACTTAGGAATAGGCTCTGAAGAATAGCTGTGCCAAACCGAGCATCTCTCCTGGCCTGGACATCCAGGGAGTAATGCTTGGTAAAAGTGTACCGCTTTCCAAGTAGCAGCCTGGCAAATCTCTAATAAAGGGATATCTCTGGCAGCAGCTAGAGAGCAGCTGTACCCTGGTAGAATGAGCCCTCAAACCGGGGAGGGGGGCTCGCCCACTTTCTGATAACAAAATTGATACAAGAGACAATCCACCTGGCTACTGATCTCTTAGTGGCAGGTTTGCCTTTCCCAACTTCACCATAGGTAAGGAAAAGTTGAGGGATTCAACTCTGTGACCTTTGTGCACGCTCTATATAATAACTAAGAGCTCTCTTAACATCCAGGTTGTGCAACCTCCTCTCACTCAAAGAGGAGTGATCAGTGAAAAATACTGGAAGGAGATAGATTGATTAAGATGGAAATCTGAAACCACCTTAGGCAAAACTTCCTATTAGTCCTAAGGACTACCTTATCCCTGTGGAAAGAAATAAAGTCAGTCTCCACTGACAAGGCTTGCAATTCACTTATGCGTCTGGCAGAAGTGATAGCCACTAGAAAAACAGTTTTCCAAGTTAGGTACTTAAGCTCTGCAGAAGACAGATGTTCAAAAGGGGGTTGCATTAACTGGGCAATGCAAACATTAAGGTCCCAAGCAGGGGCCGGTTCCCGAAAGGGAGGATTAGTATGGAGTAATCCCTTAAAAAACTTGGAAAACACAGGATGAGAGGAAAGAGGGGATGACTTTCCTGCTGACACAAAGCAGACACATGCCAAATGAACTCTCAGGGTAGCTGGTCTGAGACCCAAGGAATTAAGATGTACCATGTAATCTAACAAAATGGGCAATTCAGCAGATTCTGGGAAATATTTTAGCACACCAAATGGAAAACCTTTTCCATTTAGAACTATAGTAGCCCTAGTGGAAGGCTTTCTGGAAGCCTTTAGGATCTCAAGAACACCCTGAGAGAGTTGTAAGTCAGCAAACTCTAACTCCTCAAGAGCCAGGCCTTGAGGTTGAGGGATTTGAGGTCCGGCTACCAAACCCTTCCCTGGGCACAAGTCAACAGATTGTGATTCCTGGGGAGGCACAGGGAAAGATGGACTGTCAGAGACAGAAGGAGTGGGTACCAGGGCTGCCTGGCCCAATCCAGGGCAATCAGAATCACCCTGCAAGGCTGAGATCTGATTTTGACTAGTACTTTGAATAGGAGAGGAAAGGGGGGGGAAGCATAGAGGAACTTCCCCTCCCAATCCAGAAGAAGGGCATCCAGGGAACTGAGCCCAGCACTGGAGGCCTGCAACAGAACAGAGGAAGTCTGTGATTGTCTGGGGCTGCAAAAGATCTATCTGAGGGATGCCCCACCTGGCAAAAACTATCCCCAGCACTTGAGGATCCAGGGACCATTCGTGATGGCCCTGGGAAATCCTGCTGAGGGCATCCGCTAGACATTGTCCTTCCTGGAAGATGAACTGCTATGAGGGAAGTGTTCAGGGAATAGGCCAGATCAAGAACTCATTGCCTCGTGCACAAGGCCAAGACCGAGTGCCCCCCTGCTTGTTGATGTACCACATTGTTGTGGTGTTGTCTGTTCTGACTTGTATCACCTTGTCGTGACAGATGCAGAAAAGCTTGAAGAACTAAAAGACAGCTCTGAGTTCCAGCAAATTGATGTGGAGCAGAGATTCCTTGGTGGACCAAACTCCTGAGTGGAAAGGTCGCCCATGTGCGCTCCCCAACCCAGAAGGGAAGCATCTGTAGTGAGAGTCAAGTCGTGAGAAGGGAAATGAAGGGACCCCTGCTTTAAATTGCTCTGATCCTGCCACCACTGGAGAGCTAGGAACAAGGTTCGAGTCACTGGGACCAACTTGGAAAGGGGTCTCTTCTCTGAGACCAAAAGTTCTCAAGTGAAACTGAATGTCTCTCATCTGAAATCTGGCTCCCTGCACAACAGCTGTGGATGCAGCCATGTGCCCCAGGAGCTGCAGAAAGTGTCTTGCTGGTCGAGAGACCTGCAGAGTGAAGGAAGAGGCCAGAGCCACTAAATTCCTTACCCTTTCTGGGGGAAGAAAGGCTCTGGCTAGCTTTGTGTCCAATTCTGCCCCTATAAAGGTGAGTACTTGGACTGGTTCCAGAACCGACTTTGGTAGGTTTAGCAGAAAACCCAGGGAGGTGAGAAGCTGCTGGGTGACCTGCAGGTGAGATTTTACCTGTTCTGGGGACTGGCCTACAATGAGCCAGTAGTCTAGATAGGGAAAACAGCAATCCTCTGCCTCCTTAAGTGGGCCACTGCCACTGCTAGACACTTTGTGAATACCCTTGGAGCAGAGGTAAGGCCAAAGGGCATTGTTCTGAACCGTAATGACCTGAGGCAGTTCGAATCTGAGGTACTTTCGATGGATCTTCTGATTAGGACATGGAAATAGGCATCCTTGAGGTCCAGGAGGCTAGCCAGTCCCCTGGCCTTAGGGAAGGTAAAATCACTGCCAGAGTTACCATTTTGAACTTTGGTTTCAAAAGATGCTTGTTCAGATATCTGAGATCTAAAATGGGCCGCCATTCTCCTGTCTTTTTGGGTAAGGAAGTATCTGGAATACAGACCCCTGCCCTGATGCAGGGAGGAACCCTTCTACTGCTCTGAGAGCTAACAGGATGAGACCTCTGTTTCCGGAGCGAGGGTCTCTGAAGCACTTGCAGTATAAAAGTCTGCTTCTCAACTTGGGAAACTTTTTGAAGCTGAGAACCAGACCCTGGCTTACTACTTCCAGAACCCACTTGTCTGAGGTTAAAGAAGCCCACCCTGACTGGAGTGCAGCTAGCCTGGCCCCCACTGGTACAGGAGACTGGTCCTGGGCACCCCTATCAGGGTGCCTGTTTCCACAGGAGCTTTAGGCTGGGGGTGGAGCAGGTCTGCTCACCCCTCGTCTGCCCCTGCTCTGAAGAAGCCCTCTGAGCAAAGGCAGAGGAGGCCTGAGTCTGGTAGAAAGGCCTGTGAAAAGGCCTACCCCTACCCCTGGGCATGCCTTTGAGGAGTGGCTTGCCGCCCTAACCTGGGCACTCTTGTAAGTAGTCCTATATTCATCCATCTTCTTCATGTAATTCTCTGTCTGCTCTCCAAACAGAGAATTTCCCACCACAGGAAAATCTATAGCCTTAGTCTGGGTATCCTGTGACAAACTAGTACACCTGAGCCAGGCCAACCTACAAAAGCTACAGATGTGGCCATGACCCTAGAGGAACATCATTAACATCCACAGCAGCATGAAACTGAACCTTAGAGGCTCAATGCCATCAGCAGCCACCTGTTCTAGTTCACTAGCCAGCTGGCCATGGGCCTGCTTGGCCAATTGCATAACAGTATCTCATCTAGATTTCTGATACCTAGCTACATAAGCCATATAATTTGCTTGCCTGAGTCCCAGAGAGGCTGCCATATACTGTTTTTTGCCATGGCATCAATCTTCCTGGAATCCTTGTCAGGAGGATGTGAAGCCAAGGAATATTAGTTTTATCACAGGCAGCAGCCTGAACTACTCCCAACATGACTGCATTGCTGAGAAAGGAATTCTGTATCAGGGCCTGACAATGTATACCTTCTGTCCATCTTTTATCTACATGAGGCACAGAATTAAGAGCTTTTAAAATTTTAATTGTTTGTTTCTAAAAGACTTATGTAAAGGAATAGACAATCTCCTAGACTCTGGAATATCCATCATTTCTACAAAATCAGGCTCCTCTTGCTCATCCACAGCCTCTTCTAAAGGAAGCTGGAGGGTTTCAGCAACTTTTATAAAACATAAAATGAGATGGGGACTCAGACAGCATAGGGGAGATTCTAAAGGTCTGTCTGGGGAGATGTCCGTTCAATGGGCACACCCAGACCTTCCCAGCCACATTCATACTGTTCATAATCCTCCTCCCTCCCTCTGGTTCATAAAATTCCTCAATATCATAATCCTGAACCACTGGGACCGGACAAACCGACCTTTACCAGATAGTGGTGGTCTGGACGGACCCTGAGACAGTGACTGGACAATTTGTATGGCTTTTGTTATCTCTGCAGCAGTTGGAGAAGGAATTTTGGACTCAGACCTGCTGATTTTCTTGTTTTCTTTACTGGAATTGGTTCCTCAGAACCAGCTTTTTCTTTGCCCGAGGAAGTCTGGCCCTGGTCAGAGGGCACTCTCCTCTGGTTGGCACCGAACCGGGCTGGCCATCCGGGTCAGTGGACTTTTGCCTCGCCCTGAGCCTGCCCAATCTTTTTTCCAGGGTGGCTGCAGGGAAATTCTTACATACCTGGCAGTCTGACTGGAGGTGGTCAAACCCAGACAATAAACGCGGTGTGTGGGTCAGCCTTGGCAAAGACTTCCACAAACATCACAGTGTTGAAACCCAGTGGGCCGGTTTTTCTTTGGGTTTCTCAGACATAATGCCAGCCTAACCAAAACTTGCTGCCTTTTAACGGCAGTGCCAGGCAAGACACCCTATCGGTTCCTAACCGCATCATAGGTATTGGAAAAAACGTAATAAATCCGCTTTTTAGAACCGATAAGAACCGGGAACCGCACTCTAAAATAGTAACTTTTAGTTTTAAATGAGTTTAAACCCACTGATCGGTTCAAAACCAAACCGATAACTTACAAGTTCCACACAGACAAAACCTTCATTTACTTACGGTTACCACAGATAGAGCTTGAATCAACGGTTTATGTTAAAATAAAACTATTCTCGTTATATCCAACCGAGAAAACACTTTTAAACCGAGAATGAACCGAGCAGAAGGGGAAATCTCCGGAGCGACTGTTCACTGAGACGGAGTAAAGAATCTGACAGTTCAAGTTTGAAATGACACAGATAGAGCTGCTCTCGTGCCAAAATTCTATTTTGGAATGGTTTTAACCATTTCACTCCAGGGCAGTTCTAGAGCTGGAACAAACTGCTAATGTCTATAATATAGCAAGACTTCATGTTGTTTGAATATAGGTTTGTGGTAAAAAAAAATATGGAGTGATGGCCCACTGCATTAAAGTAATAAATGGGAAACATGGACAATCCTGAATGTGTAGTTAGATAGCTACCTGGGTAGCCTCTGCTGTGAAATCCATCCGACTATTTCTTTTATGTGCTTTTTTAGATTTTTTTTTTTACCATGTGACTCGTGTGAGAGTCTTTGTATTTTGATTCATTCAGAGGTGAATACTGAAAGGGAGTCAGGTTTGACCGAGCTGGTACTACTTTTTTGTCATGTCCCTGCTGTAGCAGGGATGCATTAAGCACAGTCTGTGAGTCTCTGTTAATTAGATTTCCATTCACAGTACTGCCCATATATAACAAACGCTGTTATAGCGGAACTTCATTTTAACTGGAAATGTTCTGCTTGCCAAAAGCCTTCCCAGAGAGTGTAGTGTTAAATTTACTCCCTATTTTGAATGTAGCATTCTGTGTATTGTGGACACTTGTGAGAATTAACAGGTGATTAGCAGCTCAGTCACTTCCCACCCTCCCCTCTCAGCTGTTAGAATTAGGGTAAGGGGAAACTGTTGAACCAGGAAAGGCACAGTAAGCTGGAGCTTGTTTTCAGGTGCGACCTGGGAGCACAAAGAAGTTAAGTGGCTTGCTCAGGGTCACACAGTATGCAAATGGAGGATGATGGAATTCAAACCCAGGTCTCCAGGTTTGCAGCTTGGTGCCCTTAAGCACTATGCTATAATGCCTCATTATTATGCAATAACAATTTCACAATCACAGCACATGCCTATCTAATCTCTCCCTCCTGCAGCTCATGGCCCATGAATCAAGTTTTCTTTTTTTCTCTTGGCTGTCTGTAGTACCATATTCCCAACAAAACCACTGCAGCTATACAAGCATTCACACCACATGGCTTTGCTCAGTGTGTCCCGAAGGCAGTTAACTATGTTCCCAGATTGATGCCAGCAGTGCTCTCAGAGGCAGCTGGAGAGTTTAGCAGCACTAGTAATGTTGATCCTGGTACAGACGTCCTGGTCTTAGAGGCAGTACAGCTGATCCCGGTGCAGTGCTCCTGGTATAGTGATCCCAGACTTGGACACAGTACAGTAGCAAGAGCTCACTGGCCCTGGCATGCACTAGCTAGCAACAGTAACTGAGAGTTGTCAATGTGACAGAGATGTTGAGAAGTCTAGAATAAAAGCTGCCGCACTACACTGAGGTGCTGCGAGTGGAAACTGCACACAGGAAAACAACAACAAAAGAGGGGACACCAGAAAATGAAATAACACACTTTTATTTGAAACAAGGTGAGGGTGCACACTCACACACTCATCTGTTTCAAATTAATTTGCACAGCATTATGCCTGTTTTTTTTTCTATCGTCTAGACATGCTGAGTGCGCAAACATGAATGCAACCGTACAAGATCGCGATGAGTTACAGCTTTTTTGCTTGATGCCTTGGATGGATGACCTAATATGTGTGTGTGTATGTGTATGTGTGTGGGGGTGTGTGTGTTCGCAATTGACCGGGCTGTTGGAAGGAGAATGGCATGGGCATCCAGACATTATCAGTAGAGTTGGATGATCAGAGAAAGTGTTTAACTGGATTTTAATTATTCTTTCAGCCTGACTGTTTCTTTCCCCATGACAGCCTTCCTGCTCGGTTTGTCAAGCTCGTGTCCATAAAAATAAAGTTAATTGCCAAAAAAAAAGCAAAAAAAAAACCAAAACTACCACACAACTTAAAACATGAAGTGGGCAAAGAAAACCAAGCTTTAACCTACAGTACTATAACAATTTTCAGTTTGAGAACTTGATTTCTGATTTCCTGTCACTGTGTGTAGGATTCAAAAGTACTGGGAAGTGTCCCCCCATGATGTCACTTCCTTCTTAGCTGGCTGGCACTCAAGACTTAAAGTCCTTGCCAATGCCGAGACAAATGCTGGAAACTCATGGGTTGACTACAATGTAAAACTATAATATCAGCAAACAAAAACTTAAATAACACTGAAAACCGAAGTAATAAGAACTCCAGTAAGCTTAAAGTGGCTAGACAGGCTTGATACATTAGCCCTTTAAAAGCAGTTGAGAATGGTATGGCCACTGAAGCAATTTTCATATATCTTAGCAAGGTGTTTGTCTTGCTGAATCATACACTGCTACTACCAAAATGTAGGGCAACTGGGTTAGATGATCTAGCTTGACGATGGTTCCGTCGCTACCCATTAAAACACAAACAACTTGCCAGGTGGCTGGGTTGCCTATCAGAACACAGAGAAATTACTGATGGTGTGCCCCAAGCTGCAATTCTGGATCTCTCCCATTTCACCATGTTCACCAATGATATGCCTGATACTTGGTGGTGGGGGGGTTCTTCCTTGCAGCTCTACGTAGATGATGCTGTCCTATACAGGTCCTCTGCTGATATTAATTGGATCAAATACGAACTGCGGAATGATTTCAAAGTGCTTGAGGCATGGCTTCTGAGAAACCTACTCATCCTAAGTGTCAAAAGGACAAAAGCAATGTTTTTGGTCCAAGAAGGCTGGACGTGGAGATGCAAAATCTACTAAGTTTCTTTGCCTTAGGGGGCACTTAGCTAGAAGTGGTGAGCTCAATGAAATACCTAGTGATAAGCTTGATCATGATTTGACTTCTGATGCCCATGTGAACTCTGTGTCTAAAGCACTACTCCAGAAACCTGGCCTACTATATGGGCTCTTCCCCTATGTGTAAGGATACCTGCCTAGCCATGGCAAACAGTACACTTATGCCAGTACTCCTCTATGAAGCCCCCAATTTACAGTCCCTTCGGGCCATGGAACAAAACAGACTCGGTGGCTTGTACAGCAAGGTGGGTTGTTTTGTAGATGGAGCCTCCACCAGGGGTCATCACTGTGATATGCTCGCTGCCCTGGGATGGCCATGATTAGTAGCACATATGGAGTTCCCCTTGCTCTGTCTTGCCTTCAAGCTGTCTAGTGTTTCTACTCTACCCAGCCTTGCAGGCATCCACAAGCCCAAACAACATGTGAGACACCTGTACTCCACATCTAGTCCGCTACTGGAAATCCTTCAGATAAACTCAGCTGCTGGTAGGTGATTCCTCTCCTTCACTGCCCCATCCCTGTGGCACAATCTGCCAAATGAGATTCTGAATTGTTCCACTCTTGCATCATTTAAAAATAAGCTCAAGGCATACTCCTCAGTGGGGAACCAATGCAGGTGCATCCAGTGAGATACAATTACTCATTTATACCTTTCAGGTTCCACAGGCATCTGCTTTCCTCCTTGGTGGATTATGCTTCTCTACCCCTTGGATAATGAGCAGTGTTCTGTCTTATGAAGGCTGTAACTTATTGTTTTGTGTTGCATTGTGTTGTATTGTTATTGTATTGCTGCTTGACACTGCTTGTTATTAACTTCTGTACCACATTTGCATATTGGACCAGTGCAATATCAACTTAATTGCTTGACTTTTATGTGCAACAGTCTGTACCATTTATGTATAATGGATCAGTTCAATTGTTGCTTTTCTGATTATCTCATGTGCCATATTTTACTACTGTATTTATACTGAATGTAATTAACTCTGGAACAACCCTGAGAGAGGGGCATGTCTGTCTCAGAGGGTCTACCCAGTTATCAAAATTCAAATAAATAGTTTTTGGTAGAAAGCTGCCACTGCAAAAAAGTTGTAACTGCTGGTGATGCCACTGGAGCATTTGAACACTTATTTCTCCACTAAAAAGTGTTTCCAAACTTGCTGGAACAATCAAATTTGAATGTTCAAACGTTTTGAAAATACTGCCATTGTTCCAAATTCAAATATGTTCCTATTTTAGCAAAATATAGCAGACTACATTATTATAAATTGATTGCCCCAGTCTTTACCCTTTATGTATTCTATGCTATATGTTTACTAGGCTGCGATGTATTCCAGGGTTACAGCTGCAGCCAAAGACAAGGCCAGATATTTCCTGACATTTCTGTGCTCTCTCTTCAGCCATGGAGGTCAAGCCTTTTTTTTTTGTTGTTTGTTGCAAGACCTGTCAGCCCCCCCCCACCCAGGCTTACCCCCCCCAGGCGTGGCCACCTGGGGGGGCTCACCCCAATGGTCACTGTAGAAGAGCCCTGGCTTACCTCCCGGGGTGGGGCCACAGAAGAAGGCCCCCCTCGGCAGACATCTAAGGCAGTGAGGACCACAGCTGGACAAGGGCGTCATGCCAGGGGCTGGCAGTTTTTACATACTAATGCCCCGGGGTGGGGATCTGCAATGATGACCAGCGTCCACCCCGCAACGCTTCATTCTGGTGCCAGCTGAGCAAACCCCCAGCCTCTGCCAGGGGTTGACGAGGTGCTGGACACACTACCCCCCTCCACCTGGAGAAGGACAGCAATCCAGAGGACACTCAATCCTTCTCCCCACCGGCTGGCCCTCTGACTCCCAGGTTGGTTCCCAAACCTGGGTTATCGGCGTCGCAAGTGGAAGTCCAACTGCTGCGCCGGGAGGCTGGCCAGGTCAAGCCTTTCTAAATACTGTTACTAATCTCCAGAAAGATCTCCCAAGGTAAAACTATGCTCCACCCTAACACTGTAAAACTGTGTAGCATCATTCAGACTTTTTTTTACGGCTGTATGGACAGAGCCCTGCAGTCATTTTGCGAGGTCTAGGACAGGGAATAAAGGACTGTGGAAGCACATGGCCAGATTCCTCAGTCATGTGCTTCCACAGTTTTGCGGCAAGATTCCAGTCATCTGTCATCAGTACACCCCTCCCCTCCACGGCTGCACAACACCCCCTTCCCTCCATGGGGGCACTGTTTTTTTCCGCCATCACCTCCACAGTTGCAAGCACAAAAAATACCCTGCCATGCCCAAGATTGCCACCATGAGCTTACTGCATGTGTGAGAACTGCGTATGCGCACCTCTGTCACAGCAGCCATCTTGGGCATGGTGGACTCTTCGCGCGCATGTGCAGTAATTATCAGTCTCTGTGCATGCACGAGAACTGTGCAAATATGGTGTCAGCTGTGGCAGGAGCTCCAAATACTCTGACTCTGGCTCACCGCTCTGCAGCAGCCGTGTTGACTGTGACCAGAATTTATTTAATATATTGTAGCTTTTAATAATTAACTTTTACTAGTTTTAAGGTATAGCACATTGTGATGTTTATGCTGTTTACAAATAAAACGTATGGTATTAGATCATGCATGATAAACAGACTACTACTTTTGTAAAACTTGAATTATCTTGCTATAGGGAGAACACTGCACACTGTATGTAACTGATAACAACATGATTTATCCACTCCTTGAAGGAAAGTAACAGCAATGCTCACAGATAAGAAATGCCAGAATATTAGAGAGTTCCTCTCTTTTCTTAAACTAAATACTGTAAATATGGAAGGTCAGATAAAGGAAATGTGATGGACCTCTTCCTGCATAGATATTTCTGAAAGGTAAAGCATAGATTCTGATGCACGCTGATGAAATACTACCTGTTGATAACATATTACTGTGATGATGGAATGGACATAGGGTCACTCTTGTCCACCCCTCCTTCTGCATGACAGTGACTATACCCACTTACAAAATGGATAAGGGAACTACTATATCCAGACTGATTAGGGCCTATGCATTGGGACAGCACACTGCACGGGTAAAAGTGATGGCAATCAGGACATAGCAAATTAACAATATCAATACCTTTTTCTAAAATTCATGATTGCTGCTACAAACATGGTTGCCACGTTTACACACTAAAAAACATATAGGCCCTAAAAATAAACTCTCTTACAATAAAAAGGACAAAGAAAATGATTAAATGTTATTTTCCTTTATACCCCCCTCCTTATACACCAACACAAATAAAAATAAAAAAACAACAACTATGAAGCCCTATTTACAGTTTAATTTTTGGAACTTCTTTTCTGACCTTGCTCCCCCCCTTCCTTATCTGCCTAACAGGGAAGTTTCTGCTTATTTCCCTGCCATGGATAAAACTGAATTCTTGCTTTACTGAGGCCTTCTGTTGAGTATGTTTGTGTGGGTGAGGTGAACGTTTAGTCAGTAGAATTCTGCAGAACATTGAATTCCTGTATTCAGTGATAAAACAAACACCATCAACTAAATGAGTGGATGGACAGATGTTTGATTGTCAATGGAGGGCTTCATTTTACTAATTACTTTTAACAAAATAAAATGCCTGTTTCTAAACTACTGGCTTTTTTTTCCTTTTTGAAATGATTTCAGTACAGCCATTTTATATGTGCAATAAAACACTTTAAGGGTGGGCATTATGCTGATCTAACTGCATTTCCTGGGGTTGAATGTACTCCACCTGCAGCATTCTGACTCACTGCGCCACTAGGTATGTGGTTAGATCAGCATAATGCACACCCTGTTGTGTAATACTGATTATTATAATTATAGGAATGCAACCAAACCTAGCAACTGGAATATTAACCCTGCTCATGCTGTGTAACAAAATATGCCAGTTTCCTACAGAATCTGTCTAGTCCTGCATTTAAAGCCTAAACAGTTTCAACTTCCACAATCTTGTTGGATAGACTTTCAATACAGTATTAATCAACCTCTTTGTAAAGTAATGCATTCTAATATTTACGCTTAGAAAATGGGTTGAAAAATCTGGAAACCTGTTTGGCTGACAGCAGTTACAAGGCACAAGTTTATCAGGCATCAAAGCCCTCTTCAACAACAACCAAAAAAAAAGAGACGCCACTGTTCCTGCATAAGGACTATTTTATATATGAAACGTGTTCCTTAAATGTTTTTAAATATTTTTTAGTATTGTTTCTGCAAAAACCCATTTGTTTAAGCACAGTCAGACCCGTCAGTGTGTGGTGTGTTGGGGAACACCCATGCTTCCAGGGACTGTAAGGCCCTCAGTCTGTGGCATTGGTCCTAATTACACATTGGACATGCAAGTATCCCCTCCCAAGTTTTGCCTGCACTCACCAGCTCAAATATATTTTGACTCAACACTGCCTATCCCATTTAATAATCAAAACAGGGTAATGAAGTGACCTTTCAGCCTTCTCTTTTCTATGCTGAATAAAGTGAATATGTTTAGTGTTAAGTCCCCATACCCAGGGCTCCCACCAGACCAAGTGGGCAGCTAGCTGAAAGGCCTGCTGCCTCTACTCATCCTCTTGGGGCAGTGCTATGCAATGCCAGATTGAAGGAACAAGATCATTGTTACAGCAGATTTTATTTCTGATTCCTCCGTCGATCTGGTTTGCATCATGGAGATGTGGCTTGGTGATGATGCTGACCCTGTGTTAGAATCAATCGTCCCAGCTGGATTCTCCATGGTTCACTGCCCAAGAAAGGATTAGGTGGGAGGAGTCATCTGTTTCTGAGCTGAGCTGAACTTGGTGGTGCACACAGTGGGAGATCCCGCACTGTTTGAATGTGAGGTTGTGCATGGGGGTCAAGGTGCAAGTTGCAGGATCCTTCTTGTGTACCAGTCTCTGGGACATGAGGGGATTTCCTACAGAAAACTGTGGACTTCATCACTGACAGGGTGTTAAAGTTCACTAGATGGCTTATTCTGGGGACTTCAATCCTTAGGTTGACAACAAACTCTCAAATTTTGGAATGGAATCTCAGGGCCTTGCACAAGTTGTTACTTCCGTGACCTGTCAATGTAGCCATGCCTTAGACATGGTATTTTCACTGGGGCTCAAGGCTAAAGCTCTTGAGATTGATCTAGTCAGCTGGTCGGATCACTGTACCATCAGATTCTCCATCAGGCCCCCCACCTTGTAGTCTAACTCTGGTAGAGATGGTACAGTACCACCTTTTAAGAGGGCTACAGCCAGAAAGACTCATGACAGTGCAGGATATCTTGAGTGTGGTGGTGTCATGACACGGGACCGAAGGAGGCTGTAGTAGCCAATAACAGGGCTATCAAGGTGGCCTTCAACCATGTGGCACCCACTCACGTACAACTTCTGGTTTTATACTTTGGCTCATCGTGGTATGATGGTGAGTTGAGTGAGATGAAGGCAAGAGGGCAGAAGTTAGAGTGTTGTTGGAGGAGATCCAGGGTCCACAAAGACAGACTAGCTTTGAGTATTCATTTTCGTGAATACCAATAGGCAATCACCCAGAAGAATGCAGGGTTTCTGTTAAAGAAGAATGCTGTTAGGAAGAATCGATCGGCTCTGCTTTTTCAAACTGCAGACAGGCTAATCCATCTGGCCTGTCTGGTGTCTGAGTTTTTTCACCCATGAAATGCAAATAGTTTGCACAATGTTTCTCAGACAAGGTGTCCTCTATTCGGGCTGGGATCTCTCTAAGTAGACTGTGGCAACCCAGCAGGGCCAAGCCTATACTGCTCAGATGCATTCAACAGCCATTGGAAGAGTTCAGACCAGTGACAATAGAAGAGGTGAGTGAGGAGATCTTTGAGTTGTGACCAACAGTCTGAACTGGATCCAGGCCTGACAAGGCTACTGGTGAATTGTGTTGGGCAGTTGGGCCTGGTGTTTTCTGGGATTGTCCGGTACTCCTTGTTGGAAGGGGTCTTTCCAGTTGTATTGAAAGATGCATTGGTGAGGCCCCTTCTGAAAAAAACATCTTTGGTCCTGGACAACCTGGTGAATTATCAACTTGTCTCAAATCTACTGTTTTGGGGTAAGGTTATTCAAGAAGTGGTTGTGTTGCACATTGAGGCACACCTTGCTGCCTTTGACATCTATGAGCCTTTCCAATCTGTTTTTACATCCAAGCATTGCATGGGTACCACACTGGTCAAGGTGCACAATGACCATCTCAGGATGAGAGATAAAGGAGAGCAGTCAATTCTTGTCCTCCATTATCTCACCTCAGCCTTTGAAACTGTGGACCATGGGCTGTTGTTGGATCAGCTAAGGAAGTATGTAGGATTCACTGGCAAGATCATCTGCTGGTTTTAGTCCAATCTTAGGGACAGGGCACAGAGGGTGGTGTTGGGGAATTTCTCTTCAGCCCCAGTGGCACTGCCCCGTAGCATACTCTAGGGCTCAGTCCTCATGCCCATGTTGTTCGCAGTACATATGCTGTCTCTGGGAGGGATCATGAGACAGTATGAACTAGGATTTCACTACCATGCAGATGATACCCAGCTCTATCTGTCTTGGGCACAAATTATGCCTAGAACAGTGGATGTGCTAAATAGATATTTGGACGAGATCTAGGACTGGATGTCATCAAGCTGGTTAAGACTCAATCCTTACAAGACTTAAGTGCTAGTTGTCAAACCAGCCCGAAGGGTGAGAGTGGAAGCTACTGACAGTGAGATGGGGCTCCAGCTCAGTTCCTTTAGGCTCTTGGCTACCACTAAGATGAAGACTCTGGAGGGTATTCTGGATACAGGGTTGAAACTTGAGGCTCGAGTGTCAGCAGTAGGCTGGAGTGGCTTTTACCATCTAAGGAACAACAGCTGGATTAAACTCCTTATCCCCCAGAGACCTGGTAATACTAGTACATGCGCTTGTGACATTTAGACTGGACTGTTGCACTGCTCTGTGCCTTACGGTCAGTGGAGGTACGCTGTGGTGCCTGCAGCCGGTGCAGAACACAGCAGTCAGGCTTCTGACCAGCCTTTCTAGGACAGGTTATTTATTCCCAGTGCTGTGTAAACTGCACTGTCTGCTGGTAAAGTGGCATATCTCCTTCAGTGTTGGTTTGCTATTTGCTAACTTATAAGGCCCTACACGAGTTGGATCCTGGCTATCTACAGGATCTCTTGCACCCTTGCATGTCTTTGCACTCTTTTAGCTCCACTGAGGTGGGCCTGCTTGCAGTACCAAGGGCCAAGTTAAAAATCTCAGGTGGCCAGGCTTTCGAGGTTGGTGGCCCAGTACTGTGGAACTAGTTACCGAAGGCCCTGAGGGAGGCCCCCTCAGTGGAGGTCGCTAAAGAGGGATCTAAAAACATACTTACTCTGTCAAGCCTTTAAAGAGTAACATCACTTACATTCAGCTGCCATCCCAGCTAAATTCTTCTCTGTTTAATAGTTTTATGCTGAATTATTTAATGATCTGAGTTATCTATGTTGGTTTTTATTCTTATATTTTATGTACTGTTACTCCTGCACTCTATGTAAGGCACCTTGGGCCTCAGGGGAAGGGCGCCAAATATAAATAAAACTACTACTATGTCCAATCTCTTCTCGTAGTTCTTACTTAATCTGCCATACAATACCCAATAATTATAGTTAGACGTGGACGTTTCACAATTCTAGATGGACTGTATAAAATGAACAGTCCCATATGTCATGCACACTGGCAAAGGTCAAACAAAACTATGCTAAAAAATCAGTGGGTTTTGTAGCTTTTCAAAATGATGTCACTGGTATGAATCTAGCCCAAGTCAGTAACAGGCAAACGATATTATCTAACAGCTGCTTGGTGGTCTTTTTGAAATGATATGTTGTGGTCTCAGTCTTGTTGCTAGTGGGCAGATGCCTGCATCACAAGACTATCATCAGATATGGAATGAACTGGCACCCTTACTGGGAGTCTCACATGAGAAGCCAAGGATTGAACAGGCATAGAGTCTGAACTCACCACTCCAATTACAGTGCTGCAGGTTTTAAAACATGGGTCAAATTAGACCTACTGGTGTAAAAAATGTGGGTCAAAATGAGATTAAACAGGGCAAAACCTAATGAAAGTACATATTTCACCAGTAAAGAAGCTAAAACATGTCAGGTAAAAATATCTGACTGTTGTTCACTTTTCCATCTTTCAGTTATTTTTATAGATGAGGTGCACTGCTATGGACCCACTGTCAAGTGGAAAGTGGATTATTTCTTGGCATGCTGCAACTGTTCCCTTTTTTGCCCTATCTAGCGCTGTTCCTGCCCCATTCCCCTCCTACAGATGTCCCACCATGACAGCATTCAAGCACACTAACCAGGCAATAAAAGAAGCTTGCACTAAAGCTGCACATGTACTGTCATATGAATAAACAGATTGCCAGTCTGGTACCTTTCCCACACACTAAAACACACCACACAAGGCGCAGAGAAAGATCAAAAAGCAAGCTCCTTGACTTAATGATACAAAATAAAGTATAACATCCAGTTATAATCCACAGAGAAGCAGAAACACACTGAAGCATTGTCACCCTGTACCTTAGCTATAGTTCCTCAGAAAAATACGATACGACCTCTGAGCCAGTCGTATCCTCTTCAGAGTTTCCCCGAATAATTATATTGGTTGCTTAGTGTTCAAAGGAAGAAGAGATGAATGTAAAATACATTTTTTAACAATGTCACTTTGAGGTAACAATGTAGAATGCTTATGGTTTATGGGAAATATGAAAACAAATTTTTTTTTTAGGTTGCAAAAATAAAAAAAAATGCCCAAAAAGGAGTACTGGATGAATGCTACATCTGAGTTAAGAGAATTGTTAAAATGAACTCCACAGCTCATAGCCACATGTACAGTAGTGGCTTAAAATTAAGAAAAATACTGAAGATCCAGTTACAAGGATAACCTTTTTGACCCTCCCCTTCTAAAACAATGTAATTACATAAACTATGATTCCTAAGCAGTTGCCTACCTCTTTGATGACTTCTTTAATGGTATAGTATAGCTCTCTGTTCATGGACTTGGTTTTCTGGTCGCTAATATTGCCCATGTTAAACTTTCTATATCCATGCTCTTATTTCCACTATATGTGTAGAGGGTTTTGTATTTGATTGCACTTGCTGTGTGTACATCGTTTGTTAAACTTGTTTTTTGTGTCTTGTTCTTTGTTTTTTTTTTTTGTTACCTTGTTTAAAAAAAAAAAACTGTTTAAAACATAAAATAAACTTAATGTAAAAAAAACTGTGCTAAAATCCTCTTAGTTACGGCCCGGTGGTGCTGAGGGTTGAGGCGCTGGATGCCACACCTCGCGCCACGCCGCGACCCGTGTTCGGGAACGGGCATGGGTGGCCGGGGGTCGGCGGGGCGGAGATGGATTGAGCGTCTGGAGGACTGCTTCATCTCTGGGGTGGGGATTTGGCCAGCCGGTGCTTGTCTGACTCCGCAGCGGAGGCTGGGGATCGGCGGCACGAGCCGAAGATTGGGAGGGCGGACGGGCAGACGCTGACCAGTGTGCGCACGTGGAGCGTAAAGCGCACTCAGTCGCTGGCGCCATTGCACGCCACAGTCTGCCGGGAGGAAAAACAGAAAATGGGTGTCCGGCTGCATGACGCCGCCCCCGGTGCCACTCCTGGAGGACGCCTCCTGGCATGGATCCGTTGTGGGGTCGAGTCGCTCCTCACCACCCTGCCGCAAGGGTAAGTCGTGAGGTGCTGAAGGGGGTCTCATGTCCGGGATGGCACCGGGGAACGACGGAGCGTGGGGTTTAGCCGAGCTCTGGGAGAAAATAACACCCAAAAAAAATCCTCTTAGCATGTCTGGTCCAGTCACAACATCTACTCTCTCCTCCAGACCATGGTTTGAAAATTGAAATTTCCTTAGCTCTGTACAAAAAAACAACACTAGGCCCCTTCCTCCTCAACCTGGCAGCCCCGGCCATAACCTTTCCCATCATTGAACATGAATCGACCTCTCCCCCCTCTCCAGCAAAGTGCCACGTACCTGGAAAATGACAAAGGGTCATTGCCTTTTACCGATGGGTGTTACGCTTTATAACCTGTAACTACCAGCCGAGCTCCCTGTTTCCCTAATCAAACTGCTTGAACATGGTATTCAGCTCAGCAAATTGTATTCCAAAAAGCCTCAGATTTCCTCAACCCTTTCCAGAGAAATCCACTTCATTGTTACACTCCACTTGAGGCCAACATGACCCTCATCCATAAGGCCTTGGACCAGGGAGACCTCAGTGCTGTCACTGGTACTGACATGGACAGCACCTTTAATACTGTGGCACACTGACTCCAACTATCTCAGTTAGCCAAGAGAGGATCAATTCCCCAAATGGTAGGCTGGTTCATCTTCTGTCTCTCTCTCTGAGTGCTTGCAGTACACTCCACTGGTAAGGCTAATTCTTCTCCTCTCTCAATAGACATGGGTGTTCCACAAGGCTTCATTCTGAGACCTATTTTATTCTCTGTCACTCTAAATGACCTCCTCTCTGTCTCCGTCTTGCCATATAACATGTATGCTGATGACACAGTCATCTTCTTATCTGGCCAAATTGCACCTGACCTGTTTGAATGGCTTGAAAATAATTTCAATGTCATCCAACAATGGTTGAGTGCCAGCTGCATTATGTTAAATATCAGCAAACAGTTGGTAAGTCATTTGGTACAAAGCACAGAACTTCTAATTCATCTGCTACCTATTCCATCATCTGCTGCCCATACCATTATGGCCTTAAATGGTGCCCCCAATTGTCAGGTTAATCATTTCAGATATTTAGGCAAAATGCTTGATGTATGCCCGGATGTTTCCCATCATATTGAAGTGAACTACTCAAAACCCTACTCAATCTATCTATATATTTATATATTTACTTTAAAGTTGGTAACCGGGAAAGGCACACTGAGCTGAGGCTTATTTCCAGGTGTGACCTGGGGAAGGGAAATAAGGAGGAACAACTTAGACAGCAAAACAGGGACATAAATTAAGTATCAAAAATATACTGTAGATACAGGCATAAAAAATACCATGGTAGCAGCAAATGGAAGGGAAATATAAAATAGCAGCATAAAAATAGCAATGATATGGTGGCTAGACATAAGCAAAGCAAAGTGCATAGTGCATGTTGGGGTGGGGACTATATTAAAGAGCCTTAAGCAAAGAGGAGCTGACAGGAGATGGTCAAGGATGAGGATATGAGATTAGGAAGGGGATTTACAGGACCAGGAGGGTGCAAGGAGTTGTCTTAGTTGATATCTAGGTAGTCTAGTCTAGTCTTAGTTGAGATGGGACTAGCACACTCCTGGACTGGGTCCTAACGAATCGTCCAATGCATATCTCCCATTCTGAAGTATTGCCTGACACTATCAGTGATCACTCTCCTACACAGTGTTACTGGACTAACAAATTTATCAAGCCCCCTGCCAGACCAATCACAAGTAGAGTGCTCTCCTGTGGCCACCTGCAGCCACTAAAGTTTCTCCTCCGGTAACAAGACTGGTCTTACATTGAAACTGCCCCGATATTGACTCAGTTCTGGAATACTTGATTGAATGCTTCAATGCGGCCTGTGACATCCATGCCCCTTTTAGGACACGTAGAATCAGGGGACGATAATCCCTGGACTTCTTTTAACCTTCTGGCTCAAATGAAAGTTCATGACTACCTCTGGCATAGGGGCCAGGACCTCTGGCAGTCAACCTGAAATACAGGCCTATAAGATGGCTAGGAACACATGTACTAAGGCTAATCCATGAGCACAACGCATGTACTAAGGCTAATCCATGAGCACAAAGTGCATTACTATGACATCCTTGCCAAGACCTGGGTAGAAGGGAAAAAATTCTGGAAAAAACTTTCGGAAGTCACTGGGAAAGCATCCAAGCAGGCTCCAATTTTGTTAAATGTTGATGGGTCTATCATCCATGACCCCCCTTTTAATTGCCAACACATTTAATTTATCCTTCACAGACCGTAGCCAAATTCTGCCCCAAAATTTCTTTGAACCACCCAGCACAGCTCCTACATCCACCAAATCAGAAGAGGCCTTGACCCACCCATGTTTCTACTTCAAAGCTATCTTGGAAAGCGAGGCCAAGGCATACCTACTTAAAGTTCTAGGAGGAACTAGGACAACCAGTGATTCCCTCAACCTGAAACTTCTTACCCTAACCCTAGATGAAGTCATATCCTCCCCTCACCAAGCTTCTCAATCGCTCCCTCATACTTTCACAATTCCCCCAGATTTGGAAATCCACTCTGGTTACACCAGTTTTTAAGAGTGGAAACAGATTACTACCTGGGAATTATAGGCCAAATCTAGTTATTTCCCCGTTGTCCAAAGCACTTGAAAGGATTGTTGTCGACCAGTTTGTGGAGTATCTGGAAAAATACAACCTACAATATGTCCAACAACATGGTTTTCGGAAAGGGCACAGCACATCTATGGCCCTACTGGAATTCACAGGTTTCATTCACCATACTCTTGATCAGGGTCAACTTGTTGACACAACCTTTATTGACCTGTCTAAAGCATTTGACATGGTCAATCACCATCTGCTGACACATCAACTTGCTGGGCTTGGCATATCTTCAGACGCGTTAAAATTGTTCACCAGCTATGTAGCAAACCGCACACAACAGGTGAGAATAGGGTCTACCCTTTCTGCTAAACTGCCTGTCTACCCTGGGGTTCTTCAAGGATTGATACTGGGACCCATTCTATTTAGCACCCTCCTCAATAATCTTCCGGCATCCTGTTCTGAACCAGTACTCCCCTACGCGGATGATGCAGTCCCTTCTTTTAAAGACTGCTGACCCTACCCTCCTTTGGGCCCAACTTCAGAAAAGTTTTACTGAAGCTAAGTCCTGGTTCACCTCTCATACGTTGGTGCTTAATTGCAAAAAAAACAAAGGTCATGCTCTTCCATGGTACCCACAGCAAGCATAAAGCCAAACAATTGGTGATTAAAAACAGTGCAGGTATAGTCCTTGATCATACTCGATCTTTAAAATACCTAGGAGTTACTCTGGATAGTACACTCTCCTACTCCCACTATGTTGAGAATGCTGCCAATGCAGTTAACATTCGTCTCAGACTGGCTATCCAAAGTTCAATTGTGTCTATTATTGACTACGGCTTGGTCATTTATGGTACTGCCATGGACACAACCCTATGGTGGCTCACCACAGCTCTAAATAAGGCATGCCATCTACTAACTGGTGCGTGTATTGTACTTACACTTGTGACCTTTACAGAGAAGCAAACTGGCTTCACCTCCAGGCTCACATTGAATGTCAAACCTGCCTTCTGGCTAAGAAGGCAGCTCTTGGTCTCCTACCCCCAGGTTCCCTTCAGCTTTTCAGTCCCTTCCAGGGCACTCGTAACACATGAAGTTCTGTGAGCCAAACTTTTACTGTCCCTCACTGTCGAACCTCGCTCTGACAGCGATTCACTGCAGTTAGAGCGGCTAATTTATTTAGTTCCCTTTCTCCTGAGATTGTGACAACTGCAACCTTGGGACCATTTAAGTGGAAGCTGCATCAATTCCTAGTTTCCAGAGCATCTTGTGACTGCTATACCTAATCTTTGCAGACAACTACAGTAAATGCACTGGGACCTCCCTCTTTTACCATTCGCCCCTGTATAGCCTTACCCTGTTGCTGCGCTATTCCACATACAGCACTTCCTTCCTTCATCCCTGACCCCTTTTCATCTTACCTCATCCCCCCTCTATCCCTCCACTCCCATTTCCCTCCTCGCTCCCTCCCTCTGTTTCTTCTACCTTGTCTCCTCAACCCCCCATGAGTCATTTCCTACATAAGCTACACTGTAGCAGCTCCATCCTTGCTCTTATTTTGCTCCTTCCACCCCTCTCCCTCAATTCGACCCCTATCCTTCTCTCCTTGTAATCCCTTTCCACCCCTCTTCAGAAAAGGCCACTGGCTGCACTTGACACAATATTGATCTTGCCATATTATTCTTTAGTGTATGTAATTACTTTCCTCATGTTGCACTACTTACTGAAACCATTCTAATTTGCTATTCTTGTGACTTGACATGGAAACTCTGTAAAAGAGCCCTTGGCTCAAAGGTCTTTCTGAATTGTTAAATAAATAAACAATATCTAAGGCAGAGAGCGAGGGGGAGAGGTGGAGTGGGGGAAGGGAGCAGATTCCAGAGAGAGAGTCAGAGGGATCTTGGTTCCCTTTCTTGCCACAAACCACTGCTTCAACTTGCAACTTGCTGCCCAACGGGAGATCATCTCTAACATAATTCAACACGTGTTTGATTATGCTAGCTTGGTTTATAGAGCTTCTCTAATTTTATCACATACAAAACTTGACACCCTTTATAATTGCTCCTGCCATGTTGTCACCCACTGTCAGCCACATACCCATCACTGTGCTCCGTACAGCTGCCTTAACTTCCCATCTCTGAAGGGTCAGCATGAACTGCATTTGCATCAGAGTCATCCAAAGCAGTCAAATCAAAAGTTGTCTTGGTATTTCTCTAATGTTACTTACTAGAGAGCTTGATCTAGGGAATCTGAAAAGGTGACACACACATCAGTGGTAAATCCACCTGGGTACTTGAGAACAGTAACTCAAAAACACTGACCACTAAAGTGTATGTGGTTAAAAACAGGCAGCTGAGCCAGCCCCGTAGCACCACCATGCACTACGCCGATGACCAGGGTTAGGAAGTGAGCCTGTATCATCAAGGGTAAGCCAGAAAACAGAAGGCGGAGAATCCTATGGACAGCTCTCCTCATTCAGGAGTTCTCCTCATTAAGAGAGGGAAGTTTGTTTACCCTGCTTTCTGTCTGCCACCTAGCAAAACTTAGATGGCAGCATGGATTGGTTGATGGACTGAGGGAGGGTCAGGATGCAGCTGACACTGGCGCTGAGTGCACATTCAAGGAGCACAAATATGAACATCACAACATTGCTGCATCCCGGGGAAAGGAAAAATGGCAACTGGCTGGGCAGATGGTGCTCTTCCTGCCCCACATGTTCTCTGTCAAGCCCCCTTTCCTGGCTCCTGGTTAGATCCCAGGCTTCACTTCCATCGTGGGCAGCTGGATATTGGGAAGTGAAGCTGCCACAGCATCTGAAGGCAGGCCTCGCCAAGGGGGGCTTCATCTAAAGGGTAGCATAGTGGTGTGTGTCAGGTGGTGTGTGGAGTCATAGGATGACCAAGTGAGAGGGGCCTGGACAGACGGGAGGTGGCGCTAAAAGTAGTTTAAAAACATTTTCACAGAGTAGTTGATTAGATAAAGACCTTTACAGGACAAGTTTGTATTCAGTAAGCTTTTAAGTCTCAGGATGTAGCTCCACCCCAAAATTGCATTTTGATGACACTAAATGAAGGACAGGGTTACAGTATATCCCACGTAAAGCGTAGTAGAATTGGTGGTGGTGGGTTGTTTATGTCACTTTATTCTACTCAGCAGGCCACCATTAACCTCTGAGAGTAGAATTATGTTTACTGTATTACCCCCATAATAAAGATGACCTGCAACATTGCATAAAGTTACTGTAAACATACCCCCTTAAATATCCCCCCTGATTCTACTACACTTTGCTGTACACTGAACATTCTGAGGTCCTGTTCCTCAATTAGCTTCATCAAAATACTATTTGGGGGTGAAGGTACAGCTTGAAGCTCTAATGGTTAATGAATACAAGCTGGCCCTATAGAGGTTTCTATCTAATTAATTACAATATTTTTTAACTTGGTGTTTAGACCCAGAAGTAGGAAACACCCTGGTGTGGCTCACTTTCCCAGGTTAAAAAATGCATCAGCAGCTCTTTAAGCCAAGGAGATGGGGAATATAACAACAAAAAAAAGTAACATAATTGTTTGCTATGCAGATTGCTGTTGTTATAATTTCTTATGTAACTATAACAGCAGGAAATCCCTTTAGTCATGTAGGAATCTGTGACACTGCATTTCAACCTGGCAGGCTCCACTGTACATGAATATGGTTGCTGTTACTTGAGGAAATAGCAACTTCAGCTTATTTTATTTAAAAAAAAACGCAAGTCACCACGTATCCAAGCGCTTGTACAATAATAAAAACAATAAACAATATAGTAATTACGAACATACGAAATTTGCCAGCAGATAAAGGCCTAGAGGTCTATCAAGTCTGCTCAAATGTGCAGCTAGCACCCCTTATTCTGCAGCTGCCCCTTCCTTCCACCCTTCCCCTTCATTGACCCTCCCCCTTGTCCTGTCCCATCCCCTTTTGAAGCAGTCCACTGTTCTACTGGATACGACTTCTGCAGGTAACACATTCCACCCAGCCACCACCCTCTCTGTAAAAATGTGTCTCCTCATCTCCCTCCTGAACCTTCCTCCCTCCAGTCTCATATCATGGCCCCTGGTGTCCCTTCCCTTCCTTACTTTGAACAGCCCCTCTGTACCTGTCTTGTTTATTCCTTTCATGTACTTAAAGGTTTCAATCATGTCCCTGCGGTCCCTCCTCTCCTCCAGTGGGTACATGTTCCAACTCCCTCAGCCTCCTCTCGTATGATAAGTCCCCTAGCCCCTTGATCATCTTTGTCGTCCTGTGCTGCACCCCCTCCAGTAACTTAATGTCCCTCTTCAGATACGGGCACCAGTACTGCATGCAGTACTCCAGGTGTGGTCTAACTAATGACGATACAGTGGCAGAATCACCTCCTCCTCCAAGAGGATATACCCTTGCAATACAACCCAGCATTTTGTTGGCCTTGCAGCTGCCTTCCTGCACTGTGCCGAGTTGTTCATTGACCCTGTAATGAGCACCCCAGATCCTTCTCCTCCTCTGTCTGGGCTAGCTGCACTCCCCACCTGGTAACTCCTCCTTGGGTTCTTCATCCCAAAATGCAGCACCTTGCACTTTTTGGCATTAAACCCCAGTTGCCAAGTGTCTGACCAGGTTTCAAGCTTTGCCAGATCATCCTGCAACCCCTGCCATCCCCCTAGGTCATCCACCACTGCTCCTACCTTGGTATCATCAGCAAACAGACTGATCTTGCTCTTGATGTCCAATGATATGTCTGCAATGAATATCCCAAACAACACTGGTCCCAACACCGAGCCCTGTGGAACACCACTCATCACTACCCTTGGGTGTGACAGCTCCCCACCCACCACCACCCTCTGTTGCCTTCCCTGAAGCCAGTTCCCTACCCATCTCACCAGCTTTGCACCTGCCCCTGTGCCTACTAACTTACTTCCTTCCAAGCCTTCCATGCGGCACTGAGTTGAATGCCTTACTGAAGTCCAGATACAGGACATCAACTGCATGGCCCCTGTCCAGTTGCCTAGTTACCCAGTCATAGAACTCCACCAGGTTGGTTTGGCAGGATCTGCCCCGTATGAAGCCATGCTGTCCACTGTCCTGTAGTCCTTTGGCCTCTAGGAGGGCCACCAGCCTCTCCTTCAGGATAGTCTCCATTAGCTTACCCATGATGGATGTGAGGCTCACCGGTCTGTAGTTTCCCGGTTCATCCTTGGGGCCACTCTTGTGGAGGGACACCACATGAGCCATCCTCCAGTCCTGAGGTACACACCCTGAATGTAGTGAGGCATTAAATAGGTCTGCCAAAGGTCCTGCAAGGACCTCTGCCAGCTCCTTCAGTACCCTGGGGTGGATGCCATCTGGGCCTGGCGCCTTGTCCACCCTCAGTGCCTTCAAACCCTCTCGAACTCTGCTCTCCATGATTTCCCCATCTGTCACCACACCACTTCCCCCCCTGCTTCTGCCATTTCTCCCAACTTGGGTGTCACCTCCCTCTTCTCTTTAGTAAATACTGAGCAGAAGTACTCATTTAGTGCTTCTGCCTTATCACACCCTGCTTCCACCCAACCCCCTCCTTCCTAATCCTTACTATGTGATCCTTACAGCTCTATTTCTCCCTGATGTACCTAAAGAAGTCCTTCTCCCCCTTCTTAATGCCTTGTGCCAGTCTGAGTTCCATAGATGCCTTGGCTCCCCTTACTGCCCTTGTCACCTCCTTCGATTCCGTCAAGTACTCTTCCCTGTCCTCCCCTCTCCCTGTTTTCTTGTACTTCCTAAAGGCAGCTCTTTTCCTCCTTACCTTTTCCATGACCTCCTTGCTCAACCAGCTCGGTTTCTTAGCCCTAGCCTTCTTGCTCTGGGTCTTGCAGAAGGTTTTGGTTGCCTCCACTATCCCCAGCTTTATGAGCTCCCACCTCTGGTTAGTGTCTGTACTAGACTGAATTCTGGCCAGGTACCCTTTTACCACTTCCCCCATCCTCCCAAAGTCAGACCTCCTGAAGTCGAGCACTCTTGTGCCAGGTTCCACTCCTTCCTTGCCCAAATCCACTGTGAGCCATACTGAGTGGTGGTCACTCCCTGATAGCAGTTCTTCCACTGTAAGTTCTCTCAAAGTCCCCATTTGCCAGCACAAGGCCAAGGGTATTCCCTAACCTGGTTGGTTCACTGACCATTTGCAGCAGGAAGCTGTCCTGGAAGGCATCCAGCAGTACCTGCTCCCTTCTGTTCCTGGTTGTTACGGTACTCCAGTCCACTCCTGGCATGTTGAAGTCCCCCACAATCACCACACTATCCTTCTCGCAGGTCCTCCTGATCTGTCACGCTAGTTCCCTGTCTAACTCCTCCGTCTGAGATGGCGGCTTGTACACCACTCCCATTCTAAGACTCCTATGCTTGGAATTCTGAATCTGCATCAAAAGTGACCTGCACTCCTCCTCCTTCCTCCCTTACACACTTCAGTCCTTGCTCTCACATATAGTGCCACACCCCTCCTTTCCCAATCACCCTGTCCCTATGAAATAACCTGTACCCTGGTACAGACAGGTCCCAGTCATTGTATTGGGTGGCCCATGTTTCTGTGATGGCTGCAATGTCCACCTCTCCCTCTGCCATGAGCACCTGTAACTCTGCAGTTTTCCTCCCAAGGCTCCTAGCATTAAGGGTAACTACCTTCCACCCTTTTCCCCCCTCCCATCCTGCCCTCTTTTACTAGCATCACCAACAGTACTTACCATTTGTCCTTTGTCACTGTTATGGGGGGTAAGCTCATATGGTTTACTAACCTGTGGTCTCTGCATGTCTCGCGCCCAATTGCCACCCCCTGTTCCTAGTTTAAATTCCCTACTTCCTCTATATACTCCTCCATCCTCTGTTTCAACACTTTCTTTCCCTCCTCACTCAAGTGTAGTCTATCCTTGGCATACAGACTACTATCCTCCCAGGTCCCTCCCCAACCCCCCCAACAGCCCATACTCTTTAGCACAACACCAGGTTCTTAGCCATCCGTTAAATTCCTCTATTCTCAGCTTTCTTGTTGTGCTTGCCTTGGGCAATGGAAGTATCTCTGAAAAAGTTACTGATCTTCCTGCCCCCTCACATAATTGTCCTAGTTCCTCAAACCTCCTCTGGAATATATCTACTGTCTTGTCAAGATGTATAATTAAATGAGGCTTGTCCCTACCCCTTCTAGCATATTTCAGAACAGACTGTTCCACCCTTTCCGCTGTCATTCCTGGAATGGCCTCCACCCAAATGCGACTATGCCTCTCCCCCTTGCTACCCCACCAGACTCCTCTTAGTTTTAAGTCCCCCAGCACTAAGATTCTACCACTCTTACTCCCTGCTTGATTCCATTCATCTCCCGCTCTCATTTCCGGCTCCTCTTCTTCCTCCTGCACATTATTTCCCCCTTTTGCCCCTGCTGCAATTCTCCCAGCAGAACTTCCCCCTGCTCCGGTTTGGGCCAGGCATTTATCAATTACTCCTCTAATTTCATCATTTCCCTTCTCCACCTTCTTCCTCTCTAGCAGTGCAAAACTATTTTCTGAAGACCCTTCACAAATACCCACTCCCTCTCTCTTCATAGTAACCTGTTCTCTCCTTTCCACTCCATGACTTTTGCCACTTCCTCGCCTTCCCTCACAAGTCCCTATCTCCTCCTTCCATTTGTCTTTTGTCTCCTGACCTGGTTTCCCCAGCAATCGTTCTTCCTGGCCTGGGCCCCCTTGTCCCTGCTTCCATTCTTCTGACCCTCTCCTCACCACATTTGGCTTAAATCGCCCTCCCTCATCTCCCATTCTTCCTCCCTCCAGTACGGGGCTAAACCCACCGCCAGTCTGCCTTGCCTGTCTTAGTTCCTCTTGCAGACCCTCAATCTCATTTCTAAGTTTCTCTATGTGGTTGCACACTAAACATCCTCCCACACTCCAGGCAAATTTTAGAAAGATTGGTGCACCGCAGTTGTTGCGCTACCACCCTACCCATTGCTGTTGTTGCCCACCAGCTGACCCCCACCCTTCTAGATGCAGGATACCAAACACTCCCCAAGTCTCCCCTCTCCCCCTCTATCAGTGCAAAAGATTCTTTTCTTAATTTCCCTTACCCCCTTTGTTGTACACATTTAGATAGATTGAGCAACTGCTTTTTATGTTCCTAACCTTCCTATCCACACTCAAAAAGAGACTTTAAGTAGCTATTGCACAACCTTCTTCAAACTCCTACTTCTCCTTTCCACAATGCAAAGAAGTAACAGTGAAAGCTCCTAGATTTGCAGTTACTTCCCTTCCACTGAGATAGCAGTCACCTCTTTACTCGCCGCTGTTTCTTTCCTGGATATCTGCTTCTGCTATGAAAGGTGCATTTCGTTTGCCCATTTGAGTAAGTGATGTCAGAACCCCTGGTATAAAGGAAATCATGGACCGGCGGGGAGGGGTTGGGGGTGGGACCAACCCAAGTCTTCCAGAAACAATCAGGTAGCTGAGGCCCTGGTCAGACCATTAGCACCCTTCCCCACTATTCACTAACCTTTGCAGCTAGTGAAGCCCGCAAAAATGAATCACAATTCTACTTAAAGCCCCCAAAATAGGTTTGCTACCAAAAGAACCAGGTCTCCAATTCAAACAGCTTCACCAACAACACATCAAAATAGGCTTGAAATTAGAAGATATAGGTCTCTGATTCAAAGAAACAGCCCCAGTTAAATCACACCAAATAGGTTTTAAATCAGAAGAAATAGGCCTCTACAAATGCAGCCTGCTACACAGTGAAACATCAAACAAATGAGCCCACTTATAGCCACCAAAACAGTTTTCAAAATTCCAACAGCCCCAAAACAATGCCCTGCTAGCCCCTTAGAAGTAGTAAGAAAGAAAAATAATAACCTTCTACCAAGTAAAATCCACAAGAAACAATGTAAAAACAACAAGAAGCTACTGTACTATAACAGATCTGATCCTTTCCCTTCTAGTTCCTTCTGAGAAGCCAAAGCAACTGATTAAAATTAAAATACAGTAATCAATCAAACAACAGTGATTCATTCATAATCTGAAAAGGCAAGACTAAAAAGATGTGCATTTAATGCAGATTTATGACAGCCACTTTAACATCCAAACAGCACCAGCATTTTGTATCAACATTTCTGTTTGTAAAGAATGGGCTTTCTAGTTCAGGCCTACAGAAAAATAACAAAATGCAGTTCCTCTGCACCTGTAATCTGCACTGTAGTTCCTACCTAATGCACTTCAAATATGCAAGCAATAATATCCCACAGAGTGGGCGGTATTGGGCAATACCGGACCGCCCTGGGGTGTAATGTGACCAGATGTCACAGGCAAAGGGCATTATAGCCCATGGAAAGTCTGGTATTGCCCATATCGCCCACCCTGGAGGGTATAATTATGCTTAAAAAATGAGCTGTCATTTTTTATAGCATTTCAAAGAAAAGTGTGAAGTAATTCTATAAAAATTACTACAGTTCCATTTTTTCTTCTTTTTGGGTAAAGTAATCCCTGTACTTGTAGTAGTGTGCTGTTTCAGACCCCTCCCCCCCCACTGGTTTGTCCCTTTCTTACCTGTTTAGTTTTTGCTACCCCATTGGTGAAAGTGTTTTGTTTTTTAATGTTCTGTCAGTAGAAGTGAGAGGGGAATGCAGGACACAGAAAAGAAAGTTGTAAAGCTCTACTGCTCGTATTAATGGAGTGACCAATCGCAGTAAGTTGTATACTGCAGTTATAGTAGCCAGGGAGAGGCATGTGCTGCACATCTGAAAACCGCATTGATGAGAGGCGTTTTTGTAAAGCTGATCAGTCGGACGGCTTTGCTTTTGTTATTTTCTCATGTGTCCCCATTGCTTACTGTCTAATTTTAAATGATTAAAAAAATAAGGGAGACTGAGTGGAGCACTTCTCTCGGGCTGACTCGCCGGCCATCCACTACAAATGATGACCAGTTTTGTTTGTGGGTGAGCGGAAAGGCAGCTGGAGCAGGAATGAAGGAGAGTGCAGTCAGCTCTCACAGCGTCATGCTATCCACATTAAATAAAAAAAAAAAAAAGATAAGCTCAGCTGAAGTTGTATGGGAGTTTCGTGAGACAGCCTGTAGTGAACTACAGAGCACTGGGGGCCAGTATCTCTTGCTAAGCAAGAGAAAAAATATGGTGGTGATTTCAAATTAATTTAGATGTTTTCAGTCAATGAGGAAGCAGGATGGGTGCAGGGATACCTGAGTAGATGAGGGGCACTGGGGATAGTACTTTTTATTCATTGGGCATCTATTAAAAGTTAATGTACCCCCTGGTAAGAGTACTAGCCAATCAGGTGGCAGGAAATAAAAAGTCAATTTTTTAAGACTTAATAAATCAAAATGAAACATTACTGAACTAGAATTACACTGGAAACAGACTTTTAAAACACACAGGGAAATACACTGCACTTTCCAAGGTCTGCTCTTGTGCTCTAAATTTGTGGAACAGTATTCAAAACTGAAAATGCCTTCTTTGTTGAATTACTGAACCACAGATTTCTCTGATTAATACAGTCTAAAACCTACAATTTGCTAATGAATTTAAAATCCCAATTTCTCTGACTGCATTATATAGATACCGTACCTCTTTTCAACCATGTCAGCAGGGAGAAATTATATTGTCATTGCCATCATTATATTTCCAGATGAGGTTTACGGCTAGAACCTCATTTGTACAGAACTAATTGTAAAGGTACAATTCTGAAAGAGATGGAGCAACGCTGCGTCTTGAGAGTATACAAGATATTTTTATAGTTCTGCAACAAAGAGATGTGGCTTTGCAAAATATCTGACATTGGTTGTGCCATTTAGAAACACAAAAAAGAAATAATCGAGCAGCATTCTCATGTATGTGCAAATGTGCAATACTGTCTATTACTATCTATCTATGGTAAGTAAAATGTCCCTTGTGGGTACATGCCAAGTAGATCGGAAGGTATATGATGACCTCATTTGCTGAACACATTATTCAAGAGTAGTCCTAGAGACTACAACTAGACAGTACTAAGAATAGCAAGACACTGAATCTGAGTATGCCCTTCATAAGTCAAACGTGTTCAGTTTCAATGAAACCACAGTTCATTCAGAGAGTGATCAATATGATTTTAGATAAGAATATTTATAATGTGTTGACCATGTGAGTGTCAGTTGTCCAGTGGTTAGAGCACAAGATCAGGAACCTTCAGGTTCAAATTCCACCACAGCCAGTTTACTGAATGGTTCTCAGAAAGTCACGTGATCAGCCACTCTACAGCAGGCCTCAGTGTTAAAATTGGGCCGTAGGGCCATATCGGGAACCCTCCAGTAAATAATTTGTTGTTGCTCAGCAGGAGAAACTTTGCACTATTGGTAGGCTAGAGGATTTATTTTAAATGCACCTGAGACATGCAGCTTAAAAGCAAAAGTGCATTTTGCACAGCAGTCTTTCCATTTTGCATGACATTCTTCCCATTCACACTTTTCAAGAAACAACAAAGAATATAAATTAGACTGCTGATTCACAAGGGCTAAGCATTTCTTTAGATACTGAACCACATTTGACTGACACAGTTTACTTATGTAAAGGCTGGACGTATCTGGATGTGGCATTCCTCAGTGGTCTAAAATAGCATACACACACTGCAGCAATTCTGACACTGTATACAAAGGCTGAGCTGACATGCATGACATGCACTGCGGGCCAATGTTCATTCCAGGCTACAGGAACGTACCAACGTAGTGCTCCATAAACAGCCTGATCCCTTTCAATCACTTAGTGTTGGTAAAAACCACGCCTGCAAAGTGGCATGCTAGAACACACTACCAGGACCTCTACATAAAAGCATGGTAGCAGTCTGGTACTCTGAAACTAGTTGGCACTTTCTTGGAATGCCCTTAGTGGCACTGTGTGCATCCCAACACTGTGTCATCATTTAGGAACACCCTAAGGGGTGCTCTTCAGCACATGGAGCAATGTGAGTCCAATCAGAAGCCATAACTGAACAAGGCAGTCTGAAGGCTAGCACCAATGTGTACCGCGTGGCAAGTAAGAAGGTAAGCTATGTGATACCTAGAGGTTTCTGAGACCACGTGTACACACTGACTGTTGCACAGTTCACTGTGAGTTGGTCTTGGAGACAGCCAAGTTCAGTAAAGCAGGGGAACTGGGTCCTACTGAAATTAACTGGCAGATAGGAATTGAATAAAATCAGAGAGAATCGAATGACAGATAGGATGAAATCTGAGTGTATGTGTTTAAAAATAAAGAACTTGAGAACCATCTGGCAGCATGAGTGAGGGTCAGAGTCATGTAGTAGCCAGGCATCAGTCAGCACTGAGCAGTGCACTTAACTCAAGTACCTCGCATTTAATAAGTCTGAGGACAGAAATGGTGACAGACATCTAAGACAGCAGTTTGTTGAGCTGTGTGCCTGCTAGCTGTTTTTTTGCCTTTTAAAGCAACTTAAGGTAAAGCTGTGAGAGTTAGTATTGCCTTATGTGATTTGGAAGCCTATGTCAGCAAAATGCTTTTCAGGTGCACTATATATTTTAGTTCCATTCCTGTATCAAAATAGCTGTCAGAGCCCACATTCCTTCACTTAAAATGTACTTGATTTGTTGTAGCGGAGGTCCAGTTTCCAGGTGCTGACTTGAGCCACAGTGCTGTTGTTCTTTGCACAAGTGAGTGACAGATGAAGAATCTTTCATTTGCAAGAGCAGGCAGATGAGCTGAATCAACCTCAGGTCCTCCTAATTCAACAGGCAGCTGCACCGCCTCCCCCACCCAATGGTTTTAAAGGGAGAAATTTCTAAGTTCAGTTTCAGAGGCACACAGGTACATTAGTGTTACTAGCCCTGATCTCATTGACAGTAATATGAAAGATCAGGTTTGTATGCCCCCAAATATGTACTTGGACATTTGGTCCAAAAAACAGGGAGGGGTCTTTCATCATAAGGTCCAGGAACCCCAATTTTAAATCTTAGGTAAAAAAAATGTAAAAGTACGATTGTACCAATCACTGCCACCCTCTTGCATTCTGTTAGTCACTGCTGCAGGTTTCTTTTTTTAACTTAAATGTCAAAACTTACAATGAGATTAGTAAAAATATTCAAACGGTGTACATACTCTAAATATGCTGATTTTTTCAGGTACATTTGACATTTTTGAGGATGAAACCTTTTACTAGCGCTCCATGTAGACATTTCATATTCTGACAGGATACCTGACAACTTGTCCAGGCTCAGTAGTGGAGAAGTTCATAGCTGACTGACTCTGCTTCAGGGATTTTAAAGAAGTGATGATGGGGAGGGGGGGGTTACAATATCCCCCAGATCCTGTGAACAGTACAGTATATCACCACTTACGAATATTTAGTATTACCTAATGAGAAGTTATTCACAGCAGGTCACCACATAATAATGAATATTTTGTATTCTTCTTTGGGTTGGCTGTCCCCTCTGGGGGCTGGAAGCCTATCCGAGTGTGCAAAAAAACCTACCTCTGATGTTTCCGACACTGGGATGCCCACTCCCCGTGTCAAATGTGCGGCTCACCCACACGCCCCTTTATTCTCAGCTGACCTCAGGGGGCCCAATCCCTGGGTTGGCACTGACCCCCCCCCCCCAGTACTCTGGCACACTGGGAGCCCACCCAAGTGTGCCAAAATCCTATTTTTAACATTTTACCTGTAAAAAAGAGAACAGTCCCAAGAGGTCTTTTTTTTTTTTAACCTGGAAAAAAAACCGCTCCCTCGTCATTCCCGCTGGCCCCAATCCCCCAACCCTCACCATCCCTCTGTGCTCACCACCTCCCCGTACCCCCCTCTCACCCATACTTACCTCCAGGGGTCAGGAACAGTGATCTTCTGTGGACCGGAAACACGTCTGGACTCTTCAAAATCCCGCTGCAAACTGAAGAGAATCATGGTAAGCCCTACAATGGCAATCAATGGGGTGGGGGTTCAACTTAGGTTAATATCTCAGCCACTTTTTGGAGTTCTTGTCCCAAATTTTCAACATGGGGTACTTGGGGACCTTCCTCGTGAATACTGTCACTGATATTTCGTTTCTCGGTCCCAAAATGTGATTACACAGTCACTGCACGAAATCACCTTTTGTGACCAGTTAACAAAACAACAGTGTCACTCACTGTTCATGAGTTGGGGTCCCAAAAAGGCCTTGTTGCAAATCTGGTGAAAAAATTCCCCCAAATGACTGCGTTACAAGCGTCCATTGTGCAGTTTCTACACACACTCATAACTTCATCAATTGTTTATATTTTTACTCCAAATTTCCAGCATTGACATTTTGTTACACCCTCTTACGAACAGTTCAGCTATCATTTTTTTGCATCCTTCCCAAAATGTGTTTTTGCATCTGTGGTGCAGAATGGCATGGTCGCTAAGCAAAATCAACTTTCGGGACAGATTAATGAAATCCCAGTGCCACTGTTCATGAGGGTAGGTCCCAAAAATACAGGTTACTCACCTGTAACAGGAGTTCTAGGAATGGTATATATTGTTCATCCGCACTTACTGGCAGGTTCCTTGCCGCTTTAAATCTTGCCGGAAGGTCTTCAAGCTGGCTCCTCCCACCCACTCGAGTAGTAAAACTCTCGGCTCTGCCCCATGATGCCAGATCTAGCCCACTGGAAGCCAGGTTGCACGTCGAAGCCGGGGAGGTTGGATGGGTTGTGAGGATGAACAACATATACCATTCCTAGAACTCCTGTTACAGGTGAGTAACCTGTATTTCTAGGAACATGGATATGTTGTTCAATCCACACTTATTGGCAGATTCCTAGCAGTCCTCTGGGAGGAGGGAGGCAAGGCGCGCAACCCCTACTTGGGAAATAAGGACAGGAGAACCGAGGTCCCAAAACCAGCATCGTGACTCAAGGTTGATGTGGTAGTGGGTAATGAAGGTGTGTGCCGACTTCCAGGTAGCAGCCCTGCAGATTTCCTGGATAGGGACATCCCTGGAAGCAGCCACCGATGCAGCGGTATGGCAGGTAGAATGAGCTGTTATCCCTTTGGGAGGCTCCATGCCTGCCAACCTGTAGCAGAGATCTATGCAGGAGGTGACCCACCTGCCTATCGTCCACTTGGCTGCAGGTCTGCCAGGTGTGGCTTTAGCGCAGGTGACAAACAGCTGGCGAACCTCTCCCCAAACTTCAGCCATCCGCTCCTTATAATAAGAGAGTGCTCTTCTAGGGTCCAGAGTATGGAGCCTATATTCGGCCTCCGAGGTGTGATTGGGGTAGAACACTGCAGAGTCAACACATCGTTAAGGTGAAACTCCGACACCACCTTCGGAAGGAATTTTAGGTGGGGGTGCAGGACAACCTTGTCCTGTGGAAGACCAGATAAGGAGACTCGATGGAAAGTGCCTGGAGCTCTCCCATCCTTCTGGCTGACATAACAGCCACCAAGAAGGCGGTCTTCCACGACAGGTGAGAGATGTCACACCTCTGCATCGGTTCAAATGGCCTGCCCATGAGCTTAGCCAATACCAGCAGTAGATCCCACAGAGGTGGAGGTTCTCGCACCGGAAGGGGATATGTGATCAAGGCTTTTGGAAAAGCGCCCGACCACCTTCTCCTGCGCCACCGCCTGCTTTCCGGCCCACGCCCGGTAAGCAGAGATGGCTGCCAGGTGCATCTTAAGGGTGTTGACCGAAGCCCTAGCTGAGAAAGGGACCACAGGTAGTCCAGAATGCTGGCCAAGGAACAGGAGGAAGGGTCCAACCTCTTATCCTGACACAAAATGGAGAATCTCTTCCATTTGAAGGCATAGCAATTTCTGGTCGATGTGACCGGGTAACCTCTGTCATTGGTGAGGTGCCCTGGTAGGGAGAGATGTGGGTCTTTCCTTGCCCCCCCCATTATCCTACCTTATGCCTATGTTATATAACGTACATGGAAGGAATAGATGAAAGTGCTGGAGTGCTTTAAAAATAGTTAAAGATTAAAAGTGCTAGGTAATAAAGTGCAGGGATATGTTAAATGATATGGTTAAAGTACCAGAATAGTGCTTTCTGTACAAAGAAAGAAAGAAAGAAATATAAAATGCATCTGTGCCTTTAATTGCAGTAATATATAGAATAGTGGATGGGTGACGATCCACAACCAGGCTGTGTGTCCATCAAGGTTGTTGATGACATCACAGAGACCTCGAGAGCGAAGCTCGAGAGGTCTCCATGATGTCTTCAACAACCGAGATGAAAACACAACCATAGTTGTGGATGGTTAACTATCCACTATTTTATATAGTATATGGTTCCTTGCTTGTTTTTTTTTTTTCCTTTTTACCTTGGTGCCATGTCTTGCTGCTCCGCTCCGGCTCTCTTCGATTTGTCTCGCTCAGACTTGAATTCGGCTTCACCCGTCCATATTCGTCGCCCATTTAGTTTAAAAAATACTAAAACACAAAATGACATGACCATTCACTTTTGTGACACGGAGCCTTGTGAGGCTCTCCGTGTCAAAACGAGGAGGTCCTCCGACCAGCGCCGCTAAGTCACCGCCATGTTGTACAGTTTTTCTGTCCTCACAGCATTGTTCAATGAGCCAATCAGGTGGCAGGGCAAGGCTAAAAAGTTGTTGTACTATCGATGTGACATCAGAGCGATAGTACAACAACTTTTTTGACCTTTGAACTGTCCTACAACAAGATTTTGAAAGCCACGGCTTTCTAGTCACAATAAGCCCTTACCATATACTATAATAAAATATAGAAAGGGAGCCACTGAGTAAGGACCCATCTGTATTGTCTGTTTTCTATGGTTGCAGCCTCTATCTTCCTTTCTAGTGCAGCTATCCCTTTCTTTCTTGGTTGGAGGCAGGCCACTTCTAATCAGCCCCCCACCCCGCCCCCACTTCATTGTTTACAGCCTCTTTCAACTTCTCTTCCTTCTGGGTCCAGGTAAAAGGTTCACACAAGGGAACCTTGTAATTATAAACTAAAACACAAGTGGCAATATGTGTTTTACTTATTGGCTAGTTAAATGAGCCCAGGATTAAATAAACCAGTAAACAGCATTCCCTTTCCCTTTGCTTTATTATGCATCCTGTGCTGCCTTGCTAGAAATACAAAGATAACATAAGTGGGAGATTACTAAGATACAGTATTATTAGATGCTCTGTTAGCAAGTAGCAGTACTGTTGGGTTTATAGGAAGAATGACACCCCCCCCCCCTTTGTGGCTGGTAATGTCCCCTGAAAGAGTAGTAACAAAAGGAAGGCCCTTGGGTCTTACAATAAGGCACAAACCATTTTCTGCAGAAGTAAAAGTATCAGTGTCTAGAGATGCTGTCTGTATAGTGCTGCTGTTGTGCCTGCATGAATTGTCGCACACAGCACACTACGCAGCAACGTAAAAATAAATGAATACAGTAAATAAGTTATATTAAGCCCTAGTATGCTTTGTAGCTGTGGATAGAAATTGGGGATTTCTGTTAAAAGTCCTGTCACCTTCAAGCCTGTGTGAGCAGTCAGGAATGCCTGATACAGATACAAAACTAAAGTAATTCCATTTAAACAAAATTAAAATAAAGAACTGACAGCCCCCCCCCCAAAACATCACAGCAAAATGCTGGGTCAATAGATTACCTCAGGTTAATTTGCTGGTGTGTAAACAGTCTTGCAGAGGGTAAAAAGAGATAGAAAAGATACTGTTTGGGGGCCTGATAAGCTGCAGCAGGATAGGGTGTTGGCTGTACAAGCTCTTCTTCTGCACTCAATCTGTTGCTATAAGGAAGCAGAGGCCCCTAGAGGCCTATATTTATACTGATTCTAGCTCCTTTAATTATTGATTGAAGGAGGAACTTACAGTAATTAAAAAGATAATCAAGCATCTAGAGTCACTTTCTAACCAGGATTATGGTGTGTAATATAGATGTTGGAAAGAAATAGTTATTAATAAGGCTTAAAAGCAACTTTTTATGGTATGTATAGGAGCAAGTTGTGAGCCTAGAAACTCAAAAATGTACTAATTGGAAATTAATTGATGTCACATGACAGTGATGTCATTGATAAAAACATATCTAAGCCTACCATTAGGGTGAATTTAGTAGATAAGGTGTCAGTCTAGAACTGACTGTCAGAGGTGTAAGACCTTGGTGCTGCCTGTCAAAGGCATGGGGGAAGCGAGGGTAATTAGCACCATGCAGTTTAATGAATGGTTGAAAATATGGTGCAGAGCACAGGGGTTTGGCTTCATTGGGGACTGGGGTTCCACCTGGAGGGACACCAGCCTATACTGACAGGATGGTCTGCATCTGTCCAGGAAGGGAACAAGTCTTTTGAGCAATCGGTTTAAATGCTTCATTGGCAAGCTTTTAAACTAGTCAAAGGGGAGGCACTGACAAGCAGCAGGAAAATCCCAGCCTCTCCCTACAAAACAGGGTACTAAATGAGAAAAAGACCGAGGTAGAACGGTCAGTGGGGGATGCTGCAACAGAAGGTAAAGCCATCAAAAAATGGAGAGCAATGAGTACCAATGCCCGTAGTCTGGGCAACAAGTTTCCTGAATTAGTGGCCTTGATGGAGGAGGAATATCTGGATATCGTGGCAGTCACAGAAACATAGTACACACAAAACCATGACTGGGACGTAAACATTCCAGGACACACTATCTACAGGAGGGACAGGGAGGGTAAAAGAGGAGGAGGAGTAGCTCTTTACATAAGGGAAGGAATAAAAGCAACAGAACAAAAGGGTAAACAGGGAGGAGAAGAAGCACTGTGGGTAAAATTGGAGACAGGCAATGGCACCACAATCCGCACAGGGGTTGTATACAGACCCCCTTCTCAGGGGGAGGAAATGGACAAAGAAATAATAGAAAGTATACTTAGAATGGCAGAAAAAGGGGAGATATTGCTGGTGGGTGATCTGAATATGCCAGATGTTAACTGGAGTGCAGTTGCAGCTGCCACTTCGAAGAGTGGCGTTATTCTAGATGCCCTACAGGGGGCATGCCTTAGACAACTAGTACTGGAGCCCACTCGAGAGGGAGCAATATTAGACTTGATTCTCTCAAATGGAGATAGAGAGAGGATCACAGATGTAGAAGTGGGTAGCCAGCTGGAAACTAGTGACCATCGTACAGTATGGTTCACAATAAACACAGCAATAGAGTCAAGCCATACAAAGACAAAAGTACTGGACTTTAGAGGGCTGACATTGCTAAATGGGTGAGTGCCTAAGGAATGCACTAGCAAATGGGCAGGAAGGAGGGGTGGAAGAACAATGGGGAATAATAAAAACTGCCATCACAGAGGTAACAAGCCTTTGTGTGAAGCAAATAAACAAAACAAAAACGATGTAAGAAACCACTATGGTTCTCAAAGGAAGTGGCAGTGAAGGTTCAAGAGAAAAAGAAAGCATTCAGGAAGTACAAGGAATCACAGAAGAAGCAGGACAGAGAACTGTATCAGTTAAAGCAAAAGGAAGCTGGGAAGGCAGTCAGAACAGCAAAGGCCCAAACTGAGGAAAAGATAGCCAACTCAGTTAAGAAGGGGGATAAAACCTTTTATAGGTACATCAGGGAGCGAAGGAAGACCAAGGGAGGGATAGTGAGGCTTAATAAAGGGGAAGGAGGGTGGGCAGAGGGAGACTGTGAAAAGGCAGAGATACTAAACAAATATTTTTGCTCAGTATTTACAAATGAAGAGGGGGAGGTACATAAAACAAACAGTAGAAACACTCTGGATACAGAAGTTGATACCAGCCCATTTACAGAAGAAAGGGTTCTTAAACTGAAGGTGGACAAAGCAATGGGGCCTGATGGATTCATCCCAGAATTCTAAAAGAACTAAGGTAGAACTAGTGACACCACTGACTACCCTTTAACAAATCATGGAGAAGGGGTGGTACCCGAGGACTGGAGGAGGGCAGATGATTCCCTTCACAAAAGTGGGAGCAAGGCAAGCAGGAAACTACAGACCTGTTAGTTTGACTCAGTGATAGAGAAAATGATGGAATCATTTTTGAAGGAAAGAATTGTCGAGTATTTAGAGGCCAGGAGGGCACAGGACCCTAGGCAGCATGGATTCACAGCGGAAGGTCATGCAGACCTAATCTGATAGATTTTGACTGGGTGACCAAAGTAGTAGACCAGGGAGGGGCTGTGACATGGCTCACCTAGACTTTAGCAAGGCATTTGACACAGTCCCACACAAAAGATTAATATACAAGTTAGCCAGCCTGGGAGTGGGTCCCAAGATGACAGCCTGGGTAAAGAATTGGCTGGAGGATAGGACACAGAGAGTAATAGTAAATGGAGTCCACTCAGAAGAAAGGAGGGTTACTAGTGGGGTACCGCAGGGTTCAGTATTAGGACTGGTCCTCTTCAATGTCTTTATAAGTGACATTGCAGAAGGACTGGAAGGAAAGTATGTCTCCTTTGCAGATGACACAAAGATCTGCAACAGAGTTGATGCACAAGGTGGGGTGGAAAGGATGAGAAGGGACTTGGCAAGGTTAGAGGAATGGTCAAATGTATGGCAGCTTAGATTCAATGCTAAGAAGTGCAAGGTAATGCACCTGGGAAAAAACCCAGGGGAAGAGTACACAATGGGGGGTGAGATACTAACAACAACAAAAATGGAAAGGGACCTGGGGGTAGTCATATCAGATGACCTAAAGGTGGGCAAGCAATGTGAGAGGGCAGCAAGGAGGGCTGGGGGGATACTGGGATGCATAGGGAGAGGCATCACCAGTAGAAAACAGGAAGTTATTATCCCTCTGTACAGACAGCTGGTGAGACCCCATCTGGAGTACTGCGTGCAGTTCTGGAGACCAATCTCCAGAAAAGACATAGACAGGATCGAAGCTGTCCAGAGGAGGGCACTAAAATGGTGGGGTCTGCCGGAAGACATATGAAGAGAGACGAAAGGAGCTTAATATGTATAGCCTCGAGGAAAGGAGGGAGAGAGGGGACATGATAGAAATGTTCAAGTACCTCAAGGGAATCAACAAAGTCCAAGAGGGTAGCATCTTTCAAAAAAAGAGGTGTGCAAGAACAAGAGGGCACAATTTGAAGATGGGGGGGGGCTCAGAGGTAATTTAAGGAAGTATTTTTTCACAGAGAGGGTTGTGGATGCATGGAACGGCCTTCCGGAGGAGGTTGTGGAGTCAAAATCAGTGGTGGAATTCAAGCATGCATGGGACAGTCATAAGGCAATTCTAGGGGTGGGGTAGGAAGAAGTAGGCTGCTGGTTAACTAGGATCTGCAGCTTATCCAGTAGGTAGGGAAATGGGCAGACTGGGTGGGCCAAGCGGTCCTTATCTGCTGTCAAATTCTATGTTTCTATGTAAGTTTAGAAGGCTTGTGTCTACACCCTAGACAGCATTGATGTTATTGACTTAATGACAATTTTCTTATTTTCTGTTCTGAATAATTATCATTTTATGCTACAAATAATAAAATGATAAATGCCAGCCTGACATTTTTTATGCACTGATTATGATGTCTGCCTACTAATTGTCTCCTGAACCATCAACCCCACTACAGTCGACTCCTTACGGGATGCCTCAAAAACGTTGAGGACCTCGTCGGAAAGACCCAAGGCCTGGAACTCTAGCCACTCAGAAACCAGGCCGTCAGGTGCAGGGATTGAAGGTCTGGGTGGAGTACCTTCCCCCTGTTGACTGAGATCAGGTCCGGGCAGGCTGGAAGCCGCCTCAGGAGCCTGGAGCTGAGGCTGAGGTGATCTGGATACCAGAACTGGCGGGCCAGTCTGGGCTACTAATCACCCGCGCCTGTCCTCCTCGCTTTGAGAAGCACCTTCTGGATCAAGGGAAATGGGGAAAGGCACAGAAAAGGCCTCAGTCCACAGCCTCAGGAGGCATCCTGCAGCGAGCCCCTACTGAGGGGGTGGGCATGAAACAGCCTCAGCTTCGCATTCTCCCTGGAGGCAAACAGGTCCACCTGAGGTGTGCCCCAGTGGGAGAATAGATCTTGTACTACCTCCGACAGGAGAGGCCACTCGTGAGATGCAGCACCTATCCGGCTTAGGGCATCAGCCAGAGTGTTGCAGGCTCCTGCCACATGGATGGCTAGGAGATCCACCTCCAGTCTGCTCACAAGAGACCAAGTGCGGAGAGCTTCCTTGCACAGAGGCAAGGAGCATGTCCCGCCCTGGCAGTTTAGGTAGTACATGGTCGTGGAGTTGTCCATCTGGACCTGGGCCACTTGACCCCGTACAAACGGAGCGAAGGAGGTGAGGGCTAGTCGGACCACTCGAAGCTCCAGCAGGTTGATGTGACATCGAGACTCCTGAGGGGACCAGAGACCATGCGCTCTGAGCTCCCCCAGATGGACACCCCAACCCATTAAAGAGGTGTCGGTCATTAGAGTGACCATTGGCTCTGGGTGGACAAATGGGATACCCTCCTGCAGATGAGCTGGAATGAGCCACCACTGGACAGCGTTCCACATCTCATGGGTCACTATCACTGGCTGGTCCAGAGGACCGGAGTGCTGTGACCATTGGCAGGCCAGCCGACATTCAGGGGGGAGCATTTGCCAGTCGGCCCAACGGACCACACCGGTGCAGGCTGCCATGAGGCCCAGGAGGTGCAGGAAGTCCCAGGCAGGGCACAATTGCCCAACCAGAAATGATTGGGCAAAGGAGGAAAGAACCTCAGCCCTGTCTGCTGGGAGCTGTGCTCTGGCTCGAAGAGAGTTGAGCTCTACCCTCACCTGCGTTGGCATGAGTTCCGATTTGGTCTCGTTGATGAGGAGGCCAATCTGAGAGCAGACGTGGAGGGCCAGATCCCTGGACTGCTCCACCTTCGGCTTGGAGGAGGCTGCAATCAGCCAGTCGTCTAGGTAAGGGTACACCCAGACCCTTCGGCACTGCAGGAATGCTGTCACCACTGCCATGCATTTGGTGAAGACCCTGGGAGCTGGATAGAGGCCGAAGGGCATGGCCTGGAACTCGTAAAGAGATCCCTCCGCTCCTGAAGTGGAGGAATCGCTGGTGGGACAGATGGATTGGGACGTGAAAGAATGCGTCCTGAAGGTTCAGAGAAGAGAACCACATGCCTCGTTCCAAGGATGGGATGGTCTGAGCCAGAGAGACCATCCTGAAGGTTCGAGACCTAAGGAACTTGTTCAGGTCGTGTAGGTCTAGAATGGGGTGCCAGACTCCGTCCGTTTTGGGACCAGGAAGTACCTGGACACTAGCCCTGGGTCTGATGGAGGATCTGCCATCTCCCTGATCACCTCCTTCTGGAGGAGCAGGGCAATGTCAGCTCGACGAGCCGACAGAGAGGCTGTGGACCCCACAGCCCCCCCGTGGGGCGACAGCTCAATAGGGTGGGGACAGCTCAAATTCCAGAGGCACACCCTTTCCTACCACTTCCTGCACCCAGCGGTCCGTGGTGATATCGGACCAGGCGGAAAGGAAGTGGTGGAGCCGTCCCCCCACGGGGGGAACCCAAGGAGGAGTGATGAGGTTGGAGGCGACACCCCTCAACCCGTCACTGGGCAGGCTTGGAGGAAAGACCAGCCGAGGAGCCTCCTGGACCTTTCCCTCCCAGCTTCCTGTTGGAGGAAGCAGCAGGCTTGGCTTGGCTTTGGGGTGCCAAGTGCGAGCCTGCTGGCCCTGATGCTGGTGTTGCTGGGCCAGACATGCCACAGGGGCTGAAGGCCGAAAGGGCTTACGCTGCTGCTGGTGGCCTTTGTCCTTCCGGGCAGACGTGACTGAGTCCAAGGTGGCATTGGATTTCTCGATCCTTTGCAGATGACCCTCCAACCCGGGACCGAACAAGTCGGTACCCAAGAAGGGAACGTCTGCCAGCTTGTGCTGGGTATCTGCCGTAAAGTTAGAGATCCGCAGCCAAGCTCTGTGGCACATGGCCACTGTGGCCGCTACTGACTAGGCACATGAGTCAGCGATGTCCAGGGAAGTCTGGAGCTGCTGTTTGGCCACTGCCCTTCCCTGATCCCGCACCTGCTTGACCATCGTCTGAAGGTCAGCTGGGAGATGAGGAATCACCTCATCCAGGGAGCCCAAAAGGGCGTGTGAAAAGTGTGCCATCATAATGGCCGAGCTGGCCTGATGAAAGCCTAGTGAGGAAGCCGCATAGACTTCCTGTCCAGAGTAGTCCAGTTTCTTGTACTCCTTATCGGGTGGCTTGTCCACATCCCAAGTGTTCCCAGAACACCGGACAATGCTATCCGTCACTTGCCCCTCCGCAGAGGGGTGCTCCGAGAAACTGGAGAGTGAACCAGTGGGAACAGCATACTTTTGAGCCATCCTGGCCGAAGGTGCTGGCCACTGCCATAGCTCCAGGGACGGGCCAACAATGGCTTCAGCCACTGGGAAGGCCTCCGTTGGAGAATCCCCTTGGTCCAGTATCTCAGTGACAGGATACTTGGCCCACTTTGAAATGGGTTCGAGCTTCATCCCAGTGGACTCTGAGATGAGTCAAAGCATTCCAAGAAAAGAGGATGGGCTCTCATCCACCGACTGACCGCCGGTGGACTCCAGGTCAAGCAGCCTGGAGAACAAGGAGGAGTCATCGTCAGACTCCGAGGAGTCTGCAAACAGCTGCCGAGGGCCTGAGCCACCCTCCACCTGCCGAGGTCGATCGGGAGTGAGGGTGACTGACAACCGATGGGGCAAGCCCTGACCCAACCGAGAATCCTTGGTCAGGGCCCCAGCTTTAGGTTGTGGATGCGGGGGTTCCACCACAGTGGGTGGCGCAGCCAGTTTCGGCCAAACAACTGGTGCCGGCTTCTGCTCCTTGACGACAACAAGGGGCTGTTTTGGTCGCTCCAGTGACTGCCACTTAATGGCCGGGGAAGGCGACAGAGTCGGCTTATTCCCGGTCAAAAGGAGCTGCTGCCACATTAGATCCTCGTAGCGCCGACACAATTTGCGCCACATCCTATCCTCCGAAGAGGACGAAGACGAGAATGAGTGGTGCTGCCGCTTTCCACGGTGCCGAGACCGAGAACGCAGATGCCGATGGGATCGGCTGGACCTGGACCAAGGATGGGTCTGAGAGGGGGAAGGGGAAACCCACTCCTCCCTCGGTTCAGGGACTTTAACCGGGGACTCCAGCACAGGAGGCACAGGCAAGTCCTCAGTTTCCACCAGGGGAACCAGTGAAGAAGGGTTGTCAGCTTCTCCAGTCAACAGCCCATCCGACGGGTCGAGAAAAATCTCTACTGCTTTGTCGGGTGTCTCGGCCGGCTGACCTGAAGGGGACACCGTGAAGCCAGCAGCCTTAGCCACAACCTCGACCAAAGTCGAGTGTCGACTGTTCGGGGAAGGAGACCTCTCCCGCTCCCACGAACTTAGACGGTGGGACTTACCCTTAGAGTCCTCCTTTTAGGACTGAGAGGATGTCCCGAAGGCCCCTCTCCCTTGGTGAAGAGGGACTGACAAAGCTCCTTGAACTAAGCTGTGTAGCAGGAGCCCAAGGAGAGCGGGATAAATGCCGCAACTGATGAAGATGACGCTGCGGCCTGGGCCGCTTCCTCCTCGAGGGCGATAATTTGCTTGAGCTGTTCAGCCAAGCCCGCAGCTGCGGACACCACCCAATGGACCTCCTTCGACTTGACCAGAAGATAACTTTTCTCGGGGCGCCCAAGTTGCAGTCTGGCAGCACGATCCTCTAAGACTGTGGCCTAAAAGGGCTTGCACAAGTCGCAGGCCTGCGAATCATGTTCAAGCCCCAGGCAGTAGAGACACGTGGAGTGCAGATCGGTCCGGGACATCTTCTGCTCACAGGGGCACCAACGAAATCTGGGAGTCGATTTGTCCATTGCAGCCGCGAGGGAAGATAAATACCGAAGTCTTGTAAATTTTAAAATTTGTTTTGGATTAACCAAAGAGTTTGGATCCAGGCCTAAAACGCAGAGCGCAAAGGAGGGAACCTGAGCTTCCAAGCAGTAAGGAAGATCTGGCATCATGGGGCCCAGCAGAGAGTTTTACCACCTGGGTGGGTGAGAGGAGCCAGCTTGAAGACCTTCTGGCAAGATTTAAAGCTGCAAGGAACCTGCCAGTAAGTGTGGACTGAACAACATATCCATGTCCCTAGAAAGGCCATGTTGAAAATTTGGTGAAAACATTCCAAAAAATGACTGCGTTACGAGTGTGCGTTGCACAGAAACATAGAAATATGACGGCAGATAAGGACCGCTTGGCCCACCTAGTCTGTCCATTTTCCTACGTAACAGATAGGCTGCAGATCCTAGTTAACCAACAGCCTACTTCCTCCTACCTCCCACTAGGACTGCCTTATGTCTGTCCCATGCATTCTTGAATTCCTCCACTGTTCTTGACTCCACGACCTCCTCAGGGAGGCTGTTCCATGCATCCACAACCCTCTCCGTGAAAAAATATTTCCTCACATTATCTCTGAGCCATCCCCCCCTCTATCTTCATATTGTGCCCCCTTGTTCTAGCACATCTCTTTTTTTGAAAGATGCTACCCTCTTGGACTTTGTTGATTCCCCTGAGGTATTTGAAAGTTTCTATCATGCCCCCCCTTTTCCTCCTTTCCTCGAGGCTATACATCTTATGATCCTTCAGTCTTTCTTCATATGTCTTCTGGTGCAGACCCTGCACCATTTTGGTTGCCCTCTGTGGAGATGGGGTCTCCAGAACTGTACACAGTACTCCAGATGTGGTCTTACCAACTGTCTGTACAGAGGACCAACAACTTTCTGTTTTCTACTAGTGATGCCTCTCCCTATGCATCCCAGAATCCCCCCAGCCCTCCTTACTGCCTTCTAACATTGCTGGCCTACCTTTAGGTTGTCTGATATGACTACCCCCAGGTCCCTTTCCATTTTTGTTGTTGTCAGTATCTCACCCCCCATTGTGTACTCTTGCCCTAGGTTTTTGTTTCCCAGGTGTACTACTCTACACTTCTTTGCATTGAATCTAAGCTGCCATATATTTGACCATTCCTCCAACCTTGCCAAGTCCCTTTTCATCCTTTCCATCCCACTTTGCATATCAACACTGTTGCAGATCTTTGTGTCATCTGCAAAGAGACATACCTTCCCCTCCAGTACCTTCGCAATGTCACTTATAAAGACATTACAAAGGACCGGCCCCAGTACTGAACCCTGCAGTACCCCATTAGTAACCCTCCTTTCTTCAATGTGGATTCCATTTACTATTACTCACTGTGTCCTGTCGTCCAGCCAATGTTTTACTCACACTACCACCCTGGGACCCACTCCCAGTCTGGCTAACTTGTTTATTAATCTTTTGTGCGGAACTGTGTCAAATGCCTTGCTAAAGTCTGGGTAGGCCATGTCCACAGCCCCTCCCTGGTCTACTACTTTGGTCACTCAGTCAAAGAAATCAATTAGATTTGTCTGACATGACCTTTCTGCAATGAATCCATGCTGCCTTGGGTCCTGTGCTCCACTGGCCTCTAGGTACTCAACAATTCTTTCCTTCAGAAGTGATTCCATAATTTTCCCTGCCACTGAAGTCAAATTGACAGGCCTGTAGTTTCCTGCCTCTGTCTTGCTCCCACTTTTGCGAAGAGGAATTACATCTGCCTTCCTCCAGTCCTCAGATGTCACACCATCCTGCCATGATTTATTAAAAAGGGTAGTCAGTGGTGTTACTAGTTCTTTTAAAATTCTGGGTGAATCCCATCAGGCCCCATTGCTTTATCCACCTTCAGTTTTAAGAGTTCTTTCAAAACCTTTTCTTCTGTGAAAGGACTAATATCAACCCCCTATCCAGAGTGCTTCTATTGACTGGATTAGGTCTCTCTCCCACTGCTTTTCCATTGTGAATACCGAGCAAAAATATTTATTCAGTATCCCTGCCTTTTCACTGTCGCTCTCTGCCCAACCACCTTTCTCTGTATTCAGCATCAGTATCCCTGCCTTCGTCTTTCTTTGCTCCCTAACGTACCTATAAAAGGTTTTATCCCCCTTCTTAACCAAATTGGCTATCTTTTCCTCAGTTTGGGCCTTTGCTATTCTGACTGCCTTCCCTGCTTCCTTCTGCTTTAACTGGTACAGCTCTCTGTCCTACTCCTTCTGTTTTTCCTTATACTTCCTGAATGCTGTCTTTTTCTCCCTTATCTTCCCCGCCACTTCTTTTGAGAACCATAGTGTTTTTTTCTTTCGTTTTGATTTATTTGCTTCACTCAAAGGCTTGCTGACTCTGTGATCGCAGTTTTGATGTTCTCCATTGTTGCTCCACCCCACCTTCTTGCCTGTTTGCTAGTGCTTTTCTGAGGCACTCTCCCATTTTGACAAAATCAGCCCTCCTGAAGTCCAGTACCTTCACTTTTGTGTGGCTTGACTCTACAGCTAAGTTTATTGTGAAGGTTGCTTGTTCCCAGATGGCTACCCACTTCAAGATCAGAGATCCTCTCTTCATCCGCATTTGAGAGTACCAGGTCTAAGATTGCTCCCTCCCAAGTGGGTTCCAAAACTAGCTGTCTGAGGCATGCCCCCTGTAGGGCATCGAGAATGGCCCTGCTCTTGGATGTGGTTGCAGCAAAGGTGCTCCAGTTAACATCTGGCATATTCAGGTCCCCCATCAGCAATATCTCACCTTTCTCTGCCATCCCAAGGATGCCTTCTATCATTTCCTTGTCCATTTCCTCCCCTGAGACGGGGGTCTGTATACAACCCCTGTGTGGATTGTGGAGCCATTTCCAGTCTCTAGGGTGACCCACAGTGCCTCCTCTTCTCCTTGTTTACCCTTTAGTTCTGTTGCTTTGATCCCTTCGCTTACATAAAGAGCTACTCCTCCTCTTCTTCCCTTCCTGTCCCTCCTATAGATTGTATACCCTGGTATGCTGACATCCCAGTCATGGTTCTCTGTGTACCACGTTTGTGTGACTGCCATGACATCCAGGCATCCCTCTTCCATCAAGGCCGCCATTTCAGGGAGCTTTTTACTTAGACTACGGGTACTGGTACTCATTACCCTCCATTTGTTTTCTGGCTTTATTTCTTTTTGCCCCATCCCTGCCCTTGCTGCCTTTGTCTTTTTCTCCATTTACCCCTGCCCTTATCCCTATCAACTGCTCTAGCTTAGTGTTTACCTCACTAACTACCCTGATTTTTTTGGGGGCTAGGATTTCCCTTCTCCTTTTCAGTGCCTCCCCCCTTGGCTGGTTTAAATGCTTGCCAATGAAGCATTTAAACTTATCACCTAGGATCCTGGTTCCCCTCTAAGTTAGATGCAGACCATTGTGCCTGTATATGCCTGCATCCCTCCAAGTGAAGCCCCAGTCCCCAATGAAGCCAAAGCAGATGTCCCAATATTTGTGCTTGCTTTATAGTGTTATGATGTCTTTTGTAACTATGTACCCAGGGCCACCTTGTAAATGAACGCTCTCAATGGTGTTTTTCTTCTGGTTAAATAAAGATTAACTGATTGTTTGACTGATTGATTTATTAATGAATTGATTGATTGAAAAGAGTGGTACCAAGTGACACGAAGCTTTACAACTAGTTGCACCTTAGGCCACTGTGACAGAAGTATTAATATATCTTTATTCATGATGGAGCATTGCAGGACTGTTGGAGAGTACTGCAGGGCCATGATGCTAGTGCAGGTAAAGTGATGCAGTGGTGTTAAGTACTGTACTTAGTAAAAGTTAAATTCAACAACTGGAATTCTAGTGGCATTATCTGTTACAAGTCCATTAATTCTTTGAGCAAATTTTGCCAAGTAGTAATTTCTAAAGAATTCACAATAAATTGTAACCTACTAAACCACATTTATCTAGTTTAATTAGATACTAGGACATATTTACTCTGGTATGCATGCCAAATCTTAAGTATATATTTGCAATAGCAGTGGAGTTATGAACAGCCAAATATTTTGAAAATGTTCACACACAATTTAACAAATAACCGAACTGTGAAATTTTGAACTCCTGTAACTTACAATTTACACAACAAGTTACCTCTTTGTTTCGCAACTTCTATGACTCTGCCAGGAAATATCAATTTTAAGTTATTTAGCTCCTGCGGTGGCTAAGCTGTAAGCATACAAAATATTCTCAGAAATGTTCACATGAATAATAAATTGCCAGACTTTGATCCCCTATAACTTCCCCACACCGCCTCCAAATGCCATGAAACATGACATCTTTTTAGGGCCTTTTCCAAACAACAAGCATGCCAGCTTTCAACATCTCTAGCTATAACATTACCAAGCTAAGACAAATTTAAAATAAATGTGGAACATTCCCCAAAAATTCACAAAATGTGCTAAAATTCCATGAACATTTTGCGAAATCTCAATTTGCTAAATTCATCCTACTCTAATGGGCACCCAGAACATCACCTAAATTTCCTCCTTCAACTGCCCTAACATATGGTCCATATTTCTTTGGACTACTCTGCATAATGATACATAACTTGGGATAATAGTGTGATTTATACACTAATATAATTTACAAGCCTGACTGTACCACATCGTAGCCTATATACTTAGAGAGTTGTACTTTTGAAGGGCAATGCCCTGGCCAAGGACCAAACTGTGATCAGCTGTACTATCTTGTGAGATTTTGTATTTTCAATAATCTTTAAATTAAAAAAAAAACAGTGGGGTCAGACCAAGTGAAGTAGAGAATATGGTATTACAGAAGGACTACAGGACCATGACTGCACAGGCCAATGCAGGTTCAGAAGACAGGAGTGCAAAGAGGATTAAGAAGAATATTTAACCCATTTTTCAATATTTAAGGAACAAAAATAGCTGGTAATAAGGTGGAGCCCCGATTACTGAACATTTCAAAACAGAAAAGTGCACACAAGGATAGTGGTGCTCGTGGTAAAACCAAGACACTCAAACTTCAGGAACTGGGCACTCACCAGCCAGTAAAGATGGGCACACAGTTTATGTTCATTTCACATCAATAATTTATTACTATCCCATGATGGGATCATAGGAACAGTAAAATCCATATACACGCCTGACACATTTCAGACACTGCTGTGTCCTTTATCACGTTTGCTAATCAAAATTCCAGTTTGCTGCCTATTAGCAGTTGAGATTTTTATCCTTCACAAAAAAGGGTACGTTTTGGTACTGGGTAAAAAAAATTCATGACATTTTTTTTTAACAATTATGTATTTTTGACATCCTTAAGAGTCATCTTCAGTGTATTTGTTCATTTTCTCAGACTTATAAAAATGGTTATGCAACTAATTTTGTAACTAATGACTCATTCAGACCTTACCATTCTACAGAAGTCAACAGACAGGAAAAGTTGCGGTAGATTATCAGCGAGGATGAAAGCGCAGTTGTTGCAGTGTCAGGGTTGTAAGCTGTATGCCATCCTGCCTGCTAAGGCAGTGGAGGGTCCATCTACAGCCACTGTAAGCTCACTGCTGCTCTGGACATGCATGTTGACAGTCTGGAATGGCAACTGGCTGTGCCATGGAGAAACATGGGAAGCAGCTGGGGAAGACTCATGGGGGGGGGGGCTAGAGTCCAAGATACTAGGAGGGAAGCATAGCTTGTGCACTTGCAAGGGCTGTGTGATGTACACCATTCAATGGGAGGCTCTGGGGAATACATCAGCAATCACTGTGAGGTGGTCAATGCTCTCAGGAGGTACATAGCTAGGCTACAGTAGCAGCTGAAGACGCCATGGGGAACAGGCCGCCTAGGAAAATGAGGGGAGATGAGGCTAGGAACATGACCACTATACTTAGGGGAATGGAATGATTAGTAGGGACAGGCAGGCAAGTACGGAGGGTGGCAGAGGCTGTGATCTCTAGCAGTAGAGATGGAGATGAATCTGGGTGGAGAAGGGAGGTAGAAAGCTTAGTCACAAGGGAGCACCACTGCCAGTGGATACCAGCTACAGGTATCAGCCTCTGGCTTGCCAGGTTAAAGGGGGTAAACAGTCAACTGGGGTGGTGGAGGCAGTCCAGGCACCAGGACCCCTAACCACCAAAGGCAGCAGAAGGGAAAGGCTGGGGTCAAAGGCAGAAAGGTAGTAGTCACTGATGACTCCCCTGTTGGGGCAGTTGGTGAGATGAAGGAGGTACTGCTGTACCAGGATGGTGGTGCAGGCAAGATGGTTTGCCTGCCTGGAGCATGGGTCGCATAAGTGCTATCAGGGACCAAGCAATGCAGCTGGAGGTAGAAGATGACTGTCATCCATGATGGGATGAACACTGGGGGCACAAATCTCAAGGAAATGAGGAGGTCATTTATGGAACTAATGATGCTCCAAAAGGAAAAGTATCCAGGGTGATCTTTTCCCTATCCTCTCAGTCCAGGGGCTAGAGCGGAGCAGCAGCAGACCATTAAGTATGCAAATGCTATAAGCATCTGATGCAAGAGAGAGGATCTTCTTTTTCTATTTGGGGTAAGACATGCCTGTATGCCCAGGATGGGCTGCACCTGTACCAGGAGGGGGTAGGGGTAATGACTATGGGAATGGATAAGGCAGGTTCAGGAGTATAGAGGTACAGAGGATCAAAGATGCAGAGAGGACAACAAGGGAAGGACAAGCACAGCAGGGGAATACATGGAGCAAAGACCACCCCTCCAGGTGGGACAACAAGCATAGATGTGTAACTATTCTCACTTGCATGCAGGCCAATGTATGGAGCACACACAGCAAAATGGGTGAGCTTGAGGGTCTGATGCACTTTAATGGCCAGGACAGTGACACTCCCTGAGACTAGGTGGGGGAAGAAAATGACTAGGGCAGAAGGATAAAGAGATACATAGTAATTAAGAAATATGCCTGAGAGGAAAGGGGGTGGGGTGGATCTCTTTGCAAGGGAGTCACTGTGGAGGATAAGAAGGACAGCAAAGAAGCAAACGGTGACAAAGAGTCTCTCTGGGGTAACTGGGGAAAAGAGAGCAGAACAGCTGCCACAGGTGGTATACTACAAGCCCCAAAAGAGCTTGGCTGAGCAAGATGCCCAGCTGGTTGGAGAGATTTACCGAGTAACCAAATCACCAAATCACATTGAGGGGTGATCTTGGAGGACTTTTTGTGATCTGATGATACAGTAGAGCTGAGATAGACTTCCTGTTGTCCTTCAAGTACTGCTTCCTGGAGCAGCATGTGTAACAGGGGACTAGGTTTGAGATTACTCTTGATGTTGCACTCAGCAGTGGGGATAAGGTAATCTCCAATGTGAATGTCAAAGCACTGGTGGGCAGCAGTCACCACAGCCGAGTAAACTTCTCACTGGTGACACGGAAAATAAGCCAGGCCTCAGCCACCAGGACCCAGATCTTCAGAAAAGGGGACTTTGTCAAGATGAATGAACTGGTGTCCAAGGGTATGGAGCTGTCGCATGAGGCTGGTAATGCAGAACATATGTGGGTTTAATTGAAGAGGTGCTTAAAGCTGCAGCAAAGATCTGCATCCCTGTAAGCACTATGGGAAAAAGAGCCAAGAAGTGCCCCTATTTGCTCAACAGAGACCCAAGGCAGCTGATCTTGAACAAAAAGGTGTATGACAGCTGGGAAAAGACAGGTGCCCCCAGGTCAGAGAGAAATACATACCAGCACTGTGAGACTACAAGAGCAGAACTATGAAAGCCAAAAAGCCAGGAAGCCATGACAGCAGCAGGAGCTGTGAACACAGAAGCCTTCTTCTGATAATTACATTTATTCCCAAAATCAATTCTCCTCTCACCTGGTCATTTCAATCACTATCTTGAGTGAAGAACTGTTGAATAGTCAAGCTCTTTATTTTGCTCTTGTCTGTTTCATTGAGATTTGCCAGCTGACCACTGGAGACAGTAGGGATAAGGGCTTGTAGAGGCACACACATGCACAATATTGCTTGAGGCTAACAGGCAGGATAACAGAGGAGGTTGAGCAGAAAGCTACCATTCTTAATGACTACTTTGCTCTGTATTCACAGTAAATGATAGTGGGACTCTGCCTGAAAGTGGTATAAAGGCTGCTGCAAGAGAGATCCCAGAAATGGTGAAGATGGTACTTATGGGGCAAAGGATCAGAAAAGGGGTAGCAGTTGTAAAAATGGATAAGGCTCCAGGGCCAGATTGGATACATCCAAAGGTGCTTAGGGAACTGGTATCAAAACTGGCTGAACCCCTGACAGGGCTAGTCAATACATCCCTACAGTCATGGTGGTTCCAAAAGACTGGAGAGCAGAGGCTGTTTTTCCACTCCACAAGGGAGGAGACAAGGAGAAACCAGGCAACTACAGACCCTCTGGAGACACTAGTCAGAGGATCTAAGCAGCACACAGCACAGGTCTGTGACAGGGATGGCTTGTTAAAGCAACCTTATAGTGTTATTTGACTGGGTAAATAGAGTAGTGTATAAGGGACAAGCAGTGGAATTGTTCTACTTTGACTGCAGCAAGCCATTTGTCTCTGTCGCACAGAAGGTTGCTGAAAAAGTTAGAGGATCTGGGAACAGCGGAGGATCTAGTTAGATGGGTTAGAAGCTGACTTGGGGGGGAGAGACAGCAGAGTGTGGTAGTAAATGGGTTCAGGTTAGTGGAGAGGGAGGTCATGAGTGGGGTGCCATAGGGTTCAGTCCTGGGGGGGCCAGTCCTTTTTATTATGTTCATCAGTGATATACGAAAAGGAATAAAGAGCAAAATGTGTCTCTTTGCAGAGGACACCAAGCTCTTTTGCAGGGCAGACAGTAAGGAAGGGATCAGGGAACTGCAGAAGGATCTGCAAAGGTTAGAGAGATGGTCCACAGTTCAGCAGCTGAAATTCAGTGCCAAGAAGTACAAAGTGATACACACAGGAAACAAGAAACACAGCACGGAATATGGGATGGGAGGGTTTAAGCTGGACATTATCGATGAGGAAAGGGACCTGGAAATCATCAAAAATGACTCCCTAAAATAATCTAGGCATTGTAGCAAAGCAATAGCAAGACAACCAGGATGTTGAGGTGTACAGGGAAGGGGCTGACAGCAGGAGAAGAAGATGAAACTGCCTCTCTATAGATCACTGGTGAGGCTGAATCTGGAATGCTGTACCCAGTTCTGCAGCCCCGATCTATGAAAGACAAAGACAGGCTGGAGACAGTGTAGGGTAACCAAAATGATTCAGGGCCCGCAGGGCAAATCCTATGAGGATCAGAGTAAGGCTCTGAACATGTTCTCACTGGAGACCAAAAGGGAGCATAGTGATATGATAGAGATCTTGAAGTCGCTGAAAGGAATGAACAAAGAAAATTGCAAGGAAATACTAGTGGGACTGTTAATCAAGAACACTGGGATATTAGTGGAAGCTAATAGAAGGGAGATTTTAGGAGGGATGTGAGGAAGTTTTATTTTACAGAGAGATTGGTTGAGCTGTGGAACAACCTACCATTGGACGTGGTGGGTGCAAAAATCATTAATGGTTTCAAACATGGCTGGGACCAAAAAAAAAGTCTTAATTGGGGAAAAGCAGTAGGGCAGTGAGCAAGGGAGAGAGATGAGAGCAATAACCCCGGCTAAACATTAGGTCCCGGAGAAGGATAGGGTAAAACAAGGCAGAGTGGATGGACCGATTAGCTTTTCCTGCTGACATTATCTATGTTTCTGAGTAACAGTTCTAAAGTCAATGATGTATAAATACAGCATTTAAGAAACAGTGATACCAAGCAGTATAACTAGTTGCTACTGAGAACATTGTGACAATAGTTTTAGAATATCGTTGGCTATGATGGAACCTGACAATGGCCACAACAGTAAATAGAAGGAGGAGGTGAAGAAGATTGTCGGGCCACTGAAAATGGGAAGAGCAACTTGTGAGAGGCAGAGGTGATTATTTCAGTGTTCACCAAGTGATCCTCAGTGGTTGGTTGGGGGTATGTGCTCATTGGGAGGGCCTATGACTCCTCAAGCAGCCACAATGCAGCCAGCAGACATCATGCCTGCACTGGTAGCGGACTACCTGGCAAAGATCAAGCTGGGTAAGTCACATGGGGCAAATAGGATGCACTCCAGGATCACTGTGGAACAATGGGGAACAAATGGCATGGCCACTTGCTACACAAGTCACTCTGGACAGATGTGGTGTTGGAGGACTGAAAAGTGGCAATGTGGTCTCCATTTTCAAGAAGGGGACAAGGTTGGACCCAGGAAACTACAGGCCAGTCATCCTGACATCACTGCTGAGAAAGATTCAGGAAGGATAGAATATTTAAGCACTTAAGGCCGAGTGTCTTGCCCCCTCTCAACATGGCTTTGGGAAAGTCAGATTGTGCCAAACCAACCTAATCAAAGTTGTTTTAGTTGGTGACCAGGGAGTAAACATAGAAAGTTCCTTGGATGTCGTGTATCTGGACTTCAGCACGAACTTTAATACTGTGGCACTTGACAACTTCTGGGCAATGTACACCAGTGTGGTACACTTCAGACCTAATCAAGCTGGACTGGTAACTGGCTCGGGGGCAGGAAGTAGAGGATGGGGGTGGATAGGCTCTACTCTGTCTGGAGAGGTGTACTTAGTGAAGTTCTTCAGGGTCAGTGCTGGGGTGAAAGCTGTTTACATTTTCTTTAACGTTCTGGAAGCTGGGATCACCAGCAAACTGCTCAGGTTCACTAATAATACTAAGACGGACAGTGTAGTGGACTCCGTTGTAGATGGGGACACACTTCAAGAGAATCTGAACAAGCTGGGTGACTTGTCAGACTACTGAAACTACTGATTCAATGTAGCCAAATGCAAGGTACTACACTTGGAGAGGAAATTAGCTGTAGAACACACTGTGTGGGGCTCCACTTGCTGCAGCTGAGGAAGAATAGAATCTGGGGATCATAACAGACAAAGGCTTGAAACGAGAAGCAATGCATGGCCACTGCCAGGAGGGCCAACAGAATTCTGGGGTGCATCAAGAAGTGTGTGTGGGGGGGGCTAAACGGCAGAGAAAATAACCCTACAACTTTATAAGCCCCTGGTCAGGCCCTATCTGGAGTACTGTGTGCAGTTCTGGGTGACTCAACACAAAATGGGCATTGAAGCACTTATTAGGATGCAACACAAAGCCATCAAAATGATTAGGGGTATGAAGGACAAAAGCTATGAGAGGCCAGAGGCTCTCAACATGTTCATCCTAAAGAAAAAGCGGATGCTAGGGGACATGATCCCAGTTCTCTGCATACTCAAGTGCACTGACAAAATTGAACATATGATAATGTTTGATGTAGTGTCCTTCTGCAGGATCCTGGGACATGCCCTGAATGTCAGAGGTGGCAGATGGAGAGATAACATTAGAAGGTACTGTTTGTCCAAGAGGATGGTGAACCTACTGAATAGTTTATCAGTGGATATAGCTGATATGAAAAGAGTACAGGCCTTCAATAATCAGCTTGGATTGGACACATTTCTGCTTATCAAGGCAATCAACGGGGGCTCTGTACACAAGAGTGCATAGGACACCCCTAGGAATTAGTAGTTTGCACAGACTGCTTTTTTTAAATCTCTGCTTATGATGCAGGGGGGTGGAAATGATGGCCCTAGTGTCCCCTATTACCTTAATTTACTATGTTTTCATGTTACAGAGGCAGTTAAATCTTGTTGTTAGAGCCGCTGTTTGATGTTGACAAAGAACAAAGGGGTTTGAATCCCATCAGCAACTTACTCACTATATCACTCTGGGTAAGTCACTTAACCTACTGGTGTTAAGCCTCCCTGTAATTTTTCTCAATTGCTAGACTCTCTGTATCTCTCAGTGCACTGAGATGGCAGTAACAATCCCCACCCCACCTCTTTCCTGGACTGTAAAGCAATTCGGGATGGAGTTTGTATTAATGGTGCTATATAAAACCATATTCAAAGTTCCTTTCAGGTCAAGAAATATGGCCATCACCAGCAGTGTTTAAAAATCTCTCCCCAGGGTAATTTAAATTGACTGTACATACTACTAAACTCATGCTGTGGATGTATTAGGATGGTGCTGCTAGCATACATTTCTGATGATATGCAACACACCACAACAGCAAGCCGCTGATTTTTATCATGGTGGTCCTTAAACTTCTAAAAGCCCTCAAACACAAAGGCTCTGGAGACCCTGATGGAATCAGCCCAAGGCTACTCAAGGAAGGTGCCCAGTCCCTGGCCAAACCTCTGACCTGAATCATAAACAGGTCTTTACTTGAAGGCTACGTTCTGTACCAGTGGAAGGTTGCCAACGTAGTCCCCATTTACAAGGGTGGCTCTCGTGAACAAACTGGCAATTATAGGCCCATCTTCCTGCTGTGCACCCTGGCCAAATTGCAAGAAAGGCTAGTTTATGGGCAATTGAGAGACTACCTTGAGCTCCACTAAATCCTAGCCCCTTCACAGCATGGCTTTCAGACAAACCATGGAACAGATAATGCACTCATCAAACTCACAGTGGACGTATTCAGGCCAATGGACGTTGGCATGCCAACGGGTGCTATCTTTATAGATCTGTCCAAAGCGTTTGACCTGGTGGACCACAACCTTCTTCTTACAGAGCTTCAAGGCATAGGTCTTGATGCCCAGGCCCAAAACTGGTTCAAAAGCTACCTATCAGGCTGCTCCCAGAGGGTCATTTGGAAGGGAGAGCTATTCACCCCTCTACCCATCAAGCAGGGTGTGCCTCTGGGCTCAATTCTTGGTCCCCTCCTGTTCTCTCTCTTCACAAATGACCTAAACCATCACTGTGGGGATAGCTCGGTAGTTCAATACGCTGATGATACTGTTATCTACCGATCCATGTCTACACCACATGATCTGGGCCCTCTCCTCCAGGGGGACCTAAATACACTCAAGGCCTGGCTCACATCTAACAGAATGATCTTTAACACAGCAAAAACAAAAGCATTGCTGTTTGGCCCTAGATCCCTCGGCCAGGACAGGACCAATTCCTTATAACTTACTTCCCTTGCAGGAAAAGGAATAGACATAGTAGACAACATAAAATACCTAGGGCTAACTATTGACCAAGGTCTCATCTTTAAGCCCCACGTAGACCAGGTAACTAGGTTGATCCATGTCAAACTCGGCACCTTGTACAGGCTAAAAAAACAACTTATCCCAGAGGCTAGACGAGCAATTGCCTTCAGTGTCCTCCTACCTACTTTAACGTACACTGCCCCTGTAATTCAGGGTACGGCAAAGGGTGAGGTTGACAGGCTTCAGGTCCTGTACAACAAGGTGGCGAGGTTTGTGACAATCAGTCACCCAAGAAGTCACCCCTGCATCTCACTAGTCCAGCTGCAATGGCCTTCCTTCGAGTTTCATCTACAGTATCCCCTGCTCTGCCCCGCATACAAACTGCAGAGCCCGGCGGCCCCACCAAGCTTAACAAGAATCATCATGCCTAAGCCTAACCTTCGGATACTCAGGATCTCGGTTTGGTCCCTACTGGCAATCCCCAGAGTCAAGACTCACATGGGAGGCAACTCCTTCGTTCTCACAGCCCCTAATCTGTGGAACCGTCTCCCACCTTTAGTACAGGAAGCCCCCTGCCTGCTAAACTTTTGCACTAGGCTCAAGTCCCACTTGCCTGGGGCAAGCTCATGCCACTGTGAGGGTATAGGATAAACACCCCCGGTCCTAATCACAACACCAATCCCCCTTCTCTTCTCACCAAAACTGACACCAAATCATGCCTTAATTCTCTCAATTGTGGTACGTATGGTATATAAATTGAAAAATTGCCTTTACTGTAATCTTCATTATCATGTCTATTTCTCATTACCCTGTATCACCTGATTGTATTGTATTGTGCTGTTTCTGTTTCCCGGGTTGCCCCTGAAAAAGGGACCTTCGGGGCCCAGTGGGCCTACCTGGTCATCAAAATTCAATAAATAAATAATAAATACATATTGATGTTTTTTGTCTGCGCTAACTACTGATTATTTCATCTAAGTGATTTTTCGTAATACCGCTACTTGAAAATGCAAGCAACCACCATCATCATCATTTTACTTAGCAAGCCCAAGTAACACGTAAGAAATGCTGCTTGATTCTAGTTCACAAGGTACAAATCTTTTACAACTGTCATGGGTTAAGAGAGAGGTTCGGAAAAGTAGTTTATATACTGAGCACCAGAGGTCTGCTCCATCACATCCTGCCTACTGTGCTTAGTAGATGTGCAGATACTGCAGTCAAACAAATGTTTCACTATCTTAATACTGGCTGCACTTGGGACAGGTAATGCATAATTTTAGCATCTGACTGAATACTGTAATTATGTAACTATTTGTGCTATCCTTACTCACATTACTTATTACAAGGAGAGCTCTGTTCTAAGAATTTATCTGGACTTGCAGTACCCATAAGGAGGATATTAATTCCTCACAAGATAGATAATTCCTGGTACTGTATATAATTTTTTTAACTAAAACACTCTAGGCTTCAGTTTGATAAACTTGTAACTAAATCACTCTAGGCTTCAGTTTGATAAGCTTCAGCTTCAGTCTTTAAAACTTAACACAGTATATGAAACTGACTTTAACCATACATTTTGGTCACATGAACACATACTGTAGCAGCAGCAGCAATGGAAAGCAACAGCAGACTCAGTGGAATAACTGAAGCACGCAACTACACGCTAATTTTACCACATCAAAACAATGAAGACTACAGCTCTCTGGCCATTTCTGGAAGATCATCTGTACAATATGCCTGAAGAGGAACTAATCTGATTCAAAACTGAAATACAGTTTATCTTGAAATCAGTCTGATGGCTGTCACGTGACAATATTCTCAGGGTGTTTTTCTACAGAACTTTTTATCTGGGCAGCAATGAGCTGCACTCTTGATGGTACACAGCCCCAGCCCAGTCACTGACCTTCTTAGGGACTTACAGGTTAACTCCCCATTACCAGGACCATGATGTGGTGGGTGGTCTGCTCTGTTGGTTTTGTGTGAGACTGCAGGGGTGTCAGTGTTGCTCAGAAGACTGAAGATTTTTTCCCTTGGTTTTCTCCCCACAGGTCTCAGGATGCAACGATGTGGTGTATGTCCCTCTGCTTCTATCTGCACCAGCAATTCTGCTACCTGGCATCCCATGTAAAGAGGGCCATTCATGGGATGTTCAATCCCCCCATCCCAAGCGGCCGGAGTCCTTTCCCAAACCTGGGCAGCGACATAGCCCGTGGCACAGCTACCAGGTCAGGCTTTTCAGAGGGTTTTTAACATAGTAGCTGATTTTTTTAATTACAAATCTTAAAGCTTTAACAGGTGCAAACAAAATGTTATACTTTCTCCATTAAGACAATGAAATAAAATGTTTTTTATAGATTTAACTTTCAGAAAAGTGTCTTCACAGAGTGTCCAAGCATATCTATCCTGGCATATCTCAGGGGCATATACATTACTGCAGCAGTGATGTCCCTGGACTTCCTGGGCAGGTACTGTTATGCAACAAAATGTTTCTTGAAAATGTGGATGAGATGCTAAATCTGTTACACATCCAGCATCAGGTGAGTAAACATCTGGTCCCTCAAAGGAAGGCATGTCTACCAAGAGATCTAGCCTGAGGGTGGGGTGGATTCAGTCCTTCTGTCACTCATCATGTACTGTGGCAGATCTCTGCAGAATTTGGAGTAAAGCGACTACTGACATAAAAGCATGAATATTGCCAAACCTTTACCAAATGTAACCATTTTCACTGGTAACTGGCCTACACAACACTCTGAAGCCTTTATTATGAGTCTTCTGTTACTTAAGTGTTTCCAGAGTTTTATTTTTAATTTTTACACTCTTCTTGTGATTTTACTCCTGATTCAGCACTGTCCTTCAGGAATGGTACAAAACAACAGAGGGAAAATCAAGCCAAATGAAGCAATAATAATGCTGTAGAAAATTATATGAATAGTGAGGAGAAGTAGTATGCTACTAGAGGTTCTTGAGTATATCAGCATGTATTCCTGTATTTAAAATGGATGATGAGCAGACAGTTGCTCATAGAAGGCAGTGGTTAGAGTAAACAGTACTGTAGCTGTGAACCTGGGGGCCAATTCTCAAAGCACTTAGAATGATACAGGATGCCTGTGTCAAAGATAAAAGACGCAAGTGGCACCTTCAAAAATGTACTGGGAGCTATTCCCAAAAGCAGCTTTTCCTAAAAGGAGTGTGCTCCAGCCTTGCACCACAAAATGGGTTGCGGCGTGGTGCTTGGGGGCTTGCAGCAGATGCAGGCTGCCACATCCCCAACCTTGCAATTCTTAAAACCCTACCAGAGGGCAACAGTATAAGTACTGTTAGACTAGCCAAGGGCTGGTCTAATGGTACCTAGAAATCCTCTGGAGAGTGCGCCAATGTGCCCGCCCCACAACCTGATTGTCCGTTAAACCATCTGGTATCATGTTATGTATAATTGTATTCCCTGGTAGCCAAGCGCCCCTCCCCCCATAGCCCGACTGTCCGTTAAACTAACTGGTACCATATTATGTATAATTGTATTCCCTGTTAGTCTAGTGACCACCCGCCTTGATCCACGGTTATGATTACTGTTAGATATATCAGATATACATTCCATAGCAGTCAAGTGGACTGCCACTGCCCAAACTGCCTTTTAGGACCCCCCACCCTGCAGTGGCCTACCACCCCACTCCCCCCCCAAACCTGTACCGGTGACTGGCACAGCCCACCACAGCCAGCCACTGACTGAGCTCTGAATGAGTGCGTACTCTGTATAGTACACACTCAGTGAATCAGTCACTGAGTGCATATTATATGCAGTATGTGCTCATTCAGAGCTCAGTCGGCAGCTGGCCACAGTGGTAAGTGGTGGGCTGTGCCAGACTCTGGCTCTGGTACAGGTTGGGATGGCAGCAGCATGGTAGGGCACTGTGGGATGGGGGTCAACTAGACCACCAGGAAGTTGGACAACTCTGTGAAAGGTAGTTCGGGGCAGGGCCGGTCTGCTTGACCGCTAAGGAATGTATATATGATATATGTTACAGTAATCACAACCTGGGATCAGGGTTTTGTAGGGTCGCTAGACTACAAAGGAATACAAATATACATAATATGGTACCAGTCAGTTCAATGGGCGATCGGGTAGGAGGGGCACTAGATTACCATGGGAATACAATTATACATAACATGGTACCAGATAGTTTCATGGGTGATCAGATCATGGAGGGGCACTGGACTACACTGCTTGTGACATTGCTGCACATCTGTTCATGGCTTGCAGCAACTTGTCCAAGTGTGCCCTCTGGCGCACCGCTAGGGTTGCCACAAGCTGCGGGACTTTCCCACCAGGACCTTGCCCGATACAGAATCAGGCGCAGGGTCCCTGACACACCGGCGATCTGTGCAATTTGCCTTTGGCGTGGCTTGCTATGATGTTTGAGAATCGGCCCCCTGGAATCAGAGACTGTTAGACCCAGGTTTCAATCCCACAACCATCACTTGCGTACTGTGTAACCCTGAGCAAGTCACTCAACCTTCCTGTGCTTATTTCTCCCCTGGATCATGCCTGGAAATAATCTTTGACTCAGTGAACCTTTCCTGGACCAAAGTTCTAAATTAAAATAAACTCAGACAACACACCATTCCTCCATGCAGTATTATTACCAAAACAAATAATGATTTATTTTCCCCTTAGGATGCTCCAGTGTCAGTCAGAGAGAGGTACAGGCAGAGAAAAATTATATCAGAGCAGTATTGCAGCTTGCTTCCGGCTCAGCTTCTTCGATTTGTTTTGCAGGGCATTTGTGACTAGAGGAATAGATAGTATCAAGACTACTGTCAAGCCAGTACTTAACTGATGGTAGTAGATAAAACTCAGAGAAGAGTGGTCCTGCACTCATTATCAGCAGCTGATTCTCGAAAGACTGCTGTGCCAGAGTTGTTCTTAGGTTGTTTTTTTTTTTAATGAAATTTATTTTGGAGAATCCTCTTTCTCATTCGCTTGTGGAAGGGGAAATGGTGAGGCGAATCTCAATAAGCTTTTTCATAGGACCCTTCATGGAGTTCTCCGGTCCACATTCATCAATTTTCTTTTGCAAAGCCAATTGGTACATTGATATGAGAGGTTTGGTTCTGAATTGAGACAAGTGTCATTTCAGCTGTACCCACTCATCTATGGCATAGTCTTTATCCATTTCGGAGAAGTGAGAAGAAAATGGTCTGTCTGTGATGAGTTCAGTTAGCTCAGCATTGCCAAATGTTGCTAGATCTTTTTTCCCCAAGGGGCAGTTGTGCAAATTCTAAATCTGAAGCAAGACAATGGTTCCTCTGAGAGAACATCAAATCTGTTGTTGATGTAGGTGACAGTATCACTGACAAATGCATGAAGTTCAGCTTCACTGCCAGGTGTTCTATGTAAGCATTAAGCCACTCCAAAGGAGGCTTCAACTGTGGAATTAATGCATGGTTGGGCGGTTGGAGGCACGTGGCCAATGTTACAAGTACTTTTGTTTTAACAAACATATGTTCAGCTGCATTGTACTGTTCCTGGAATTTGGTGAGATATTTGCCAGGAGTAGTTTTAAGTGCTTCTAATTGCAGAACTGCCTTTTCAACATGTTCTGGTATCTCAATAATTATGTAGTCTATGAACTGGAAAGATTTTGATAATCTAGCAACAATTTGCAAAAAATCTAATAAGAATTGTAACATGGCAAAAGGAAACATTAGAAATGGAGCATTTCTAAGAGTCATGAATTAATTCCCAAGTAATGCACAGTTAAGTGCTGTAGTACTGTGCCTTACCACTAAAAGTTTGCAAGCAGTGGCCTATACCACCCACCCGCCCAGTGGTCCGTCATGCTTAGTGTGGAAATATAAAAGTAATGGCTCTTTGTCTGTTAAACCGAAGAAATGCTCCGGTCATAGCTGTTTGTTTTGAAATTAACAGTGCGATCTGAGCGAGTGAAACTGAGAAGCCGAAATTACAAGTGAACTGTCATGATCATCAGCGTGTCTCATGTACAGCCGAAGAAGCGGAAATTATGATTGAACTGAAAATTAAAAGGAAGCAGTGTGTGCTAGTTTCACCCCCTTACATCCTAGCAGCAGTCCATTTAATCTTAATAACAGTAACAGCCATGTTCCAGAATCAGTGTCACCTTCCAGCATGCTACCTACTTCGAGCAGCAGCTGTTTTCATCTGAGTAATTTCATCATCCACGGGCCCGTAAATTTCAGTTACTATGGTGCCCCTCAAAATCCGCATAACTCACCACAGAATCTGCATGCTCTGAACTGTATGATATGAGCATTATTTGTGCAGTAAAAGCATAAATGAAACATATAAAACTCTGCATTATCATAGCATAACAACAGTATTTGAGCTTCTTTTCCACTGTTTTCCATTTGTTCAGCAGTTAAGTTTCTTTTGCAGTATACTTAACAGCAGTTGAGATTATTAATATGTGAATGTGTTGTGCATTTCAATGTATTATCGCTGTGTAGGAAATGTGGCATAATTTCGTCTGTAATGCAAAAATCTTAATATGCATATTCAGCTATATCCATCTCATTACAAAATTATGCATTAGCATAACATTAGTATTTCAACTTATTTTCCAGTGTTGTCCATTTTTTCATTAGAACAACAGTTGAGGCTATTTTTTAGTGTACTTAACAGCAGTTGATATTATTAATACCTGAATGTGTTGTGCTTTTTAATTTCACCTGTAATGTGAAAATTTTACTACGCATATTCATTGATCTCCATCTCATTATCAAATTACTCATTAAGCATTTTCGCATAGTAAGAGATTTTGCATTACATATTTAACTTGTTAGTTACACAGTTCTACTTAATAATGTAGTGTAGGTGTTGTTAATGACTTGCAGTTTATTAACAAATTTGTAATAAACTACTTCTTAAAGCATGTGCATCATCGAGCCACGATGGAAATAAAGGGGACATTTACCTTCCCAGAATGCATTTCTGCAGTTGCAAAAAAACTTTCACAGCATTACTCGAGGAGCACACATTATGTTTTATAAGTCCTAAAAATTTTTTATAGAATAGTAAATCAATACTATTAAAAATAAATGTCTTCCAATGATGAAAGTTACCTCCCACAATATATGCTACCATATTTCAGGAGTTCTTTGCATATGTGACCTAGTTGTTTGCATACTTTACAATGAATCGTTAAAAAGCAGCAACTGTCTGTGTTTTATTTTAGTATTCTGTGTCTCTTATTTTACATTATATGCCATGTTACAAGCGCATTAAGCCACTCCAGAGGAGGGTTCAACTCTGGAATTAATGCATGGTTGGGTGGTTGGAGGCACTCTACCTGTGGCCTCGTGCCCACCAACCATGCATTAATTCTACAGTAGAACCCTCCTTTGTCGTGACTTAATGCTTCCATAAAGAACTTTAATGAAATGCACAGAAGTCAGTTCCTTGTGGTAGCCCTTAGCTGTGTTAGTGTTGTCTACTCTGTCCCCATCTACAAATCTGTGCTCAAGATGCATTGCCACAATGTCAAGGTTTTTTCTAAGGCCACAACTGCTCTCTCCTTTCTTGCTAGCCACCCCACTTGCTTTACAGCCTTGAAATGTGTAAGATGCTCATCGAGAACTTCTGAAATTTCTTTAAGTTCTTGCTTGCCATTTGGAGACCAAAAACAAAAACTGAAAATGCCTTTCATACAGTCTTCAAATTTTGTCATGTATTTGAAATGTTTATTTGCATCCAAAATGGCAAGCTCAAGTTTATGGGCAACACAGTGAATACAAATAACATCTGGCAAAACTGATTTCAGTCTAGTAATGACTCCTGTCCGTTCACCAAGATTAACTGATGCACCATCAAAATTAGCACAGACAAGTGCTGGATTTCCACTGCCAATCTTAAGTTCTGGTAATGGCAAATCCACAAATTGCAAGGCTTTTTCTATAGCATGAAATACACCCTCAGCACTTGCAGTTTCAAGTGGTACCACAGACATTAGGTGTATGACTGACAAACGGCACCTACATATCTCAGTTAGACAATTTCTTGCTCGATAATAGAGTGCTCTGTACTTCTGTCAGCAAGAATGCTCAAAAAGGATGCATTTATGGCCTCTGTGTTGTCCACAAATAAATGGCAGCCTGCTATGTTCATGTAGTTGTTTCCAACATTTAATCCATTTTTATGCTGGATCTCACAAATCATTTCAAAATCTGAAAAGGGTTTCCTATTCTTTGCTACAGAGTATGCTGTGTTAAAAAAAATGTATTTCTCAAGTTCTATTGGTGTTGTGTCTTTTTTGGAAGGACTGACCCAGAGTAGTTTCTGACAGGTGAATGGGTGGTACTTGTTTTGGAGCTGTATCTTTAAAGTAAGGCTTTGTGCAACTGACATGTTCCCTTGTCACATCATGCCTCTTTATGCGGTCTAATTTAAGATCACCTGACTCTTTAACCATGGCAGAATTAGGATCACAGATTTAGGGGTAGGCCTTACAATACACGTAGGACATTACTGATTTTTTTTCATTGAAATACAGCCAAAGATATTATTTTTTCCATTCAGGATGGAAATTCCTAACCCGTTTTTCTCTGTCATACCTTTGATCCTTTATAAGGCCATCTGAACTTTTACGTTTTGAAGCAGAACTGAGTGTTGCAGTACTAGTAGTACTTGCTCCTCCAGATTTTGAGAAACCAAACTTTAACAAGCGCATTTTGCCATGAGAAATTGCTCTGGATAAGTACGTCATAAAGTAGTCTGTATTTAGAAAATCATTAATCAGAAAGGAAACAGTCATGTGAAAGAGCTGCTGCAGTCTAGTTGCCCAGGAATATTTGCTTAATTAGTATAGGTTAGCAGGGGCAGATGGACACAACACAAGACTCAATGACTGTCACACTCTATGGAAGCTGACCCTGGCTGACTGTGGAGGTGACACTTGTGTAGCTACTTGTAGTTTTTTATTTAAATTGTATTATCACACACAACTATGTGAGAGTGCATGTGCAAAGGCATGACTGATGGGCATAATTTGACACAAAAGAGTGCAGCACTTGCTTGCTTTAATAATGACTGTACTTTTGACTTCTGTAATATTTGACTGTCAGACACACTGGCACAGGCTTGCTTCAGCCCCGAAAAGTATTATTTAGTGACCGGAGTTCTGACTTTGGTCTCAAACAAAATATAAGTGACTGTTAGATGACTGGCAGGCTTGCTTCAGCCCAAGAAAATATTATTTATTGACTTTACTTCTGTCTTGTGTCTCAGACATAATATATTTGATTGTCAGACACTGGCACAGGCTTGTTTCAGCCCAGAAGAATATTTGTGCGACTTCTAACTTCCGTCTCAAACAAAATATAAGTGGCTGTCAGACACACTGGCGCAGGCTTGCTTCAGCCCGGAAAAATGTTAAGACTTGTGACTTCTGTCTCAAACAAAATAATTAGTGACTTAGTTAGATGACTGGCACAGGCTTGATTTCAGCCCAGAAAAATATTTATTGTAAGACTTCTGACGTTTGTATCAAACAAAATAATTTATGGCTGTTAGACTGTCACAGGCTTTGTTTTAGCCCAGACTGAAAAATATTTATTGCAAGACTTGTGATTTCTGCCTCAACAAAATATAATTGACTGTTGGATGACTGGCAGGCTTGCTTCAGACCAGGAAAACATTATTTATTGACTGTATTCTGACTTCTATCTCAAACAAAATATTTGACTGTCAGACAGTGGCACAGGCTTGCTTCAGCCCAAATATATATTGACTGTAACTGTACTTCTGATTCTCTGGCTCTTATCTGTGATCATACTGTCACTAGTGGCTTGGACTGACTGCCAGGCAGCCTTTTAGCCCCAGCTCAAAGAATCTGATAGCTGCCTCCCTGACTGATTAGCAGGTTTGATGCTTACAGCTGCCAAGAAAAAATAATTTTATAATAGTAATTCTCAGTAACACAAGACATTAACTAGTTTGTGTAGCCCATAGCCCAATCTAGATCTGACAGAGACTGTATTATATTGGTCAGTCAGCTGCTGCAGTCAAGCACAGAAAAAAATATATATGATACTTGACAGTAAATTAAACTGGTCTCAGACTGATGTGGTTGTCCTTTTTACGGCTGTAGGCAGAGCCTGCAGCCATTTTGGTGTCACTCTGAAGACGAGTGACCATGGAGCGCTTCCATTAGACTTTCAGAAGTATCCTTCTAACAGTCTAACAGAGCTTGAAACAGTCTGCCATGGTTCCTTGCTGCAGAGCTACAGTGGCACTATTTTGGCCGCTACTTCCACATTCTGTACTAGAACTGCTCATGCGCGCCATGAAGGCATGCACAGTTCTGCCATCACTGCCATCTTGGAAATGGCAGTATGCCATTCAATGCAACTGCGCATGCACAAGTGCCATGCATGCACAGTTCTGTCAGTGGTGCTCATTCCTCGGAGCTTCTTCAAGCTAGTCACAGCCGTACCTGCTCTGGCTAGAGTTTGTTTTTTAAAGCCAAGTGTCCAGCTCAAGAGTCTGTGGCTGCTGACACAATTCCTCCAAAGTAATAATACAAATAGTTTATTAATTCAAATAATTTTATATTCTCTTCACACTGTATGTTAAGAAGCAAGTCAAAAGTTCAGCTGCAGCCCCTGTACTTCAGTCCGTGACTCTAGCTCCCTATGAGTCCACACACTAACTTCAGTACTGTCGGTTTTGACTCCCAACAAAAAAAAATCTCCCCAAAAGTATTCAGACTTATATTTGTGCCTAAATGAATCCCTAACAATACACAGAGGGAGCAGGGGATCCAAATATAGATATAAATTTTTTTTTGCACACCAATAAGCAAGCTGCAGTAGTCAAGAGACACATTTGTTCACTTCAACAAGCAGCTCAAAGTGTTGGCACAGTAATAAAATCCCGGCACATGTGCAGATCAGCCACAGACCACCTGATCACAGTTTGTCACACATGTGATCCCCTGTGGCTGATCTCGTAATGCGCTGGCTCCACGAGACTGCTGTGCACAGTAATGCCTGCCGAAGTTGCCATCCGAACGGAGGATCCTGAAGCCCTGCAACCAATGCCTGCTGAAGTTGCCATCCGAACGGAGGATCCTGAAGCCCTGCAACCCCACCCTGCATTTCCTGGACCCTGCCTTGTGTTCGCTGGACATCAGAGCTTACTGATGAGCGTTCCCCACCCCCAGCACATTCCTGAGGACTCCGAGAGGTAAGCACGCTCCGCATGTGGGGGGGGGGGCACAGAAGACTGACGGAACTGCGCATGTGCAGCACCAGGAACTGCACAGTAAGTCTGTCGGACATTACAGGGCTGTGCAGTTCAAGTCCTGCTGCTGCTAAGATGCGTCCCAGACCTCAGACTTGGGGATTTTTCATCTCCTGGCCTGTACGATTTTAAAACTGTTAAAACAGTACTCAGCTTCACTTTTGTTATTCCCAAGTAAAATCCGGTTATGAAGAAAATGTCACCTGCTAAATTATAACAAAATAGTACAGCTCACCAAAAATCACATATTTCTATTAAATACATAATATTTTGGTGGCAGAAAGTGTTACTTCTCTAGAAAAATCTGAAAAAACAGGTCTGCAGTTTCCCATTGAAATGCACTGCTAGCCTTGCCTGTAAAACTTTTCTGACATCATAAAACAAGAATTCCATTGAATTCTTTTTTTTTACTAGTAGTTGGCAAAATACAAATAAAATGATGAAAACGTAATTAAAAAAACCAAAAACAAATAAAAGCAAACAAAATGATTGCAGAGGCATCTGAAGGCCCCAAATCTTCATTATTGAAGATATACATTCTTGCTAATCACTTGCTCTTTAAGATTTCTTTTTTTTTTTCAAAGTTTCTGCTGACTCTGCAATGTAAACTACAAGAAACTATTCCACAGTTTATAATAAGTTCGGCAACCATTCCTGTGGCTGTGGAATCACAGAAAACGTGCAACCTTGCTGATGAACAGATTTTCAAAAACTCAGCCCCTCAGGTTGAGACCTTGGAGTATTCTTTTTACTTTCTTATAATTTTAATTTGAAAAACCAAAACAATAAGAAAAGCAAAAGTCAGTATATTCCATTCACGACCAACTGTTTTTTTTTTTTTTGTTAAACTGACCATGTGAATGAATGATCCTCTTACCGATTGTTCATATTCTCTTTTGCTGGAGTTGTACATTCTTGACTGATTTTTGAAAGTCCTGAGAATGCCACTAACCCCTGGTGCCCTGAATATACAGTGCAGGGGTCTTATGGCATTCTCTCTCTGCTAATTGGACTTTTCAGTCCAGTGCACTAATTGCTGCAGGTTAGACAAGCTCCCCCTTGGTATAACTGGCACCATTTGAGGGACCCTTTTTGTGGGGCTTGCACCAAATATTTGGCATAAACTGCTGTAAAGTGTGGAAACTCTCAGAACTGCACCCGATATACTAAAATTGGGTGCAGTTGCATCAAAAGAGTTTGGCAAAGTTGTGCCAAACAACAGGGCTGATGCAGGGCTTGATGTAAACCGTGTGTCAACCATTGAAAATCAGGCCCTCTATGTTTATCTGTAGAACTCTGAGATTATGTCACCTCATAAGTCATGGCAGACCACACCACACAGAGCATGCACAACAGAACTGCTGTGATTCTATTGAGGGATTCTGATCACATCAGAGACCATAAGCACAAAGCTCAAGTGGTCTGCGATGTCATCAGAATCTTGAAGTTGAATCCTACAGTAGTTCTGTTGTTTTCCTCTCAGCCACTATTTTATAAAGTGTACCATGGCATGGGACATCTGCTTAAGCAAAAGTTATGTTAAACATTATTCTGTTAAAGCAGCAGTATTTGTTAATCACCACATAGTTTTTTCAGCAATAATGTTTGCCTGGAATTAAATATCAAGATGCCTGTTTTCCATTCCATGTTCTTTCATTCCTGAACCAAGCTACGTGATTTTTTTCAGTTTTTATAAGTTCCCACTCCTGTGTCATGCTCACTATAAAAAAAAAAACTTAAATATCTTGATATAGTGCTACACCATTCTAATACACATTATGATTCTAGCATGTACATTCAAACAGGTAACCTCAACGTAAGAGATTTATTTACAAATTGTGCGAGGTAGACATCGTTAATGATGTGAGTCATTAATTTCAAAATTAGCTATAAAAGCAGTTTTAACAATATCTGAAATATTAAAAATACATTGAGGATGAATATTTATTTTAGTTTTTTGTTTGCCGGTTGGGTGCACTAGCCATACAATGACTATTTTCAGGCATGACCCGGGAGGTTACAGAGCAGTCGAACAACAGCAATACAAATCGCAGGCTTGTTGCATATACATGGAGAAAACACACAGATGATAACAGAAATGAAGTACCAAATAATATAACATACAGTGAAGAACTAAGGTGAACATGCACAAATGTCGTATCAGCTAGGCACTGGGTACAACAATTGAAATATAATGGAGAAACATATTAGACTACTACAAATAGTGGCTTTTGTTTAGAAGAATGTCAGAAATACATTTTTTGCTGACAAATACTGCCGCTTTAACACTGCTGTAGACCAACAGAGATGTGGCAAAGTTTAAATTTGCCGGAAAAGTTCACAATTCGTGGGTGATCCATGCTCTGCAAATTGCACAACATTCGTAAATTGTGTGAAATTTGCAAATTAATTCATGGAGCAAAGTCTGATGACTTTGTCCATCTCTATAGACCAAACAGCGAGGAAAAAAATATTTCAAATTATTAAGCCATACTTTAACATATTTAAATTGCAGTATGTACAGTAAAACACACAGGGAAAAAACATAGCATTTAAATGTGAAGGGCTGGAATTTATGGAATGCTGCAGAATGCCAGAGGGTATTGAATAAGCTATGAACACTGTTTAACAGTTTTGCACACGAAAGTGCTACTTAAGTATGAAAATGCATAGCACTTGCCTCACTCTGATTAGCAAAATTAAAAATACTAAAAACGTATATACAGTTTTGTTTTTATATTTTAACTTGAATAAAATAATGTATTAAAATTAGCTGTCTTTGCTTGTAACATACACACACACACTCTTACTTATCTTTCAGGGAGATGCAGACTGCTTTCCAGTACCCCTCCAAATGAGACACCAGTTTATAACAGTCCCAGTCCCATGGATGGCAAAAGCCTCCCCCACCCATTTCAGTACCACCACCCTCACCACTCATGTCTCCTCCCAGAAAATAATTCACCTGCCGAAGCCCTGATCCCATGTATGCCAAAAACCTTCCCCCACCCATCTCAGCCCCATCACCCTCATCACTCATGTCCCCACAGACACTAACCCACAAGAGGTTAACTGTTCTATAGTGACCTGTAGGGTGCTGCTTACAGTATGCTAACAGTCTCACCTTTGCAGCCCTGAATGCCGTCAATCACTTGCAATACTGCAAAGCACTACTGGGAGCGACTGTTAGCATTCGGGTGTGTGGTGGGGAGACACTTAGTATACTATCGCCAGCACCCTGTGGTCATCGTAGAAATGTAACTACTTCAGGATGATTGACTTTGGAGAAATTAGTGGGGAGGATGGTGGGGCTGAGATGGGAGCAGGGAGGGTCCCAAAATGGATCACATTTTTTTGCAATCCAGAAAAAAAAAAAGATTGAATGAGCTGCTGGTTTGCATTGCAATACTGGCTGTTTAATATCCTGATGCTGACATTCTGTCAACTTGTGGAATGCTGTGGGATGCTACAGTTCTGCCAACTGTTGGCACAGAAAAGGAAATCTGTCACAATAACACCAATACACAAAAGTGGTGATAGGACCATTCAATGTACCCAGCAACATGGCTTTAGGAAAGGGCACAGCACAACCTCCGCCCTTATGGAATTCACTGGTTCTGTCCACAATTCTCTGGACCAAGGTCAACCAGTGGGAGCTGCCTTCTTTGATTTAACAAAAGCATTTGACATGGTGTATCACCCCCTACTCCTCGACCAACTGGCAAAAGCGGGACTCTCTAAGTACGCTGCTGCATGGTTTAAAAGTTACTTGGGAAATCTCACATAGCGAGTGAAAATTTCAAATGCCCTATCTGACTTGAAGCCAGTCCACTCAGGAGTCCCTCAAGATTCCATTTTGGGTCCACTCCTATTCAGTCTCTTCTTGAACAATCTCCCAAGCTCCAACCATGAATCAATGCTACTCTATGCCAAAAACACTGTGATCTCCACTAGTAACAAGGACACGAACCTCCTTGAAAACCAACTGCAGCTTGGCTTTACCTGTGTTGAGAAGTAGTTTCGTAATCACAAGTTGATACTCAACTATAAAAAAACTAATGTAATGCTCTTCAGCAGCTCCCATAATAAACATAAACACCGCCCGTTGATCATCAGTGACTGCTTAGGAATTGCTCTGGAACAAGTACCTCACTTCAAATACCTTGGGGTAACCATCGACTGCACATTATCTTACAGATTGCACATTGATAACACTGCCAAAGCAGTGAATAAATGTACTGGTCTACTCTACAGGCACAAGAACTGCCTAACCCCAGAAGCCTTATGACTGGCTGTTCAAAGTTCAGTGATTTCTATCATAGATTATGGCCTTCCCATTTATGGCTCTGCCACAGACACTGCCCTTTAATGAATCTCTACTGCACTTAATAAAGCCTGTAGGCTCATATCTGGCACACTGAGACTTACCCACACGTGCAAACTCTATGCTCAAACCAGTTGGTTGCCATTAAATGGGAGAATTCAATACCAATCCTGCCTTCTGGCCAAGAAAATAACCCTAGGTCTATTATCACCAGGGGTACAGGAACTGCTAAGACCTTTCAGTAATCCACAACCCACTCGTGGCTCAGTACTTCAACTACTACAGGTGCCACACTGCCAAACTTCCCAGGGACAAAGATCCTTCACTTGTAGAGCACCACTGTGAGTGACATCTCTTCAGAACCTAAGCTCGGCCATTTTAAAACAAAACTTCAGCAACACCTCACAGCTGAAAAGAACTGCAACTGCTTCCATTAAGCATCCCACTAGCTGTGTCCCCAAGCACTTGCAAAAACTGACGCAGTCTGCACTTTTTTCGCTGTCTGCCTCCCCCTTACTTTCCTCCTCCACAGCTCCCTTACTACTCCCACCCCCACCAGCCCCCCATTTCCACCTGTTCACCATTCTCCTACTACTCTACCCCTTGTTCCCACCACTAACCTATTTTCACACCTATGCCCTCCATGTTATGACAAGGCTGCTCGGCTGCAACCCACTATTTGTATGTTCTGGCCTCACCTCAAGATGTTTATTAAGTGTTCTGTGATGTATACTTAGTGCATTATGATGAACTGTATCCATGTGCGTATATGACCTGTTTTATGATGAACTGTATCCATTTGCTTATATGACCTGCATAATTTTGCCATTTATTCTGCTAACACAATCTTCAATGTTATCCTGTTTGTTTTTCATCATTTACTCTGTTATCCCTTATACCAATGTTATCTGTTTGTTTAACTCACTGACGTGGAACCTTTGAAAAGAAGCTCTTAGCTCAAAGGTATTTATAATCTGAGACCTTAATAAATACAATTAAATATGATTCTGATTGACTAACATGCCCATGCACAACAACAACAGGCTACTCCCATACACGACAGAAGACAGCCACAAACCATGCACACCAGCCCTGCACTATCAAAACTCTATTGTTCAAACTGTCCTGTCATACACCGTATCAATAGTACTATAATTAGCAGTAACACTAGTAGCAGCAGTATTATATAATCAGAATCAGTGACCATTTTTTTATCATACAGTAATCCAAGAAATATTTATTAATAAAATGTTATACAAAGAAGTGCCTCCCCATTTGTGTCTTAAATCTAGAACCTGACAAGGATCTGTGCAAGGTCCACTGATGTCTTTATTATTTAAAAATGAGCTGTTCAACATTTGTAAATGCAGTGGAGTACACTTAAATACAGATGCCATAGCACTGTACCATGCTGCTGATCAACCGGTAGATTTGAATAATGCCATAAATCATACTTTAATAGTCTACAGAATGGGTTTCTGCAGGCAAAAATTAATAAGCCAGAGCTCATTTCCTGGTGTGACTAGGGGGAAGAGAAAACAGCAGGGAATGCAACAGCAATAACATATCGACAACAGATGTATGGAATTGAACAATAAAAGCACAGTACAAGTAATAAATTTCAGAGACAGAAAAATAATAATGTAAGCAGTGTACAAGTAGATGGGTTATGGGGTAACCAGAATGACAGCTAATGGAGCATGCAGCCAACATATGGCAAGATATCTAATAGAACCATTGTGGGGTACAGTTCAAATTACAGAATACACTGGGTTTTAAGCTAGCAAGAGGCAAAATGGGTAAAGCAGAGGGGACGGGATAAGGCATGTGTTATTGTAAGGTGCGGGGAGGCTGGAGGGAAAGAAGCATAGTGGCAGGTGCATACTTTTGAGAAGTGTGTCAGTAAGAGTGGTTTGAGAGAGTGCAGGGAGAATAACAGATGGGGAGAGGAAGGCTTATCCAATATTGAAAGGTGGGCAGAAAATGGAGACCGACCTGCTACAGATTTGCTGTGAGCGACATGAAAGAACAATCAGTGGATGATCGGAGGGAGTAAGAGGGACGGGATGGCAGAGTTGTGGAGGGAGGAGAGTTTAGTGGAAATAGCTACAAACCAGCATTTGGCTAGGAAGGGGGAACAGTGTGAGAGATGCAAGACATCAGGGGATGGAAAAGACAGCTCAGGATACAGAAAGCAGTGACTGGTGAGAAATGGCACACTAAGGGCAAAGTGGCAGAAGGAATGAACAAACTCTGGTCAGAGCCAATACGGCGAGCTTGTATGAGCATCGCTGCAGGTGAACAAGCACTGCTGAATGCCGCACGCAAAATGGTGGCGCCAAGAGAACTGCACGTGCATGGCTCTCGCGCATGCGCAGTTCTTTTCAAATGGCATAATAGCCATTTCCAAGATGGCATCACCAACAGAACTGCACACGCGGGACACGTACGCATGTGCAGTTCTGATCTGAAATGCGGAAGTGGCAGACAAGCCGAGAAGTAGTGTGCCTGTGGCGGACTGTTCCTGACTGTTCTGGAGTTTCAGAAGGATCATTCTGAAACTCCAAAATGGAAGTGTTCCATGGCCTGAATCCGGTAGCTCATTTTGTGAGCTACCGCAAAACAGCAGCAGCTTCGCCTACTCAGCCGTAAAAATGGACTGAGATTCTGGACCAGCCACATGCCTAGAAATAAGGTACCTCCTCAACTACGTTGCCATCCAGAGTTTTGAAGACTAGTGCATGCTAAATGATTCTAAAACTATAGTTATGCTTTTTAGTTAAAAAAAAATCTCAAAGATCACAAATGTCCAGTGTGGAGATTAAAACCTTAAATGGATACGAATTTGAACAAATAAAGATTTTCAAGTATGTTTAATAATTTATACCAACTTGCATTCTGAAGATTATATTGTACAATTAAATTAATTAAGAGCACAATTCCTAAACTGGGTGCCATGTACAGGGATACTGCCTGTTTGAATCAACAGATAAGGATAACAATAGTGGAAAAGTAGCTTTTACCTTCCACTCAGTATGGTGACATTGTTTCTTAGTACAGTACAAAAACATTGGTAATGAGGATTGATAAACTATATACAGTAACTGGCTGTCTAGGTTTGCTAGTAGCTGCAAAGTAACTGTGTGTCACTTGATTTATATAGTAAATGTGGCTTAATATTCCCTAGCAATCATGGAAAAATATATGGGATTACTAATTGCATGGACATATGTTAAAATGGTTACTTCTCAAATTTTTCCATTCTCAGGATGTGCTTACATTGCAAGTTCTGAAATGTAAAACAGCTATGGGATTGAAAACTTTTAGTTACAGTGTACCTTTGGACTGGAACACTGAAAAAACTATTAAAATCTTTTTCTAAATTCTGCTCTTTTAAAAGGGCACTATGTGAAATGTTAGCCACATCATGCAACTGCTTCTTGACATACTTTTTTTCTACCAAAGCTGGTGGTTGTCTGTGTCAGGTTTCCATGTGTTGTATCGATGTTACAATTTTACCAACCCACTATGCTCCCTCTGCACCGGGACCTTTTGGGCCATACAAGGCTTTGACCTTTAAAATACATTCTTGATGTTGGCCAGTCCTGCCAGCACAGCGGTAGTGCTACCGCTTGTGATGTCAGCGACCCAGGTTCAGGAACAAGCCTTCACTGCTGGAGGGCTGGCCGGGGAGGATGTCAGAGAGTCCCATGGACACTCGCCTCTTCCGAGGAGGGAGGGTTTCTGGTTTCCCACTGTCATACCATCAACTGGGTGACCACAGGTGGCAGTGCAGCAGGGAGCCAGTACACAGGGTGGGAAGCAACGGTATTCTTGAAAGAGGCATTAAGGGGAATGGGACAGGAATCAGGGGTTGAGGAACAGTGGGCAGTATTTAAAATGGGGATTATAAGAACAACAGAATTATGCATTAAGCAGGTTAGCAAGAGGAAAAGGAAGAGGAGACCATTATGGTTTTCCAAAGAGGTAGCAAAGAAAGTGAAAGCCAAAAGATTGCATTCAGGCAATACAAAAGACACAGGCAGAAGGGGATAGGGAGAAGTACCAGGAGAAACAAAGGAGGCAGGGAAGTCAGTAAGGGAAGCCAAAGCTCAGACAGAAGAACACATTGCAAAATCAGTGGGTAAAGGGACAAAACCTTTACAGGTACATAAGTGAAAAAAGAAAGACAAAGGAGGGATAGTGAGACTGAAGGGGAGGATGGAGCTGCGTGGAGGATGACAACAATAAAGCTGACATATTGAACAGGTATTTCTGCTCAGTCTTTACTAAGGAAGAGGGGGTAATGGGTCTGAAGGGAGTACAAGGTGAGAATGGTGCAGAAATGGACACAAGTCCCTTTACACGAAAGGGTCCTGAAGGAACTGGAAGTAATAAGAGCTGATAAAGCAATGGGGCCAGATGGGTGCACCCCAGGGTCCTTAAAGAACTAAGAGAGTGGTGGCTGAACCTCTGGCTATCCTGTTCAGCCAATCACTGGAAACAGGAGAGTACCCAAAGACTGGAGGACAGCAGATGTAGTCCCTTATACAAAGTGGGAACAAAGAGGAAGCAGGGAACTACAGACCAGTCAGCCTCACCTCGGTAGTGGGAAAGATCATGGAAGCACTACTGAAGGAGAGATTGGTGGAACATCTGGTTGTCAATGGACTACAGGACCCAAGGCAGCATGGTTTCACCAGGGGAGGTCATGTCAGACCAACCTCATTGAATTTTGACTGGGTGACTAGGGAGGTGGATCAGGGAGGGCAGTGGACATGGCCTATCTGGACTTCAGCAAGGCCTTTGACACTGCCACATAGAAGACTATTACACAAACTGGGGAATATGGGTGTGGGTAGGACAGTAGTGTGGTGGGTAGTTAACTGGCTGGGTGGCAGGACATAGAGGGTGGTGGTAAATGGCTGTCACTCCACAGAGGGAAGAGTTACCAGTGGGGTACCACAGGGATCAGTGCTGGGACCGGTCCTATTCAACATCTTCATCAGTGACATTGCACAGGATCTAGAAGGCAGAATTTCACTGTTCGCTGATGACACAAAGCTCTGTAACAGAGTAGACACACCAGAGGGTGTAGACAGAATGAGAAGGGACCTGCAGAAACTTGAAGAATGGTCAAGGGTTTGGCAGTTGAAATTCAATGCAAAGAAGTGCAAGATAATGCATATGAGGACAAAACCCTGGCACAATATATCAGTTGGGGGTGAGGATATAGCATGCACCAAGCAGGAAAGGGATCTTGGGGTTGTCATCTCTGATGACCTCAAGGTAGGGAAACAGTGTAACAAGGCATCAGGTAAGGCAAATAGGATGCTGGGATGTATGGGCAGGGCCTCACCAGCAGGAAAGGGAGGTCATAATTCCTTCTACAAGACACTAGTGGAGGCCCCACCTGGAGTACAGTGTACAGTTCTGGAGACCATACCTACGTAAGGACATAGACAGGGTAGAGAAGGTTCAGAGGAGGGCAACAAAGATGGTGCATGGGTTGCATCACAAGTCCTATGAAGACAGGTTGAAGGACTGAACATGTACTCCCTGGAGGAGAGGAGGAGAGAGGATATGATAGAGACATACAAGTATCTTACAGGGAGGAACAGGGTGCAGGAAACACTATTTTTAAGCGAAAAAGATGTTTCAGGACTAGAGGGCATGGGATGAAGTTGGAGGGAGGACGATTCAGAGGAAACATGAGAAAGAATTTCTTCACAGAACGGTGGTGGACAAGTGGAACACCCTGCCAGAGGAAGTGGTGGGGGCTGAAACAATCACGGGATTTAAGAATGCATGGGATAGACATAAAGGAATTCTAGAGGGCAGGGGTAAGGGGAAACAGACTTCTAGGAAAACAAACTGAACTTACAAGCTCAAATGGGCAGACTAGGTGGGTCATAGGCCCTTATCTGCCGACACTGTCTGTGTATCTATGTATCTATTCTGATGTCTAGACATCAGGCCTACATTTAGCGGCACTCCAGGGAAGGAGAAGTAACTAAGGAAAATCCCCGGCCAAGCAGGATGCCACCCACCACAGGTCCCAATTTGCCACCTTTTGTGGCACTGGCACATGGGGCTTAGACCACCTCCTGGCTGGTCTGACTCGAGTTCCTTGCTGTGCCCATAGTGGGGCTTCCAGAATACCAATAAAGGGGATACTGCAGCACCGCAGTGGTGCAAGCCATCTTGCAACCTGGAGCACTTGGTTGTGTGACACAACTATGGCGCAAGGGGGCTTTGGCAGAGCTGCTTCAGTAGCTGATGCAGCTGCATTACAAAATCCTGACTGATGCAAGTTGTGATGCAAGTCACCTCCTGCATCACAGTCATTAGACTCAAGTCCCTTGTGTCGATCCATCTCATTTGAGAATCGGGCCCTCTGTTTCTAGATGTGAATTTACAGTAAGTTTTACATCCCTTGCCATTACTCTGAAACTGAACAATTATTTTTAAGAGATTATGCTTTGGCTAAACAGATTTATAAAATGGGCATGTAAAAATAAGCATTCTGATTGGCTAGAAATGAAGTGTCATATATGTTTTACACACAGAGAAAAAAAAGTACAGGTAAATAAATCAATGCCCCTAAATGGAATGTTCAGAGCTAGGCATGGAATGTTAAGATGTGCCAGTGGAATGTTCGTTTTTTAAAGGCCACCATTGTTTTTAGTCTCTGTAAACGAGGGAGTGAATGTCTTGCAAACAATCCCGCTCCCAACCCGCCACAGTTACTGTACTAATAATGCCTGCATTTGCGATCTCGCTGACAGTCTTGCTGCCGACCCGCTGCAGTTAGAAATCTTGATTTCAATGCTTTGCTGACAATCCCGCTCCTGACCCACCTCAGTTAGAAATCTTCTGTGGCCATCACGCTGTTTCACATATCTTCCAAGCTGTCTCAAGGAGTCCCCGTTTGCTCCTGCTGCAGTTCGCTTAGCATGTGTCAGTTTCAACTGTAATTTATCACTGTAAGTAGATAAGTCTAAAAATGAAAGCTTCTCCTGCCTTGTTTGTTGGGCAATGGATTTCAACATACTGTCATTTTAGACAATTCTGAAGCAGTTTACTGTGTCAATTAAAAGGGACTATTTTTCCTTGCGTAGGGACACTGTTCAAATAAAGCTATATTTTAATGTAAATACAATATTTTCTGAATCTTTTTTTAATTTCTAATAAAAGTTCTCCATTTTATAAGTGCAGTAAGACACTCCGGGGTATGTGTTGAACATATATTACCGTCGGCTGTGGCTGAAGTCACTTAGCTGGTGGCCTCGTGACTTACTACTCCCTAGCCGTGCGGTAATATACGTTCAACACATACCCCATCATGTCTTATTGTTTACATATTTTAGACTGAGCTGCGGTCTTGTGCACTTTCTATAAAGAAGTGGACACAATGTTGCTTATACTGTATAATAATGCTAAGCCAAGTGCAGTACAAATACATGGTGTAGTACTTTCCATTTTGCTTGCTGCCTGCTTAGACAGAATGTTGTCAGAATGTTTAAAGAAGAACAAAGTACTCCACCTGTTCTCATCCTGCCTTTTAGCCCTTTATCACCCAAACATGTTATGCTGGCATTTAGCATGTGGGAAAGCAACACAATGTGGGACATATACTGGTATTCTTATAAAAAAGAAAAAGCTCTTAGAATTTAGAAAGAAAAACAGAAGGGATTCTGCTACACATGAGGGCTTCTGTCAACAGAATATTATATTACTATATATTGTATCAGTTTTGATTCTAAAGAGAAGGCAAGAAAAATTTTGAGAAACAGAACATATGTTTACCCTTGAAAAATTACTCTAAAGAGATGCCAAGACAACACTTGAGAAACAGAATATGTTTACCCTTTAGAAACACCTGCAGATGACACGTACCTTTAAAAGTTAGACATAAATCTTCCCGCAAGCACACACGCTCCATCGGGAGCAGAAACAGCTGACAGAGACCTGAACAGGCCTCTGTACACCCCCCCACAGCAGAAATCCTCCTGCAAGCACACACGCTCCATCGGGAGCAGGAACAGCCGACAGAGACCTGAATAGGTAAACATCTATCTCCTTCCTGGCTTGTTTCACGAGGGATGAATTATTTCTATCCCCACACAGCTGCGGATTGTTTTTGCCACACTGGATGATACACTCTGCATCGTGGAATCCAGCATGAGCATCGGGACACTTTATGGGCTCTAATCTGGCCAGTTTCTGAACAGTGTATGGACTCTCACTGCGCTGCTGCTTAGCGACTGTCTCTAGTTCCTGTTTTATGGGGGTTGGGGCTTGTAACTGTTACAGTTTGGGGATCTAGGATGTTGAGGAATGCTATAATTTGTAACTAGTCTGTCCCCTACCTGCTAGGTCACCATTTCAGTCAGGACTGTCTCACGCATGCGCATTGCAGGCCATATCCCGATTCCCAGTCTATGTCTGTGCGCAGTATGGTTCTCTCTAGGCCCCTAGCCTCCCGCTGCATATTAAGTAATCTGCTTTGTTCTTCCCCCCCTTATAGGCCTCTGTACACCCCCCCCCCAGCAGAAATCCTCCCACAAGCACACATGCTCCATCAGGAGCAGGAACAGCCGACAGAGACCTTTCTTGGTCCACTACCCCCACCGTTCCTCCGCACCCCCCTCCACATACCCTCCCTGCCTTTAGCAGTGCCTGGTGTGGCCACTAGGGTCGCTATTTCCACCCCCTTTTTAGCTCCATTGCCAGTCCCTCCCAACCCTTCTCTTAACCCAACCAACCTCTCCCTGGCTCCAAACCCCCCGGGCTTCAACCTTGTACCTCTCTGACTGGAGGTGGTGACACTACCACTACCTCATAGCAGCAGCCACCCTCACTGAAGGGCCACTTCTCCCCCTATACTCCCGGTAGCATATAACAATGGGCGTTCCAGGTTGCTTACATTCTTCATACTGGCCCTGCCCTTGCCCAGCCCAGTGCCACCTCCCACCGGCCTGTGCCCCACCCCAGTCACCCCCTAGCAGCCACCCCCCCCCCATGATGGACCAACACACAACTCCACAGCACATGCTTTCTGGGACAATATGAAGGAACTCAATGGGAAAGCTCGCTCCCCCACCATCCCAGATCTCTATCAACAACGTTATTACCACTGCCCCCCCATTGCCAATTGTCTCAATACGGCTTTCACTGACCTAAGCTCAGTCCTCCCTAGCCACTTCTTTGTCCCAATCCCAGTTTCGACCCCCCACCCTGAACCGCCCTCCTTTTCACCTTTGCACCGTAACTCCACTGTGAGACCAGGCCTCACCTGCTAAAAGCCCTCTCCAGCTGCAACCCTATCTCTGACCCCACTGACTCCAGGATCCTCTGCCTAGTACTGGATTTCTTGTTAGCCCCTCTCACTGACCTGTTAAACTCTTTGTCTCAGTCACTTTCCAAGTGTCTGAAAAACAGTTGAGATAACCCCAATCCATAAGTGTGGCGATCATACAGCACCTAACAATTACAGGCCAATCTCCATCCTCCCTCCACTCTCTAAAGTGAAAAAATCATGTCTATCCAACTCACGAAGTACCTGGCCAAATATGGCTTACTGTGTCCTGAACAACACGGTTTCTGCCCTGGACACAGCACAACATCGGCCCTCCTACAATTCTCACAGCACCTCCATTCCACCCTAGACTCTGGGAACCTAGAACCCGGGGCAGTGTTATTCGACCTCTCCAAGGCCTCTGACACCGTGTGTCACCCCCTCCTACTCAACTCCCTTTACCAACTGGGCTTGATACCTGGCCCTCTTTCCTGGTTTCTCCAGCTATCTCCAAGCCAGATCCCAACGGGTCAAGATAAATGGCACACTGTCTACCGCCCTACCTGTTCCCTCCGGTGTCCCCCAGGGCTCCATCCTGGGTCCCACACTGTTCAGTCTCTTTCTCAACACCCTTCCCAGCTCCTGTCTGGGCCGTATGCTCCTCTATGCGATGACACCTCCCTCCCACCCGATCCCCCACCCTCCAGGACACCCTTCAACATACGTTCAACCAAGCTGAAAAATGGTTTCTAGACCACTGTCTGGTCTTGAACCTCAAAAAAACGAAAACTATGCTCTTTTCCCACCGCCAAAACAAAGCCAAAAACACCACCCCTCCTCATCCTCCCCAGCAACCTATACCCCCTTGAACAGGTATCAACTTACAAATACCTGGGCATCACTTTCAACTCGGCTCTCCCCTTCCACACCCACCTCAATACCTTGTCCTCCACCATAAACTCTTACATAGGACTCCTTTATCGCCATAGAGACTGCCTTCCCCAAAACACCCTCAGGCTGGCCATCACCTCCTCCATCCTATCACTTGTTGACTACGGTCTTCCCATCTATGCTGTGGTTGACAACACCGCCCTAATCAAAGTCCACACCTCAATCAATAAGGCTTGCAGGCTCCTGACTGTCACCCCTAGCCGAACTCACACCTGCCAGCTCTACTCCTCCTCTAACTACTTACCTTTGATGAGCGCCTCCACTACCAAACCTGTATACTGGCCAAAAAATTCCTTCTAGGGCTCTCCCCACCAGGGGTTACTGCTCTCATGCAACTAGCTTCCCATTCGGTCCCTACACGAAACTCGGCCAAGACCACCTTCCAGGTGCCCAGAACCAGGACCTCTCTTGCACAAAGGTCCTACCACTACAGAGCCACCTCTTGGTTCAACTCCCTCCAGCCCCATATCTCTAACATCTCCAAAACTGGTCCACTCAAAGTCACCCTCTGTAACCATCTATTTGATTCCCGCATCTGTAATTGCCCAACAGCCCCTGTGAAAAGGCTTCTGCCCCTGTCTGACAATGTCCTCTGGACTGCCTCCCCCTACCTTCCCCTCTATCTCTTGCCCACCTCCTCCCCACCCACCCCCCTAGGTATCCTCCCAGGAATTTCCAATCCTGCATCTTATTATTATGCAACTCTTACTCACTGTAACCACTTGTATGCAAACACCTCTACTCAGTCGCCAACCTCTCTACTTTGACATGTTCTGTGTTTCTTGTTCTGCACCTGTATTGTCTCCACTGTTGTACTTCACTGTCAATTGTTGTCCACCCTCCCTGCAGCGAGGTGCCTTTGTAAATGAGTCTTTAACTCAAAGGTTGTAAATCCAAATTCTAAATAAATAAATAAATAAAAATAAGGAGGCCAAGGAGGGTCTAGAAGCCAGGATAGCAGTAGGAGTCAAGGAAAACAGCAAAGCCTTCTTTTAGCACATAAATGGAAGGAGGAAGTGAAGAAGGGGATTGGGATCCTGAAAACAGGACCTATGGGGTGGAACCTATTAAGAGTCAAGGACATGGGCTGAGATGCTGAATATTTTGCTTTAGTGTTCAACACTGGGCCCTGGGGGTGTTCATTTGGAGGCCCGTGGCATCAGGAGTTGACATTATACAATCTGCAGTAACTATAACTGCCCAGGTAGCTTAATACCTGGTAAATGTCAAGCAAGGTAAGTCCCAAGTGCAGATGGGGTACATCCCAAGATCATAATGGAGCCATAAAAGTGACTGGCAGACCACACGTAGTAATCTTTCAGAAGTCTGCCCATACAGAAATTGTGCCAGAGGACTAGAAAGTGGCCAGAGTGGTCCCTATATTCAAGAAGTGGCATGGTCAGACACAGTAGCTACAGGGTGGTCAGCTTGACATCAGTTTTGGGCAATGTCTTGGAATCCATTATCAAGGACATAACAATGGAGCACTTGCTGGTGGCTAGCTCAATGGCAGTGTTACCACTTGCCATCCTGATGATCTGTGTTCACACCCTGAGGGCAAAATGTATGGTACTGATTGGTGAGGCTGTGTTCCAGCACATGCCTTGGATGCCTTGGATGCCTGTTGCCTTGGTGGGAGGTCACCTCCTTGTGCTTCATAGTCACACCTTGGTGGTCTAGGGGGAGAAGTGTCATGTGGAAAGAGCGGTCCTTTGTGGAGCAGCCTCAAGTTGGCACACACTGATTAGCCTAGTGTGTGATACAGATTCATCACACCCTTAGAGTGGGGCCAACTAGGGTACTCTGAAGAAGCGGTTGGGGCTCATCCACCTTTCCAATGACTGGGAACTGGTGGAATGCCAAGTCGCTGGGTGGGAGGGATAAGCGATGAGGTTATGGGGTACAAAAAGGAGGATAGTCTCAGGACAGATTAAGTCCCCTGGACCTAACACACCCTCTTGGGCCACCAGGCCTACCTCCTCACCTACTCCTCAGTCTTTTCTCATGTCTAGTTGAGCGAAGTATGTCCTGCCCTCAGAGGCTTGGTCCCACTTCAAGGTCCTGCATGAGTGGGACAAGCCTCAGGTTACTGGTTTGGACACAGTTAGGACACAGCAAAAGCAGAAAAGGAGTGTCAATCACCAGGGGTAAAACTGTGGGAAAGGGGCACTGTGGGAGATGGGAGGATCCCAGTTTTAGTCCAGGAATGCTTGAAACAGTGTATTGAAAAAGGACATCTAAAGCACTTGATAGATGCTTAGGTTTTCAACCCCTCTTTGAATGGTTTTGTAAGAGGGAAATCATGCCAAAGCAACCTAATCACCTTCTTGAAAGGGTGACTAGGGAGGTGGACAGAAGCAGGGCTGTACACGGAGTCTTTCTGGACTTCAGCAAGACTTTTGACAGTGTGGCATATTACAAGCTTTTGGGCAAAGCCCACCAGTGTGTTATACACAAGGAGGATTACTAACCAGGTTGTGGACAAAAAGCAGCTGGTTTTGGTGAAAGGGCACTTCTGCAAGTGGAGAGGATTCTCAGCAGCAGCATCCATTAGGGATCAATCTTGGGGAAATTGCTGTTTAACAATTTTGTCAGTTATCTGGAAGCTGGGGCCTCCAGCAGCCTGCTTAAGTTTGCTGATGAAACTAAGTTTGCTAGGGTGGCAATCTAAATTTCAGGAAACATAGAAACTGACGGCAGATAAGTACAGCTAGGCCCATCCAGTCTGACCATGTCCCCTGCCTACTGTAAAAGCCACAGCCCCTACTTGATCTCTGGCTTTACCCCCTTGTTCCTATTGCTAGGGTTCTCCTATGTCTGTCCCATGCAGGTTTGAATTCCCACACTGAGTTTGCCCCCAACACCTATGCTGGGAGTCTATTCCATGCATCCACCACTCTTTCTGTGAAGTAATATTTCCTCATACTACCCCTCAGTCTGCCCCCTTCCAACCTCATGTCATGCCCCCTTGTTCCTGGACATCTCCTTTTCTGAAAGGTGCTAGCCTCTGGTATCCTATTTATGCCTTTTAGATATTTGTACTGTAGATTTCTATCATATCTCTCTCATCTCTTCTCTCCTCCATGATATATATACTGAGGTTTCCAAGTCTCTCCTCATATGACTTTTGGTGCAGACCCTGCACCATCTTTGTTGCCCTTCTTTGAACTGCCTCCACCCAGCCTGTGTCCTTATGGAGATGCAGCCTCCAGAACTGGACACAGTATTCCAAATTAGGCCTCACCAATTATCTGTACAGTGGCATCACCACCTCCTTTCTTCTGCTGGTGATACCGCTCCCTATGCACCCCAGCATCCCACTGGCTCTACCCACAGCCATGTCACATTGCTTGGCGACCTTTAGGTCATCAGTTATGATTACCCCCAAATCCCTTTCCTTTTTGGTGACCATCAGTATTTCCAACCCCCCTTCAATCATGTAATTCTTCCCTTGGGTCTTGAGCCCCAAATGCATGATTTTGCACTTTTTCGCATTGAATCTCAGCTGTCACACTCTGGACCATTCCTCCAGTTTATCTAGGTCCCTCCTCATTTTTTTCCACTCCTCCCAGCGTGAATACCCTGTTGCAGAGCTTAGTGTCATCCAAAGAGAGGCACACCTTCCCTTCCAGCCCCTCTGCAATGTCACTTAGGAAGATATTAAACAGGACTGGTCCCAGGACCAATCCCTCTGGCACCCTGCTGGTCACCCTCCTTTCCTCAGATTGAGCTTCATTTACCACCACCCTCTGTCTTCTATCACTCAACCAGTTCCTAACCCAGTTTACCACCTTGCAACCCACTCCCAGGCTGCCCAACTTGTTCAGCAGTCTTCTATGTGGAATGGAATCAAAGGCCTTACTAAAATCAAGGTAGGCCAGATCCACTGCTCCCCCTGATCCACTACCCTAGTCTCCCAGTCAAATAAATCAATTAGATTTGTTTGACACAACCTTCCCGCTGTGAATCCATGCTGTTTCGGATCCTGTACTCCACTGGATTCAAGGGAATTCCACAATCCTTTCTTTAAGTAGTGATTCCATAATTTTTCCCACTATTGAGGTGAGGCTGACTGGTCTGTAGTTTCCATGCTCCTCCATACTTCCACTTTTGTGAAGAGGGACTACATATGCCCCACTCCAGTCCTCCGGAACCACTACCATATCGAATGACTCATTGAACAGGGCTGCCAGTGGTGCTGCCAGCATGTCCCATACTTCCCTTAATAGTCTAGGATGTATCCCATCCGGTCCCATTGCCTTGTCCACTTTAAGTTTTGTTAGTTGTTTTAGGACTCTCTCTTCCGTAAATGGACTGGTGTCCACCTCTCTCCCATATTTGTTTATGTTGCCTAACTGTGGCCCCTCACTGTTTCCTTCTTCTGTGAACACAGAACAAAAATATCTGTTCGGTAATTGTGCTTTTTCCGGGTCCCCTTCCACGTAATCCTCCTTCTTCCCTTTTTAGTCATACTATCTCACCCCTGGTTTTTCTGCTTTCACTAATGTACATATAAAACATCTTGTCCCCTTTTCTTACTTCCTCTGTTTTTTTCTCTATTTGTGCTTTTGCTCTCCTGACTGCTTTCCCTGCCTCCCTCTGGTTATCCAGGTACACTGCCCTGTCTTCCTCCTACTGTGTTTCCTTGTATTTCCTGAAAGCCATCTTTTTTGCCCTTACCACCCCAGCCACTTCCTTTGAGAACCATAGTGGCTTTCTTTTCCTTTTGTCCTTGTTTACTTGCCTAATGCAAAGGTTTGTCGCCTCCACTATGGCTCTTTTCAGATGGGCCCACTGCTCCTCCAATCCACTGCATTTGTCTCTCCCTACCAGGGCATGCCTGAGACATGTCCCCATCTTAGTAAAGTCTGCCCATCCTTGCATTTGTGTAGCTTGACTCTGCCACTGTACTCATGCTGTACCACACTGTTCGATGATCACTGGATCCCAGGTGTCCACCCACCCTGACTGCTTCAGTTCTACCCCCAATGGTGAGTGCAAGGTCCCAAACTGCACCCTCCCTGGTGTGCTCTAGCACTAGCTGCCTGAGGCCTGCCCCTTGCAGAGAATGCAGGAAGGCCCTGCTCCTGGCTGAAGCAGCAGCAGGAATGCTCCAACCCACATCTGGCAGGTTGAAATCACTTACCAGCAGCACCGCCCCTTTAGCTGCCATCGTGTGGATAGATTCCACTAGAACCTTGACCCCCTCCTCCCCTGTGCTGGAGGTCTGAATATCACGCCCGTGCTACTTTACAAGGCCGTGATAAGGCCCCATCTGGAGCAGTGTGTGCAATTCTGGGCTTCTCAATATATTTATTTTTTTCATAATTCAGATTTACAACCTTTGAGTCAAAGACTCATTTACAAAGGCACCTTGTCGCAGGGAGGGTAGACAACAACTGATAGTGAAGTACAACATTGGAGAACAATGCATGTGAGATACAAAGAACACAAAGCAATTCCAATAATACAATGGTGTACAGAGGCTTGCAATTAGTTACAATTTAATCTATCATTCATATAAATATTAAGGTATGCACTAGAGGTTCTAGTATAAAACATCTTGTTCTAAAAAAGTATAAAAGTCTTGTTCTGAAAAGCTCATTGAGGCCGTCAAGAGGGTACAACACAGGGCCACCAAAATGATCAGGAGTATGGGGGACAAAAGCTATAAGGAGAGACTGCAGACTATTACTATGTTCACTTTAGACAATACCACACTGCTGTGCACTCACTGATGCCCAGGGCAGCCATCAAAGCAAAAACTGGCAAGGGAAACAGAAAAAGGGTACATACTGTACATGTACTGGCTAGAATACTGGTGTAAACATAATTTACTGTAATGCAAAATACAAACAGACACAGGTGCAAAAAGGTTAGGTCATGGTGCTTTGAGGACACTCTGCGCCTCTCCATCAAGAGGTGTGTGGCCGAATACTTCAATCAGCCCAGTTTATACACCTTAAAACTATGGCATACATCTTAGAATCTCAGTAAATAAATCATATATACACTAATAACAGGGCTGATATAGATCAGATATAATAGTAGGGCTCAAACAAGAGGATATAAAGTGCTTAAAAATACAAAGTGCATATTTGTTAAAGTGCTAATATACTAGCAAAAAGTGATTTTATTTAAATACAATATATTAAATTAAATTCAGCATTACTTAAGCCTGACAGCCAGTTCTATCCACCATGGTCTAATGTCCCTGGTTCCTTAACTATACTCCAAATCTAGACAAAACTGGGGAAATGTCCTTCTCCTACACTGCCCCTAAACTCTGGAATTCCATCCTGGCTAAGCTCTGTCTGTGTACCTGCAGCCAAACCTTCAATACAGAATACCACACCCAAACAAGACATCTGTGTATACTTGAACAAAAACCAGAAACAGCACACTCAAAAAGAATCCTTCCAATCACTGCTTAAATAGCAATATAGCCATTTTATTACTAAAAAAGTCAAATCTCAGACATAACATACTGCAAAGTAAACTGCCCCAGCACTTTGGTCTATGACCGTTGTTAGACAGCCTACTTGGCCACAGGCTGCTATAATTTGTCTATTAGGCTGACTGTCAATACCAATTAAGGTAATCTTCCCTGTACTTGATTTTGTCTTACTGATGTACGTTATCCTGAATTTTGCACCATGCCCTCCACATACTGCAGCCTGTGTCTTGTTTCCATTGCTCTGTTTATTTCTCTTTACTACTGCTTGGCAAATGTATGAACCCTATATTCTTGTTATTCCTGATCGCCATTGTGATGACCTGCTATGTTCTATTCTGCCAGGTCATGCCTAGTACACCTACCTGGAAAATAAAAACTAAATAAATAAATAACGTGAATTAATCACAACTGTCAGCATAGCACATAGTAGCGAAACAAATTAGTGACCAGAAATGCTGATTTGCCATTAAAGGCCATCTTCATTAATACATGAATTAATTTTACGGAAATGTCCAAGGTAAAATATCTATCCACAAAAACTCATCAACTACAAATATGATACACACATTATATAAAATTGGGGGGGGGGGGCTATTGTATTTCAAAGTGCTCCCTTATAGAGATTATCAGAGGCAGATATCGAACATAAGGAAAGCAACAATGTATTGAGGCCTCACAGATAGGTATCTCTAAATATGTTAAAAACTAAAAATATACAGTCTGATAACAGTTTTTTCAGAATAATTACTATACCAAAAGTACAAATTACAGTCCAATATATAATGTTCATGCACATATCTTCCTGTACTGTAGACATAGGTCATAAAAATATTACCTGTAAAGAGAACAAAAAAAAGAACAACCAGAAAGGAAATATTATACAAACTTTCTAGCAGATAACATTTGAGGGTAAAAAGGAAGTGTGTGTTTGTGTGTGTGTGTGTGTGGGGGGGGGGGGGGTGCAGAAATTGAAAGAAGGAGGGGAGCAAGTATATACAACAGGTAGGTTAGGACATCATACACATATACATATGCCAAAGAAGGACATTTATAGACCAGAAATTTCAGATAGAAGAAATCATGAATATACTCAGTGATGGAATTACAAGGGGGGCTTGTCAGGGCTCAGCCCCCCTTCCCCAGCTCTGAAGTGGAGCCCTGGTAGTTCATGCGTCAATGCCACTGATTTACAATGGGAAGGGGGGCTCAATTTAAAGATAAGGGCCTTATGGACCCCCTAACTCCCAAAGCTCATACAGTTTAATTCCAACACTGAATATACTGATAAATCCAATTCTCTGTTCAGGCTACGGTGATGGAGGAACTTGAGAATGAAAATCCACCTAAAATCGTATTGCTACAATCGTTGGATTCTGTCACCTCCACTAGGTCTAACTGGGACATGTTCAATAGGACAGACATTCATGACAGTTACATCAGAGATGTACATCTCTGAAGTATATATCTGAGGCAGAATTGTCCCTGCCAGTTCTCATGCCATTGATGTGCTCCTGCAGTCTTTTTTTGATAGGCCTGACTGTGCTTCCCACATACAAAAGGGGAAAGCTGCACATGACGACATACACTAAAATTAGTGCAACAGGAGAAAAACTCCCTAATGTTCACTGAAATTCCCGAGTCATCCACATTCAGTTCTTTACCCGATGGCTCACGGCTATACACAGTGTACCCACCACAGATATGGACGCCAGCTGGCCTAGGCAGTAACCAGGTTTGTCTTGTGCTGAAGTTCTGAACTGAACGGAGTTTGAGAATGTGCCAAATAAAAAATATTCTTCTCTCCAAATAGCTCAGTCTCAAACTCTGCTCAGTTCAGAACTTGTTCGATTTGCAGCCATGTGTTATGCACAGGAGGGTGAGTTTTGCTATTGATTTGGGATTAGTTTAAATCTTTATTTAACTCTGTAACTGATTTTTGTGAGTTTGCTGTGGGTTTGGGATTAGTTTAAATCTTTATTTAGCTCTGTAACTGATTTTTGTGAGTTTACTGTGGGTTTGGGATTACGTTAAATCTTTATTTAACTCTATAACTGATTTTTTGTGAGTTTGTTTGCTTGGGAGCAGCTTTAAAGCTTTCTTTAAACTCTGTAACTGATTTTCAGGACTGTTGCTGGCTGGCTGGGGGAGAAGGGATTCTTTGCCCAGACACAGAGCAGCCAATCAGGTTTGTTTGGAATTCAGTTTGAACCTTTATTTAAATATTCACAGGGCCATTTTGCCTGCTCATTCTGCTTGCTGTGGGGAAATGGAGGAGGGTGAGTTTTGTTGTTGATTCGGGATTAGATAAAATTTTTATTCAACTCTGTAACTGACTTTTTGTGAGTTTGCTGTTGGCTTGGGAGCAGCTTAAAGCTTTCTTTAAACTCTGTAACCGATTTTCAGGACTGTTGCTGGCTGGTTGGGGGGGTTGGTCTTTGCCCAGAGACAAAGCAAACAATCAGGTTTGTTTGGAATTCGGTTTGAACCTCTATTTAAAATATTCACAGGGCAGTTTTGCCTGCTTATTCTGCTTGTTGTGGAGAAACAGAGGAGGGTGAGTTTGGCTATTGATTTGAGATTAGTTTAAATCTTTATGTTTAACTCTGTAACTGATTTTTTGTGAGTTTGGCATTAGCTTAAAACTTTTTTAAATCTGTAACTGATTTTTTTGTGAGTTTTCTGTTGGCTTGGAAGCAGCTTAAAGCTTTCTTTAAACTGTGTAACTGATTTTCAGGACTGTTGCTGGCTGGAGTAAAAGCTCTCTTACCCACCCCCTCCAGCAGCATTTCTTAAATACTGGAAAGTCACTGAGGGTTGGGCTTGAAGGCAGTGAGGGAGCAGCTTGGGGAGCTGCAAACTGCCCATATGAACTAACTCCTAAAACTAACAGGTGGTGAAAAGTTCTGTCACTCAAGGGTTTACTAGTTGTATTTTAGGGTTAAAATGTTTTTTTTATGTAATCTGCAGGTAGGACTGGCAGAGGTTTAGGCAAGAGAGGTCAGTACGCACACTGATGCTCTGAGCAGCACTGGATAGTCAAAGGAAGGCACAGTACATTTTGTGGCTGAGTATAGTGACAGAGATGGGGGCGTGGCATGGGAGGGGAGATGCGGACACCAGGGGGACATAGGAGGAGGAGGGATTGCAGTCAGCAGGATGGAGGTGGTGAGGTCAAGAGGGAAGGGGGCAGGCTTCAGGGCAGCATGAGCAGAAGTAGGAACAAGGGGGACAGGCTAGTAATCTGCAACAGATGTGAGTCAGCAATCATGATGGGCACATTATGGAGGCTACGGGAATGTCCGGTATGTTGAAGGATAAGAGACCTACTGGCAGAGATTCAGTGGATGGAGGTAGAAATAGGGAGGTTGAGGAACATGGTCAGAGAGGGTGGGGTAGGTAGGCACAAGGTGAGGGAGAAGATGCCAATGAGAAATACAGAGCAGGAGTGAGGACACAGCAGGGGATGGGGGTTGGGACTGGGGTCATGCAACAGGTACGAGGTACTGGCAGCTGAAGTAGAAGGAGGCAGTGAGATGCTTTGGAGAGGAGAAGAGGGGGCAAGGGGCCAATGCTGCAGAGGGGGACACTGGTACATTGGGAAGAGAGGGCAATGCCATGGCAACAGCAAGAGGGAGCACCCAGAAGGAAAGGGATATGGTGCATAGGGGATGGAGCAGACCACAGGGGGAGAACGGATGCTTTGGAGAGAGGGTGCAAGTGTGGACTGGAGACTGGACAAGAGGAAAGGAGAAGGAGTAAGAAGAACAGCTCCAGAAATTAAGGGACAGGGAAGGAGCGAGGCTGTGAGAAGGGTGTGTGGGGGGCGGTGCAGCCAGAAGGGGAGTGTGGAAGGGGGAGAGTTATACTGATAGGAGATTCTATTCTGAAATGTATCAGGTTGGGGGGAAGGGTGGAAGACACAGTCAGATTTGGGTAGAACCTGTACTAGGCCTGACAGCAGACAAGGCAGGGCAGGCTCTGAGGAAGTGTGTTAGGGAAGGACGGCAGGAACCTCACGTGGTGGTACATGTGGGCACAAATGACCTGGGGGTGCTGCATGATGGAACTGGTACAGGAGAGGTTTGAGGAACTGGGGAAGCTATGCATGGAAATATGGAGGTCCATGGCATTCTCAGAGGTACCAAGAGCGAGCAGGGCAAAAAAGGAAAGGATAGTGAAGTTCAACTCCTGACTGAGAGACTGGTGCAAAACAAGGGTATGGGTTGGTAGGAGGAATGGGAGATACATGGACTAACAGAGAACTGTACGCAAGGGACGGTTTACACCTGAATGGGGCAGGTGAGGGGGTGTTGAAGAGCAAATTAGAGGATTATATTGTTTCAAGAGGGTATTTACACTAGTAGGAGGGGAGGTGAGTGCACAGCTAGCATGCAGGGTCACCAGGCTGGAGTGCAAAACACGCTTCCCCCCTTGATAACACTGAGGGGGAAGGGACCACTGAGAGGAGGGAGGGCAGACTAAGGAGCCGAGGGGGGGAGGATGGATGGGAATGGGTGGAAAGTGGTCTCCCTAAATGCAAGAAGCCTGGGTAATAAAACAGTGGAGCTTCAGGTGCTCCATGTGGAGGGGAGTGTGGATGTCGCTGTAGTGACCGAAACGTGGGTCACTCAGTACCATGACTGGGATCTGGCAATCCCGGGGTATAAAATTTACAGGAAAGACCAGGGGGGTTGGGTAGCACTCTATGTGAGGGAAGGGATCAGATGTATGAGGGATGAGGGGGAGAAAGGGAGGACAGAGGCACTATGGATTAAGCTTCTGGACTCCAAGAATAGAAAGCTGAGGCTGGTGGTGGTGTACAGACCACCAGTCCAATCAGTGGAACTGGACAGGGAGTTAGCGGAGCAAATAAGGAGGGTGTGTAGAAAGAGGAGTGTGGTGATTGTGGGGGATTTTAATCTGCCAGGGGTAGAGTGGAGCACCCCTGCCACCTCCTGTGCCAGGGAACAGGTGCTCCTGGACATGATCCAGGATGGTCTCCTGACACAGCTGATTAGGGGCCAACACGACTAGGTCACATGCAGGACTTGGTGCTGTCAAATGGGGAGGCAGTGAGAGAAATATGGGTGGAAGACCCACTAGCTGGTAGTGACCACCAAACAGTGTGGTTCACTCTCAAGTTGAGCAGGGAGTCTGGAGGCACAGCAACAAAGGTGGTGGATTTTAGGAGGGCGGACTATGGTAGGATGAAAGAAATACTGCAAGGGAGACTTCAGTTTATTAGGTCAGAGGTGGATGCACAGCAAAAGTGGGAAATTATTAAAACTGGACTAACAGAGGCAGCAGAAGCTTGCACCAGAACAAACAGCAAGAACTGCTGAGCCAGGAAACCATGCTGGCTGAAAAGAGAAATGTTGGAGGGGGTGAGGGCAAAGAGAGCTGCATACCAGAAGTTCAGGAGAATGAGACAGGAAGAGGACAGGGAGGCTTATGTGAGTTGGTCCAAGGAGGTGACCAAGCGAATTAGAGTAGCCAAGGCCTCCAGGGAGCCACGGTTAGCGCAGGGCATCAAGGGAGGGGAGAAGAACTTTTTTAGATATGTCAGGGAAAAGAGGAAGTGCAGAGACAATATAGTGAAGATAAAGTGGGGAGGGGAGTGGGTGGAAAAGGGGGAGGAACAAGCAGAAGTACTAAATGAATACTTTTGCTCCGTTTTCATAAAGGAGAAGGATGGTCCACTACCATCATGGACTGGGAGGATGGGGGTGGGAGGGGAGGAGATGACAGGCGGAATGATCAAGGGGAACAGAATACTAGAGGGCCTAAGAGCATTAAGGGTGGACAAGGCACCAGACCCTCATGGAATCCACCACAGGGTGCTGAGGGAGATGGCAGAGGTGTTGGCCGAGCCGCTGGCAGACCTGTTCAGCACCTCCCTGGACACAGGATAGGTGCCTCAGGACTGGAGGGTGGCCCATGTGGTGCCCACACACAAGAGTGACCCTAGGGACGAGCCAGGAGATGATCGGCCTGTCAGTCTCACTTCCATAGTGGGTAAACGTATGGAGACGATACTGAAAAAGAGGTTGGTGTCGTTCCTTGATGGTAATGACCTCCAAGATGGGCGGTAGCACGGGTTCATCTTAGGGAGGTCTTGTTAGACCAATCTAATAGAATATTGACTGGGTAACAAGAGAGCTGGATATGGGTCATGCTGTAGATGTCCTGTATTTGGACTTCAGCAAGGCCTTTGATTCAGTGCCTCATGGGAGGCCGGGGGGGGGGACTTGACTGCTGCGGGGTGGGGACAAAGCTGACAAACTGGATAAGGAACTGGCTGCAGGGGAGGCTGCAACAGGTGGTGGTGGGGCTCTCCTCACCTAGACCAGAGACGAGCAGTGTGACACAGGGCTCGGTGCTGGGTCCGGTGCTGTTTGGGCTCTTTATCCCAGATATTGTACATGGAGTTGGAAGCAGGGTTAGTCTGTTCACAGATGATGCCAAAATGGGGGCAGCAGTGGGCAAAGAGGATGGATGGAAACGACTACAAGAGGACCTAACCAAACTGGAGGTATGGTCAGAGAAGTGGCAGCTGGGATTCAGTGTGAAAAAGTTCAAGGTTATGCACTTCAGGGCAAAGAACCGAAGGATGGACTACTGGTTGGGAGGGGGTGATGCTGCGGATCACTGAGGAAGAGAAGGACCTAGGGGTGTTGGTAACAGGGAGCATGAACAACTCTGCCCAATGCAGGAAAGCAGCAGCTAAGGTGAACAGGATGCTGGGCTGTATAGCAAGGGGTTTCTCATCCAGGCATAGGGAGGGGATCCTGCCCCTCTACAGATCTTTGGTCAGGCCGCACTTGGAGTACTGTGTGCAGTACTGGCGGCCATATCTGAAGAGGAATATTAATTTACTGGAAGGTGTGCAACGGAGGGCAACAAAAATGTTACAGGGGATGGATGGCAAGGCCTACGAGGACAGGCTGAATGAGCTGAATATGAACACGCTGGAGGAGAGGAGGGATGGGAGGATACAATTGAAACGTTTAAGTATTTGAGGGGGATAAACAAAGCAAGCAGTGAAGGGGTGTTTACACTGAGGAAGGGTAGGGACACAAGCTGGCACAAACTAAGACTGGAGGGTGGAAGATTTTGGAGGGAGATGGGGAGGCACTACTTCACGGAGAGGTCGGTGTATCATGTAAGACAGGAAGTTTTTAGAGGGTATGGGACAGAACACGAGGGAGGGGCTAAGTGGAGGGGCTGAGGCCAACATGGGAATGGCACATGGGGAGGAGGTTGAAGCAGCTGCAATCTAGGGAGCTAGCTGCACACTCAGGCAGACATTGATAGACCAGGTGGTCTGTTTCTGCTGGCAGTTTTGTATGTTCATACAGCTCCCTTGCTAAGAAGTGCAAGGTAATGCGCCTGGGAAACAAAAACCCAGGGGAAGAGTACACAATGGGGGGTGAGATACTAACAACAACAAAAATGGAAAGGGACCTGGGGGTAGTCATATCAGATGACCTAAAGGTGGGCAAGCAATGTGAGAGGGCAGCAAGGAGGGCTGGGGAATACTGGGATGCATGGGAGAGGCATCACCAGCAGAAAACAAGAAGTTATTATCCTATGTACAGACAGCTGGTGAGACCACATCTGGAGTACTGCATGCAGTTCTGGAGACCCAATCTCCATAAAGACATAGACAGGATGGAAGCTGTCAGAGGAGGGCAACTAAAATGGTGCAGGGTCTGCACGGAGACATATGAAGAGAGACTTAAGCAGCTTAATATGTATAGCCTCGAGAAAGGAGGAGAGGGGACATGATAGAAGCTTTCAAGTACCTCAAGGGAATCAACAAAGTCAAGAGGGTAGCATCTTTCAAAAAATAGGTGTGCAAGAACAAGGGGCACAATTTGAAGATAGAAGGGCGGCTCAGAGGTAATTTAAGGAGTATTTTTCACAGAGATGGTTGTGGATGTATGGAGCGGCCTTCCAGAGGAGGTCGTGGAGTCAAAACAGTGGTGGAATTCAAGCATGCATGGGACAGTCATAAGGCAATTCTAGGGGCTGGGGGTAGGAAGAAGTAGGCTGCTGGTTAACTAGGATCTGCAGCTTACCCATCAGGTAGGGAAATGGGCAGACTGGGTGGGCCAAGTGGTCCTTATCTGCCGTCAAATTCTATGTTTCTATGTTTCCCTTCCAGCCTCACTACTTTCTTTCCGTGCAGTGATCCCTACCTGGCCATTCCTTTGGGTTATCTATAACTACCAATATAACTATGACTTTAGATTCCTATCAATCTACAGCTATCAATATATCTATAACCTTGTTTCCTATTCATCTGCTCCCCTCCTAGCCTCACTACCTTTCCACCTCTGCTGTTACTCCCTATTCACACCTTCCTTTCGGGCTAAATGGTACCATCATCATGAATTTAAGGTGTTATCCTAATGTTATGCACTTGACCTGTCCAGTGTGACCTCTGTAAACAATTCTACTCATATGCTGCACTTAATATGTTATTTCTGTTGTTTGCTGTTCACCGCTGCCAATACTGTTGTAATAATGTTTGCTGTTGTATGTATGTATGTATGTATGCAGGGCTTCAGATAAGGGTATTTTGGACATATTGTAAGTCCAGAAATTTGTCCAAAAATAGACTGCCTGGAGTAATTTACGTCTGTATAAACATCTAGGTTAAAGGACAGACGTCCGTTTTTTTCTGTTGTGGACGTCATTTCAGCATTTACCAGTCCTGTTTCATTGAACTAAGCTGACTCCAGACTGATTAACTGCTGTGTGTGCGTGTGGGGGGGGCCTTATTATCAGCGTGGGTTGCCTCAGCACAGTGAGTAAGAGAAACAAAAATTCAACTGAACAACTACAGTACCAGCCCCTTTTTCACTGTGAGCTTACCAGCAGGGTCTGCACAGCAGCTTTGTTTGTGTTAACTGGATGAAACATAAATCCTCCTGACTTTTTTGGTCTCTTGCGTCCTTACCCCTGCCCCCTCTCCTGACCTCTATGCTGTTCATCATCTGACTGCAAAGTAAAGCAAACCCCATAAAGCAGACAGCTCCTCTTACACATGCCAAATAACTCAAATAGCACCTAGACTGTAAGACACAATCCACGTCGCGCAGACACATTTGGGAGATGGTGGTAATTATATACTATCCCTTCAGTGCCTTTATTAGATTAAATCTCACTGTATAAATTGCAGAAGATGAATGGCATAGCAGTTAAGTATAAGTCCAATATTACAGAATCCCAGAAGAGCTGTGGACAAAACCAGGTATGAGGACTCCCTGTACAGCTTACTTCAAGACAATTCCCAAACTGCTTAAAGTGCTTTGCCATTTTGCATTTTAACACTTAGCTGCAATATCAGATATAACGACAGGAGGATTCCTAGTTATTATGTCCTGGTGCAGATCCAGTGTGTCCCCCTACCCCATGTGCTGCTTGTCTACCTCTATTACTAATGTGCTGTCATAGCTGCAAGGTCATTCTTTGCAAAGAACAGATGTGCTCAGCTCTGAGGTTCTCTTCTTCTTTAATCTGTTTGTGAAAAAGTAGTTACATTTTCCTGCGGGGTAAAATCTTGAGGGCAATAATACTACAGCGGGCTTCCAGATGTGGCATCAAAGGTCACTGAAATCCACCCAGCTGAAGTACACTAGATCCAGGACCAGTTGGCTGAAGGTGCCGTGGTAAAGCCTTGCTAGACAAGACAGCAGTGCCAAAATGCCTAATACAGGGGTAGGAGGGGCTTACATTTACTCTGCATTTTTTCATGATGAACATTTGCCACTTTGATTGTTAAATCAAATATGCTGCCATTCCCATTCCTGCTGTCTATGGTTTTCTTAGGTAAACATATGCAAACACTGTGGTGGAAGACAGTAGACTGTTATTGATGTAGCAGTGCCAGAGGAACAAGATTAAAACATATTTATTTATTTTTTTAAATGTTGGGTACTACTTGATAGACTCTGTGTTACGACGACAGTTTAACAGTTGATGGACCTAACCTTTGCTGTTATTATTCATCTCTGAAGTCTGCATATGAAGCAAATTCAAGTAAGATGTAAGAAGAGATGGAGAAAAAAAACAAACACATGAGGTTTTGGGAATGCTCTGGCTCTTTTCTGGAATACGAATCTACTCAAGTCAGTCTGCCACGAAAGCGTGGCAAATAGAGTTGCAGCCAGTTTTCACATAACTGTCTGCATGCTTAATCATGCAGCACCACTTTGGTGGGGGATACAAGACCACTGAAAACCAGGTCCAGTGGATCCACTGTGTGTTGGGATGGGAAAGGACTTTTCTCTGTTTGTACCCTAGCATTCCAGGACCCTATCATTCTCGTCACTCTCCTCGGAATCCTTTGATGTGTGCTGGTGGTACTGGTAAATCCTAATACTGGTGATAGTTAGCTACTGCTAGCTTGCAGGACAGACAGACAGAAAGACAGGCAAGCAGGCAGAATGACAGACAATGCTGCATCATCAAAGTCAGCTGCTGTCTTGCAGTTTTGGTTTCAGAATAAGTGCAGAATGAATGTTGTTGGTTAGTACGTTGGGGATAAGAGAGAAAATAGTGAGGAAAATACATTTTGGCACAACAGGACCTGTGGATGTCTGTCGACAACTCATTTGTCAGTCAGTATAACTCAACTGGCAGCACACCTGCCTCTTGGCCAGATGGTTATCGGTTCCAGTCCCACATCGAGACTTGGGCTCATACCAAAAAACACTGGCACCTTAATGAAGCACTACTGTGTGTGTGCGTGTGTGTGGAGGGGCTGCTGTACTGTTAAGGTGTGCCATCATTCAGATGAGAAGTTAAACTGAGGTCCCTTCTGCCCATCTCTGGTGCTGTCCTGGTCGGTGTGCAGGAGAAAGTAAAGAACCCAAGGCACTTTTAGTAAGGGTAGAGGATTTTCCCTGATGTCCTGGCTAATAATCCCCTTCCCTTAAAATCTGTTCGGGCAGTTAAGAAATGTATTTCTGTGAATGTGGCGTGGATGGGGTACAATGAGGCATTCAGAAGGCCTATGACTTCAAAAAATATAGGACCTGGAGTATTTCGACTTCCAAAATTTGTGAACTGGAATTATTTTGCCTTCCAAAAATTGACAGCTGGAAGTATTTTGACTCCAGTAAAAACTGAAATGACTTCCAAATTTCAACCCATGGAAGTATTTAACTTCCACCAAAAAAAATTATCTGAAGCCCTGCATGTATGTATTTCCACTACCCTTTCTCCCAGGACGCACCATGAGATGAGCAACTTGTTGTTCAGTATGCCTTTCCTGGTGAAACGTTTCAATAAATAAACAAATAAATAAATGACAGCTATCACATTCATGAGGTGCTGTGAAGAAATGGCTAGGTTGAAACTCTGGAGTCAAAATATTCAAAATTACCAAAGTTACGGGCCTGTATTTGCAAATTTCAACATAGGCTCACAACCTTGCTTTTTAATATTTTTACCCCAAATTTTCAACATAACCTTTTTAATACCCCACCTTATGAACAATAGTAGAGAAAAGTTTCAACTCCTGTCTGAAAGGTGATTTTGCACAGCGACTGCGAAATCACCTTTCGGGACAGATTTGCCTAATTTCACTGCATTGTTCGTGAGATGGGGGTCCCAAAAAACGTATGTTGAAAATCTGGAGCAAAAATATTCAAAATGACCAAGTTATGCCACTAAGTTCAAAACCCCACTGAAATACATTGAACTGCACACCTGATTGCCTCAGTTCGTGGTCTGGCATTGAAGAGAGAAGATGTGTCTGCTGTCCAGACAGGATTATGGCATTCAAACCCAAGTGGGTAAGTAAGGGCTTGGGGGTGGGGTGGGGGGTGAGTGGCAGGGTCAGGTGGGGGGGAACTAATGGCACTGACAGCAACAGACATTGATGGACAGTTTTCTTTTTTAAAGGGGTATGTTAAAATAAAAAGCTACAAGGGTAGGTTTTCTTTATTTTAGGTGGTGGGTGACACTGGGGGATTGGGCACCCCCAATGTTGGTGTTATGTTTGTGGGTGGGGTGTGGGGTGGTGGGTGCTGAGTGGGAGGCTTGGGTTGGGGACTGTGGCAGCAACAGACATCGATTTACGGTTTTCTTTTTTACTATGAGGGACAGTTTTCTTTATTTCAGGTGGTGACACTGGGGGATTGGGCACGCCTAGTGTCAGTGTTATGTTTGTTGGGGGGTGCTAAAAAGGAGGGTTGGGTGGGGGGACAGGTACATCTTATAAGGACTGGCTCAGATACTGAACATGAATTCACTGGTGACAAGAAAGGAGAAGGGAGACGTAAGAGTTCAGGATAGCATGTGCTCACTGGTGCAGGATCAGGGGTGCCGCAGACAAGGAGCAGCTCTCTTCAAACAGGTACACTTATGGACAAGACTTCAGCAGCACTCCAGAGAGGGAACAGCACTGCCACCAATGACGAAACAACACATCCAAATTTTCTACTGCTAGAATTTATTCAAAGGTAACAAGTGCATAAATGTGAAGACACAGACCCGCTACACAGTGGGTGTCTTGGCGCTTTGCTCAGGTAGAGCTTCATAGCAGGGGCATTGACAGACATCAATGACGGTTTTGTTTGTTACAGGGTACATATAAAAAACAAGACAACTACAAGGGACAGTTTTCTTTATTTCAGCTGGCGACATGGGATTGGGCACCTCCAGTATTGGTGTTATGTTTGTGGGAGGGGGTTGTGAGGTGGTCGGTGCCGAGTGGGAGGGTCGGTGGGGGAACTGTAATAGCTACAGCAATAGACATCAATGGACAGTCTTCTTTTGTAATTCAACCTCAGCAGACTGATTATGACAGATCAGCTGTGCTTGCTGGGGTGGCATAGATCAAAGGAAAGAGCTGACCTATGATTGCTTTGGCTCTTTCCTTGACCAGCCTGGCTGATGATTGGTCTGACACTGATGAGCCCTTGCAGACCACTTTGCAGTGGACTGACAGTGTCACATCCCTCAAAAGTCACTCTCTTAAAATGTTCACTGCACGGGCACGCACAGTGAACATAAATTCAGAGAAGCAGTAGCACTCACCTGCCTAAAGCTGGCATTTTGCACAATGACATGCACTTTTTAAAGGCCTCGAAAAGGCATACGTCATTGTACAAAACATCGGCCTTAAATGGATGAATGCTGCTGCTACTCCGTTTTTATGATGTTTGTGAAATTAGCTTTTTAACCTAACTTAGTTCTGGGTTATTTCTATTCAGTGAGTTGCAGCATGACTTTGCTTTACAATTACCATCCCCCCTTATACTGATATCACATTTGTAGTTGATGAGTTTGGTGTGTAGATATTTTACCTTAGGCATTTCAGTAAAATTAATCTGTATATCAATGGAGATCGCCTTTAGTGGCGAATCAGCATTTCTGGGCACTTGTCCTATAACTTGTCTTGGTACTATCTGACCTATTCACACAATCTGTACTATGTTGTCTGTTGTGGTTTATTCATGTTTTTTTTTATTTAATAGATTGTATTTAAATAGGATCACTTTTTTCTTGTACATTAGCACTTTAACAAATATGCACTCTGTGGCCCAGATATTCAAACTGAGCCAGGCTGTGGCGCAAGCTTGGGCGCAGCGCAACTTGGCTGCGCAGGGGTGTGGACTGGGTGATATTCAACGGAGCTGCGCCATGGCTCAGCAGCTTTGAATATCGTACCCTGGCTGCCCCCAGTGTGCATGGCGCAGTGGCACTGCGCCAGCGCAAGTGGCCAGAGTGGAGCATGGGAATGCGCTAGTGCAAGTTCCATTGCGCCATGCACAGCAACCGCGATATTCAAAACTTAACATGTAAATGGGGCCATAATGTATGCAAGGCGCATATGGGGCCATTTGCATGTCATGATGGCCCCATTCGCATGCAGGTGTGCCGATCCCCGGCGACTTGCACCAGGCACCCTGCCAGGCAGCAGCTGTCGGTGACCAACGCCCCCTGCAGCCTGATCATGGGCATCTGTATAAAAGACGGAAATGTCCGTCTTATATCCCTGGTGGTCCAGTGGACCGCTATCCGCCCGATCGCGGGCATCTGTCCAAAAAGAGAAAACATTCCAATATCCCTGGTGGTCCAGTGGACCGCTATGTGCCCGATCGCGGGCATCTGTCCAAAAAGAGAAGACATTCCAATATCCCTGGTGGTCCAGTGGACCGCTATGTGCTTGATCGCAGGCATTTGTAAAAAGTTTCAGTATCCTGGTGGTCTGGTGGTACCCCCACTAAGCCTCAGTGATACCCCCACTCATCCCACTGAGCCTCGCCCGCTCCCTCCCTGTCAGCGGCGGGCAGCAGCACCCACTCGCCTGCCGCCCCGCCGCCCGCCGACTGACACCTCGGTGAGCTGCCGCCCATTGGTTCTCACATGCAGCCCCTACAGTACTAAACATTCAGATATGTCACATATCTGGAATGTATGTCTGACAGGCTGCACCCAATAATCGCGCTGGCAGACCAATGGGCGTGCACAGCTGGTAATCGGTCGGCGGTGAACAGTGCTGCCCTTCTGATGAGGTGGAGCAGGCGGAGGGGCTCAATCGGGCGGAATGAGGTGCCACTGAACCACCAGGGATATTGGAATTTTTTACGAAATATCATGATCGAACACCTGTGATCACCCTGGTGCCATCGGGCATCTGAGCTCATCTTCTCTTTGAACAGACACTGTCCGAACACAACTGATCACTGGACCACCAGAAGACAATGAAACTGACCTATATTTTCGGACAGATACCGATCGAGCGAGTCTTGATCACTGGTTTCCTGTGACAACATTCTTATTTTTTAAAATACCCACGATCGGGCATGGGGGGTGCTGCCAGGTGTAGCCGGAACTCTGGTGGCCACCCACAGGTGACAGCTACCATGTTGCACCCTGTAATGCAGCAGCTCACCTGTGGGTGGCCATCAGTTGTTCCTTTTTTTTGGTGTAACTTTGTGCTGGTGCTGGTAGGGGTTGCGCATGCATGGCTCTGCACATCCCGGGCTGAATATCGGGCTGTGCAGAGTATGCATGGGCACACCCCCCCACCTGTGCCTGCATACATTACTGATGTGCTCCGGCGCATCGGGATTTGTGCCGCGCACTTTTCCATTTTGAATATCGCGCCGTGGCACATCAGTGGGTTGCACATGGTGAATATCTGGGCCTGTATTTTTAACACTATATATATATCCTCTTGTTTCAGCCCTGTTACCATATCTGATATATTTACTAAGATTCTAAGTTGTATGACATAGTTTTTTGATTGCCTCTTGTAGATCCATTAATATGGTCAAGTTTTAATGTCAACTGCCTCAATAAACCAAATTTGAAGATAAGAGTATAAACGGGGTTGATTTATGTGTTGCCACGTAACCCCAACAAAGAGACAGAGTGTCCATGAAGCACCAAGGTTGAATCTTTTTCACTTTCGTGTCTGCCTGTCTACAATTCTGCATTACAATAAATGATGTTTGCACCAGCATTCTTGCGGTACATGTATACGCCATTTTCCTGTGTTTCCCTACAGTATTTTCAGCTTGGGAGAACAGGATGCTTGGGGGGGGGGGGGGCTTGATCAGTCTTCCACATACTTCAGAATATCAACAACATAAACAGATTGAGCTGTTGGAGCTGCTGTGCTCCAGCAGGGCTCATATCACACTTTGAAGCTCAGAAGTGGTAAATGCAGGGTTAGAACTAGGAAACGCCAGCACTTTTTCTCCCAGAGGGTTGTGAACTTTTTTATTTTTATTCTTTACGTAACTGTAAGGCCGGGCAAAAGGCTAGTTTACCGGGGGGACTTGGGTATGATATATATATATATATATATATATATATATATATATATATATATATATATATATACATACATATACTGTATATGTACACTGTAGGCCTGTAAATAAAAATTGAATTCTAATTCATTGGCTGCAGTGTGGGCACTGAGAAAAAGATGACAGCCTTTGGGATCCCCAGTTTTCCAGCTGTCCTTATAGGACTGCCGCCTGGCCAGTTTTCAACTGGCATGGCCGTTTTTTCCCCCTGCCATGCCAGCTGCCAGTGGGACAGTGTAATCTGCCATTTTTTTTACACTTCGGTGACATAAGGACAGTTGCACTGTGTCTGCACCTCTGCGCCACCACATGCAAGCACACTAGAGTCAGTCAGACTTGTAGCGGGAGAGTAAGCCGCAAGCAAGAAGAGTGTGATGACATGACTAGCTAGTAGTGCGAGGTGCAGTGCAGGCATTTTATAACAAAATTAAGAGGACAAGTCTTCCTGATTGTCATTGGGTGCCCCTGTCAATGAGCGTCCAGGAGTAGTCAGAGCGGGAGACACAGTGCGTTATGCTTTTGAGATTTGATTTCATGTTTTGACAACTAACTTGACTTGAGCATGACAGCAGTGACAGCCTGTGTACATGACAGATCTAGCTGCGGAAGAAAGCAGAGCAAGCGGGGCAGGCAAGAGAAGGTCTGTATGACAATATGAGGAGTGCCCCTTGCAACGAGAGGATTTGATTTCTTAGGCAACAATATTAACTCATTCTGGTATCTGACAGGAATTCAACAAACAAAAACAATATGGAATTGGCAAGATAAGGTAAGTGCGTATTAATATGTGTGGTGGTACTGGTGGTGCAGTTTAGGTACTGGGGGGAGCAGGTGGCTTTTTTTTTTGCATTCATAAGGTGGAAACCATACTCACAAAGCAGTGCTATATGAAATATTAAGAGATGCTGTACACTACAAACATTCCTTTAGAACTGTGGTTCGGAACAATATCTGCTTGAGTTTTGCAGGCAAAATGTTATTAAAAGATTTTTACAGCAAGTGTTTAAGATTTAAATCCATATACAGAGGTATGGTACCCCACAAACTGTGGATGAATCTGTTAAAAGTTAGTAAATGAATTACCATTTACATGCTTTTTTATAAAACAACTGTATACATGTATTTTTATGTTTTTAAGATGAGATTGAAAAGGTACTCCCCTGAGTAAGCCATTTTAATGTATAGCGAAACGCTGGGGCAAACCAGACTAAGACTGAATAAATGGCACCAATTTAAAAATCTGATTGAAGATGTGTATTTTAAGTCTTTTTTTTCTTGGACAGCACCCCCACCCGTGTGTTTTGCGCTGGTATTACAGCTGGTAGTGCAGTTGGACATTATTCTGAGCAGGCCTGGGTTCAAATCCTAGCTAGGGCACTTATTTCTTTCTCAAGTCTAAACTGAATCTTTGGAACAGCCTACCAGTAGAGACAGCATATATAAAGACAGTGCATGTCTTCAAGGTAAACCTGGATAAATTTCTCCTTTAAAGAGAATCCTGGTAGTATAGTGTGTCAGGAATCACTTATAAATTAGTACATGTCTGAAAAGCATACTTAATAATCCTCTTAGAAATGGAGGGTGGGGGCTGAAGGCCCTAGAGTCCTTTCCAACTTTAAATAACTATGTCAAAAATAATGTTACTCCTGACTGCCACCTTTAGGTTTACAGGACCACCTTTTGTCTGCAAAAATGAAAAACAGGGATTAAAAATGGAATTTGCCATTTTAACCACTTTGTCAATTTCCACATAAAAAAACTGTCTGCACCACATTAACAACCACAGTTGGTACCAAACGTGTGTGTAAAACTCCCACGTTGGAGCACGTTTTTAGGGCAGAACATGCTGATTTGCACACAGGTATGGGATGAAAAATACAGGTTACTCACCTGTAACAGGAGTTCTAGGAATGGTATATGTTGTTCATCCACACTTATTGGCAGGTTCCTTGCCACTTTAAATCTTGCCGGAAGGTCTTCAAGCTGGCTCCTCCCACCCACCCGGGTGGTAAAACTCTCGGCTCCGCCCCATGACGCCAGATCTGGCCCGCTGGAAGCTCAGGTTGTGCGTCGAAGCCGGGGAGGTCGGGTGGGTCATGTGGATGAACAACATATACCATTCCTAGAACTCCTGTTACAGGTGAGTAACCTGTATTTCTAGGGACATGGATATGTTGTTCATCCACACTTATTGGCAGACTCCTAGCAGTTCTCCGGGAGGAGGGAGGCAAGGCGCACACCTCCTACTTAGGGAATAAAGACTGGAGAACCGAGGCCCCAAAACCAGCATCCCGGCGTGACTCAAGGTCGATGTGGTAATGGGTAATAAAGGTGTGTGCTGACTTCCAGGTAGCAGCCCTGCAGATTTCCTGGATAGGGACGTCCCCGGAAGCAGCCACCGATGCAGCAGTATGATGGGTAGAATGAGCTCTTATCCCTCTGGGAGGCTCCATGCCCGCCAACTTATAGCAGCGATCTATACAGGAGGTGACCCACCTGCCTATCGTCCACTTGGCTGCAGGTCTGCCAGATGCGGCTTCAGCGTAGGTGACAAACAGCTGGCGAACCTCTCCCCGAATTTCAGCCGTGCGCTCCTTATAATAAGCGAGCGCCCTTCTAGGGTCCAGAGTATGGAGCCTATATTTGGCCTCCGAGGTGTGACTGGGTAGAACACGGCAGAGTCAGCACCTGGTTAAGGTGAAACTCGACACCACCTTCGGAAGGAATTTGGGTGGGGCGCAGGACAACCTTGTCCTGTGGAAGACCAGGTAAGGAGACTCGATGCAAAGCGCCTGGAACTCTCCCATCCTTCTGGCTGGACGTGATAGCCACCAAGAAGGCGGTCTTCCACGAAAGGTGAGAGAGATCACACCTGTGCATTGGTTCGAATGCTTGCCCATGAGCTTTGCCAGTACCAGCAGTAAATCCACGGAGGTGGAGGTTCCTTGCCCGGAGGAAATGTGATCAAGGCCTTTGAAAAGCGCCGACCACCTTTTCCTGCGCCACCGACTGCTCCCTGGCCCGCGCCTGGTAAGCAGAGATGGCTGCCAGGTGCACCTTAGGGTCACGACCTAAGCCCCTGCCTAGAAAGGGACCATATAAGAACCAAAATGCTTGCCACAGAACAGGAGGAAGGGTCCAAGCCCTTGCCTGACACCAAATGGAGAATCTCTTCCATTTGAAGGCGTAGCATTTTCTGGTCGACTCTACGGGACGCCTCTACAACACTGAGGACCTCGTCGGAAAGACCCAAGGCCTGGAACTCTAGTCAGCTCAGGAACCAGGCCATCAGGTGCAGGGATTGAAGGTCCGGATGGAACACCTTCCCCTGATTGACTGAGAGCAGGTCCGGGGGAGCTGGAAGCTGCCTCGGGAGCCTGGAGCTGAGGCTGAGGAGATTTGGGTACCAGAACTGGCGGGGCCAGTCTGGGGCTATCAGGATCACCTGCGCCTTGTCCCTCCTTGCTTTAAGAAGCACCTTGTGAATCAAGGGAAATGGGGGAAAGGCGTAGAAGAGGCCCGGGGTCCACAGCCTCGAGAAGGCATCCCCCTGCAGCGAGCCCTGCTGAGGGGGGCGGGCATGAAACAGCCTCAGCTTCACGTTCTCCCTGGAGGCAAACAGGTCCACCTGAGGTGTGCCCCAGTGGGAGAACAGATCTTGTACTACCTCCGGCAGGAGAGACCACTCGTGAGATGCAGCCCCTATCCGGCTCAGGGCATCGGCCAGGGTGTTGGAGGCTCCTGCCACATGAATGGCTAGGAGATCCGCCTCCAGGCTGCGCAGTGACCAAATGCGGAGAGCTTCCTTGCATAGAAGCATGGAGCACGTCCTGCCCTGGCGGTTCAGGTAGTACATGGTCGTGGTATTGTCCGTCTGGACTCGGACCACTTGACCCCGGAGAAACGGAGCAAAGGCGGTGAGAGCTAGGCGGACTGCTCGGAGCTCCAGCAGGTTGATGTGGCATCGGGATTCCCGTGGGGACCAGAGGCCGTGCACTCGGTGTTCCCCCAGATGGGCACCCCAACCCATCAGAGAGGCATCGGTCGATAGAGAGACCGTCGGCTCGGGGCGGACAAATGGGATGCCCTCCTGCAGATGGAATGGAACGGTCCACCACTGGAGAGCGTTCCACATCTCCTGGGTCACTATCACTAGCTGGTCCAAAGGATCGCAGCGTTGTGACCACTGGCTGGCCAGTCCCCACTGAAGGGGGCGCATGTGCCAGCGGCCCAATGGACCACGCTGGTACAGGCTGCCATGAGACCCAGAAGGCGCAGGGAAGTCCCGGGCAGGCCGATTGCCCAACCAGAAATGATTGGGCAAGGAGGTAAGAACCTCGGCCCTGTCCGCCGGGAGCCGTGCTCTGGCTCGAAGAGAGTCGAGCTCTGCCCCGATGAACAGGATCACCTGCTTCGGCTCGAGTTCCGACTTGGCCTCGTTGATGAGAAGGCCAACTTGAGAGCAAACCTGGAGGGCCAGATCTCTGGACCGCTCCACCTCCCGTCTGGAGGAGGCTGCTATCAGCCAATCGTCCAGGTAAGGGTACACCCGGACCCCTCGGCGCCGCATGAATGCTGTCACCACTGCCATGCATTTGGTGAAGACCCTGGGAGCTGGAGATAAGCCGAAGGGCATGGCTCGGAACTCGAAGAGGGATCCCTCCGCTCGAAACCGGAGGAATCTCCGATGTGACGGACGGATAGGGACGTGAAAGAACGCGTCCTGTAGGTCCAGAGAGCAGAACCACACGCCATGTTCCAGAGATGGTATTATCTGCGCCAGAGTGACCATCCTGAAGGTTCGAGACCTTAGGAACTTGTTCAGGTCGTGTAGGTCGAGAATGGGCGCCAGCCCCCCGTCCATTTAGGAACCAGGAAATACCTGGACACGAACCCCAGGTCTGAAGGGGGGTCCTCCACCTCCGTGATCACCTCCTTTTGGAGGAGGAGAGCGATGTCGGCTCGGCGAGCCGCCAGTGAACTGCGGACCCGAGGCCCCCAGTGCGGCGGCTCTGAAGGGCGGGACCTGTTCGAATTCCAGAGCTAGGCCTTTTCCCACCACCTCCAGTACCCACCTGTCCTTGGTAACAGCGGACCAGGCGGAAAGGAAGTGTCTGAGCCGTCCCCAGAGAGAACCAGGGTGGTGACAGGGATGGGGCAACACCTCAGCCCGTCACTGGGCAGGCTTGGAGGAGGGACCGGCCGAGGGACCTCCTGGGCCTTTACCTCCCTGCTTCCTGTTGGAGGAAGCCGACGGCTTGGGTTTGGGATACCAAGGTCGAGCCTGCTGGCCCTGACGTTGCTGGGCCGGGCGCGCCGTGGCGCAGAAGGACGAAAGGGCTTAGGCTGTGGCTTGCGGCCTTTGTCCTTCTGAGCGGAAGAGACCGAGTCCAAGGTAGCATTGGACTTCTCGATCCTCTGCAGGTGACCTTCCACCCCAGGGCCGAAGAGGTCAGTCCCCAAAAAGGGAACATCCGCCAACTTGTGCTGGGTATCCGAGGTAAAGGTGGATATCCTCAGCCAAGCCCGACGATGCATGGCCACTGTGGCCGCCACAGACCTGGCACATGAGTCCCCGATGTCTAACGCAGTCTGGAGCTGCTGTTTGGCCACTGCCCTGCCCTGGTCCCGCACCTGCCTGACCGTAGTCTGCAGATCTGCAGGAAGATGAGGGACAACCTCATCCAGGGAGCCCAACAGGGCGTGAGAAAAATGTGCCATGAGGATGGCCGAACTGGCCTGACGAAGGCCGAGAGAGGACGCAGCATAGACTTTTCACCGGCATAATCCAATTTCTTGGATTCCTTGTCGGGAGGTTTATCCACATCCCTGCGTTCCCGGCATGCGGAAACGCTGTCGGTAACCAACCCTCGGCCGGTGTTCGAAAAAAACGGACGAACGATGAGGGACCGCATACTTCCTGGCCAACCTGGCGGCGCAGGGCAGGAAGCAGGACACTGCCAAAGTTCCAGGCGGACCCACTATGGCCGGCCACGGAAAGGCCTCGTGGGAGAATCCCTCGGTCCAGAATCTCCATGAGGGATACCTGGCCCGTTAGAAGCGGGTTGAGCTTCATCGGTGGACTCGAGATGAGTCAAGCAACCCTAAGAAGGACGAAGGGCTATCGTCCACTGACTGCCCTCCCGGGACTCCAAGTCCATGCGCTTGGAGAGAGAGAGAACCATCATCGGACTCAGAAGAGTCCTCAAAGAGCTGCCTCGGGCCTGAGCCACCCTCCACCTGCCGAGGTTTATCGGGAGTGAGGGTGACAGACAGCCTAGGGGCAAACCCAAAGCCGACCGAGAATTTTTGGTCGGAGCCCCAACTAATGGCTGTGGAGGCGGAAGTTTTACCAGAATTGGTGGGGCAGCTGGAATTGGCCGAACAACCGGCCTGAGAACAGGCTCCTCGACTACAACGAGGGGTTGTTTCGGCTGCTCAGGTGACAGCCACTTAATGGCCGGGGAAGATGACTGGGTCGGCTTATTCCCGGTCAATAGGAGCTGTTGCCACATAAGTTCCTCATACCTCCGACGCAACTTGCGCCGAAGCCTCCCCTCGTCCAAGGAAGAGCGGCAGCGCCGCTTGCCGCTGTGCCGAGACCGAGACCGCCTATGGCGGCGGGATCGGTTGGACCACGAGGATGTCCGAGACCGAGAGTCTCGACTAGGCCGAGGAAGGCGAGGAGAAGTGTCGGAAATCGGCACTCCCTGGCTGAGCGATCCCACCAAGGCCCGGAACTGGAGGCACAGACGAGCCAGCGGATCCTCAACTCCCCACCGGGGAACCGGGGAGAGGGATTCTCAGCTTCTCAGGCCGACAACCCGTCTAACGGGTCGAGAAAATCTCAACGCCGTCGGAGTCTCGGTCAACTGGCCTGGCGGGGACACCGTGAAGCCAGTGGCGAAGCTGAGGGTCGACGAAGTCGACTGTCGACAAGGGAGGGATCTTTCCGCTCCCAAGAGCGTCGACAGAGACTTACTTTGCTCTTTTGGACCTGGAAAAGGTCCGAAGAGTTGGACCCTCACCCTTGGTCGAGAGGTCAGACAAAGCTCCTTAAAGAAGCAGTACGAGGCACGAGAGGCAGGACAAATGCCCGACCCAGGTAGAAGGCCGCCGCCTCCTCTTCGAGAGCGATCATCTGCTCTAGCTGATCCGCCGAACCGCCGCTGGACACCGCCAATCGGGCCTCTTTAGATTTCACCGGTGGAATTCTTTTCTCGGGGCACCCCAGTTGTAATCAGGCAGCATGGTCTTCAAGGACGTAGGCCGAAAAGGAAGAGCACAAGTTGCAGGCCTGCGGGTCGTGCTCAAGGCCCAGGCAGTAGAAGCACGTGGAGTGCGGATCCGTCCTAGACATCTTCTGCCCGCAAGGGCACCTCCGAAAACCGGAGTCGATTTGTCCATCGCAGCCGCGAGGAGAAGAAGACCGAAGTCTTTTTAGCAAAAAACTTTTTGATTTCGAACTTTCGAAGAATTAGGAACCAGTCTTAAACGCAGCGCGTTAAGGAGGGAACCTGAGCTTCCAAGCGGTAAGGAAGATCTGGCGTCATGGGGTGGAGCCGAGAGTTTTACCACCCGGGTGGGTGGGAGGAGCCAGCTTGAAGACCTTCCGGCAAGATTTAAAGCGGCAAGGAACCTGCCAATAAGTGTGGATGAACAACATATCCATGTCCCTAGAAATGGTTTTAACGCTTTTGTAAAATGAAACTGCTACTTTTTGAAAAAATAAATATTAGCAGTACTAGGTTTAACTGACCTTCTGAATGTTCCATCTGTTTCCTCTAGGTTACTGATACGGTACTGCAACCAAACTGCCCTTCGGATTGTATGTGCCACTGTTTTCGTGTTTTGTAAATGTGACCTGTCGTGTAACTCAGTAGTTGTACAGCTCCTGTATGTATTGCTTACTGTTGCTCTATTCTGCCCTTGTGGGCCCACATAAGAATTATTTGACACAATACAATGAGGCTTGCCTGGTATAGAAACTTAAAAAAAATAGATACAGTTTAGTCTGTTTCACTCATGTCCTGCATGTAGCTCCCCTTTGATCTTACTTAATAAGAACATTTTAATAAGGAAGTAGGGCCCCATACACAAATGAAAATTGCACAGTTCAAGATTGCAACCCAATGTGCCATACACAATGGTGTCTCAAGCATTTCCCTCGTACAGTGGAACCTCTTATAATTGACACATCTGTACAAGCAGGTTTTGTCCAATTATAAGGTGAAATTAATGTAAATTTAAAAATGCTAACATGCCTGTTATTGATGAGTTTGTAAAACTTTGATGTATTGTTTTGTACTTTTCTGTAACCTGTATTGTTATAAATGAATAGTTGTAATAATTTTGCATTATATAAACAGGTAAGCCTTGTGAACAGGGATTTTCGGAACCCTAATGACTGTATCACTGTATAAATAAAATTTTTCCATACCATATAAGGGATGTCTGCTATATCCTAAAGTCTTAAAATATTAATCACTTCTATTACAGGTCCCACGTAGGAGTCGAAATCAGAACATACTCCCCGCCAACTCTACCAACGGAGGTTACGGGGAACTGCGATTTACAGCTGATTGGGAACTGAGTAGTAACACGTTTGGAAATATTCTGCTGTGCAGTACAGTACCTGTGCTGACTGAAGGCCAAGGGGCTCAGCAGTACATGTAATTGGTAAGATTTTGCTATTTAATACCTTTGCTGATTGTGGGATCAGGAGAGAGCAGGAGTAATCCCCTGGAATAACATATCAGGTAAGGTGATTGATATCCTTATCATGGCTGGCAAACCAGCTGAACGATCAGGTGACAATTAGCAGCCAGTTTGCAGTATGTAACAGGCACAAAGGAGCTCAGAGTGTCCACTATACAGGAACTGCAGTATGGTATAAGTGGGATTTTTAACATTACAGACATAACTTTTGGCTTTTGGCAAGGCAGATCTGTCCATTATAAGTGGGTGTCCACTATAAGTGTGTCTGTTATAAGAAAGATACACTGTACTGTCACAGATATTGTGACAACACAGGTAAACTGGCAACAACTGGCATGCAAACAATGCACTGAGCTAGGCACAGATGCACACTGCCCCATTCCACTGCATGCCACTGTACCTCCCAAGGGGGAAAAAAGTGTTGTTACTTACTAGAAACGGTAGACCTTTAAGAGAATCTCCTCCATAAAGCCACACCTTTGGAACTGTGAGATAACAGCATCAGGTGTAGTAGATTTTATTTCTTTGTGGCGCCCTTCCCCAGAGGCTCATAACACCATTACAAATAACAAAGTAGTTGCAAATAAAACATACATTAAAAAAGAACAAATAAAATATGATATACATTAAATTTCAATTAATATAATTACTTAAATTACTTTGGGCTAAAATTCAGTACTGGGGTAACTAACCACTAGGTCCCTCATGCCCCACAAGCCTGTACAAAGAGATGGGTCCTAAGACCCCTTTTAAAGGCCTCCACCACAGATTACTCAGAAATTAAGGCCTAGCTGGGACCACTTGCATTGACTTATGTCGGCGATGCCTATATAATATGGGCAGCACCATGCCTCCTTAGTTTCCTGGAGATAAGCTTAGAGCTGTATCCTACTGAGAGGAGTGGGAGACCAGAACCCCAGCCAGACTGACAGGAGAGGTGGCAGTTCCAGAAAGAAAAAGCCCATTTGAAATGCCATAGCAAAGGAGAAGACCAAGCATGCAGTGACAGGGGCACCTTAAACACAGAAGAGTGCCAGTGGGAGTAAGCTGTAGCTCTATGGCAGACAGTCTCTGGAAGATCTACTGTTACTAGTAAGCAACTAAGCTAGCTTTATTGAGGACATCTCCCTCCATAGAACCATGCCTTTGGAACGATTTCCAAGCAATGCACAACATTACAGTACTAGGTAGGCCAGACAGCAGGGCCGGATTTAGGCATAGGCAACACAGGCACAGGCCTCGGGCCCCTGCCTGCCAGGGGGCCCTCAGCAATCCCCAACATATATTTGCTATATATCCTTTTCTTTCTGCCTGAGCTGCATTTTTTTTGTAAAGGATTCAGACACTAAGTAAGTCAGGGGCTGAACTGACATGACTCTCACCTCCCTTATTAGGTGTTAAGTGCAGCTGACAGCTTCAGGGGCCCCAGCCAGGATGACCTTTAAGGTGTGAACAAGCCCATTTCCTTTGCTTTGTTTCCCACGCCCATTTAGAATCCCAGCTTAGAATTCTACTTTTAACTATAAAAGATTAACAGTGCAATTCAGTGTGTACGCTTTATATTTTATCTTAAGAATCTATTTTACTGGCTTGGGAAACTTTGTATGATCCTTGAAATGTGAATGTAAGCAATAGCTTAATTTGCTTGAAACCTTTGTACCATGCTTGGCTCTGGGTTGTTTTACCCTCCGCATTCAGATGAAATACCTTTCAATGTATTGCTCATTACTTTTGTACCATACTTGACTCTGGGTTGTTTTACTCTCCACATTCATTTGTAATAGCTTTCATTGTAGTGTCCATTTCTCTTGTTTTGTACTTCATGAAGTGGGGCCTTTGCAAAGGAGTCTCTGACTCAAAGGTCTGTAATTCCGATCGCTCAATAAATAAAAAATAGATATTTAATCTCACACCTAAAATTAAGAAATCTACAATAAGTTTCAGTGGTACAATTAAAAATCATACTTTTTTTTTTTAATTCTCTCATCTCGCTCATACTGAAGTTCTGACCTTGATACAGCTCTGTTTTCAGGGTGAACAAATGAATGTATTTCAAGATTCCTATCAGTAAATCTTGCCATTTATGGATCCTGGCTGGCTGGCTTACTTATCAATAATAGAAATGTTTGATCCTGGGAATTTCAAATTCTTCCAATAATCACTTGCTTTGCAGTATAATCTCTAAAGTTCATAACCCCCCTAGTAAACCACAAACTTAACTCCTACACCACTCAGGACCTAACCTCTTTTAGAGATCGGTCCCTACCCTACCCAACCCAACAAAACTTCCACATCCTGGTTCATATTACCTGACGGGACAGTATGATAACACCCAGACTGTGAGTGCACATATGTGTGTTTGGGGTTGTCGGGCTTTGGAGAAGTGCAAATCATGACATTTCGCATAAAAAAAATTGTTTTTACCAGGCCTATTATTATTTTTTCTAAATTATCAAAACTCAGGCTATTGTTATTTTTCCATACTGATAGTATTAGTTTTATTATTATAATTTTTTTTTAACTCTTTTTATACTCCCCTTGTACCGTGACCAGTCCCTCTCTCCAGGCATCCCAATGCACCCAGTCTGCGCCATGAGGACCGAGAGGATACTCCCATAAGTGCCCCACTCCTATACAACTCTAGAGACCTGGTTTGACCTCCTAGGTGGGGCGGATGAGTCCATCCTTCCTCCTCCGATCCTCAGTGGAACGTGTAACCGAAGCTCCTTCCTGGTTCCTCCATGGTTGCAGCGATGCAGGAGCCCTTTGCCTAGATCAGCCGCGGGGTGTTTTTCCTTATTCTGGTACACCCACTGCCGATGTCAGTGCTGGAGGAAGACCAATGAGATGGAGGCATGCAGAGACATGCCTCCGCTCTGGTCCTCGGCTGACGTCGGCCCCTCCCTATCTGCTTTCCCAACCGCACCAGCACCGCCTGAGATCACCCAGGCAGTGGCGTTATAGCAGTGGGACCAGCATCCCACCCCTCCCCGGAAAAGGAGAGCAGCCATTGAGCGCTCAGTCCTTCTACCCCCAGCCAACCCCTGGCAACCCGAGTCCATCACTGAACCCGGGTCCCCGGCATGGTGCAAGGTGTGGCGTCTAGCGCCTCAACCCACAGCGCCACTGGGCCGGCCAGTTTCATTAATTTTTAAGCACTGTGTGCCACTTTCTAGGGAAAGCAAGAACATTATTTTCATGTTTCAGTAGCTGATATGCAATAGCCAAGAGGTGCAGTCACGGTGAAGGGGCATGGTTACAGTGAGGGGGCCCCACATTTCTCTTGGGCCTAGGGCCCCAGGTTGCCTTAATCTGGCCCTGCCAGACAGAAAGGATGCAAAGGACCCTTAAGACAACAGGCCTCAAAAGATGAAGAGCGGCAAGGCTGAAGCAAGCCTGCCTAAGGGACACAGTTCCTGACTGCAATGTCCAGGGAAAGACTGGATGGAAACAAGCCTATGTTTCTACATAGGAAGATTCCAGGATGAGTACGTAATAAAACCGCATCCTGGTGAAATACAAGGCACAGGGGATCTACAACCATAGCCTGCAGCTCAAAAATTCTTAGAGCTGAGGTAATAGTCACCAGAAAATGTGTCTTTTAGGAGAGAAAACAGACCGCATGTGGCAGCTGGTTCAAAAGGAGCCTGTGTGACAGACTCCAGAACCAAGTTAAGGCCCCAAACCAGAAATGGCCTATAGATCAAGGGACACAGATGCAGGAGTCCTTTGAGGAACCTGGGAGAGTGGGCCACAGGCTTGCCCTCTATTAAGGTATGAAAGGTCAAAAAAGCCAAAAGGTGCACCTTCACAAAAGAGTACTGCAGGCACGAATCCAGTATGGACAGGAGGTATAGTGGTGATCACACAAAAGTCTTCCATTTCTTTGAAATGCTTCAGCGAGTGAGGTAATTATGGCAAGTCACGTAATCATGGCGAGTGAGGTAATCATGGCAAGGAGGTAATCATGGCGAGTGAGGTAATCATGGCAAGGAGGTAATCATGGCGAGTGAGGTAATCATGGCGAGTGAGGTAATCATGGCAAGGAGGTAATCATGGCGAGTGAGGTAATCATGATGAGTGAGGTAATTATGGCGAGTGAGGTAATCATGGCGAGTGAGGTAATCATGATGAGTGAGGTAATCATGGCGAGTGAGGTAACCATGGCGAGTGAGGTAATCATGGCGAGTGAGGTAATCATGATGAGTGAGGTAATCATGGCGAGTGAGGTAATCATGATGAGTGAGGTAATCATGGCGAGTGAGGTAATCATGGCGAGTGAGGTAATCATGGTAAGGAGGTAATCATGGCAAGTGAGGTAATCATGACGAGTGAGGTAATCATGGCGAGTGAGGTAATCATGGCAAGGAGGTAATCATGGCAAGTGAGGTAATCATGGTAAGGAGGTAATCATGGCAAGTGAGGTAATCATGGCAAGGAGGTAATCATGGCGAGTGAGGTAAACATGACGAGTGAGGTAATCATGGCGAGTGAGGTAATCATGCTGTAGCAACTCCATTTTCTTCAGTGGTAATTCAATACAATTACCACAGGGTACTGTACCTTAAAGTATGGTCCCTGGTGTTTCAGCAACCCCATGTCAGATTCATAATTTTTTGCCCAGTACATGGTCATATAAACATTTTGAAATCCACAACAAAAAACATGGGTTGCCATGGTGAAACTTAATCCCTCTTTATGGAAAACCTCCATAAGGGATCAGATTGTTTGGTATAGTTACCACATCATTGTTTCAGGTGTCAGCATGAGAGTGAAAGAAAAAGTGAAACAAGGATACATTATTTATCATAATGTTTGCTTAATTGTTTCATTCAGCTCTGATAATACAGAAAGTTTAAAACAAAGACTGGTGTACCGACCCTACATTCTTTTGCTGTGTTTACCTAATTTTTCCACACATGCAAAACTAAAGAGTAAATTACCAACAGTATGACACTTTCTTGAACTACCATTCCCTAAAATTTGCCAAATATTTGTATGTTTTTATGCATAAAACTATTTAAATCCAATGAGGGTATAGCTACTGGATTTTTACCTATGCCACCCTGCTATTACTTGTTCTGCTTGCTATGTGTTGTTCACTCATACTCTATGTTCTCTGTGCTAATGTGTAATTTATGTGTGCTCATTGTTACTATGTAACTCCCATCACCCTTTCCCCCAGGTCATACCAGGAGATGAGCAACTTGTTGTTCAGCGTACCTTACCTGGTGAAACTTTTCAATAAATAATAAATAAATAACTAAAATCCCATGTAATTTTCATTAAACTGTTATGATAAGTGTAGAATGTGGTTGTGAACATACAGTAGCAAAAGAATGAAACATAGGAGTTGTCATGCTGCTTTTGGTTATCTGCTTTTAAAGCTGCAGTTTCAGAGTTGGAAAAGAAAAGACTGCACCAGGCTGGTGGTGCTCTCGATACTGTGTAAGCAATACAAAACAGAAAATTGGGCACTCACCACCACTTATTCAAACAAATGCCACTGTGCTTCTTTATTATAAAAGTGCCATCTTGACAGGAACAATGCAGTGCCAGAATATCAAAGTTCGGCTCAGGACAAAAGCAATTAAAAATCCCAATAAAAAATTAAACTTGCCAGAAAGATATTCAAACAATTCAAAAGTACGCACAGAATGACAAAGACTTTTAATTTGAAAGAAACAGAGTAACCAAATGCACATAGACATGTACATTCGGTGCCTTGAACAATGCCAATGACTGGAACTGTGGGAGCTAATTTCTTTGCAATCATCATGTATATATTATTTGCTAGACATCACATTATAGAAGAAATCATTATTCTAACAATGTTTCTATATATTTTTGAATGCACTTTTGCCAGTAAACAGCCTTGAGAACTTTTTTGGATGCATCAGAAAATGGGAATCTGGGACTCTGAAATGCCAGGAAATGACTTTAAGGTATACTACAGTAGAAAGCAACTTTTTCATTATGAAGAGCTACAAAATCACACATACCCCATATAATGCAAAGCATCATGGTTATTTGCATATGTATATCCCATGATGGTTTGCATTATGGGGTGGTATGTGTGATTTTGTAATTCTTTGAAACCTGGCTTTTTTTGCAAATACCCTTTTAGTTAACCCTTGTCTTATTGCTTCTTTGCTGAGAAGTCTTTAGTTACTACCATCAAAATCCATGACAAACCACAGTGGACATGAAAACAGGAGCACGAAGCATAAGGCACACCAAATAATGCAACATTTCCATTTTATGGAGTTAACTGTGTTCGGTAGATGGCTTATGAGCCACAAACAGAATCTACAAAACATATCAGGAAACGCCAAGGTGGGACAGTTCTACGTCTTCAGGAGCCAGGCATGAAGCTACAGAGACTGAAGGTCCTGGTGCAAGAGGCTGCCCTGGTTCTGCAACAGCTAGTTCACTTATAGAAGAAGTGGGACAGGGGTTCTACTGCAATCTACCAGAGCAGAGGGAACCACATTTATTATTTCATTCACAAGGGTTCAGTGTGCACATATATGGAACCCAGACAAACAGAAGAGAAAGAAATAAGTACTTTAGCTGGGATTTGAACTCAGGCCACCTGAAATACTGTTCCGGTAGCACTACCAACTGTGCCAACAAGGCAAATGGAAACCTGGGACTCCCAGAAGCCCCTTACTCGTTCTTTCTCTAATGCACAGCCTGATACTGTACAGATAATTACATTTTCATTCACAAGGGTGTGGTGCATACCTCTCAACCTTTCATCACTCAAATGTATGACAGCATATGTGACAAATGGGCAAAATGTGTGACACATCATCAAAATGACATTGCAAGCTCAGAACACAGTCTAAATCTGTGCACTTATGTTATTCATGTTTGCTGATAACTGAGTATCATAGATTATTATGAATTTCTGCAGTGAAGTGTCAGTGGATAGTGTGAAATATTACCTGTGCTATGTGAGATAGAGGATTTCCAAGAGGTAAAATGAGTGATGTACCTCGTAATGTGTGACAGTTGAGAGGTATGGTGTGGTATGTACATATATGGAACCCAAACAAACAAAAGAGAGGAAAAAAAAGTGCCTTATCTGGGATTTGAACCAAGGCTGCCCAGAATACCATTGTGGTTGTGCTATGAGCTGCATCACAAAAGCAACTGGAAACCTGGGACTCCCATAAGCACCTTACTCTTCCTCTAATGACAACCTGGTGCTGCACAGATAATTACGTTTTCATTCATAAGGGTGTGGTGTGTACATGTATGGTACCCAAACAAACATAAGAGAGAAATAAGTGCCTCAGCTGGGATTTAGAACCACATTTACGTGTGTCATAAGGGGCCATCAGGATCAGTGCGGCCCCTTCCACCCAAAGCTTGACTAATACCTGCTGAATCAGAACGATTAAGTGAAAGGTGTATAGAAACCTCCCCTTCCATGAGAATGACAAGGCATCTTGCCAAATACTCAAGCTCCTGGAATAAGCAAAAATGAAACAGGTTTTAAGGGGGACACAAAAAGGTCCAACATGGGATTCCCCAATGAGCAAAAAGGTCTCCGACCATGTTCTCCAGGACTTCTCACTTGTGGGACTGAGCAGCTGACCTGTGGAGAGTGTCTACCATGACATTTAGAAAGCCTGGCAGACATGAGGACACAAGATACTGTATACGTTGTGTGCCACAGCCCACTCCCAAACTCACATGGCTTCTCTGCATGGGGGGCTAGAAGTGCATAATTCTTTGTTGAGATAGTCCACAACAGAACAGATGTCCATCTGTAACACCAGAGACCCACAGTCTGAATAACAGCCCTCATCTCCAGAATACTGATGCAGAGAGAACGGTCCATGGCGACCCACACCATGGGTCTTTCAGCGGAGCCCATCAGGATGAAGTGCAGTGTCACAGTTTCCTGCATGACAAAAGGGATTAACTCCTATTGAAACTGTCTTGTTTCCTGCAGTAGCTCTGCTGCAGAGTTCTGCAGAATTGGGTTTCATTATTACAGGTTTCACTGTAAATACACCCAGATGTGACCCCCAACCCCTCACAGAGGCATTCGTGTTGAGGGCCGCCTGCAGGGATGGATGGAGAAACGTGGACCCCTGAAGCAGATGGCAGTGGTTTTGCCAGCAACAAAGGGCCTGCATAGGGGGTCCATGACCAGAACAAGGTGATCCAGGGATAGGGAAGTGTGTGCCCACTCAGAGTGACGTATCCACTGGGGAATGTACACGTGGGAGTGGGCCACAGAAACTGTCCCAATGGTAGCTGTCATGGTGTCCACGAGCTGAAGCACAGACCTCACAGAGACCCAGGCAATGGGAGCGACCAGCGTGCTATCAAACAGTTGCCATTGGAGTCCCTTAAAAATGCCTGAGCCTGAGTTGTGTCCAAGACAGCTCCTTTAAGCTGAAGGAGTTGGCAAGGGATTAGAACCGATATGAGTTTGTTGACCAGGAAACCCAGTCAATCAAACAACTGGCAAAACAGTACAAAATCTGTAGAATCGCTGCCCTGGATATGCTTTGAGAAGCCAATTGTCCAGGTAAGGGAAGACATACAATGTCAGGCCGCAGCCACCAAAATTTGCATTTAGAAAAGACCTGTAGTACTGAGGACAAGTCGAAGGGCAAGACAAGAAATTGGTAGTGCCGGTCCTCCAAACGTAAATGCAGGTATTGATGACAGCAGCACTGAATCTAGACGTGCATGTACTGCATGCATCCTGCATGTCCAAAGCACAGAACCAATTCACCTGCAAGAGCAGAGGGAGTGGGAACTGGAGAGGGACCTTGTAAAACATTTTGTACACAATATATTCATTCAGGCCTCTGAGGTCCAGGATAAGGTACAGATCTCCCGTCTTTTTTGGGACCACAAAGTATCTTGAATGGAAACTGATTTAATTCAGACAGGGGCACAGGCTGAATAAGCTGTGTGTCCAAAGAGTACTTCGGTCAACAGTACTGTGACAGGGTGACCAATGTCACAGTGGACACTCCTGGGACCAACTGAAACCCTTCCCTGAGCAGTTTAAATGTTTTATATAATATCCAACATGCTGGTTGGCTGGTTATAAATTAAGTGCTGAAGTGCTCAGTTTTCTGTGCATATTAGCCTAAAAAACTAACTAGAAACCAGCCAAACCCTCAAAGAATATTATTTACATATTGTTTTCTTCTCAGGTCTTTGGCCATATAACAAACCTAACAGTAGAGTTACAAAATAAGAGGGCAGTCTTAAGAATAACAAAAATGTGTGTCTGCCTTTTCTAGACGTTAGCAGCCTCCTTCTAAGATATATTTTGCAGAAGATAGCATGGGGTAATAGGATCCTGAAGGAGAGTTTACGAGAGTACAGAATGTTTTGACCTCAGGTGTGACCTTTTCCAATGTTGTAAACAAAAGAAAAAAAAAAAGAACAGCATGTTCTGTGCTGTTCTCCAGGTGCCAACTGAACTGTTCTCTATGGGACAACAGTGGCCCCTAGAGGCTAGTTTTATGTTATGTCTGCTCTTCATCAAATGGCAGTAGAAATGTGTCCAACTTCTAGTGAGCTTATAAAAAGCCCTACCTCAGTGCTAAGATAGGACAGATAGGGTGGTCAGTTGGATACTGACTGAGGAAGGTGGAAGACCTCCTGGTAGACAGACAGTGAAGAAAAGGGCTGTTCCTCCGGCCGCAGAAACACATAATCACCCGACAGTTTCACAGGACTGATTGCAAAACTGGTGTTTATTCAGACAGTGGCAGACAGTACACCTACATACCCAAGTACTGCGTTAGACATGTCGATACTTCTTCCTGTTGACACAGCAACTCTACAGCTATCGATGCCTTCGCTATTCGGCTGTCGCTGCAATGGATTTGCTATATTTCCATTGCTCTCATAACAGTATACCCCACTGGAGGAGGTCTCGCACTGAGGATGACAGACTGGCTTTGAAAACTCACTATATTGAGTATCAAAGGGTAATCTCCCATAAGAAGGCAGAGTTCCTGTCCAGAGAGACTGCTGTGCAAAGAACAGACCAGTTCAGCTTTTCTGGATGGTAGACACGCTTATCCATCCTTCTTCTCTCCAGCCAGTAAAAGCATTATCTGCCGCTAAATGCAATGACTTTGTTCTTTTCTTTGCTGACAAGATGTCTTCCATCAGGGCGGGTCTTGCTCCACAGGGGTTTCATCAGGCATGCAGTGTAAAGGAAAAAGTGCAAATAAAAGCAATCCTCACATCTGGTGCAAGTTCAGCTCGGTGGGGGTAGAAGAGGTTAGCGAGATAACCTCGAAGCTATGGCCTATATGTTGAGAACCGGACAGTATCATGTCAAATCAGTGCAAACAAATCAGCATGAGCAGTTCAGCATGGTAATTACAGCACAACCAACATATGCTCAGACAACACAACAGCTCACAATCAACACCATTTATATTCACAAAATAAATGTCCTGCTCTCCCTCGCTGTGCCTCGCAAACTCGCTTCAGTGCAACAAAGATAGTACAGGGATTGCATCACAAGCCATATGAACACAAGCTGAAGGACTTGAATATGTACTACCTGGAGGAGAGAAGGGAGAGAGGGGATATGATAGAGAGATACAAGTACTTTACGGGGAGAAACAGGGTGCAGGAAAACACTATTTTCCAGTGAAAACGATGTTCCAGAACTAGAAGGCATGGGATGAAGTTGGAGGGATGATGATTCAGAGGAAATGTGAGGAAGAATTTCTTCACAGAAAGGGTGGTGGACAAGTGGAACACCCTGTCTGAGGAAGTGGTGGGGACTAAAACAATCATTGGATTTAAGAATGCATGGGACAGACATAAGGGAATCCTGGAGGTCAGGGGTAAGAGGCAACACTTCTAGAAAAACTTAAAGTTATCTTACGAGCTCAAATGAGCATATTGGGTGGGCCATTGTCCCTTATCTGCCAACAGTATCTATGTATCTAAGAACCTATGTATTGCATGACCATCACAAACTCAGCACATTTTAATTAATGCTGTCATAAAAACTGCTCTCCCTTTTTCTGTTTCTGCTGTCAGAACAAGCTGTCATAACACACTTACAATAATGTTCTAGTGCACTCCCATCTTCTGCCTATGGCGCATTTTAATGTTGAAGGCATGTGATAGTGTACTACTGCTCTCCCTCTTACATATTTTACAAAATAAAATTGTTTTTAATGAAGTGTATCATAAGGAAGATACCTGGTGCACACGTGGAAGAGGAATGCAGCTATATGTAATACAATGAAATAAAATTGTTTTGAAGCTCCTGTTCCTTTAACCGCAATACTGGGTTACTGCTGCTACTCACGTGGTCAGAGAAGGAATGCAGAAGAGAAAGAAGAATGCTACAGCCGAGGGAGAGTGGACAAGAATAACGGCGGTACAGGTAACACTCTTATTATTTGTTATAATAAACTGCATCACATTACTGTTTTTTTGTAAGTGACAGTGGGAATTTTGTGGGAGCCACCTATACAAATGGACGATGATTGTTGCTATGCTTTTGAGGCTTACTGTTTTATCTTTTTTATTTGCATTGCAGTGTGCGCTGACTATAATAGATGCATCAGAATGGCACTATTCTTTTTGTGAATGACAGTGGGATTTCCGTGAGGGGGGATAACTTTTACAAACAGACGATAAATGCTGCTATGCTTTTGTGCTTTTTTCCAGTGTGCACTGAACTGTCATTTAAGCTAGTTTCTCAATGTGCAGTTATTGCATGCGGCTAACTGCCTGCGCTGTACTTGACCACGATATTATTTCTTGCGTGGAAATGACATGGAACCGAACTGGACCCAGGCCCAACATGTCTCTTAAGGGGGGGCATGGGGTCTTTGAGCCCGGTGTTCGCTGAGATAGTCTGGTGCTCCCTCTCAAGAGGGGTGTTCCCCAATCCTCTTAAAGAAGCACTGGTAAAACCCCTCTTGAAGAAACCATCCTCGGACCTGGATTGTCTCACAAATGACATACCTGTCTCTAACCTTCCCTTTTTAGGGAAGGTTATTAAGAAAGTAGCGGCCATTCAGCTTGAGGCATATTTCGCTACCTCTGATGTCCATGAGCCACTTCTGTCTGGTTTTCAGTCAAGGCACAGTACAGTGACAGCACTAATCGAGGTGCAGCATGATCTCCTCAGGGCAAGAGCTTGAGGCACATGGTCAGTTCTTGTCCTCCTTGTTCTCTGCTTGGCGTTTGACACCGTGGATCATGGGGTGTTGCTGGGTCACCTGTAGGATCTCTATAAACTTGCCAGTACTGTCTTCAACTGGTTCAAGTCCTTTCTTAAAGGTAGTATGCAAAAGGTGGTGATAGATCTAGAAGCAAATGATTTTATACCTTTTATTGGACCGACATAGATGTAACAAGCATTTGTCAATGCCGAGTATTGTCTCGCTGGCATTGGCACTGGTAGTGCAGGAGTTAGAGATGCATAATAGGAATGGCAGTAAAGTACTGAACTGACGCCAACCCCACCCTGCAGAGACTGACAGGCATTGAGGTGTGCCTTTGGGTCGTCAGCTATAACGCTCATGCCATTTTACCTCACCCTACCTGTAGACACTGACAAGTGTCGTGGTGTGCTTTGGGCCTTATCCTTACCCATTCCATAAGGAAATACACTGAGATGGATGCAGTATAGGAGAATGGGGTGAACTTTAGGGTCGAACACTCTAAGGCACACCTGGATGCCTGTTACTGGCTACAGGGTGGGGGGTGAAAAAAATGCCAGTGTTGAAAATCTGGCATGAAAATATTGCAAATTTGCGAAGTTACAAGGGTGCATGGAAACTGCACAACGTACACTTGTAACACAGTCATTTTATGGACTTTCGTCACCAAATTTTCAACATAGGCATTTTAGGACCTCTGCTCATGAACAGTATCACCGTCATTTTCTCAAACTGTCCTGAAAACTGATTTTGCACAGTGACGCTCTATTCTGTACCAGGCGATGCGAAAACACATTTGGCTGGGATATATGGCAAATGACAGCTGTACTGTTCATAAGGAGGTGTGGAAAAATGCAAATTTTGAAAATCTAGGCGAAAATATTACGAATTCAAGTTTACGAGCATGCATGAAAACTGCAACGACACTCATAAAACAGCCATTTTTGGATTTTTCTCCCAAATTTGCAACGTAGGCTTTTGAGAGCCCCCATGAACAGTGGCACTGTCATTTTATTAATCGGTTCGAAGGTGATTCCGCACAGTGACCACAAAATCACCTTCTGGGACTGAATAATGCCATGACAGTGACTGAATTCATAGGAGGTCCCAATAACATCATGTTGAAAATTTGGTGCCAAAATTCCCAAAATGCCCAAGATATGCACAAGTAGAAAAACCCTATTTATGCCATTATACAGCTTACCGGCATTTCTTCAGTTCATGGGTCGGCTTTGAAGAGTGCAGGCGTGTTCCTGGTCCACGAAGATCATTGCGCCATGCTCTGAAGGTAAGTATGGGGTGAGGGTGGGTGTGGGAGGCATGAACGAGAGGGTGGGGCGAGGTTGGGGAGGGCCACGGACTCGACGCGAAGCCCGTTTTCTGGTTTGCAGGTTGTAAAAAAAATAAAAAACATTGCAGGACTGTTTTGTTTTACAAGGGCAATGGGCACACTGGGTGGGCTCCCAGCATGCTACCTGAGTGTTTGTTTTTTGGGGAGGGGTTCTGTAGCCAATGGAGCATTGGGCACCCCCGTCGGCACACAACAAATGGGGGGGGGGATTATGCCGACAGGCAGTAGGCTCCCCTGTCAGCAAATTAAACTGGGAAGGGGGGACATGATGCTGAGGTGGATTGGGCACCCCCTCGGTACACACTTTAAATGGGGGGGTGCATTGTGCCGACAGGGAGTGGGCTCCCCCGTTGGCAAATGAAGTGGGTTGGGGCATGCCGACAGGAGGATTGGGCACCCCTGAAGTCGGCTCTCCGCACAGTGGCAGTCAGTGCCACCATGTTTATTGAAGGGCTTCACCAGGAAAGGCACATAGGGAGGGCGTGTTTTGGTGCCGCTGTATGACAAACTTGGCTCTCACTACACAGGACCTTTTCTTAGATGTGTTCACCACATTATGTATTGCAGGTGTGGCACCTGCATGTCGGCTTATTGGGGAATGAGGGACACACCTACTGATGTGTGCCCTGCATTCGCCCACAGTGACCACACCTCCAAATCTGCTACTAATGCAATATGTTGGCTGGCACGCAAACGCGAGCCAACATAACAAATAGATCAAAGTGCTTTAGCTTTCGGACCAACCAAGTCCTTCCTCGGAAGAGTAAGATTTTGCTTCCGAGGAAGGACTGGGTTGGTCCGAAAGCTAAAGCACTTTGTTCTTTTTTGTTACATCTATGTTGGTCCAATAAAAGGTATCAAATCATTTGCTTCTGGATCTGTTCTTAGAAGGACCAATACGGCAAAGACTAAATCTGTGTGTCAGAAAGGTAGTGATAGGCACTTATTCCTCCCACCCGATGACCCAGTCCTCTGGAGTTCTCCAGGGATCGATCTTCTCATTCATGTTATTCGTGGTATGCATGCTACCCCTGGGTGATATCATTAGATGCTACGTGGTAGGTTTTCACTGCCATGCAGGTGATACCCAACTGTATATGTCATTTGCACCAGAGACACAGGGTGCTATCTCTGTTCCAAATTCCTTGCTGGCTGAGATACAGGACTGGATGTTCTCCAACTGGCTAAGGCTCAATCTTGATAAAACAGAAGTGCTGGGGATTAAGCCTGGTCACCAGCAGGGAGCGGATGTGGGGGGAGAGGAGACCGGACTAGTGCTTGGTTTCTCATCTCCAACCACCTCAGGTAAGGTGAAGAATCTGTATGTTATTTTTGACAGTGAACTGATGCTGGAGGCTCAGGTGTCATCCGTTGTTCGTAACGGTTTTTACCATCATAGAAATATCGCCCGGATAAAGCCTTTTATCCCACCCAGTGACCTGCCCTCACTGATACATGCTTTTGTTAAATCCAGACTTGATTACTATAATGTCCTTTACCTTGGGCTAAATGGAGGGACCCTACATTGCCTGTACTTGGTGCAGAGCACTGCGGCTAGGTTGTTGATGGGCCATCCAAGGTTCTGACATACAACCCCCGGTCCTACGCAAACTGCACTGGCTGCCGGTGAGGTGGCAGATCTTCATCAAAGCCAGCTTGCTGATCTAAAGCCCTACATAATCTGGGCCCAAGCTACCTGCAAGATGTTTTGTTTCCTCACCAGACCTCCTGACCTATCCACTCCTCTGATGCCCTCTGGCCATCAGGGTGACTGTTGAACGCACCCATCATTAGGGTGCCACAAGAGGAAATGCAGTCCCTCCCGAGGCTGCTGCCCCGGAATTATAATAATTAGAAAGGGGGTGGAGGGCACAACCCCCAAAAGATGGGACGATGAGATTTGGACTTGGTGCCATGACGACTGGGCGTATCCCGACAGGTGCGTTCCGGTAGTGGAACCCCTCTGATGGTTCCCAGGGTTCAGCTAAAATCTTTGGGTTAGAGAACATTTGATGTTGCTGGCCCGACCCTGTGGAACTCACTTCCCAGATCTCTGAGAGAGGCCCTCTCACTGGAGGCCTTTAAAAGGGGTCTGAAGTTCCATCTTTTTACAGCAGCTTTTAATTAATCCTAGCATTCTGTTTATAATTCTAGACTTATTTTATTGTATTTATTCTGTTTTTATTTTATCTATTTTAAGACTGTTTATTGCTCTATGGTTTATATTATACAGTGCTCCTAGCCCTCGGGAATGAGTGCTTTATAAATAAATTTGCTTGCTTGCTAGTATCAGCAAGTGTTCTAAAGGGCAGAGGCAAAGGCTGGGAGGATGCGTTGCAGGGGATGCAATCAATTTCAGTGAATGACCCTCTTGAATAATATCATGAACTCACACAGCTGAAGAGCTCTCCTGCATTTTATCAAAAGCAGGGAGATCCTGACCACTACCCAAAGCCCTGCGATAGGTGCGGAGGGGGGGGAATTGAAAAGGAGCAGGGGGTGATGGGGCACTGCCAGTAACTTGACCTTTCAGGGCTTTAAAGGGGGCACCGGAACACTGAGGCTTAGGAGCACACTGCCCAGTACTAGACCAACCAGGAGGAGAAACTCAGAGAACTCAATATGTATACTCTGGAGGACAGGAGGGAGAGGGGCGATATGACAGAGGCATTCAAATACCTCAAGGGGATCAACAGAGTTCAAGAGGGCAGTATCTTTCAGAAAAGGAGATGTGCAAGAACAAGGGGTCACAACATGAGGCTGGAGGAGGGAAGACTCAAGGGCAACATGAGGAAGTATTTTTTTCACAGAAAGGGTGGTGGATGCATGGAACAGCCTACCAGAGGAGGTTGTGGGGGCCAAAACAGTTGTCAAATTCAAGAACGCATGGCACAGGCAGAAGGCAAAACTAGTGGTAGGAAGGAGGAGGTAGGCCACAGATCAAATAGGATCTGGAGCTTATATAGTAGATAGGGAAATGGGCAGACTAGGTGGGCCAGGCAGTCCTTATCTGCCGTCAAGTTCTATGTTTCTATGTACCTGTGTTGTTTGATTTGCACTGTGACCTTTTTGACCCTGGAGATATCTAATTTGCATATTTCCCTTTCTGACTCGAACTGGTTGTGCTCTCGATTAATGCACCCCTAGAATGTCTTCTGACTAGAAATATGTGCTAGGTTAATGCAGAGCCATGTGATGGGGTCCTGACCAATGAGGAGTTAGAACTCAGAAGATACTATTTTATAAGGTAATATAATGGCATGTCTCATGTGGGCTGTTAGGCACGAGGTGCAGCTGAGTGCAAATTAATGCACCAGACAAGGACTATTATATCACCACAAATGCACATCCTGGATTGTGTTACTGCACTAATAAAATGGCTTTACAAGTCTGATTTACAATAATTAAAAATCTGAAGTGATTTTAAAAAGATAAAAATTAAGACTTTCTATTGAAATATGCTTCCATTTTAACTCTGAATACACAAAATAATCCATATTCTGGTAACTGGGGGGAGTAGCTAAAAACAATAAAAGTGGATGAAAACCCCATGTGGCGCACATTTTATTGAAAAAAAAGTTAACATTTGCATTTTAAACCAGTATATGTATTTTTAGTGGACCTGTGTTCAAAACTGTTGAACCTGACAGGTTAATTGGAGAGTATAAATTTCTCCTGAACACAACCAATCCTAATTCAAATGCATGTGCTGTTATAAGTTTCAGGAATTTCTCTGCCCATTTAACTATGGTTTTCCCACCTTTCCGCTCTTTGTTGATATAACTACCACCTTTTGTCTCCTATTTCTTTTTGCTCTGTCCTTACTCACATTCAGCAGATGAAATGTTTACCATGGAATACAAGAATTCAAAGTTCTCTACAATTCCATTGGTGGAATGTTCATTTCCCAGCATACCTACACATAAGCAATAAGACATGACGGGGTGTGCATTATGGTGTGATAACTGCACTCCTAGGGTCGTCCCTAGGAGTGCGGTTATCACACCGTAATGCGCAACCCTAGAGTGTCTTATTGCACTTATAAAATGGCCCTTTATTTTTAGAAGCAATTTTTTTTATTTTGAAACACATTTTTAAATAAGTAACAATGTAAGTGAATATGTGCTTTTAACGTAAAATAGTCCTTCCACCTATTGGTGCTAGATTAAAGTAGTGTTATACAGTGTGTGCCTCTCTGCCCATTTAAGCTTCATATTCCCCTGCCAGCCACAACAATTTACAAATGTTATTTTCCTTATTCTAAGCATGACACATAGCCTCCTTGCTTTATTTCATTCTCCTCACTCTGTACACAAAACTAAAAGGAAGCCATAACAGAGGCTTCTCAGTTCCCCGATGCTGCAAGCATGACTGTGGTTCAAAACTGCCACACTCACTGACAGCATCATGAACTGCTCACTCTGTCCTAAAAGATAAACAGCAGGGTGGGTCATTTACCACCTTTTCGCTTTGTTTATATAGTATTATTGCTTACTTTCCTCATTGTTTTTTTTCCTGAGTTTCCTCATATTCAAGAAATTGAATGTTTATCATGGAATATAGGGATTCAAAATTCTGCTCAGTTCTACTAACAGAATTTTCCTCTACTAACATACTGTATACACACAACAAATGCCTGTTTTAGAGCCAGAGACTCAATTTTCTAATTGTCAGGGCAAGCAAAAGAGATTTTCCTGATGAGCAGGTAAAGATAGAAGGGGGATTTTTCACTGTTAACAAAGAAACAGTTGTAATGAAAACTATAAACAATACTTAATGTTTCTAATTTGTTTATGTGTTTAAGGAGAGTGTGATAATCTGGTAAACAACATTTAAATAATTTGTTTTATTTTATATTTAAGATAGTTTTATGTTTGGGACCCAGTTGAAGGTTTCAACAGTGTAGAGGTAGCAGCCATGTTTGTGGTGGAAGATCAGTTCTGGTTGTAGGGAGATTGATGGAAGATAGTTCTGGTTGTAGGAGGACTGATTTGCTCATTGTGTGATGTGGTTTAGGACCAGGATGACTGTGCGTATATAGAGATTTAATGTATGGTCAGCTGATCTCTCTTGGCCAATGAGATTTCTAGATTTTTTCTTGCCATTTTATAAATACACAAGCACGCGCACACACATACAGCCTCATGTAAAGTCAGAGCCATAATGTTATCTGTGCAGGGTGGCAGCAGAAATTTCCCCACTAAGCAGCTGAAAACAGAAGCTTTCCATGGTCAGCAAAGGAAAATTAGTAATGAAAACTATGGGTAGTACTTAGGAACATAACAGCATAGGAAAGTGTCGGCAGAAAAGGACCTCCAGGCCCACCTAGTCTCCCCATTTGCCTAGCATCCCTAGGCCTGCCCCCCCCTTTCAACAGCCCCCTGTGTCTGTCCCACACTCTCTTGAACCCTCCCACAGAATTCTCTCCCACCACCACCACCCTAGGCAGCCCGTTCCAGGAGTCCACCACCCTGTTTGTAAAGAATTTCTTCCTGATGTTGCCCCTAAACCTGCCCCCCTCCAGTTGGAGGTTATGACCCTTTTTGCTGGGACATTTCTTCAACTGGAAGGGGTTTTCTGTAACCTTGTTTATCCCTTTTAGGCACATACAGGTCTCTATCACGTCTCCCCTCTCCCTCCTCATCTCCAAAGGGTACATATCCAGGACTCCAGGTCTCTCCTCATAAGTCAGGTGACTAAGCCCATTCACCATCTTAGCTGCCCTCCTCTGTACCCTCTCCACCCTTTCCACATCCTTCTTTTGCTAAGGTCTCCAGAACTGGACCCCATACTCCAGATGAGGCTTGACCAGCTGGGTGTACAGGCGAATGAGAACCTCCTTCCTCCTGCTGGTGATCCCTCTCCCAGTACATCCCAACACTCTACTGGCTTTTGCCACTGCCCTACCTCACTGCCCGGCCACCTTCAATTCCTGGGAGATGACGATACCCAGGTCCCTTTCCTCTGTGGTAACCACTAGCAGCCTGCCCCCCAGTCTGTATTCCCTTCTCTCATTCCTTTTTCCCAGGTGCATGACCTTGTATTTTGCCATATTGAGGGATAGTTTCCACTTCCTTGCCCACTCCTTCAATTTCCCTACGTCTTTTTGCATCCTTTACATGCCGCCCTTTATGTCCACCCTATTACCAATTTTGACATCATCCGCGAACAGGCTCATTCTGCCCTCCAACCCTTCTGCAATGTCACTTTTATATATGTTGAACAGCAGGGGTCCCAGCACCAATCCTGGGGCACCCCGCTTGTTACTCCCACCTCCCCCAAGGGGACCCTGTTTACCAACACCCTCTGCATCCTGCTCTCCATCCAGTTGCGCACCCACCTAATAACCACTTCCCCTAGCCCCAGACATTCCAATTTGTGCACCAGTCTTCCATGCAGTAACGTATCAAGGCCCTCCAGAAATCTAGGTATGCTATGTCCACCGATCCCCCCGATCTACCGCCCTAGTGACTTCATCAAAGAGCGCTACTGGATTTGTCTGGCAAGATCTGCCCTTGGTAAATCCGTGCTGTCTTGGGTCAAGCAGGCCGCTTGCCTCCAGGTAGTCAGTGATTCTGCCCTATAGCAGCTTCTCCATGAGCCTGCCGACCACCAATGTCAAACTCACTGGCCTGTAATTGCTCAGATCCTGCCTTCCCCCTCCCTTGTGCAGGGCAATCACATCCGCCTCTCTCCAGTCCCTTGGGACTACCCTTGTTCGCAAGGAATCATTGAACAGATAGGTCAAGGGAGTCGCCAGCTACTCACTCAGCTCCCTCAATACCCTAGTGTGAATCCCATCTGGCCCCATGGCCTTGTCCACCCTCAGGCCCTTAAGCTCCTTTGAGATTTCCTCTTCCTGGAATGGTCCCACATTCACTCCCACCCTCTCTCTTCCTACGGACCACTACCATCTCCCTCCCCCCCCCTCCTCGTAAATACCACGCTGAAATAGCTGTTCAGCAATTCAGCGTTCTCCCAATCCCCCCTCTACCTTTTCCCTGTCTCAGCTCACAGACCAGGTATCCCAGTCCCCCCTTACCTCTGCTCTCTTATATACCTAAAAAAGGTCTTGTCCCCACTCTTGACCCCCTTGGCAATACTCTCCTCCGTTCTCACTTTAGCCCATCTGACCACCCTCCCGGCTTCCTTCTGCTTATCCTGGTAAGCCATGCGGTCGTGCTCGCTCTGCATAGTTTTGTACTGTCTAAATGCCCTTCTCTTAGCTCTGATGCTTTCCCCCACTTCCCTGCTGAACCACAGTGGACTCCTTTCCCTCCTGCTCTTGCTCACCTTCTTTGAACAGTGGTCTGTGGCCACCATGATTGCCCCCTTAATTCTAGCCCAAATAACTTCCACCCCCAACATTCCCCCACCCCCACTAGTGCCCGACTAGTATACGTCCTCATGTTTCCAAAATCATCCCATCCAAAATCCAGCACCTTCACCTTAGTTCGGTGGCACGAGGCCAATGCATGTATTGTGAACCACACTGTGTTGTGGTCACTACTAGCAAGGCTGTCCCCTACCATTAACCTCACCCACCCTGTCGCCATTTGTAAGTACCAGATCCAGTATCGCATCCTCTCTGGTAGGCTCTTTGACCAGCTGACATAAGTGGGCTATCTGTAGGGGGTCAACTATCACCCTGCTTCTGGATGAGGATGCAGACATTGATCTTCACTCCACATCCAGCAAGTTGACATCTTCCATCAGCAGCACCTCCCCCCTTAACTGCCATCCTAAGTATCTCCTCGACCATCTGACTGTCCACCTCCATAGTTTGCCCTGGTGGGCTGTAAACAGTTCCCATTGGCACCACCTCACTCTTCCCTGTGGCCAGCGAGACCCATAGGGCCTCAGTGTCCCCCCACCTGCCCTGTGATTCTGATGCCTGGATCCCATCTCTTACGTAGAGTGCTATCCCCGCCCCTTTCCTGCCAACCCTGTCCTTCCTAAACAGCATATATACTGGGATGTTAATATCCCATTCCTGCCCATCATGGAACCAGGTCTCCATGATCGCCACCACGCCCAGTTCCTCCTTTGTCATGATCACCGCCAGGTCTTGGATCTTGTTACCCAGGCTCTTGGCGACTGTGCACATGGCCTCCAGTTTTCACTCTCCTAGCCCCCACCCTTCGTTTCCAAATGGACTTTGCCTTGCATCAGCCAACCAATCTAGCCCCAGTACACTTTCCTTTGTGGGGGGGAAGCTGTCCCTCGTCAACGCACTGCTCAGTGATGCTTGCAGCCCCCCGAATTCCTCCATTTTGCCTTTGAGCACCACCTTGCCCTGACTATTGAAGTGCTGCCTATCCAGGGCAAAGAGGCTGTCATCTTGCCAGAGCGACCCCCACTGGCCCACCACCCTGCAGCCTTTCTGTGCACATCATTTCAAGAGCCAGCAGTTCAACTCTTCTATCCTCTGCTGCCTATCTGTGCTAGCTCTAGGGACAGGAAGCACCCACGTAAACACCACTGAACTGAAGCACAGGCTGTTACAGAACCTCAATAGGGCCTCAAACCTCACTTGCACTTCCATCAGACTATGTCCAGCAAGGTCATTTCTTCCGAAGTGAAATACCAGGTGGGTTCTCTTACCCTGCTGCTTCCCCATGACAGGATACAGTGTATAACCTCTGCCGCTGTCATTCTTGGCAAGCAACTGACCCATACCTTACTACCTCTACAACTTTTCCCCCTGCAGGTGATACCCCTGACCATGGAATCACCTACTAGCATTACCTTGTCTTCGATCCTGCCTGCCCCAGCACTACCTCCTACCTGTTCCCCTGCTTCCCTAACTGACTTGACCATGTCCCCCATCTTGCCCTCATTGGCTCCTCTCCCTGCCTTGCCCTCACCCTTCCTACGACCCACTTTCTTGGTTGCAGAAACCTTTCTTCTAACCACTCGCCCACTCTCTTTTGTTCTCTCTGTAGGACCATCTTGGTGGTAGATACACATACCCCCTGCATTGGGCTCTGTGGTCCCAGTCCCTCCCTTACCCTCTAACTCCCCATGTCACCTGCCTCTGCCTGTCCCTATCCCTTGGGCCTGCGTGGACACTGCTTGTGCTGTATCCTTTGCCAAATCCAGACCCGTCTGTAAGGCTGCATCATCGGCCCCTGGGGGTGACATACCCCTGTCCCTCCCCCGTGCGCCCCCAAGCCCCTGCAGCACCTGCAATTTTTAAATTTGTTTATGTGAGTAAGGAGAGGGTGATGACCATAAAACATTTACTTATTATTTTTTTTTTTTTATTTAAGGTACAATAATTGTATTTTTTGGGCATAGCAGAAGGATTTTGGTGAACAAAGGTCACAGGCTTGCAGCCATGTTTTTGATGGCAGATTCTAGGTGTAGGGAGATTGATCGCTCATCATGTGGTGTGGCTATCAGCAAGTTTCAGTCCTAAGGTGTGCAATTATAGCATCATAATTGAACACCTCAGTGGGCCTGTTAGACAATCAGGTGACTTTATTTTTCTTACCCATTTCATTATTGATGGTAGCCTAATACCTGCCCATGCCTTAATATCAAAATAAACAGGCCCCGAAGAGGGTCTAAAGATATGAGTCAGTCGGATTGCGGCAGGGGACTTAATGTTTCCCACCATGACTTCTAGGCATAACATACTGCAATGCAACTGGCACTATGCCACGCCAAAAGGTCATGATATTCTTATTTAAGATATTAGCAATCAGAAACCCCATTTGTAACCATTATCATCTGGAATTAATAATTTCCATCATGACTTAGTCATCTGGGAGATTCCACACACCCCCGACAACTACTCTTTTTTCTTTCATGTATGGCAGTTTTTGGTGAGCCTTTTGCACCCAAATTTTGTCTCGCCACAAGCTGTGACTGTGTATGGTGGCCCAAATGTATAACCCCTAGGTGTCATCTACTTGTCTAAATTACAGTTCAATCCTTTACTTGTGACGTCATCATCATCATCATGTTAATGGTAATTATATGTTTTGTCACATACAGGGATAAGGACTGTAGAGAGGTGGACATTAAGAGGAGATGCAGGCATGGTTCTGTTTTTTCGGGGAGTGCCGTACTGGCAGGAAAGACCAGGAGATGCCCCTGGAGCAATGGGGCAAACAGAGAGACCAGATGTGTTTAGATTCCACAACTACAGCTTCCACCAGACCAAGTGGATTGTACGGCCATCTACTCTGACCCAGCTCCTCTGAGTAATTACAGTACGTGTAATGCTAGGTCGGTGAGGAACAAGGCCACTGTAATAGCAGAATTTCTTTCTGATGTCTTGGATGACCTAGTATGCATCATGGAGATGTGGCTGGTTGATGACTCTGAACCAGTGCTGGAAGCAGCTATCCCAGCTAGTTACTCTGTGCGCGGTGCACTACCCGAGGAAGGATCATTGGGGGGGGGGGGGAGTATCTGTATTACAGCTGGTTTGAGCTTCAACGTGCACCCAGTGGGAGAGACCTCATTATTTGAATGCATGCGGGACCAGGTGCAGGTTGTAAGAACCTCCTTGTGTACACCTCCAAGACATGGGGAGATATCCTACAGCAAATGGCAGACTTCTTTGCTGAGAGGGTGCTGGAGTCACCCAGATTGTTTATCCTGTGCAACCTTAATGCCTGGATCGATAATGAATCCTTATGTTTTGTACAAGATTTCCTCCAGATGATGATTTCAGCAGGCCTTGCACAGGATATTACTTCTGGGACCCACCAAGGGCATGCCTTGGATCTGGTCTTTTCCCTGGGACTCAAGATTGATAATCTCAAGACCAAACTGGTCTTTTGAGCAGACTGTAGCACTGAAGTGCTCATTAAGGCCCCTGAGGGTAGTGATCCATACCACCCTTTGAGGGAGTTAGAGCCTGGCAAGCTCTTGGTGGTGCTGGACATCACAGGAGTACAGGCGGCTTGTGAGATGGGAGCACACGAGGTGGTGGAGGCTTATAATATGTCCCTTATTGCATCATTTGATACCATAACATGGTACATAATGTTGAGGTTCACCATGGTTTGATGGTGAGTCCATGGTTTGATGGTGAGTTAAGGTGATAGCAGACCAGGGGCCAGAGGTTGGTGTGTCGTTGCAGGAAGTCTAAGGCTATGGACGTCAAACTGGCTCTGATTAGTCATTCTGAGGAATATCAGAGAGAAGGCAGCTTTTTTGTATGGGAAGATTGTGTCTGGATGGAAATGACTGGCTCAACTCTTCTGAATAGTAGGCAGGCTCTTATAGCACATCCAGGATGTCTGGAATCTGAATGGACATTGTCAGCTACCAAATGTGCAGGAGGAAGAAGAGGAGCTGAAAATGAGAGAGGAAGATGAATGGAAGCAAGCAGGGAGTAAGAGGGGTGGAATCTTAGTGCTGGGGGACTCAATACTAAGAGGAGTTAGGTGGGGTAGCAAGGGGGAGAGGCACAGTCGCATTTGGGTGGAGGCCATGCCAGGAATGACAGCGGAAAGGGTGGGACAGTCTGTTCTGAAATATGCTAGAAGGGGTAGGGACAAGCCTCATTAAATTGTACATCTTGGGACAAACGACCTGGCTGACAAGACAGTAGATACAGTCCAGAGGAGGTTTGAGGAACTAGCACAATTATGTGAGGGGCAGGAAGATCAGTAACTTTTCAGAGATACTTCCTGTGCCAAAAGCAAGCACAACAAGAAAGCTGAGAATAGAGAATTTAACGGATGGCTAAGAACCTGGTGTTGTGCTAAAGGTATGGGCTGTTGGGGGTGGGGAGGGACCTGGGAGGACAGTAGCCTCTGTGCCAAGGACAGACTACACTTAACTGAGGAGGGAAAAAGTGTTGAAACAGAGGATGGAGGAGTACATAGGGAAGTTGGGAATTTAAACTAGGGGGGGGGTAGCAGTTGGGAAGAGATGCAGAGACCACAGGTTGGGAAACCATATGAGCTTACCCCCCATAACAGTGACAAAGGACAAATGGCAAGTACTGTTGGTGATGCTAGTAAAGGAGGGCAGGATGGGGGTGGGGGGTGGAAGGTGGTTACCCTTAATGCTAGGAGCCTTGGGAGGAAAACTGCAGAGTTACAGGTTCTCATACCAGAGGGAGAGGTGGACATTGCAGCCATCACGGAAACATGGGCCACCCAATACAATGACTGGGACCTGTCTGTACCAGGGTACAGGTTATTTCACAGGGACAGGGTGATTGGGAAAGGAGGGGGGGTGGCACTATATGTGAAGGAAGGACTGAAGTGTGTAATGGAGGAAGGGGAGGAGGGTAGTACAGAGTCACTTTTGATGCAAATCCAGGATTCCAAGAATAGGATTCTTAGAATGGGAGTGGTGTACAGGCCACCATCTCAGATGGAGGAGTTAGGGAACTAGCGGGACAGATCAGGAGGACCTGCGAGAAGGGTACTGTGGTGATTGTGGGGGACTTCAACATGACAGGAGTGGACTGGAGCACCCCAACAACCAGGAACAGAAGGGAGCAGGTACTGCTGGATGCCTTCCAGGACAGCTTCCTGCTGCAAATGGTCAGTGAACCAACCAGGTTAGGAAATACCCTTGACCTTGTGCTGGCAAACAGGGATTTTGTGAGAGAACTTACAGTGGAGGAACCGCTGTCAGGGAGTGACCACCGCTCAGTATGGCTCACATTGGATATGGGCAAGGAAGGAGTGGAATCTGGCACAATAGTGCTGGACTTCAGGAGGGCCGACTTTGGGAGGATGGGGAAAGTGGTAAAAGGGTACCTGGCCAGAATTCAATCTAGTATGGACACTAACCAGAGGTGGAAGCTCATAAAGCTGGGGATAGTGGAGGCAACCAAAACCTGCTGCAAAGCCCAGAGCAAGAAGGCTAGGGCTAAGAAACCGATCTGGCTGAGCAAAGAGGTCATGGAAAAGGTAAGGAGGAAAAGAGCTACCTTTAGGAAGTACAAGAAAACAGGGAGGGGGGTAGGACAGGGAGGAATACTTGACAGAATCGAAGGAGGTGACAAGGGCAGTAAGGGGAGCCAAAGCATCTACGGAACTCAAGCTGGCACAAGGCATTAAGAAGGGGAAGAAGGACTTCTTTAAGTACATCAGGGAGAAAAGGAGCTGTAAGGACCACATAGTAAGGATTAGGAAGGAGGGGGGTTGGGTGAAAGCAGGGTGCGATAAGGCGGAAGCACTAAATGAGTACTTCTGCTCAGTATTTACTAAAGAGAAGAGGGGGGTGACACCCAAGTTGGGAGAAATGGCAGAAGCAGGGGAAGTGGAGTGGTGACAGATGGGGAAATCATGGAGAGCAGAGTTCGAGAGGGTTTGAAGGCACTGAGGGTGGACAAGGCGCAGGCCCAGATGGCATCCACCCCAGGGTACTGAAGGAGCTGGCAGAGGTCCTTGCAGGACCTTTGGCAGACCTATTTAATGCCTCACTACATTTGAGGTGTGTACCTCAGGACTGGAGGATGGCTCATGTGGTGCCCCTCCACAAGAGTGGCCCCAAGGATGAACCGGGAAACTACAGACCAGTGAGCCTCACATCCATCGTGGGTAAGCTAATGGAGACTATCCTGAAGGAGAGGCTGGTGGCCCTTCTAGAGGCCAAAGGACTACAGGACAGTGGACAGCATGGCTTCATATGTGGCAGATCCTGCCAAACCAACCTGGTCGAGTTCTAAGACTGGGTAACTAGGCAACTGGACAGGGGCCATGCAGTGGATGTCCTGTATCTGGACTTCAGTAAGGCATTCAACTCAGTGCCACATGGAAGGCTGGGAAGGACGTTAGTAGGCACAGGGGCAGGTGCAAAGCTGGTGAGATTGGTAGGAAACTGGCTGCAGGGAAGGCAACAGAGGGTGGTGGTGGGTGGGGAGCTCTCACACCCAAGGGCAGTGACGAGCGGTGTTCCACAGGGCTCAGTGTTGGGACCAGTGTTGTTTGGGATATTCATTGCAGACATATCATGGGACATCAAGAGCAAGATCAGTCTGTTTGCTGATGATACCAAGGTAGGCGCGGTGGTTGATGACCTGGGGGATGGCAGGGGTTGCAGGATGATCTGGCAAAGCTTGAAACCTGGTCAGACACCTGGCAACTGGGATTTAATGCCAAAAAGTGCAAGGTGCTGCATTTTGGGATGAAGAACCCGAGGAGGAGTTACCAGCTAGGGGGAGTGCAGCTAGCCCAGACAGAGGAGGAGGAGAAGGATCTGGGTGTGCTCATTACTGGGTCAATGAACAACTCGGCACAATGTAGGAAGGCAGCTGCAAAGGCCAACAAAATGCTGGGTTGTATTACAAGGGGTATATCCTCGAGGAGGAGGAGGTGATTCTGCCACTGTATGGGTCATTAGTTAGACCACACCTGGAGTACTGCGTGCAGTACTGGCGTCCGTATCTGAAGAGGACATTACGTTACTGGAGGGTGCAGCAGGCGACAAAGATGATCAAGGGGCTGGGGACTTATCATACGAGAGGAGGTTGAAGGAGTTGAACATGTACTCACTGGAGAGAGGAGAGACAGGGGTGACATGATTGAAACCTTTAAATACATGAAAGGAATAAACAAGGCGGGTATAGAGGGCTATTCAAAGTAAGGGAGGAGGGCCACCAGGGGCCATGATATGAGACTGGGCGAGGAAGGTTCAGGGGAGATGAGGAGACACTTTTTACAGAGGGTGGTGGCTGGGTGGAATGCGTACCTGCCAGTGGAATGCAGAAGAACAGTGGACTGCTTCAAACGAGGATGGGACAGGACAAGGGGGAGGGTTAATGAAGGGGAAGGGTGGAAGGGAGGAGCAGCTGCAGAATAAGGGGTGCTAGCTGCACATTCGAGCAGACTTGCTAGACCTCTAGGCCGTTATCTGCTGGCAAATTTCGTAAGTTCGTATGTTCGTAAATGTGAGAAGTTTGCTCATTTTTCTCAGAGTGGGTGTCTTCCATTCATGCATGGATTTATTCAAGCTTACTGTGGCAACCTGGTGGGCCAAGTCTAGTCATCCCAAAAATGGCAGCCTTGCTAGGGGAGAGTTTAGGACAGTTACAGTTGATAAGGTCTGTGAGGAGATTTCAGACCTGTGACCCATGTTTGGCGAACTGGAACAAGGCCTGACACGGACACTGATGTGCTGGTTGGGGCAATTGGGATCAATGTTTGCCAGTATTATTTGGTGTTACTTGAAGGAGGGGATATTTCTGACTACACTGAAAAATGCATAGGTTAGAACCCTCCTGAAAAACCTCTTTGGACCTGGAAGCATCGCGAACTGCCTGCAGCTGGCAGTAAAGCAGAGGTTAGAGTAGCAAGCTCTGAATGAGCTTGGTACGTCCAGCAGAACTGTGCTTGTTTCCCAGAACTACCATCTGCATAATGAGGGACTCTGAGCATGTCACTTAACCTCCCTGCTCCTGGGTTGCCCCTGAAAACAAACACTTGTGTCTATTGATTCTTACCTGGTTGCCAAATTAAAAAAAATGTATAGACCAGTCTCTAACCTGCCCTTTTTGGGAAAGGTTATTAAGACAATAATGGCACTTCAACTTGAGGTATATCTTATGGCCTTGACATCTCTGAGCCCCTCCAATCTGGTTTTAGGTCTAGGCATAGCAAGGAAAGCACATCAGTAAAGGAGCATAATGATCTGTTCAGGGTGCGAGACAGAGGAAAGTGGTCAATTCTTGTTCTCTTCGACCGCTCTTCAGCTTTTAAAACTGGACCACGAGTTGTTGTTGAACCAACTTAGGGCATACAGTGGGCTCATTGGTACTGTCATCAGCTGACATGAGTCATTTCTCTGGGATAAGAGGCAGAGAGTCGTAAGGGGAATTTCTCCTTGGGTCCTTCACCCATGTTCTTTGGGGTACCCAAAGAGTCACATTCTCTTATACTGTTTGTAGCCTGCAGAACACATGCTGCCCCTTACTGGAATCATCAGATGGAACAATCTGGATTTTCACTGCTATGCAGATGATACCAAATTGTACCTGTCTTCTGCAACTAGGACTCAGGATGCAGTAACTGTGCTTAACAACTGCCTGACCGAGATCCAAGAGTGGATGGCAGTGAGCCGGCTAAAGCTCAACCTGGACAAGATGAAGGTGCTGTGACCGACTCAGGTCTGAGGAGGGGAACAGTGGAGGCCAAAGAGGTGACGGGGTTTAGACTCAAGTCCTTGAGGCTGTGTGCCTCAGAGAAGGTTAAAAATCTGGTGGTCATATCCAGCCAAGTGGCACAGCGGGCTGGGGTGCTGGTCGCCTTACTGCCTGCCATACCAGTGAACAGGTTCAGGAACAGACCAGCGTGGCTCGGGGCCAACCAGGTGAAGTAGGATTAAGCATCCCAAGGACAGCTCTCCTCCCTCGGGAAAGGAGGATCCTGTGTCCCGCCACTAGACTGCCACCTGGTGGAGGCTGGGTGGCAGCAACAGTGGGAAGAGTCTGACATATAGGAAGAGTCTGACATAGGAGGAACACTGGCGACGCAGCACCTATGTGCAATACTGCACATAGATGTGCATGTCATTGCATACTGATGTCCTGGGAAGAAAACATGCAGAAGGAAAATGCCTCAGACCATTTGGAACTCCCACAGGCACCACACAACCTAACTGGCAAGCCACCCACCAACTGTGGCTCTGTGTAAGTGGTAGATAGCCTGTAAGTTCACTGGAATGGTCGGTGACTAGGCCAGTGTGGGGGGCAGGTGCTGCCAGAATTAGGGACAGAAGGAGCACAAAGTGTTCATAAGAAAAGAACATGGACATCATTCTGGACAGCAAGCTAACATCTGAGGCTGAGGTGACAGTGCTTGTTTGGAGTGGCTTTTACCATCTGAGGAACAACAGCTGGTTTAAAGCCTTAATCTCATCGGAGGACCTGAGGACACTAGTTAAATGCTTTTGTGCTGTCTAGACTTGACTACTGCAAACACTCTGTACCTCAGGATTAGAGGATGTTCACTGGGTTGCCTACAGCAGATGATGAATGTGGCTGCTCAGTTAATGACTGGACTACCTAGGTCATGTCATTTGACCCCGCCCCCGGTACCCCTTCACTCTACTGATGTGGGTCTTTTGAAGAATACCTGGGCTAGGTTGAAGACACTGGGTGACCAGGCATTATCTGTAGTAACCCAAGTTCTGTGAAAGCATCTCCCAACAGCCCTGAGAGAGGCTGCATTAGTGGAGTCCTTTAAAAGGGCCTCAGATACTATCTATTCCTGGAAGCTTTTGACAATACTTTAATTTATGTTCTGTTGAGCTCTGCACAATATTATTGCTGCTCATTATATATATATATATATATATATATATATATATATATATACACTCACACACAAATATATGTAATAGATAATCCACTCTTATGTGTGCGGTCGCATTCTGATATACGCATGCTTTGGTGTGTGTTGTACGTACGAGCGAGTGCGTCAACCACCCAAGGCGTGCGTATATCAGAGCGCGACTGCACATCCTAGAGTGGGTTATCTAACTTATAAAATGGCAAAATTGTTTTTTGGGGGGGTAAACGTGCAGGTGTGCAGACTTTCTCTGATATACATACGGTCATGTGATGTGTTTTATACAATCAGAAAGTACAGTTACGTAAGAACTTACCGTAAAGTACAGTTACGTAAGAACTTACCGTAACAGTAGATCTTCGAGAACAGCTCTTGCAGCAGGTTACACCATTAGAACTGAAGCCGGCAGGCGTCAGGACCCCACGGAAAAATTCTAGCTAGCTATCTTCAGCGAGGACTGCCCCCTCGACGCCGGTCCTGGCCCGACGCGGAGGCGTGGTACAAAGGGGCGTCCCGCCAGATTCCCTTAATTCTCCCGCCGAGACTTCCGCCGCAGGCTGACATCAAATGGGAGACCGAGGATTCGCTGTCAGAAGACAGAAAGATATAAATCCCTGCTCAGAAAGACTGAGCCATGCCTCCTCCAAGGGGGAAGGTGGGCGGGAAGGTACCTGCTGCAAGAGCTGTTCTCGAAGATCTACTGTTACGGTAAGTTCTTACGTAACTGTACTATCTTACTTCGAGACACAGCTCTTGCAGCAGGTTACACCATTAGGACTGATTCCCAAGCAGTAACGCTGCCAGAAATTCCGGGAGGAGGAAAATAGGAAATAAATTCCAGGTCCTGAACCTAGGACAGGAGACCCTGTAGCACCATTCAGGCCAAACCAGCCCTTCGGAGAGGCGTGTCCAGGCTATAATGCCTGATAAAGGTATGCTACAGAACTCCAAGTGGCTGCAGCACATATAGCAGAGGTGGAGACGTTTCAGGTATGCTGCAAAGAGGTGCCACACCTCTAGTAGAATGACCCGGACTGTGCCGGGAGGGCTTTTGTTTTATATCATAACAGTAAGAAATACAATGGACAAGCCAGCGAGACAGAGACTGTTTGGATACTGACTGGCCCATCATTCTCTCAGAAGGAAACAAAAAGCTGTTCAGAACTACGAGAGGTTTAGTTCTGTCGAGGTAATACCTCAGGCTGCGGTGAACATCCAGGGTGTGGAGCAAAGCCTCTCCTCTATTTGAATAACTCGGGAAGTAGACCGGAAGGTCAATGTCCTGGTTTAGAGAGAGTGAAGAGACCACCTTAGGTAAAAACTTAAGATTCGTCCTCAGGGATACTCTGTCCCGGTGGAAAACTAAATAAAGCTCTTTGCACATAAGGGCGTGAAGCTCAGAAATTCTTCTCGCTGAAGTAACAGCAACTAAAAATAACGTTTTCCACGACAGAAAACGTAGCTCGTAATCCGCGGCAGGTTCAAAAGGAGGGAGCGGGAGCTGTTCCAGGACAAAGAGCAGATCCCATGGAGGCACAGGGTCCCTAATGGGAGGCCTAAGGTGTAACACTCCCCTAAGAAATTCCCGAGAGGCGTCCAATTGAGCTACTGTACGATGTCCCACCGGGAGGTGATAGACAGAAATGGCACAGAGGTGCACCTTAATAGAGGAGTAGGCTAGGCCTGAATGAAAAAGGGAGAGGAGGTAATCCAACACTACTCCCACAGGACAACCTAAAGGGGAAAGATCACGAGCTCGTGACCATAAACAAAAACGGTGCCATTTCATGGCATACGTCGCATGCGTTGCCGGCTTTCTGGCTGCAGAAAGAACCTCTGCAACCTCTTGCGAGACCCTGTGACGCAAGATGGCTATGTCTCTAGGAGTCAAGCATGCAGGTTCAGAGAGCGTAGGTCCGGATGGACTAATGAACCTTTCTCCTGAGACAGGAGGTGGGAGCTGGCGGCAGCAGGGCGGGGTTCCGAGATAGTTGCACCAACAAAGGGAACCAGATCTGTCTGGGCCAGAAGGGCCACCAGGATCATGAGTGCGTGCTCCTGCGCAGTTTGAGAAGAACTTTCTGGATCAGCAGGAAGGGAGGAAAAGCGTAGAGGAATCTGTTCGCCCAGGAGAGGGATAACGCGTCTCACCAGAAAACACCAGGCCCTGGATCTAGTGAGCAAAAATTGGGCAGTTTTGCGTTGGATGGGGATGCGAACAAGTCTAGTTCTGGAATTCCCCAACAAAGAAACAGATCCTCTGCTACCTCTTGAAGAAGTTCCCACTCGTGGACTCTGGCCTGGGATCGACTCAGGCCGTCTGCAATTGTGTTGTCCACCCTGGGAACATGCACAGTGATCAGATTTGCGCCGTGTCCGATTACCCAATCCCACACCCTCATGGCCTCCCTGCAAAGGGGGTAAGAGTGTGCGCCTCCTTGTTTGCTGAGGTATTACATCACCGCCGTGTTGTCTGTCTGAAGCAGGAGAGTACACGGTGGGATTACTGACTGAAAGGCCTGCAGGTCATAGAGAACCGCCCTCATCTCTAGGACATTGATATGGAGATGAGCTTCCAACAGGGTCCACGTACCCTGGGATTTTACCCCATCCAGGTGTGCCCCCCACCCAAGACCTGAGGCGTCCGTGGTGAGGGTTACCTCCAAGGACGGCGCTACAAACGGGATGCCCTTGGGGCGACCGGGACTAACCACCACTGCCAGTCTCGGATGACTGAGTTCGTGATCCTGACCGGATGCTGCAAGTGGTCTTGCCTTTGGTCCCATTGTACCTTGAGCATCCACTGGGTTACCCGCATGTGGAGCCTTGCGAAAGGGACAGTAGGAATGGCCGCAGCCATGTGTCCAAGCAAGCGAAGGACCGACCTGGCAGGTACGATCTTGTTCGACGACAAATCCCTTATGAGGGATCTGATGCGCTCCGCTCTGTCGTTCGGAAGAAAAGCTCTTCCCTGAACAGTGTCCAGGACTGCGCCTATAAACTGCAGTTTCTGCGACAGTACCAGGAGAGACTTCTCGTAATTTATGAAAATGCCCAGAGATTGGAACAAGTCCTGGGTGCTCTGGACCATGAAACAACGCCTCTCTGGAGGCGGCCATGAAAAGCCAGTCGTCAGTACAGGAACACATAGTAGCCCTGTCTCCTCAGAGATGCTGCCACGACTGCCATGCACTTGGTAAAGACCCTTGGTGCGGATGACAGTCCGAACGGAAGAGCTCGGAACTGAAAGTGGTGGTCGAGAAACTCGAAGCGCAGGAACCTCTGGTGCGCGTGAGCTATGGAGATATGCAAGTATGCGTCCTGCATGTCTAGAGACGCTAAAAAGGCATCTTGTTTCAGCATGGGAATAAGGCCCGGAAGAGTCACCATGCAGAATCTTTTGTAGGCGACCGACACATTGAGGTCGCTGAGGTCCAGAATCGGACGGAGGTCCCCTGATTTCTTGGGAACCAGGAAGAAGTGGGAATAATATCCTTGTCCTCTCTGGTTCTCCGGGACGTACTCTATTGCTCCTTTTCTTAGGAGCGCGAGTAGAGTACCTCTTGCCAGATCAAATTTTTGTGCTGACCTGGATACCGGGAGAGCAAAGGAGGCCTCGAGGGTGGCTTTTCTGCGAATTCTATAAAGTGGCCTAGACTGACCAACTGCAGAACCCACCTGTCGGTGGTAATGGCCTGCCATCCCGGCAGGAAGTTCGCAATGCAACCCCGACCATGATTTCCCGTTGATCCTGAGTGAGGGGCGGAAGGAGTCAGGCTGTGGTGGCAGATGGGCCGCTGGCTGGGTCGGCCTAGAGGGCATGACAGCTGGCGGGCTGTTTTCCCTGGGTTCTCACGAGCGAGCCCCTCTGATGTGTAGCGGAGCAGGGCTGCTGCCTCTGTGTCCATGCAAAATAGCTTTGGTTCCTCTGAAAGAACCAAGCTTGGGTGATACATGGCATGAACACGACCTTACACTCTCCCGGCCTCTTGAAGTTTGGTAATGATCTTCTCGGAAGGATTACAAATAAAACTTCTCCCTCAAGCGGCGTCCATAATGTTTTTCTGGACATCCGGGGTAAAGCCGAACACGTAACAGAGTGTCTCCGAGGCTCGCCAAAGAAGCTGCTGCTCGGGCCGATGAGTCTCGGAGTTGTCACAGCTCGAAGCACTTGGATTCCCCGTCTGAATCCGTCGGAGGGCTGGAGCATCTCCTCCTTCTGCTCACCTTCAGGCAGCTTTTCAGCCGCCTCAGACCCTGTTCCCACAAGCGTTCTGGAATTGAACCATGTGGGTCAGGTAGTTCAAGGATCTGACGGCGCAGGTAGTGGAAGCGTACGTGCGCCTGCCCAGTGCGTCATCTGTTTGGACTCTGGGTCTGGTGGCAGGGTGCTCAAATGTTGCGGCCTCTGTGACTGGTCATGTGAGGCTGTGATGACCAGAGAGTCAGCCTGAGGCTGCTGTATCAGGTTCTGGTCGTCCTTAGGAGCCTTGTACAGACGATCAGATTCCTTCGGTACCACTGGAGTAGATATGTGGATGCTTCCCGCTGCCTTGGTGGCGACCACAAAGTGTCCACAAGGTGGTACCACCACAGGCTTGGGGTCCTTCTGCGAAGATATTTGTGAGCGTAACCTTCGGGGTCTAGTTCTTCTGCATCCCATCCCATGTTCTCCTGGATATGTGCATAATATCCATGAGCGAAGGGTCATCGGAGGAGATCTCGGTATCTCACGTGGGTCTGGAGAAGGGATGGAGAGGAGATAGGGATCTAGAGGAAGAGTAGACTGATCCGTGTCCTCCGTCGCTGGCCGAGCAGTCGGTGTCTCCTGGATCTCTTGGGGCTGGGTGATCCAGAAGAGGATTTCGACAGAGGTCTCCGATTTTCTGATCTTCCCCGGGAGAGGATCCAGGCTCCCGGGGGGGGAGGTAGGCGGCCTGCCGACCCCGAAGGCGAGGGAGGCGGTACCGGAGGGAGGAGGAGGAGGCGGTGGGGCCATGTCCCTCAATGGTGTCCACCAGTAAGTGAAGAGATCCTTCACTCAGCTATAGAAAGTCCGGCAGATGGCCCAGGCACGGTGGGCGGTCGTCGGGTCAGCGTCGGCTCCACAGGGGCCTCGGGTAAGGCGAGGGCCCTGGGAGTTTCGGCGAGGCCGGGGTCACCTGTCTGGTCCTCAGGCTGCGTTAAGTCCTCCTCAGTCAACGTCTCCTGACCGACGTCGATCGGAGGCGTGGGAGCCCTCTTCTCAGGCGGAACGGACGCCGGTCCCCCAACTGGTGTCCGCTGGGATGGTTTGGCCGATGACGGCCGTCGATGGCTCCAGGGAGGAATGACGTACGGCCGAGCTAGCGTCGGTTCCACAGGTCTCTTCAACGGTGTGAGCTCCAAAGTTTTGCGAGGAGGCACAGAAGACGACCGGACGTCGGGAGCCGAAAGGCGGGAACCCGACTTATGATGATGGTGGTGGCGCTCCCCGGACTTCGCCAAGGCCTTGGAAGAGGAAGACGACGACGGCCTGGTGGACTTGGCCTGAGAAGAAGAGCTTTCTTACGCGGCGGGAGGCTAAACGCTGGCCCTGGAAGGAGGCGGTCGGACCGAGAACGGAGCTGCGGACTCAAAGCCCTGGATGGGGACCTGGAAGGGCCTTCTCCCTTCTTTCTCCAGCGTGCTTGTGGGATTTGGGCGAAGATTCCCCCTGGAGGACATGGTCTTCAGTTTTCCTCCAACAAAAAAGCCTGGAGGGCCTTCTGGCGTCGGATCCTGGTTCGGCTGTTGAAGCCCTGGCAAATGAACAGGCCGGTATCGTGTGCTGGGCCCAGGCCCCTAACACAGGCCGTGTGGGGTCCTTGAGGGGATCTGTTTCCATAAAGCACACTTGGAGGGATGACCGAGGTCGGGAGGGACATCAGCAACAATCATGCATGAAGAAAAAATAATTTCCCGGAGGAAAGCTCTGAACCACGCGGCAGCAGCTAGACTGAGACTGAGGGTCGAGACATGCAAGCCGGCGAGGAAGAACAGAATCTGGCGGGACCGCCCCTTTACAGCACCAGCCTGGCGCCGGGCGGGATCGGCCTCAGAGGCGGTCCCGGTTGAAGATAGCTAGCTAGAATTTTTCCGTGGGGTCCTGGCGCCTGCTGGCTTCAGTTCTAATGGTGTAACCTGCTGCAAGAGCTGTGTCTCGAGTAAGATCAGTAGATCTTGAGAACAGCTCTTGCGACTGCTCCCACCGTAGGAAACGATGTCAGAGACAAAAAGTACTACAACTAGCAGTCAGCGGGAACCGCCTCGGCGGCCAGTCCTGCCCCGGCGTCAGGCGTAGTACATAAGGGCGGTCCCGCCCAGAATCCTGATTCTCCCGCTGGGAGACTTCTGGCGCTGGATGACATCAGAAAGAGGAGACCGAGGACCGCCATCAGTTGGCCAAGACTTAGAACAGACCTTTCCGATCCTAAGGATGGTGTTAGGTTAGAACCTACTTCCTCCAAGGGGGAATGGTGGGCGGGAAGGTACCTGCTGCAAGAGCTGTTCTCGAAGATCTACTGTTACGGTAAGTTCTTACGTAACTGTACTATCTTCTTCGAGATACAGCTCTTGCAGCAGGTTACACCATTAGAACTGATTCCCAAGCAATGGCGCCTTTGAAAAGCCATCGGGGGGAGGCAAGACGGAAACTGAGACCCGTCCTGAGCCTAAGACAGAAGTCCCTGAAGAACGGCTAGGCCGGAACCAGCTCTTCGCCTTGAGGCGATATCCAGGCTATAATGCCTGATAAAAGTGTGCACCGAACTCTAGGTGGCTGCGGCACAGATTGCCGACGTGGACACGTTCTTCAGTGCTGCAAAGGAGGTGGCCATTCCTCTTGTAGAATGGCCCTTGACCACTCCTGGTAAGGGCTTCTTACGTTTGTCATAACAGAACGAGATACACTGAATGAGCCAGCGTGAAAAGGTCTGCTTCGAAACGGGGGCCCCTTTCATCCTCTCAGCGAAGGAGACGAACAGCTGCTCCGCTTTCCGATGCTGTTTGGTTGTGGTCAAATAATATCTGAGACACCTGCGAACATCCAGGGTGTGAAGCAGTGCTTCTCCTCAATTGGCATACTTAGGGAAGTACACTGGTAAATCAATGTCCTGGTTAGGAGTAAGGGCTGAAACCACCTTAGGCAGGAACTTAGGATTTGTCCTCAGGGATACCCTATCCTGATGAAAAATTAAATAAGGCCCTGCACATAAGAGCATGTAATTCGGGGATTCTTCTCGCTGAAGTAACAGCAACCAAAAACAACGTTTTCCACGACAGAAATCGTAGCTCGCAATCTGCGGCTGGTTCAAAAGGTGGCAGCGTAAGCTGCTCCAGGACAAAGGGTAAATCCCAAGGAGGGATGGGGTCCTTAATGGGTGGCCTAAGGTGGAGGACCCCCCCTTAGAAAGGCACGAGTAGCATCCAACTGGGCCACCATGCGATGGCCTATAGGGGCATGATAAGCTGAGATTGCACAAAGGTGCACTTTAATTGAGGAGTAAGCTAGCCCGGATTGAAAAAGGGAAAGCAGGTACTCCAGAACCAGCTTCTCAGGACAGTCTAAGGGTGAGAAACCACATGCTTGAGACCACAGGCAAAACCTGCGCCACTTCATGGTGTATGTTGCGTGTGTTGCCGGTTTTCTGGCAGCAGAAAGTACATCTGCCACCTCTTGCGAGACCCCGTGTCGCAACATGGCTACGTCTCTAGGAGCCAAGCATGCAGGTTCAATGAGTGTAAGTTCGGGTGGACTAGTGAACCCGCCTCCTGAGACAACAGGTGGGAGCTGACTGGCAAGGGAAGCGGAGGTTCCCAGGACAACTGTTCCAGAAGCGGGAACCAAATTTGCCTGTGCCAGAAAGGCGCTATTAAGATAAGCATCGCGTGCTCCTTGCGAAGTTTGAGAAGGACTCTCTGGATCAACGGGAAAGGAGGGAAGGCATAGAGGAATCTGCCCACCCAGGAGAGGGACAACGCGTCTCGCCAGAAAACACCAGGCCCTGGATCTAGCGAGCAAAAATTGGGCAGTTTTGCGTTGGATGGGGATGCGAATAGATCCAATTCTGAAGTGTCCCATCTGTGAAACAGGTCCTCTGCCACCTCCTGTAGAAGTTCCCACTCATGGGTTCTGGCCTGGGAACGACTCAGGCTTTCTGCGACAGTGTTGTCCACCCCGGGAACGTGAACTGCAATGAGATTTGCGCCGTGTCATATTGCCCATTCCCACACTCTCATGGCCTCCCTGCAAAGGGGGTAGGAGTGTGTGCCTCCTTGTTTGTTGAGGTAATACATCACCGCAGTATTGTCTGTTTGTAACAGGAGAGCACTCGGTGGAATGTCCAACTGAAAGGCTTGCAGGGCGTAAAGAACCGCCCTCATCTCCAATATGTTGATATGGAGATCAGATTCCTGAGTAGTCCATGTCCCCTGAGACTTCACCCCGTTCAGGTGCGCTCCCCACCCAAGCCCTGAGGCATCTGTGGAGAGGGTTATCACCGGGAAGGGAGCTGAGAAAGGAACCCCCATAGAGAGGGTTCCCGGATCTAGCCACTATTACCAGTCCCGAACCACGGCCCTCGTGATTCTGACTGGGTGCTGCAAATGGTCTTGCCTTTGGTCCCACTGCACTCTTAACATCCACTGGGTTACCAGCATGTGGAGTCTTGCCATTGGGACTGTAGGAATGGCCGCAGCCATGCGTCCGAGCAGGCGAAGGACCAATCTGGCCGGGAAGGTCTTCTTTGCTGATAGGTCCCTTATGAGGGATTGTATGCGTTCTGCTCTGTCTTCGGGAAGAAAGGCTTTCCCCTTGACGGTGTCCAGAACTGCCCCTATGAACTGCAGTTTCTGGGATGGTACCAGGAGAGACTTCTCATAGTTGATTAAGATGCCCAGAGACTGAAATAGAGTCTGAGTATGCTGAATGGCCAAAAGCAATGCCTCCTCGGAGGAGGCCATGAGAAGCCAGTCGTCCAGGTACGGGAACACGTAGTGGCTCTGTCTCCTCAGAGACACTGCCACGACTGCCATGCACTTGGTGAAGACTCTGGGTGCTGATGACAGCCCGAAGGGAAGCGCTCGGAACTGATAGTGGCGTCCGAGAAACTCGAAGTGCAGGAACCTCCTGTGTGCTTGAGCAATAGGGATGTGCAGGTAAGCATCCTGCATGTCCAAGAACGCCAGGAAAGCATCCTTCTTGAGCATGGGGATTAGTCCCGGGAGGGTCACCATGCGGAAGCGCTTGTAAACGACTGATATATTGAGGTCGCTGAGGTCCAAGATTGGACGGAGGTCCCTTGTTTTCTTCGGAACCAGGAAGAAGTGTGAATAATAACCTGCTCCTCTTTGGTTCCCTAGAACATGCTCCAGAGCTTCTTTCTGTAGAAGCATGAGCACTTCCTGCCTTATGAGCAAAGCATGCTGACCCGAATAACGGGAGAGCAGAGGAGGCCTTGTGGGGGGCTTGTCTATGAACTCTATATAGTGGCCTTTTTCGACCAACTGTAGCACCCACCTGTTGGTGGTGATCGACCGCCACCCTGGCAAGTGGTCTGCGATGCGACCCCCGAACTTCATTTCCCGTTGATCCTGAGGAGGGTGGGGGCCGGGAAGGAGTCATGCTGTGGCAGCAGTGGGTCCTGCAGGTTGGGCCAACTTGGTTGCACACTGGCCTCTACCTGAGGACATCTTGGCCTGGGCTTTCCGAGAGAAGGACCCCCTCTGTTGCTGGCCGGAACAAGGTTGTTGCCTCTGGGTCCGGCTGCGAAAGCAACTCTGGTTCCTACGAAAGGAACTGAGCCTAGATCTGTACATGGCCTGGACAGATCTAACAGCCTTCCCGCTTCCTGTAATTTGGTGATGACCTTTTCCGAGGCTTCACCAAACAAAACTTCGCCATGAAAAGGAGCGTCCATAATGTTTTTCTGGATGTCCGGGGTAAACCCGGAGACACGGAGCCATGAGTGCCTCCGGAGACATAGGCCTGAGGCTGCCTCTCTGGCAGAAGAGTCCGCAGAGTCATATGCGGCTTGTAGCACCTGGGTCCCCACGTCTGAACCCATGCAGAGGAGCTGTAGGAGTTCCCCCTTTTGGCCACCATCTGGCAGTTTCTCCGCCAGTTCCTGTCCCTGTTCCCACAGTGCGTTCTGCAACTGAACCATGTGGGTCAGGTAATTCAATGATCTAATGGCGCAAGTCGCGGACACGTAAGTGCGCCTGCCCAGCACATCCAATTGCTTGGACTCCAGGTCCGGTGGCTGCGTGTTCAGATGTTGCGGGTTTCTGAGACCAGTCATGAGAGGCTGTAATGACTAGGGAGTCGGCCAGAGGATGGTTAGCCAGGTACTGGTCCTCCCTTGGGGCCTTGTACAGGCGGTCAGCCTTCTTTGACATTGCCGGGGTCGAATGTGGATGCTTCCACGCTGCCTTGGTGACGTCCACGAAGGTGTCCGCCAAGGGTGGCACTACCACAGGCTTGGGGTCTTTTTGCCGAAGGTAGGCGGGCAAGGCGTAGTCTTTCGGGGTTGAGTTCCTCCGCATCCCATCCCAAGTTCTCCTGGATGTGTCTCATTATCTCGGAGAATGAGGGGTCATCCAGAGGAGACCTAGGGAGGTCGCGTTGGTTCAGAGAGGGGATGCTGATTGGTGAAGGAGACCTGGAGCATTCAGAGATGTCAGATCTGGGAATCCTCCATAGATGGTGAATACTGGCGTCTTCTGTGTCTCTTGGGGCTGGGTGACCCTGAAGAGGATCTTGACGGAGGCCTTCTCTTTTCTGCAGATCTGCCCCTAGGAGGTGCTGCTGGCTCCTGGGGGGAAGGTGTTTGGCCTGCTGACCCTTTAGGTGAAAGAGGGGATGCAGCCGTCGGTTGTGCCACGGGTGCGGGAGGAGGATGCGTGGTGACCACATCCTTTTTGATGGTGTCCCACCAGAAAGTGAAGAGCTCCTTCACTTCTGTCAAGTTTAAACCCGACGACGGACCGGGCACCGGTGGCCTGTCGTTGGGGCCGGGTGCCGGCTCCCCGGGGGTCTTTGGTTCTGGAGAGGGCTCCCGTGGGAGTTCGACGGGTCCGGAATCGCCCGCCTGGTCTTCGGGCTGGGTAGACTCCTCCTCCGACAACGCCTCCCGACCGAAGTCGGTAGGCGGCGGTGTGGTCCTCCTGGCTGCGGTATCTAACGCCGGTTCCCCCGCCGGCATCCTGGGGGGGTGAATGCCTGACTGGTGACGGGTGACGAACTGCCGCCGGTTCCCTGGAGTGTTTATGTACCTTGGCCGACGTCAGGTTGGCCGAAGTCGGGTCCGACGTCCGCTTAAGGGAGGTCAGCTCCTTGGTCTTGCATTGGGGTGGCGGCGGCAGGGAGACTGACCGGACATCGGAGGCCGAGTGCCAGGAAGATGACTTGTGGTACTCCCCAGACCTGGATGAGGCCTTAGCCAAGGAAGTGAGCTTGGAGGTCTTGGCAGGCCGCAGAGTAGAAGAACCACTGGCCGATTTAACCACAACCGGAGGAGGCCGAGAGTGGGCTCTCGACTGGGAATGGTCCAACCTGGAGCCGGAGCTGTGGGAGTCCGAGGCCCTGGAGGGGGATCTGGGTCTCAGCTTCTCCCAGTGCTTCTCATAATGCCTGTGTGACTTCCCCGAAGATTCCCCTCTGGAGGATGGTTCCATGGCCTTAAGCTTTTCTTCAAGGAGAAAAGCCTGGAGGGCCTTCTGTCGGCGGATTCTCGTTCGGCTGCTAAAGCCCTGACAGAAGGAGCAGACCCGGGTGTCATGGTCTGGGCCCAGGCACCGAACGCAGGCCGAATGAGGGTCTTTGAAAGGAATCTGCTTCCCACAGGCACACTTTGAAGAATGGCCCTCCACGGAAGTTGGGGTGGACATCAGATGAAAAAAACAGCTGAAAAAAGATTTTTTCCGAAGTTTGGAAAGTTTGGAAGGTTTTCCTGGTCGTCGCGAGCTAGACTTAACCGATGAGGTCTAGGACATACAAAGTCGACGGCGGGGAAAGAACTGAGGATTCTAGGCGGACTGCCTCCTTATGTATAACGCCTGACGTCGGGCGGGACCGACGTCGGAGACGGTTCCCGCTGAAGACTGCTAGCTGGAAAATTTCTGTGGGGTCCTGACGCCTACCGGCTTCAGTCCTAATGGTGTAACCTGCTGCAAGAGCTGTATCTCAAAGAAGATCACTGGATTTTGAGGATGATGTGCTCCTCATTCTATAATATATTTTTTTATATTTCCTGGTACAGAGCCACTCCTAGAGACTGGGTTCCTAGTGACAACATGAACTGGATATCAGAAACAGTCACAGAACTTACAGCTCCACAAATAACCAAATGTCCATACAGGCTTCTTGCAGACTATAAAAGGTTTATTGCAAACTCCACAGACTATATATATATATATATATATATGGGATATGCAATGGGGGGCCGTGAGATAAATAATTTATTTTTACGAGTGCCCTGGTGACCACCGGGTAAACTCACGAGTGGCGGAGCATAGCGGAGCCACGAATGATTTACCTGAGGTCACCGGGGGACGAGTGAAAATAAATCATTTATCCCATGGCCCCCATTGCACGTCCAATTTATGCAATAGGAAAAAGAGTTGTTTTATTTTTTTTAATTTATGTCTTATAGAGTCTGCATTTTATTTTTTTATAAATTTAGTGTGAATATTTCTTGTATTCCTGCTCCAGCTTGGGCTGGTTTCTGTGGTTACTGGGACAGCTGCTGTGGAACTGACATCCAGAGGTTTAGAGGGTTGTTTTAATTGGTGGTTTTTGATATGTGGGCGAGGCAGAGAGTTCTGAAATCATGGCGGCTCCTTTTCTTGCTTAGCGAGAGTTGGAGAGAGCCGTTGTGGTGTTTCCTTTTTTAATGCTATATTTTCTTTTCTTTTTGTATCTGGTCAATCCTGCCTCATCTGTTTGTGCTGTTACTGTGAGTTAATGTCCGTGGAGCAGAGGACTGAGGTGATGGGAAGTGCAAGAAGCCACCTGACTGGAGGAGTAAAGAGGTAATGCGAGGGTGAGGATCAGAAGGGACCAAAGCACAGTGCTGAAGCAGTAGCGGGAGTGGGGGAGTACCGAGCCAGTCACGGCTTTACTGTACGTTTTTACATTTTTTTTAAGTTGTGGTTTCAATGTATTTAAATAGCTGTTCACAACTTTATGAATGTCAGGTCTATTACACAGTTGTGAATGGAAGCATACAATACATACTGCAAGCCCATTAGTCGACAGGGTCTACCAATGAGTTTACAAGTGTACTGTATACTGTCAGTCACTGCAAGCACAGTCGGTGAGCAGCTGCAGTGGTTTGCGAGGGGGGTGTGCTGCTTGCTGACTTTCGGCACTTGCTGGGATAGGGGGAGGGGGGTCTGAGTGGGTGGGGTCCACTGGACCACCAGGGAGATAGTGGTCATTCTTCTGACAATGCGACTGGGTCAGTGTAGAGAGTGGGGTTCCACTAGACTACCAGGGATAATGCTGATTACATACTATTACCGGGTCTAGGGGCGGGGGGGGGGTTCCACCAGACTACCAGGGATAATGTGACTACATACTATCATTTATTTATTTAGTTTTTGTTGACCAGGTAAGGTGTACTAGCCATAGCAATAACTATTTTCAGGCATGACCTGGGAGGTTACAGACCAAAACATAAGAAACAATAACAATACAATAAATACAGTACATAATTAGACAATTGCTGAGGACAGGAATACAGTGCAATCAGGAGAAAACAACAGGTAAGGTAAGATACATTACAGTGTCAAAATAGAAATATAAGAAAGCTACACAATAAATAAGCTCATAATAGCAACTATCCAGAACAATTAGGGTAGGATTATACAATGAAGACTTTAAATACTATAATAGTCATAAGGATAGATATCGGAGAGTAGGGATTTGATAGAAGTAGGTACGCTGGGTAAAGAAGGGAAGGATAGAATAGAAAGTTTAGGCAAGGTAAGAGGTGAGGACCAAAAGTAATGAAGGTAGGACAATCAGGTGACAGGAAGAAAAGTGCTGAGCACATTTATTGGAGACTAATCTGAAATGATGGCTCAGGGGTGCAGAGGTCTGAGAGGGATATAAGGGCTAGGGTGGTTTGAAACAGGAGCAAGAACAGGAATCAGTGAGATGGTCACGTAGCAATTTTTTGAAAGAGGCATGGGATGAGGCGTATAGTTAGAGGGAGGGAGTTCCAGTATTGGGGAGCATGACAGGAAAATGCACTAGCACCTTTGGAGGAGTTATGTCTGGGGATGTGGACAGGGGCATTTTCTGACAAGTGTAGGCCATAACTGGATGACTGGTTTAGGAACAGTCCCGCCAGGGGCTTGGGTATTTGTGTTCTGATGATATTGTCTATGATCAAACCATACGCGTAGGATTTAGACGCAAGAGAAGAAAGCCACCCCAGCTCAGAGTAAAGGAAGCAGTGGTGTTTCATCTGATGAGAGGAAGACACATAGTAACAGATGTTGTTGTAGGTAACATCCCACTTCCGAAGACTCGTTTTGCCCGCAGAGGCATACATTGCAACCCCATAGGTGAGCGACGGAAGGAGTAAGACATGAGCTATGGCAAGCCTAGCTGAGGGGGTGAGCACATAGCTGGAATGGTAGGTAATACCAAGTTTCATGTAGACCAGTTTGCAAGTCTGCTGAATATGAAGATCAAAATTAAGAGACAGATCAAGGGTGATACCCAGATATTTAAAAGAGTGTACCGCCCTGACAGGTGAACCATTTATAGTAGAGGCATAGAACTTTGGCTGACAGTGTTTGAGTTTAGCATTGGAACCGAATAGCATGGCTTGGGTCTTTGATACGTTTAAGACAAGTTTATGGCTAAGCAGCCATTGTTGAATTTGTTGAATGTCCTGGGAGAGTTGTTGGCTGACTTCTACAATGTTTTTAGCACTGCAGTACAGAACAATGTCATCAGCGTATAACAGGGAAGCAGTCTGAAGGAGGATCGAGGTGATATTATTTATGAAAATCGTGAAAAGCAAGGGACCTAGGATAGACTCTTGTGGCATGCCAATGTTTATAGTAGCTTTGTCTGATAGGGTGGAGTTATATTTAACTATTTGTGTTCTATCCGATAGGTAGCTGCCAAACCACGTAATGACATTCGGTGAAAAGCCTAGTGATCTTAGAGTAGCTAAGAGGACGGGGTGATTGACAAGGTCAAATGCTTTAGTCATGTTGATAAAAACTGCCCCTGTTAGAAAACCCGAATCCATGGCCATTGGGTATCAGATGTAAACTTGAGTAAGGCAGTGGTGGTACTATGACCCTTACAGAAACCATGCTGTGCAGTTGTTAGAAGGTCATATTTCTGAAAAAAGTCAATGGTTTGAAGAAGAAGAAGAAAAATCAGCATTTATATAGCGCTTTTCATACATCCAAAGTGCTTTACAAGCAATGCTAGACTGGTAGTGAAGTGACTGAATGTGTGGTGGTGGCCATATCGCACATTATCACCACACACAGCCTGGATAATTGCATGAACCGGTTTGAGTAGCTACAAGCTTATCAAGAATTTTACTGAGAACAGACAAAATAGCTATGGACCTATAATTAAAGGGATCTTTGTGGTCACCCTTTTTGAAAACCGGGGTAATCCTAGCTATCTTCCAGATGTCCAGAACATGGCTCTGGCAAAGGGAGAGGGTAAAAATATTGGCTAGAGGGGCAGCTATGTATAGGGCAGCGAGTTTTAAGAGCTTAGGTTCAAGATTGTCTGACCCAGCCGAAGAAAACTCTGAGATATTGTTAAGCAGTCTAAGTACTTCGCAATTACAGACAGACAGACTTGAAGTGGAATTTAGGCCCTGAGACATCAGGTTGGGTGGTTAAGTTCAATTGGGCAGAGAAGGAGGAGGAGGAGGTGTAACTGGTAAGGTCAGAAAATTGTGTATTGAAAAAGCTAGCAATAGTTCTGGGATTATTATTACCAGGTCTATGGACAGGGATGGGGGTTCCACTAGCCTACCAGGGGTTATGTCAGGTGTTCTACTATTAGTGGGGATACGGGCATGGGGAGGGGACCACTAGATTACCAGGGATGCCTGGTACTATGCCATACTTTACGGAGATACGGGTATGGGGGGGAACACTAGACTACCAGGGAAGAATGGATTGCTGTACTATCTTTACAGGACTGCAGGCAGGGATGGGGGTGCTTCTAAACAACCGGGGCTTCAGTGTTCAGTGTTTACGGCTCACAGCCCTTCTAGGGAGCCCGGCGCATTCTGACGGGTGCATCCCTACAAGCGCCATGCAAATGGGGCCATAATGACATGCAAATGGCCCCACTGTGCCTTGCATCCCTAATGGCCCCATTTGCATGTCTGGCGTTGTGAATACCAACCTTGGACGCAGCGTATCTGCAGATGCGCTGCCCCAACAGTTTCCCAGCCCGACCAGCGGGTTGCACTGGTGCATCCTGGCTTGGGCGCAACTGTGGTATTCACAGAGGGAATGTATCACGAGCATCTTCCTGCGCATCTTCTGTGAATACCACAATTGGGGCTCAGTGAATCCCATCTGTGCTGTCGCAGCAGCGATGCGCCCAGAGTATTCCTTTGTGAATCCCCCCATATTTTTTTTTTATATTCAGTGATGGGGTTTTGTGTTTGTTATTTATAGAAATGCAACATTTGTCAGAAAAAAAGATCACTTGGCCCACCCAGTCTGCCCAGATGGTCCCTGCCTAGTCTGTCTCTGCAGAACCTAACTAGTCTCCGGTAACTCTCCCATCATCCTAATATTCCCCCATGTCTGTCCCATGCATGCTTGAAGCCCCCTAATGTTTTCACCTCCACCACTTTAGCTGGCAGTCTGTTCCAGGCATCCACTATTTAAGTGAAGCAGTACTTCCTCTCATCCCTCTTAACTCCCTCCCCCCAACCCCATTCCAGCATCATTGCATGCCCTCAGGTTCTGGTGCTGTTTCTCATTTGAAAGAGACTCCCCTCCTGCACCATGTTCACTCCCATGAGGTATCTGTAGGTCTCTATCATGCCCCCTCTCCCTTTCCTCTCTTACATGGTGTATAAGTTAAGATCCCCAGTCTCTCTTTGTAGGACTTCTGATGCCATTCCCTCCTGGACTGAGTCCTCTCCTCTCCCCTCACCATACTGTGGGTGCTGGTACCCTTCTCGAGCACTCAGTAACCACCATATGGTCTACCAAGTGAGCAAGTTACAGCGCCCCTCATCTTCCCCCCAAGAATGAATGAATGAATACATTCAGATTTGATCTCTGCTATCTCTGGACCCGACTTCCCTCCATGCTGACCTGGTGACTACTGACTGGTTCCCCATTTCAACTGCTAGCAATGTCACTGAAGCCATCGAGTTCTTTTACTCCAAGTTCTCAGCTGTCTGGGACCACCAAGTTCCCTTGAGGAAAACTTAAGGTCTGAGGTTCTCAACTACCCTGGATCTCTCTGGAGCTGCTTGCCTGTCACCAAGCATGTGACCTTGTCTGGTGGACCTAAGAGTCCACTGGCTCCCCTACTAACCTTACTAGTTACAGGGCCCTTCACAATGCCTGTACCAGAGCTACTAGGCTTGCAAAGACCAATTACATAGCATCCATACTCCAGAACAACCTTAATCACCCTTCTAAGTTCTGGAAAGTAATGCATGCCCTCTTCTCCCCTCCACCCCAGCCAACTCCACCAGTCCTCAAGGATGGCAATACCCCTGTCTTTGACCCTGCTGCAGTCATCTCATCTTGCAATTCTTTTTTTTTTTACCTCCTGTGCCTGCTTCCTACTTTCTTTGTCTCCCCCTTCCCTTTTAGAATCTGTTAGCAGAAAAGGACTGCTTGGCCCACCCAGTCTGCCAAGGTGGTCCATCCCTACTCTGTCTCTGCAGACCCCAACTGGTCTCCAGAAACCCTCATCCTGTCTGCCTATTTAACATAGAAACATAGAAACATAGACTTTGATGGCAGATAAGGACCACTTGGCCCACCCAGTCTGCCCATTTCCCTACCTACTGGATAAGCTGCAGATTCTAGTTAACCAACAGCCTATTTCCTGCAACCCCCACTATAATTGCCTTATGTCTGTCCCATGCATGTTTGAATTCCTCCACTGTTTTAGACCCCACAACCTCTCCAGGAAGGCGGTTCCATGCGTCCACCACTCTCTCCGTGAAAAAGAATTTCCTCACATTACCCCTGAGCCGTCCCCCTCTAACTTTAAATTGTGCCCCCTTGTTCTTACACATCTCTTTTTCTGAAAGATGCTACCCTCCTGGACTTTGTTGATTCCCTTGAGGTACTTAAAAGTTTCTATCATGTCCCCCTGTCCCTCCTTTCATCAAGGGTATACATATTAAGCTCTCTCAGTCTCTCTTCATATGGTTTCTGATGTAGACCCTGCACCATTTTAGTTGCCCTCCTCTGGACTGCTTCCATCCTGTCTAGGTCCTTGCGTAGATGAGGTCTCCAAAACTGCACGCAGTACTCCAGATGGAGTCTCACCAACTGTCTGTATAGAGGGATAACCACTTCCCTTTTTCTACTTGTGATGCCCCTCCCTATGCATCCCAGTATCCCCTGGCTTTCCCTACTGACTTCTCACATTGCATACCCACCTTTAGGTCATCTGATATGACTACACCCAGATCCCTTTCCATTATTGTTGTTGTTAGTACCTCCCTGCTATTGTACTCTTCTCCTGGATTTTATTTCCCAGGTGCATTACTTTGCACTTCTCTGCATTGAATCTAAGTTGCCATATGTCTGACCATTCCTCCAACCTTGCCAAGTCCCTTCTCATCCTTTCTACCCCCTGTGTATCAACTCTGTTACAGATCTTTGTGTCATCCACAAAGAGGCATACCTTTCCTTCAGACCCTCTGCAATGTCACCTATAAAGGCGTTAAAGGGACTGGACCCAGTACTGAGCCCTGAGGTACCCACTAGTAACCCCTTTCTTCAGAATGTTCCATTCACTATTACCTTCTGTGTCCTGTTATGCAGCCAGTTTCTACAGGCACTCGACCATGGACCCTCCCAGGCTGGCTAACTTGATTATTAATCTTTTGTGCGAGACTGTGTCAAATGCCTTGCTAAAGTCTAGGTAGGCCATATCCAGCCCCTCCCTGGTCTATTACTTTGGTCACCCAGTCAAAGAAATCGATTAGATTTGTCTGACATAACCTTCCTGCTGTGAATCCATGCTGCTTTGGGTCCAGTGCCCCACTGGCCTCTAGGTACTCAACAGTTCTTTCTTTCAGAAGTGATTCCATCATTTTCCCCACCACTGAGGTCAAACTAACAGGTCTGTAGTTTCCTGCTTCTGCCTTGCTCCCACTTTTGTGAAGGGGAATCACATCTGTCCTCCTCCTCCAGTCCTCAGGTACCACCCCATCTTCCCATGATTTGTTAAAAAGTGTGGTTAGTGGTGTCTCTAGGTCCTCCCTTAGCTCTTTTAGGATTCTAGGGCGAATCCCGTCAGGCCCCATTGCTTTGTCCACCTTGAGTTTTAGAAGTTCTTTCAGTACTCTTTCTTCTTTAAATGGACTGGTATCAACCCCACTATCCAGAGTGCTTCTACTGTTTGGTTTAGGTAACTCCTCCTCTTCTTCTTTTGTGAATACTGAGCAAAAGTATTCATTCATTATCTCTGCCTTTTCACTGTCTCCCTCTGCCCACCTCCCCTCTCCTTTATTTTTAATCTTCCCTATCCCTCCCTTAACCTTTCTATGTTCCCTAATGTACCTATAAAAGGTTTTATCCCCCTTCTTAACTGAGTTGGCTATCCTTTCCTCAGTTTGGACCTTTGCTTTTCTAACTGCCTTCCCCACTTCTTTCTGCTTTAATTGATACAGTTCCCTGTCGTGCTCTGTCTGTGATTCCTTATACTTTTTGAATGCAGCCTTTTTCTCTTTAACCTTCCCTGACACTTCTTTTGAGAGCCATAGTGGTTTTTTTATTCCGCTTTGTTTTCTTTATTTGTTTCACACAAAGGCTTGTTGCCTCCATGATAGCAGTTTTGATTTTTCTCCATTGTTCTTCCACCCCTCCTTTCTGGCCATTTGCTAATGCATTCCTCAGGTATTCACCCATGTTGCCAAAGCCAGCCCTTCTAAAGTCCAGTATCCTTGTATTTATATGGCTTGTCTCCATGGTTGTGTTTATTGTGAAGCAAGCACACTGTGCAGTAGTCGCTTGTTCCCAGGTGTCTACTGACTTCTAAGTTTTACTAACCAAATTTACTAACATTGCCCTATGTATATCCCATGTACACCTGAAGATCCCAACTGATTTCACCTCTGTCACTTCCACTGGCAGTCTGTTCCAGCCTTCTACCATGCTTAAAGTAGTACTTCCTCACAACCCTTTTAAACTCTCCATTCCAGTTTCATCACATGCCCTCTGGTTCTGGTACTCTTTCTCATTTGAACAAGACTTCCCTCCAGCACTCTGTTCACCCTGTGAGGTACTTGTCTCTATCATGTCCGCTCTTGCTCTTCTACCTTACAGGCTGTACATGTTAAGATCCCTCAATGTCTCTCTGTAGGGCCTTTTTGTTTTATTCTGTTTAAAGCCCCCTTCTGTACCACTAACTCAGTTTTCCCTCAGGGTCCCCTAGGCACCTTGCTCAACTGTGCTCTGAACTGCTATAGCCACCCACTTCCATTCTGACATGGTTTCAGCCCCCACGGTTGGGAAGAGGGAAGGTCACCCTCATACCCGAACGATTCTTGTCAGGCTGACAGCTGAGGGTTTCTAAGTTGGTCCTTCTTTCAGTTCAACGGGGCCGTCATCTGTTGGGCAATGGTGTCTTTCCTGGTTTTCTCCCCAGCCCTAAGATGCAGGCCCACACAGGAAGTCCAAGGCATGTGTGCACACTGAAGTCTGCTGCTGCACTGGACTTTCCGGTCTGCATCCATTCCTCTCCCATGGCACCTTTGGCTGCATTGTCACCTGTGGTCACCCAGATGGCAATATTGCAGAGAGGGTGACATCCTAGCTGCACTGGAGGAGAATGTCCCCTGGGATGCTATGTCTCCCTCTCCCAGCCGATCCCCATGATCAGAGCTCATTCCCGAACTCAGACTGCCGACATTGCGAGAGTTAGTGTTATCTCTGAGGATGGGTCAGCCTTCATAGGGCTTTTAAAGCACTACTTCAGTTGCCCTCCTCTGGACTGCCTCCACCTTACCTATGTCATTTCTAAGGTATGGCTTCCAGAACTGGACACAACAACACAGGTGGGGTCCAAGAAGTCAATGATACAGTGGCAACAACACCTCCCTTCTCCTGCTGGAGATACTTCTCCTTATGCATCCCACTGACCCTACCCACTGCTTTGTCACACTACCCTGCCACTTTGAGGTTATCATATATGATAAACCCAAGGTCCCTTTCCTGCACAGTGACTGTCAGTACCTCCCCCCATCTTATACTCAGCTCCTGCATTCCTGTGCCCAAGGCGCATGATTTTGCACTTTTTGGCACTGAATCCTAACTGCCATGATCCTGGTCACTCCATCCATTTATCCTGTGTTAACTTATTGCATTGCACCTTGGGCCTTCAGAGAAGGACATATTATTAAATTAACTCTACTAGTACAGTACTTCTTCTATAGATAGACAGCAGAGTTGCACAGATATTATGTGAAAGATCAGATACTCTCGGATAACTCAAATGTTTCTGATACTGTATATCCAGATTAGATGCTGGATAATATTTTAGGATTAATCTTATCCTAAAATCGTTATCTAACACTAAAGCATAAATTATCTCTGAAAATGTAAGCCCCCCTTGTGAAAAAAGTACTCCAACCATTTGAACCCACTGGGTCCTCCCTGCATACCTCCCAACCCATCCCAGAGACCAACTACTACATTCTTCTAAGACCTCACAGCAGCAGCTGAGATATCATCTTTTAACACTGCCAAGTCTGCATCTGTTGTCACCAATTACTGTGTTGCTACAGAGAGGCAGTCTGCAGGGGAATAAAGTTACAGCTGATACAACTAGCATAATGTCTGGCACCAGAAAACTCACCACCCTCTCCTTTAGAGGAAAGGGCTAGGGGCTCACAAAGGTTTATTTATTAAATGCTTCCACACTGTGATAACCTCAGTTAGCTGAAGTATCTAATTTGTAAGGGGGCCCCAGGGATAAGGCTGGTTTAGAGGTTAGTCTCGAAAACTGGGTGGGGGAAGGACCATTTTAGTAACAGCTAACAGTCCAGCAAGGGGCCCCCTTTTTTTTTCCCCACTGTATTTCTTCTCCCCCTGTACCAGAACTCTCTCAGACCACTCCTCTGGCCTAGTCCACTCTACCGCCCACTGTGAACCCTGCCTTCTTCAAAGACGTTACTTTCTCCCCGAGCCCCGGGAGGCATATGAGCCTGAGGAGACCAAAGGGGCAGAGGCAGGGAACCAGCGCTGGGTGGGTGGTGTAGCGGCTCTAGGAGGGTCATCGCCTACCCAGGCTGGAGGGGCTTTTCTGTGCTTTGTCCTGAAGCTCCCACCTCCCTTGCGAGCGTGACAAGCCCTAACGTGATGGTGCACGGCAACCCTCCCCACGTCTGCCGCACTCACCTTTATGTGTGGTCCGCATCCTGCAGTGCCCTGATTCTCCACTCGGGGCCACTGGGACACCAGACAACCCATCACCCTCCCCCCAGGAGAGGAGAGCAGCATATTTGACGCTCAATCCTCTCCCTTCCCTGCCGATCCCCAGCACCCAAGCTCGCTCCCGAACTCGGGTCGCCGGCATGGTGCGAGGTATGGTGTCCAGCGCCTCAACCCTCAGCGCCACCGGGCTGGAGGGACCTCTTTTTAAATATGCACTGTGAATGGTAGGAGGGGATGGGTAAGACCTTTTGTCTACTGGAGGTACAGGAAATGGAGAGGCACTAACATCAGGGGGGAGGTTATCAGGCTGTTTCTCTGTGCTTACTGTCTACCTAATCCTCAGGCTGGCCCCGTCAACCTACCAGCCCCAACAGTCACAACCTAGCCCAACCACTCTTACATCAGGGAGCAAGGAGTGCCAGCAGCCATCATACTGATGATAAGCAAGTTATCTTCCTGGTTTTCTTCCATGATACTTGACCTGCCCTCCATCACATGGTTGTGGTGCGCAGTCTTGTTGCCTGCTCTACACGCAGCATACTCCTGATGGAGCAACAAGCTCCTTGGCCTACTATCAAGAGCTGCTGTGCTAGCTAAACATCAACACCGAGACCCACTCCCAACCAAACTTTGACACGTTGCCCTATGCAGTGCTGCTTTCAGTCTCAGCTGCACAACTGACTGGGACCCAGATCACTGTGATGGCAGTACTGGATCATTGGGCAGTGTATTTTTTAACAGTTATTTTAGGTTAGAGTTATGGAACCATTATCAGATTAACCCTATACAATTAAAAGGGAATCCTCACTGCCCCCACAGTCATGCTACATGACCTTTAGGTCCCAATTGGGAAAAATGCATTAGAAGGAAATTTTTCTGTGTACTTACTGTCATGTAATTTATTTACTTTTTTTAATCTGGTTGATCCTGCGACCCTCTGCCTGCCATGTTAACATACTACATGTCCCAGTGTCCCCAGTGGCTAGCCCTCTGATGACATGACTGGTGACTGAGCCACAGGGCATGTCTATGTGGCGGCAAGTCACTTAGCTAGTATTAGTATGAAAGAGCACATAATTGCACTTACTCTGCTGGTAACTTTTGTGCCAAGCTTAGCATGGTCTGTAGCGGTAGAATAAGAACGATCATGTGCTCCTTCACGTTAACATAAGCTAAGTCACTTGCCAACACATAGATATCCCCTGGAACACAGTCCTTCAGTCGCGTCATCAGAGGGTTGGCCACGGGGGATACTAGGACAGGTAGTATGTTAACATGGTGGGCAGATGGGTTGCAGGATCAACCAGATAAAAATTATATGACAAGACAGCAAGTACATAAAACAAATTTCTTCTAATGCATTTTTCTTAGTTAGGACCTAAAAGTCCCACAGCATTACTGCAGGGGGAACTGGGATTCCCATTACAGTATTCAAAATTCAAATCGAGCCAATCTGGACAATCCAGCTATTAGGTGAATACTGATCAGATCAGATTTTACACTGTCCAGTTGAATCAATGCCACATGAAAGAGCATTCCAACAACAGGTGTCTGTAACCATAAATGCATCATATAATTGCCAGTACGTTTTAGATCGGCTCTCAGTGAGTTCATGGCTGCCCCCCCACCCCCCAAACTAGGGCATAAGGCTCTGCAAATTGCTGGGATTGGGACCACTCAGCAGTGAGGTCAACACTACTTTTATAAAAGCAATTTTTAGTGCTAAATTACAGGATCTTTTTTCTTTAAAGTAAAAAAAAATATTGGGTGTACAATTTAAAACACTTACCTTATCTCCTGAACCAAGGAAGAATTGATTTTCCAGCCTTTTACAGAGTGCTGCAAGAATGAAGATGTTCCATTCCTACTCATTTTATCAGAGATATTGACCATCAGTCTGCTCATACTTAGCTCGCCATCCCTGAAATGCAATAAAGACAAGAAACAACTCACAGTAAGCACTTTTTAAACGGGGTCATTTTCATGAAACCCTTTAAAATACTGCAGACACACATATTGATCAGTGACACCAAATCAGAAAAAAGCAATTTAAACTCTGAATTCTTTTAAGGTTTCTCACAGGTGTCACTGCATGAACAAAAGTGTCATGAGGCCTGAAACAGGCAGAGTACGAACATACAAAGAATGCCAGCAGATAAAGGCCTGATGGTCTATCTTGTCTGCTCGAGTGTGCAGCTAGCTGTCTGTTACACTGCAGCTGCTCCCCTTCTCCTAAATGCATATCCAATTTCATGCCTGTACTAGCTGTTACCCATCCCTCCAGTGCCTCATTGGCGACCTTCCTCAGACCTTGTCCCATCCCCTCTTAAAACTGCCCACCGTCTTCAAGGATACCTGAAATGCCTAAGGAGGTGATTTCGCCAGATTCAGTGGGGCATTTTAAGAAGGGATGGGATAGGTTCGTGGGCAAGGTACAAGCAGGGAGAGAACTGACCAGGGTGTGAACTCAGGGAGGGAAAATTTGGCAAGAGGGATGGGAAGGGAAAGGGGGCAGCAGCAGTTTTCTGAACTATGAGCTGCGTTTTTGAGCTGACGAGATAGACCCTGAGGCCTAATTCTGCTGACATTGTCATAAGTTCGTACGTTTGTATACCACCTCCTCAGGCAGTGTGTTCCACCCTGTCACCACTCTCTCTGTGAAACAGTGCTTTCTCATTTCCCTTCTGAATCTACCACATTTCTGGGGTTCTCAGGGACACAGGGTCCTGCATCCTTGACAATCCGGCAGTCCATAAGGATGCTCATCCGTCAGTGTGGAGGTTCCTCAGGATAAATAATCTGCTCCCTTCTGTCCTCCTGCACCACAGCAGTTCACAACATTTCTGGGGCTCTCAGGGACACAGGGTCCTGCATCCGTGACAATCTGGCAGTCCACAACGATGCTCGTCCATCAGTGTGGAGGTTCCTCAGGACGAGCAATCTGCTTCCTTCTGACAACATGCATCATGGCAGGCTGCACCAAAAAGACTCCAAAGGAACACTACCTCATTTACAGGAATTGGTCCAAGACCTCAAATTTTTTTTTTTTTTTTTTGTGAAGGGAGAGTTCTAGACTCTCAAGAGGCAAACCTACAATGAGCTCTTGCTTTCAGGGCCACGCAGGCCCCTCTGTCATGTGTGTTAGCATACTGAGCAGAGGAAGCAGGTTTTACAATAGATTGATACTGAAGAATTAGCATAAGAAAGGATAGGAAGGGAATTGACACCTTAAAACTATAGATGTGTCACATTTAATTATAGAGGTGTGAGAAGAGTTAAAGTCAGGATGACAACTGACAAGAAAAAAGTTAAAAGTTTTGGTAGGGCTCCTGGGCACGTGGGTATTTATGCACACTTTGTGCTCTGGGGTGCTGTTTTTTTTTTTTTGAAAGTCCACGAGATGCTCTTTTACAAGGCCCTTGGAGTCCATATACTGAGGCATGCCTCCACACTTGCAAGTCTTGTAAGACTCTGTAGAGTGCAAGGGCGCACTCCATTGGTTTCAACTGGGCTATATTTTTGACTAGAATGTTTAATGTTTTAAAGGGCAAATTCAAACAAATTACAGCTAACGCTCAACTAACAAGGGCGTTGTTAGTTGAGCGATGGCCATAATCTGTTTGAATTTTTTCACTAAAACATTAAAAATTCTAGTTAAAAACATGGCCTGACAGAAACCAATGAAACATGCCCCCACCCTCTACAGATTATTAAATTAGTGTCTGCCTGTTCTGGTGGTAGTTCAGGTGGATGTTAAAGATCCCATGATACTTCTTGAAAAGAGTAAGGGAATTTCCCTGGTGTCCTGGCTAAATTTCCCCCATTCACTAAAAATACCACCAACAGCTTAATCTGATTCAGGTTCAGTTGGTTACCATCTGTATCCCCCACCCCGGTTGCCCCTGAAAAGGGGTTCTAGTCTCAGAGGGCCTACGGGTCAAAATTCAATAAATAAATAAATTATGAGATGTGCATGCGAAGGGGGCATGGCCCAGATTAATTTCAATAGGGACCCCCAGAAATTTACCAGGAACTCCCACTTTTGGGCTGCAGACCCCCCTTATATTTATTTATTTATTAACAAGATTTACCAGATAAGCATACTGAGCGGGAAAACCACTCATTTCCAGATGTGACCTGGGTGTTACATAACACAACATATCAGTGCTAAAATTACATTTGGTGCAGTAGGCATTGTTACAATGAAAATAAATGCATATAGTACATACTTAGGTACAGCAGGCTCAACATGGGTGAGACAAACAAGTCCAAAGATGTTACAGTCAGGACATTAAGCATTTGAATGTTGGTTATAATTTTGTTTACTTTTTTTTTAAAGAATGTCCCAGACTCCCACACAAAAAATCCTACCAAGAGCCCTGTTTTAGAAAGAGAGTCCCACGTATCTCTGTTTAGACCATGTTGTTCCGAATAAAGTGGCTTAATGCATGCTCACAGTGCACGTCAGAGTTTATATAAGCGCTAATCTTTGGTTTGCTGGTCCTGCCATCCTTCAAGGGCCAAGTACTGTACAGTCACAGAGGACCATCCTGGGGAAAAAACAGATCTAGAAAACATCTGAACAGAGAATATAATGCTCTAATGTGCACTGCAGGCTACTGAATCTCCCACTGCTGCCTACTGCTCTGATGCCAGCTGCAGGTTATTCTGGGATTTGTACTAACAGAAGATGTCAGCCTGAAACTAAGCAAAATTAGTCTAACACAATCTACTGTACTACAGTCAAAAGTAATTAAATCAAAATTTATTTTGCACACAAAGTGCACGTTGGGACCAGCCCCACACTTGAGTGTGGGGACCTTTTATGCTGACTGGTGGTAGTAGTAGTAGTAATAAAATGTTTATTCATATAAAAATATGAACAGGGATAAACTCAACTGAACCAAAGTGCTTTTCCAATGAGGTCCCACTATGGCATTCATAAATACAGATAGCAAGAGACAATTCATACGGGAGTTACAAATATACAAAAAAAATCATGTGCCTATTTACAATTCAGGACTGAGGAAACATTATGCTCGAACAAATTATAGTACATAAGCAAAGACAATTTGCATTCACATATTCCCCCGCCCCCGATTACTGCTAAATTAGTAACATTATAGCCAGAATAACTTTTTAATGTTTGATTATCCTTTGTTCCTAGTATAACAACATGGCAAAGGTTTGGTGGCTTCAATCAATATCCAGTTTTTAATTTTACAGAAGTTTATACCTCAGATAACATGACTCTGAGTAAGAGGAACACAGTTCCACAACACTGGGCCTCGATAGTTAGAGGAGGACCTACCCACATCTAGTTTTCTGGGCAGGACAATGAACTCCAGCCCCACGGATGATCTCAAACCTTGTTATGATTTTTCAGAATATTCTTCAGTACAGAACCTTTAAAACACTTATACATATGGCTCAAAGTGTGAGGGGTCCTATGGTCACTTAAATGCAACCACCCTAAATATGCATATAGCTGACTGTGATAACATTTTACTGGGACATTGAGGATGAATCAGGTACGCCTGCAGTAATTAATATCCAGCTTTGACAGCTCCCTCTACAACATCCCAACGTGAAGAATGTCTCCACATGAACATGTGCGAACATACGAAGAAAGCCAGCAGATACAGGCCCTGAAGGTCTATCTCATCTGCTCGATTATGCAGCTTGTGGTTTACACCACAGCTGCCCCCTCCCTCCACCCTTTTTTCTCTCTGAGATGAGTTCTCTCCTTGGGTTGAGTGTCCTCTGGTAATTATTCGCCCTTGATTCTATCCCATCCCCTCTTAAAGCCATCTACTGTCTTCTGTGAGACCAGCTCCTCTGGGAGTTTCTTCCACTCCTTCACCACCCTCTCCATGAAGTAGTTCCTCCTCTACTCCCTCCTGAACCTCCCCCACAAGCTTCATGCTGTGTCTCCTAGTGACCCCTTCCGTTTTCAGCCTGAACATGTGGTCAGTGTCTCCCTTATTTATGCCCTTTAAATATATAAAGGTCTCTATCATATCCCCCCTGTCCTCCAGGGAGTACATGTTGAGCTCCTCCAATCTTTCCTCATAGGGCTTCCCTCCCAACCCCCTTATCATTTTGGTTGGCCTTCTCTGGACCCTCTCCAGGAATCTGATGTCCCTCTTTAAGTAGGGGTGCCAGAACTGCACACAATACTTCAAGAGTGGCCTCAACAGTGATCTGTACAACGGTAGGATAACTTCCTCGCTTCTGGAGGTGATCCCTCTGGCAATACGCCCCAACACCTTGTTGGCCTTGGCTGCTCCCCTCCTACAGTGCTGTGAGTGAGTCAACCTCCCTGTTACTATAACCTCAGATCCTTTTCTTCTTCAGAGACCTTTACCCTTCCCCCACCCAAATAGTTGCTGTACCTAGGGTTCATGGACCTGAAGTGCATGACCTTGCACTTCTTGGCACTGAATCCCAGTTGCCAAGTCCCTGACCATTCCTCTAGTGTATCCAAATCTCTCTGGAGAACCCTCCCCTCCTCCCTGCCATCCACTACTGCACCAATTTTGGTGTCATCTGCAAACAGGCTCATTTTGCTCTCAACCCCTTCTGTTATATCAGCAATGAAGATGTTGAAGAGCACAGGCCCCAGCATGGAGCCCTGTGGGGCTCCACTGATGACTGCGCGGGGCTTTGAGAGCTCCCCCACCACTACCACCCCATGCTGCCAGTCACTCAGACAGTTACCTATCTATTAAACCAATTTTACACCTGCTCCCAAGGACCTCAGTTTACCCACTAGCCCTCCATGTGGCACTAAGTCGAAGGCTTTGCTAAAGTCCAAGTACAGGACATCAAATGCCTGTCCCTATCCAATGCCCTAGTCACCCAATCGAAGAAGTCGACAAGGTCTGTCTGACATTACCTCCCTTGTACGAACCCGCGCTGATGTTCATCCTGCAGTTCACTTTCCTGCAGGAATGCCACCAGCCTTTCCTTCATGATGGTCTCCATTAACTTAGACACCACGGATGTGAGGCTGACTGGTCTATAAATAGTCCAGCACTGGGAGGATCATGGAGTTTACTTTGCATCTACAAGTCTCACTTATCATACAAGCTTTTAGTCAGTGTAATATGCTTAGTCCTCTATCCAAGTTACTAGTCAATTGTTCTATATGTATGTCCACTTACATTTGTCATTGAGTCAATCCCCTACATACCTACAGGCTTTGACCTGTTGCAGACTTATATTGTTACACGTCTCAGTCTTGGACTTCTGATGATGTCATCATGCTGTGATAAGCCAACACACAGAGCTCCATGAGGGATCACCTACAAAACCTTCTAAATAACTACAAAACTTCATTATCTTGCTTTCTATTTACAACTAGAAGGTTCCCACAGAGAATGCCTCATACAAGTTGGGCTGCCTCGCCCACTGAGTCCTTGGATGGGGATTGATTTAGCATGGAAGGTTCAGAAAGTGAAAGATCCCAGATGCCAAGGTCAACCCACCAAAGTCGGAAGGACGCCGCAGCCACAGGTACACAGATGCTTCAGTGACAAATGGACACCATGATAACTGACCTGAGGGGTTTCAGAGAGAAAATTAAGCTAATCACCTCGGCTTTCCGCAGTCATTGGCAAACTTCAACAGCGATTGGGGGAGTAGATGATCAACTCAGAGAAAAAGATAGTTGGTTGCCCTCACTGAATGGGCTGTTCTGCAACTACATACCTCACTGCAGTCTCTAAAGGAGCAAGTCGATGATGCAAAGTGCTGGCCCAAAGGAACAATGTCCAGATCTACAACCTTCTGGATGGGTCAAAGAGGCCAGACATATGTCTTTCCTGTCACTGTTCCTGTGCTCTATTCTGTCAGTGCCCCCAGAATTCATTGTGGAGCTCAAGCAGGCACACTTGCCCTAGGACCTAAGCTGTCAGGCCCTGGAGCACATCTGCACTCTGTGATCCTTCGACTCCTCCACTATACAGAGAATGAGAAAATCCTTCTTTGGTGTGGCAAAAAAAGACAGTCACCTACAAGGCTGTCCAGCGGCATGTGGATAATTACTAGTCCACTAATATCTCTACACATCACCAATTCTACATACATAGATTCTGTCAGCAGATAAAGACCTCTTGGTCCACCTAGTCTGCCCGTAAAATCCCCCCCAATAGTGCTACCCAAGCCACTACTAGGGGCCAGTCGTCCATCCCTCTCCGTTATCCAAGATACCCATGTGTTTATCCCATGAACACTTAAAACCTGTGATGGTATTTGTCCCCACCACCTCCGCTGGGAGGCTGTTCCAGTCCACCACCCTTTTCATGAAGAAGGACTTCCTCACATCATCCCTGAACCTACCCCCCCTCAAACTTCATATTCTAGCCCCTAGTCATAGAACATCTTTTTCTCTGGAAAATACTCCCCTCCTGCACCTTGTTTATTCCCCTAAGCTATGTGAATGTCTCAATCATATCCCCCCTCTTCCACCTGTCCTCAAGTGAGTACAAGTTTAATTCCATAAGCCTCTCTTCACAGGTCTTCCAATGCAGGCCCTGCACCATTTTGGTTGCCCTCCTCTGCACCATCTCCATCCTGTCCTTGTCCTTCTGAAGATGGGGTTTCCAGAACTGCACACAGCACTCAAGGTGCGGCCTCACCAATGAAGTATACAGGGGAAGTATGACCTCGCTCCTTCTGCTGGTGACACCCCTCCCTGTGCATCCACGCATTTGGTTTGCCTTTCTCACTGCCTTCCCACACTGCTTTGCCACCTTCAGGTCATTGGTAATGATAATTCCCAGGTCTTCCTCTTGCACTGTGATCTCTAGTACCTCTCCCCTAAGTGTTTACACCACCCCACAGGTTCCTGTGCCCCAAGTGCATAACCTTGCACTTCTTTGTGTTGAATCGTAGCTGCCACATTTTTGACCACTCTTGTAACTTTTCTAGGTCTTTCCTCATTCTTTCCACCACCCCCATGTGTCCACCCTGTTGCAGATCTTTGTGTCATCTGTAAATAGGCAAAGCCTCCCTCTCAGTCCCTCTGCCATGTTACTAACGTGCATATATATTTTTCCTTTTTACACTTATTTTTCCCTTTGGTCACGGTCAGCAGGGGCCTCTCTTAGGCATCCTACCAGTTCCTGCACAGCCTGAAGTCCTCCTTGCCTGTACCTTCTCTCTCCTCCTCCTCCTCCTCGACACCACACTCGGCACCCCCAGCTTAACCCCTCCGGGGTAGGGCCGCCCCTCCCTTGGGCACTCTTCTTAATCAGTCTTGGGTGTGGGCGAGGACCCGGGTGGAAGAACCTGGGAGGTCAGGCAAGTCGGACCCTGCTGCGGGCATGGGGGCAGGTGCCATCACCTACCCCTGACGAGCAGGCTTTTCCTTGTTCTGGTGGTTGCCCCCCCCCGCGTGGGCACACCTCTGATGCAATGGCGCACGGCAACCCTGCCTTGCATCAGGCCACACTACGTGCATGTTGCCCAGCATGCTGCAGCGCTCCTGGTCTCCACCAGGAGCTGCTGGCACACTGAGACTCCCCCGATCTTCCTCCCCAGGGAGAGAGCAGCCAACCAGGCGCTCAGTCCTCACACCACCTAGCTGACCCCCAGACCCGAGGCTCGCTCCCGAACTTGGGTCGCCAGCATAGCAGGTGGCTCCGCTCTACCCTCAGTGCCACCACGCCAGCTACTAACATACATATTGAAGAGTACAGGACCCAATATGGACCCCTGCGGTATCACGCTAGACACCCTCCACTCTCCGGAGTGTACCCCATTTACCATCACTCTTTGGCTGCTAAGACAGTTTTCCACCCATTTCACAATTTAAGGCCCCACCCCCAGGCTGCTCAGTTTCATTACCAACCTTTTAGGTGGGACGAAGTTGAAGGCCTTGCTGAACTCTAGATAGGCCACATCCACGCCCTGCTCCACTACGCTGGTTACCTTGTTGAAGAACTCTATTAGGCTGGTCTAACAGGACCTCTCCCCTGTGAACCTTGCTGTCTCTGGTCCTGCAATCCGCTGGTCTTGAGCTATTCTCCAATTCGCTCCTTTAGGAGTAATTTCATTACCTTACCAACTACTGACGTCAGGCTGACCAGCCTGTAATTTTCTGGCTCCTCTCTACTGCCCCCTTTGTGGAGCACGATGACGTCAGCCCTCCTCCAGTCCCCTGGCACCTCTCCAGTTTCCAGACACCAGTTAAACAGGGCTGCCACAGGCTCAGCCAGTACCTCTTCTAGCTCCCTTAGCAGCCTGGGGTGCACTGCATTACAGCCCATGGTCTTGTCCACTCTTAGCTTTGACAATTCCCTTAGAATCCTGCCTGCAGTGAAGGGGCTAGTGTCCACTTCCCTCCCCTTCTTGCCCTTGTTTTGCAATTCAGGCCCATGTCCTATCCCCTCCTCCCATAATGAAGGCTCATAAATTCAAGTGCCTTTGATTTTGCACCCTCTACCCTGCTAAATTAACTGTTTACTTCTCAGAGGGTGCTAGGACCTATGACTCTGTAGATAACACTGTGAAAGTCCTTACAAAACAGGGTGTCTACAGCAGCAGTGCTCTCCACTACCATCTATCCTCACAGCTAAACAATCACAGCAAGTCTGGAACAAACAGACGTCCGGTCATCATGCTGCACTCAGGTGTCAACAATCGGCAGATGCCATGCAGGACACAGTGAATCATCTAAGAGCTACAACCACCGCCTCAGAAGAATCGGCCACTAATTTAGACTCTGCCACATAAACTGCAATATAGATGGCTGTAAATGATTCCAAGTTAGTCTGTAGGGTTACTGATTTCCCCTGGCTGTCCCCCTCCCCAACAGCCCCGCACTTGCCCCTTCCCCTCAAGAGGGGTTGGCACCTGGTTGTTCCTAGCTTAACCCCAGTCAAACTTTAATAATTGCTGAGGTTACCCTTTTGGTCTTGTTTGCTGGTCTGTCTGATGATTCTGGCCTGTTGGCTCCCCCTCACCTCTGTGTCCTTCACAGATCCTGATAGTTTGAGAGGCTGCAACTCCTGAGCAAAACAGTGTCAGCTCAAAGCTGCAGAGGGCCTCCATTTCAAACTGGTGCCCCGGCCACTCACCTAGAAACCAGGGCCCACGCAAAGAGGGGTCTACTCACAGCCACACATGCACCATCCTACCTGTCGGTGTGTGGTTAACTCCAGCAGGGCAACCTGGCACCATAAGGTGCAGGGGAAGGTGATTGGCAGGCTGAGGGTTCCCCACCGGACAAATACATAAGCTCCCACTCTCACAGCTCAGTTGGTACAGGTGCACTGGTGCTGGGCCTCTCGGGGGGTGGGCAGAGTAGGTGAGGGGGGAGGATGTGTGTGCTATTTCTCAGGGGGCTGGAGCACCTGTGGAAGCTTGGTAACTGAATACCCCTTCTTATTCAGGGAAGCAGATCAGTGTAATTCTGGGTATGGTCCAGAAGACCCAGTACTGGATTTCATTACAACACAGGAGTGGTGGCCTGGACAGGCTAGCTCACCTACCTTGGCTGCAAGGTGTGATATAAATTGCCTGGACATAACTTGGCTACACAGTATGATACAAAAGGCAACATGTGCAACAGTTTTTTCAGTCAAGCAAAAGCCCAGGACAGTTGTTTCGTTCATCCCAGGATTTACAGTTACAGATGCTCACCATTATTATTCCTACATAGCACAGTAGTACTCTATGGGGACCCTTGTTTACAGACTCATAATGTCCCTTATCTTTGCTTCTGGTCGATTACTAGTTCCCATTTTGACAACTGACCCCCTATCTGTTGGCACCTCACCCTTTTTTCTAGCCCTTTGTGGTCACTGGCCTGTCATAGTCAACTGACTTGGTTCCTTTCCTGGTTTGCACGCAGTAGCTTCTACACTTAGTAGAATCCAGTGGGCAAACTACCTACTCTCCCAGCATAATTATTTCTGTTCTTTAAAGGACTACTGTTTTTTTTTCAGGATGCAGATGTCCAGATGGCTGGATTTACCATTTATGACTGCAGCTCTAGGCACCCCCAGCATGGGACCGCCATTTCTCCACACTGGGATTGGGCAAGCAGACTGCCACCATGCCCCTATAGCATCCCCAAACAGAGCAGTGACATCCTTTCCCTAGACCTTTTCCCCATCTGGCAGGAGGACCCTCACCATGAAGATATTCCTCCTGACAGGCATTAGTCTGTCACAATAACCTTCCCAAGGGCTCCAACTATGGAAGCCACATGTACAGCCCTGTTGGCTGCCTTCTTGTTCTTTTTTATGTTATCCATCATTTCCTTGAGTGTTTAAATGATTTTTCTTTGGACTGGCTGATCCCGGACAACAAACTATTCCCTCCCCTGGATGGAGTAGTTACTCTCCACTGACTCGAATAGTTCCCCATGCCCAGTATGCACGTCAAGTTATAATGCCTGTAGTTGGAAATGGTTTGTGTGGGTTGGGGGGAAGAGGACCAGAGGTGGGAGTTGGTGGGGTGGGGGTGGCTCAGTCATCACTGCTACCTTAATCTTCTCCCTTTAGCATGCGTACCCAGAAGTTCCACCTGTACTCACTTAATGTTAAGGTACTCACCAGCCCAGTGAAATGCATGAAAACCCTGACACGAATTAAAAAGACCAAACCAAATCTTCTGTGTTTACAGAAGACCCACCTCTCTCCGGCCAAACATGTAAAGTTAGTGAAGTATGGCTGTTCATCGGTTTACTCCTCCTACTACCCTGAGGGGCAGAGATGCGGACAGTTGATTTTGGTACCTCACATCACCCCTTTTCAGTAAGGATTAACCTGGTCAGACCCAGAAGGGTGATTGGTGATTGCTCAAGGATCCTTGTATGGCAAGGAGCTTATTTTGGCTAACCTGTACTTACTCCCTGGCTCCAAGACCTCTACCGTCAAAAGGTTATTGGATCAGACAAGTATCCAACACGTTTCTGTAATTATTCCAAAATCAATAAAGTTTACTCAATAAAAAAAAAAATGATAGTGGCCAGCACCAGGGGACACTGCTCCTTGCAGGGGACATCAATATAGCTCCACAACTCAGCTGGGACTCCTGGAACCTGAACCTTCCCCAGCAACTGGCTGAACACACATTTTCAGTCGCTTTGTGTGGAAAGCTGGCTGGGTTGATGTCTGGAGGAACCTTCACTTTAGGACCAACCATTTCTCCTTTTATTTCCTAGTGCATGGGCTGTATACCCATATTGATCACCTGTACGTGCAAGTCAAGTCTCTCTCATGTTTCATCCTACACGATGGGAGACACAAATCTCTCAGATCACTCCCCGCTCAGTAGTTACTGGGATTGGCACCTCAAACGCAGAGACATGAGATGGCATTTTAATCCCTATTACTTAAAATCTCCTAATTCCAGGCCTTTGTGCCAGAAAGGCAGAGGAGATCCTTCAGGGTAACCCCAAATCACTTACAGTGCACTCCATCTGCTGGGATATGATGAAGGCCATCCTAAGAGGCCATATTATGAAATATACAGCTACTGACAAAAAGAAAAGACAGGAACACCTAGGTCATCTGGAGAACACCCAGCATTTCCTCCAGATGGTGCATCAACAGGGATTTTATCCTGAGCAGAGGCACTCCACAGGGTTACTGCTCTCTCTTCTGCTCTTTGCTCTTACACCAAGACAATTATCCCAAGCTATTCATGAGTCAAACCAGTTTCACAGAATATGAGTGGCAGGGGACGAGCACCACACAGTCCTCTATGCAGACAATGTCCTACTCTATCTAACTAATCCTGAGAAAGACCTATAGCCTGTGTTCTCCCTTCTGCAGACCTTTGGTGAAATCTCAGGGATATAGGATCAACATAAGTAAAATGGAAACATTAAGCTTCCATTACTCCCCATCATGTACAGAGCACTGGTTAGGTCCCACCTGGACTACTGTGCCCAGGTTTGGCTCCCCATATAAGAGAAGATATTATAAGAATAGAGGGAGTTCAGAGGAGATTCACCAGATCCATCAATGGACTAAATTCCAAACTTTATGCAGACAGATTAACAACACTTAACCTTTATTCCCTTAATTATAGGAGATTTAGAGGAGATATATGTTTACTATATAGGGCAGTGGGCAATAAAAAACTTGAAAACGGATTTGGAATCCAACCTAAGACTGGTTGGTGTAGTGGTAGAAGACACAACAAGCAACTCTTCCAACCAAAATGGAACCACCGAACAAGGAAGAGCCGGTTTAGCCAACAGGTAATGAGTACATGGAATGAACTTCCATCCTCTGTAGTAGACAGTCCCAGTATGAATAGTTTTAAATCTAATTTAGATAACCACTTCAGGGATAGAACTAGTATGTTCTAATTATACGAAATGGCAAGCTCCATTGACATGTCTAATAAGCTTGAGACTACCTATGAAACCTGAGACACGCTGAAGCTATCCCTTCCAGTGGGAATTAACTAAACTGAGATATTTGAAGGTGCATGCCTCTCTCACTATTGCTATAGCATAATGAGACAACTACCATCCCTTTACGCAGTAAATGGGCTGAGAAAGACCTACAGCCCATGTTCTCCCTCCTGCAGACCTTTAGTGAAGTCTCGTGATATAGGATCAATATAAGTAAAATGGAAGCATTAAGCTTCCATTACTCCCCATCACCTGAGACACGGTGAAGCTACCCCTTCCAGTGGGAATTAACTAGACTGAGATATTTGAGGGTGCATGCCTCTCACACTATCGCTATAGCATAACGAGACAACTACCATCCCTTTATGCAGTAAATGGCCCAAGACTTTGTCCATTGGGGAACATACAGTACCACTGAGTTTGTCCAAAGAGTGGAGATGGTTTGTATGGTGACCCTCCTGAGAGCACTTTATCTGTTTCAAAATATCCCATTACACATCCCACAAGCCAGGTGGCATCAGTGGACTGTTTTACAGGGGCAGGAAAAAAACACAAATTAAGATGAAAATCCTAACACTCCTGATATAAGCTGGGGCTCTTGGGCTTCCAAATCTGCACCTTTATTACTCGGCCACACAGATATGTACCTAATTATACAGACACTTAGGGTACTCGCCCACTACCTGGTTGGAAATAGAAAAAAAATTCCTTACGAATATGTACTGGACCTGCTGTATGTACCACTCTAACAGGTCACGATCTTCACTTCATCGTTGTTCATCTCAAAATTTCTATCCCTGCTGAAAAACACTGTGTGTGTCCTTTTTGCATTAAGTACTAGTCTTTGTTTGTGAAAGAAAACTTGAGTATTATGAAATGCATTTAGCAGATCCTTCTGGATCTGTACCACTGAACTACCCATAGTATAAATGATAATATTATCTGCATACACTTTTTTTTTATTCTTTGGAAACTGAGTAAAGCTCACTAGGCACAAGTGCCTGTTTTGGTGGTGACACGGGAGCACTGGGGTGGTCAAGTGACTTGCTCAGAGTCACACAATATGCAAGTGGAGGTTGTGGGAATACCCAGGTCTGCTGGATGTATCAGGCTCATTAATAGCTCATTATTCTAATCTCTGAGATATACAGTACTGCCATCCCCAGTATTTATTTTTTATTTATTAAACGCTACAGAAATAGAAGATAGGTTCCATGAGAATCCAGTCTCATTTACAGAACATCTCAAATCATAACTGTAAACAAATTACAGTATTTAATAGATGATTCTCAGATGGAAAGCTTATTCATATAGATGTTAAACAGGAGCAGACCCAGTGTGGTGCCCTGGGGTACTCATGTAACCATTTGCTGATGTCTCTTTAAGGAGGAGCCAAAGCAATTGGTGGAACCTTCAGATAGGCCTACTGTTTTCAGCCCAGACAGGAGGATATAGTGGTCCACGGTATCAAAGGTTTTGGCAAATTGCCAGAAATGGCACAACAGATAGCTGTCTGTTAATCCAGCTATCACAAAGGTGCCGGAAAGTTCAGTGTTCTTCTGTTGTAGAAATGGCACAACAGATAGCTGTCTGTTAATCCAGCTATCACAAAGATGCCGGAAAGTTCAGTGTTCTTCTGTTGTAATAAATTAGTCATTGTTTTCCGGAAGTCCCTCGAGTCATATTTGATACTACATCACATGTTTGTTTATAAAAGTCCTATTTGACTGTTTTCATTTTCTTAGTATAGTAGTTATGATCTGTAGTTTTCTCAGTCACTCTGAAGACTGCTTCTTTCAGCTTTTACCCAGACCTTATTTGTAACATTTTGAAATTTATTTAGATCAGATTTGAACAAAGGGGCATGTGGAGATTTTATGTTTTCATATTTTACTGGCATATGTTTATTGTAGACATCCATTAACTCCTGGTAGAAAAGGGACCATGCATCACTTGCAGTGGGAACTGAATTTACTCTTTCCAGTAATACTGTGTATCTTCCAAGCTCAGCATGAAAGCTACATAACATTTTTTTAAAGGTCCTCTGTTTGACAATGTTTCCATTCCTTAAACTCTGATACTTATGTTGCAAATAGTAAGCTGCTTAGTGGTCAGAGGAGAAATTTGATAGGACACTGCTCGACCAGGACTTTTGTGGACAATTTGTAAAAATAAGATCTAATAATGTTGAGGCCATCGGATCTTTTGGGTTAATTCAAGTTGAATCTGTTTTTAACTGAGTTAGGCCTAAATTCGCCCAGCATTTCCCTAAACTGTGGACTCCACCAGTCACATACCAATTCACATTTAGGTCCCCCAATTCCAGCAGTTCATGGCTGTTCTTGCAGTCAAACAGGAAATCTTGTAAAATATCACACACATTCTAGTTTACCTTAGGTGGTCAATATCCCCCTGTCAATGAAAAAGACTTAGAAAAAGGCAATTTCACCTCCAGCCCTAACACTTCTAATCCTTCAGTCTCCTTTTTGATCAAAAGCTTATTTGCTACAGCCGGCCCGGTGGCGCTGAGGAGCTAAGGCGCTTTGGATACCACCTCGCGCTGTATTGGCAACCCAGATTCAAGGAACGAACTCGAGCTTGCGGGAGAAGGAAGGATTAGGCGTCCACGACTGCTCTCCTTCCTCTAGGGGTGGGTGAGGGTGCTGCGCCGCACTATAGCAGCACCTGGCAGAAGCCAGGTGCACTATAAGCTGCAGGCACATACAAGAGGGTGGAGCATTGCGGGCATCCGCACATAAGTACACTGATGCCACTGCACGTCCAGCTCCTCTGGGGTTTACTAGGAGGAAAACAGCGGGGTGACCGCTTGACTGATGGCCGTGCCCTGCGCCCCCGTGCCTGTGAGCTGTAGCCACCGGCTGTCTGTGTCACAGGGCCCTGGGGGTATTCCTGTCATTGGCTGGCCCAATGAGTGGGCGATAATCCACATGGCAGACCTGGTCTGGGGGTGCGGGTGCCAGCGGCTGTGGTCGCTGGGGGGACTGCTCTGGCCAGGAAGATAAAAACATTCAATGATTAAAAAAAAGCTCAGTTGCTACAAGCTCTGATTTACCATAAATAAACCTCCCCCTTTTTTGTTCCTATCCCTCCGCCATGTTTGACAGTCTTCTATACCAGTAGTTCTCATACACTGTCATTAGTGAGCCTCCCCCAAGACCTGGAAAAGATCTTGAGCACCCCATATAGAAATAATTCTGGGCCTCCCCATAGTTTGAACAATTATCATACTTTGCACAGTAAACAGGGAATACAGTGACACTCCTTTGAGTAGCTGAGTTTATTCTCATTTTATTATACTTCTTATTCTCCATCTGTACACCCCTCTCTCCATGTCAGCCTACTCATTCCACACTTCTGGGTTTTGGACCCTATTTACTGCACCCCTCACTGCAATACCTCCATGCGTCAGATTGCTTTCTTTGTCAGTTTTACCTTGTCCTCAAACACCTTCTCAGGGACCATTTTGGTTTTGTCCTGCTCTTGCTCCTAGTACCTCTCAATCTAGCCTCTGCATTTGTGCTTTTCTGCAGCAAGTATAATGGGTCAGTTGTTACCTTGTACCTATTCATTTGTATTATTTTGCATTTTGTTTTGCATAGTTTCCAAGAACTGTACTTCCTCCATTCAGTTTTCCCCCATGTCATACCAGGAAACAAGTGTTTGTTGAGTGCGACTTTCCAGGTCACTCATTTTGTACATAAATTCACATGCCATTATTCACTTTAGTTTGTTGCATCCTATCACACAAAGCATCCAAAACCTGACATTTAAATATAGTACATTTTAAGGCTTGCTTGAGCCTCCCCTGGAACAGGTTGGGGCCTCCCCTGGAGGCTGGCCTCACTATTTGAGAAACCCTGTTCTATACCAATATATGAGCCTACGTTTTATTTTGTTTTTTTCACCCAGGATTTGGTCATCACTACTAAATCAGACCTGTGGCAAGTAACCCATGCTCTAACATAATCTATCTTGCTTTGCAAACTTCTGGAATGAATGACTGAATTCTCCATTGGACAGGATTTCTGCAGCACCAGATGGTGTCTCTGAGGGACATGAATTGGGATGAGTGTCCCCACAAAGTAATAGGAAAATATTCATTGTTCTTAGTGTTCTGTGACTTTTTTTGTGAAATTTACTTTATAAAACAAAAATGAAAAATTACATTTGCTATAGCATGGGGAAAGTTATCGAGAAAAAACAGTGCCAGTTAAAAATACTGAGATCAACCACAAAAGCCACATTTCTTTATGCGTTTATTTATTTATTTGAATACTGGTGACTGGGAAAGACACACTGAGCCAAGGGTCGCTTCCAGGTGTGACCTGGGGGAGGGGAGCAAGGGATAAAACAATACAAAGCACAGAAAAATTCAGTGTTACAAAGTGCAAACTCACGGGAGCAATAAGACCACGGAAAGTGCACAGTGAGTAAACAGGTCATAAGTAGGCAGCTGAAAATAACATTTCAGCAAGTGTCGGAGGGGCGGACAGGGGCAAAGGGGAGAGGGAAGGAATCTCTGCTGATATCTGAGGGAGACGGGAGGAAGTGAAACGGAGGGAAGAGGAGAGCTGATTCCAAAGTGAGGGGAGACAATAGGCAAATGCTGCTTTGCCAGTTGAGGTACAGGGGCATGGCAGAGCAAATGTGCGATGTTCCCTACAGTGGAGGGGGCAAGAAACAGAGGGAACAGTGGAGAGGAGTGATGAGAAGGAGGAGCAAAGGGATCCAAACCAAAATTTAGATATAAAGGAGGCACAGTGCATCTGACACCGGGATGATAGAGGGAGGATGGACAGTGATGTCTACAAGAAGCAGGGATGCGTTTGAGATGGGGAGTTAAACATTTACGGTGCAGTGTTACAGAGCTATGTCTTGCCCGTATTTTGGGGGCTAAGTGAGAACCATCTGGCCTGGAGCCTCAACTAAGCAATAATTGAAGGAAAGATTAAGTCACATGGCTGAGTGAAGGCTGGTTTTGGATTCTGCATGCAAGTCTTACTCCTGCAAGTTGCTGCTTTAAAACAGTATGCCTGCAGTTGGACCAATTTATTTATTTTATTTACTTATTTAGTTTTTGTTGACCGGGTAAATGCACTAGACAAATCCTGCCTATTTTCAGGCACGACCTGGGGGAGAGGGATAAAGATGAATGCCAACTGACCTTGAACCAGATTAAGCTGTTGGTGGTATTTTTAGTGAATGAGGGAAATTTGGCCAGGACACCGGGAAAATTCCCCTACTCTTTTCAATAAGTGCCATGGGATCTTTAACATCCACCTGAAATACCACCAATCCAGGCAGATGGGACCTTGGTTTAACATCGCATCCGAAAGACGGCACCTTAGAAGTGCAGCACCCCTCTCATGCTGCACTACAGTGTCAGTACTGGGATAGTAGCCCAAGTGCCAGATGTGGGAACTGAACCCACAGCCCTCTGATCTCCCGGCCTCAAAGGCAAGTGTGCTACCTACTGAGCCACTGACACTGCCCCACAAGAGGCTGTTTTTTTTACATCAAAATAAGTAGAGTAACTTGTGGGAAAAATGTTCTGAAACAGTAGATGTGTGGAAAATTGAGACTAGCTGCAATAAGCACATTAAAGGAGCAATATCAAAGAGCTGTATCCTGTCCAGCATTTTGGGGGTTGAGTGAGAATTTTGTGGCTTGGGACCACAGGTAAGTGATAATTAGAGTAAAGGTGTTGCTTACCTGTGGCAGGTATCCTGAGTCTAAACAGAGAAGAGAGTAAATAGGCATTTTATAGGTCCACAGAAGCAGGTTCAATGGCCTACACATCCAGTTTAGTGTTATGCTTGTGTAACTGTTACTTTGGCCATTCGCACTCTCTGTTCCATGAGGAATTACCACCCTGTAGTGGTGCCAAAGGCAAGGAACCCTCAAAGAGAGTTCCACCCCTAGAGGTGCCGCAGGAAGTTTCCACTGGCTAAAGGTACCTTAGGAAGAATCCCCGTAGAAGAGAGGCAAACCACTGGAGGAGGAGGGGAGGATGCTGGGGCAAAGACAAAAGTGCTTCAGAAAGAGGCTGGGAGGAACTACTTGTACAGCTCAGGAAGGGGAAGTGACTGGCTGCTTGACCATTGAACTACAGGCATAGCCTTTCAATTCAATGGCCTACGCAGCCAGTTTAGTGTTATGCTTGTGCAGCTGTGTTACTTTGGCCATTTGCACTATTACATTTGGAATTACCACCCTTTAGGGTTGCCAAAGGCAGTTCCACCCCTAGAGATGCCATGGGAAGTTCCCTTGGCTAAAGCTACCTTAGGAAGAATCCCCAAAAGAAATTGTAGCAGCACCAAAGGAACATTAGCAATTGGTGGCCACGAGGCAGACAGCAGAATGACAGCAACAGGCAACATGATACACATAATTGATATATGCATGTTAGCAGAATAGCACAGGTACAACAGATATCCTTGATGACTGAGGGGGCTTCCTAAGGAGAGAGGGAATGGCAAGTAGGAACACCATCCACCTCCCTCCAACAGCCGAACCTAAGTAAACTAGGGAATACTAACTAAGACTAACTAATTATTATGACCAGAGGCACAGAGGAGAGAAAAAAAAAACTTTGAGGAGGAAATCTCTGGGGATCCAAGGCTGAGGTCGCCTTCCCTTCAGGCATGGGATAGCTTGTTTAGTGATGGCTCTGCTGTTGCAGTTTGACAACCCAATCAAAAGGGGGTGGAAAATATTCCAATTTGGAGGAAGGCTCTCTATCCCTCTAATGGGAACACCATGAAGGGTTGCGAGCAAACTCTGCAATGCAGCTCCTCCAAGCTGGGAAGAAGAATGCGATGACTGCTGAGGTACTCAGCTGGCTTACCGATCTAAAAACAAACCAAGTGAACCAGAGGCAGTCATGGGGAGAATAGCATAGAAGGTGCCTTGGGCAGCTGGTGCTGCAGCTAATGGACAGCAATATATCCTCCCTTCACAGCTTAGTCAAAATTCAACATCAAGAGGCACCACTGCACATAAACAGCTAAAGCTCCACCTGGAGTGAGGACTTTCCCACTATGGGCCAGAAAGGAAGGACCCCACACCAGGCATCACACACTGAGGATGCGGTCCAGGATACAGAGCGAGACCATCAGCTGCGAGCGAGCGTGAGCCAAATTGATTGGCATGGTCAGCTAATCTCATGTAGCAATGGAGCAGGCCATACAACGCACTGGAGAGAATATCAGGTACTAAGCAGGAAAGAAAACACAGTAGGTATGGTACACGAAGCAATGAGTAGCATGGTAAGCATTTGTAACAATGGAAGCACTGCGTGTTGTAGACCATCGCGCAGATCATACATGTTTTAAAGCAAGCTTCAGCTCAAGGTAACCTGGGCCTTCAGAGGAGCGAGGCTAGCCAACCAGTCCATCAATGAGTGCCAAATAAAGGTGACAAATACTCGGAGGATTTTAGCGGTGGAGGCAGGAGCTGAACATGAGGTATTTTGGTCACACAGGGCCACAACACTTCACTACAACTCGCCAGTCCCCTACCATAGGAAAAGCAAGGAAGCAACAGTAAAGCGCCATAAAACACATGCAGATTTAAAACTAGTTTACAGCAACAGCTGTAGCTAGGCTGACCTCCACAGTAGAAGCAGTGTACAAAGGTAGGTGAGCAGCATCCAGCAGCAATTAGCTATAGCTTCCAAGAGCAGCTAGACTGAATAAACGGAGGAACTGATAGGATTATAGGGAGAGGCAATGCACTAAAAACAAAAGTAATGATAGCTTTATACAACTGCATGGAAGCAAGTTTGAATGCCATGGGCTAGCTTTGCAGAGTGAGCCTGAACAGGTGAAATGAATTAAGGTGGATAAGCATTGAGACAGCAGAAGCAGAGAAGCTGCAACTGAGCTGAAACATATGGATAACAAGTGCAGTTGCACTGAGGGTTTGCTGAAATCCAGTGAATAAATGGGCAGTAAACAGGCAGTAGTTAATAGCTAGATAGCAGAACCATGAACCAGGAGTAATCAATTAAATGAAGCAATGAAGCAAGGCAGCAGACTGCAGTGTGAGCTGAAACATACAATAATAAATGCAGTAAATGAGGATTGTTAGGCAGAAAAGCAGGTTGAGCTAAAGCATACAGAGAACCATGCAGTGGACAGAGGCCGGCAATATCAGGTGAGAAATGGAGCCTGAGAGCACAGGCACAGGGTAGCCTGAGGCAAGGAAACACAGTGTGTAACCTGAAGCACATTAGCAATGTATATATAGGGTGCTAGAGAACTAAAAAGCCCAAAAGAAACAAACAAGGAGCCAGCCTGCCGGAGCAGCAGTTGGAATTCCGATTGCGATGCCAGCGATCCGGTTTTGGGAACGGACCTGGGGAGCTGGAGAGCCAGCTGGGGGAGAAGGATATAACACCCTCAGGGCTGCTCTCCTTCTCCAGGGGGTGGGTTGGGGAGAATGCCCGGCACACGAGGACTCCTGGAGGAGGCCAGGAGGAATCGCAAGCACCAGCATTCAAAAGTTCAGAGAGATGGGGCGGATGCAGGGCATCATTGCACGTCCCCGCCCCTTGGGATCCAAGAAAAAAACCTTGCTCGCGGCTGCCATTAATGATGCCCACCCCTAGCTTTGATTAGCCTCCATGCCGGCTCCCAGTCCTAGTCCCACGAGTGCGGCACTGGGCCCAGGTGCCGCAACCCCACCCCAAGGGGGAAAGTCAGGGGTGTCGGGAGTTGTGGCCAGTATGGAGGTGGGGGTTCATGACTGGGCCAAAGAGCTGGTAGATGTAAGCAGCATAAAGAAGAGAAGAGAATTAAAAAAAAAAGAAACAAACAAAGGCAAGCATAAGGACAGAGGCAGGAAGGCATGCAGCACACACGGAAGCATGGAACAGACGGAGGCCAGCAATACAAATCAAAAACAGGAGAACAGAAAAACAGAAGTCCAGCACAAACCAAGCAGAGTCCAGGCAAGCCCATGGAGGGGGGGCAGGGGAAGTAAAGACCCAGCATGGCCCAAAAGAGAAGACAGACCAACAGAGCCTCCAGCTCCAAAGAAAAAAGTGCTTCAGAAAGAGGCTGGGAGGAACTGCTTATATAGCTCAGGAAGGGGGAGTGGCTGGCTGCTTGGCCATTGAACTACAACTGTAGCCTTTCAAAAGAATGGGCTTTCTAGGTTGTAATGCACCAGAAAGTATAAAAAGAAACTTCCTACAAGTGGTAGTGAGTGAGCCATTTGAAGCATGCCACTCTGTGAACTGTCATGAGATTCAGTGCGGAGAGGGACTTAATCTTGTGGTGCTTCATTGCTTGAATGACCAGATATGGAAACATTTAAGCAGCATTCTCTGCCCCCCTCCCTCTCTTTCCAAGTCCCTCTTCTTTTAAGTGCCAAGAGGGACTTAAGAGGTACTTGAAAAGAGAGAGACAGGGACAGAGTTCGCTACTTAAAGGTTTCCATATCTGGTCACTAAATACAGAAATTAATCCCTTTTTTACTACAGTATTTTCAAACATATCACTTATTGTAAGTTACTGTATTACACTGTGGCTGGTTCCATTCATTTCAGAAGTCTTACAAGGAAAGACATACCCAGCTCATTTCCAGAAAGTGGCATAACCAATTTCCAAACGGTGCACTGGGAGATGGCTGGGGATGCCAAGTGTGCAGGAGATTTCAGATCTTTATAGCAAAGGTTGTTCACTTCAGAGCAAAGGTTCAGCACCTGAGGGAGTACCATGCATAAAGGACCCATGAAGTTGCTGTTCTGTTAAACCAGAACCCCCAGGATCCACTCTGGGGATATGTTATTGGGAAGTGGGTTGGTTTGGGCAGGATAGTGTTCCCAGGAGGGCACATTTGGAACCACTTTGCCAGTCTGGCAGCACACACATGATACGACAGACCCAGCCTCACAGGTGCAGTTGATTATTCCAGGGAGGAGACTCCATCCAAGAGTAATGAACCAGGCAAAGTGCATAAATCAAGGGCAGGATGGGCAGTTAAGAAAGTGATTCTGATTATGGACTTCTAAAATTAGAGGAACAGGGAGGCTGGTCAGTGGCTAAACACCAGAGAATATCCATCATTGCCTCCCTGGGGAAACATCTGTGAAGGTACTTCCATGGCTTTAGAGTATGATCAGGGTAGAGTGGGGAATCAGATGTTGTGATTCACCTGGGAACCAACAGTCTATGCAGTCTGATAAGGAATCCCATCCTCATGGAAGATCTGGGACTAGTATTTAAAGAACATGTACTGTATACAATTTGAAGAGACATAAACAACAGCTGATTGAGACAAAACCAAATGGTGAACTGCAGAAGCGTGCTTACGTACATTGTGCTGTAAGAATCTGGAACAAACTTCCTGACAAGGTCGTTTTATATTGTTTAAAAGCAGACTTGGCCAGTAACTCAAAGAAGATGACCACCATTATAACCACTGAGTTGTGGGGGACAGCACTAATGGGCCTGGCTTTCTGCTGTACTACAAACTGAAGTATATTAACCTAAGTATAATAACCAAAGTTACTGCAGAGTATATCATGTTAATGAAAGGTTCAAAAAACTAGGTAGCAGGCTGAGAGAAGTTACAGATATTTTATTTGATTTATTTATGGAAATTTGTTATGGTACCCTTCTTGGAAGTACTGCCAGTACCACGTGCAGGAAAAAGTAGAAAGGACTGGATTCCAAAGCTTAATGCATGGCTAAAAGTTGGTGTGGCGAGGAGGGGTTCCGTTTTGTGGGGGACTGTGGTTCCTTCTTGGATGACAGGCTGTTCAGAAAGATCTGTCTGCATCTGAGCAGAGGGTACACCAGTGTTCTAGGACAGAAGTTAGATGTCTTCATTAGAAGGAGTTTAACCTAAATATAGGGGATGGCTGTATTAGGGCATAGGGACAGAACAACATGGGAGCCTAGTTCTGCCTGCCAATAAGCAAGTTCATATGGGGATGGGGTAAAAAGAGGAAAGGCAAGGAATAAAGCAGAGAGGGCAAAATAATGGAATCCTTTATGGAAGAGGGAGGACAAATGAAAGGTGGTGTACACAAATGCCAAAAGTCTGGGACACAGTGGGTGGATGAAGCGCAAGTGGTGATGGCTGCAGAGGAAATTGGGCTTACCTGAACAACTAACTACTGGGACCTCAATGTTTCAGTGTACAAGCTCTTCAGGAAGGACAAGGAAAACAGAAAAGGTGAGGGGTGGCAATGTACATGAGGGAAAAAATTAGGATGTCTGAAGATACAGATGGAAACAAAAACCGTCCCCAGATGCCACAGTATCAATAAATACACACTTTTATTGAGCTAAGATAGATTGCTGAATGCCAGAAAAAAGCAGAGGGTAAAAACACTTCCCTATCAGTTTAGCATGTATGTGCATCTTCAGGGTGAGGGGGGATGCAGTAAGTGATGTCTATTTAAGCCGAATATGTAAAGATACATGTGCAAATACATCACAAACAATGTTTTCAGTGCAAACTGCTACCATTAATAAAGTGCTGGTGTAAAGTGCAGGACTGGACAAACATCAATACTTGTGTTTAAAAATCAAGACAGGTATAAACAGCTAACTGCATTTACTAGCCAAATAGGCTACTACTAGCCAATATAGAAAAGAATGTCCTGCACCACCAAATCATGGTATGGTCAGATGCTGCAACTTGTCTTAAAAATGAAGAACATCTTCCTGGCAGTGTACTACATTTTCAAAGCGATGTGGGTAATATCAGCCAATCATGATGTACGTAACAATTGCACAACATGATGTGCACTTCAAGCCACTGCTCACGCGACATCTTCATAGGAGATTAACACATACACAGAAGTAATAGCTCTATAATATTGCAGAATCTGTAGAACATGCATAAAGAGCAACCAGATTATCTCATGAGCCCTGTAGGGAGCACAAACTGTACAGGCAGATTAAGACTGGTATCCATGAAAAAAAAATCACTTTCTGAGGAAGGGGACTATAGCAAATCTGTCATTCAGTCCCAGGCTAATGCCCCCAAAGAACAGATCCAAAATGATAACTCCTTTAAAAGGGCTAAATCTCCCTTCTCTCCCAATGCTGTTCTGTCAACAGCGCAAAACTTAAACCCATGCTGACTTCCACCATTCCTTTGCGACACTATACAGTATGTGCAGCCAGGATATTATTTTCACCCCCCGTTGATACTTCTCAGATCTTCCGAGACCTGGGTCTTAAAGGGGCATGTGGTTTTCCCCACATAAAATGCCCCACAAGCATATGTGGCAAAATAAACAACATTCAGGGTGACACAGCTGGTAAAATGTAAGATGTCAAAACTGCGGTCAGTGTTCACAGTGGTGAACATCTTGTCCTTATGGATGTCCGGGGAAAACCTATAATTTCCATAAGTGTGGCATCCACTGGGACGGGGCAACCCAGTGCCATCCCCTGATTTCTGCCTCAGCTGGAGGCTGTGTACCAGCTTATCTGCCAAGTTCAGCACCCCCCTCCCCGTCTGTACAAAGTTCTGAGGGGTGATACAGTAATTGGTAATAGGCACTTCTCTGACTGAAGAACATGCCAATTCTTCCTCAGTACCCTCTTGATTGCCCCTGTGTGCCTCGAAAAGGCTGTAACAAAATTTAGCCTCACATTCCCCTCTCTGTCCCTATTATTAACAGTAAGCAAACTCTACCTATCTCTGCTACCTGCTGCATGATACCCCAGTTGTACCCCATCAGGAAGTCTGCTTTGAAGCTCCGAATTCTTAACTTCATAATCCAATGGATCATTACAATTACACATAGAAATTGGGATTTATGGATGTTGTTAACTGTATGGTGTGGGTGACAATAGGTCGAGTGTAGGAATGTGTTCCTGCCAGTCTCTTTTTCTGTAGAGATCTCTACACAATGCATGATCTCTATTCTTCCTAATCATTAAATCTAAAAAGAAGACCTGCATACTGTCCACATGGACTGTAAACCTAATAAGACTAGAATTACTACTCTTTAGGTAGGTCACAAATTCCTCAAGTTCCTATCTAGAACCCTGCCACACCAGAAAAATGTAACCTACATAACACCAAAAAATCAGTCCTACCAAAGAAAGAGTTGATACTGATGTTATAGACAATTTCTGTTTCCTATTTTCCATGGTACAAATTTGCATAGTTAGGAGCAAAGTTTGCCCCCTACTACAATACCCTTCTTCTGAAGAAAACTATCTTGTTCCCCTTCAACAAAAAAGCATTAGACATCAACACTAACTCAGAGCTTTTTCAGAAGAGACTCCTTGAAAGTAGGCTGAAGAGTGATCTTAGTGCCCAGCCAGTACTGTAGTGTCAAAAGTCCACCCTTATGGGGAATGTCCGTATATAACAATTTAATATCAAGGGAAACAATTATCCAACCTGTTTCCAATTGGAGATCCCCAGGTCACCCAATATATCCACTGTGTCCCTAACATAGAACAGTAAGCTGTACACTAAATCCTTAAAATAGGCATAGACATTCTGTTGGAGATCATATCCCTGCCACTATTGGGCATCCCAGGGATCATCCAAAATGTTATGTACTTTTGGCAACACGTACATAGTAGTTCATACTGGTAATGTAACACTAAGAAACTCCCATTCATCAGTGCTAATAACTCCCTCACTGAGCACTGCCTTCTGGAACCCATCAATTTTTTCCTTTAAATTGTTTAGTAGGATTGAGTTTGAGCATCTCATACAACTGTGCATTGCCCAGTTGTCTGTACACCTCGCCAATAAATAAAAAGCAATGTCAGTGGCTCAGCAGGTTGCACACTCTCCTCTGAGGCCAGAAGATCAGAAGGCTGTGGGTTGTATCCCCACAGCAGGCACCTGGGTTAAGTCCCAATACTGACACTGTGGTACAGCATGAGGGGGTGCTGCACTCCTGAGGTGCCGTCTTTCAGATGAGATGTTAAACCGAGGTCCCATCTGCCTGTTCAGGTGGTAATTCAGGTGGATGTTAAAGATCCCATGGCACTTCTTGAAAACAGTAGGGGAATTTTTGATTATGAAATCAAAAACAAATCACAAACATCATAGCAGTATCAAGCTGTTGTACAAGACATGAAGAAAAAACATTGGTCTAACAGAAAAAAGGACAGAAACATCAGCATTAATGCATACTGGATCAACCTTTACTCTCTACCCATATTTCTGAAAAAATGAAAAAATACTCCACCAAAGTATCACCTTAGATTTTGGATGATATTTACAATCCTTCATATAAACCCCAAGTAGAGTTTTTTCGCAAATAGTATATAAAGCACAAAAATACATTTTCTGTTGTAAAACATATTGACTTCTGGCCTGCCATAAAAAATATTTTAAACAGGTGAAAATACTTCTGGTGTACTGGAGTCATAAAGCTGTGCCAGCCTGGAAAAATCACTCAATACCAACTGTTCATAGGTTAATGTACACAGCCAAGTTTGTGCGACACAAGCCCAAAATGTGGTAGCATAACTACAGGTGAACAAAAAGTGTTCCGTGGTTTCAGTTTGAATCGTACATTCTATATATGGGCACATTCTTTCCTCAATGGCCTTGTGTTTGTTATTCCCTTTCTCGTTTAATCTGCCACATGAGCATAACCATTGAACGTCCCACATTTTCTGTGGGATCCTTTCATTCTGAAGCTGCCTGTACACAAACTGGTTCTTAGATGGCCTATAATTTGCAAATTCAGGTTGGGAAACTCCCTCTTTGTTCAATAACCATAGAGCAGAGTTGTTTCCTGTTATTATGAATTACATCTTGTTTCCTGATATTCTGCTTATATAACTTTTGCAAAGTAGGCTTAGTATAACTAGGAACAGCTAAGCTCTGTGTGGGCTTTAAAGGCACATCTACTCACTTTGTGAAAAAATCGACCATCACATTTTGAAGCCATATTTTTGCATGAGAAACATCTGCATTGAATACAGTTTTAAACGACCCTATCTAAGAAAGTGTATGAAAAAAATAATTGGATTTATCATTGCTAACCCCCTATTACACTGAGGTAAATAAGTGTAAACTCTCTGAATGGGGTTAAGCCTACTGCCCCAGAGCATCTGAAAGAAGATGCTCAGAAGTCTTGCCTCATAAACTAGTGGTACTGGGAACACCATCCCCACATGTAGTAATGTTGGTATTAAGAATTGTTTAATGATGTGTATTGTACTCTTTTCAGTTTTGATAACCTCTAACCTTTCCATCTTTGTATTTTCGCACTGCAAACCTTAAAGACTCTCTTCCCAGTCTAGCTGTGCCATGTCTCCAGGGCCGCAATTAATTCCCAGGATTTTAAATGGTTTCTCTGACAGAAGTATCCCAGTCACCTGCCAAATCTGAGTCCTGTGGTCCCAGTCTGAGGCCTTTACTTTTCCATTTATTTAAAAAGGCACCTGAAACCAAAATATAAGACTTCATGTTTGTCAACACATGACTGACACTCGGTTAATGATTTACAAAAATACATAAATCATCTGTATATGTGATTACCCTCGGTTCCTCCCCTGAACAATGTCCTACCATCCCTTTAATACAGTGTAGAGCAACATGACTTAACCAGAGGGTCGCAGGTGCAGCCCTTGAGGTGCAACCAATATAAGACCCCCTTTCACCTCATAATGAACCAGAATTGACAGCTGCACATTTTCAGAATCGTATCCATTTCTTTCTCTCTGGTGCAATGTAGTGCAGTACTCTCGTGGTGACATGGGAGCTAGCTACTAATGCTGTTGTTTGTTACAGTTTTATATGGGCTTGCTATTCATTAAGGTACACTAATTTAGGAGCAGTAATTCAATTAATTGCCCATCAATGTACTAGCTGGTTCCCTGTCAGAACATTGGCACTCTCAAGGTAAAACAAATATTGTTCTCTAGATTCAGTTGTTATCTTGGCAGTTTCACTGTGGTCTCCCCCAAGCAAGGTGCGGTAATTCAATAAATTCAATTAATTGCCAACCACTGTCCTAGCTGATTCCCTGTCATTGGTAATAATTTAATTAAGGGTACATGGTCAGCCTTTGGTAATAATCAATCAATCAATCAAAATCTTTATTTATCCAGGTGGGCATCATTGAGCAAGCTCATTTTCAAGATGGACCTGGTTTATACAAAGTTATTTACAATTTCAAATGGACAATGACATTGCATGTAGAAATAGGCATAAACATTTACAAAGTAAAGGGTTAATACATGGTGTACATAGGATAAGACAGGGTAATAAACATCGAATCTGGTGATGCAACAAAAAAACAAAACAAATGACAAAAATGTGTAGGTTGTAGATCCCATATATATGTATACATAGCAGCCAAGTATAATTATACAGTGTATTTATAGAATATATAAGGGGTTAAGATAATTATCTAACCTGTAATCCTTTCCATCTTTCACAGATATAACTGTAGGGTTATGGGAAGGGGGGGGGGTCTGGCAATTGTGGACCAACCTGTGGAAGGAGAGTTGTGGAATGTTAGCTGTTAGTATGGAGTGAGAAAAAGGGGTAATAGGGACAAGAGGGTGAAGGTAAGAGCCATGTAAGAAGTGGGGGTATGGGACGAAGAGAATATTGCAATTCATTCAGGTAATGGGTCATATAGACTAATTTAGGTGCAGTGTTGGGAGAATCCCATGGAAAAGGGAGACGAGGATGACAGGTGGAAGGTAGAGTATTAGTGCATAGGGTTAGATGTGCTAGGCACGCAAGGTGGTGGCACAGAGTAAGTGTGAGGTCTAGCTAATGCTGTGGGGAGCATTGGCAGTGTTCCTTTACGAGGCGTGAATAAAGTGACTTAAAGGAGGTAATGGTCATGGGAAAACTAATTTTAAATATTTTTTGCAGTTTATTCCAGAAAGAGGGTAGTGCGAAGCTAATGGCATTCCTTCCAATGCAAGTGTTAACTTTGGGCACTTTCAATGTGATATAAGAGTAGCTTCTTAGTGCATTTTTACTTATTATGTTTTGCTGGAGACAGTCTGATATATATGATGGTAATTGGTTATTTAATGCTCTGAAAGTCCATGCAGCAGAATTTCTGTCCCTTCTGAACTTAAGTGAAGTCCATCCCACTGTTGCATATAGGGAGCAATGATGTGTGGTAAACAGGAGTCCTGTAATAAACCTCAAGGCTTTATGGTATAATGTATCAAGTTTTGCAAAGTAGGAGCTGTGACAGTGTTTATATAGAAAGTCAGCATAGTCAATGACAGAGAGAAAAGTTGCCTGTACCAGCCTTAACTTAGCGTCCATCGTGAGAAGGTGGCTAATTCTAAAGTGAAGACCAAGCCTTTGGCGTAGTTTTTTTAGTAGTTCATCCATATGTTCTGTAAAAGAAAGCCAGTTGTCAAACCACACTCCCAGGTACTTGAATTTAGTAGCAAATTCTAAATTTTCCCCTAGAATTGTGGATAGCTGCAAGAGAGATCCTGGGACAGTAGAGTTTACCGTATGCATGTCAGGAGAGAGGAGCATGACTTTTGTTTTCTTTGCGTTAAGCAGGAGTTTTTTATGTAGGAGTTGATGTTGGAGTAAATTGAACTCAGTTTGAAGGTCGCTACATGCGGTTTCTGGTGCAGTGCTGCTCACATAGAGCACTGTGTCATCCACAAATAGATGAACTGTAGCCTTGGAAACATTTTCATCAATGTTGTTAATATAGATAGCAAAGAGGATAGGACCAAGAATGGATCCTTGAGGTACGCCTCTTAGCAGTGGCTTAAGGGGTGAGAGTTCACCTTTGGCCTTGACTTGTTGAAGGCATCCAGAGAGACAGTTGGAGAACCAGTGTAGGGAGACTGAATCCAGCCCTATGTCTTCCAGTGAAGAGAGGAGCTGATCATGCGTGACCATGTCAAATGCCTTACTTAGGTCCAGAAACACAGTACATATGAAACTCCTGTTGTCTAATTCTCTCTGCCAGTCATTTGTGACCTTTGCTAGTGCCGTAATGGTACTATGCTTGGCTCTGAAGCCAGACTGTACAGGGTTTAGAAGATTCGTAGTATCAAGGTATGATCTCAGTTGAGTAGTAACAAATTTTTCCAGTAGCTTAGAAAGGACTGGAAGAATGGAAATAGGCCTGTAGTTATGGTCGTGAGCATTCCCTGATTTAAATAATGGGATGACCTGAGTGGTTTTCCAGATCATGGGGATTGTTCTTTGGGACAAGGAGAGGTTGAACAAGTGAGTTATAGGTACCGCTAGTATGTAGTAGGCAATCTTTAGGAAGTACAGGTCGAGGGAGTCCACACCAGCACTCTTCTTAGTATCCAGTTGGCAGAGCATTTCTTCAACCTGTTTCAACATGGCTGGTTGCAGAGAGAATACAGACTTTGTCACTGTGTTGTCAGTGTATAGAGTGCCAAGCTGTGAGCGCACTGAATTAGCAGGAGAGTTGTCAAAGGCAAGGCCTGCAGTTGTGAAATGATTGTTGAATGAATCTAGGATTTCCAATCTGTCAGTGATAATCTCGTTTCCAGAGATGATCTTGCTTGCGCATGCTCTGTGCATTTCGGGCCACCCACAGGACAGGTACCCACACACTTTTTGCTGACTGTCCACTATGGCTGTGAATCATGGCAGCCTGAAGTGGCATGTAAGGTGCTTTCTAGTCTCATTATCTTGCTGACTCTAATGGAGGCACTCTCAAGATAAAAAAAATCCAGATTCCATTATCTTAGCAGTTTCATTGCAGTCACTCCCAGGCAATGTGAAACCCTTGCGAGGTATGCTCCGGTCTTAAACCTGTCTTGTTCAACCATCCAATCAGCCAGAAAGAGCGCACGCTGAGCGGAGCGCATATCAGACAAGCACTTTCTAATTTTAAACATTTTTTTTTCAGGGTAATTCACTTTAAAAAGGGTTATGGATGCAGGGGCCGTAGGTAAACCTCTCGGGGGGCCGCATGCGGCCCATGGGCTGCAGGTTGCCCACCACTGCTTTAATAGAAGGATTCTGTAAAATGAACCAAATCAGAGGGTCTAAGGCAAAAATATATAGAAGTGGGCTGGTTCTACAATGCCAGTTCAACAACTAATTCATCAACTGGCATCACAGAGCCAGGCTCCATGTCGACCGCAATTTGCAGTCAGCAAGGAGCCACGCACATCAGACTGTGTTTTTTCTTCAGGGGGCTATGCTCCCCGCAACCCCCCCCCCGTACTTTTAGATTCTAAATCTGAGTTGGAGTTAGTTTAGGAAGAGTGGTGCAGGATGGGGGAAAGTGTTGCCGGGTCCTGGACGGACTTCTACAGAGACATGTCGCTGTTGTCGGTATCGACGTATGTCACTGTAAAAGTGTCGCTGTACGGGAGGTATACCAGTGGGCTCAGGGGACATCCTTGTCAAACTACAGCTTGAACTTGTACACTTTTCCCATCTAAGCCCTGAACCAAAGGTAATATTTCTGCTGACTCATATAAGAGCTTTAACCAGTGCACAAATTTGAGGGGAATACCATAATGTCCCAATACCCTAAATAGGTAATGGTGACTAACCCTATCAAATGCCTTACTCTGATCCATGGACAGAAGGATCCCATTTGTATCAGTCTGGTGACACTATTCTATAATATCCCAAATCACAGCTAGATTTTCCTGAATCTTCCTTCCAGGGAGAGAATAGGTTTGAACAGGATGAATTCATTCCTGTACTGCTAAATGTAGTCTCCTTTGTAATAAAGCAGTTAAAATTTTAAACTCTAAATACAAGAGACAGATTGGTCTCCAATTTGTGAGTTGTCTTTTATTTTCAGATTTATGCAAAAAACGTATCAATCCCTTAGAAAAAGAAATATGCACTCCTGCTGAAGTTATAAGAAAAAAATGTAACAATTTAGCTAAACAAAATGTCATTATATCCTTATATTCTTTGTAAAACTGATTCAGTATGCCATCCCTACCTGGAGACACTCCTAGTTTCAAAAAGCCAATCACCCCAAAATTTCTTGTTTAGTTATTGGTCTTAGCAAAACCTGTTTGGTACTGTTTGTCGGGGTAAAGGAGGTAGATGTATATCATGTAAAATTGATCAATGTCATCAGGATGAACCATGTGTTCTGTGTTTACCGATTTCAAATAATCTTCCAAAGCAGTCCTTATCTCAGACGTAGTGCTGAGAAGAGTACCGTCAGGCGTAAGCAAGCTGGTAATCTGGGAATTCTGTCTTATCTCTTTGCAAGCTTCACAGGAGCCGGCATAAGGTATTTTTGTGTGCCAAATAATATTGCAGTCTATAAACAAGATAATCTGACATACTGAAATGTCCTCATTTCATTTTTAATGGTATTAATCTGTTCTGTGAAGTCCTGATTTGTCTGATATGCATCCGAGTAAAGTCGATATAGTTGAGTGCATAATTGTAAGTAGTTAAAAAAAAATACTTTTTAACTCTTTGCTTCCCAGAAGTTCTCATGCACTCTTTTATGTCCTGTTTCATGTTCTCCCACCACATATCTGTGTCCTCATACAAATCAAGTATTGAAACCCTAGCTATCAGGACTGTTAAAATGTAAAGTTCAACCTCCGGTGTTTTCAACAGGGCCATATTTACCTTCCACCTGGTTTGAATTACAGCCTTATCAATATTCAAACTGAGTACTGTTTTGACCATTAAGTGGTCTGAAAATTCAACAGGGATGGCTGAGGTGTCATGTATAAATATGGATTTTAACATAAAAATGTTATCAATTTTTGTCATTAAAGAAGTCCAAATATATGTGTATTTGATTTTCGGGGCTGCCACCTTAGAACAATCATGAATCTCTGCCACATCTATAAACTTCCTAAAAGCATGTGACTCACAATATACTTTTTTACCTTTTGCTCTTATTTCTCCAATTTCTAAGGTACTGTTAAAATCTTCCCCTACATAGACATTCTTGGCAGTTGCCAAAAAAGGTTGTAATTGAAGGAACAGAGACACTCTGCTTTTTGTTGCAGCCCACACACATTAATTAATCTGCTTCGTGCCAGATGCTAGCCACAATCAAAACTCTCACCGGAATTATTTATTTATTTTATTTATTTATTTAAATCTCAGATTACAAATTAGGTCTATCAATTTTTGTAGTATAAAATGATGGCCAGAAGATAAGATGCCCACCCCATCTGCTTTATCCGTACCAAAGGACCAATACGAGTGGCCTCACACCCAGTTATTGTGGGTCATGTACATAAATTGAACAGAGTCCATCCAGGTTTCCTGTAAATAAATAAATAAATAAATAGCATCCAGCTTAAAGTCATGTAGTAAAGAAAAAAAAGCACAGTTCCTTTCTGTACACTCTTTATGCTACAGGAATTTAAAGACACCAAACTAAAAGTGTTCATGTGGGGCAAATTTTAGAAAGTGTGTCATTTCCTCTTTTTCCTATCCAGTGGTCGTTTTACTCTGGGCAGCTCTTCTACGTCCTGTGCCCCAGAAGTAGTAGAAGTGTCAGAAACCATAACTTCAGTATCGGTGTCTCCCTTTGGCTGAGTGGCCAGGACTTCATATGGATTTTCTGTATCAATGTCACAAGGTTGAGAAATCTGTTTTAAGATTTCCAGCACTTCTTCTTCTTGTAGCAGATGTCATTGTTTGGGGGGAGGTATTGTGTTGCCTTTGTCAGCTGACGCAATGGAAGCTATCCTGATTCACTAGGCAAGAAATCAGCACTAGTACCAAGTGCATTCTCTGTATCAATTGAAAGGACCTCAGATTCAGGGGTCTGGTTTTGTATACTCTGACCAACTGTAGGGGCATCATTGTTCTGCTGCCCAGCTGGTACTCCAGTTTCCTCCTGGCCATTTCTCAAACCTCATTTTTGTTGTGCTTTTTGATCAGGTCATCGGGGTTGATGTTGTGGTGCTTATTATGCGTGGCCCATGGATATTCCCCAAAAATATGTCCATGCTCCTTACACAAATTGCACTTGGAATGGTTAGCACACTGCATGCCGATATGGTCAGATTCACCGCAAATCCCTCAGCACAGCCTGTCACAGATGTTAGATAAGTGGGTCTAAGCCCCACATTTGTAGCATGCCTTAGGTTGGCCAGAACAGAAGTATATGCCTATATCTCGGCCCAAAAAGACACTGTTCAGCAAATGTGAAATCACCTCAGGAGTTTGTCTGAGTTTAACCTGAAATTTCCATCCCACTGTCCAGAAATGTTCAGTGTCCATGATTGCCTCAGGGGAACTCAGCAACTCACATTTTTGTTGTAACCAATGGGAAATGTCTGCTACATTAACACTTTCATTGTGAAACATCACAGTTATGGTTTTAAAGAGTGGCTTTGATAAGGGGATCACTATGAATGGGGATCACACAGGAGAAAACTTGCCTTGATTATACAGGGACCAGAATTGTCCCAAACTGTGGGGATGCCTAAAACTGACATCAAAATTATCTTCCCCTGATATATGAATCAGTGTAAATTTCAGATGCTACGAACCTCATATTATTTTTCAGTACAGTCTTATCTACAAAAATCTTATGTGGTCTTGGCTATATCCCACCTCTGTAGTGTAGTCTAACTGCATTCCTTCTTGGAAGTGGTCCAGTCTTATTAAAGAGTTCAGAAAAGTGGGGGCATTGCGAAGAGAGGGTCTGGGGTCTCCACTGCCCACTGCCGTTACCTGGCTTCCCACTTCACGAGTAGTACTCCCTCTATCATCATTAATCTGGACAGTCTGAGCACTAGAGGCATCCAAAATCAAGCCATCACTGCAATCAGTCCCAGCCGCTGGTTTTGTAACCTGTACACCCTATGTGGAGCTACCAGCAAGAACATCTTGAGGCAGCCCCGTTAGGTCCCATATTTGTGCATGTGTAATAAACAGTACCTGTTCATCATGCGCTCCCGGATCAGTGGTTCGAACTGCAGCCTGAAGCTCCGCAGCAGTATCTGTCCCAGTACCAGGTAAACTCAGTGAGGGTGCCAAAGTGCATTACCCACATCCCTAGAATGTAGCTACTCATTATTTCCAGCTATTTTAGTTACACCTTCTCCTGGATTGACAACATTAACATCTACAGTTAAAGCCATTACCTCAGAAATTGCCAATGACTCTGGATTGTCAGCTTGTGTTATTACTGGATCATCGGGTCACCTTTCCTTACTTATGCCATATTCAGGATTCGGACTTTGAGTTGCATTCCAGTCAGGATCTGCTATCCATTTACCGTCAGACATCTGAATCCACCCTGCATCACTGAGAGCTTTTTGTGGGAGTCCACTTCTCCATCTCCTGACTCTGAGCTTCAACATTAAAGGCAGCTTGTATTCGCTCAGTGGTTGTCAGTGATGTGCTTTAATGCTCCGCGTTACGTCATTCATGCAGCGTGGCATCCTTTGAAGTTGGGATTCAACTCATTTTGACTGGTGGCTCCTTTGCATGATATGGACAAACAACCAGATCAGAATCCAAAATTATGGTTTTACATTAATCTTTAGGTGACACACTATGAAGCCTTTTCCGTAATACAGCTTTTTTCTGCATGTATTTCTTTTCATCTTCTGCCAGCATGCCAAAAAGTATCCTCCAACACTCCTCAATTTCTCTATCCAACTGTGCAGTAGCCGTTTCAATCTCTGTTTCTGTAGTTAGCCCTATGAAGTCTTCTTCTCCTTCAGCTGTCAGTTCTTTGGTGATACATCGTTCCTCCATATCAGGTTCTTCATCCATTGATTCCAATGATTAAAATAATTTTCTTTGTTCTCTTTACAGTTACCAGCTGGGCCGGAGGACCGAACCTCAGTCTGCTGCAACTCACCAGCTTCTGCAGCCTGCGGATCCTTCATCCTAGAAGTGAGCCAACAGTCCCCCTTCAAAACCAAAGGGGAACTTTTACTGAGAGAGGACTGTACAAAAATATACAAATACAGTAAAAAGAAGACTCAAAAAAAATCAAACAACAATCAGCAAAAAGATAATACATAAGACAATTAAAAAAAAAATCCTTGAGACCATGAGTGTGTTAACCTTTAACAGTGTCATGCATTATATAACTAAAATGGAAAGAAAACACATCACCATGAAGCCCAATTTACACAGTGTAACCATAGAAGACTGACTTTCTCTATAGTATACACTTTACTATCTTGTTGCATTACTTTCTGTAAGGCTATCTGTACATTATTTAATAAAGCAGTACACATCAATCTTTGTTGTGTAACCCAGACACACCAGGATTGCCAGATAAAATAACGTAAAATCGTAAAACATGCATACATATAAAGTGTCTGCACTATATGTATCCCATCCTCTAGAAGTAGGACCATATAAAAGATCTGTATATGTTAACTGTGTATATAATGGTTCCCCCCATACACTAGCTAAATATCTCCAAAACTGTATAATGTGTGGGCATTCTAAAAAAAGATGTTCTTGTGTTTCAAGCACATGAGTATAGCATTCTCTAGTGCAGTATCTATCTACAAGCTGTTTATGCTTATTGTTATTGTCCACACTTAATCTACCATAGTTACCTAACTATACAATATCCCAGGTGAATGTAGGCAACCTAAGGTTAGTTAGTGGCTTCAAAACATATTTCATTTTGGCAGCAGGACATTGTGGGAAAACTGTTTCAACTCCTTTCGGCACTCAATATGTTATTGTATATTGTTTTCCTATCTAACGTTGAAATTTGTGTGCTAGTAATGCCCCATTGTTTTTTTTTTAATAACTTCTAATCCATATTTTGGAAAGGAAATAATTCTATTCAGCAATCTATGATGCTTATTGGACCAGGGGGCAATACACTGATTAAACCACAGTAAAACAATTGGCTTCCATATTCTAACCACAGGCTTCATGGCAAACAAATATTAAAGGAAATAAACTGTAAAAAAGCAACAGCATTGACCATATTCACCCTGCCTTCTTGTATTCTTCTGATGTAAACTCCTGTTTTACTGGGTTTAAGGTATTGCCCCAAAAAGCTTGAAAAAATACACTAAAAAGTGCGGTTACTACGGTCTGGGGAGGAGTAAATACATAACTGATATACAAAAATATTGGTGCTAGTAGTGTTTTAATTAGTGAAACTCTTTTTTTTTTCCTTCGATATCTGCTGGCCTCTCCATTCTGCAACTAACCTTTTCACTCTTATTAAGCCTTTTTCCCCAGTTGGGCTCAGCCATATATTGAGAACTGAACTGTATTCCCAGTATAGTTATTGGATCTTGTGAGATAGTAAATCCTGAAAATGTCTTGTTGTGCGGCAAGGGGCTAGAACCTAAGGTTACCCCTTGTCTTTTCAGAAAATTTATCTTCAAGTTCAAGTTTAAGTTTTTTGCAGGAAAACTCCATTGAGCAAGCTCATTCACAAGGAGGTCCTGTGACATATAGACTAAACAATGTAAAACACAGATAGGTAATAACAGTAAATACATGAAATGCGCATTACATGATAGAGACTGAATATACATACAAGGGCTCCACAATGGAAGTCTGCAGGTGGTAAACACTAGTCTAACACAGGGTAGCGACTTACAGGTTGCATACTGATAAATGAAACATGAAGACTGGTGTATATAATACATACAATTTTGGCAGCTAGAACAAACAGAATAAAACTGATAAGGGGGTTAGGAGTGATTTGATAGTGTAGCATTGGAGCTTAAACATAGGTAAAGCCAGGAGTAGATGGGGAGGGAAAGCAGTTTATATGACAAGGCAATTATACCTTACCTGTGGATAAATATGAAACACGTGGGGAAGGGAGAGACTTAATGACAGTTACAGGTGTCTTTTATTTTGGCTGAACTTAGCAATTTGTAAAAGTTTATTGAAACTGTGCTAGTTAGTTTCAGTACAGCTTGTAATTGGTTCCAAATGGAGGGAAGGGCATATGCAATAGCACGTTTACCCAAGGAGGTCCGCGTCCTTGGTATATCAAGCATAATAAAGTCAGATTTTCTTAACGAATATGCACTATATGAGATACTAATGAGGGATGAGAGATAGCTTGGCAATTGCTGCAGGAGCAATTTGAGAGTCCATAGGCCAGCATGGAGCAGGCGTCTAGTAGTAAGGGAAGTCCAACCAACAGCTGCATATAAGTCACAGTGATGTGAACAGTAAGGGGAGTTGGTAACGAACCGTAATGCACAGTGATAGAGGATGTCCAGTTTACTTAGATTTGAAAGAGTGATGGAGGAGTAGATTACATCTCCATAGTCGAGCAGGGGGAGAAAGGTGGCCTGGACAAGCTTGTTTCGAGTTTCAAGGGGGAAAAGGGGCCTATTTCTTTAGAAAAAACCTAACCTGGCTTTTAACCTTCTAGCGACATCTTCAATGTGGTCATTGAAAGATAATTTATTGTCAATCCAGATACCCAGATATTTAAATTTGGTTACAACTTCCAAAGGCTCATTTAGCGTGGTGACAATGAAATCTTGGCCAAGGATATTGGGGGGGGGGGCCTGTGACAGCACTGCTGGAGAATATCATCGCTTTAGTCTTCTTAGCATTGAGTAGAAGCTTTGCCTTTATTAGATTATGCTCAAATTGTGCGAAGTCCGCTTGAAGCACTCCTTTGACTTCAGATAATGACAAACCAGAAGTATACAGCACAGTGTCATCCACAAAAAAGTGCAGATTGGATGTAGATAAGTTAGCGTCTAAGTCATTAATGTATACGGAAAACAAGATAGGGCCTAAGATGGATCCTTGGGGGACTCCTCTTGCAACTGGCAAGGCAGCAGAAAAAAAAACCTTCCGCCTTTACTTTTTGGGATCTCCCAGTTAAGTAGCTAGAGAACCACTGGGTGGTACGGTATGTGGTACCCAATTTAGCAAGGCAATTGACTAATAGTTTGTGATCAACAGTATCAAAAGCTTTGCTTAGGTCCAAAAAGACAACGCCAGTTACCTTCTTAGCATCTATAGCAGAGATCCTATCATTGGTTACTTTTGCTAGGGCAGTGATTGTGCTATGATTAGCCCGGAAACTGGATTGCACTGGGTTAATGAGAGAGAAGGTTTCCAAGTGAGATTTTAACTGAACATGGATCCGCTTTTCGAGAACTTTAGAAAGGATAGGTAGTATGGAGATAGGCCTATAGTTGTTTACATCACACGGGTCACCAGATTTAAACAGAGGGAGGATATGTGCTGATTTCCAACAGGACAGCACAGTAGCAGATGTAATGGAGAGACTGAAGATGTGGCAAATTGGGGCAGTGAGATGGGCATAGCCTGACCTTAAGAAAAAGGGTTCCAAGCCATCATCCCCTGCACTTTTTTTTGATGTCTAAGTTAAGAAGGGAATCTTCTACTTCTTTATAAGTTAACTCACACAGTTGGAAGGGGCTGGGTGCAGAGCTAGATACAGGGGGAAGGGTATGCTGGCTCACCGCAGAACCAGCATAAGGTGATGAGTCGAAAGCTAGTCCAGCTGTGGCAAAGTGGGAGTTAAGTTCCTCCAGGATTAGGGACTTGTTTTCCACAATCTTGCCACATGCAACTATCTTTGTTGGGACAGAGGTGGCTGTGGGCCGTCCTTCTATAGATCTGATAGTCTTCCATATCTTATGCGGGTTACCTTTAGCTTGTTCGAGAGTAGAAATATAATAATTAGCTTTGGCAGAGCAAATTCTTTTCACACAGGTATTCCTGGCTGTTCTAAAGTCCTGCCAATCTGAAGATTCTTTGGAATGTCTAGCTTTAGCCCAAAGGTTATCTCGAGCTATAAGGCTGCCTTGAGATCCGAGGTGAACCAGGGGTTGGAATTATTCCGTACCCTTACTTTGATGAAAGGGGCATGCTTATTTATTATTGTAGTGAGTTTGTCATTAAAGGTGTAAGCTGCCTCGTTGACATCTTTAGCTAGGTAGAGATCCTGCCATCTGATCATACTCAGGTCAGATAGAAGTTTGCTGCACTGAATTTGTGAAAGGATCATTTTGTTATAAAGATGGGCTGCGGACGGGCCTTAATTTGAGATTTTATGCAAGCAACAATTCCATGATCGCTCAAGTCATTGTGAAACACTGCCGAATGAGATATTTTATGTGGATGGGTGGTTAGCACTACATCTAATAAGGAACTGTTGGCAGTATTTAGAATGTTGTTCTTAGTAGGTTCACTGACTACTTGCCCAAGACCTAGCTCGTCACAAAGGGATTTAAGGCCGTGTGATTTAGGTGACAGACAGTCCATATTAAGATCTCCTAGAAATATTGTTTCAGTTTTTGCATCTGCAAGCATGGATTTCAAAATATTAAGGACTTCATCACCACCAGACGGGGGGGGGTCTATAGCCACCTATGATAGTGATACATTCCGAGGAGGGCAGATGAAGGCTCACCGAAACTAACTCAAATTCCTTGGCTAGAGATTTGCAACTGATATTGGTGACCAAGTACTTAGATTTAATGTAGATAACCACTCCCCCGCCTCTAGACACTCTATCAGCTCTAAATAATTTGTAGCCCTGTAGTGATATTTGGTGATCGGTATTTGTCTTTTTTAACCACGACTCAGTAATTATGATAAGGTCAGGCTTAACGTGAGCTACCCAGGTTTGCAGCTGTACAAGTTTTTTAGGCAGGCTTAAAATGTTGACCATCATCATTTTGAGACCTATGGCCTCAGCAAAATCGATAGGCGAGCTAAGTTGTAGAAAAGTTGTAGAAAAGTTCAAGAAGGAATTAAGGGTTTCTATTAAAGCTGTTTCACAGGTGTCTGGGGCCAGGGTCAATATAATATCATCTGCATATGCCAGAATTTTGACAGGTGCAGGCCCTTGATTCTTGCATTTCTACTAATATCTCTAATTAAAATATCCACCCCAAAAGCATATAGTACGGAATTAAGGGGGCAGCCCTGTCTGACTCCTCTTCTAATCTGTATTTTCCTCCCTATCCAGCCGTTTACATTTGGAATAAGGACTGCATTGGCATGCATATACTGTAGCCAATTAACAAAAATGTCTGGTAAGCCACATGCTTTTAAAACAGAAAATAAATAACTCTGATATAAACTATCAAAGGCATTTTCCTAATCAAGTTCTAAAACATAACCTTGTAGATTAGTGGTCATGCTCAGTTGAAACAGTTCTCTAATAGTAATAAGGTTATCTTGTTGATATCTATAGGGAATAGCACATGTTTGGGCCGGGTGAATTAACTTGCTTGCTACCTTAAAGAGTCTATTCAGCATGATTTTGCTTACTATTTTGCAGTCTGTGTTAAGAAGACTCAAAGGCCTCCAATTCTGTAATTCCTTATGAGCACCTTTCTTATAAAGCACTATGAGAATAGCTTAATTCACAGAATTGGCTAATTTAGTGGAGTTTAACATGTGATTATATAAAATTATCAAAGCAGGAGCTAGTTCTTCCTTAAATTGTTTATATAAACCGGTATCTATGCCGTCAGATCCTGGGGCAGTACCTGTTTTAAACTAGAAATAGCTGTTTGAACTTCTTCCAACATTATGGTATTAGTTAGAGCCAGGGAATTTTGTCTTGATAATCTGGGTAAATTCAAATGCTGGAACTTTTCCTGCGTTATGGGAAGTTGTGATGTACACCGAAATAAGGATTCTACGTAATGTTCCACCTGATGTAAGATACCTAATGGGGTATCAATAGTTTGACCCGATTCAGATTTAAATTCTGAAATAACTCAGTGATCCACCCATGCTCTATATTCCTTATTGGGCTTTAATGACCCTTTCTTTATATGTGTGCCAAATCATAGCTCCTGTTCCGAAGATTTTGCATGGTCATATTGAATCTCAGACATTTGTTTCTTAATTACACTAATCTGAGAACTGTCAACTATTTTATTAACTTCTGTCAGTGAAATTAATTTTTGTAACTGACCTCTTAAATGTAAGTAAGAGAAATAATCTTTATTAGCTTGATCTTTTGCATAATTTTGATAAAAGGATTTCCATGACAATTTAGTATATTCCCACCAGTTAGTGAGATCATCATAGCAGCCTACTACTGACAGTCTGGCATGTCATTCTTTCTGCCCAGCTGATTGCAAATCAAGTTTAAGCAATAAAGCTTCATTTAGTCTCCAGCTGTTCTTTTTACATCTGGGGGAGTTATCCCATCGCAACTGCACAGTTACAGATTCATGGTCAGTAAACTCACATACCTGCATGTTGAGATAATGAATTCTAAGTGCAGGGGAAATAAAAATAAAATCAATACGAGTGGAGAGAAGGTCTCTAAAGTAAGTGTGACCCACCTCAGGAGAAACCAATCTATATGCATCTTGTAGTCCAGCCATAGTAATAATATTTTGTAAGGCTAATGAATCACAAAACAATTTATTAGTTTTGAAGCCTCTATCCGATTGCTTGAGACCACAGTTGAAATCATCTGCCCAGAGTACAAGGTGTGCAGTGTGCAGTGTGCAGAAAGGTTTGCACCTTTTTTAAACAGTGTCACTCTCTCAGCTTTCATTTGTGGGTCATATAGGTAGGGTATGCTGCCTCTATGGTGACACCGGCACAGTGAACCCCCCACAGTGAAATCCTGATCATGCCTATATCGGCAACGATGGGGATTTCACTTCAATGGACTTTGTGGTAATGGGGGTATATACCTAACTCCACTGTCTGTGAAACGTGGAATTAGATACCTATAGTGGGTGTGTGTGTGGGGGCACAACCCCCCCCCCGCATTAAGCGTTGTGAGGACACGTTGGTGTCGGGAGTGTCGACAGTTTTCTGACACTGTTGAGGATGTCACTGTGGGGGATGTAGATCTTATAGGGAGAATAGACAAAACCTTTCCTGCTTAACATCTAGCATTAAGGCCCTACCTGGGTAGATGTCGACTAATCTAGAAATGTTTACATCAGGGTTGGAAAATAAGATGCCTACACTATCACATAAATCCTCCCCTACAGACCTAAAGGCAGGCCCTCTTGTCCACAATTTTGTGACTAGGCAGAACTTGTTTATTGTTTTTAACCTAGTGTCTTACAGGCAAATTACATCATCCGGTATCTTACCCAAGGACTGAAAAACTATCTGCCTTTTTTTCTCACCTTTAATGCTGTTTATATTAATTGTAGAAATGGTATGTGAACACATTGAGGGTTAGAAAAAGGGGCTAGGCATAAATTATGGGAGTTGTAGAGTATTTTCTCTGCCTACTTCTTTTAGCAATGAAATCTACACTTGTACCTTCTTCGGGCACTGAAGTAATATTTGTGGTTGTGGAGGCCATAGAGGAGGAATCAGAGCCTTCATCACCTGACTCTGTCCACCGCTTTTCAGTGACAAATGCTGCATATTGATTTTCAAACTCCCAAGCAGATCGAGTATTACCTTTTATATTTTTGGTGATGGGAGTTTTCCCAGATCACAATCTCTTCTTAGATTTAACTTGTTTAAAGCCATCACCTGGGTCGGGGCATGACTTCTGAAGCTGCTACTTCAGTGTGCTGCATTTCGTTTTGGGGCACAATGTCTGGTTCCTTACTAGAGGGGCAGAATTGTGAATTTTCAGTTTTTATTTGAACATCTCTATGAATCTCAACTTCATTTTGTACTAGGGGACTGTGTCACCTGCAAGGGTGTGTTCTTCAGTTATTATCCTATACGCTTGGCCATCTTGCTCTGCAACCCATTTCTTTTGATGCAATTGATTAATAAGGCATTCATGAGACGGACAATCTTCCCTGTTGTGGGAAGCCCATGGACATCTACCATAAATGTGTCCTGTTTGTTCACACAAGTTACATTTAAATAAGTTAAGGCAGTTGGCGGACAAGTGACCATATTGTAAGCAGTGGCTGCATCTAGCAGTATCACATGCAGAACTTAAGTATGTTCTGGAACCACATTTAAAACAGGAGCGAGGCTGTCCAGGATAAAAGAGGGACCCCCTATCTCTCCCTAAAAAAAGCTATTAGGCAGGTTTACAGGACCATTGTTGGTAGAATGTAATTTAACTTTAATTTTCCATCCCCCATTTCAGATTTGTTCACTGTCTAGAACAGGGGAGGATTTATCAAGAATTTCCCATCACTGTTGTAACAAGAAAATAATATCTTCTGTATTTATCCCCTCATTTTTGAACATGACTGTGATAGGTTTTGCCAATGGTTTAATTAAAGGAGCAGCTACAAATGGAATCCATAGGCTAGTATTCTTAAGGTTCTGGTACTGGGCCCAAAATCTTTCTAACCAAAACATAGTTTTAACACTAACATCGTAATTTGCATTGCCTGTGTGAATAACAGCAAAAATGTCTGCTGAAAAAAATGTAATTGACCAGCAATAATTTTGAATTATGCAGTCTGTCAAGATGGTTTTCCAGCCCCTCCTTTATGTTATCCGAACTGCATTCCTTCTAAGGGTTGGCTCCCCCCTTATTCTGGAAGAGATCTTTAAGCTTAAACATAGGTTCCAACCAAGGTCTTTTATTAGAGTCTAAAGTAAAGGATAGTGCAGGAGGTAGATTTGCTGAAATATTCTCCAGAGAGTCTTTAACTATAGGAACAACATTAGGGTTAGCAACAGAGTCAACAGATGTCCCTTCATTAACTGTTGTGACTTTGTAATTGTCTGTTCTAGCACATGCAGCTGCAGATACTGTCTGTTGAAAATCCAGGGGTTGTGAGTCATTAAAAACAGTGTTAACATAGAAACACAGACTTTGAAGGCAGAAAAGGACTGCTTGGCCAGCCCAGTCTGCCCAATGTCAGTTGACATCCATCTGTATCCCCCCTCCTCCAGGATGAGGCTGAAAATAGGCAGAATTGTCTAGTCCTACTGTCCCAGTCAACAAAAACTAACTAAACTAAATTTATTGGTGTCAAGTACCTGTACTGATTCACATTTGTCTTCTGGTTAGATAGTGACTGAGGAGCTACTTTCCAAACTCCTCAGTTCTGCTGCTTCCTCAGCTGTGATATTAATATACATGTGGTCGGGGCTGTTCAAATATTTTCTCAAACCCAATTAACACTAGAAAAGTCTGTTGTGGTGGCCACCATATTATTGCTAGAGTTATATTCTTTTTTGTACCTTTTGATCAGAAGGATACGGGAGACATGCACCATCGGGAGAAAGGATCCATCCAGCATTTTGTAAAGCAAGAGCAGAGGACCAACCACTCTTATCTTCTCTTATATTGTCTGATACTGACAAAGTGTTAGTAGTCAAATATTTCATGATTACTGACCCATGGAGACAGATTCAGACGCTTTCTCAGGAGGTTTCCCCGTGGGTCTTAGCAGACCTAACCTTTTTTTATTCTTTTGCTCTTGTCATTTCTGAGAGCCTTTCTCAATGTTCAGCAGCTCTAGGCACATGTTTGCAGGAACGCTATCACTGCCAGCTGCTGTAACCAAGTCTGGGTTGGGAGGTGTCTCAGAGTGTGAGCAGCAGGAAGGGCCACGGCTCCCTTTGATGCAGATTCATCCTCCAACAGCTGTTTCTCACTGACAGAGGAAGTGTTAAGTTTGTCAGGTAAGCTCTGACTGGTGAGAGAATCTATATGCACTTGTAACTCCAGTTTCAGTTGCAAAAACTGTTGCTCTTCAGACTCTAGCTGCCATTGTTGTAAGTAAACTTGAACAGAATCAGTCTCGACAGTAGAATCTGGAAGTTTGGTGTCTTCTACCACGCTGTTCACAAAGCACAGTTTTGCTTCAACTTTTTTGCATATCAGATGGAATGTTACAATCAGCAGCTTGTTCCTCACAAAATTCTTCTAATATCATGGCATTTTCAATGGCCTCTAGAGTATTAAGGACAGCGGAGGAGGCCTGCTCCCCTTCCTCCATAATGTCTATTCCCGCCTCCTTCTCCAGCTAGGTAGCCATCTTGGACTGATGGCCAGGGGTTTCCCCTACTGTCAGAGTAAGGGAATTTTTTTTTTTATGAAATCACATAAGCAAAATTCAAACAATACTGTATTACATCATACAGAGTCATAAAAAAAACACTAAGCCCCAAAAAATCCTAACATTAGTACATCATGCAATATCCTTGAGCTAAAAGGACATACCGTTTATAGCTGAAACCCTTCCCTCTCCCTTCCATTCCCCCACTAAAATGTAGGGATTTTTTTTTTTTTAAACCAAATCAATACAAATCCGTATTGCAGCATACAAACACATAATAAGGAAAAACAAAACCCTCTAAGGATATTTTATCATTCAGTATCCCCAACCGTAACTAAACCCCCCTCCAAAAGAGGTAGGGGAAATTTTATATTACGTCCAGTAAAAGGCTAACGACGTAAGATGTAAAACAATACAACAGCATTCAAAACATAAACATCAAAAACCAAAATCAACCCTCAACGAAAATCCCTAGTGACTAAATATCACTGACATTCTGAATGCATACCAACAATCGTAAGCTCAGGCACAATAGCCACATTTGAGCCCTAAACATACTGCAGCACAACAGAACCCCCTTCCCTACCTAAACCACTAGGGATATTTAATCACCTCCTCACACTGCTCAATAATGTAAAACGTACTCAATATTTCAATCCTAAAATTTATAAACTAAGAAAAATAGTCAGGGTCATATTGATATCATGCAGTATAACCACTGTAAAAACTAATGGAAACAGAAGCAGAAGAGTAACTTAAATCAAATTAGTTATCTTTCCTAAATTATAAAAGGGACATCCCATCTGGGTGCCCTTGTGAAACTCTGAAAAAAAGTCTATATAAATTCAGACAAAAATTTAAAATCCCTAAATGAAGTCTAAATAGGACCACGAAAGTGTCCATTTCTCTGACCCTTCCCTCAGCAATTCAACCGTCTTCCATTACCTAAGTTCCACAGAGAGTATAAAGTAAAGATCCAAAGTCGATATGCCTTGTTGTTGTAACACCAAACTACAATGATAAATCCAAATCCAATAAAGAAAATGTGCAAATAAATCTCTAAGGGTACTTTTATGAGGCTGAGCCACCAGTTAGGGAATTATGCCATAATACAATAAGGTAGAAACCAGGGGTATAGGCAGCTTATGTTTCCAGCTATTTTTTACAATATCCCAAAACTTGAATTATAAATGGACAGGTATAATATAAATGATCCATCGTTTCTCTTACCACTGTACAACAGTCTCTAGAGCAATAACTCTCCTGTAAGGCTTTATGTTTCTGATTCCCCTTTACATTAATTTTATTATGAAGCCCCAACCACACCATATCCCACATCTGCTCAGGAATTCTTTGATCCGTAATAAACTCTGCACTTGAATCTTGATAAAGTTGTGAAAACCCAGAAAAGGGGTATTCCATAAAATGGACTGCGAGAGGTTCCATATACAATTGTTTCCTGGAAAGTTGAAGAACTGTTGTATATTTAATGTCCCACTTAATGATCCAGTCAAAAACCCCTTCCTACCGTTTCACCAACCTAGGACTTCTCTTATTTTTGTGAAGAAACTTGTTTCCCATCCACTCTGACAATACTCCCTTGAGCAAAGAATATCCCCATATTCCCCATTTCTGTGTAGTGCCTTTCATTAAGGGAAGCACATTTACATATAAAAAAACAAAATAAGATTTATCATATTCACCCCCCCACACACATTTAACTTCTTTATATAAAATATTCAGTTTGACTGGATTTAACCGGCTGCCCCAAAAACAGGAGAAAAAACATCCTAGCAATGAAACTTCTAAATGCTTAGGAATCAGAAAAACTGCACTAACATATAAAAAAATCAGTGTCAAAAAAATGTTAATTAAAAATACCCGTTTCTTTTAGCTACCTTCCATCGATTCCATTTGCTTATCATTTCATTCCTCAAGGACAGCAGCCTTCCTCAATTATACCCCACCATATCTCTTCCCCCGTAATAAATCCCTTAAATTTTACATGGGGCCGTTGCCACCATACAGCCTCCTACCTCCCGGGGTGGAGTCCTGGAATCCCATCAAATCTATACATTTCATCTTCTCGACATTCAGACTAGCCCCAGTTACCTTTCCAACTGCTTGAATAAGGCATCTTGCTTTTACCAGAGACTGTTCATCCTGAAGCAATAGACAAAGATCACCAGCATATGCTAGTACCTTACAAGCTTGTGAAAAAACCCCGGTCAACCCATAAATTCAGGGAGATCGCTGATGTAGTCTCATGATAGGATCTATAATAAAGACATAAAGGAGGGGGCTTAAGGGGCAACCTTGGCGAACCTCTCTCTGCACCTGGATTTTTGGTCCCTTAATCCCATTATCATACGGTACTACATATGCCAACGCATAACACAATTCCAAACAGCCCACAAATTCCTTAGGGATCCTGTATGCAGCTAAGCAGTCCCATAAAAATGAATGGGAGACCCAGTCGAATGCTTTGGCCTGGTTCAAACTGACCAGGTACCCTGCACCCTGTCCCAAACCATTCCCTGCATTCCCCCTCTACTACTTCTCTAAGAATTAACAAAGCCTCTGTTATTTTCCTCCCTGGCACTGAACAAAATTGCATAGGATTAATTAAATCCTCCATTACTTGGGCCAATCTATTCCCCAGTAACTTAGCAAAAATTTTAAAATCAATGTTTAATAAAGTAATGGATCGCCAATTTTTTATATATGTGGGATCCCCAGATTTTTATAAAAAAAATCAACAGATCCTCATACATACTTATTGGTAAATAACATTATGCCTGAAAAAAATTATACACGGCCAACAATTAATTGGGGATAATATCCCAAAACACAGTATACACTACACCTGGTAAACCATCCGAACCTGATGATATCCCACTGCGAAGACCCTGTATTACCCACGTCAATTCTGGTGCCGTAAAAGGAGCTATCAAAGATCCTTGAAACTCCAAGGCAAAATAAGGGGTTTCTGCTGCTTGAAATATTTGAGGGGTAAACTGAGAGTGTTCTATCGGGGTCCCAAACTGATTTTCCACATACTGCACTATTAAACCCATAATTGCTACATTGTCTGTAACCATTAACCCTTGTGGGGTTTTTAATCCTTTTATCAGCTTTTTCTCCCGTCTTTGTTGACTGCTCACAAATGGACTACTACTTTCAGCTTCCCCTTGAGTTCTGAACGTCTGTTTTCTCTGTAGGGAATGAAGCCGGTCATATTGTTCGGACCTCATTTCAATTTTAACTGAATTAATTTTATCTCTAAGGTCCACCCCCTCATTACACTGTCTAGACATCAACATTCCCAAATCATTTCTTAGTACTAAATATCTCTTATACGATGAAGCAGCTTGATTTTGCCCCTGTATTCGAAAAAACTAATCAAAATCTGTTTCAAATCCTCCCACCAAAGTCCTACATTATCATATAAAAATATTGTAGTTGCTTTATCCCTTACCATGGATCTTAAAGCTTCCAGTACTGCTTGATTCTCTAATAAAGTTAAATTCACTCTCTAAAAACCCGGCCCAGCTTCCTTATCTGGTGGTACAGCTATTTGCACACCTATCAACATGTGATCTGAAGTTTCCAACGGAACAATAAATGTTTGAGAAACAGTCAATAATTGCTTCATGAATAAAAAATCAATCTGGGAGGAGATGCTGCCCTTAAAAAAAGTAGCTTTCCCTGCCTGTTTCCCACTCCCCTGGAAATCTTTTAAGCCAGCCTGTGTTACCACCTTTTGTAAAAAAAACCTTGTCACAATATTGCTTTTCCCGCATATTCCGTTGATGAAAATGTATGTTAAAGTCCTCCCCCTAAAAAAAAATTGGTCTGCTCATATGCAGAAAAGGTTGCACCTTTGTTATTAACTCAGTCCTTAAGGATTTTGTCTGGGGTCTATAAACAGTTAACAATCTACTAGAAAAAGAATTGATAATAACATCTAGCAAAAAGGCTCTGCCAGAATCTATATCTACCATCCGTAATACTTTAGCATCAGAGGAGAACCCACCCCACAACATGCTTCCATTCCCATCGACCAAAACGAGGGACCCCATTGCCAGTCCCTAGTAGCCTGCGAAACCTCTGTCAATGTATGAAGTCTGGTATCTTACAGCACAATAACATCAAAATCTAGCTGCTGCAAAATACCAAAAGTATTTTTCCTCTTATAATCTGATTTAATACTGTTCACATTTATACTGGCTACCCGCAGATGGATAGGCTCGGGAAGGAATATTCACATTTTATTTTACTTGACCTCGTTATTCTTTTTTGTGGTTCAACAACCTTAGATTTCTGAGGATCTAACCTGGGAATGGCTGCTATTTGAGGGGAAGAAGGCAGAACATCTTCCATAGGATCATCCCTGTCCACCTGCTCACCCCATGATGAAAAGGCTGAGAAGCGACTGGACAGGGGCATGGGAGACAAAGGACGTTCAGACTGTGCTGGTATTAAAACTTCAGCCATTAGAGAACCGGGGGCAACAGTCTCACCCTCGCTACCAAGGGAATCCCCCTACGAACCCATTATGACCACTTCATCCTGCGTCCCCTGTAAATCTGAAGGGATCAGTACAGGGACCAGCGTGGGGGATCCTTGTGGCATTACAACAGGGGTTTCTACTGCACAACTGGTACCACTCTGGGTTGTGGAACATCTCGGTCCATATCGCTAGACTGAAGGGGGGGTTATCCTCACCCTGTGTCCCCATCTGTTGTCTATATCGTCCCCCTCCAGAACTGTAATTACCACCTCTACCCCTCCCCCTACGTCTAGGTGGAAAAGGGATGACATTGTCACGTCCCAATGTATGTCTAATAGCTTTCCGAGCTTGGGTCAACAAACTACTGTGATCTGACACCTCATTATTATGTGCCACCCACAGACACTCCTGAAAACCATGTCCATCTTCCCCACACAGATTGCAAATAGGGGGAGCATTACATTGTGCAGCTGAATGGCCCAGTACCCCACAATGAAAACACTTAATGCTGTCATGATCATTTTTCAAATGTGTTAATGCACCACAATGATAGCAACTTTTAGGCTGACCGGCATAGAATAATATTCCCCGCTCCCTACCCAAAAAGAAAGAGTTTGGCAAGTGTTGTATACCCATATAATTTTGCCTCAATTGTACCCAAAAGTTCCACCCTCCATTCCAGAACACATTCTTGTCCATAATAGCCCGTGGATGATCAAAAATCGTGCAGTGCTTTTCTAACCAAAAAAATGATACTGTTCACATCCACCCCCTCATTTTGAAACAAAACAGTTAAGGTTTTAATGGTAGGTTTTGTTATTGGGTTAGCAATAAACTTTTTCCACAGCTCCAACTCTTTCTGTTCATAGTACAATTTCGAAAACTTGTCCAGCAGAACCATAGAACAAAGCTCACATCATAATTCCAGTCTCCCGGCGCATGGATGAAAGCATATACCTATGTAGGATTAAGCCCCATCAAGCCTTTAATCAGTGACTTCGCCACCCAAAGCCTGTCAGGGGTAATTGGAGCTTTCCTCATATAACGGAGATGGACTAAAAATCTCTGTTTGGCTGCTTCATCAGGCTTGTGGAACAGACCCACATAAATTAGAGGTCTGCGTTGGTCCCACAAAGGGGATACCCTCTTCCTAGGTAAGTGATCATTACCTCCAGACTGGGATCCCAACCCTGAGTCAACTACCATCTTTCCTACCTTCCCCATATCATTTGCAGTAGAGTTTGTTTTAATAATTTGTTCCTGTATTGGATTCAGAGGTAATTCTCGATCCCGGTTGTCCTGAAGGGGAAGGACCGCGTCTGGCACAGCAACCTTTTCCTTTGCCTCACTCCCAGCACACATATCTGCAGTAAGAACAAATGGGGACTTAGGTTCTCGCACCTTATCCACTGCTTCATAACTGATCTCCATATCTACTCCTTCAATATTACCTCAGGCCAAATGATCTGGAGTACCTGGAATTGGGATTAGTGGGTCAGGAACCCATTGATTATTATAGTAAAGCCAGTCTGCTCTTTGTAATGCTTCCTCTGGTGACCATTCTGAGTCACTTGTCCCTGCCATCTCTAAGGGTACTGCACTCTGAAAGCCCTCAGGATCTGAAGACATCCCAGAATTAACCATCAAAGGAATGGAATCAGCACTCAAAGGTGAGCACTTACCAGTTCCTAAGGAAGGACTTGCCACCGACCTTTTCCTTTTCTTCTGTTCCTCTTCCAATTTGGACCTACTAATGTTATATTCGATCTTAGCAGTATTAATTAATTCCAAAAGTTGCTTCTTTTCTTCCACGTGTGCCTGTAATTTTGCCTCTTCAGCGTCTAAAACACCTTTTGATAGATGTATAAGGGGTGGTATGACTGGGTTCTCCGAAATAGCTCCTTGTAATGTCCCATATCTCCATGGTTCACCTCTTCAGTTAGGATATGCAGTGTTTCAGGAGCTCCAAGAACCTGACCACCCCCATCCATCATCTGAGACATACTGAACTTCCATGAACCCTCCTGCAGTGCTTCAGCACCCTCTTCAGCAACAGTAGGGGAATTTCTCCAGTGTCCTCAACAAATCTCCCCCATTCACTAAAAAAATACCACTAACAGCTTAATCTAGTTCAATGTCAGTTGGCATCCATCTGTATCCCCCGGGACGAGGCTGAAAATAAGCAGAACTGTCTAGTCCCACTGTCCCGGTCAACAAAAACTAACTAAACTAAACTAAATTTAGTGGCATCAAGTACCCGAACTGATTAACATTTGTCTTCTGGTTAGACAGTGATTGAGGAGCTACTTTCCAGACTCCTCAGTTCTGCTGCTTCCTCAGCTGTGATATTAATATACATGTGGTCGGGTTGTTCAAATATTTTCTCGAACCCTACCTCACATGCACATTCAAAAGCTTCTTACCGTATTCACGTGTGGGTGGATGAACATGGATGGATACTTGAACAATGGTCTTGTGTCCATGGTGTTTCTGGACTCCAGGCTGGAGCCCACTCCTTGGTTCATATCATCTGGAGATTTCAATTTGTTAGTTATTGTGCTGGCAGGTGGACGACACATTTTTTTCTGCTGAGTAGAAGGCCTTGAGATTCAAGTCTCTGGTTAAGCATCAGAGGTCTACAAAAAGATCAAAGGGTTTAGTAGCAAAAGTGGGAATGAAGGACAACCTCTTACTGAGCACACTTAGTTCAGCTGTTGTGAGGGTGCATTGTGGCAGATTAATCACATTCAGTTCTTGCTGCCCCTTTTCGGTGGTGCTCTCCTAATCTGTTGTACTCCTGTTCCTGTCACCCCTCCTGGTCCTCATTCTTGATTGCAAACTTTACCACCCCCTCGGTCTTCAGTCATGGTGGTGCCGTTGATGGCACAGCCTCCTTAAAAAACAACTCTTGACTTCCAAATAGTTTTCTAATTAACAGAAGTGTAGTTGGCAGGAAACTCTCTCCTTTTAAGGAGTGGCTTAGTTGGAAAGCAGCCTCCACGTCTGTGGTTCTGTCCCTTGTTCCTCAGGAACACCTTGTCAGACAGGTAATTCTGTCTATCCCTCTCAAATTTTTAAAGTTTAGTGTGTTTAATCTTCAGACCCTGTTTTTGAATCGTCTCCCTTAATCGCTTTTCCAAGTCTCCAGATTCTGTGTGTACTTGAAATTTGGTCACTTCACACTCTCTAGCTTTCAACTCCTGTAATATTTCTGGTTGCTGGCCTGATAATCATTGATTACAGACTGGATGAATTGTAGTGAGGTTGTCTGACATACCTGCTTCCAGTTTGTCATGAAAGCAGAATGATCCCGTCCATATCCAGGAAATTCTGTGACCCTCAGGCCATGGGGTGCTCTACCTTCTTTAAGCTTCTAGTGTTCTTTTATTCCAGTAGTGTCACCTTGCCTTTAAGGTGATTGTTTCCTGCTGTTTTGATATCAAGTGTGTCTTCAGCAGTGTTTCTCGTTTCACCATTCAGAGCTGTAGCCACGGCATCTGTAAGCTCTCAAGTGTCAGTGAATAAATGCTGTTCTCCTGCTATATTAAAGACTGCCTCCGAGAACTTATCTGTTATGTCCCCCAACCTCAAATCCTGTGAATAAATTGTGAACATTCCACAACTGAGATTGAGGAATAAAAAAGTGTAAAAATCGCTAAATGCAAACACTGGGTTAATAGCACAACCACGGTGAAGTGAGCCACAAGAATACCTAAGTACATAAACAAAACAAACGCTTCACTTCGTGCCTGTGCTACAGTCAAAAAAGAGCAGCCAAATGGAAACAAATACTAGCACCAGTTATCACAGTATCTATAAATATACACTTTTATTGAGCTAACAGATTACCGAATGCAGAAAAAAGTGGAGGGTAAAACATGTCCCTAACGGTTTTGATGGCCAACCATCTTCAGGGTGGGAAGGGCAGCAAGTAATGGCTGTTTAAGCCAAATATTTTGTTATTTATTTATTTAGTTTTTGTTAACTGGATTGGTGTGCTAGCCATATAAATAACTATTTTCAGGCATGACCTGGGAGGTTACAAAGTAGCATTACAGAGACAAAACAAGGTACAGTAGTATGAGAAAAACAAAGAACAAAAAAAAGGCAAAAGTTAAAGCAATAATGAGATAAACAGTAGATAACAAGTGGTGTAAGGTATACATAGTAAAATACGAGCATGACAGGACATGAATGGCCCAATGGAGAAACAGATCATAAGCAAGGATGGGACTGCGCAAGGCAGCAACTAATAATGATTAAAGCACATGCTATTTAACACAGCTAAAATAAAATAAACTGCATGACCAAGAGAGGGAGGCATTGTTTAAATACTCAATAAAGTATATTCAATTTGAAAAAAGAGAGGGGGGCATAGGGTTGGGGGGTAGAACAGCAGTCTGAGGAGACAGGAGTAAGCTATGGTGGATTAAAGCAAGTACAGGGGGCAGGTTTGGACAAGAAGGTTTGAAGGTCCTTTTTAAAGATGGCATGACTATGTGAATGACAGATATCTAGGGGGAGGAAGTTCCAGAACTTAGAGGCAGTGTGGGAGAAGGCACAAGCACCCTTAGAAGTCTTACATCTATGTACATGTAGGAGAGATTTGTCAACCGAACATATGCCATATAAAGAGGATCGAGGAAGTAGACAGGAGGCAAGAGACGAGGGGGGATTTAGATATGATGATCCTATCCGTCAGGGATCTGAGAGATAGGAATCTGTGGGAAGAGGGGGAAGACCAATTTGGATCAGCATTGAGTTGACAGTGATGTTTGTGTCATGGGGATGCAGAGGCTTAACGGCAGATGTTATATGTGGTGTCCCATTTGTGGAGAGTAGTTTTAAAAGCTCCTACATACGTGATGGCACCGTAGGAAAGTGATGGAGCAAAATACCACGGGCAATGGCAAGCCTTGCAGAGGGAGTTAAGACATAGCTAGTTTTATATGCAATCCTTGTTTTGGCATTGACAGCTTTGCAGGTGGTTTGGATGTAAAGGTCAAAGTCAAGGAACTCATCCAGTAGAACACCAAGATATTTGAAGGAACTCACATTTCCAAGTAGTGAGCCATCAGAGCAGGATATCTTGAGCTGGGTTTGGCCATTTCTAATTTTAGCAAGGGAGCCAAAAAGCATGACCTGAGTTTTACTCACATTTAGAATGAGCTTATGCACAGAGATGCAGGATTGTATATGTAAGAAGGCAGCAGAGAGGTTATAGTTAATAACTGACATATTCTTACAGCTAGAATAAAGAACGAGATTGTCCACACAAAGGAGGGATGAGCAAGAAGAGATGTCCCTGGTGATGTTTTTTATAAAGATAGAGAAAAGGAGGGGGCCTAGGATGGAGCCCTGGGGAACGCCGACGTTGATGGTAGTATGGCCAGATAAAGCAGAGTTAAATTTAACGACCTGCATTCTGTTAAATAGATAGTCATTGAACCAGGTGACAGTACGTGGAGAGAAACCCATGGAAAGAAGAGTAGAGAGAAGTAGAGTGATCTACAAGATCAAATGCATTTGTTAGGTCATTAAAGACAGCAGCTGTTAAGAGGCCAGTGTCCATGAGACCCCATCTGGAGTACTGCGTCCAGTTCTGGAGACCCCATCTCCACAAGGACATAGACAGGATAGAGGCAATCCAGAGGAGGGCAACTAAAATGGTGCAAGGTCTGCAAGAGAAGCCGTATGAGGAGAGACTAAGGGAGCTTAATATGTATATGCTTGAGGAAAGAAGGGAGAGGGGGGACATGATAGAAACTTTCAAGTACCTCAGTGGAATTAACAAAGTCCAAGAGGGTAGCATCTTCAGAAAAAGAGATGCAAGAACAAGGGGACACAATTTAAAAGATAGAGGGGGCGGTTCGGGGCAATGTGAGGAAGTATTATTTCACAGAGAGGGTAGTGGATGCATGGAACAACCTTCCTGAGGAGGTTGTGGGGTCTAAAACTGTGGGAAAAGAATGCATGGGACAGACATAAGGCAATTCTTGTGGGGGGTAGGAAGAAATAGGCTGTTGGTTAACTAGGATCTGCGGCCTATCATGTAGGTAGGGAAATGGGCAGACTAGATGGGCCAAGCGGTCCTTATCTGCTGTCAAAGTCTATGTTTCTATGTTTCTATGGCAGAAAGAGTGTCATTAGTGAATCTGAGTAATGCTGTGGAAGTACAGTGACCCTTATGGAAGCCATGTTGATTATCAGAGAGGAGGTTGTTAATAAGGACAAAATCAATCGTTTGCGTGGCAACCAGTTTTTCAAGGATTTTACTAAGACCTGAGAGGATGGCTATGGGTCGATAGAGATATATGGTCACCTTTTTTGAAGACAGGTGTAACATGAGCAATTTTTCAGATGTTAGGTACTTGGCTATCGCATAGTGACAGAGTAAATATTCTAGCCAGAGGAGAGGCAATAAAGGGAGCGGCAATTTTCAGGAGTCTAGGCTCAAGACAGTCTGAGCCGACACTGATACTATCAGAGATGGTATTTGTTTTAGGACCTGTAGCCTAGGTATGGCTTTGAAGGGAAAGGGTGGGGTTGCTTCCAGGGTGCCAGTCAGTGTGGAGTGGTTGGTGGGCTTAGCCGAAGAGAAGGAAGAATTGTATTTGGATAAGTCGATAAAGTGGAGATTGAAAGCATTTGCAGTGGTGGCAGGATCATTACAATGCGCACCATTTAGGATAATGTCATTAGCTGTATGGGATTATTTAGTACCTGGAAAGGTTTTTATGTGAGTCCAAAATTTTCTTGAATCACCAGCTGCATCTAACAGGAGACCTCTGCAACAGGAGCTTTTGTCTAGTCTGATTTGTTTCTTACAGGCATTTCATTGAGCTCTATAGTTATTACAATCAGATGGTAGGCCAGAGGATTTATAGTACCTCCAGCTTTTACCCCTCGCTAGAAGTAGGGCAAATAGGTCTTTGTGAAGCCACTTGGTCTGTTTGCCTCCTACACGATAAGTTATTAACGGGGTGTGCCTGTCTTGCAGTGCCCCAAATACAGTAATGAAGTAACTAAGAGCTGTATGAGTATCCTGGGCTAGGTGTATGCAAGACCAGTCAACTAAGGAAACATTATGCTGAAATTTTGCATGATCAAGACTGGCAAAGTTACGAAAGGTAATATAGTGCGGCAGGGGAGAAGGAACCAATGAGGGGCACCAGATACAAAAAACGCGGGAGTGGTCACTTATAGCGTCAGCATGTGTCCCAGCGACTGAGATTCTATCAATCCAATTAGTTAATATCCAGTCAATCAGAGTGCTGGTATGGGATGAAGGTGTGATCCTGGTGTGATCAATAATGAGTTGATGCAGGTTGCGGCATTGTGCCAGGGAGAGACAGGAGTTGTGGGCTTTACCCAAACAAACAATTAAGATTGAGGTCTCCAAGAAGAAGTGATTCATTGTGGCCCACGACCTGGGCAGTGTGGTCAAGTAGTTCTTCAAGTCCCAAGAGACCACTATGTGGCGGGTTAAAGGCGCAGACTTTGTGCAGCTTTTTTGCACCTTGGAGGAGGGTAGCATGAGGGGATTCACAGAGAGAGAGAGTAGGAGTGGAAACAATGGAGAGATTAAGATGTGCCTTGTAGAGTACAGCAATGCCTCCCCCATGCCTGGAGGTAGGTCTGTCATGCTTGATCAGGCAATAATTGGTTAGGGTTAAACACAAAGGTCCTAGGGAAATCTCTCAAGGTAAAGTTCTTCTTAAGTGGCGCTTGGATGCAGTGGTGCGAGTATAATGTCCAAATACAGTAAATGTTGCACCTGCTCCGACAAAAAGCCAAACACAAATGACAATATTCTCAGATTAATTCTTTATTGCTCTTGTATAAATTCAGCTGCCCCAATGTTTCGCCAGGATATGGCTTCTTCTGGGGAACTGTAAAAAAAAAATATATATAAATATATATATGTGTGTGTGTAAATATTTATTATACAATGGCAAGAAAGAATCTAGCTCTCTGACTGGTTATCCTGGCATAACATCATGACTCTAGTCCCAGTACAGAAATGACCGCATTCAAATTAAAAAGAAAACATTGCTCCGCTGCCTAAGAGCAGCTTCAGAAGTCCCTGCTTTCCCGCTCTGCTGACAATCCTCGCTGCTGCCCCGTTAAGAAAAAAAAACACGCCTCCACAGAAACCATGTACCCTGCTCACTGAATTCTACAATTACCAAATACCTTGATCAGAAGTCCCAGTCAGATTAATAATTTGCCCCCACAAAATACAGGAAAACACACAGTAACAGAAACTGCGGTGATAACCGATTTAGCGAGTGAGCGAGAAACCGCATCTGTGAACAGTTACTGCGCAGCTGCTCTCCTTGCTTCGTTTTCAGCGTGTATCCATTTTTTTTAAATGATGCCAGAATTCTTTTCTTACAAAATATATTTCCTTACCTTCATTTAAAAGCAGTACTAGACAGACGCTAGCTGGAGGTTACTGGTGTAGGACCTCTAAACAGTGCCGGCAGACATAGGGTGGCAGGAGCTCTAAGCACAAATTTCATCCACTGACATAATCTCCTGGTACAACATTAAATGACAAACTATACCAGGAGAACTGCAACCAAGATACAGTTCGGGGGTTGGGGCACAGACTGAATGAAACGAAATCACATGTGGAACCAGTAGGCATACAAAACAGAACAAAATTCATCTACTGTACAGACAGCACCACCTGTTGGATAGACATAAAAGTGAACTTTTTTTTCTATAAATACACTTCCACTCACAAAAAAACAAGTACAAAAGTTTACAAAATACTTCCTTTTTATTTTATTTATTGTACTTAAACATTAGCATTGTATAATAGGAATAATGCAGAGTCCAGGTGTGGGCTTGGATGACTTACGCCTGGGGTGATTAGGCGTATGCCCTGCAGGCCTAATCACCCCAGGCATGACGTTAACCAGCACGACACACAACCCTGTCATGTATTACTCCTTTATTTTTATTTTTTTTTTATTTATCAAGTCTAGGATTACAAATACCTTTGAGCCATGGCTCGTTTACAAAGGTTCCACGTCAGAGAAATACAAATTATGGGGAACATCAAGACAGGCATTACAACAATGTGGACATTGCAAACAGACTACAGATTAATACAGTTCAAGGGTAGCATTGTAACAAGGCAGCCAGCGGCATTTGTCAGAGAAAACAGACAACAGATAAGAAGTGTCAGAGTCACAGGGAGAGGGAAGGGGGGGGGAAGGAATGTAGGAAAGGTGGCGAGAGGGTGAAAAGTGCAGCATTGGGTATACCAAGATGTGAGGGTAGAATCCAGTGGGGGAGGGAGGGGGGACAACTAGAGCAGAAAGGGAAGTGGAGAAACAAAGTTAAGTTGGGCAGTCACAGGAGCTGTTGGTAGTGAGATAGTCCTGGAACCTAGTTTTAAACATACCAATAGTTTGGGCAGAGGACATGGTTGGGCTGAGGCCATTGAACCACAATGGTGCTCGATAAGCAAAAGAGCGTTGTCCCTGTGAAGTGTGACAGTGGGGGACTTTCAGTAGCTGTAGCGTGGATCTCCTAAGGCACCATTTGTTATTTCGGTGTTGTAACAGAGTTGAGACCCCAGAAGGTGCAAGGCCAAGGCAGATTTTTTTTGACCATGGAGCAGGTGAGAAACTTTATGTGGTTTGACAGTTGGAGCCAGATGGTCTGAGTGTACAGGTCACATGTGTGGGTGAGATGGTGAGCACCAATGATGAGCCGACATGCTTTATTTAAGGCAGTTGAGAGGCATCTAAGGGTTGTGGTTGTGGCCGAGCCATAAATGATGAGACCATAGCCTATTACAGAGATCACAGAGCTCAGGAATGCAACCTGCAAAGCTTCTGGCGTGAGGTGTGGTCTGTGTTTGTAGAGGAGACCAAGCCGTGTATTAGCAGCTCTAGCTACATTATCTACGGAAGTCCATAGAGAGATTAGGGTCAAGCTGTATCCCTAAGATTTGAAGGACACCACCTGATCTAGAGTGTTCCCTGGGTGGTGGAGATAGCCAAGTGGTGTAGCTTTGTGGGTTAGTGAGAGCTGCAGAAGAGCATAGATTTGGTTTTCTTGTCATTGAGGACCAGTTTATGATTAAGAAACCATGTCTCTATAGAACTGAAACCAAGTTGAAGGTTGTGTTGAAGAGTTGCAGGATCTTTGTGAGTGGAGAATACAACAGCATCATCGCATATAGTATGATCTACTCAGAGCAGTGGTAAGGGAGGAGTTTAAGAAAAGGCTAAAAGGAGGAGTCCCAGTATGGATCCCTGTGGGACACCCGAGTGAACAGGCAGGGTGTTAGAAAGAGCGTCCGCAATTTTTACTCTCTGTGACCAGTTTTCTAAGTAGCTTTTAAACCAGAGAGAAGAGTCGGGTGACAGCCAGGCATTCAGTAGTTGGTGTATTAGTAGTCCATGGTGTACTGTATCGAAGGCCTTGGAGAGGTCGACGAAAACAGCCCCTGTGAGACGGCCGTTGTCAAGGGATTTGTGCAAAGCTCCAGTGAACTCAAGAAGAGCTGTGGTGGCGCTGTGACCTTTCCGAAAGCCGTGTTGTTGTGGACAAGGTATATTGTATTTATCCAAGTGGCCGGTAAGTTGATCAGCCACGATGCGCTCAAGTGCCTTAGAGAGTGGGGGCAGTATGGAGATAGGGTGATAATTTGAGTGAATCGTCTTGTCTCCACTTTTATGGACGGGTATCACAGTGGCTGTTTTCCATAGGTCCGGGAATTTTCCACAGCTGAGAAAGAGGTTTAGGATTTTTGTTAATGGATGAATTACCTCATCGAGGGTGAGCAACAGAAGCTTAAGGTCCAGGGTGTCACTACTAGATCTACATTTAGAGACAGCTGCAGTAATATAGCGGCGAGCTTCATTCAGCCTTACCTTCCTGAAGTAGAAGAGGGGATGGTTAGACTAAGGGGCTGAGGTATTTGGGGAGTAGGCCCTGTTTTCGAAAAAGTCATGGGGTAGAACAGCACTAAGGTCTGAAAAAGCCATGTTAAAGATGTTTGCAATCACCTTGGGGTCAAGGGTTGAGGATCCATCAACCATTAACATGGCCAGAGAGGTTTTTGGCTGCTTCCCTGTGATATCCTTGATACTGCCCCAGAAAGCACGACCATTTTCCCATGTATTGGTGACAGCGTCTTTGTTATAGGTGGATTTCATTAGCCATATGGCTTTTGTGCAGGCATTTCATGCTTGTTTGTAATTTTGGATGTCCAGTTGTTTGCCAGTGGCCCTGGCAACTGCCCAGAGGTGATCCCTTACATTCAGCTGTGAGAGAAGAGCCGCGGTGACCCATGGGTTAGAGAGAGATTTTGTTTTGCGCCTTTTAGCAGGGGCAAAGAGGCTGCAGGCTTTGTTGAAAATTGAGATGAAGTGATCAAGAGCCAAGTTAACATCTGTTGCTTCACAGATGGGTAGCCAGTCTTGTAGAAGCAGGTGTCGTTTGAGATGTGGAAGTTTTCCACGAGGAAGGACTCTGCTAGTGATAATTTTGGGAGGGGGCTTAAGGAATTTGTTAGACCATGCACACATGACTGGGGAGTGGTCACTGAGTGAGTCTGGGAGAATGGTCGTATGAGAAATCCTTGTGGGGTGAGTGGTGAGGACCCAAGCCAAGAGGGTACTGCTGCCAGTCTTGTAGCTAATCCTAGTAGGGGAGTTTACCATTTGCGTGAGATTAGCAGCTGAGATGGAGTCTTTATAGGCACTGGCACTCGATGCTAACCAGTTTATGTTGAAATCCCCTAGTAGAATAAGTTCAGTCGGAGGATGAGAGTTGATAAAGTTTAGGACGCCGTTGAATCCATGTTTAGGTCCCTAGGCGGATGTACACGGAGACAATAGTCAGGGCTTTATGGTTGGGACCTAGGATGATTTTTATTGGCAGAATCTGGGCTGAGGCAGAAAGTGATGGAGTTACAGGGTGCCAAGACAGGGAGTCTTTGATATAGATTGCGTAACCACCGCCTTTTTTGGATATCCGGTCTAGCCTGTGGACATTGTAGCCCTGTATTGTTACTACTGAGACAGGAACTTTAGGTGTCAGCCAAGTTTTCACCACTGCAAGGATGTCAGGGTTGTGTTGGCATATGAAGGTTTGGAGTGCATCCAGCTTTGGTAGTAGGTTGCAGATATTAGTGGTTGCAAGGATAAGGGCACCTGGAGTTTGTGAGTGGCCTGAGCTTCTAGGGCCAGGATTGGGATGGACGCTGCCTGAGATGAGAAGGAGGAGGAGTAGGAGTTTTAAGGAGCAGAGTCACAGCTCTTTGAGAGATAGTCTTGATTGTTGTTTCCTGGAGTAGAAGTTGAAAGGTTCCAAGCGGTGTCCCATGTGGGCTGCAAGGTGGTACAGTGTAGAGAGGTGGCCGCACTTGTTGAGAGTAGTCGGATTAAGTAACCAGGAATATCCAAATGGTGCACCAAGCACAAGTCTCAAGTGGAAGTGGAGAGTTCCCTTGGAGTAGCAGTGGAAACCAGAGTAGAGGGTGGCAGGGGTGGGGTGTGGGTGGTGGTGGCTAGGACCAGGGAGAGAGAAGAGGGGGCCAGGTCAAGGAGGAGGAGAGGCGAGAGAAAGGCAGAGGGAGCCCACATGGCTAACGTACTAGATAAAGAGATAGAGATATAGCCCTCTAGTGGTGAGAGCATATAATCTGCTAATGGAAAAAAAAGCTCTAAATTCACTTCTAATATCAACTCAGAACTTAAAATGACTGTAAGGATTAAACAAATTATTAAACCCTAGCACATAAATTCAACTAGAGACACAGAGGGAGATATAGTAGTTAGAGGTGTGTTCAGCAGGAGATAGTGTGGGCCACTTGGAAATCAGCGTCCACTGGTACCAAATCCAAAAGTCAGGGCTAGTACCTTGCAGTACAGAGGATTTCTGAAAAACTGTTTAGGTTCCAGAAATTGAGGGGTCCGTGGCCTGGTCAAGGCACGCTGGATCCCTTGCAGTACAAAAATGAACTTCTAACAAAGTTTAACTGGATCTGTCTTTGATTTGTCTTTACTGTATGCACACATACAACAGCTTATTCCTCAGACAATTCAGGCCATACATATATAAAGTTCTAAAACATTGGCTACCTCTTACTTCTGAGTCATGGCTCTTGTTTGGCTGCCCTTGAATGACTTATATAGTCAATATGGTAACTGTAAAACAATATATCACATATAATCACTTAAATCTCATATAAATCATCTACAACTGAATATCTAATAACTAAATAGCCATAATGCTATCCATATTGCTTATCATTTGTAGTCTTTTATAAACAACTGTAATACAGTAATAACGCTTTATTACTCTCAGACTTTTAGAATCAAATACACATCTGTAATCACTGTATTACTCCTTCAGGTCACCAATTAGATATACATGTTTCTAGTTATCACCAAAATACAAAGTTAAATTGTATCTTAATAAACCAACCAATGTTACCAAGTATTACATCCATAATGATTTACCAGGTTAAAATTGCTGCCCCTATTCAAATAGGTCAGCACCTTCTTAATCCAACACATATCTGAATAATGGAAACCACAATGTCAGTACCTTGCTTCAACACATTCTAAATGTTCAAATTCCTTGCTGTAATGCATACCTCAATAGTGACAAAAAAAGGTTCTACTGATCCTCTCATTAATTTGCCACATCTGTAAATAAAGACCATAAATATATCATAAGTTAAACTCAACTCCTATCTAACATTGGCCATCTGAGTACACTTCTAAAACAAGTGAGTGCTTACAACGAGTCGAGTTATATTCTCAATTCAACAAACCTACTGTATATGGTATGAAAAGCATGTACTCACATGTGGTGTCCAGCGATGTTTGCATTGAGTGGCAGCAAAAGACAGAGCCGCTAGTAGGAAACGCACAGAAATCAGAACAGAAACAGAGGGTAGTAGAACAAAAGCAATAAGTTAGAGGTGGTGATTTGGGAGATAGCTAGAGATGTCTATCAACAGGAAGGCGGGGTGGAATACAGCATATTTGAGAAGCAAATGGAAGTGGTTAGAGACCCTAGTGGCAAATGGGTATAATGAGTAAATGAGGAGCTGGGCACTTAAGTCATATGACCAAGAGGTACCTATAAAAGAGAGCGTCCACCCAGGGTGAGGTGGGGGAGCCAGCGCGCAGCACTGGTAGGGACCATCTTGGTTCGAACAGGGACCATCAGTTGGCTTGCGACTGCTAGCAGCTTAGCTTGCGACTCCCTTCTGCTCCAGTTTGCGGCTTTCAGTGGCGGCTTCCGAGGCGGTTGGCTGGTGGTGGCTCAAGGGAACAGGCATCTCTTTGGTACTTGGGCAGTAGGCGGGGATCGAACCACAGGAGCGTTCCAAAGCGGGAGTCAAGCCTGATCAGGGCAACATAGCCTGGAGGGAATCTAAAGATACATATGCAAATAAATCACAAACAATGTATTCAGTGTAAACTGTTATCCTAAATAAAGTGCTGGTGCAAAGTGTAGGACTGGACAAGCATTAACTGATACCTGAGTTTACAAAGCAAGACAGGTATAAAAGTGATCTATAAGCTGGTTCAGTGGTTTGGAAGGCTGAGGCATTGGCTGCCACATCACCTGCCACTCCTGCGATCAGAGTTTGGGAACATATGTGGGTCGCTCAGTGGCTGGCCAGGGGAGGGAGGACTGAGCATGCTAAGGGCAGCTCTCCTCCCATGGGAGAAGGGTATATGTGTCCCTGTCAGTGGCTACCACCTGAAGGAATCTGGATGGCAGCACAGTGGGACACAAGGGAAAGAGATCCGGTGAACAAATGCTGGGGGGATGTCTCTACAGAGGCGTAATACGTACAATGTACCACTGCATGTGGCATGGGCCCTGGGGTGAAAAATCAGAGGATTAAAACCAGACTGCAGCTAGATGATGGCCAAATCCCCCATAATCTGTATGCCAGCAACTGGACACCTCCAAAGATCCTGTGGCAGTGAACAACTGGCGCATGATGGTAAGTCCGAGGGAAGCTGGGTGATGGGGCTGGGGAGACTGGTCCAGATATGGGGCAGGTCAGTTAAAACAGGAGATAAACTACTTATAAAACAAAAAGATGGTGAGCAGTATGGGTATGGTGGTGGTGGTGGTGGTGGTTGGGGTTAAGAAATAACTAGACTGATCAAAAACTTGCTGAAAGACAGGATCTACAGGATGGTCCAAAATGGTAAATTCTCTGAGGACAGGGCAGTAACTAGTGAGGAAAATGACACTGGTCATTCCCGGGACCTCTTCTCTTTAATATTTATACCAGTGACACAGGAGAGGGATCCAGTGCAAGATAAGCCTGTCCCCAGATGGTACCAAGCTCTACAGGTTGGGCTGACAGTGAAAAATGGATTAACATTATTAAACAAGATGTGAGGAGACTGGAAATGTGGTTCAGTATTTGGCAGTTGAAATGTAATGCCAAAAAATGAGAGGTTATGCAAATAGGAGAGAAAAATCCATGATCAGTGTACTATATTGATGGGATGATGGTAGTGAGCATGGAAGACAGGAACCTTGGAGTGGAGATCAGTAATAATCTAAAGTAGACTGCTTAGTTCAACAGGGTATATGGGAGGGCTAACAGAACACCTGGGTGCACAGGGAAAGGGACAACTAGCTGGAGAAAGGAGGAAATATTACTTCTGTATAGATCACTAGTGAAACCATAGCTGGAATACTGTGTCCCTTCTGGGGCCCACACCTAAGAAAGGACAGGGGTAGACTACAGACAGTGCAGGTACGGGCTACAAAGGTGATTCACAGTCAGCAAGGCAAGACATATGATGAAAGACTGAAAAGTCTTAACATATTCATTGCAGGACAAAAGGGGGTGACATGATAGTGGCTTTTAAGTTCATGAAAGGGTTCAACAGAGTGGACACAGTAATCCGTTCAAATTAACATAGAAACATAGACTTTGATGGCAGATAAGGACCACTTGGCCCACTCAGTCTGCCCATTTCCCTAACTATTGGATAAGCTGCAGATTCTAGTTAACCAACAGCCTACTTCCTGCAACCCCCCATTACAATTGCCTTATGTCTGTCCCATGCATGTTTGAATTCCCCCACTGTTTTAGACCCCACAACCTCTCCAGAAAGGCGGCTCCATGCATCCACCACTCTCTCCGTGAAAAAGAATTTCCTCACACTACCCCTGAGCCGTCCCCCTCTAACTTTAAATTGTGCCCCATAGTTCTTACACATCTCTTTTTCTGAAAGATGCTACCCTCCTGGACTTTGTTAATTCCCTTGAGGTACTTAAAAATTTCTATCATGTCCCCGCTGTCCCTCCTTTCATCAAGGTTATACATATTAAGCTCTCTCAGACTCTCTTCATATGATTTCTGACGTAGACCCTGCACCATTTTAGTTGCCCTCCTCTGGACTGTTTCCATCCTGTCTATGTCCTTGCGTAGATGAGGTCTCCAAAACTGCACACAGTACTCCATATGGGGTCTCACCAACTGTCTGTACAGAGGGATAACCACTTCACTTTTTCTACTTGTGATGCCCCTCCCTATGCATCCCAGTATCCCCTGGTTCTCCTTACTGACTTCTCACATCTCTTACCCACCTTTAGGTCATCTGATATGACTACACCCAGATCCCTTTCCATTACTGTCGTTAGTACCTCTCCTGCTATTGTGTACTTTTCTCCTGGATTTTTATTTCCCAGGTGCATTATTTGCACTTCTTTGCATTGAATCTAAGTTGCCATATGTCTGACCATTCCTCCAACCTTGCCAAGCCTCTTCTCATCCTTCCTACCCCCCTTTGTGTATCAACTCTGTTACAGGTCTTTGTGTCACCTGTAAAGAGGAATACCTTTCCTTCCAGACCCTCTGCAATGTCACCTATAAAGACGTTAAAGAAGACTGGACCCAGTACTGAGCCCTGAGGTACTCCACTGGTAACCCCCCTTTCTTCAGAATGTGTTCCATTCACTATTACCTTCTGTGTCCTGTTGTGCAGCCAGTTTGCTACCCAGGCTACCACCCTGGGACCCACTCCCAGGCTGGCTAACTTGATTATTAATCTTTTGTGCGGGACTGTGTCAAATGCCTTGCTAAAGTCTAGGTAGGCCATATCCACAGCCCCTTCCTGGTCTATTACTTTGGTCACTCAGTCAAAGAAATCAATTGGATTTGTCTGACATGACCTTCCTGCTGTGAATCCATGCTGCTTTGGGTCCTGTGCCCCGCTGGCCTCTAGGTACTCAACAATTCTTTCTTTCATAAGTGATTCCATCATTTTTCCCACCACTGAGGTCAAACTAACAGGTCTGTAGTTTCCTGCTTCTGCATTGCTCCCACTTTTGTGAAGGGGAATCACATCTGCCCTCCTCCAGTCCTCAGGTACCACCCCATCTTCTCATGATTTGTTAAAAAGTGTGGTTAGTGGTGTCACTAGGTCCTCCCTTAGCTCTTTTAGGATTCTAGGGTGAATCCCGTCAGGCCCCATTGCTTTGTCCACCTTGAGTTTTAGGAGTTCTTTCAGTACTCTTTCTTCTGTACATGGTCCCCACTATCCAGAGTGCTTCTACTGTTTGGTTTAGGTAACTCCTCCTCTTCTTCTTTTGTGAATACTGAGCAAAAGTATTCATTCAGTATATCTGCCTTTTCACTGTCTCCCTCTGCCCACCTCCCCTCTCCTTTATTAATCTTCACTATCCTCTCCTTAACCTTTTCTATGCTCCCTAATGTACCTATAAAAGGTTTTATCCTCTTCTTAACTGAGTTGGCTATCTTTTCCTTGGTTTGGGCCTTGCTTTTCTGACTGCCTTCCCACTTCATTCTGCTTTTAATTGATACAGTTCCTGTTGTGCTCCTTCTGTGATTCCTTATACATTTTGAATGCAGCCTTTTTCCTTAACCTTCCTGACACTTCTTTTGAGAACCATAGTGGTTTTTATTCCGCTTTGTTTTCTTTATTTGTTTCACATACAAAGGCTTGTAGCTCCATGATGGCAGTTTTGATTTTTCTCCATTGTTCTTCCACCCCTCCTTTCTGGCCATTTGCTAATGCATTCCTCAGGTATTCACCCATTATGCCAAAGTCAGCCCTTCTAAAGTCCAGTATCCTTGTATTTGTATGGCTTGTCTCCATGGTTGTGTTTATTGTGAAGCACACTGTGCAGTGGTCACTTGTTCCCAGATGTCTACTGACTTCTAAATTCCATTTGAGAGTACCAGGTCTAATATTGCTCCCTCCCGAGTGGGTTCCACCACTAGCTGTCTAAGGCATGCTCCCTGCAGGGCATCAAGAATGACCCTGCTCTTGGATGTGGCTGCAGTCCATGTCGCCCAGTCAACATCTGGCATATTCAGGTCCCCCATCAACAGTATCTCCCCTTTTTCAGCCATTTTGAGAATGCCCTCTATAATTTTCTTGTCCACCAGGGAAGGTGCGCAAGCAGAAGCAGAAGTTTCAGAAAGGATATTAAGAAGTATTACTTCATGAAAAGGGCAGTGAATGAGTGGAACAAACTTTCTGACATGGCTGTGCAGACAAAGACAACAGCAGTATTTATGAAGAAGTGGGTGCATATGAGGGAACTATCAGGCAGGAAGTGAAAGATGGAGGGTGACTGTGAGGCAGGACAGAGACTAGAGCATCATTAAAGCAGCAATGCATTGAACATTTTTCTTTGTTTGTTTTTTTTAAAAGCTGGTTTTAGCTACAGTTAAAAATTTTAGCACACCTGCGAAATCTACTTTTCTATGTACCTACTATACTGTGAACCACAAGTTTATTTATTTTTTTCGATCCTTACCCATACCAGGTTTACAGTGGCATTTCTGAGAAAAGTGTGGTGGTCATCTTTTTTCCTTGAGGAAAAAAAACTAAAAACCATTAACAAACTATTTAAATTTTGGTGGAACTGCAACATTTGACTACCAAATAAAACTGGAAGACGCCTGGAATCTTTTATAGTGAAAAAAGTAGCTTTAAAGGGACACTATCACCCTCCGCCCCGGCTTCAAACAATCTAGTTTAAAACACACATTTTATGATTGTTCACATTCTGCTGAATGTACTGATAAAGCTGACAGTTTGATTCTGATCACCTTTTCCTTTTTAAAGGGAAACACCTGAGAGGCCAAATCGGTAATCACTGTGTTCACTGAGCTATGTTTTGTTTATATGTTAAAAAACAGAATATTCTACTCAGTTTTGATGTTTGAAATCACTGCTGTCATCTCAGTTTTTGCAGCTGCATTTATGGCTCTCCACGCTATGTTTGCGTTCCTTTTTGTGTGTGCATGCGCGTGCACAACGCTCTTAAAGTGCCAGTGTCCAGTTCGGTGCTTGTTCATGGCTGTGTGTCTTTTGACCTCTGACTCCTACAAGTTCATTAATGAGCAGATATACCCCAAACGGTGTTGTCTGTAATAGGCTACGCTGTCATCAACTTAATAAATATATGTCTCAAAATTGCATTGTGTGTTATTTCTTAGTTTCTCCTAGTGTACCTTATGGTTTTAATTGGTGTAAGTCCATCTAGCTGCCTTGTCTACTATGAACCGCAACAGAGAAAAATGACTCTGCTGAATGTCTCTGCTTTTCAGGAATCTGTGAATTGTTCACTGACAGTGTGTGTGTATATAGGTAGAAGGTAGGCACAAGGCCAATTTTAAGTCAACTAATCAAGTGAAACAAGATTTTGTAAAAGTAAATAATAAAATGCCTCAGATTTGTGGTTTTATTATGTTGTGTCACTCCTGTTGTCCGTGAAGTTCTCTGAGGAAAACATAATGTATATCCAAGGGGGGGGGGGGTGCTGTGGAGCCCCAGCAATATGGCCACTTGCCGATAGCACTCTGTTGCAAGGCTTTGGAGTTTTCTTGTCAAACACTGACTTTTATACAGTTATTGTAATATGTTATCTTGTTCAGTGTCCGAATATTCCAGGTCAGAGATGAGGAACCCCCATAAAGAACAGCAGCAGGGTGTGGGAGTTAAGTCCAAAAATGCTCCCACAGCACCCACCACCTGGTCAGCACAAGTCCGTGTTGAAACTATGGCAGAGGAGTCTGGAGAAGAGACCCTCCAAACTACTGGAGTGAAGATTAATAGCCTCATCACAACTGTCTCTGACCTCTCTGATATATCTGATGGACTTACCAGTTGGATGGCAACTTTAGAAACGACTGTGGACGCCATTCAAACAGCGACCACTAAAGCCACCAAGTGGTCCAATACTGCAATGGGGTGGTCTCGACTCTGATCCACAAAAGCACGCACTTAAGTCTTGTGTAGAGACTCTTGAAAATCAAATTAGAGCAGCCAATATTTGCATTTTAGGAATGCCCGAAGGCAATGAAGGGGAATCACCTCTTGATGTTTCTTCAGGACTGGTTGGTGCAACAACTGGGATAGGAGTTCTCCCACAAAGCTTCACAGCTGCAAAAAGCTTACAGGGTCACCCTATGAGGATACCCAGATAACCAAGCTGCACTGCACACTATTGTAATGGTGATAGATGGCATGGGTACCCATGATTTTCTGCTGACTATGGCGAGACAAAAAGGAACTCTCTTCCAGGATGGGCAAGAAGTTAAACTTTTCCCTGATTTAGTTTTGCTATGAGACAAATGCAGAAGAAATCTGATGGAGTTCAGGCTATGCTCCAGGAAGCATGTATCCCTCATGGCATGATCTTTCCAGCCCATTTGTGGATTGCCTACCAGGAGAAAATATACTTATTCAACAATCCCTCTGATTCTCTGAAATGGAGCCAGAAGCATGCAGTGACAGCAACTCATGCTGCTACTGTACTTTTGCCGCTCACTCTGCCAAGAACGAAGCTCCCGGAGTTTGGGTTGCATTGTCTTATTTCTTTTGTCTGAGTGGGTAATTTCACTGTCCCCAGGTAAGACTGGCCCTTCTTACACCAATGGGCCTATATATTTTATATTAGTCCTGGGGCAGTGATTCACCTGACACCAGGGGTTTTGGCCCTCTCTGACTTTACAACCTTCTGTACTTCATTATCATTTGAGGCGGCTTGTTTTGTTTTGTTTATTTAAAATCTGGAAAAGTCCATGAGCCAAAGAACCATTTACATGGATGACCAGAACAGCTTAACTGCTTTTTGCTTCTGCATTGTAGAACATTGTAGTCCTGTTATTTCTTATTCAGCTTTAATATGTTGGTGCTCTTTCCAATTTTAAACAGGAGTAGTTTGGCTTATTATCTTGTTTGTCTTTCAAAGGCAGTCGCGCCTCTGTTATTTTCAGCATCAATCTGAGAATATTTCAGCGATATATTTCTATTACTCTGCTATCAGCTGCATTAGCATTATTGTGGATGCGCATGATACAGAACATTAGCTACCTTCTTTTGCAGGTAGCGAGTTTTGGACTTTTATCTTCAGTCTTTGCAAAATAATAACCACGCAGCTCATGGGTTCAATATGCAGCTTATTTTCTATTTTAATAATGGACTCCTGTCTCAAATTATCCCCCACAGACATATCATGACACTTGAGATGGTTAAAATTTGTGTATTAAGAGGAGTGGAACCTTCAGTGTACTGTATTACTTTTTTATTGTAATGTACTGTGCTTGTGATTTTTAACTGTTTGCTATGTTGCTTAAAAAAAACATATATATATGTAAATATATATGTATCTGTGTGATTGTTTGATAAGCAAGAGTGTGACTGACATGCTTTTTCTAGTTACTGTATTATTATTTATGTCTGCTGTCATTCCTGTATTTCAGTGTGAACTGGGAGATGAACGAGTGAGAGACAGTAGTGGCGTCAACATTTCTCTCATGTAGCTGGGTCGTTTTAAAAAGCAATAATAATAAAATAAAGGAAAAGTGATTTTTACCATACAGTTTTGCTCATTGTATTAGATTTTTTTTTCTGCTCTGTTATCCCTTTAATTAATCACTCAGTACAGACTGTCTGCACTGTTAACGCTGACTGGTTAGCCAGGCAGTCTGTTCTTTCATACGGAAGTGTCATGCTGCAGGAAATATTTACTTGCAAGTGTGTGTATGCGTGTCTGCGCGTGTGTGTGTGTGTGTGTGTGTGTGTGTGTGTTGGAGGGGTGTCAGCATGTGATTTATATTTGCTAAGAGACAGCACACGGTCTGCTGCATTTTCTGCCAGTCTTATCAAATGCATGCATATGCTGTCTCTTAAATGCCCATTCCACCCCCCAACCCTCAACAAGTGAATATATCACCGGGAATGATATTTAAGCCCATTTAAGCCCTCAGTATGCAGAAGGATGGTAAATCCTGCATCACCTACGAAAAGTGGCAACCACATGGACTGCTGTGGTTGAACTGAGTAGCCATCACTGACAGATTCAATTGTATTACATATAATTCCCAGTGATATATTCACTTGTTGGGGGGTGGGGGAGTGGGCATTTAAGAGAGAGCATATGCATGCATTCAATAAGATTGGCAGAAAATGCTGCAGACCAAGTGCAGTCTCTTAGCAAATATAAATTGCATGCTGACCCCCCCCCCCACACACACACACTTGCAAGTAAATATTTATTCCCTGCAGCATGACACTTCCATGTAAAAGAACAGACTGTCTGGCTAACCAATCGGTGTAACAGTGCAGACTGTCTGTACTTAGTGATTCACTAAAGGGATAACACAGCAGAAAAAAAAATCAAATAAAAAGGCAAAACCACGTGGTAAAATTCACTTTTTCCTTTATTTTACCATTTTTTTTAAAAGCCCAAGCTACATGACAGCAAGGTCTCCCGGTTCACACTGAAATGCAGGGATGATGGGAGACATAAATAATATTACATAGAAAAAAGCATGTCAGTCACAGACTTGCTTATCAAACTACCACACACAGACACATCTCTCTGCAGTACCAACCTTGGATATATTTATAATGTTTTCCTCACAGAACTTATTTTTATTTTTTATTTTATTTATTTATTGAGATTTCGGATAACACCTTTGAGCACACAGTGCTCTTTTACAAAGTTTCCATGTCAAGGACACTGGACAAGTTGGTACAAAACAAGCAAATTAATAACACTTAACAATTACAGTTATGTACAATATACACGAGCTGCCAGAGGCTTTGCCTGGATAAGGCAGTCATAGTAATGACAGGTAAAGCATTTCAGATTGACTTCAGTACATGAGTTACCAAAAGGCTTTTAACAGAATCAAAGAGTAGGTAAGCGATTGTACAATACACCAGACAGTATACAAAGAGCATCTGGGATGGTTACATATGAAATTAATGTTCATTACAAGTGCATGAGGGGAGAAGAGGAAGCTTAGGGAGGTGACACAATAGCAGGGGACAGACAGGGTTGTGGGGTAGGTGGAAAAGGAGAGAATGGGAGAGGGGTATGAGACAGGAGAGGCTAGGGGTAGGAGTAAGAGGGGTGGGTGGTAAGGGAGAGGAAGGGAGAGGGCTAGGGTGAGATGTAAGGAGGTAAACAGGAAGGGTGGGGGAAGGGGAAAGGGGGGAGTTAGGACAGGCAAGGGGAGAGAGGAGACAGAAATGAGAAGGGGGCAAGGAGAGGCTAAGGAAAGCTGGAGGGGGTTACTGGAAAGAGCTAACAAGGAGGGAGGGGTGTGGGGACAGTGCACCAGTAAAGGAGAGATCATGAATGTAAGCAGGGGAAAATTTAAGTGAAGCAGTCACGGTGGGCACCAGCCACCAAATGCTATCGTAATTTGTGCCTAAAGGAGCCGAGATTTGTTGTGTTGATGATATGCACTGGGAGTGTGTTGAACCAGTTAGAAGCCCTAACTTTGTAGAAGTGCTGCCCTTGTGAAGTACAGCAGTGTGGAACAGAAAAGGCTAGAGTTTCAGAACTCCTGGTAGGGTGAGTGGCACAATGAGGGGAGAGTATAGACTGAACCCCAAGGGGAAGGTGACCCAGCAAAGTCTTCTTGGCAAGTATGTAAGTCTGGTGCTTTAGTCTGCCATGAAGCTGTAGCCAGTTTGCCTGCTCATAGATATCACAAGTGTGTGTGAGTCGATCGACTGAGGAGAGGAGCCGGCAAGCCTTGTTTAGGGAAAGGGCTATTCGCCGGAGGGCAGTGTTGGTAGCTGATCCATAAACTACAAAACCATAGTCAATTAATAAGGTAATTGAGCTTTGGATAGCAAGTTTTAAGGCTTCGTCCAGCAAACAGTACCTATGTCTGTAGAGCAGACCAATGCGGTATTCGCAGCTTTAGCAATGTTATGTATATGCATGGACTACTATAGAGTGCAGTCAAGGGTCACTCCCAGGTAGCTGAGCTGGTCATCCTGTTCGAGCGAAGAGCCCCCGCTATTGTAGATTTGTAGTTGTCGGAGTTTGTGTTTGTCATGAGTTCCATGAAACAGCATTGTTTTTCCGTAGTTTACAACGAGCTTGTGCGACCTGATTCAGAATTTAACTTCTGAGAAATTCCATTGTAGTTGCTGTTGTAGGAGATGGGGGTCAGAGTGGCTCGAGAAAATGACTGCTTCATCTGCATACAGTAGAATGCGGTCATGGCAGGTGGCAGGAAGTTTGTTTACGAAGATGCTAAAGAATAAGGAGCCTAGGATGGAACCTTGGGGGACACCCTAATGGACTGGAAGCGAGGTCGGACAAAATCTCCAATTCTGACCTGCTGAGAGTGGTCACTAAGGTAGCTTTGAAACCTGCTAGTGGCATCTGGTGATAGTTGTCCAGTTAGTAGGGAGTAATTGATGGTATCAAACGCCTTTGTCAAATCAATAAAGGTGGCACCGACCAACTGGTTGTGGTCTAGTGCCTGATGGATGGTGGTGGTGGTGCTGTGCCCTTTACAAAAACTGTGTTGTTGGGGACATTGGAGGTTATATTTGTCCAGGTAGTCAGCGAGTTGTTCAGCAACTAACCTTTCCAAAGCCTTGGAGAGTGGGGGTAGGATGGAGATAGGCCTGTAGTTGCTTGAGAGCATCTTGTCACCACTTTTGTGGATGGGGTCACCACTGCGGCCTTCCATTTACTTGGGAATTGTGAGAGCATAAGAGAGTGGTTAATAATTTTAGTAAGGGGTTGCAGAAGTTCATCAATGGTGAGGGCGATGAGTTTCAAATCAAGGGAGTCACCGCTGTGCCTATCTTTTCTGAGTACTTTGAGTAGGTGTTGTCTGGCTAGCCCTTCTGAGACTGCCTTAAAATAAAATGGGGGACAACAATGATCTGCATGTGGGATGTTAGGACGCATAACTGCAAGTGCTGGATCAAAAAGGTTAGTTGGGATCACATGATTGAGGTCTGAAACTGTGGTGTTGAAGGCACTGGCAATGGTTACTTTATCCAACGTGAAAGTACAGCTGAAATTGAGCATTGCGGGTGCAACTTCGGGTTTTTTCCCAGTTACCTCGGAGAGGTTTTCCCAGAACTTCCTCCCATCATTCAAGGAGTTTGCAAGTGCTTTCCTATAGTAGTAGTAGGTCTTTGCCTGGCGTATTGCTCTTGTGCATGTGTTCCGTGCTGATCCGTAGGCCTGAGTATTCGCTAGGGTGTTAAGACACCTTAGCTCGGTACCAGAGCTGGTCACAGGATTTCATCAGCTCGAGAATGTCATGGGTCACGCAAGGGTTCATTGATCCCCTAATCTTTCTTTTCTTGAACGGAGCATGTTCATCACATGCTGCGTTAAAGACAGTAATAAAGAATTCAAGGGCTGAGTTCATTTCCTGGGCATCATCAACTGGAGACCAGTCAAGTGATCGCACGTGCGATTTTAAAAGACCTTGTTGGCCAGGAAGTAATGTTTTACTGACAATGAATTTAGGTGGGGGTTTGTTGAATTTGTTAGACCAGAGAGAAAGTACCGAAGAATGGTTACTAATAGTGTCTGGGATTACTTCGGTTTTAGAGATGTGTTCAGGTCGATTAGTAAGAACCCAGTCCAGCAGAGAGGAGGTCCCAGTCCTACAGTTTATCCTGGTGGGTGACTGTACCATTTGCGCAAAGTTGGCAGCCGCCATGGCGTCCTTATACTGTAGTTGCTAGCACTGGGGGCCAGCCAGTTGACATTAAAGTCACCAAGCATAATAAATTCATAGTATCATAGTCAATACAAAGTTTAATTGAACTTGTGTCCATTTGCTTGCTATCTACCCTATTTATGCTGAATTTAGAACTCATATATTTTATTTTTGCTATAAGTGTCCAACCTTTCTTTGAAACTTTCTAGTGATGGACTTTCAAATACTGCTATTGGAAGTGCGTTCCAATGCGGTATTACCCTTTGACTAAACCAATATTTACGCTTCTGCAATCTCCACCTTTGTAAATCTATCTGTAGATTATGAGTTCTAGTTCTACAGATCTTTAGTTTACCTTCAAGTCCTAAATCTGCTCTCGGACTATGATCATGTCCCCTCTCCACCGTCTATGTGCTAATGAGTAAAGATTTAAACTTCTCATCCTCTCCTCATATGTCACATTATCCAAACCCTTTATTGCTCTCGTAACCCTCCTCTGGACTCTCTCCACCCTATCATCCTCCCCCATCTTGTATGGCGCCCACACTTGAGAACAATACTCAAGTTGTGCTCTCACCAGAGACCCATTCAGGGGCATCAAAACCTCTTTGGCCCTACTCTTACTATGCCTTAAGATGCAGTTTAATATTCTATTAGCTTTTCCTATCATCTGGTCACAATGCATTCCAAAAGTAAGGTCATTTTTAATAATGACACCCAGGTCACTCTCAGCCACAGATTGTTTAAGCATATTTGTACCAATCCTATATTCATATGTGGTATGCTTCTTTCCAAAATGAAGAACTATACACTTTCCCCATTTAGCTTAAGCTTACACTTTTGTGTCCAAAGCTCTATGTAAGAAAGAAAGAAACTCTTGCAGTTCATTTTGGTCTTGTGGTGATTTTATTACACTTCCCACACGGCAATCATCTGCAAATTTTGAAAAATATTATCTATTTTGCACTGTAAGCTGGATATGTACATATTAAACAAACATGGTCCCAGAACCGATATCTGTGGGACCCCACTTCACACTATAATCCAATCAGATAGTACACCATTTACATTTACCCTCTGCCTTCTATTATCCAACCATGCTCTTATCCAATTTATAATATTTGTCTGTATATTTTGTTCGTAAAGTATTTCAATTAATTCAGGATGCGGTAGTTTATCAAAAGCCTTTGAGAAGTCCAATTGCACCACATCAACTGAGCTCCCCTCATCCAAAGCCTTACTCACTTATTCATAAAACTATAATAAATTGGTTTTGCAAGAACTTGCCTTTGTAAAATCATGTTGCGTTTGATCCAGTTTTTGGTTTTCTTCTAGTATTAGTAGAAAATGTTCTTTAAATATCCCTTCAAGAATTTTCCCCAAAACCGAGGTCAAGCTTACTGTGCTTCACCCTAAGGAGTTAATGCAATCGAGGAAGAAGGGAAGACTAATTAATCAGCATAGGTGGAATATATACTAACGCAATGGTCAGTACCTTACTGTGAGTGACAAGCAGCACCTTGATGGCTAGTATCCAAATGCCATTCCCAGTGCTGGGAAGGGCCAGTACATGTCCATAAGTGACTCTTTAAGATAGAAAGCACAGCCCCCACCTTTCTTAGTCTGTCATGTCTGAAGACTGTGTAGCCAGGAATGGCAATAGCAGAGTCAGGGATCTTTGAGGACAGCCACGTCTCAAGGACTGATAGTATGTTGGGGTTGTGTTGGGATATCCAGGCATTGAGGGTATCGAGTTTCCGAGGGAGGCTGCAGATATTCAAACTTGTCATGGATAGAGCAGCAGAACTGTTGGACTTCTTTGACACCAGCTGTGGAGGACCCAGGTTGAGGTGGATATTGCCCGAGAGAAGTAACATCAGTAGTATTAGACATTTGAGAAAGGCTTTTAGGTATTTCCTGTGAAGTGACTGAGTCGTTCCCTTCAATGTTTTTTTTCTTGTCTTTGTGTAGAGTGTAGGTTATGAGTATTGTAGGGTTATGGAGCAAACTGTCATTCCTAGAACGTTGTAGGAGCACCCAGAGGTTGTGTAATACAGGAGAGGGTTCCCCATTAGGATTAAGGTTAATGTTGCTTAAGTAGGACTCATAAACTGACAGTGAGCAGTTATAATTCCATTGCATGAACCAGCAGGAGTTATGCTCCCCTGTGAGACCAGTGTAAGATAGTAGACCCATGAAGGAGAGCAGGTCCAGTAGGAGGTTGGCAGGTGGCATCCTTGGTTAACCAGGCACTTGAAAATAGGCAAGCCGCTTTGAGTTAGGGTAGCCCTTTAAGAGTATCTGAGAAGATGACAGAGAGGGCCAATGGTTGAGGGAAGTGTGAGCTGAGGGCAGGACTTAGATGTATCTAACAGAGGTTGGGGACAGGGAGGGTTGGCGTGACAAGACAGTAGGCAGATTAGACACTCAGGAAAGGGAGACAAAGGAATGCAAGCAGGCTCGTGGCAGGACCAATCAGGATAGTTCAGTCCCGAGATGTAGCCAATCAGGAGCTGCCAGGCAGAAGAGCGCCTTAACTTGAAAGAGCAATGGAATTCAGGAGAGCGTACTTTCCCATAGGGCTCCTCTGGTTTGAGCTGCAAGGCAGAGGTGGGCAGCAGTAATTCTGCAGAGCCTCACCGCCTCAGACAGAAACAAACCCGATTAGGGATTTGGAAGCTGTGAGAAGAGAGAGGGAAGGAGACTGATTAGCTAAGTTAGTGAAGCAAGGAGGGTGGGGGTGATGAAGGAGGCTGGGGCAGCATAAGATCAGCAGGGATAGGCAGGTAGGAAAGACAAAAGGGTCAGCTTGATCGGGGGGCTGGGCTCGAATCTGAACAAAAGCAGTGTGTTAGGGACTGCCGGTCAGGCCCTGTCCGTGGAGGGGGGGATATGAAACTAAAGCCAAATTACAGGTTAAGTCCACAGGAAAAAAATACATGGTGTAATTAGGTGAAAGTGGGGGAGGTAAAATTCAAGGAAAGGGTAGTAGCAGAGAAAGAGAGACACACTGGGGTAAACGAATAAAGCAGGGCAGTGAAGTTTCAGGAACAGTTTTTCCAACCAGCCACACTCAATTGGAATATGGGCAAAAATAACAACAGTCCTAATAAGTAATTACACAGAGTAAACATTGGCAGCTATGGTACAGGTAAACATTTCACCAAAATGTAAGTAAAAACATGCAAGTAAAAAACTTCATGGACAACTGGAATAACCCAACATAATAAAACCACAAATCAGACAGTGTTTTATTATTTTATTTTTGCAAAATCCTGCTGTTTCAATTGATTACTTGACTTAAACATTGATACATGCACACTGAGTGTCAGTGAACTATTAAAAGATTTTGAAGAGCGGATACATTCAGCAGAGCAGTTTTTCTCCAATGTGGTCCATGGTAGGCAAGACAGCCAGACAGACGTACACCAATTAAAACTATAAGGTACAATGGAGAGACAAAGAAATAACACACAACACAGTTTTGAAACATATATTTATTCAATTGATGACAGCGCAGCCCATTGTAAACAACACCATTTGTGTGAATACCTGTTTTTTTACCACAGCAACACAGTAGTTTATGGTTTGTAGGGGGAAAAATCAGTACTTGTAGTTCTGTGAAGCTCTGGACACTGAAAACAATTTCCTTACTGGTGATTACTCAACACAAACCATGGTCTAAGCATCGAGTTTGCACGTTCCTGCTGAGACCATGCACTGAAGTATGACACCATCCTCATGGAAACCATGCAAGCACTGTCCTCACCGTGCGTAAGCTTTCATACTGCACTGGTGTAATCTGCATACGCTGCATAGTCAGAATGTCCTCAGCCATGCAGCATGCAGCGGACTATATGTTTACCTTGTAGCACTTTCCATGCCGTTTCAGAACAGAACCGGGGACATGAAAAAAAAAAAAATGGAGAGATCGATCCACTAAAAACAGGTAAGGAAACTATTTTCAGTTGCCAGAGCTTCACAGAAGTTTCCCCTTAAACGTGAAAAACAGACTGCCAACCATACTGATGTTATCACACCAAAATGTGCTTGTTTATATTTCTTTTTTGTTGACTCTGTTTATCACCAGGTCAACAGGTGGGGGATATACCCCCCCCCCACCAGTGCCTGGATTGTCCTCTGGCATCCCCATCAAGGCCACCCAGATTGGTGGCCCTTAGCTTGTCCCTACAGTGGGGCTCCCCCGGGGAGGGAGAGAGACCAAGATCTACTAGAGTCCCAGCCAAGGCTTATACCTGGGGTATCATTTGGGAGGTGGTCCAGGGGCATCACGGTGCTCCATGACCCGAGATTTTCTGGCTTGGTTTTCCCCAGGAGGCGCAAGCATGCAATGACATCAGTGCAGGATGGCTTTGCTTCCGTACCTGTCCCACAGATGCCCACCATCACCTCCATGTGTGCCAGGCAGTCCCAGCTGCTGGAACATCCAGTCTCCACTGGGTGTCACTAGTATGCCCAGGAACCACAACCCTCCTCCACAGAGGTCCTTGGGACGCTCATCCAACCTACCTCCGGCTGACCCTGTGATGCATCATACTCGCTTCCAAACACGGGAAGTCAGAGCCATAGTTGGAAGTGCTACCACTGAACTGGTGGTACAGCTTGTTTACATTCCTTAATAAATTCCCACTGCATCTTTCCTGGACTTGAAAACACCCCCGACAGAGTCCTGTCACTCAAGATGCAATGGGAGGAGAAAAGGCTATTGCATCATGAGTGTGCTGTTCTGCTTGGGGGTGTTCCTAATGTTCTGGATGCATGCTGTAAGAGCAGACCAATTTCAAAACAAAACAAGGTTAAGTATAATTACACCATTAGCATGCATTTCAGTTCTACTATGAAAAGAAGCAGATTAAACAACCAGCAACACCACCACACTTTTAAAGTAAGGTAAATGATAATAAAATGTGGGTTTTCAACTAGAAATAGTGTGATGCAGAAAAGGTTTATAGTGTCCCTTTAAGTAACAGTGCTTGCATTAGCACTTGTAGTGTAGGGGTCAGTTTGATGCTCTGCTTCAAATGTTGGGGCTCAGTCCAGAAAATCTGGGAATTCAAAATTTGCTGGAGTGTCTTTGTATTACGTTACCTTACACTTTTCTGTTAATGATTTTAGGTGCAAATCTTTCAATACACAGGGTCAGTGCTGAAGCAATGTTTTTATTTTGTGCTTCAGATTTCTCAAATACTCCATATGGAGACTTTAGTGCGGGGTTCACACACGCCCAGAAGTAGGGAATCTTATGACACACTAGACAGACTGGTTAGAACTTTTTCTGTCCGTCACTCGCCTATGTTTCTATGTAAGTAAGGTGGCTAGGTTAATAAGAACCGAAGAATCACTTTTTTTCTCAAATATTTCTGGCAGAAATGGAGCCCCCTTACAACATAAGGGATACTTTGGGAAATATAACATTTGTAAAACATCAACTTCTAGTCAAAAAACATCACAGTCCTGGGAGAACTTTTTTCATAATACATCATTATTCACCTCTTTGTTCTTCCTTATTTTTATCTCAGAGATATACCTCCATTTAGTACAGTGCTCTAGATAAGCAATGGCCACATCGTCATACACGGAACTAGACAAGACGCTACTGAGTCTCCATAGCTCTGCAAACCCTCCTAAAGACACTTTTCAGTTCTTCTCTTAGTGACCATTATGTGGTAATAAGAAGCACCCACCAAAATCATGTAGTAAATATCATATATTTATTTTTCAAGTAGATCAGACACTAGATACCAGGGCAGCCTCCAGTCCTGAAGGACTAACAAAGCACTCTGACTAAACAGAGAAGTAAGTAAATATATATGAAAAATAGATCAGAAGAAAGCTCGCTGCCCATTGGGACTCGCCCCCCCCCCACACACACACACACATACGCACATGTACACCTTTTAGTGGTAATACAGAAAATACATGAACTATATGTTGAAGTATGTCTAAAATTATGTTTTTTCTACAGTTTCCCCTTTGGCTTCAGGTATTCTTTAAGAGAATCATAGTGCAGTTCAGATGACTGCAATGTACAGTGCTATGGTCTTCACCAAATCTGTAAAATTACCATTCCACTCAGCATGCAGTACTGTATGTGCCCTGTCATAATCTTGCCAGGTTTTGTATACGATCTTAAGGAGCCAGTGGAACCAAAACAGACAGGCAGGAAAATTATACACATTTTAAGAAGTATACGTTTGTAACTTTTTATTTCTGAAGTATTTTTCCTTATCCTTTTGCTCATCAGAAAGCTTTCTATGTGACAGTATTGTGATGGATGTGTGAAACAACCCCCAGCCTGGCAACTGACATATCTATCTCCAGTCCCCCCACTACATCATTAGCATTGTAATCTCACTGACAGTGACATCACAGGCTAATGACCTGACAGCTACTGAGTGGCTGTTCCTAAGCAGCAGTGATGTCACAGTCAGTGAGGTCACAATGCTGATGATGTAGTGGGGGGACAGCGCTAGATGTCAGCTGCCAGGCAGAGTGCAGTTTCATACATCACACCTAGTAACATCAGATAAACAATCTTCTCATTAACCAACAGGAAAAGAAAAAGTACCTCAGTTATAAAAGGTAATGGTTGAGTGCTTTTAAAAACTAATATTAATTTTAGGCAGTACACCAGCTCTTTAATATGTAATCTTGAAATCTTCAGACATGCTGCATTAAAAACAACTTGGCTATGTGCATTTATCTGTAATAGTTCATATATATGCTTAATAATTTCTTTGAAAAAAAGAGAATCAAGATAAACTTTAAGTGCCATTTTCTCTGGTATGAGATAATTAATCAGCCAGGAAAAAGCCTCAAATACTGGCAGTGAATGTTTCATATCATAAAACATTTGTACTTGAATATCCATATGAACAGGTCAGGCCTTTTTTAAGTAATAAGGATCAATGGAGGTTATGTTAATGTATGTTAATTACCCCCTTGGGGCATAATGTGGCACAAGGGGCAGCCAAGTGCTATATTATCCCCAGGAGTGATTAACTAGACATTAACATAACTTCCTGGAGTTCCTTACTGCAATTATTATAATTGCATCTCAGTGTCTTGGAGCGTGTCAGGTTTTTTTGTCTTTATGACAATTATTCCTTAATATAGAGGTTAAATAGTCCCTCCACCAAAGGTATGCGTAAGAATGCATAAAAAGGCTCTAAAATCACACACCACATTTTTAGCATGCTTTTTTGCTCATTTTGTTTTTATCAACACCTGAGGAATGCCAGAGGATTCTGAACAAGTGGCAGGGATTTCAAAGCTTTACAATCTGTACAAATATAACTTGTTTTACTATTTTAGGCTACTTGGCACACTGCACGAGCGTTCGGCTGATCACGTCTTGGTCAGTGAGTGTGATGGTGTCAGGTATGTCAATGGAGCCAGACTGCTGCATTTTAATTTCACAGTTTACATTTAAACCTCCAACCCAGCCTATAATGTGGGATTCATGCTGTATGTTTGAGCTGTTTCTATGTAAACAGCAACTAATCAGACAGGTTGGCATGAGGCAAATGTAAAAAAAAAAAGTCACGCTACTGAATAGGTGCATGTTTAGCCTGATACACATTTGATCAGTAATAAAATAATTTTTCCCCCCTCCAGTCTACTGTATAGTGCACACAGCTGCTTAGCGGTAAGCCCCAGTGTCATCTGTTAAGTAACTGCTGTAAAACTGACCAATTACACTAACAGGAAAGCAGCAACTCGGGGGGAGGGGGGACAGTAGGAACGTGTTTGATGACAGAAGGGTGAGGGGCAGCAGACAGCTGATCGCCATATTCTGTTCCGTGTTTTCTATAACAGCAGACAGGTTTGTGTTGGTAGAGGGAAGAGAAAGGGGGTTTACTGCCGTGAAGCTGTGCTAAAAGTCTCTGTTACTTAGTTTATCTTTAACTTGGATGCTACTCCGCAGTTACTGATACACAAAGTGCCACAACACTTTTGAAAATAAACTGTTTTCAGACAACAAACTCTGGTCAGAGCCAATACAGCTAAAAAATAATATTACTGATGGTGGTGAAAGGTGTGTGGCCGCACTTTTTACCAATCCCCCTCACATTTCTGTATTTTGGTGTTACCAACTTAGAGAGAACTAGACAAGAGGCCGAGATCCTGCAATGAGCTGTGCCACGAGAAATAAATACTCTGCTCAAATAAATTAAACAGTAAATAAATATATCACTAGAAATTTAAATAAACAACAGTGAGCGTGGAGGGCAAAACCAATGGGCTTACAGGCAATCTCTCACCAACTTAAAATAGGTAGTTTCTGTCAGTTGATGAGGATATTACATAGAAACATAGAAACCGACGGCAGATAAGGACCGCTAGGCACATCCAGTCTTCCCATTTTCCTTACCTACTGCAAAAGCCGCAGACCCTACTTGATCTCTAACTTTACCTTCTCGTTCCTATCGCTAGGGTTCCCCTATGCCTGTCCCATGCATTTCTGAACTCCCACGCTACGTTTGCCCCCATCACCTCCACTGGGAGTCTGTTCCATGCTTCCACCTCTCTTTCCATAAAGAAATACTTTATCACATAACCCGTTAGTCTACCTCCTTCCAACCTCATGCCATGCCCCTTCGTTCCTGAATATCTCCTTTTCTGAAAGATGCTTCCCTCCGGTACCCTAGTTATGCCCTTTAGATATTTTTAGGTTTCTATCGTAGCTCTCTTGTATCTACTCTCCTACTGGGCTGCATAATCACAAGTAATGTAAATGCATGCAGCAGCTAACTTGTCATAGAAACTACGTATTAGTAGTAGCAGCAGTGACAATGAAGTGAGATACCACCCAAGGAAGCCTTAGCTCATTTTTAGAAATTACACACAACTTGTTGCTCTAATAATTTTACTATTACATAGAGTGAGAGAAACTACCGATTTTACGTTAGTGAGAGATTGCCTGTGAGCCTGCTGGTTTCACCCTCTAACATTTAAATTTGTTACACTACTGAATGCTGACCCACTGTTTATTCTGTTGACAGAAACAGCATGAATAACTGTTCAAGCAGTTTGAAACTAAAGAAAAAAAAAGTTTCTGTCAGTCCAGCGTAAAAGATTCACCCCAGAGTCAGTGATATTGGTTGTCATTTCCCTGTTGACTACCGCTGCCAAACAGTTACACAGATGTGAGGCTTTTCTGTGCCCTACCACTCTGCCAGTGGGGCTGCAGCAATAAAATAGTGCAGTGGGGGAGGAGTGGAAGAGTGAGGAAGCAACCACACTGCATCAAATGAGGAGGACGCAGAGAGATGTGATTCAAGTGCACTTGGTGGAAGAAGACAGGCTGTGCTATGTTCACAAACATTCCAGACATTCCAGTGTGGCAGGACGGGACGGTGAGGGAGGAAGCAACCGCACCATACCAAATAGACAGGATGCGAAGAGATATGATTCAAGTCCACTCCAGGGAAGGAGACAGGCTGTGCTGTGTTCACAAACATTCCAGACATTTCAAAGCCCCCTTTCTCTACTGATGTAATTGCAATATATCAACACAGCTCTGCCATGCAGCCAAAAAAACAGAGGACAGAGCACTTGGAAATGGTAAATGAATTCAAGAAGGCAAAACTGCAAACCTCATGGTTTATTTAGCACCAAGAGAGTGCAGATCAAAACATTGGTGCTTTCAGACAACACATAGTTCTTTCATCTGGGGGCATGGCTGCCTCAAGTATACAGGTAAATTTATTCAGGACATTTACAGGCATAGTATTAGTGAGGCAGTGTCATCAGAAAAAAACCTTTTGTAATAATAAGTAAATCAAACCCACAATAGATACAAAAAAATAAAAAGGCAGGGAAACGTAAAGTGAAAATGAGGGGGTTCTGGCATGGTGAAAAGTGAAAAGTGAGACAAACTGCTACATAGTAGTGTCAAATAAATGAAGAGGATGGGTGCTGGAGGGAGAAGAATAAGTGCTGTGTGATCATAAAAAAATATGATAAGGTGGAAATGCTGAAAAAATATAGGAGTAAAAAATGGAGGGGAAAGAACTGATTGTTGCATAGGGCAAGGTAATACACTATGCAAAGTAGAGGCTCTTTAATATAACCTAAATAAATGTAATGTAAATTGAAGCTTACTGAGAGGGCTTTATATGACACTGTCAGATAACTGACAGAAATTGATGCTGCCGTTAACACAGTGCCTGCATCAATATATCCCTAAAGGAAAAAAAAAATTGGTGAAGGGGAGAAAAGTGGTTAAAAGGGAAAGAAGCATCCAGAGCTGCTTGAATGTAAGCTCAGGAAACAGTACTGCTGCTACATATAGCGCAAGTACTGGGAAAAGCTAGTGGAAGGAAGCTAAGGCAGAGAAGGACAGGGAATGGGAGAAGGGGAAAAAGAAAGAGCTGCAAAAGAAAAATGAGGAGGTAAGGTCTCTAGTAACCAGTGACAGGGCTAGCACTTTGTGCTGAATGTGTGCTTTGCCAACAGGGGAAGTTGGTATTTAGTCTAGCTCCATAGTAGCAGGAAATAGGAAATAGAAGGGGGAGAAGGAAAAATAGGGGGGGTCTAGCAGTAGCACAGTAAAAAGCAAAAAAAAAAATAATATCAAAAAATTGAATCAATATTGGACACAGTACAGAAAATTAGATACAGCATAGAGAATTTCTGAAATTGCAGCTGACCCAGTGGCATGGATTGCTGAGGCAATGCACCTTACCTCCTGCTATACTGGCCATCTGTGTTCCATGGCAATCGCAAGTTGTTGGGGGTCAGCCAGGGAGGGAAAGGATAGAGCATCTGGAGGGCAGCTCTCCTCTCCCAGGGAGGGTGACTTGGTTGTCCCGCCAAATGACTGCCCCCAGGTGGAGGCCTGAGGGGTCGGGAGTCACTGAAGGGAGGGTGCTGTGGGACTCCACAGCATGCGTATGCCTTCACATACGTGCGGTAACGTGTTGCACCCCAGCAATGGGGGTGGGGAGATGGTAGAAAACCACCCTAGATGACAGAATGACAATCGACCCTCTGCAGGCTCTGCACCGGTGGACAGGGGCAACCACAGTCCTGTGGCAGAGAATGACGCTAGGTAAGACCTGGAGGAGCCGGTGACAGGGCTGGGGTTGATCAGATGGGGTCTGCCGGGGAGAATCAGGAGATAAAGAGAATATAGAAAACAAATTCTGAAATTGCATATGTTGAAATTGTCGGAATGACTCCTGGGCATCCCTTTGTCTCCATGCTTGGAGTCAATGCATAATGTGTACCTACAAGAGATTAGATGACATCAACAAATCATGTAAACAAATTACAAAAAAAAACAGGTATACAGATTATTTCATAGAATACTCTGTCTAGAATCTATTACAAAAACTGGGTAATATCAAAGCAATCACTGAGTGCAGCTAAATGCATGGCATCTAATATATAGATCCAGTTTGCTTCTTTCTGAAATAATGTGCATGTTCTGCCACCTCATCTCCCCCAATGTTGCATGGGAGGTGTTCTAGCTTAGTAAATCTGAGACTGGAGGGGCCTTTTGAGTGGAAATTCTCAAAGTGGCTCCTAGTGGGGTGTCAGGAGTGGCGTACTAATAGACGTGACATGTTCCTGTATTCTTTTACATATAGGACGTATTGTCTGGCCTATGTAGATTATTGGCCAGGAGCAAGTAATCATATATACTGTGAATGTTGTTAAACAGGTGATGAATTCATGAATGGCGACCGTTTTTTGTGTGACTGGATGTGTGACTTTGATAACCAGGTAGGTACACTAATCCCAGGGACCCCTTTCAGGTACAAGCCAGGCCATGATAATGGCACAGGAGACTACAAAAGCAAATGCAACCCATCACAGTGACATTACAATGTAAAGGTGGGTATGAGGTTCAATGTGGTTGACAAGGACAATCAATTTACATTTAACTTCCACACCTAACATAATATTTGTGGCATCTTCAAATTGAACATCTTGTTCATTTTGCTTCTTCCTACCCTGGGTGAATCCTTGTAAATCGTATTTAACCACAAACTACAGCAGTGCTTCAGACCCAGTGATGACTGTGTGTTGCTGAGGCAATGTGGGCCAAAAACAAACAGTCCTCACTGCCTCTAAAAGTCACTTGGTGAAAGTTTTCTCACTGGCGCCACCTTCACACACACCTGCAGTAGCTGGAATTAACTAAAGCCTCCCCACACCCACAGTACTGGAATTAACTGAAGCCATCGTATGGGAACCTTTCTCTCAAGTGCCTCCCCGCCCCCACAAATCAATAGAACCTATTGCTGCTGCCGATGTTAACAAAAAGACCCTACAGTACCAGGAACCATAGCCACCAATTAAATCATACAAAATGCCATACAAGGCTGGGACCCACTGATGTGGAGGACTGGTCCAGGCTTTGAAGCTGCTCTGCAGGACTCCACTACCATCAGGACAACATCTAAAAATTTCTGGGTGCCGTTTGACTTAAGGAGACTAGCAGCAGCAGCAGCGAGGTAAAGCAACATGGAGAGGAACAGCAGTACAGAAGTAGTATAGATAGCCCCCACGTTTAGTTTGAGGAGACAGCAGCAGCAGCGAGGTAAAGCAACATGGAGAGGAACAGCAGTACAGAAGTAGTATAGATAGCCCCCACGTTTAGTTTGAGGAGACAGCAGCAGCAATGAGGTAAAGCAACATGGAGAGGAACAGCAGTACAGAAGTAGTATAGATAGCCCCCACGTTTAGTTTGAGGAGACAGCAGCAGCAGCAAGGTAAAGCAGCACGGAGAGGAAGAGCAGAGAGAAATAGTATGGATAGTCCCACTCCAAAACTTTCCATCTATCAATAGTCCTCTGAAACCATGTGGGGTCAGACACTTAATCCTCACATCTAACAATCTCACCCAGCACTGTAGAAAGTACAAATTCTGCCACAGCCTCTGCTTGTTGTCTAAAATAGTTGTCTAAACTCAGATTCTAAACCAGGGGTTGAAGTTATTGGGTACTCGAGTATGGTGTATTGCTCTGTTTTTAAAAATCAAGCCATACGTGTATTATGCACCTATATGCTGATCTCATGCGTAGTACCACCCCATTTTTTTTAATGACTTTAACCACTGTCCTACACCCATACTGAACTGCTAGCAATCCCACCTAGTACAGTTGAAGCTGCTTATCAGGAGGCTCTGGAGGCAGGTATTTCGTCCTGATTAAGTGCCCGTCCCAATTAACATAAGAAGAAATTACTCGCCACAGTAATCTTCTTTCTTCCATGGGGTCCTTTAGCATCAGTAACTTTTTGCACTTAGCTGGCTAGGTGCAACTGCCCCGTAGGTGTGCCTTTAAGAGATTTTTTAAAGAGCAAAGGACTAGCCAATCAAAAGATAGAAGGGGGTGTGAACTGAGTGAAAGCTATTGACTGCTTCAGAATTTTTTTAAAGGAAAAACGAGGGTAAATGCCCCGAAAAAGAATTAACAGGATTCAAAAAACATGCAAATGTCCAAAAGTGGAAATAGAAACAGCAGCACGAGGTAAAAACTCATCAATAACAAAAGGCAAATTTGGTAAAAGGTGACATAAGAGCCCTTCTCCGACAGGTGAACCAGGGAGGAAGGGTTGGAGCTTACTGATGCTAAAGGACCTCATGGAAGAAAGAAGATTACTGCGGTGAATAATTTTTTCTTCTTACCCCAGGAGTCCTTTAGCATCAGTAACTTTCTGCAGACTACCAAGCAGTACCAAGTGGGAGGCGGGCAGAGAACCTACTTAGGAAAGAGGCTCTGCAGAAATGCCCTGTCAAATCTGGCATCAGATCTGGTCTGCACATCCAAACTGTAGTGTTTCACAAAGGTGTGCACAGATTTCTAGGTAGCTGCTTTGCAGACATCCAGTAGGGGAACGTCCCTTGCTGCTGCAAGCGAGGCTGCAGTGCCCCTGGTGGAATGGGCACTGAGCCCCACTGGAGGTTGTTGACCAGCTTTCTCATAGCAGAATCTAATACAAGAGACCAACCAATGAGAAACAGTTCTCTTGGTAGCTGGTCTTCCTCTGCCTACATCCCCGTAGGTGAGGAACAACTGAGTGGAAGAGCCTCTGGACTGTCTAGTATGCTCTAGGTAGTGAAAGATGTCTCTTTTGACATCCAAGCTGTGGAGCTTTTGCTCACCAGGAGTAGATGGCTCATTAAAGAAGACAGGCAGAGTAATGGATTGGTTCAAGTGAAACTCTGAAACCATCTTTGGCAGAAATTTCCCATTTGTCCTGAGCTCAACTTTATCGTTGTTGGGGATGATGTAATTCGGCTCAGTGCACAGGGCCTGTAGCTCTGAAATCCTCCTGGCAGACGTAATGGCTACCAGGAAGATGGTCTTTCAAGCTACAGACTTGACGTGGGCTGTGGACATAGGCTCGAAAGGTGGATTCATAAGCCCATCTATGCAAAGGTTCAGGCTCCAGGGAGGAACAGGCCCCCTGGCTGGAGGCTGGAAGTGCAAGAGGCCTTCGAAAAACTGTTTAAAAATGTCATGGAAAAAACTGATTTCTTCTTTCCCACCGAAAGGTAGACTGAAATTGCCACCAGGTGTAGCTTGAGTGAAGATGGTTTCAAGCCTGACGCCTGTAGGTGTACCAGGTAGTCTAGCAGCTGAGGGTCTGAAGCTGATAGAGGTTCGACCTTTTCGCTTCTGCAGAGGGAAAACCTTTTCCATTTGGCTGCATAAATCTTCTTAATGTTCATTTTTTTAGCTATCCTCAGTATCTGAAGGACCTGTTCAGAGCACTGTGAGGATGGAAACTAATTCCTCAAGAACCAGGCTTTGAGGTGAAGAGAGTGTACATCTGGGTACTGCACTCCTGTCTGAGAAAGGGTTAGCAGGGAGCAAGTTGGAGGCAGTGCAAATGGGCCTGTTGCAGGACATTGAGAGAAGGAGAGGGAACCAGGCTTGCCTGGACCAGTCCGGAGCCACTAGGATCATGGATGCAGACTGCTGCCTGAGTTTCAGTAAAACCCTGAATATTAGGGGAAAGGGAGAAAATGCGTATAGGAACCTCCCTGTCCAGTCCAGGATCAGGGCATCCAGAGGAAGTGTTCCTGGAACTGGGGACCTCCAACAGTACTGAGAAAGTTGAAAATTGAGAGGAGAGGCAAACAGATCCACGTCTGGTGTGCTCCACTACCTGAACACTGTGGCTAGTACTTGCTTGTTGAGTGTCCATTCGCTCTGACCTTGACTGACGTGGCTTAGAGCATCCCCCAGAGTATAGAGTTTGCCTGGGAGGTGAATAGCTGAGAGACTGACTCCCAGGGAGAATGCTAGAGTGCAGAGCTTCATAGCTTCCAGAGTATTCCTGATCTGGTACCACCCTGCTTGTTTATGTAGAACATTGCAGTGGTGCTGTCCGTTCAAATTTGAACTGCGTCTTCTTCTGTACTGGGAGCGAAAGCTCTTAGAGCTAGTAAGACTGCTCTGAGTTCTAAAAGATTTATGTGCAACTGTGACTCTTCGGGAGTCCATGTGCCGCTTACTGAGGCACAGTCTAGATGAACTCCCCAGCCCAACAGGGAGGCATCTGTGGTGATCACCTTTGTGGGAAGAGGAGCTTGAAATGGAACCCCTGCCTGCAAATGTGCAGGGTCCTTCCACCATAGCATATTTTGGAGGAATTGCTTCGACACCGGTATTAACTTTGAAAATGTGTTGCTTCTCTGAAACCAGTGAGCTCTGAGGTAGGCTTGCAGGAGTCTCATCCTGTACCTGACCCCTGGGACTACTGCAGTCATAGAGGATATATGTCCCAGAAATTTGAGGAAATGTCTGGCTGGTCTTGGCTGTTCTTGGGTGAAAGAATCTGCCACTGAAAGGAAACTCTGAATTCTTTCCTGTGGGAGGAAAGCATATCCCTTCCGAGTGTCCAGCTGGGCCCCTATGAAGGTGAACAGCTGGGTGGGTTCCGGGAGAGACTTCCTGAGATTTACCAGGAAACCTAGAGACTCCAGAGTGCGTTCTGTGAGGGAAAGAGATTCCTTGACTTGGCAAGGAGACTTTCCTACTATGAGCCAGTCATCCAGATGGGGTAGAGAGTGACATCCAGTCTCCTGAGATGTGCTGCTACCACTGCGAGACACCTGGTAAAGACTCTTGGGGCCGAGGACAGACCGAAGGGCATTGCGGTGAACTAATAGTGACCCGAAGGAAGTTTGAACCTGAGAAACTTCCTGTGAGATCACCTTATGGGTATGTGGAAGTAGGCGTCCTTTAAGTCGAGGGAGGCTAGTCAGCTGCCCTGCTGTAAGGACTATATGTCCAGTGACAGAGTGACCATTTTGAATTTGTTTTTTTTTCAAATGTTTGTTTAAATATCTGAGATCTAAGATAGATTGCCACTCCCCAGTTTTCTTTTGTGTCAGAAAATACCTGGAGTAGAGGCCCTTGCCTTCTCGTGGGTGGAGACCCTCTCCACTGCTCATAAAGCCAGAAGGTTTTGTACCTCCATTTCCAACAGCGGTATCTGTGATGGTAACAGAGGTCTTGACATCTGGGTATGTTTGAGGTCTGGCAGCTGCTTGGACTGTAATGACAGACTCTTCTCCACTATCTCCAGTACCCACTTGTCCGGCGTGATGAGGGACTAGTGCTGAAGATAGTGAGAGAATCTGCCTCCAACCAGAAATGGGAAGACGACCTGGACACTCACATCAGGACTTAGACTGAGAGGCAGGTGACTGGGTAGAGGTGGATCTTCTTTGGTCCCTTCTGCCCCTGCCTCTGAAAGACCCTCGTACTGGCTAAAGTCAGATTGGGGATAGGGACCGTAAGGCCTGGGAAAAAAACTTCTGCCCCTATTGCCCCTGGGACGGGATCTCTGAGGGGTGGCGGGTTTAGGCTTGGATGAATGGCTCTGCCAGGAGGCCTTGTACTCATCGATCTTTTTCATGTAGTCAGTGGTTCTGTAATCAAACAACATATTTTGATCACAGGGAAAATCCATAGCCTTGTTCTGGGTGTCTGTGGTCAGACTGGTTGTTCTAAGCCAGGCGAAGCGTCTCAGAGATATGGCATGGGCCATCGCCCTAGAGGCTGCATCATTATTGTCATCTGCCATGTGGAATTGGTACATAGTAGCTTCCAAGGCAGTTTTTGACATATCCACCAGCTCCTGTACCATAGAATCTGATCCGTTGAGGGCGATAGCCTGGACATATTTCCAAAGGGCTTTCTGATATTTTGCTGTCAATGCCATGTAAGAAGAAAGCCTGAGAAGCAGGGAAGCTGTGGCATACATTTTCTTTGCTATAAAGTCAATTTTCTTGGAATCCTTGTCGGGGGGAGAGGGCGAAAAGGAGACACCAGCTTTCTCACAAGCTGCCTACTGCACTATACTCTCACGGCTAGGGTGTGCTGACAGGAACTCGGTACCATTTTTAGACAATTTATATTTTCTCTCAAGCCGCTAATCAACCCCTAGTACTGAAGTGGGGTGTAGAAGCACCTTCACGGTATTTTTTCTAAATGTATTATGGATAGGGACGACCAGGGTCTTTGAGGATGAAAGGCCCTTCATCTCCTGATAATCTTCACCTTCATCGACATCCTGGTTGGGCTCCTGTGTGGGGAGGTCTAGGGTATCCAGCATATTTTGTATAAATGAAAACATAGAGGAAGGATCCTCATGGTCACCCGGGGGATCCCCAAGGCGAGGGTCCGGGGACTCCTGGGGCTCAAGACCCTCAAAATCCATGTCACGGGCATCACAGAATTGATAATCATCTGCGTCACCCTCACAGTCTACAGAACAGAGAACTGTGGAAGAGTACTTGCCAGCCCCAGTAAATCAAGGACCCATCTTTTGAAGGGTCTGAAACAGTTGCTGTGCTTTTTCCATATCTTGCACTGACGGAAGAACCTGCACAGTTTGTAAGTGCTTTGTTTTTTCTGTATGCTTTAAGCTGTCTGTTGTCTCACTATCGGTTTTCCCAGGAGCAATGGGAGCATATCTGTTTTGACAGAGTTTCTTTTTAGCCACTTTATCAGAGGCTTGATCAAGCTTCCTTTTTTCGTCACTCTTGTTATTTTTCAATTTGTGAGGAACTTCATCTTTGGAAGTTTTATTTTTTGACTGGGATCTGGAGGGTTCCTCAGCACCTCTGCTTTTGGTATTAGTATTTTTGAATGGCCCCTCGTCAGAAACATTTGATTTATCCTCAGCCATAATTATCAAAGGTTTGTCTGCTATGTTCACCAATTTAAGCAAAGCAAACCAGTTCTGGACCTACGAACTGAGTGCAGGTTTCTGTGAAAATGCCACTGGCCAGTCCTGCCCCAGTTAATAAACTCTATTACCAGTGCCTTTTTTTTTTTGGTTGTAAAACTGGGATCTATACCAGTGCCAGTCTTAATAGAAAACCAGTAATACTCAACTGTGCACAGGTGGCTGCTGGACCCTTGCGGACAGTCCTGACACAGATGATACTAAGGTCCAGTAATATAACAAAAAAGGTTTCCTCGTAATTGCCAATCTAGGGAGAAAACCCCAGGCACTGTTTAAATTTGAAATGTACTGCAGGTGCCTCGAGGTAAACCCCACGAGGTCTGAGGTAAAAAATAAGGCAACTGTCCCCAATTTGACGGTTCCCACAAAAATTAGTCAAAATGAAGGAAACCAACTAAAATAAACACCCATGATAAAACTAGGCTTTAAAGTAAATAGTCGCGGTAAAAATAAAGTCTAAATAGCGCCATCGCGCTAAAAATAAAAAATTTGCGAAGCTCTAATGAAAAAGTAAAAGTGGTCACTCAACACACTAAAGGAAAAGATTTATGAGGAAAACTTTACCTAGATAAGCACTAGGAGGCTGTCAACAAGGAAAGCTGGGAGACACCTCAGAGGCAATATGCTCAGTCCAGCGGAGAAAACATTCTGAAGCAGTCAACAGCTTTTACTCAGTTCACACCCCCTCCTGTCTTCTGATTGGCTAGCCCTACGCTCTTTAAAAAAATCTCTTAAAGGCACACCTCCGGGACAACTGCACCTAGCCAGCTAAGTGCAAAAAGTTACTGATGCTAAAGGACTCCTGGGGTAAGAAGCACCTATTTTTAACATTGTGGTTAGTCTCAGAGTATTATATACTTAAGCCACCCTGAAGCCAGGTCACTATTTGTCCCCATCAGTAAGTAAAATGCAATACAGTATTTGTACGTGTATCGAAACTCCTACACTGACTACTCACTGTGGCTAGCACTGTACCTCTGTTTAATTAATAACTCTGCATGGTCTCAACTGTACCACAATGACCATTTTATAATTGTTACTCAAATTCCTTTTGACAGTAAAATTCAGTTTTCCTAGCTGCATCCCTGCCTTTAGGGCCTGCAGTCTAGAAGAAAATGATGTCTTTATAGTGTGGTTACCCATTGTGCATGGAAATCGTACAGTTAAAAATCCATATTGTGCACATTCCAAATGGTTGTGTATGTTCTAAAGTGTTACTGTGTATGTTCCAGATAGAACATAAAATCTGATGACAGATAAGGACTGCCTTATCCCACCTAACCCATCAGTGTCAGTGGCTCAGCAAGTTGCATACTTGCCTCCAAGGCCGGAAGATCAGAAGGCTGTGGGTTCTATCCCCACACCAGGCACTTGGGTTAAAATCCCAATACCGACACTGTATTGTAGTATTAGAGGGGGTGCTGCACTCCTGAGGTGCTGTCTTTCGGATGAGATGTTAATCTGAGGTCCCGTCTGGTTGTTCAGGTGGAGGTTAAAGATCCATGGCACTTCTCAAAAAGAGTAGGGGAAGTTTCCCTGGTGTCCTGGCCAAATTTCCCCCATTCACTAAAAATACTGCCAACAGCTTAATCTGGTTCAATGTCAGTTGGCATCCATCTATAATCCCCCTCCCCCGGAACGAGGCTGAAAATAGGCAGAATTGTCTAGTCCTGCTTTCCCGGTCAACTAAAATAAAAATAAATAATCTGCCCATTTTCCCTACCTACTGTAATACCATAAAATGTACCTGATCTCCAGATGTTACCCTCCCTTTACTAACCTCTAAAGTTCCCTTATGCCTGTCCCATGCAGTCTTGAATTCCATTACAGTTTTTGCCCCTACCACCTCTGCTGGGAGGCTGTTCCATGCAGTTACCATCCTTTCTGTGAAGAAGTAGTTTCTTATGTTTTCTGTGAGCCTACCTCCTCCAGCCTCATAGCATGACTCCTTCTTCTTGGACATCTGTTTTTCTGAAAAATGCTTCCCACTTGTGCCTTATTTATACCCGTGAGGTACTTGAAAGTCTCTATCATATCCACCTTCTCCCTCCTTTCCTCCAGGGTGTGTGTACATATTGACGTCCTTTAGTCTCTCCTCATAGGACTTTTGGTGTAGACCCTGTACGATTTTTAGTTGCCTTCCCATGGACCGCCTCCACTCTGTTTATGTCCTTCCGGAGATGAGGTCTCCAGAACTGAACACAGTACTCCAGATAAGATCTTACCAATGATTTGTACAGCAGTATCACCACCTCCTTCTTTCTGCTGGTGATACCCCTCCCTATGCACCCCAGCATCTCACTTGCTCTCCCCACTGCCTTGTCACACTGTTTGGCTACCTTTAGGTCGTCAGACATGATTACCCCAGGTCACTTTCCTGTTTGGTGGTTGTCAATACCACTCCCCCCATCATGTGCTCTGCCCCTGAGTTTCTGTGCCCCAAGTGCATCATTTTGCACTTCTTCGCATTTTTAGTTGCTACACTCTTGATCATTCCTCAGGCTTTCTTAGATCCCTCTTTATTTTTTCCACCAACCCCACCCCGGGAGTGTCTAGCCTGTTGTAGATCTTTGCGTCATCTGAAAAAAGACATACCTTCCCTTCTAACCCCTCTGCAATGTCACTAATAAAGACACTGAAATGAAATTAAACCGAAACAAAAATATCAGTTTGTGTAGCACATTAAATTCATCGGACAGTGAGAAAATAAGGACACAGTTTCACTCTGAATTACTATGTAGTAAAATAGAGTAGGGAAAACCCTACACAACTTGGCATTTGTTTTTACCTGGGTTGAGAGACCATCAGGGATGTCTCAATCTTTGCTTTCGAGGTTTCTATGATGTCCTCTTGACCCCCTTGATTGAAACACTGCCTCGTTGTGCATGGCTGTCCTAAGGGTTAAACTGGGCAGGAACCCAAAGAACCTTCATTTCACCTCCTCTTAACAAAACTATATGAGAGAGTCCCACCCTCCTGGACACAATTTTCCCACTTCCACCCTGGCTGGCTCACCTCTGGTTCCTCCGAAGGCTGTCCACATAACACGGTCCTTAATCTGCCCCCCGCCATCCCCAATCAGGATCTGGTGGAGAAGAGAATCAGCCAGTCAGTATCCAAGGGTCCCATTCTTCCCTGCCTTCATCATGATGTAAGGGTATTTTTTAACCTGGGGACCAAGAAACACATTGGCATGGATATTCAAAGGGGTTGCACATGCGTAACCGCGGAGATGCTCCATAGAGTGATATTCAGTGGGAGCAACTGCGCAGCTGCACATAGCAGCTGCCAGCCAATGCACAACAGAAATGTATGCATGAGCAAGGGCAGGGGCAGACCATAAGGAATATGCGGTACAGTGTATATTCAACCCACTAATGGCAGCGAGAGCAATGCCAGTTGCACGGAGCAGACTTGAGCCTATAAAAACAGGGAGCAAGTCGGAGGACAGCACTTGCGCCAGAGGGGAGCAGGACAGTGGGAGACAGACAGGCCGTCTGAGAGAGAAAGAGGGAGACAGGGAGAGAAAGAAAAGGACAAAGAGAAAAAGAGAGAGAGAGAGGGAGAGAGTGTGTGTGTGTGAGGGAGTGTGACAAACAGGGAGGCCCACTGAGGGAGGGGGAGAGAGTGGGTCCCTAACAGAGCCACCAGACCCAAGAGGAGTGACACATGCACCCACAGAAGTGGGTGACAGAGCCAGCAGGCAGAACCCAGCCAGGGGCAGGGTATGCAGGAGGGGGCCCTGCCGAGTGACAGGCATTGCCCCACAGAACCTGGGGGGGCCAGTGGAGCCGGACGCCCAGGGGGTGACAGGACAACAGGGGCCATGACCAGTGCGGCATTCCAGATGGAGGCCGTAATGAAGGGTGTGAGGAGGCAGGAGGCAGAGCAACGTGGCTGTGGAAGGGCCCGTCGGCGGTACGCCCGGAACAGGCGGTACCGGCCCTGCATCAGCTTCGAGAGCCACGCTGACACAGAGATTGTGGGCCAGTATCGCCTGAACCGGGCAATTCTGAGGCAGCTCTGTGAGCTGTGCAGTGAGGAGTTGCAGGCACCCACCAGATGGAGCCACGCCCTGACAGTGGAGACAAAGGTAACAGCTGTCATGTGACTGCTCGCTATGGGCACCTTCCAGAGACCAACAGGGGACACCACAAGCATAACTAAGTCAGCCACGTCACGGCTCCTCAAACAGTTCCTCAACGCCCTGCTGCCACATGCTGCAGAACACATCCACTTCCTCAGCACACAGGTGGAGTGTACAGCAACCATACAGGAATTCCACAGGGTAGCACGTATGCCTGGCGTGCTAGGGGCCATCACCTGCACTCATGTAGGTATCCGCATGCCATCTGGTGCAGACGGGGTAGCCTACATCAACAGAAAGGGCTACCTCAGCATCAACTGCCAGGTGGTGTGAGATGCCAGGGGGCGTATAACCAATGTCTGTGCCACTCACCCTGGGGAAGCACGACGCCTTTATCTGGCACAGCTCGGCACTGTGCCACAGGTTTGAGAGTGGAGACATCCCCACAGGTCACCTAGTGGGCGAGTATGGTGAGACCATTTATTTATTTATTTATTTATTTCTTTATTTAATTCTAGGATTACAAGTACCTTTGAGCCAAGGCTCTTTTACAAAGGTTCCACGTCAGTAAGAGATAATATATAGTAAATTTCAAGGTAAAGGCAGTATACAGAACATTACAAGTTAAATGCAGTTTCAGACAGAATGTACATCAAAGACATGACATAAAATGAACTTACACAGTTTCTAGGTTAAAAAAGGTAGGGTAGGTAGGGAGTGTAGGGGGAAACCAGAGGGACAGAGGGGGGTATGAGCAGCCAGAGGCGACTGTCGAACATAGAGAAGTGCTAAACAGTGGGGCTGGTGTGGGATGAGGGGGAAGGTGAGGGAGAGGAGAAGGTAAGTGCTGAGCCAGATATTGTAGGACTAAGTGAGGTGGAATGGTAGGGCTGGCTAGGAGTGGCAGTCACAGGTGCTGGAAACAGTGAGGTAATGCTGGAGCCTTTTTTTGAAAAGGGCAAGTAATGGAGCGGAGGAGATCTCAGTGCTGAGGCTGTTCAGCCAGCCAGGGGCCCTGAAGGCAAAAGAATGTTGACCCAGGGAGGTTCTGCGGTGAGGGATCTTCAGGAGTTGGGACTCAGAGCCCCTTGTGCTACGGCGGTTATTATTAGCTCTAAGGAGAGACTGGACCCCTTGGGGGGCAAGGCCCATACTTATTTTCCTGGTCATGGTGCAGGTTAGGTATTTTAGGTGATTAGACAGTTGGAGCCAGCCTGTTTGTGCATATAGATCACACGTGTGGGTTAGTCGATGGGATCCTGTAGTAAGTCTACAGGCTTTACTGAGTGATACAGAAATGCGTTTGAGGGCAGTTGACGAAGCTGATCCATATATGATGAGGCCGTAGTCGATTATGGAGACAATGGAGCTTTGCACTGCAGTACTTAGAGCAGCAGGGGTTAAGCAAGACCTATGCCTGTAGAGAAGGCCAAGACGTATGTTGGCAGCCTTAGCAACATTGTCAATGTGGGCACTGTAGGAGAGGTTACTGACAAGCGTGATCCCAAGGTATTTAAAGGTTTGGACCTGTTCGAGGGTAGATCCAAGTCGGTTAGTGATGTTTAGGGGGGCAGCCTGTTCCTATTGTGGGAGTTACTGAAAAGCATGGTCTTAGTTTTTTTGTGGTTGAGAATGAGTCTCTGTCTGATGAACCAACTCTCCACAGCAGCAAAGCCTTGCTAGAGATTGTTTTGCTGGGACTGGGGCTCCTTGTGGGAGGAGAGAATTACGGCATCTTCAGCACAGAGTATGAATTGTTCTCCGCAGGATTGAGGGAGTTTATTGAGAAAGAGTGAAAATAGAACAGGGCCAAGGATAGAGCCCTGGGGAACTCCTGAGTGGACTGACATAGAGTTGGAGAGAACATTGGCAATTTTTACCTGTTGTGTTCTGTTTTCGAGGTAGCTTCTAAACCAGGCCGTGGTGACAGGGGAGAGGCCAGAAGTAGAAATCTGATCCAATAGCAGACAGTGATGAACAGTGTCGAAGGCCTTGGTTAAGTCTATGAAGACTGATCCCGTAAGGTGACCATTGTCCAAAGAATTGTGGATGGCTCCAGTTAGTTCCAAAAGAGACCATGGGCAGCAGGGTACAGCAGGGCATGGAAGGGGGCGGCCAGGGCAGGGGGACCGCCGTGTATGCCTGGGAAGGGCATGGGGCACAGTGACAGGGGTCACCAGGCTAACCATCTCTCTCCCTCTCTCCCCACACAGGTGACAGTGGCTACCAACTCAGGCCCTGGCTGCCCACCCCCTACCAGCACCTGTCATCCCCAGCGGAACAGCAGTACAGTGAGGCACACGCCAGCACGCGGAACATCATTGAGCATGTGTTTGGGATTAGGGATGCCACAATAACATGATACGATGATATATCATGATAATTACCACTGACAATAACTTATCGTTGTAAAAAAAAACATTATAGCAGTTATCGTGCAGAACGATATACCGCGATATACAGTGGTAAAGCACCTCAGCTTGCTTTACCAGCAGCACATCCCTTTCCAGGTGCAACCATGATTCCTGATTCACCACCATCCTCCTATCAGAGTTTTAGTGTGTTTCCTTAAAATAAGAAATGCAGTGCTGGCCATGTGGCATGGAGATTTGGGGGCCTGAGCACCTCACCTATTGCCATGCTGGTAAACCAGGTTCAGGAATAGACCTGGGTTGCTCGAGGGCTGACTGCATGAATAAGGACTGAGCATCCATTGAGGGCTCTCCTTTTTCATTCAGATTTTTTTTTACCCTTCTGAGGAGCCCCGGCAGGAGCTGCAGCCTCCCCTCATGAGGAGATTCACCACTCCAGCTCCCAATGTCCCCGTATCACTGGCCCTGGCCAGTCCCCCGCAGACTGCCCCCAGCAGTGGGGCAAGGAGAGAGGGGACCTGCACTCCCTCTCCCCCAGAGACCCAATCCAGATCGCCAGGGCCAACCCCTGCAGACCCCGGGAACCATCATTGAGGCTGCCAGGGTTCAGTTTTTCCCGTTTTCTCCCATCCTCCCCCCCCCGACGTCTTGACATCGGCATGTGCCTCCCGACCCGTACTGCCCTCCAGCCATCGCCAGAGGGCAGTCAACGAGCGGGAAGACATGTCCTCCCTTCCCTGAGAGTACAGCAGTCCTCTGGATGCTCAATCATCTCTCGTCCCAGCTAATCCCCGGTGACCCAAGCTCATTCCTGAACCCGGGTCGCCGCTGTGGTGCGAGGTGTGGCGTCCAGCGCCTCAACCCTCAGTGCCACCAACCTGGCAACAGCTCTCCTTTTTTGAGGAGAGGGGACAGAGCAAGCCACTGTTTGATCGCAGTCTAGGGGAGGCTGGATGATGCAGCAGTAACAGCTTTCTGACTGGGTTCAGGGGCCGAGTACATACGTCACATACTCACACCATTGCATATGTGCCAGCCCACGGCATGGGAAAAAGAAATGGGGGGGGGGGGGTATGTGCACCAGTCGACTTATTACTTACTTACATAAAAGTGGCAGATAAGGATGACTTAGCCCATCTAGTCTGCCCATTTTCCCTACCTAATGTGATATCGCAGAGCCTATTTGATCTCTGGCTTTACCCTCCCTTCCCTAACCAATAAGGTTCCTTTATGCCAGTCCTATGCGTTCTTGAATCCCGGTACAGTTTTCACCCTGACCACCTCCACTGGGAGGCTTTTCCAGGTATTCACCACTCTTTCTGTGAAGAAGTACTTCCCCACATTTCCCCTGAATCTACCCCCTCCAGCATCAGAGCATGACCCCTTTTTCTTGAGTACCTTTTTTTTCTGAAAAATGCTTCCCTCATGTACCCTATTTATATCCGTGAGGCACTTGAAAGTCTCTATCATACCCCCTTCTCCCCTTTTCTCCAAGTTTTCATCATCATCATCATCATCATCATCATCATGATCAAATCTTTATTCAGGTGAACATCATTGAGCAAGGCTCATTTACACGATGGACCTGATAAGGTCAAGGTTCAACAGTTGATACACAACAGATACATCATACACTTATATAAAACAGTTATACATACAGGGGAAAAAAATGTTTATAAACACAGTGATGTACAGTAAATTCACATGATAAAACTGGTTCAGGGAAAGTTAAGTTAATATTTACAGTATGTATAGTATATACATATCAAGCAGTGGGGGCCATGGCAACACACAATATAATGTAACACTAGGATGATGTAAGGTATTACTGGGTGCCATAAGATGGGGTGTCTGTCTGGAAGGATTATGCCACATATGGTTAATTTTTGGGAGGGAGATTGTGAGATGATAGAGCTAGTTTCTAGCGTAGCAACTGCATTTTCTGTGAAGAAGACTGTACAATGCTGTTTAAAGGATGCAAATGGAATGATATTGGACAGTTTTAGGGATTTTTGTAGGTGTTCCATGCTATAGCTAGAGAATAGCTGATTGCTGCCCTCCTAGCCTGGTGTTGAATTTGGGCAGTTTGAGCAGGATGATGTTGTTGCTTTTAGGGCACAGGAGCTAGGAATTGTCTGGGTGAAGCAGTCCAGAATATAGTTTGGAAGTTTTTTTGATAACGCTCTGTAAATCCATAGTGCTGCATTTCTGTTCCTTCTGAGATAAAGGGAAACCCACCCAACTGCAGCATAAAGAGAGCAATGATGGGTATTAGATGGCAGATCTGTAATGAATTTTATTGCTCTATGATATAAGGTATCCAGCTTGTGAAGGTAGGAGATGGGGCAGTGACTATAAAGGAAGTTTGTATAGTCAACAACTGATAGAAAAATGGCCTGGACTAACCTCATCTTTGAGTCTCTGTTTAGAAGGGTTTTAATCTATAGAGAAGGCCAAGCTTTGGCGAAGCTTTTTTAACAGTTCTTCTAAATGATAAGTGAAGTCAAGTCTGTTGTCAATCCACACACCTAGGTATTTGAAGTTTTCTACATACTCCAGATTTTCTCCAAGTATAGTGCATAGCTGGGGGAGAATGATTGAGGAGGAGGTGCTGGTGGAGCTTTGGTTTGTGAACATCATTGCTTTAGTTTTCTTTGCATTTAACAGAAGCTTTTTCTCAAGTAGCTGATATTGTAACAAGGAGAATTTTGTTTGTAGGATTTCACGAGCAGCTGCAGGTGAAGGGTTGCTGACATACAAAACAGTGTCATCAGCAAAGAGGTGTACAGAGGAATTGGTGAGGGTTGAATCAATATTATTTATACAAATGGCAAAAAGGATAGGACCCAGTATGGAACCTTGGGGGACTCCTCTTAACAGTGGTTTTAATGGGGATAGGTCACCTTCAGCTTTTACCTGCTGTGACCTACCGGTGAGATAACATCTGAACCACTTAAGGGAGGTGGATCTAGGCCAAGGAGTGCAGGGATGATAGTAGAAGCTCGTGGTCCACAGTATCGAATGCTTTGCTCAGGTCCAGGAATACTGCACAGACATTATTCTTTTATCTAATTCGGTTTGCCAGTCATTTGTGACCTTGGCTAGTGCAGTGATAGTGCTATGCTTGGCCCTGAATCCAGATTGGGCTGGATTTAAGAGGTTAGCATTGTCAAGATACCCCCTTAACTGGTTACTCACTAATTTCTCCAGCATCTTGGATAGCACTGGTAGGATAGAAATGGGCCTGTAATTATTAAGTTCCATAGGGTCCCCTGATTTTAGAAGGGGAACCACTTGGGCTGTCTTCCACAGTGTGGGAATAGAGCCAGAGTTTAGAGATAGGTTAAAGAGGTGTGTTAGCGGGACTGCAAGTACATGGCACGCAATCTTTAGAAAGTAGGGGTCCAGAGAGTCTGCTCCTGCGCTTTTTTGGTATCCAGTTGCCATAATAGATCCTCTACTTCATTAGTTCTCGGACTTTGACATAGTGAGCCTCCCCAAAACCATGGAAAAGATCTTGAGCCTCCCCCAGATATTAAAAATAATCATAGGCCTCCCCATAGAAAGACAGCACACTTTACACAGTACACCAGGAATAAAGTGAAATTCCATTGAATAGTTGGCTCATTATATTCAGCTTATTGTAACCCCCCCAACCACCACCATGTGTAACCCATTCCTCAGGACAACCTGCTTGCTCTGCTATTTTGATTTTCAAGCTATATTGCTTGCTACAATACCTTGATGGGTCAGACTGCTTTCTTGGTTTCCACTCTATCAGAAATAACCTTCCTACCCACCTCTGCCGGCCTCACCCCCTCTGTCTCTGCTCTTAAGCAACTTCTCAGGGTTCCTTTGCTCCTCCTGCTCTTGCTCCTGGTACTTCTCTGCTTAGCCCTTGTGTTTCAGCTGTTCTGCTACCAGTCTAATTCATCAGTTGTTACCACTCATTATTTGTTCATTGTTCCTATTTGTTTGCAGTATTGCTTATTCTGTACTGCTTGACTCTTTTGCAGTTACCTTTTGAATTGCATTCACTCCCTACATTTTCCTGGGTACACCTGAAATGAGCCTTGGTTCAGTGTGCCTTTTCTAGTCACCAATTTGTAAATAAATACATTACTTTATCTGCTATTATCTTTTTTCAGTTTGTTGTATCCCTTCACATAAAATATCTAAAACTCAAAATTTAAATACAGTATTTTTTTCAGACTTGCTTGAGCCTCCCCTTGAACAGGCTGGGGCCTCCCCAAGGAGGCTGGCCTCACCATTTGAGAAACCCTGCTCTACTTGCTTCAACGGTATAGATTTGAAGCTGAAGGAAGAGTCAGCTCTCTGATCACCAGTGTAATGGGAGCTTAATTGTTCCCTCAGTAGGTTAGCTGGAGAGGTGTCAAAAGCAAGGCCAGCCATTGTGAAGTGGTTATTGAAGGCGTCCAGAATTTCCATTTTGCCAGTGATAGGGCCATAACTGTTGTGTAACTGAGTTGGAAGGGAGGTGTTAGCGTCCTGCCCCACCATACCCTTGATGGTACCCCAAAATCTAGCAGGATTATGATAGGAGGAGTTGAGCTTGGCCAAGTAGAAGGCAGCCTTTGCATCCCTAACTTTCTTGGTGCATTTATTCCTGGCTTTCGTAAAGATCATCCAGTCATTTGCATTCTTGGTTTTTCTTGCCATTTTCCAGAGTTTGTCTCTCTCCAGCAGTGCAGCTTTGAGGTCAGCTGAAAACCAACGACATGATTTGTTTTTTATTCGGATACTAGAGATTGGGGCATGGGTGTTAAGGGCATTAATTATAACGCTATTTAGCACCTGCTGAGCTTTTTCCAACAGAATGGGCAAGATAAAACTCTTGTCAGTGTGGAGAGTGAGCTAGTTCATGCAAATATCCTTCAGTATTGATGTTTTTCTTGGATCTCCTCATGATGAATTTTGCAGGGATTGTTGTTATGCTGGTGGATCTTACCCCTGCGATGGGGCAGTGATCACTTATATCGCAGAGAAGCACTCCAGCGTGTGTGAATAGATGTGGTTTATTCACCAGCATGATATCAAGTAGTGTGCTGTTATTACTATTCCTTGCATTAATTCTTGTTGGCTCATTAATTAGTTGTGTGAACCTACACGACACAGAATGATACCAGATGTGCAGCTGCCTGGATAAGCCAGTTGAAATTCAGGTCACCTAGAATAATGACTTCTTCAGTGCTAGGCTTGAGCAGGTTCCCAGGTGGGATACTGAGCTTGTGTTCAGCAGAGGGGGGTCTGTAGCATCCAACTAGCTGAAAAGCTGCTGTATTGGGGAGAGACTTTAGGATAGACATTCAATTCCTTGGGCATAGAGGTTGCAGCAATACAGGATACAGCTATACTGATTTTGCATATATGGCTACTCCACCTCCCTTGTTTGGCGATCAGCTCTGAATAGCTGATAGTTGGGTAGGTTAACATCCCTGTCTGCTGTGGTGGGTTTGAGCCATGTCTCAGATACCACGAGAAAGTCTGGCAAGGTATGGGCAACCCAGGCTTGTATCAGTGTAAGTTTTTCAACAGACTGCATACATTAATATGCAGGAAACTGAGGCCTTTAATTGAGGTTAGGTCTGATGGAGAGGTGATACATTCAGGGGGTCCAGGATTGATTTCCACGTTACCAATACAGAGCAATAGAAAGAGCAGGAGTTTCGTGAGGGCTGCCAGTGATAGGAGAGGGGGCTGCCTTTGGTCCTCCTTCTTATTCTGTTGCCACTCTTTGGGGTGCTCCATGTGGGTTAAGGAATTGTGTCGAGACACCAAGTAGCAGTTTGGTGGTTAGGCTTAGGGGGATCTGTATATCCAGTAGTGGAGCCTTGATTGAAATACATGTGGTGGTATGTGTCTCTTTTGGTGGTCACACCACTGTAGTCGATGCAGCAATGGTAGGGCATATGTGAGGGTTTGAGCGTCAACCAAAGGGGATGGTTCAGAGAGACTGGGCGGATGGATCACCCTAATTTGTGCGACAGGGACATCTTCTTTGTGGAACCCCATGGCTGACAGTGAAAGAAGCATCAGAAGTAAACTCCCCAGTATGAGAGAGATATTGTTAGTTGGCTATCGGGGGAGTAGTGAAGTTGCTGATTGGTTGGATCAGCAAGCCGGCGTGACAGTCCGTTGGTTTAGAATAATGCTGAGGGCAGGGAAGAGATTTCGGCGAGAAGATGCCTATAAAGTAACACACAAGAGGGGGAAGAGGCGGGCAGAGATTTTGGCCTTTCCGGGTGCTCCTCGCTGTCCCTCTGGCCTTGTGGTTCCCGAGTCGGCTTAGGTGCCGCCGACCGCCCGCTGGCGGTCCTTTAGCATCCCCTCATATGGCTTTTGATGCAGGCCCTGCATCATTTTAGTTGCCCTCCTCTTGACTGCTTCTTCCCTATGTTCTTCTGGAGATGGGGTCTCCAGAACTGGACACAGTACTCTAGGTGAAGTCTCACCAATGATTTATACTGCGGTATCATCACCTCCCTCTTTCTGCTGATGATACCCCTTCCTGTGCACCCTAGCATCCCACTACCTCTCCTTACTGCCTTGTCACACTGTTTGGCCGCCTTTGTGTTGTCATATATGATTACCTCAGGTGTCTTTCCTGCTTGGTGGTCTTCAGTACCACTACCCCCCCCCGTATGCCACCCTGGGTTTCTTTGCCCCAAGTGCATGATTTTGCACTGCTTAGTGTACAATCTAGTTGCCGGACTTTTGCCCACTCCTCAAGCTTTCTTTGATCTCTATTCATTTTTTGCACATGCACACACACACACACACACACTCCTTCCCCATAGTGTCTACCCTACTGCAGATCTTTGTGTCATCTACAAAAAGGCATACCTTTCCTTCTAGCCCCTCTGCAATATTGTTAATAAAAGACATTAAAAAGAGGACCAGTCCCAGTACTTTTCCTTGTTGCACCCTGCTGGTCACCCTCTCTTCCTTGGACTCGGAGTGAGCTCCGTTTACCACCATTCTCTGTCGTCTATACCCAACCAATTTTTTACCGTTTACTACCTTTGGACCCACTCCCAGGCTTCCCAGCTTGTTTATGAGTCTTCTGTGTGGAATGGTGTTGGAGGCCTCACTGAAATCTAGGCAAGCTACATCCAAGGCTCCACCCTAATCTAACAAATGTAACAAGGCACGTGTTACTTGGACACTGACTCCAATTTGTACTACAAGTCAGGTTAAAATCATAAAAATAAGTTTGAAAATGCTACCTCGTAGACTTGCACGGAGCATGTGCATCCCTGCACTAGGCATATAATGACCTTACAAAACAAGGAAGCGCAGGGATGGCACTGGCGACCAGGAAATGGAAGGGATCGAGCAGCTGCCCCCCGGGGCAAATACGATTCCTTCACTTCCTAAAGGGGCTAAGGAGAAAATTTTTCAACTACTATGGAGGAACTCCCAGTCAGGTAAGGGAGTCTCCTGGTGATTTTGCAGGCAAGGAGAAAAATCCTGGAAAGGCACTCTTTAAACAAGCAAGTAAAAATATTTGCTCATTCATATTTTAAAAGGTATCGTACTCTGTATGTATAACACATCTATTGATTGTGTATTTAAATTTTTATGTAAAAAATGCAAGCAATTTTTTAGAAACATACTCTGACAGCAGATAAAGACCACCTGGCCCACCCAGTCTGCTCATTTCCCTACTTATTGGATAAACTGCAGATCCTAGTTAACCAACAGCATATTTCCTCCTCCCCCCCACCAGAACTGCCTATGTTTATCCCATGCATTCTTGAATGCCACCACTGTTTTTGACCCCACGACCTCCTCGGGAAGGCCCTTCCATGCGTTCACCACCCTCTCCGTATAAATTTCAGAGATTGTATTGTGAAAAAATAAAATTGTTTTTAAATATTTTACTCTGCATTATTTTACAACAGACTTAAAAATAATGTGAATAAATGCATAGCACTGCTTGAAAAGTGTCAGACATGTAAATTATGTAAAAAACAGAATTTAAATAGTTCTGCTAACATTGTTGCACTAGTGGCAAAATTATTGCGATAACAAGGTTATCGCAATAATTTCATCACGGTTATCGTATCATCAAAATTTTATTATCGTAACACCCCTATTTGGGATGCTGAAGGCACGGTTCCATTACCTGGACAGGTCCAGTAGTGCCCTACTATACAGCCCCTTGAAGGCCTGCGGCCTATTCCTGGCCTGGGAACAGCAGTGGGAACGACGTAGGCAATAGGCCGGGAGGTGATGGGCAGCCCCCCCCCCCACTGGTGGAGGGATCACCGGCTCGTGCGGCTGGCATGCCACCATCAAGACACAATAGCACAAGAGCACTACGGTGCATGCAGGTAGGTGGACAAACACCCATGCACAGAACTGACACAGTGGCAGGGCACACAGCCATGTGTGGGCATGGCCATGGTCATGCACACACAGGGGTGGGGCAGTGGCAGGGCAGTGTTACACGGCCACACGCAACACCACACAGCACTGCACAGCATCACACACACCCACATTCCCACACAGTGGCACCCGCAGGCACGCGACCGGGAGCTAGCACGTGGTGTGGATCAGACGCAGGGCACTGGTGCACATGCACAACCAGTGTTGTGAAGGCATCATCACACACACGCCACATGGGCCAGCGGCTGGGCAGGTGCACACACGGGCAGCGTGTGGCGCACCACATGGCTGCCAAGACCGTGCCATGCACACACACACACACACACACACACACACACACACACACACACAAAGCCCATGTGCACACAGGGTGGTGGCTGCAGACAGCAGACAGGGTGGCGTACACATCAGGTCCGCCCAGCAGACTCAGGTTACACAACAACCACAGGGGGGGTCTGCGACTGCCCCCAAGGGTGAGACTCCGGGACCATGACCAGGTCCTCGCAGGGGTCTGCAGGCTCCCAAACAAGCCCACACCAGGTGTGCCTGGGATGCCCACAGCAGAGCCCAGCATCAATACAGTAGGGGTCGCCCAATGCCGGGGCGTGGACATTGCACTCCACAGTGTCTGTGGCAGTTGGCCATGCCCTGTGGCAGCCAGTGGGGCAAGGCCAACTGAGATCGCATTGGCAATGCGGTCCAGGGCTGCGGTCGTGTCCTCCTGCAGGCGTTGACTAGTCTCCAGAACCCGCCGGTGCCCTCTCGCGCTGCTCGGCTGCCTGGCACACCTCTGCGCGGAGTGCCCGCACCCCAGCCATGAGCAACACCTGTTGCTCCATGGAGGCTCGCAGCAATCGGATGTGCTCGGCCAAAGGTTCGGTGCCCTGGGGTGCAAGGGCGTGGTGCCGACCCACCGGTGGCATATGACCGCGCTGCACAGCCCCCCGCTCAGGTGGGTGCTGCACAGTGGTGTCCTCATGGGGTTGGGCAATGACAGGCACTCCGGCAGCGGACAGGGCGACCCGCCTCCCAACATCTTCAGCCATCTGCTGCTGCTGCCCCTCCGGCCTCTGTGCACTGGACAGCACCTCTGCGGGTGCTCTGCCACCCTGCGCCACTGTGCTTGCGCATACAGCGGTACCAGTACCAGGAGCAGTGGCGGGCAGCTGTTCCACTGCCAACAGGCCACTGGCCGCGCTGCCAGTGCTGGTGGTTGGTATGGGTGTCTCCCCTCCGACATGACCCCTGCCGTCCAGGACTATGGTCAGATTGTCATCAGTGTTGGACCCGCCCCGATCTGTGTCTCCACACAGAACACGCCATGGCTGGCATCTTGCTGGAACACAGCCAGGGCCTTGTCTGCCACCATGCCTGGGACATCTGCCTGGACAGTGGTGGCGTGCTGCAGCCCATCGGGCCCCCAGATGCCCGTGGAGGTGGACGGCTGGTCCTTTGGGGCTGGGAGGGCTCCCACAACAGCTGCAGATGCCCCTGCCACTGCATGCTGGTGAGCCGGTGCTGTAAGAGAACACAGATGCGTTAGAGCTGCTGACTCGACAGGACCCTGCTCCCCGCCTGTCCATCCGCCCGCCTGCCACACCTACCATGCAGTGATGGGCTCCCTCCAGTCTGGAAGCCACCGCCCGGCACACCTTCGACTGCACTATGCTGCATGGTGGCCACCACCAGCTCCTCATGCGCCGTGAGCTGTGTCACGGTGACCTGGCCCCCACCTGTGGCTGACCTGGCAGCCCAGATGGCCGCCACCTTTTCCTTTATCTGATGCTTGTCGATGCCCACCTTTTTCTTACACTCCTGTGCAGACTGCTGGTGGCTGCCCTGCTGGTTCACGGCCTCCGCCACCTCCTCCCAGGCCGTGGCCCTGGCCTGGGGTGTGCCAGTGGCACCACTCTGCAAAGGCTCCCTGTCAAGGTACGCCTTGAACAGGGCATCTGCCTCCGCTCTCGTAAAGTTGGGCCTGCACTTCCAGGCAGGTCCATGCTCCTCACCCTCCTCGTGCTCGGACATGATGCTGCCTATGGACATGGACATGTGGTTAGTGGCTGCAGCGGCCCACTCCAGCCATCCTGCCCACTGGGCTGGCCGTCCCCTCAGCAGGTGCAGCTTACCTCTGATGGTTGCAATACCGGTCCAAGGCCTGTGCTGTTATGCAGCGTCTTTATAGCAAATCGCATGCAAATGGACTGATGCGCAACTGTAATGACATGCAAATGGGAGGCAGTATAGCACAGTGGTCTAAGGCTCTGAACTGCAGCTCTGGTGACATCCAGCAGACCAGACCTGGGTTTGAATCCCACAGCTTCCACTTGCATACTGTGTGACCCTGAGCAAGTCACTTAACCTTCTTGTGCTCCCAGGTCGCTCCTGTAAAAAAGCTTTCAGCTTAGTGTGCTATACCTGGTTAAACAACTAAATTAAAAAAAAAAAAAATGTCCACACTGAGCCGCGGATAGGCTGATGATCTAATCTGCATACGACAGCTGAATATCGTGCTCTTGTGCACTGCGCAATGGACTTGCTCCAGCGCATGTCATTGCGCAATGCCGTGACATGCACAGTGATCCCTCGCCAACGCGCATGCACCATGGCATATGCTACCACCTATTGTGCAGCGTGCACTAGGTGTGCTATAGGGGCCACCGTACCCTATGTGCCATGGACCCTATGGTGCTGGGGCTGTATAAGGCCGATGGTGCTTAGGCGCTATTGGGCCTATGGCACTCGGGCATTATTGGGCCTATGGCACCTGGGCGCTATTGGACTGATGGGGCATGGTGCCTTCATGGTCCTATAGCGCAACATGCATCATGGGCCCAACAGCGCTCACGCACACATTGCGCATGCTGACCCCTGACCATGCCCTGCCCTATGCTCTCCAGGGTCCTCTGCCCCACGCGGCTGGTGTGGCTGCTCGTCACGCGATCCCTGGAGATGCGGAATGCCACAGGCGGGCGATCTCCCCCAGGCGCGATCCCTAGTATCGCCAGCAATGCGCAGCGCTTACTGGGCACCCATTTTGTCTTGCATCTTGCTGTTGCACCATGCCGCGTCGCACAGTGCTTTGATCGTGTAACTGGAGCCAGGTTGAGTTGGTTAACCTGGTGGCCCAGGTGGAGCCCCATGCTGCCAGCCTGTTTGGCCAGCAGCCCCTGCAAAGACCCAGGACCGAGGTGCAGCAGGACATTGCTGATGGGCTTGTCCAGGCCACTGGTGTGCAGCGCACCAGGAAGCAGTGTTGCCACCAGTATGGGGACCTGTTTCGGAGGGACCCGGAGAGGCTGAGGGTGCTGCAGGCACACGTACAGAGGGGGGGCCATGCCACGGCCAGGTAAGTGGGCTCTGACTGCATCTGTGCATGTCCACTGTTCCATGGGGCTGGCAGGGCTGTATACCATGTCGGGGGGGTCCTGTCATTGTATGCCCTGTGGCTTGGTATTGCCAGTCACTGCCCTACAGCCTTGCCAGGCTGGGATGCACTCCGTGCTTGGGGGGGGTGAGGGCAGTGGGCTTATGTGGTGGCTGTGTTCTAAAGTGTGCCTGTCTGTGTTCCCATCCTAGGACCTGAAGACCGTAGGAGAGCCAGGGCGGCAGGGGAACCTGGCAGTCCACAGCAGGCTGCTGCGGGCCCATCGGCTGCAGGTGGAGACCAAGCGGGCATGCAGTGCTGGGACCAGAGCACACAGCGCCACAGCGAGCAGGTAGGCACTATGCATTCCCACGTTGTTGTGCAGGGTGGGTGGCGGGGGTTGGGGTACGGCCTTAATCTCCTGTGCCTTGTGCCGTGGCAGCTGTGTTCGGCACATGGTGCAGTGTGCATAGCACTGCGGGGCCGCCATTGAACATGGGTGGCAGCTGTTGGTGGGCTGGGTGTGCGTCCAGCTACCACTTGTGCTGCTGCGGTTCCACTGCAGCACCATGCCACATTGCCTGCCACTGTACTGTCGGGTGGCCCTTGGGCAGCAGTCTCCAGTGCTGTGCACTGACGTGGCTTGCCGGGTTCACAGCAGGCATAGGCGCATCCACTGTGGGTGGCCGGGGTGCCACTCCAGGGGCGTGTGTGCCCACTGTCTGCTGCGCACGGGGGGGGGGCTAGGGTTCTTTGGACATGCACTGATCACCTGTCCCTTCCTCTCCCATAGGTGTCCGGAGGGGTTCCAGACTCCCATTGTACTGCCGTCTGCTGCAGCAGATTATACCGATAACCTCACATATGATGGAGATCGCGGACCAGACTAGGCGGATCCCGCTACGGGACTGGCACAGGGGGAGACGCCGGCAGGACGTGGCCGGCCATGATGTTCCCCAGCCCCCTTCCCACCTCTATCCTCCCTTCCCCTACCTTCCCCCATCCAACTGTACAGGCCCTGTCCCCTGAACCCTTCCCACCTACACCTGCCCTCCCCTTTGTTTATTGTTCTTTGTACAGCTGTTTCTCTATTGTTATATTACATTTGTTATCTGTTTACCCTTCTGTGTCCATGTCTGCTTTGCAGCTGGTGAGTGAGTCCATGCTGCAGTGGTGTGGGTGGCCGTGTGGTGTGCCTGTGTCATTGGGTGGTGCGTGCATGGTGGTGGCATGCCCCTCGGTCAGTGGATGTGCCTTGGAGCGCCATGGGCTGGCAGTTCAGGCTGTGTGGCATGTGTGTGGTGGGTGCTGTATGTCAGGGTCTGGTTTGCTGTTGTCCTGGCGGCCGCGTGCGCTCCAGTGTGTGGTGGACTAGGGTGCCCGCCCCTGGATGTCAGTGCCACCTGTGCCCTGCATCCTCCACCGGGGGGGGGGACGGTTGTATGCCTGCACTCCTTGTCCAGTGGTCACCTGTCTGCTGGCTGTATGTCCCTGCCAGTGTTCCTAGCCTGGTGCCCCCACCTTCCTGCACTGTCCCCCCCTTCCCCCTTGCCTGGCACCCTGCTGTGCCTGTGTCTGTTCCTGCTGTGCCTTGGCGCATCTTCCTCTGCCCCTTGCGCATTTCTGGTTGCTCCTTTGCGCAACCGTCACTGCGCCATACCTCGGCGGCTGCGATATTCAGCCGTGTTGCGCTGGCGTATGTTGCCGTTCGCAACCGTTGAATATCGCAGTTACTGCACCATTGCGCAGTTGACTTGCACTGCACTGGGGTTGTGCATGCCTTTGATGCATTTCTGAATATCCCGCTCATTGTGCACAAAAACAGAGCCAGACAAACTGTCGAGAGTGAAAAAAAAATAATCGGCATTTATTGATGCCCAAATGAAAAGAACCATCCTAATGTCACCCCGGTGCTTCACACCTACCAATGTTTTTTTCTCCTGGGGCCCATTTTTAAACATACTCTTGCTGCAATGGCTGTTGGTGTATTCAGGGTGGAGTCCCTCCCAGCCCCCACCCATGACGTTGCATATATGCTCTGGCTCGCAGAGCATCTGTAGAGGAAATCTGCCATGACGTTAGCCCTCACAGCCTGCTGCATAAATTAATAACTGGATGCATACAGTACATCGAGCCAGGAGTTACTAGAATCCAGCAAACTTGCAGCTCTACCACCCCCCAACTCAAACATGCAACATGCAATGTCCTATTCACTACCCCCTGCACAAGCAATATCATACTCTCCCCCCATACACATGCAATGTAACACATATGTGCTGTCACCTTCAGACCATCCCACACATTACCTCTCACACTACACCCCTGCACACATGCTCTGGCCCCACAAACCCCACAGACACATGCTCTATCAACCACAGACCACCCAGACACATGCATTTGCACTCCTAAACTACCCTCAAATGTGTGTTGTACATTTTACTGGGTATGGGTGAAATCTGGACCACCAGACAAGACCCACAACAGTACAACCCAGACCGGGCACAATATGTGCAGTCCAGCTGTTCCAACCAGACAAATCAGTCTGGTTTCTACTGTTTACTCTACCTGTTCCGGCTGGCCCCAATTTCAGGTAGGATGATGGGTATGGATGAAACCTAAGACTGACAGACTCAGACTGGAAAAATGCACGGTAAAAGGTCCAGTCCAAGTCCAACTTTCACCCATAAGCGCACCTTAAATGAAATTCAGACCAGCCAGAGTGGCCAGACAAAAAAGATAAAAACCAGACCAAATGTTCTGGCTGGAGCAACCGGACCATGCAAGTGGTACCCTGTCTGGTTGGTCCAGTCAGACCAGCCAGTCCAGTTTTTACCATTTTGGATCTGGTCCAGTCCAGATTTATATTTTTTACTTTCTTTTTACACTCCCTTTTCATCTCCACAGCCAGCCTTTCCATCTGAGTCTCCCTAAGGTGTCCTATGACTCTGCTTATTCCCAGATGCTGGCAGCCCACGCCACCATATTGCTTAGGTTTACCCCCCGGGTGAGGAAGGAGGGAGCCCCCATCTCTCTCCCAACTCTAGCAGTATCGGGTCAGTGTCAACGGGTCCTGGATACGGTCTGTGCTAAGGCGCCAAGGGCTCATCATCTGGCTTGGCTATAGGGCCATATTTTCTGCTTTTCTGCAAGTCTTCCCAGACATCAGCCTGCAAGGAGCTCAAGGAAGCGTGGGCAAATGGAGGCATGTCCAAACTGCTCCAAAGCCTGGCCGACATCTCCCCTTAGCTACGGCAACTCCAAGCTGCACTTCCACCCTTGATCACACAAGTGGCAGTATAGCAACAGGGTGGACAACCCTCCCTCCCCGCTCAAGAAGGACAGCATCCCCAGGGATGCTCGATCATCCCCTCCCTCCTGCCGGCCCTGATGACCCGAGTCTATTTCTGAATCCGGGTCGCTGGTGTTGTGAGCAGTAGAGCTGCCACTGCACTGACAGGACGGCTAGTTCGGTCCAGATTTAAACAAGTCCCCAGACTCCTCAATCACACATTCACACTCACCGACAGACACCCAAACAGATTCTGTCACCCACATACCTTCCGATACATTCAGTGTTACCCACAGATTCCCCACATCCATTTGTCAAACCAAAATGTTCTCTCTCAACTTATTTCTGCATCATCTGCAAAAACAAACATTAAAAACCTGACAAGAAAAATCCAGTGATCTGATTGGTCAATAGCTGTCCACACCTGTGTGGCAACCACACAGGTCTGGAACGTGCTGGTTCCATGTGATCTGGGCGAAGATTTAATAGCGAGTGATAAAATGGCAAGTGCTAATTACCGAAAACATAATCAGAGATCAGCACTATGCCAACAAGGAACAACAGCAAGAACTCGATACCTTCTACGGAAGCACAATGTATACCTACTTTTGATGCAGGAGGTTGAGCCTCTTACATATATATATATATATATATATATATATATATATATATATATATATATATATATATATATAATCAACGGGGTGGACACTGGGAAAGTGGGAACATAGAAGGGGCTACCCATGGGGCAACCGCATGCCATTGGTGACAGCTGTGTGATGGACAACCCATGGGTGGGGGTGGGACATAGTTAGGGAGGGTACTGGAGACCAGAAACACAGCACAGTAAAATGCAACACCCAGGATGTAAAAAAAAAAAAATTACCTACTTACAGCCCTGAACCGAGGTCCACGAGATCTATTGGCAGTGACCTAACCACCACACTAGGTGGCTAGCTCGGCAAAACCTCGACAAATTCAGCCATTTACCCTGCCTCCTTAGTAACTCCACCCCTGATATTCAGTAACACTTGCTATTCTTTCCCTCACTATTCCTTCCCCCTCGCTATTCTGTAACGGTCGCTATTGTTCCTGGCGAGCAAACTGAGTCGCTTAATTTGCTTCACCCATATCACTGGATACCGAAAGGGCCTTGCAAATCTTGAAACTTGTTTTCTAGGCTGACCTAATGGCATAGAAATATCACTACACTGCTTTGGAATGCTCAGTAACTGACAGTAGGGGGAATAAAAAAAAGCTTCGACTATCCATATAAGTGACTTACCTGCCAGTCAATTTGATAAAATGTTAACATGGGAGTTTAAATAGGGGATGTAGTTTAGCCTCCAAAAATGCAGCCTGACGCATTTTGGAAAAACAATAATAACGACTCTTACACACTATGTAATAATGTAGGTAGTGAAAATGGAAGGAATTTGGGTATCTTGGGTACTGATGGGATGTTGGTTGTACTAGGTTCACCTCACAGCCAGGGGCATAGTAAGGCTTAAGGTATATTTGAATGCCTTGGGCCCCTGGCTGTGGGGTAGCCTTAGTACAAACAATGCCCTCGGAGTGCCTTATTGCTTATATAATCTAGGCTCACCATGTTAAAGTAACTCACACGCACGCACACAAACACAGTTTTTTAAAATAATTTAAATAAACTGATAATTTACTGAATGTATTATTACACATAAAAAGTACTTCCCAAGTGTAGGAGGGGTGGTCAAAACAATAAAGCATTTAGCCACGAGATGTGCTATCTGTTTTGTTATCATTTGCAGTACAGAAACATCCCCCCCAACCCTCCATCCTGTATGACAACCCTCTCTTCACTCTAGCAAATATTGCTGTTTCAACCCTACTGATGTGAAGATTATTACCGGCCACATGGTGAGAGTGCCCAGTACTTTCTTGACATCAACTCCTGCAGATGGAAGCAAACTGCCGGCTCAGTTTTCTACTTCTACACCACACAGTGCATGGCTTCTGTTTCAGAAGACAGTTTTTTAATGCACCTTCCTCCACATGTGTTGAAAAGCTGCTTGCATTCCACAATAGAGTGGCCGTGAACCGAAAAGACCAAGTGTAGAATGAGTCTGGTAACAAGTGGAAAGGCAGGAAGGGGAGGGGAAAAGAGAGCTGTCCTATGTGGCAGTAATATACAGGAGCGGTCCTCATCGCCAATTTTTCCACTGATTATAGTGATGGATGCACAGGGTGATTGATGGAGGAATGTCACAGAAAGGCAATTTTATATATTCACTGTGTGGCACAGCAGGAGGAGCGAAGGGTGGGAGGTGGGGACAAGGAAGTGTTACCCAAGTGTGTGAAAAAAAAAATACATATGTTTATGGTGAGCAGAATAAACATCATGAATTGGGATAGAAGTAAATAAAATGCCTTTACAATAATAATATGTTAACTTTTGTAAACACACTATTTTTTACTACTGTGGTACAAAACATGTATGCCATTCCTAGCACGGAAACTGTCACTTTGATATGTGGTGGCACTGCATCCTGCTTGGCAGGAACTTGTTTTTAGCCATTGGCAGTGCTGTCTTAAGGAAATGGCTAGAAAAAAGTCTCGGCCAATTAGGGTACTGGGATTTCCTTGCCCATTTTATATTACAAGACAAATAATGCACGATGGCAATTGCTAAAGCACATCAGATGCTTTGGTCCATTAAAAAACATATAATGTATGGGAGAGCCTTATTATGAATGGAAACCAATCGTAATCTCATCGCTATGGCGTAAGTGACAATCCTCTCTTAAGTGCATCATAGCCTTTGTGTCCTCGCGTCTGAACTACTGCAATTCCCTTTATCTAGGGCTTCCTGGGGTTGAAATCCGCTGCCTGCAGCTGGTGCGAGCTTATGGCGGCCTGGCTTCTAACTGGTACCTCCCGGTCCAGCCATATTTCGCCAGTGCCGCGCAGACTGGACTGGCTGCCAGTGTAGTGGCGGATCACCTTTAAAGTTGGTCTTCTGACTTTCAAAGCCCTACATGGACTTGTCCCAGACTACCTGAAAGAGCTCTTGGTCCCTTATTGCCCTGGGCGATCGCTCCGCTCAGCTAGCAAGGGGTTGCTAGTGATCCCGAGGGTGTGTCTGAAATCTTCTGGGGCCCGTACATTTATGTATGCAGCCCCTACCCTGTGGAATTCTCTACCCTGTCAGTTACGGAAGTGCGCGACTGTGGAGGGATTTAAAAAGGCACTGAAAACATATCTATGGACTCAAGCATTCAAGTCTGATTTTATTTATTTGTGTCAGCTGTTTTTAAATTTAAGATTTGAAATGTTTGGCTTGTTTTTCAATTTTTGTACAGCACCTTGGTTTTTGAAAGGCGCCACAGAAATAAAATGTATTATTATTATTAGTAGTATTATTATAGCGATGAGTTTATAAGATGGAATGCCACCTTCAAGCATGATTCCTTTTCAGAACAGGGATTGCTAGCAAACTGTAAGCGTTTCAGTTTTTCATTCCACTGTTTAAGTTACTGCTTGCAGTAGCTAGCAATTGCGATGTCAGCTGCTCCAGACCCATAACCAGAAATGTCTGACAGCAAACAGTTTAATTATTTTTGTGCCCAAATCAGGTTATCTAGTTTTTTCTCCCGGCTTAGTCACTAGGCCCCTTCTCAAAGGATGTCGTGCTGACGTCTCCCAGGAGAGCTTGCGACCTGACCCCATGTGATATGTAGCAACCAACCGGATTTCTTCAATTGACAGGCATACAGAATGACAGTTCAGTTTCAATTAGTTTGCCGACATAACAGTTTTCCTTACTCTTTTGAGCACTGCAGCTTAGTAAGTAAAAGCTGTGATGGCACTGTCACAATTAAATATTGTAAAACTCAGATTGTTTGGCTTGATCGTTTTCACAAGTTAAAAAAAAATGTTGCCAGTTGTTTGTTAGCGTGCTGCTGGTTGGGGAAGCGGGGGTGGGGAGGAGGGAATCCGGGCTGCTGTTTAATCAATTGTAAAAATCCCATATACTATAAAAGATAATGTATGGGGTTTTGGTCAGAAATGATGCTGCAATCACTACTCGAGGTTACCATGACAATCATGTAAACCTCTCGAGCTACGCGCTCAAGGTGTACAGTTGTCATGGTAACCTCTCGTCGCAATTACAGCGTTGTTACTGACCAAACCCCATACATTATCCTCTATATTAAAAGTCATAGGGCTGAAGTTATCCTTCCCTTATATGGGACATATGTAAGACTACACCTGGACTATGCCAGTCAGCTATGGTGCCCAGGCTTATCAAAAAGAAGAGGTAATAGTGGAGTGCAGAGCAACAACAATTATTACTAATCTAGAACATAGAACATGAACTATGTGATGAAAGGTTAAGTTTAAAACTGATGTCAATAAGAACCAAGCATCCTCGAGGTGACATTTTTATTAATGCATGAGCTCACTGAAGACCCACACCTTCTTTGTGAACTGAATATGGATTTCAAAAAGACAAATATTACTTATTTGCTTTTTCTTTTTTTTTTTCATTTTAAATGGCCATGGAAGAAGCAGTTGGGGAGACACTTGGAGACTCCTTTGCCTTTTTTTTTTTTTTTAAAGCAGCTGTAGAGGAGGGGTGTGATGTGACAGATACCTACTCATTTTTATTTTGTATTTATACATTCTCTGCAATTGCGGAGATGGTAGACAGCTCAGCCCTCCCCTAGGAGGGCTGCGTCCTCTGAGCCCGACCGTCCCCCACTTCAGACATACCCGTGGTTCCCCATGGATCCCCGTGAGAGCCAGGTTGAGGAGTGTGGAGCTTTCCCCCGACATAATCCAGGTTGGGCGGCTTTTTGCAGGGTGCATCGGCCATCATGGAGCCTGCCAGCTCTTATTTTCCACCTGCTTTACTCCCCGGGCCTATGAACGTGCAATAGGAGGAATGGCTGGGCTCCGGATACACGGAGGCAGCCTACGCCCTGGTGTGGGGTCCCTCCCCATTCTGGGGGTGGGCATGTGCTGACACACAGCGGGGGAAAAGACCTGTTGGCTGTCACCTTTTCTTACCCATGATTATGTTGTGGAATTTAATCTTGGGTAAGGAAATGGCTCAGTCAATCAGGTTGCTGTATTTTTGGCAACCAGTTCATAATAACCCAATATCCGCATGGCACAACCTGTTGTTATTGCTTACATACCACAATAAAACACCACAACTTCAAGCAAAAACTGTTGCCTTTTGACAGCTCCTTTTTTACTGCAGGGATGCCTCATGGCTGTTAGCCAAGTAAGCAATAACCCACAACAGGGCGTGCTGTTAGTGAGGATTAATGCACACCTGAGTGCGGCGGCCTCATGCCCTCACAGCACCCAAGTGTGTGTTAAGTAAGCAATAAGACATGATGGGATGTGTGTTAGATAGTTGTAATGCACAACTAGGGGGCATAGTGAGGCACAATGGCGCAGGCTGAGTGCATCCATTCCCCTAGCTGTGCATTAGAACTGTCTACGCACACCCCCGAGTGGCTTATTGCGCTTATGAAATGGGCATGTAAATTTTGGATGCATGTCTAAATTAATTTTATTAGGACCGAGTAACAAAAAAGTGATTTTTTTTTGTCTTTATTTTAAATAAAAAAGTTCCTCCACCTGGATGTGTGTTTTAAGACCTAAGGACTTTTGTCCTACTGTGGCCCCCATAGTTGTTCTTTTTGTGTGTGTGTGTCATGGCTCCCCTCACACAGATACACACACACACACACACACACACACATATAGAAACACAGACTTTGATGGCAGACAAGGACCACTTGGCCCACCCAGTCTGCCCATTTCAGCTACCTACTGGATAAGCTGCAGATTCTAGTTAACCAACAGCCTGCTTCCTGCACCCCCACTACAGTTGCCTTGTGTCTGTCCCATGCATGTTTGAATTCCTCCACTGTTTTAGCCCCAACAACCTACCCAGGAATGCAGTTCCACGCATCCACCACTCTCTCTGTGAAAAAAGATTTCCTCACATTATCCCTGAGCTGTCCCCCCTCTATCTTTAAATTGTGTCCCCTTGTTCTTACACATCTCTTTTTCTGAAAGATGCTACCCTCCTGGACTTTGTTGATTCCCTTGAGGTACTTGAGCATTTCTATCATGTCCCCCCAGTCCCTCCTTTCATCAAGGGTATACATATTAAGCTCTCTCAGTCTCTCTTCATATGATTTCTGATGCATACCCTGCACCATTTTAGTTGCCCTCCTCTGGACGGCTTCCATCCTGTCTCATGTCCTTGCGAGATGAGGTCTCCAAACTGCACACAGTACTCCAGATGGGGTCTCACCAACTGTCTGTACAGAGGATAACCACCTTTTTCTACTTGTGATGCCCCTTCCTGTGCATCCCAGTATCCCCTGGCTCTCCTCACTGACTTCTCACATTGCTTACCCACCTTTAGATCATCCATATGACTACCCCCAAGTCCCGCTCCATTTTTGTTGTTGTTAGTACCTCTCCTGCCGTGTACTCTTCTCCTGGGTTTTGTTTCCCAGGTGCATTACTTTGCACTTCTTTGCATTGAATCTAAGTTGCCATATGTCTGACCATTCCTCCAACCTTGCCAAGTCCCTTCTCATCCTTTCTACCCCCCCTTGTGTATCAACTTTGTTACAGATCTTTGTATCATCTACAAATAGGCATACCTTTCTCTCCAGACCCTCTGCAATGTCACCTATAAAGATGTTAAAGAGGACTGGACCCAGTACTGAGCCCTGAGGTACTCCACTAGTGACCCCCCTTTCTTCGGAATGTGTGCCACTCACTATTACCTTCTGTGTACTGTTTTGCAGCCAGTTTGCAACCCAGGCTACCACCCTGAGACCCACTCCCACACTGGCTAACTTGATTATTAATCTTTTGTGCGGGACTTGGACTGTGTCAAATGCCTTGCTAAAGTCTAGGTAGGCCATATCCACAGCCCCTCCCTGGTCTATTACTTTGGTCACCCAGTCAAAGAAATCAATTAGATTCGTCTGACATGACCTTCCTGCTGTAAATCCATGCTGCTTTGGGTCCTTGCACTTGGCGTCTAGGTACTCAACAATTCTTTCTTTCAGAAGTGAGTCCATCATTTTCCCTACCACTGAGATTAAACTTGCAGGTCTGTAGTTTCCTGCTTCTGCCTTGCTCCCACTTTTGTGAAGGGGAATCACATCTGCCCTCCTCCAGTCCTCAGGTACCACCCCATCCTCCCATGATTTGTTAAAAAGTGCGGTCAGTGGTGTCACTAGGACCTCCCTTAGTTCTTTTAGGATTCTGGGGTGAATCCCATCAGGCCCCACTGCTTTGTCCACCTTGAGTTTTAGGAGTTCTTTCAGGACTCTTTCTTCTGTAAATGGACTGGTGTCAACCCCCCTACCCAGAGTGCTTCCATTGTCTGGTTTAGGTAACTCCTCCTCATCTTCTTATGTGAATACTGAGCAAAAGTATTCATTCAGTATCTCTGCCTTTTCACTGTCTCCCTCTGCCCACCTCCCCTCTCCCTTATTAATCTTCACTATTCCTCCCTTAACCTTTCTATGTTCCCTAACGTACCTATAAAAGGTTTTATCCCCCTTCTTAACTGACTTGGCTATTTTTTCCTCAGTTTCGGCTTTTGCTATTCTGACTGCCTTCCCCACTTCTTTCTGCTTTAATTGATACAGTTCTCTGTCGTGCTCCTTCTGTGATGCCTTATACTTTCTGAATGCAGCCTTTTTCTCCTTAACCTTCCCTGCCACCTCTTTTGAGAACCATAGTGGTTTTTTACTCCGCTTTGTTTTCTTTATCTGTTTCACACAAAGGCTTGTTGCCTCTATGATGGCAGTTTTGATTTTTCTCCATTGTTCTTCCACCCCTCCTTTTTGCCACTTGTTAGTGTATTCCTCAGGTATTCACCCATTTTGCCAAAGTCAGCCCTTCTAAAGTCCAGTATGCTTGTTTTTGTATGGCTTGTCTTCATGGTTGTGCTTATTGTGAAGCACACTGTGCAGTGGTCACTTGTTCCCAGATGTCTACTGACTTCTAAATTTGTGATCCTCTCTCCATTTGAGAGCACCAGGTCTAGTATTGCTTCCTCCCGAGTGGGTTCCAACACTAGCTGTCTAAGGCCTGCCTGCAGGGCATCAGAATGACCCTGCTCTTGGATGTGGCTGCAGTACATGTCATCCAGTTAACATCTGGCATATTTAGGTCCCCCATTAACAGTATCTCCCCTTTTTCAGCCATTTTGAGAATGTCCTCTAACATTTTCTTGTCCATTTCCTTCCCTTGAGATGGGGGTCTGTATACAACCCCTGTGCGGATTGTGATGCCATTCCCTGTCTCCAAGGTGACCAAGAGTGCCTCTTGTCCTCCCACTTTACTTTTTAGTTCTGTAGCTTTGATCCCTTCCCTTATGTATAGAGCTACTCCACCTCCTCTTTTCCTCTCCCCGTCCCTTCTGTAGACTGTGAACCCCGGTATATTGACATCCCAGTCATGGTTCCCCGTGTACCATGTTTCTGTGACTGCCACAATATCCAAGTGTTCATCTTCCATCAAGGCTACTAGCTCAGGAAGCTTGATTCCAAGACTACATGCATTTGTACTCATTGGCCTCCATTTAATGTTGGCTTTATCCTTTTTTCCCCCATGCCTGCTCTTTTTGCCCTTGTCTATTTTTCCATTTACCCCGTTCTTCCCTCTGTTGAGCACTGTACCTCATTACCTTACTACCCGGCACGCTTCCATTATTTGTTCTGCATTATCTAGTGAAGAAATAGGGGCTTTTGTTTTAGTAGCTCGTGTTGTTTTGGGACCAAGAGGAATGGCAGCATACACAGCAGCGTGGCAGCAACTGACATTATTTAACAGAGCGGCACTGTGGGGGAGCAACTGTCTCAAAGTGTGCATGCTGTTGTGAGAATGGAGCAGAGAAAGATTTTTTTTTTGTAGTTGAAGTAATAAAGGCTTTTTTTTCGATTGCGGGACCTTGAGGAAAGCGAGCGGAGCAGCGTGGCAATAAGTCTGTTGGACTGAACGGAGTGGGGAAGTCTGGAAGGAATTGTGCTGCTGTGAGAATGTAAAGAAGGGCGGTATTTGTTTTTAATAATTTCATTTTTTAAACTGATTCTGAGGTGTGTATGGGGGGGAGGTTATAGTCTGTGTGGTGCCAGTAGTTTCTGTTAGCCAAGTGACAGAGGTAGTGAGCGGGCGGGCAAGCAAAGGAACAGGCAGGCAACAGAAACTATTGGCATAAGGATTTAAAAACTGTGTACTGCGTCTTGTTTGCCAGGACTAGCTGTAGCCATGCATTAGACACTTCTAGTACATGGCTATCAACCAAAAACATAACAGCACACCCTGGATGGGGTTATTGCACTTATAACATGGGGTAACCCCCACGTGAAAAAACAACAGAAAGTCATGTAAAATTAATACAAAGTGAGGATTTGAGGATACAGTATATCCTTCCCCCACACAAAGTAGTCCCACTGTTCTAATCCCCCAGATGTACAAAGAACACACAGGCACACAACAGAAGGTGTGATCTGCTCCACTTGCTCCACATGTCACAGGACTGCAACTGCCAGGGGGTGTCCGCTGCTCAACAAGGCAAACCAGCCATTGACCTTTCTCACCCCAGCTCACCATGCACATGGAACCGTTGCCTGTTTTCCACACCCCCCAGTGGAAATGTCCAGGTGTCAAGCCATCTTACTTGTACGCACAGCTGCCTCTGTCTCTCGCTCCATCTTACTATGTAGGGTACCAAAAAGCCATGAGAGAGAAAGACACACACACACACACACACACATGGTACTGTACACAGTCAGCAGCGGAACGGTAGAAGACACATACTCCCAACTGTGATTTACAGCTATCAAAGGAGCTTGGAGTATGGATGGGGGGAACCAGCAAGGAGCTTCCCCTTCCTTTCTCTCTCTCTCTCTCTCTCCCATGTCTGTCACTGTGTCTCCACTGTTACTGAGGTCCCACTACACTATGGGGACTGTGGCACTTGCCGTCACTTGCTAGCACTCAGGGAATGTTCACACACACAGGCCTGCACACTTGCTGGACAAAACAACAGTCGGATACTGCATGAAGACTTATACAAGCAGTGCCCCTTCAGTTTGTCTCAGGAATGCCATTCTGCAGCTCAACATTGGATGGTGGCAGCATCACATTTGGAGGGTGCGCATAAGCAGTCTACACTGAATGTCACAGGGCTACCACAGTAGTGAATGTCACTTGCCACAAATCACACTTCAATTGACATAGTTGGCCACATCACGGTGTTGCTTCAGAGTGAGGCAGGGAACATACATACACATGAACAGAATACTGTAACACTTAACAATCAAGATTTGTGCTGCGGATCTCACATGCTGAAGCCACACAGAACACCCACACAGTGGCAGGTGCTCAAGAGGGCAAACAATGATGCAAGACTTATCTGCACAGCGTGCCCCCAGAACTAACACATGCCTCTGAGTAACTAGCACTCCCCTTCCCGATTCACGTGGGGGCTTCACTGTTGACCCTCCTCAGAGATCCACGGGCGGTGGGTGGGAAGCCATACAATGGCGTGACAATCATGACAACATGTTGTGTTTAGTATTAATGCATGAGAATATAATACAGTACTGTTACCTCTACAGATATGCTGCAGCTGAGAGGGCAACCAATGCTGTGCCAAATCTGTGCAATGCCTGAAAGCAAGCTATCCCCTGACTTGCTCTCGCTAAGCTGCCTAGTATAAATGGCTGCTTTGCATGTTCATTCCATCAGGCAGAAAACGAGAGCTGTTCTGCCCAGTGATTCTCAATCTTGGGGACCCATTCACCCTAACTGTGCGATAAGGTGCATTAATGCACTGTCACCTGATGGCACTCTACCAATCATCTAGTTCCCTGTCCCAAAGGAAGGACAGCTGTCTACGGATGCTTGATTCTTCCTCACCCCTGCTGGCCCCCAAGCAACTCGAGTCTGTTCCTGAACCCAGGTTGCTGGCATAGCGCAATGTGTGGCATCCAGCGCCTCAACCCTCAACACCACCAGGTCAGCCCTCATTTTTTTAAATAGCACTGCTACCGACTTGTAACTGCAGCCGTGCTGTCCGGCTGCAGAAATCTGCAGCTGGATGGATGGATGGGGGCAGTAAAAAGGCCTGTTGGCTGGCACTTTTTCTTATCAGTGATTATGTTGTGGAATTTAATCATGGGTAAGGAAAGGGCTCCGCTAATCAGGTTGTTGTATTTTTGGCAATCAGTTCATAATTTCCCCAATAACCACATGGCATGCCTTGTTATTATTGCTTACATACCACAATAAAACACCACAACTTCAAGCAAAAACTGTTGCCTTTTGCCAACTCTTGTTTTAATTCAGAGATGCCCCATGGCTGTTAGCCAATCAAGTTTTAGTGTTTGTTTTAGCCATATTGTTACAGTAACAAATCCCATGGCCTACTCTGTTGTGAACAATCATTTCTGTCAGTCTTTAAAGAGGCCTTCCCCAGTCACTTTGACTTTCATGCATTAATTACCCCTTCTTGCATTGATTCTAGAATTGTATTTCATTACTGTCTGCTGCAGTTAGTTTTTGCATTCTGAGCTGCTAAAAACTGCAGGGTGTACCAGAGCTTCTATAGCAAGCCTGGTGTTGCTGTGGGTCCAGGATTGTACTGCTGACATCACTGTAAGGCAGAGTCAATTTCAAAAAAAAAAAAAAAAACAACATACTGGCAAGGCATTTAGATTTTGGCATTATGCATTGCTAACAGGGTGTCTTCAGGAAGGGGAAATACAGTATGTACGCCGAGTACTGGTAGATTTCCCTTGCAACACTGTTGCAATTGCATGGTACTGCACAGTGCGAGTCACTCCTCAATCCTACAGTGATGTCAGAAGGAACTAGCAGCCCAGCAGCTGAACAGCAAAAGCATGTGTAGCAGGGCTCAAAAACAAATCCAAATTATGGAAGGCAGAGTAAACCTTGGCCAGAAATAACAAATACATACACCTTTTCAGGTCTAGTACTACATACAATGACTACAAGCTGTAACTTTTTGGACCATCAGGGAAGATCCTCTTCCTGCTTTAAGGGACAGGACAAAACAGGAAAGGGACCTAGGCATCACCGTATCAAGGAACCTGCAGGCGGAAAGGCACTGCGAGAGACAGCAGTGGTTAGGGGCAGCAGAATGCTGCGCTGCATCGGAAGGGGGGTTACCAGTGGAAAAAGGGAGGTCACAGTACCCTTGTACACCCATCTAGTTAGACCGCATTTGGAGTATGGAGTCCAGTTCTGGAGGCCATACCTCAAAAAGGACGTGGGGATGCTGCAGCAAGTTCAGAGGATGGCAACAAAGATGGTAAAGGGGCTCAGCCACCTGTCCTATGAGGAAAGATTGACAGATTTGAACATGTACTCCCTTGAACAGAGGCGGGAAAGGGGTGACATGATTGAGACCTTCATGTACCCTAAGGGTGCCAGTGGAAAGCATCTTCCGGCTGAAGGGGAATCAGAGGACGAGGGGGCACGGGTTACAGGTTGAGGGGGGACAGTTCAAGGGTAACATTAGGAAGTACAATTTCACATAAGAGTGGTGGATAAGTGGAATAGGCTCCGGAGGAGTTGGTTGGAGAAGTAACAATGGAAGGCTTCAAAAAGGCAATGGACACCCACAGGGGGGGGTGTTGGTGGGGGGCATGTCCTAGCAGATCGCTAGACAAATGGGCAGACTAGGTGGGCCTGTTGGTCCTTTTCTGCTGTCACACTTCTAAGTTCACCTCAGAAAAAAAAAATTAGAAAACAGCTCAATTTATTTCCATCTGGTTGCCTACCTGAGGATGAAATAAAGCCATTTAGGACAGACTACAGTAGGTGGGCCAAGAGGTCCTTTTCTGCCAACAGCTTCTATGTTTCTAAGTTTCTTTTACTGTACCTGCTGGAGTGGCACTGTTACCCTTTTCTGAGCAGGACCTTACTCCCTACTAAACTCTGGGCTGGGAATAAACAATTTACAAATTAAAGAGATTCTTTGTTACAGTATTTCTGTATCTCTTTTGTTTTTGATGGTTAACTGAGCACAGAGTCAGACACGCGTTTTCCTGTTAATAAGCTGTTCTCAAGTGCAATTGTAGACCATAAATGGGAGGAAACCACAGAGCTCTGTCTAGTTGTAGTGACGTTTTGAATGGAACTCTCCGTCTCCAGTCCCTGCCTGGGAGTTTAGCTACTGTTGCTGCTGTGTGACCGCACAGCTCCCCCTACAGTAGCAGCGCGGTAGTTGCTCCCATATTCGCAGTGCTGTTCGTATCTCACACATTGCATTTTTGAAACAAAAACTAACAGTAGGAAACAAAAAACAACACAGACAACAGTAGTAAGAGCGCGATCTGCCTTCAAATGACGACCAGTGGAAAATGTACCAACCAACCTGCCAGTTACATCGATCTGTGTTTGACCCAATATGAACCGTTACTTGCGTTTTCCATATTGTTTTACATTACAATCAAATACACTACATGGCATCAAATTCAACCAAAAAATTCCAGCGCCTACTTTTGCCTTGCCTTTGTTAAGAAAGTTTGGTACAGTAGTTTTATTTCTACAGTAATAAAATGAAAGAAAAACAATCTTCTGGATCACAAAAATGAGGAAGAGCATGCTATGGTAAGTGACGCGCCCTATACCAGGCAGGCAACTGAACCGCAACACTCCACCACCACCAAAAAAGTTTAATGTATAGGGAAACGAGAGTGAGGGACCCTGCTTCAGTTTCTCAAACCTGAGGCTTAGAATCTCCCTTCAACCTTAACTAAATCCATCAACCCCATCAGCTCAAGCCCACTACCTGCAAGTCACAAGCAACAAAAACTAAGCTACATGGCTAACGCAGAGGCTGCTCTCCAAGTAGCCCGCTTTGTAAGCATGACTGGGTGATTTCCACTCGCTTGGACTGGTTTACTTGCTATGTTTAACATGGGAGCATGATGTTATGCCTGAGGTGAGAAAAGCCCTTGCAAGTGTACACACGAACCTGTACAACAGTACATGTCAAAGTAACTTTGGGCAATTAATGTTACTGTTATGCTAAGCTACTAGTCCCACCGGAAAGGCTCTACCATAACAAAGATAACATGCAAAATTACAAACTGTGTTGGACATCGTTTCACTTTTCTGGTGAAGCCAAGACCTTAGTGGGTGCATTTTCTCTACACACTTTATTAGCGATCGGTATAAAACTGCAAAAGCCGGGTTATACAAAAAAAATACATTCAGTCTACATAATAGGCATTTCCTGAAAGAAAATGTCAATGACCCCCTTAAACCAACCGACTAAAATGCCAGTTCCCTTGTGCTTCCCCAAAATGCTGACATTTGTTCAAGCGCCTATTACCCAAAGAGTTGCGTTTCCAGGTGCACCTCGATTCTTGCAATTTCTTTTGTCTTATAAAAAATTAGGAGGATACTACTTATCGTGCAGATAGTCCACCATTTCCTTGCGTTCCGCATCTCTTTTGCCAAATAAATATTTTCTCTTTCTTAATATACTGAAAAAGATAAAGATAGCCGGTTTGCACGGCTCGTCCCACTGGCTTGTTTCAAGGACTCATTCCGTATCCTCCAGTCATTCTATTCAATTTTCACACTGACTTTCGAGGGTGGGAGTATCATACGAAACCAAAACACCCATGATTGACACCCCAAGTTCCAATCACTGATTAGAGAGCTGAGGTACGGGCAAATCGGCAGAGCCAATCAGAGAGGGCTGTGCAGTATCTATCTGGTTGGAATTGTGCTTTGACTCGTTCGCACTCTGTCTCTCGGGCTTTTGAACAATCTTTTGCGAGTGACGGGGGTAGTTTTTTGTTGTGGCGGGCTAGTAGACGTGACTTAGTTATATGTAACCGGGGAAAGGGACAAAGGCTTGTTCTTCGTTTGACAAAAACAGACAGCTAAACGTGGCCATGTTTATCAGGGGGATAATATGAAGACCTTGCACGATGTCGACCAGGCATATGCATAGCTGAGGCGCGCAGAAGCCAATCTCTTTATAAACCTTATAGGATCGATTTATATAATAACCCCGCGGTGTGGAGTTGGTTACACCCTTCTGTCTCCCTTGTTTTTCACAAAGCATGCTTAAAAACAGGAAGCAAGTGTCCAAATCGGGACCCCAGCTCAAAAATTAACCAACATTAGGCACAGTGAGAAAAAAATTTCCAACGAAGAACTAGCTTGTAACAGGGTGGCATTAATGTGTTTAAAATCCGTACTACTCTGTGACAGGAATGCGAGGTCATTTTTGAGGTAAACTCCGGGATGTCCCTGAAAATCGGGTTAGGTGAGGTGTGTGTAATGTATGAAAGACAGGGAGTTAGGTGTCAGTGGTAACTGTTTTCGGGAATTTTTATATTACAAATTGATGTGATACAGTAAGAACAAAATACACTTACATGTGGGGACCAGGTAAAATGTATTTATTTATTTATTTCAAAGTACGGAAATACGTTTCTGAGCAGAAATGTTCATTTACAAAGGTTCATTGTCAGAATAACAATTTGTTTACACCATGTCAAAGACAGTATTAAGAACTGATTAACAAAGGCTGGACAGTATCGATTCCGTGACATAACAAAACAGAATGAGTAGCATAAGTACCATTTTGGCAGTACAGACTGAACGAAAGTTAACATTCAGCAGGTCAAATAATACAAAGCATAGTATAGGCACTAGGAGCTATACAAAGGTAGCAGCTCATCTGGGCATTGTCAGAGGTTATGTCTCTGGGCTTCTACAAAACATTGAAACGGAGGAGAGGCAAAATCCGGATTAGTTCCAGAATGTGACCAGAAATATGAGTGCCCATGGCACAAGTGGTAGCCACTAGCTACAGTGCAGCCTGCAGGCAACACACCTGTCCTAGCAGTTGACTACTTGGGTAAGATCAAAGCAGGTAAGCCCTACATGGCACTGATAATACACAACAGTGATTAAGTAGTATTTAGAAGGTAGGAAATTTAATCTAGTAACATGGAAAGCATTCTAGTAAGCCATGTATTATGCTTCATCACTAATTGCAGTTCTGGACTTATTTATTTGTTTAGTTTTTATTGACCAGGTAAACACACTAGACAAAACCTATTTTCGGGTACGCCCTGGGAGGTTGCAAAATATACAGGCATACAATTTTAATAGTGAAAAAACAGCAGCAGTTGGGTAAAGTAATAGTAAAGTTTGTAACAATTATAACAGCATATACATATGGCATAAATGTATACAGTCATGTTTCTAAGTAGACCGAGCCAAGGACTAGAGCCCACCAGTCATAGGAGGGAGAAGAATACCAAAACTGAGTGCAGAGTATGTGGGTGGCATAATGCCATGTCGCTACATGTTAGTGAAGACCTGCTGCTATGAATTTTGATCACTTGCTATGAATTTGATCACTTGCTATGTATTTTGACAGTTCCTGTTACACATTTGCTGCTTAGGAGGTTGAGCGGTGTGCCCAGGATCATTGTGGAACTAAAGGATCAATTGCTTGGACTGCATCCAGGAATCTGCCCAGAAAGGTGTGATGCTGGATGACTAGAAACGATGCAGTGTAGTCCCCATCTTCAAGAATGGGGCAAAGTTGGACTCGTGCAGATATGGGTCAGTCAGCCTGACATCAATGCTGGGCAAGGTCCTGGAAATATGGGATATGACATGGGTGAGAGTGAGATAGCAGAAATATCTCCACAAGTTCCCACTGAACTCTTGATATCCCACAAGTGCTGAAGCCATGAGTGGGTTATCTACAGTTCAATGACAGCGAGTGGAGATATTTCTACTATCTTACTGCTACCCATATCATATTCGATTTATACAATACCTGTGGGTCTCTCTTTTTTCAATTTTAAAGTTATTAGCATTTGTTTGTTGCAAAAAGTGAAAAAAATGGATTTTGTGCTGTATTTTGCTAATTATAAAAAAAAACTAAAAGGTATCTATAAATGAAACACCACTCATTTTGTAGATCTTTTTCGTGCTTACAGTACCATGCTATCATTTTTTGTTTTAAAGTTATTTTCATTTGTTTGTTGTAAAAGTGAAAAGAAAAAAAAATTCTGCTGTTTAATTATAAAAAAATAAAAGAAAGCTATAAATGAAACACCCCTCATTTTGTAGATCATTTTGTGCTGAACAACTTTCGTGCTCACAGTACAAAGCTATAATTTTTCATTTTAAAGCAGCAGTGCAACAAAAAGTTGTAATTTTTTGCATCAGTGATTTTAATGTAGTAACATGCTGCTTGATGTCTATTTTTAGTTACTCTATGGGTTTCCTTCGGTTCTTTATTATGTTGTAATTAATTTGTACGGCATGTTTGTTCTCATCATGTGACTTGCTGTCCAGTACATTTATTCGCGCAAATTAATTACAGTTGTTATTGAAATAATAAAAAGCAGAAAAGAACCAAAGGAATTCCACACAGTAACCGAAAACGGAATTCAAGCCACATAATAGTAAACTAAAATCACAGGGGACCCCAAAATTGCAACTTATCCTTGTACTGCTGCTTTAAAGTTATTTGCATTTGAATACAGTTAGTACTGTTACTGAGGCCTAGCATTCTAAATGAGTTCCAGACCTTTTGTCTGGCAAAGATATCCACTGTAATATACTCAACTGTGAAGATAAAAAAGTGTTATAAAATGGGTAAAATATTTCTATAAACCTGATTGGCTAATAGCACTTTTTACCCGTGTCCTTATCAAGCCATAGTGTTACAACCGCACTAACTGTGCCAGGCAGAGCCACGTAACACAAAGGAATCATGCCACCCTGCCAGCTGACCACGATCTCCAAAGCCCACTGTGATCTCAGGCAGCCCCCCCCACCCCTCCAGCAAACACACAGACAAAAAAAACAAAACAAAAGTGTCATTGCAAAAACATTTCAAACTTAATTCCAACCTCAGCTCCTTTGGTAAAAGCGCTAGAGAAACGAAACCGGACTGTGAGTAAACAAATGATTCCCCTGCCACCAGGAGGCAACTTTCAAATCACAGACCCCTCTCCTCCTAAACACTAACCATCTGTTGTGTTCTATCCAGTTGTGGCACTCGCTTGCTGATCTGCAGGCTCCTCCCACCCAATAAAACAGCTAACTCCACTGTGCAACACTCAGCTCCAACAGCACCGGTTTCAAAATCATAAACAAGGAACTGCCTGTCTACCTCTATGGTGGCTGCAAATGGTCGTGCTTGCTCAGAATCAAGTAGGACTCTGAAAGTAAACAAAATAAGTAAATAAAAAGGAAACATTTAGACATCAAAAATCCTTCCTGAATCCTGATGGCTCTTGGGGGCAGAAACATCTGACACGCTTGCTCCTGCTCCCTGTAAATGAAACCGAGTGACAGTCATACAGAAAACTAAGAAACATAAAGGGGAAAAAAATGAAACTAAACATATTCTACAACATGGGGGATCTAGCCAGCACTGTGTGTGTGTATGTGTGTGTGTGTGTAGAAACATAGAAACATAAACTTTGATGGCAGATAAGGACCACTTGGCCCACCCAGTCTGCCCATTTCCCTACCTATTGGATAAGCTGCAGATTCTAGTTAACCAACAGCCTACTTCCTGCAACCCCCCACTATAATTGCCTCATGTCTGTCCCATGCATGTTTGAATTCCCCACTGTTTTAGACCCCACAACCTCTCCAGGAAGGTGGTTCCATGCATCCACCACTCTCCTTGAAAAAAATGTCCTCACATTACCCCTGAGCCATCCCCTCTATTTTTAAATTGTTCCCTTGTTCTTACACATCTCTTTTTCTGAAAGATGCTACCCTCCTGGACTTTGTTAATTTCCCTTGAGGCACTTAAAAGTTTCTATCATGTCCCCCATCCCTTCTTTCATCAAGGGTATACATATTAAGCTCTCTCAGTCTCTCTTCATATGATTTCTGATGTAGACCCTGCACCATTTTAGTTGCCCTCCTCTGGACTGCTTCCATCCTGTCTATGTCCTTGCGAGATGAGGTCTCCAAACTGCACACAGTACTCCAGATGGGGTCTCACCAACTGTCTGTACAGAGGGATAACCACTTCCCTTTTCTACTTGTGATGCCCTCTCTATGCATCCCAGTATCCCCCTGGCTCTCCTTACCGACTTCTCACATTGCTTACCTACCTTTAGGTCATCTGATATGACTACCCCCCGGTCCCTTTCCATTATTGTTGCTGTTAGTACCTCCCCTGATATTGTGTATTCTTCTCCTGGATTTTTTATTTCCCAGGTGCATTACTTTGCACTTCTTTGCATCGAATCTAAGTTGCTATATGTCTGACCATTCCTCCAACCTTGCCAAGTCCCTTCTCATCCTTTCTACCCCCCCTTGTGTATCAACTCTGTTACAGATCTTTGTGTCATCTGCAAAGAGGCATACCTTTTCTTCCAGACCCTCTGCAATGTCACCTATAAAGACATTAAAGAGGACTGGACCCAGTACTGAGCCCTGAGGTACTCCACTAGTAACTCCCTTTCTTCAGAATGTGTTCCATTCACTATTACCTTCTGTGTCCTGTTGTGCAGCCAGTTTGCTACCCGGGCTACCACCCTGGGACCCACTCCCAGGCTGGCTAACTTGATTATTCATCTTTTGTGTGGGACTATGTCAAATGCCTTGCTAAAGTCTAGGTAGGCCATATCCACAGCCCCTCCCTGGTCTATTACTTTGGTCACCCAGTCAAAGAAATCGATTAGATTCGTCTGACATGACCTTCCTGCTGTGAATCCATGGTGCTTTGGGTCCTGAGCCCCACTGCCCTCTAGGTACTCAACAATTCCTTCTTTCAGAAGTGATTCCATCATTTTCCCCACCACTGAGGTCAAACTAACAGGTCTGTAGTTTCCTGCTTCTGTCTTGCTCCCACTTTTGTGAAGGGGAATCACATCTGCCCTCCTCCAGTCCTCAGGTACCACCCCATCCTCCCATGATTTGTTAAAAAGTGTGGTCAGTGGTGTTACTAGGTTCTCCCTTAGTTCATTTAGGATTCTAGGGTGAATCCCGACAAGCCCCATTGCTTTGTCCACCTTGAGTTTTAGGAGTAAGAATCTTTCAGGACTCTTTCTTCTGTAAATGGACTGGCATCAACCCCACTACCCAGAGTGTTTCTATTGTTTAGTTTAGGAAACTCTTTCTCTTCTGCTTTTGTGAATACTGAGCAAAAGTATTCATTCAGTATCTCTGCCTTTTCACGGTCTCCCTCTGCCCACCTCCCCTCTCCTTTATTAATCTTCACTATCCCTCCATTAACCTTTCTATGCTCCCAAACGTACTTATAAAAGGTTTTATCCCCCTTCTTAACTGAGTTGGGTATCTTTTCCTCGGTTTGGGCTTTTGCTTTTCTGACTGCCTTCCCCACTTCATTCTGCTTTAATTGATACAGTTCCCTGTCGTGCTTCTTCTGTGATTCCTTATACTTTTTTGAATGCAGCCTTTTTCTCCTTAACCTTCCCTGACACCTTTTTTGAGAACCATAGTGTTTTTTTATTCCGCTTTGTTTTCTTTATTTGTTTCACACAAAGGCTTGTTGCCTCCATGATGGCAGTTTTGATTTTTCTCCATTGTTCTTCCACCCCTCCTTTCTGGCCATTTGCTAATGCATTACTCAGGTGTTATGTCAAAGTCAGCCCTTCTAAAGTCTAGTATCATTGTCTTTGTATGGCTTGTCTCCATGGTTGTGTTGATTGTGCTGCACACTGTGCAGTGGTCGCTTGTTCCCAGATGTCTACTGACTTCTAAATTTGTGATCCTCTCTCCATTTGAGAGTACCAGGTCTAATATTGCTCCTTCCCCGAGTGGGTTCCACCACTAGCTGTCTAAGGCATGCCCCCTGTAGGGCATCGAGAATGACCCTGCTCTTGGATGTGGCTGCAGTCCATGTCGTCCAGTTAACATCTGGCACGTTCAGGTCCCCCATCAACAGTATCTCCCCTTTTTCAGTCATTTTGAGAATGTCCTCTAACATTTTCTTGTCCTATTTCCTCCCCTTGAGACGGGGGTCTGTATGCAACCCCTGTGCAGATTGTGAAGCCATTCCCTGTCTCCAAGGTGACCCAGAGTGCCTCTTGTCCTCCCCCTTTACTTTTCGCTTCTGTAGCTTTGATCCCTTCCCTTATGTAAAGAGCTACTCCACCTCCTCTTTTACCCTCCCTGCCCCTTCTGTAGATTGTGTACCCTGGTATGTTGACATCCCAGTCATGGTTCTCTGTGTACCATGTTTCTGTGACTGCCAGAATATCCAAGTGTTCCTCTTACATCAGGGCTACTAGTTCAGGAAGCTTGTTTCCCAGACTACGGGCATTGGTACTCATTGCCCTCCATTTAATGTTGGCTTTTTCCTTTTTACCCCATCCCTGCTCTTATTGTCCTTGTCTATTTTTCCATTTACCCCTGTCCTGCCCTCTGTCAAGCTCTGTACCTCAGTGTTTACCCTACTACCTGCCATGTTTTGGGGGGAGGCTTGAACTTTCCTGTTTCCTATCAGCACCTCCCCCCTTGGCTAGTTTAAAAGCTTGCCAAGGAAGCATTTAAACCTGTCACCTAGGAACTTATTTCCTTCCTGGACAGATGCAAACCATCATGCCAGTATAGACCTTCATCTTCCAGGTGGACCCCAGTCCCCAATGAAGCTAAGCCCTGTGCTCTGCACCAGTTTTGCAACCATTCATTAAACTGCATGGTGTGCAGTACCCTAGCCTCACCCCTGCCATAGACTGGCAGCACCTCTGAGAAGGTTACCGTGCTTGCTACCTGTCTGAGGCCCCTCCCCAACTCCACAAATTCATCCTGCATTGCACTGATCTTATGCCTAGCTAGGTCATTCGTCTCAAGGTGCACAATGATATCTAGTTCCCTCTCCTGTGATGCTGCTTCTGCAATCCTGAGGATTTGCTTCCTATCCCTCCAAGCCATGGCAACAGGCAGGCATCTTACTTCCCTCTCCTCTCCCTTCCCCAGGTCTACACCCCTAACAATTGAGTCCCCTATCAGAAGCTGTTTCCTTCCCCTGTGGTGTCCCTTGTCACCCTTTTGTGGGTCTCCCTTGTGGATGTCCCCAGCATTCTTCTTTGTCTCCACTTTGGTCTCCACTGGGGGTGTCATCATAGAGGAACCTTGATTTGCCAGACTGCCATATGATTTGTGTAGAGGTACAACTAGGGGGCTATGCCTCTGTTCCACCACCCTCACCCTCCCAGATCCCACTGTGGTCCAACTGCTCTTCACACTTGGCAACCTCTGAGGCAGTGGTTGTGGAACTGGTGCTCTTTGGGTGGGAGAGGCCTACTTAGTCCTTGCCAGTTCAGCCTGGAGGTGGGCAACCTCCTCCCTCAGAGCTGACAGTTGCCTGCAAATAGGGCAGCAACACAGGTTCCAGAATGTCTCCTGGAAATATACAATGAGTAATATATAAAATCTGTCTCTCTTTTTTTTTTTTTGGGTGTGTACTTACCCTTTATGCACTGTGCTGGATTATTAAGAATTTGACAGTTCTGCCCCAAGACCTGTTGAGGAAGTGATGTCAGAACCTTGGTTATAAAGGAATTGCCACAACCACTGGTGACTGTTAGAAACAATCAAATACACCACTGCTCCACCACCCTGGTGAGTACTGCCCTTTATAGTAATTCAACCAACATCACAATTTACTAGACCACTGCTCCTACACAAACCATTCTACTGAGTCCAGGGATAAAAATGAACTCATTCCTTAGCCAGCAGGACACTTCTAAAATGTTGCACAAATATCCTTCCAAATCCTAAGTTTCAAGCACAGGAAACAAGCAACTTCAATTGTAATTCACCCCCTCTGGTTATAAAATTACTACACTTTAATGGAATCCTGCAATTCTCTTCTTAATGCCAATAAGAAAAAATGAAACTTTCTGTAGAAAGCGTAGCTTACCTTCCTAACAAGTCTCCAACAATATTATGTCTTACCAGGTTGCCAGTTCCTCAATGCGTTCTAGTTTGTTCTCTGAAGTATAGCAAGTTTCTCAGCCTCAAACAGAAGCAGGCAAGTCTTTGTGTGTGTGTGGGGAGGGGAGGGGAGGCCTCTACTGGCAATCAAGCTAAATACGGTGTACTGGACTGGACTGTACAGGACAGTACAGTAAATAAATGGGAACTATTTTTACTCTTATAAGTGAAAAAAATATTTTTTTCAGATTTTTTACCTTTTGATAGTTTTTTGTATTTTAATTTCTTTTTGGGGGGGCCCATTTTATAAGTGGAATAAGACACTTCGGGGTATGGTTTATGGCCTGATAAGAGCACTTCCAAGATGCTAATGACACTTGGCGCAAGCACCTTGTGCCTCATTATGCACCTGAGGCGTGCCCTTATCAGGCCATAAACCACATCTCATTGTGTCTTATTCCTTACATATCTCACGTGTGGTCAGTGAGATATCGCTTTTATCTTCCTGAAAAGAGGCACACATATGTTATATAAGTAGGGATGTCAGGGTACCAAATGTTGATAGTATTAGCAAAACACATAATACAGTGGTTATTGTTACTATCACTGTGTTACTGAAATAGTCATTTTTGTACAAAAATTGTCTCCATGAACTCTTATGTCAGGAATAGTTGGTGCAAAAGGGACAGTTGTTCCCAGAAACACTCTCAAAAATGAGTTGAAAGGGCCAGCCCAGTGGTGTGAAGGGCTGATGTGCTGTGCACCTTACTTCTGCTACACCAGCGACCCGTGTTCAGTGACGAGCACAGGTTGCTGGGGTCGGCCGGGGAGGGGGACTGGGTAGGATTGAGTGACCACTTGGCAGCTCTCCCCTCCCTGATAGGGGAGGTTGACTCTCCTGGCTTTTGACTGCCACCATGTGGAGGCATGGTGGTGGCGTGGGCAACAGAGGGGAGCCAGACACTATGCCAAAGGTGGGAGGAGTGGAGTCACTCGGGCCAAGGTGTGTGTGTGTGTGCCTCCATGTGCATGTCCAACCTTGTTGAGGTTCTGGGGTAATGGGGATAAAATCAGTTGGAAAATCCAGGGTTGGGGCTTGATGAAGCGCCCCTGCTAGCACTGGCAGTCTGCCTGAGGTTGGAGGAGGTGTGACTCAGGATGGCCATGGAACGGAACAAGCTGATACAGCCGCCCAGTCTGCTGGGAGAATAATGGAAAGTATAGTAAAAAGGAAAAATAGTTGAAAGTACTAAGAAATGTGGTATACCATGAAAAATTGTTATAAAATGGGTTGGGAGAATACTGCGTCCTGATTGGCTGCGTGGTAACTGTGGCTGTGTCCTTATTGGGGCATTTTGTTCCAACAGGCACCTCTTCAGCCAGTCAGGATGCTTTACAACATAAATCACTCTGCCTCACTATGCCAACCTCCGTATTTTAAAACTATGAGGACCTGCCTGACCTAGCAGCACCAGAGTCACTTCTCCCCGCCCCCCAGCACACGCAACATTACCACCCACCGACTAAAATAAACTTTTACCTTTGGCAAATCACAGCATTTCCATTACTCAATGCAGCAAAAACCAAAGGTCAACATAAGTGTATGGGCAGAATGTATTTTCTTCAAAGTCGACACCAGGCCTCCAGCAGCTCTTCAAAAGCTTTCAAATCAAAGCCGACATCTGTGTCTCCACCAGCTCTTAGAAACAGTGTTTAGAAAAAAGAAATAAAATAATAATTGTAAAATCCTGTAAGCGGAGAGACATCCAGTCGCAAAAGTGCTCAGAAAAAAGCACTTACTACGGTGGCTGGTAAGTGACACGCTCACTACTACAAAGAGCCGCAAAAAAGGGAAAAGCACATTAAATACCAATACAATTTTATATTCCACATCCCTCTTCCTGCCTCACCTGCTGACCAGTTGACACAATCATGAAAAACCTATGTCTCATGGCCTCTGTGTCATGCCTTATTCTCATGAGTTGCTGCATTGACCAGGTTATTGCCAGGCCTTAAGGCATACCTCTTGGAACTGCTCACATCTCACCCCCTGCCACCTATGGCCTGAATCTTCTCTTATGTTCCTCTACATCCCATGCCTCCCAAAACAGAACGCTGCACTAATGGGGCTCTGGCTTCAAAAACATCTCCGCATACCTTATGGCCTAACAGACCCAAGTATACTCCTATCACATGCCTCACCTGGGCTTCATTTCTGCACCCTCTTGCTGCTTGTCTGTGGTGGTGATATTGAGACCAACCCTGGGCCCTCTGGTAATGCTCCTAGCCCACCCATATACATATCTATACCACTGATAAAGGGGCTGCGAATTGCACACATGAATATACGTAGTATACGACACAAAATGGCGGAACTAGAAGCCTGGGTCTTGCAGATGGCACCTGATGTACTGTGCATATCTGAAACTTGGCTCAAGCCAGCCATTAAGCAGCATGAGGTGTCCTTACCCCATTACAGCTGTCTCAGAAAGGACAGGATAGGTAAGAGGGGTGGTGGTGTACTCCTATACTACAGGTCTAATCGTGATGTCACCAAGCTCCCTAATCCCAGTGGGAGTGAACCCGCCGACTGAATCTCTTTTTGCTTCCCTAACTCTCAGAAACATCAAAAAACTAATAATCGGGTGTGTCTACGTGCCCCCTAGTCAAGCTACCTCTGGCCAATCCTCACTCCTAGCTTCCCTAACTAATCTCCCTGGACTTGACCTCATTCTCTGTGGGGACTTTAATCAAGATTGGCTTCAACCAGATGCTGTAAAAGTGCACGCCATGATGACTGACTCCTGCCTGACTCAAGGCACCCTACACAAATCAACACCAAGTCTGGCAAACATACATTACTTGACTGGATGGTCACTAACTGCCCACTGAGGATCCGAGCTGCAGGTGTACTCCCTGACTGCATAAGTGATCATTCCCCCCCCTTTTTGTGTGTGGAGAAACAACTGTCCTAACCCCCCTCCCAGGATATCCCTAGTCCTCGACATGTCTAGGTTCGACATAGACAGCTTTACCACCTCCATCTACAATACTGACTGGCGACCCATTAACTCGCTCCCAGATAACCTTGCCCTAGATTTCTTTATCACAACCTTCACTCAATTAGTTAACAGACATGCACCTCTGAAAAAGTGCAGGTCCAAGGGCGTCAAGGCTCAGTGGCTCTCCAAGGAGATTCGGATGCTTGTGTCACACTGTAACAATGCGTGGAGGGCCTACAAAAAAAAGTGAACTCCCCTCAGATTGGTAAACATATAGACATCTCAGGAACAAATGCAAACATTCCCTGCACAAAGCCAAGCACTTCCACTTTAAGTCCCTTCAAACGGAACACCTCTGCAACCCAAAGAAATTCTGGCAACAAGTAAACTCCTTATTAAAAGGAAATACTGTTAATACCCCAAGCTCAGTCCATGCCAACGGCTCAGACCTTACTGACACTACTTCCATTGTCTCCAGTTTCAATGAATTTTTTACAGATCTGCACAAATACACCTTGCTCTTCCATAACACCTACTCTCCTAACACTGTCCTGCTGCACTCAACGGTCCCTGTGGACCACCCCGAGTTCCACCTAAAATTTGCCACTCTCAAAGAGGTCCAAAAACTTTTCTCTCAAATCCTGAGAGCTCGTCCAGACATAACTCCCTTGAGGCAAAATTTCTAAAACTGGGTGCCCCTGCCATTGCTCGCCCAGTTAGGGACCTATTCAACCGATCTTTCATCACCCACTCGGTACCTGATAAATGGAAGGTGGTAGTGGTAGTCCCAGTGCACAAGAGAGGGTCCAATACTGTTGTTGACAACTATAGACCCATATTCCTCCTCTACCATCTATCGAAGATACAGGAACGCATTCTTTATAACCACCTACAGGACTACCTGGAATCTCACAACCTACTATCTCCCATCAACACGGTTTCAGAAGGAATCACAGCACTCTAACAGCCCTGATAAAAGTGGCAATGGATATATTTCATGCTATGGACAAGGGTTATGCTACTGGTGCCATCTTCGTCAACCTCACTAAAGCATTTGATCTGGTAAACCATGATCTCCTGCACTCCACCAACTACATGACATAGGTCTGGATAGAAGTGCCCTAAATTGGGCAAGAAGCTACCTATCTGGCCACTCCCAAAGAGTTAAATGGGATGGCTCCCTTTCAGAACTTAGGCCGATAACCCATGGGGATCCATTCTGGGGCCATTGTTATTCTCACTCTTCATAAACGACCTCCCTTGATTTTGTGGTGGTGCCATGGTACATCTTTATACAGATGATGCAATCATGTATCAGTCATCATCAGACTTTGATCAAATCAGTCGAGAACTTGCCACTGACTTCGCCTCCCTAAAAGACTGGTTCAACTGCAAACAGCTCATTCTCAATACCAGGAAAACTAAATGTATGCTCTTCTCCCCCGTCCTACCTCCAAGTATGTTCCTCCCACTCTTAACATAACATCGATCATGGGAGATACCTTGGAGGCAGTCCCATCCTTGAAATACTTGGGATTCACCCTGAACCGGTCGCTCTCTTTCAACATGCACATCTCCAGTATTGTTAAACATATGCAGCAGAAGCTTGGTCTGCTCTACCGAATACGCCCATATCTCACCTCTGCTTCCTGCCTAAAAATTGCCTCCTTATCTCTTACTCCCCTCCTAACATATGGTGCCCCCCTGCTACGCTCTGCTACTACCTCATCTGTCTTCATCCTCTCTCAGGCTTACCACAGGATTGGTAGGTTCGCCTTGGAGGCTAACTCACGATCACACCACTGTGATGTCCTCTCCTCTCTAGGCTGGTTGCCTTACGAAGCTAAATTGAAGTATTTCTCCATGTGCTTAATTTTTAAACTTGTCCACCTCTTTACTCCACCCTGCCTCAGGGATTTGATTAAACTCCAGCAGGCACTTCGCACCCTACGCTCTTCCTCCCTCCCCCTACTAGTCCCCCCCACTCTATGTCTATCCCTCTCAAGGAGGTCCTTTTCATTTGCTGCTGTCTGTGATTGGAATGCCCTCCCTTCCCACATCCTGACTTGTCTTTCTCTTCCTCTTTTCAAGTCCAACCTGCATGCCTATCTTGCTGCCTCTCCCTCCTGCCTCTGCTTCCTCTGAAGCTCCTAACCTCCCCCCGTTTGACCTCTAACCCATACCACCTCCATTTCGTCAGCCCCACTCTCCTCGTTTAATGTGCTCAAAGTGTGACATTCCATTGCACATGTATAGTTATAAATCGTAATGTATATAGATTTGTATAGATATGTAAATATGGTGTACATAACTAGCTCTACTGTATTGTATCCACTGTACAATGTATGTCAAATTGTATCCACTGTACAATGTATGTCAAATTTGATACTATAATGTACTGGCTCCCTGTACAAATGCGCTGCTATACTGTACCATGTATGACCCCGGGTCAACCCTGAAAAAGGGACTGTAATTGTCTCAGTGGTCTTACCCGGTCACCAAAACTCAAATAAATAAATAATAAATAAAAAACCTTGTGAAATATGCTTATGTGTGTGGGAATACATTTCAGGTCTGATCCTTGTCTCTGTAAGGGAGAGCACTCGGAGAAAAGCGCTTACTAGGTTGTCTGGTAAGGAACACGCTCGCTGTCACAAAGACCAGAAACAAAGGGAAAAAGCATACTAAATTAAAAAATAAAACACCTTGCGAGCTGTGCTGCTGTGTGTGGGAATGGGTCCATGAAAAATACGTTTGAGGATCTTTGTCTTTCTTTATAGGGGACCGTGAGGGGAGGCAGACATGCATTAACACCCACAACAAGAGCTATGTTTCTAAGATTTGTTTTACATCTTTTACAATATTTGCCACTTTTTAATTGTTTATCAATCCTTTAATGTATTTTTATTTTTACTGGGGGGACCTATTTTATAAGCAGAATAAGACATGATGAGGTGTGGTTTATGGGCTGATAAGAGCACTTCCTAGGTGCTAAAGGCAGTTGGAGCAAGCGCCTCATGCCTCATGCACCTAGGGCGTGCTCTTATCAGCCCATAAATCACACCATGTCATGTCTTATTCTTTACTTATGGTATTTGAAATCGGGCCGAATATCAATACCTTGACTTCCGATACCACCGTACTCTGTGAAACTTTGAAACTATGACATCCCTACATTGAAGCCATTATCAAAGACAAAACAATAGAGCACTTGGTTGAGGTCAAGATTCTCACTAGGGAAGCTTGGAATTGGTGAAATATGTTCCGTTTGCATGCTTAAGATTATTGGAACTTTTGAACCTGATACTGTTCCAGCGCATCAGATTCAGAATCTGACTCTGAATAAGAATATCCAGTTATGCGTCCAGTTACCAATTCACTCAACAAAAACACAGTAAATTAGTTAAAACCTAGACCCTCGAGCATCCATTCTTCCTCTGTCTCTCTCTCTCTCCCCCCCCCCACCCAGTAACTTGGCACTGCAAGCAATTTTCTTATGACATTCAGTGAGGTTCTTTGGTCCATCCAAATTTGCCTGTTGCCAGGCGCCGCCATACAATGCTCCACTGCCCCCCAGTGCTCATGCCTGCCCTTCCCACTCAGTCCACCCCAACCATGACACAAAACAGCATTAATCCATGGCAAGGTCTGCTGTCAGTTAGTCCTCTGTCACCACCTGGCACAAGTACTCTCAGCATTTCTCCTCTCTCCTATACAGTACATGAGGAAAGAGGTGGGGGATGACTAGTACAAACACTGGGTCACTACCTGAGGAGATACCTACTTACAGCATCTGGCAGGCATGATGTCAGATGCCCAAAGGAAAGCCTTGCAAGCACAGGACCAAACATAATCAGGAAGAAAAGACTGAGAGAAGCAGCATTTTAATATTGAATAATATCATAGAGAATTATCAGTAGCAGGGTTTTAAGTAAGCTAAAAAAACTGATTAGCAGTTTGATTCGTGAAACCGCTAATCTGTTGTGAAAATGCAGAGCACTTCACACAGACTAGCAAAATTTTAAAAAAACTATACAGTTTCATTAATATTGTGTAATGTGATGTGGTTTTTGGTATGCTATACCAGCTATTTAAAACCCTGTGTAGGGGCTGGCCCACCGACACAGCAGTTGGATTTCCGCTTGCGAAGCCAGCGACCCGAGTTTGGGAACGGACCCGGGGAACTGGAGGGCCGGCCTGGGGAGAAGGATTGAGCGCCCTTAGGGATGCTCTCCTTCTCTGGGGAGAGGGTTGGGGTGAATGCCCTGCATGCGTAGGACTCCTGGCAGAGGCCAGGAGGAATTGCAAGCACCAGCATCTGGATCCACAGTGGGGTGGGCGGACGCAGGTCATCATTGCACATCCCCACCCCTGGGAATGAAAGGGGGAAAAAACTCCTCACAGCCGCCATGTGTGATGCCCGCCCCTGGCCCCGATTAGCCTCCAGGCCAGCTCCCAAACTGGTCCCAAGATTACGGCACTGAGCTCAGGTGCCGTAACCCCACCCCAAGTGGGCAAGCCGGGGGTATCGGGAGATGCAGCCAATTTGGAGGTGGGGGTACAGAGGTCCATGACCGGGCTGATGAATCGGTGGCTACGGGCAGCAAAAAGGGCAAATTAAAAAAAAACCAAAAAAACCTGTGTAGGTCCCAGCATAAATCAAAGCACCAATAAAGTGCACTTTACAGTTTGCAAGAGGACGTCTTATCTTGATTAAGCCTGAGGACAAAACATCGACAGGAAGGTGGCAAAAAAAAAAAACTGAAAAATTATAAAGGGCAAAACTGGAGATGGAGTCTTGCTGGTATAGGAGACTGAACTGTAGGTGGGATTACTGGAGCAAGTTACCACATCAGTGGTTGCTGTGGGGAGCAGAGAAGCAGCTAATTTCAGTCGCATTTGGCAGTGCAAGGACCAGCTCAGTAGTTGGGCCAGGTAGGAGACCGCATCGGTGGGGGAGAAGGGACTTGCATTTTGCGGTCGCATTTGGCGACCATGAGGAGCAGGAACGTCAGCGCCAGGGGGCCTATCAGAAAGGCGAGGCACGAAAATTCTAATTGCTTCCTTGCGGCTGGGAATATAAGGGCAGGCCCAGCCGCATCTGGACTTGAGACGGAACTGTAGGGGGGATTATTGGAGCTAGCCACTGCATCGGCGGTTGCTGTGGGGAGCGGTCTAGCAGCTAATTTTGGCCGCATTCGGCGGTGCACGGACCAGCTCAGCAGTTGGCCAGGTAGGAGACCACATCAGTGGGGGAGAAGGGACTTGCATTTCATGGTCGCATTTGGCGACCACGAGGAGCTGGAGCATCAGCCCCAGGGGGCCTATCAGGAAGGCCAGGCACGAAAATTCAAATTGCTTCCTTGCGGCTGGACATATAAGGGCATGCCCAGCCGCATCTGGACTTGAGACTGAACTGTAGGGGGTATTATTTGTCCTGCCCCTCCATCCCGGCCCTGACCTCTATTATATGGCCTGATGAGGTATGTCTTGGTAGGGTTATAAGAGCAACGATTGGTGATTGATCACATAGTAGGGTTATAAAGGTGATGACTGGTGATTGAACACATGGTATGATAAATCAATGAAATCTGGCTGAGCTGTTAGCTACTTCAATGTTAGCACTGTCTTTTCTGTATGATCAGTTAGAGGTTAAGGGTCTGTTCAGAGCAGGGATGTTTTCCTACGTCTGAAGTCATCTGCATCTCATTATTGAACGGGGGGGTGCACTAAATTTGTTAGAAGTGAATAGGACTGATCTAGTACACCCCAGTATGGCCACTTGGAGGGGGGTTAGTGTTCCAGCTGGAAGGGACTGGGAAAAGGGGGATGGTCCCATTAAGACTAGAGAGGGAAAAACAGAGTGGCCTCAATCCACCACGGCAGGCATCTTTGGAAGGGTTGTAGGCTGTACAGGATGTGGGACGGCAATAATTCTCAACTGGGCCTGGAGAGAGGGAGGCTGTCCACTCTGCAGGCAGCTATTTCGGACCAGGAGTGAAATATATTGGTTAAGGAGAAAGCTGGGGAGTTGGGGGGTGTCAACAGATAAGGGGGCGGTTTTAGGTGGCAGACGGGTGGGGTAGAGGTGAGGCTGGGGCAACACTCAGCAATTAGGGGAGGCTACGTTTCAGCAAGTAGGAGGGGGATATTAGGGAAAGTGGACACGTATAAAGGGATGTTGACGCCATGGGGAAAACGTATGGGGTAAATGTTCCAAATGAAAAGAGAGTGGAGTGGGTAGAGTCAGTAGGGGCTGTTGTGGGGAAGCCTAGTAGAGCAGACATTGGGAAGGGAGCTCCAAAGGAGGACAGGGTAAGAGGGGAGGAAGTGGGGCAGCTTAGAGGGGCAGTCGGGGGAAACTGGTCATTTGTTAGAGGCTGACATAGAGTGTTACAATAAATTTGAGCTACTAAGCAACCTAGAAGGGGAGGAAGGGGTTGGAGGAAATGAGTGAACTAATACAGAGGTCAGGTGGAGGGAATCGTATACTCAGAGGGCATCACAGACCGGAAATGGAAAGGATAGAAAAAGTTCCAGAGGGAAAAGAGGAAACTTGAATGTTAAGCAGATGGGGGAGATGCAACATATAACAGGCATGAGAGTGGAGAGCATGACTGGAGAGAATCTGGAAGATGACGCAAGGGAGGGGCCCCCCCTTCAGGAGGGGGGTCCGTACCATGGATGGGGTCCTAATTAAAGAGGACCCACAGAGGGCCACTGGAGGTAGGGGTACTGTTATGAGGTGGGATGATGATGGTGTGGGAGAAGGGGAAATGATCAGGGCCAGGATAAATGGCTTAGATAAGAGAGGGTTAAAGGGGACACCCATTCAGAGGGGTCTGAGGTAAGTGGGCATAATAAGAGAGACAGGAAGGGGAGGGTGACAAGGGGGTCTCTCATAAGAAGGCAGGAAGACTCCAGTGGAAATGAGATTACGGATAAGGGGGGAAGGGGGTTGAGAGCGCATAATGGAGGTAACCATAAGGACAATGGAGGTGTTAATGTTCTGTTACTGCGAGACTCAATGGTTAGGGGTATTCATTGGGAAGGACGGAGGGGGGATGCCATAGTCAGGTTAAGGTAGTGAGTATCTCTGAGCTGATGGTACACAGGGCAAAGTTCATTGTGTACCAGCTGGTTAGGGATTGTGGAGGGAAACCGGATTTCCTGGTGCATTTGGGGACTAACGATATAGAGGGAAATAGTGTTTTGGAAATCCAAGCAAGGTTCCAAGAACTTGCCAGAGCCTGTAGGGATAATGGATGCAACATTTCCTTTTCGGAAATATTGCCGGTAGTCTCGGTGGAGAACAAAATGAAGATCCTAGAGGTTAATGACTGGCTCAGGAAGTGGTGTGAAGAAAGCGGGTCAGGGGTGTTAGGGAACTGGGAGGGAGTTTGGGAGGATAAGGGACTGTATGCCAAGGACAGGCTTCATCTTACCCTGTTAGGGAAGGAAGTCCTTAAACAGGGGGTGGCGGACTATATTCAAGAAAGGTGGGGTTTAAACTTGTGAGGGGGGGAGGGATAAGGGAGGTGCTGGCCAGAAACCCTCTCCTCTAGATGAGGGGATTAGCCTTCAAACCCAAGGAGGGAAGGGGGGAAACAGACTGGGGAGGATGATTCAGGAGGTGCAGAGGGAGGATGGAAGCATATGGAACCTGTGAGGGGTTCAACAAAGGGGATCAGGGAAAAGGGGTGGAGGATGGTGTTAGTTAATGCCAGGAGCTTGGGAAACAAGTTGCCAGAGTTCCAGGCTATGCTGTTCAAGGGGGATTGGGGGGGGTGTGGATGTGGCAGCAGTCACGGAAATGTGGGCCAACAAAAACCATGATTGGGACCTAAATGTGAGGTGGTAGGGGTACACTATGCTTAGAAAGGATAGAAAGGAGGGCAGAGGGGATGCTACTTGCATAGCAGTGGCTATGTTCATTAGAAATGGCATAGAAATTGCCAGGGTAGAAGAGGCATAGGGAAATGTGGAGGCCTTATGGGTCACCTTACGAACCCCTGTAGGAGGTAAGGTCAAGCTAGGAGTAGTTTATAGGCCCCCCCGGGATGGGGACTGTTCTGGAGGATGGTTTGCTGGACAACATTATTGCCCAGTGCTAACCAAATGGGGAGGGAGTGGTGTTGATGGGGGACCTTAATATGCCAGGTACAAATAGAGGAACCATGTCCTCTAAGGTGGCCAAGGAGCAGAGGCTGCTGGATAGCTTCCAGGATGTGTTCTTAACACAGCACGTGATGGAGCCCATCAGGGAGGGGCATGTCCTGGATGTGGTTCTGGCAGATGGGGATCTGGTAAGGGACCTGGTTGTAGAGGATCCCCTGGCTGGGAGTGACCATGATACTGTCTGGTTTCAAATAAGCATGGGGGGAGGGAGGAGAGCCCTAGGACACTGGCTGTGGATTTCAGGGGGCAGACTTTATGGGCATGGGAAACATTCTCAAGGATCACATGAAGAGGATTACAACAATGACAGCTGTGGAAAAGAGATGGGAGGTCATAAAACGGGGACTTCATAAGGCAGTCAGGACCTGCGCTAAGGTAAAGTGTAAGGGAGCAAGGTCTCATAAACCGTGCTGGTGGTCCAGTGAGGTTCAGGTAGCGGTCAGGGAAAAGAAGGCTGCTTACAAAAAATACAAAATGATGAGAGGGGAAAGGGAAAAGGAAACGTACCGTCTTGCACCTAGAAAAGTCACCCAGATGGTGCGGGGGCAAAGTCAAGTAAAGAGCAGCGGTTGGCACATGGGATACAGGGAGGGGAAAAGGGGTTCTTCAGGTACATTGGGGAGCAGAAAAACCAAGGGCCAGCTCAGCAGATTGAGATCAGAAGGAGGGTGGGTGGAAGAAGCGAGGGACCAGGCGGAGGTATTAAACGAGTACTTTTCCGCTGTGTTCACCAGGGAGGGGGATGGGATATTTACGAAGCAAGACATGATGGGGAGAGAAGGGGTAGTGTGTGGGATCAGGGGAGCAACAGAAATGGAGCACAACGGAGGATGAGGTACCCCAGGGGTGTCACATCAGGATAAGGATAAAAAGGCCAGTAAGGTAGGGGGGACAGATGATGCTTTCACCACTGAACAGGTGTGGCAAGCCCTTAAGGCCCTAAAGAAAGATAAATCTCCTGGGCTGGATGGCATTCATCTAAGAGTACTATGGGAATTGGTGGACATACTGGCTGTACCCCTGGCGGAGCTCTTCAACAGGTCGCTTGAGACAGGGAGGGTACCTAGGGATTGGTGAGAGGCACATGTGGTGCCAATCCATAAGGGGTCGAGGGAAGTGCCAGGTAACTATAGACCCATCAGTTTGACATTGGTTTTGGGAAAATTAATGAAGAGTATACTGAAGGAACATTTGGGGGTGTTCTTGAAGGAGGTGGGAGGTCTGGATTGTTGGCAACATGAGTTTGTGCCAGGTAGATCATGTCAAACTAACCTTGTGGAGTTTTATGAATGGGTAACATCGGAACTGGACAGGGGGAAGCCTATGGATGTACTATTCTTAGACTTCAGAAAGGCATTTGGCGCGGTCCCCCACAATGGCCTGGTGTGGGCCCATTCATGGTCAGAAGGATAGGAAACCGGCTAGCTGGATGCATTCAGAGAGTAGTGATTGGTGGGGAGCTCTCAGACCCTAGAGGGGTCAGTAGTGGGGTACCACAAGGCTCAGTTCTGGGTCTGATCCTGTTTAATGCATACAATTCTGACATCAGGGAGGGAATAGGTTATGAAATGAGTCTCTTCACTGATGACTCCAAGATGGGAGCAGTGGTTGAGGGGGAAGGGGGAAGGTTGGCCCTGTAAGGGGACCTGGAGACCCTGGTTAGGTTGGCTCACACCTGGAAATTAAATTTCAATTCCTCCAAGTGCAAGATGTTACATCTTGGTTGGGAGAACCCCAAACATGAGTACTCCTTGGGAGGGGAGGCGCTGGAGGCCTCAACAGGGGAAAAAGACCTAGGGGTCATGGTGGATACAAGTATCAATAACTGAGCAGTGCAGGAGAGTGGCTGTCAAAGCAAACAGGATGTTGGGATGCATCGCAAGGGGGATCACCTCAAGGAACAGGGAAGTGATTTTGCTGCTGTGCAATGGTCTGGTTAGACCACACCTTGAGTACTGTGTGCAGTACTGGAGACTGCAATTGAAGAGGGACATACGGCTCCTGGAGACGGTTCAAAGGAGGGCTACCAAGCTGATACGAGGACTAGGGGATTTAACGTATGAGGAAAGACTTGAGGAGCTCAGCCTGTTTTCATTGGAGGAAAGGAGAGGAGAGACTGGGGACATGATTGAGGTCTTCAAGTACCTCAAGGGAATAAATAGGGTAAACACAGAGGCGATCTTTAGACTAAAGGAGGGAGGTATCACCAGAGAGCATGATTTGAAGTTGGAAGGTGGAAGGATGAGGGGGGAAAGAGGAGGAGGTTTTTCACTGAGAGGGTGGTGGAACCTTGGAATGTGCTGCCTGGTGAGCTGGTTCAAACTTCTACAGTGGAGGGCTTCAAGAGAGGGTGGGACAGATACAGAAAGGGGAAGTATCAGGGGATGGCCTGGCCTGGGGGGGCATGGGGATGGATGATAGGGGTTTTTGGAACACTGGGGGAGGGGCCTCGGTACCCAACTAGGGATCTGAGGTTCGAGCAGACTCGATAGACTGCAAGGCCTAATCTGCTGGCACTTAGTATGTTACTATGTTAATTGTGTTCCAGGACTCTGACCTGCCCCCTACTGTGTGGACCAGTGCACCATCTTAGTGTGGAGTCAAGAGCCTTGTTGCCTGTGGACTTCCTTGAAGTTCACCAGCTTGCCAGAGAACTGAAACTTAGAAACATAGACTTTGACGGGAGATAAGGACTACTTGGCCCACCCAGTCTGCCTATTTTCCTAACTATTGGGTAAGCTGCGGATCCTAGTTTACCAACAGCCTACTTCCTCCTACCCACCACCAGAATTGCCTTATGTCTGTTCCATGCATTCTTGAATTCCTCCCCTGTTTTTGACCCCATGACCTCCTCAGGAAGGCCATTCCATGCTTTCACCACCCTCTCTGAGAAAAAATACTTCCTCATGTTGCCCCGAGCTGTTCCCCCCCATCTTCAAATTGTGCCCCCTTGTTCTTGCACATCTCTTTTTCTGAAATATGCTACCCTCTAGGACTTTTTTGATTCCCTTGAGGTACTTGAAAGTTTCTATCATGCACCCCCCCACCTTTCCTCGAGGGTATACTAACATACTAAGATGCCAGCAGAGTAGGCCTGAAGGTCTATCAAGTCTGCTTGAAAATCAGCACCCAGTCTGGACACCATTGCTGCCCTCCCCTCCTCCCTCAATTCCCCTCCACCCCATCCCCAACAGAGTTTCACCTCCAGATCTGACGTTTCTCATTTTTGCCTTCCCCTTATATCTGTCCCAGCCCCTCTTGAATCCCTCCACTATATCCACAGCCACCCACTCCACAGGCAGTGCATTCCATGAGTCCACCACCCTCTTGGTAAAGTAGTGTCTCCTAGTCTCCTCCCCCCCCGATCCTCCCATCAGCCAGCCTCATGGAATACCATCTGGTGGTTCCCTCCTCCCTTAGCTGGAACACCTTATTTATACATATTAAGCTCCTTTAGTCTCTCTTCGTATGGCTTCTGGTGCAGGCCCTGCACCATTTTAGTTGCCTTCATCTGGACTGCCTCCATCCTATCTATGTCCTTGTGGAGATGGGGTCTCCACCACTGCATGCAGTACTCCATACGGGGTCTCATCAACTGTCTGTATAGAGGGATAACAACCTCCTGTTTTCTACTGGTGATGCCTCTCCCTATGCATTCCAGTATCCCCCAGTCCTCCTTACTGCCTTCTTACATTGGTTGCCACGTAATATGACTACCCCCAGGTCTCATTCCATTTTTGTTGTTGTTAGTAGCCCCCCCCAAAATTGTGTACTCTTCCCCTGGGTTTTGTTTCCCAGGTGCATTACTTTGCACTTCTTTGCATTGAATCTAAGCTGCCATACTTTTGACCATTCCTCCAATCTTGCCAAGTCCCTTATCATCCTTTCCACCCCCACTTGTGTATCAACCCTGTTGCAGATCTTTGTGTCGTCTGCAAAGAGGCATACTTTTCCTTGCAGTCCCTCTGCAATGTCTCTTTTAAAGACATTAAAGAAGACCGGTCCCAGTACTGAACCCTGCAGTTCCCCACTAGTAACCCCCCTTTCTTTGGAGTGGACTCTGTTCACTATTAACCTCTGTGTCCTGTTGCCCAGCCAATTTTTTACCCAGGCTACCACCTTGGGACCCACTCCCAGGCTAGCTACCTTGTGTATTAATCTTTTGTGTGGAACTGTGTCATATGCCTTGCTAAAGTCTAGGTAGGCCATGTCCGCAGCCCCTCCCTGGTCTACTACTTTGGTCACCCAGTCAAAGAAATCTACGAGATTTGTCTGACATGGCCTTTCTGCTGTGAATCCATTCTGCCTTGGGTCCTGTGCCCTGCTGGCCTCTAGGTACTCAACAATTCTTTCTTTCAAAAGTGATTCCATTATTTTCCCTATTACTGAGGTAAAACTAGCAGGTCTGTAGTTTTCAGCCTCTGCCTTTCTCCCGCTTTTATGAAGGGGTATCACATCCGCCCTCCTCCAGTCCTCAGGTACCACACCATCCTCTCATGATTTGTTAAAAAGAGTAGTCAGTGGTGCCACTAGTTCTCCCCTTAGTTCTTTTAGAATTATGGGGTGAATCCCATGGCCCCATTGCCTTGTCCACTTTCAGTTTTAGTAGTTCTTTCAGGGCCCTTTCTTCTGTGGATGGGCTGGTATTGACCCCCCCCCCCTTCCAGAGTGCTTCTATTGATTACATACCTCCCCCTCCTCTTCTTTTATGAATACTGAGCAGAAGTATTTGTTCATTATTCCTGCTTTTTCACTGTCACCTTCTGCCCACCCCCTATTAAGCTTCACTATCCCTCCTTCATCTTTCTTCTCTCCCTAATGTACCTATAAAAGGTTTTATCCCCCTTCTTAACTGAGTTTGCTATCTTTTCCTCGGTTTGGGCCTTTGCTAGTCTGACTGCCTTCTCCACTTCCTTCTGCTTTAACTGGTACAGTTTTCTGTCCTGCTCCTTCTGTGTTTCCTTGTACTCCCTGAATGCTATATTTTTCTCCCTGACCTTCCCCACCCTCTCTTTTGAGAACCATAGTGTTTTTTTTCTTCATTTTGATTTAGTTGCTTCACAAAAAGGCTTGTTGCCTCTGTGATGGTGGTTTTAATTTGTCCCTATTGTTCCTCCACCCCTCCTTCTTGCCTATTTGGTAGTGCTTTTCTGAGGCACTTTCCCATTTTTCCAAAGTGAGCCCTACTAAAGTCCAGTACTCTTGCTTTTGTATGTCTTGACTCTGTGGCTGTGTATATCATGAGCCATAGTGTTTGGTGGTCTCTTGTTCCCAGATGGCTACCCACTTCTGAATCTGAGATCCTCTCTCCATCCTCAATTGAGAGTACCAGGTCTAAGATTGCTCCCCCCCGAGTAGATTCCAACACTACTTGTCTGAGGCATGCCCCCTGTAGGGCATCCAGAATGACCCTGCTCTTGGATGTGGCTGCTGCAAAGGTGCTCCAGTTAACATCTGGCATATTCAGGTCATCCATCAACAATATCTCCCCTTTTCTGCCATTCTAAGGATGTCTTCTATCATTTCCTTGTCCATTTCCTCCCCCAAGCCAGGGTTTGTATACAACCCGTGCAGATTAATTGTGCCATTTCCTGTCTCCAGGGTGACCCACAGTACCTCCTCTCTCCCTGTTTACCATTTTGTTCCATTGCTTGGATCCCTTCCCTTACATAAAGAGCTACTCCTCCTCCTCCTCTTTTACCCTCCCTGTCCCTCCTGTAGACTGTGTACCCTGGTATGTTGACATCCAGGTCATGGTTCTCTGTGTACCATGTTTCTGTGACTGCCACGATATCCAGGCATCCCTCTTCCATCAAGGCCAATAGTTCAGGAAGCTTGTTACCCAGACTATGGGCATTGGTACTCATCGCCCTCCATTTTTTGATGGCCTTACCCCTTTATGCCCCCTCCCTTTTCTTACTGCCTTTTTCTCTATTTATCCCTGTCCTGCTCCCTATTGACTTCTATACTATGGTGTTTACCTCTCTAACTACCATGTTTTGTGTGGGGGGGCTGGAATTTACGTGCTCCTTTTCAGTGCCTCCCCCATTGGCTAGTTTAAATGCTTGCCAATGAAGCATTTAAACCTATCACCTAGGATCCTGGTTCCCCAGCCGGATAGATGCAGACCATCATACCAATATAGGCCTGCATCCCTCCAGGTGGACCCCCAATCCCCAATCAAGCCAAAACCCTGAGATCCGCACCAGATTTTCAACCATTCATTGAATTTATTGTGAGGAGTGGTTTTACCATGCCAAATCAACAATACTGTTGTCGAAGTTCGGCATGGTGAGATCCCAATGTCGACAGGTGAAATTTCACCTGTCAGACATTGTGTGTTTTCCATTGGGTGGGGGCTGTGCCCCCCACACCCCCCCTATGGATTACTAACTCCAAGTCAGAGTTATTTGGGGGGGGGCAAACACTGTGAAAGGGGGACATTTTGCCGTTGGGTCTGTGGAGGAATTTTATAAAATTGTACTATAATGTGCTGCAGTTTAAAGCTTTTGTTGTAGCTGCATAAGGGTAAAACAAAGCATGTGTAAAAGCTAAGTCAGCTAGCATTAGGGGTCATTATAGTTCACAGAAACCACAGAGCAAGCATAAAGCACTAGCCCGAGCTGGCCAAAGCCAGTTCTTCAGGTTTGTGATAAGAAAAAGCAAGGTTTAAGAAAACAGCTCTATATATGGGAAAGGCATGCAAGACATGGGTGGAGAACTGGAAACAATACCACGACTCATAATGCTATTTGCTGTTACAAAATGTGTACCTGCTGTAAGTGCTATAAAATACTGTGTAAGACTCTGTTGGGAGCTCTCCTTTAGCTGAGGCTCCCATATATGTGTGCAGACAATAAACTGAGTTTATTGGAATAACCATTAGGTGTGGTTATTGGTACATAAAATTAAGGTAAAGTATAGACAGTAAAGAGAATCTGCGACCACAGTTTTGGCATAGTCGGCAGGATGGCTTCACTTCTCCATGTCGCACTGTGATCGGACTGCCAAGTCCCGGCCTCAGGGGAGGGTGGCCCCGGAGATTCAAGTCCCACCATATGTGTGACGCCTTTGGAGCAGTGACAGCCATCATTTACTGTCTTAGGTGCTGGGGTGGCACCAAGAGTGCTGGGTGGGCACTTGGCGTCAGGGGCGCCTGTAAAGTTAGAGTGCTGGGTGGGCACTCGGCGTCCAGGGGCGCCTGCAGGGGTTAAGTGCTGGGTGGGCAATTGGCGTCAGGCCCGAAAAAGTCGGAGTGTTGGGTGGGCACTCCAAGACCAGTTAAGCGCCTTTTAGGGACTACAATGGGAAATACGGGGGACCTCTACCAAATGGATCTCAACCTAGTACTGTTAAAGATTTTTTTTTTTTTTTTGTTTTGTTTTTAAACTGCAAACCAGAGCTCTGGAAAAAGACTTGGTTTGGCAGGTTACTAAAATGGCCAAAAGAAAACCTTTGAAAGGGTTAAAACCTTTGAACAGGTAAATAGCTGCAGTGTTTGGAAATTATCATGAAGGTCCTGCAGTCAGTTTTCTTACTCAGACTTGTGTATCGGAAAAGAAGAAGAAAAATACCTTGGCACCGGGTAAGTCTGAATTTTTTATTTAAAGTTGTTTTATGTCTGTCTGTTTTATTTCTGTAATACATATACTAAACAAGGTAATGCTCCGTCTTTCTCGAGCATATTTTCTAGCTTAGATCTGTGTTCTGTAATTATGTTCTGTTGTCAAGGTTGACTTCTCCATGTCGCACTGTGATCGGACTGCCAAGTCCCGGCCTCAGGGAGGGTGGCCCAGAGATTCAAGTCCCACCATATGTGTCGCCTTTGAGCCAGTGACAGCCATCATTTACTGTCTTAGGTGCTGGGTGGCACCAAGAGTGCTGGGTGGGCACTTGGCGTCAGGGGCGCCTGTAAAGTTAGAGTGCTGGTGGGCACTCGGCGTCCAGGGGCGCCTGCAGGGGTTAAGTGCTGGTGGGCTTTTCGGCGTCAGGCCTTGAAAGTCGGAGTGTTGGGTGGGCACTCCAAGACCAGTTAAGCGCCTTTAGGGACTACAATGGAAATCAGGGGACCTCTACCAAATGGATCTCAACCTAGTACTGTTAAAGATTTTTTTTTTTGTTTTGTTTTGTTTTTAAACTGCAAACCAGAGCTCTGGAAAAAGACTTGGTTTGGCAGGTTACTAAAATGGCCAAAAGAAAACCTTTGAAAGGGTTAAAACCTTTGAACAGGTAAATAGCTGCAGTGTTTGGAAATTATCATGAAGGTCCTGCAGTCAGTTTTCTTACTCAGACTTGTGTATCGGAAAAGAAGAAGAAAAATACCTTGGCACCGGGTAAGTCTGAATTTTTTATTTAAAGTTGTTTTATGTCTGTCTGTTTTATTTCTGTAATACATATACTAAACAAGGTAATGCTCCGTCTTTCTCGAGCATATTTTCTAGCTTAGATCTGTGTTCTGTAATTCTCTTCTGTTGTCAAGGTTGCGAGATAGGATTGACTGCCTTCAGTGCACAACATGTTGCAGTAAAAAAAAAAAAGAAAAGCTTCTTTGCCTCATATCTGACTGTTTTAATTGGTTTTATTTTTAATGGAACATTTGTGCTGCCTAGATAGGGTCAGTGAAGAACTTTTGTATGTAGTCGTTGGTTGGAGCAGGTAGTGTTAAGGGTAAAGAGATATGACGTCATAGATTGCAATGTGCAAAAAGATTTGTAGTTTGCAAGCATCGTGCCAAGCCACTGCTAGGTGAAAATGTAATGTGTTAACAGCTATAAATGGCTTTATCATACTTCTAGTTAAAACCAGAAACTTTTTTGCAAAATGGCAGAGTGCCGTATTTTAGCTATGTGCCAAAAGGTGTAACCATGTTATACGGGATGTGTTCACTTACAGATGGTGTGTTGTACTGCATTTTAAAGGAGTTAAAATGTGTTTAAAAAGTGTTTTGTTCTGGAAAGATTTGGCATGGCGATATGTATAAATGTGTTGATTTAAAAATTGTCAGTGTTACAAGACAGGCAGGAGGCAGCACATATATCTAAAACACGTACAGTTTTCTAATAAAACTATGGGCATTACCTCAGCAAATTGGTGTCAAATAATATCAGTCTTATTTTGTGTTAAGTATTTCTTTTTGTGTATGTGTATGTGTGTGTGTGTGTACTGTCTTGGCCAGCAGTTTTATTGTGTGCTCTATTATTATTTAAAGATATTTTAATATTAGTAGTGTTCAAGGACACTACAAAAATAACTGGGTTTGAACGACCCTTGCATGCGCACTGTGACCTTTTGCACGTTATTTGACCTTCTTGTGTTTCAACATTTTATGTTACTACCAGTTCAAACTTGATGTGTATTCCATACCTAAAGCACAACGTTTCACACAAGATGTATGTTTTCATGAAAGCACACCAAGAGTGAACCATGTAATTTGACTTTTTATTGCAAAACTAGTATTCTAAGTGAAGAGGAACAAACTTTTCTTCTCCTCTCACTGCTTCTGACTTGCAGCCAACACAGGCAATACTCCAGCTGGAAGGAGGGTATTCATCATCTCCCATATTTTTTATATATATATACAGTACACTTTTGAAAAAGGACTATTACAGCTGTTTTGAGAGTTTACCATCTACAGTTAAAAACAATGGTTTTGGTTTTATGTGTGACCATGGTGTAATCATTTTTTCTTTTTGAAATGCATTCTAAAAATACTGCGTACAGTATTACCATCAATCTGGATTTTTATAAACTCAGCTGACATTTTGTCATGCTTAGGATAAGGAACCAGGGACGCTTGGCTTCTTTTATCCTATGGAAATAATCTTGTTTATTTTTAAACTGGTGTGTATTTGTTTTTGTTGTTTGTCTGTGTTTCTTCTCTTTCTTCTAGAAAAAAGTTCCCATCTTTATAGTAAGGTATGAAACTTACTAAACTAATTGTAATATTATCTTGTTATAATTTAAAGTGTAAGTAGGTGGGGACTGCAATGGGGCCACCCCATTACCATTTATCCAGTGCACATTTTTTTTAAGGTGCTGCGTGACTAGCTACTAATATTGCCAGACCATTTCCGGGTTAATATTCATGTCACCATCTACAGCTAACCTTTTTATTGCTACAGTATTCGAGCTGTCTCTTCCACCAGTAGGAGCTTGGGGGAAGGGGGTAAGCTACCCTTCCTCCCTTCCAGTGTAATACCCACAAAGGTTGCAAGGTATATCACAGTTCCCCAGAGGGGTAAATAAAGAAAATGTATATTTGCCAATAATTGTTTCTTATTTACAGGTTTTAGAAAAGACCCAAAGTATTTAACAGCATAACCCAGCCCAAGCCCTTCTGCTTTTCTAGTGCAAACAGTTAAATCTCACACCTATTATTGGTACAAGGGTTTCTGCCTCAGCAAGTAATCAATTCGCTGGAGGGTGAAGTTGTGTATGTATGTCCACATATTCATTCTTTTGATTATCTTTTCAGCATTCTTATCCTGTTAAAACAAATGCAAAACAACTTTTGTCATTGCCTTACAGCAATGATGCAACATTTTCAACCAGTAAATTCACAGTACTCTAACATTTCTGGACTCTAAGCTAAGTTTACAGTCTATATGTGTTGTTTAAAATGTATTTTATAGCATTATGCATTATGCTCAATACTGAAATTGTTCTATTACAAACATGCTTATGTTTCATGTTTATGTTATAATGTTTTGATATACATCTTGCTACACTGTATCATGTGTGTATTCAGAAAAGTGCTCCACATGTATAACGTTTTTAATGCTCATAACCAAGCCTAAATACTGGGGCCAGCATTGCTGACCCATCCCTACAATATGTTCCAAAGCAAAACCAAAAGTAAAATTAATGCTCCGTTTGTCTTATTACTCACAGGTACCCCTAAAAAATAAGTGCACTCTATGCAGGTTTTGTCATTTTCAATTTTAACAATTATAATATGCACAATTTAGATTGTACTCCAAACCTATGCTTCAAGCCTTACCTCACTCAGTACTTTGAAGTATTTCACTATACAGGGTAAAAAAGGTAGACCTTTTCACTTGTCACAGGTGCAATAGGCACTGTTATTAAATTAGCATAGGCCAACAACATATGTATTTGTCCTACTAATTGCATTGTGTAAAAGGCATATTGTTATGAACAATATGTTTGAAGCGTGCAACTGCATTAAGCAGGTTAGCAAGAGGAAAAGGAAGAGGAGACCATTATGGTTTCCAAAGAGGTAGCAAAGAAAGTGAAAGCCAAAAGATAGCATTCAGGCAATGCAAAAGACACAGCAAAAGGGATAGGGAGAAGTACCAGGAAAAACAAAGAGAGGCAGGAAAGTCAGTAAGGAAATAGAAGCTCAGACAGAAGAACCGTTGCAAAATCAGTGGTTAAAGGGACAAAACCTTTTACAGGTACATAAGTGAAAAAAGAAAGACAAAGGAGGGATAGTGAGACTGAAGGGGAGGATGGGAGTCGTGGAGGATGACAACAGTAAAGCTGACATATTGAACAGGTATTTCTGCTCAGTCTTTACTGAGGAAGAGGGGATATGATAAGAGACATACAAGTATCTTACAGGGAGAAACAGAGTGCAGGAAAACACTATTTTAAGCGAAAAAGATGTTCCAGGACTAGAGGGCATGGGATGAAGTTGGAGGAGGACGATTCAGAGGAAACATGAGAAAGAATTTCTTCACAGAATGGGTGGTGGACAAGTGGAACACCCTGCCAGAGAAAGTGGTGGGGGCTGAAACAATCACGGGATTTAAGAATGCATGGAATAGACATAAAGGAATTCTAGAGGTCAGGGGTAAGGGGAAACAGACTTCTAGAAAAACAAACTGAACTTACAAGCTCAAATGGGCAGACTGGGTGGGCCATAGGCCCTTATCTGCCGACACTGTCTATGTATCTATGTATTGTAACATTACAAGATTTTATAACTCAGGCCTGCTTGCAACAGACAGGAAAATAATGTTCATCACTGTCATAACTGCTTCTGTGATTTAAAAGCAGGAGGTAACCATAACACTGTCATGATTTACAGATGGTCAAATGGTATAATTGAACCTTGGCCTGCACCCCCAGGTGTGCGGTTAATGTCCCATTTTTAATTTTTCTCTTTCTAATTGCCAGAATTTAGGCTCTGTCACACCACTCTTTACAAAACAAAAAGTAAATGGTTTAAAAGATTATTTATGTGTTTTTAACTCAGTGTCTAACACACTTTGCAAGTCTGCAGGTTTCCACGGTGTGGCACACATAAGATCTCCACGTTCAACAGCAGTAATACTTTCATCTAAGTTGCCAAGACCTTCATCTTTTTCCTTAAAAAAGAAAAACAACTGCCACAGTTTTGATGTTATCACCATCTTTGTGCCTGACTGGTTCCTTATAAGGACTATTGCATGAATCCAGTTATTATTACCTCTGCAAGTGTAATGTTTTTAGCAAAATTACACCTATTTGTAGAACTTTAAATCAACTGAAGAAGGTCAGTCAGTTCAGACTCTGCAATCAAGCTTATTGTTTCTTCTTACTATGAAGTTAAGTCTGGGAAGGGCAATCCCTAACTCCAGCGAGAAGATTCTGCTTCAATTGACCTTCAAACAATACATCCACTTTCTTCACTGCCGCTTGTTCCAAACATGGCTGGTACTTTCTACAACCCTATTGCTCTGTTATGGACTGTGTTCTTAATGGTTTATTGTCAATTGTTACCTTTTTATGGACTGTTAATCTTTGTGCCAGAGTGTAATCAACTATCACGAAACAAATGCCATGCCAGTGTGTGTGTGTGTGGCTATTCCATTAAAAGGACTCAATGCACCCCTGGCCAGTGTGTCTGCCAATCAGCCATCCAGCAGCCATCAACGTGAACACTGACTTTTCTACTATGCTGGTGTTTTGTTTTTAAATTACTGTCTGCATTGCCCCATATGCCTTGTGGGGTTACCACCATTCTGCAAATGACATTTCATCTGTACTGTAACTACATCAACCTGTGGATACTTATATGAACTTATGAACTGTTAATTTCATGGCTATTGTATGTTTTATAAGGACTTATCTGTCAAGAGACATTATCAACAGATTCTTCAATCAAGCTCCCAGGGTGTGCCACACTTCAACACAAGATAGCATCTACCTTATTCACTCTCAAAGTAAATTCCATGAACTCTTTTTCATCAACAAAATTGTTATGTTATATTGTGTTATATGTGGTGTCACATGTTAGCATTTCTTCACATATTTCAATTGTGGTGTTGACATCCCTCAATTCTGTATTATGTTTTACAAACTCACGATTTGTGTTCCGTCTGTAACCACCCCTGTGCCAACTCCAAAACAGGATGCTTTTTATAAATGCCTTAACTATCTGTATGCTGGCAACCAGTTTTAAATCATATAAATAAAAAGGGGGGTGGTTAGTTGATACAAAGTATCAAAAGGGAGTGTGGAGGAATTTTATAAAATTGTACTATAATGTGCTGCAGTTTAAAGCTTTTGTTGTAGCTGCATAAGGGTAAAACAAAGCATGTGTAAAAGCTAAGTCAGCTAGCATTAGGGGTCATTATAGTTCACAGAAACCACAGAGCAAGCATAAAGCACTAGCCCGAGCTGGCCAAAGCCAGTTCTTCAGGTTTGTGATAAGAAAAGCAAGGTTTAAGAAAAACAACTCTATATATGGGAAAGGCATGCAAGACATGGGTGGAGAACTGGAAACAGTACCACGACTCATAATGCTATTTGCTGTTACAAGAAATGTGTACCTGCTGTAAGTGCTATAAAATACTGTGTAAGACTCTGTTCAGGGAGCTCTCTCCTTTAGCTGAGGCTCCCACATATATGTGTGCAGACAATAAACTGAGTTTATTGGAATAACCATTGGGTGTGGTTATTGAGTACATAGAAATTAAGGTAAAGTATAGACAGTAAAGAGAATCTGCGACCACAGGTCCCTCACAGCAACAATCTCGAAACCTGTCAAGATTGTCGCTGTGAGGGATTTCACCGTGAATGTTTCATTGTGCGGTTGGCATACCATGTGGAGTACCCTAGCCTCACCCATGCCATAGGCAGGCAGAACCTCCAAAAAGGTTACCATAGGTGCTATTTGTCTAAGGCCCCTCCCCAACTTCACAGACCTCTCCTGCACTTTTCTGATCCCATTCCCAGTCAGGTCACTTGTCCCGAGGTGGACAATGATGTACAGCTCATTCTCCCATGCAGCTGCTCCCACGATCCTGAGGGTTTGCTTCCTGTCCCTCCCAGCCATGGCACTGGGCAGGCACCTTATCTCCATCTCTCCTCCCTTCCCCAATTCTACCCTCCTAATGATTAAGTCCCCCCACCAGGAGTTGTTTCCTTCCTCTGTGGGGTCTTGTGCCACCCTCCTTTGGGTCTCCTTTGTGAAGGTTCCCAGCATCCTCCTTGTTCTCCACTGCGGGTGTCTCCATAGAGGAACCACACTCTGCCAGAATGGCATATGAATTGTGAAGAGCTACAACTGGAGGGATGCACCTCTGATTCACCACCCTCACCCTCCCTGAGCCCACTGTGTTCCAACTGCTCCTTTTTCTTGGCAACCTCTGAGGCAGTGGCAGTGGCTCTGGTGGTTCCTGGCTGGGGGAGGAGGTTTCCTGAGTCCTCGCTAGGTTGGCCTGGAGATGTGCAACCTCCTCCCTCAGACCACAAAGGTGTCTGCAAATAGGGCAGCATTGCAGCCTCCAGAACGTCTCCCAGAAAACTGCCGCCCCACAGCCAGTGCATTGCACCACCCACAACTGTTTGAGTAACAGGAGCTGCTCCATCAGTTGGAGCCAATCAGAAGCCCAAATGCTTGTCTATGGGTGGGTTACCAGGCCTTTTCAAGGTATTCACTCTAGCGGTCCCACATGAGTGGACCCAGCGTGAGTGGCACAGCAGGAGTGGGAGTCCTTAAGGGTAGTCACCAGAGGGGAGACACCAGGGTGCTAGGAGACTCTGCCCAGTTTCCACCCTACAATCAGTATGTGGTTTTACTCTACTCTTTTCTCCTTCATATTGTGTTTTTTTATTGTGAGCTGCTTTCACTGGCTATTGGTTGATGCACTGCAGTTTTTGGCCTACTGTATAATTCTGTTTACTTCATATTGCTAGTCCAACTCACCTTTTACTTTGTTATAAAAACCATTGCATTGTAAGGTAACAACAGTTCTGCAAGGACTACTATTTTGCTGTTAAGGTTATTGATGCCCTAGTTTTCTAGTTGTCTTCTTGCCTGTAGCAGGTGTAATGCTGTTCTTTTGTTACCACACTCTTCTAAAGCCTGTATTGCTCCTTTTTCCCATGATATATGTAAAAGTAAATTGCTGCTCTTTATTTCCCTGTTTCCTGACTCCCTATTTTGAGTCCTCTACTTTTCTCTCTCTTAGTTGCTTACATTCAGCTCCCTAACTGCTCGAGCCTACCAGAACATCTTGTCTGCATATTCCTCTTTCTCTTCCCCCCCAAGTGTTGCTCTCAGCCTTCCCCATATTAGCTATCCTTCACCTCCCCCCTTCATCTCTCTCTCTTCTCCCCCTCTTTTCCTCCAGCCTTCCCCCTCTCTCCAGTTCCCCCTGGCTTCCTGGGTGCCACCTCTTCCGTTCCTCTTACCTCCATCTTGAAGCTCTCAGATCACTTCTTCACTCCTCCCCCCACTCCCCCTCTCCCCCACACCTGCCTCATAAACATCTCTTAGGCTCCTTCAAGTCCTTGTATCTCTGTTGCTTTTAGTGGCAGGTGATATTGAGACCAGTCCTTGCCCCACATACTCTCCTCCTGCTTATTTCCCCAAAGAATTGAGAGTGGCACATATCAACATCTAAAGCCTTCTCCCAAAGATTAATCATCTGCAACTACTTATGGTTAATCTCAAACCCGATGTGTTGGTTATCTCTGAGTCTTGGCTATCCCTCTAGATCCCTGTTATCACAGTCACCATCCATGGGTAACATTTATCCAACAGAATCACTCTAAGAGGGGTGGTGGCGTTGCCATCTACCTCTCTTCTAAAATCCAGTCCGAGCCTATACTCTCTGTCACTTCCCCCTCTGCCTACGAGCTACTTCTTCTCAAACTCTCTGTCCCTATCTTTCTGGCTGGTGCGTATTGCTGCCTTGGTGAGTCCCCTCCATCAGTCACTGAGCTTCTTACCACAGTCTTCTCACATCTAGTGAGCTACTCATCCTTAGTGACTTTAATTTAACCTGACCTTCCCCTTCACTAACTAAATTGTACCAAAACATTAAATCCCCCCAACTTACCCAACTGATCTCTGACTCAGCTCAGTGCAATTATATATCCCTCAACCACTCCTTACTGGACTGGGTTCTTACCTCTCACCCCCACCGTATCATAGATGCTGGCACCCTTCCCGATGTCCTCAATGACCACCATATGATCTATTTTGTGCGTAAAATTCATCATTACAAAGCCCCCCCCCCAAAAAAATTCCTCCAGATGTGGTCCTTCCAGTCACTGGACTTGTGCTCTCTATTTGCCAACCTGATAGCTACCAACAGGTCTCCCATCCCTTCTGCCAGTAACATTAATAATGCCCTCCATTATTTTGACATCAAATTTCTGTCAGTCTGGGATTTTCACGGCCCCTCAGAAGAACCAGGGGCCATGGTTCCCACCTCCCATGGATCTCAACTGAATTGCTGATCTGCATCCATGCACATGACTTTGCCTGCAGGACTCATAAGTCTTTTAGCTCCCCCGCTGACCTAATCAAGTACTAGTCCCTAATGCCTGTACCAGAGCCACCAAGCTTGCCAAATCTGAATACTTTGCTTCCACACTCCAGAACAACCTAAATCACCCCTCTAAATTCTGAAAGGTTATCCATGCCCTCTTCTCCCTTCCAACTCAATCCTCTTCCTGTGTCCTCAAGGTAGGTGACACTCCCATTTCTGACCCCTTCTCTTTTGCTTCAACGTTCAACTCATTCGTCATCTCCTGTGCCTCTTTCCTTCTCTCCACCCTCCCCATCCCCTTCCCTCAATGTTCCTCTTCATCACACCCCTTTTTCTTCTCTCCTATCACTCCAGCTGCTACCCTTAAGGCTGTCTTGGTTCTTAACCTTGTCAAGGGCAGGAGCCCTGATGGTTTCAACCCCATGCTCCTCCATCTCTCTACCCCTGCCATTGCTTTGGCGATTACCTTCTTTCTCAGCCTCTTGTTCTCCCTTGCCTCTGTCCCTGACTCTTGGAAACAAGCCACTGTCATACCCCTTCTCAAAGGAGGTGACCCCTGCTCTCCTTGCAAATACCATCTTATCCCCTGCAAATACCATCCTATCCCCTTGCTGCCCACTTTGACTAAAATCCAAGAACACATTGTGCAATCTCATTTAATGTCTGATTTTAGTTGTAAATGTTATCAATAATTGTTATATAATATATTGTATTGTATGTATTGTATTGTATTTTGTTATCTTGTTTTATGTTCCAGGTTGTGCCTGTAAAAGGGCCTTGTGGCCCAGTGTGCTTACCCGGTTAACAAAATTAAAATAAATGATATCTTGGCTCTTCCCCCTCCTTGATTCATTCTCTTTCTTCACCTCTTTCCAGTCTGGTTTCAGGAAATTCCACTCCACTTCTTTCTCCCTCCTCCAACTTACTGACTCCATTCTCTCTGGCATGGATCAGGGCCTGATTTACCTCCACCATTTTTGTCGACTTGGCTAAAGCCTTTGACACGGTTGCCCACCCTCTTCTCCTAGATTATCTTAAACATATGAACATAAGTACATATGAACATGCAAAATTGCTAGCAGATAAATGCCTTATGGTCTATCAAGTCTGCTCAGTTGTGCAGTTAGCAGCCCTTATACTGCAGCTGCCCCCCCCCAGTGATCTTCCCCCTTACCCTGTCCCATCCCCTTTTGAAGCAGCCCACTGTTCTACAGGATACCACTTCCTCTGGCAATGCATTCCACCCAGACACCACCCTCTCCATAAAAAAGTGTCTCCTCATTTCCCTCCTGAATCCTTCCAGTCTCAGATTGTGCCCTCAAGTGTCCATCCCCCTCCTTAATTTGAAAAGCCCCTCCGTGCCTGTCTTATTTATTCTCTTCATGTACTCGAAGGTTTCAGTCATGTCCCCCCTATCCCTCCTCTGCTCCAGGGAGTACATGTTCAACTCCCTCAGCCTGCTCTCGTAGGGTAAGTCCCCTAACCCCTGGATCATTTTGCTGCCCTGTACTGCACCCCCCTCCAGTAACCTAATGTCCTTCTTCAGGTACAGTCACCAGAACTGCACACAGTACTCCAGGTGTGGTCTAACCAGTGACCTGTATAGTGGCAGGATCACCTCCCTCCTCCTGGAGGATATGCCTCTGGCAATACAACCCAGCATCCTGTTGGCCTTTGCATCACGGATTATATCCAGTCTCACGAGCTACTCTCCCCCTCACAGCACGGCTTTCGTAAGGGGCACAGTACAACCTCTATCCTGGTCACTGTCACTTCTGGGATAAGGGCTGCTATGGACCAAGGCAGACTCTCTGGGGCCATCTTTATTGACCTGTCTAAGGCCTTTGACCTGGTTGACCATGCCTTTCTAGGCACACAACTTAGGTCATTGGGTCTGTCTCCTCCAGTGCTCAGGTTGTTCTCTAACTACCTTCAGGGCAGGCAGCAGCTTACCAAATATAGTAAGGTGCTTTCGAACACCACTGCTGTGTCCTCAGGGGTTCCCCAGGGGTCAGTCCTTGGGCCCCTACTCTTCTCCATCTTTGTCAATAATCTTCCCTCCTCAGCTTCCTCTTGCAAGGCCATCTTGTATGCTGATGACCTAGTTATCCTCACCCATTCCAGGGATATTGGGGTCTTTAACCACTAATAGAGTGAGGATTTTAGGAATACACAATCCGGGATATGTCCCACAAGCTGGTCCTAAACCTTAAAAAGACTCAGGTCATGTTGTTTGGATCCCTGGCTAAGATAAAGGCCTCCCCTGTTCCCCTGTGCATTTTGGGCATTGGTAGTGCTCCCATTCTCACCACTGACTCTGTCAAATACCTTGGGGTGACATTTGACCCTCAGCTCGACCTTGGCCACCATATTCACAATGTGTGTCAAGCTGTTAACTGGAAGTTGGGTCTGGCTTACAGAGCGAAGAATAATCTTACTACGTCTGCTTGCCTAGCACTGGCCAGAGGTGTGCTTCTACCATCCCTCTGTTATGGGCTGCTATTGTTTGCCTGTACTTCCAAGGTCCATCTCTCTAGGTGGACAGTAGCTGACGATAATATCTGCTGTTTTGCACTTACAGCTCCTCGTCTCACTCATCATTGTGATCTGTATAGTAGGCTTAACTGGCTCTCCCCATCCAACTACATTAACTTTGTTCTGGGCTGCTTCACGGGTAAGGTTCTGGGCTCAGGCACCCCTCCTGGATTGGCGGAACTCCTTGCACTGGCTGTCTCCACTACCTACTCCCTAAGGTCATCGGGCCCTGCTATCCTTAAGGTTCCTACTATGTGTACCCAAATGGGGGACAGGGATTTTGTGTCATGTACCCCTAGACTATGGAACTCCAGATCCGGTCCTCCCCTTCCCAGGTGTACCTACGAACCTCCCTGTGGAACCACCTGAGGCTCTCCTCAGTATGTGGCTGTTTCAGTCCTCCCTGGTTTCCCTGGCCCCCTGCACTGCACTTGAGCATAACATCTCCTGTACCGTGGCTCCAATCCTGCTGTCACTGCCTGCCCGATTGGGCGTGGCCCTATGAAAATTTGTATATTCTGTATATATCTGATTATATTGCTTGTAACATTGTTTTAGTGACTCTATATTTGTATACCTGACTGTGTCACTGTTGTAACCTGAGTTATCTACTACGTATGTATTGCTTCTGCTGAACTCATTTTATCTGCCTTACTTGCTTCAAGTTGTACTCTGTATGTTCTTCTAATTTCCAGTACTCTCCTGGGTCATACCTGAAAATAGGCATATGTTTTGTCTAGTGTACTTACCTGGTCAAGAAAAGCTAAATAAAATAAATAAATCTTAATTTCTACACGGTGCATAGTTGTTCATTGTTCTCCCATTATGATCACCCCCAGACCCTCCTACTCTTCCATCTTGGCTAGTAGAGTTCCCCTAGCTGGTAGCTCCTCCTTGGGTTTTTTGTGCCAAAATGTAGCACCTTGCATTTCTTGGCATTGAACCCCAGCTGCAAAGTGTCCAACCAGGTCTCCAATTTTGCGAGACCATCTTGCAACCTCTGCCACACTTCTAAGTCATCCACTACTGCTCGCATCTTGGTATCATCTGCAAACAGAATGATCTTGCTCTTGATGCTAATGAGATGTCTACTATGAAGATCCGAAACAACACTGGTCCCTGTACAGGCCCTGTGGCACCCCTCTTGTCACCGCCCTGGGAGATGAGAGCTCCTTCCCCACCACCACCCTCTGCTATCTCCCTTGCAGCTAGTTCACTACCCATTCCACCAACTTTTCCCTGGCGCCTGTGCCTTCCAGTTTACTTCCTAGCCTCCCATATGGCACCGAATCAAATGCCTTACTGAAGTCCAGGTACAGGACATCCACTGCATGGCACCCCCATCTAATTGCCTAGTTACCCTGTCATAGTACTCCATCAGGCTGGTCTGACAGAATCTGCCTGAAACAAACCCATGCTGTCTGCTGTTCTGCAGTCCATTAGCTTCTAAGAGGGAAACCAGCCTCTTCTTCAGGATTGTCTCTATCAGCTTTCCCACGATGGATGTGAGGCTTCCCAGTCTGAAGTTCCCTGGCTCATCCTTGGGGCTGTTCTTGTGAAGGGGTACCACATGCGCCATCCTCCAGTCCTGAGGTACACTCCCCAAGTCCAGGAAGGCATTAAACAGGTCTGCCAAGGGTTCTGCCAAGTCTTCTGCCAGTTCCTTCAGCACCCTGGGGTGTATGCCATCTGGCCCTGGTGCCTTGTCCACCCTTAGTGCCCTCAAAACCTCCAGTACTCAGCCCACTGGGATTTCCCAATCTGTCACCTCCCCCCCCCATGCCCATCCTCCCACCTCCCTTGGGTAAAGCTCTCCCTTTCTCTTTAGTAAATACTGAGCAGAAGTACTTGTTTAATACTTCTGGCTGTTCTGCCCCTGTTTCCACCCACCCCCATCCTTTTTTATCCTCACAATTTGGTCCTTACAACTCCTTTTCTCCCTGATGTACCTGAAGAAGTCCATCTCCCCCTCTTTGATGCCCTGTGCTAGCCTGAGTGCCCTGAATGCCTTGGCTGACCTGACTACCTTTATCACTTCCCTCAACTCCTTCAGGTATTCCTCTCTGTCCTCACCTCTCCCTCTTTTTTTGTACCTTCTAAAGGCGGCTGTTTTCTTCCTTACTTTTTCCATGACGCCTCCCCCCCCCCCGCTCACCCAGCTAGGCTTCTTGGCCCTAGCTCTCTTACTCTGGACCCTTGTACATGTTACGGTTGTCTCCTCAAATTCCCAGTTTAATGACCTCCCACTTCTGGTTAGTGTCCATGTTTGGATGGATCCTGGCCAGATACTCCTGTACTATTTCCCTCTTTCTCCTTAAATAGAGACATCCATGTGTAATAGGGCCATGGCTTGGTGTAAGGCATGGCCCAATTAGCTTTTTCACAAAGTGTTTTCATTTTAGTAACTTACGGGTATTGAAATATAGGGATCATATCTGGTTGATCCTGCTTCCCTCCCACCGACATGTTTGAAGTCCTCGGTGTGCCCACAACCTCCCGTGGCTGTCCAAGTATGACATTTGACATGGGAAGCAGCAGCGCACACGTCCATAGACATCCTGTGTAAATGGAGCTATTAACAGCTCCAATTCGCAAAGTACATGAGTACTGAAAAAGGGACCTCCGGTGCCCAGTGGGCTTACCCGGTTAACAAAATTTAATATAAATAAATAATAAATAAAATACATGTCTCAGTGCTATACCAAGTCCAGGTATAGTATGGCAGTCAACTGCTAAACTATACATGGTCTTGGTATAGCACTGGGACAAGTATTTTGCAAACCAGAGCTGTTAGTAGCTCCAGTTACACAGGATGTCTGTGGAACAGTGCCCGGCAGCTCCCTATGTCAGACTTCATACTGGAACAGTCACGGGGAGTTGTGGGTGCACCGAGGTCTTTAACATGCTGGTGGGAAGAGGGCAGGATCAACCAGATATGATCTCTATATTTCAGCACCTGTAAGTTACGAAAGTTAAAATACTTTGCAAAAAAAGCTAATTGTGCCATGCCTTACACCGAGGCATGGCCCGTTTACACATGGACATTTCCCTTTAAGGCAGCGTGTCTCTCTAACTCCTCAATTAATTGGTTCTGCTCCGACCTTGAGGGAAGGTCTCAAGCTGTTCGAATTGGAGATTCCTTATCTCCCCCACTTCCTGTCTTCTCTGGTGTCCCCCCAGGAGCCATCCTTGGCCCAAATCTCTTCTCGGACTTCCTGAATGACCTCGCCACTGCCTGCTTCTCTGGGTCCACTCATATGTATGCAGGTGATACAGTACTGTTTGCCTCTGGCTCCTCCCCCTCTGATCTTAGAGCCAAGGTCCATCTGGATTTCACTAACATTCAGCAATGGTTCCAGGCAAATCAGCTGTCCCTCAATGCCAAGAAAACAGTATCCATGACCTTTAGCACTAGGCAGAAGCTTGCTAGGTTAACCTCCCTCCCTCCCCGCCTTCCACACTCTTTAAAGTGCTGAAATCAAAGATATTCTCTCATTTAAGTACCTCGGGGTCTGGCTTGACCGGCACCTCGAGTCCTCAGTCCACGTGGATGCCATACAAACTCTGAGTGCTCCACAGGAATAAAGGCTGCATTCCACTTCCTGCTCGCCTAGCGCTTGTCTTGAAAGTGATACTCCCCACCTTTGACTGTGGTCACTTAGTCTACAGTGTTACTCCCAAGTCCACTCTAGCCAGAGTGGGTCCTCTCTTTCACTCCTTTTATTGCTTTGCTCTGGACTGTCTGGCATGCACCCACCATTGCTCCCCGTACTCCTCCCTTTCCTTCCTTTCACTTGAAACCAGACACCTCACTCTTTGTGCCTCCTTAGTCTCTAAATACTGGCTAGACTCCCTCCTATCCTACCTTACCTCTCTTCTTTCATCTCCCCCTTACACCCTTCACAACTCTGGCTATCATTATGTTGCACACTCCTTAAGAAGATCCTTTGCTGGTCAGGCTGCTTTCTCCTACTGCTTCCCCAAGCTATGGAAGTCTCTCTCCCAACCATCCACTCTGCCTCTTCCCAACACTCTTTCTCCTCTGTTCTCCACAATTTCACTTGACTCCAGCAGCTGCTCCTGCTATCTGTCCTTGGTCCACTATTCGCAACCCATTACTCCCTTCCTCCTCTCCCTTACTTCCCATTCTGCACTTGATTAACCCCCCTTCACCCTCCCAATAGCATCAACCTTTGTACCTTCAGTTACCCTTCAGTACCTCAGCACTTGAATTACTTGTTGAGTGAATGGCATTCCCTAATGCTGTTATTCCCCTCCAGAACCTCACTGCATAGTTTGCTTTTCCCCATCCTTGCATAATTACTATGTGTGATACTTAGTTATTGATGCTTAGTTCCCGTTTTACCTATTATGTTATTTTTTTGTTCATGATTTCTTCATTGCCCTCCTTTCCCCCTCCCCCAGGACACATCTGGAAATGAGCTGTTATCAGCTCAGTATGTCTTTCCTGGTAAAACTTTTGAAACAAATAAATAAAATAAATAAATTGTGGATATTTGTCATTTGAGCAGCAGACTCCAGAACCACCAATATATCCATTCCAGAAGGAAGGGGCCCCACAGGTAAGGCTGTTTACCTGGTTTAGCGTAGCAAAAAACTATACAATTTTCATCAACTGCTATGCAAAATTTTATATGTATAGCTGTCACTTGCTACATGTCTGAATTCATCCAAAAGTGATTGCTCAGCTGCTTTATACACAGTTATCTACAAAACCTTAAATATATTTTTCCTATTGCTAATCGGATTAAGTTTTGTAATACTGCAACTGCTAAACATATATTTGTAATTAAATTTTCCTATCCTAAGGACTGGCCAAGGCAGCAGCCAAGGGTTTGTGCGGTCAGACACCCCCCCCCCCATGTACTGTGCAGGAAAGGAAGGAATGCTGGGAGTACTCATGCTAGGTGGCAATGGAGGAGTAATGGACAGTGGGCCATGCCATGGATTCATGTGTTTGTGGATTTTTTTTTCCACAGTTGGGATGAACTGGGAGTGCAGGGCAGGCATGGGCTGTATGTTAGGGTGTTAGGGTAGTGGGGCATGGTGTGGTGACATTTGGTAGTGGACAGATTTGGATGGATTTGATGCATTGACAACATGATGGGAGGATGCAGTGAAGGACTGATGTTGAGTTGAAGGATTTGAGATAGAAGAAGTGGCCTGTCCACAGAGGACTTCACTGGATTAGTGTTGCACAGATAGTGCCCCCATGGTCTCGACTGTGCTCTGTCGGATGACGGCACTATCTGGGCAGGATCCAACCCAGGATCCGGCCAAATTTGGAGGTTGGATCCCAGGTTGGATCCTGCATTATCCAATGCCTAATCCAGGGATCTGGTGCTGTATCCAGGGATCTGATGCTGGATCCCTGGAACCGGCATCAGATAATGTGGGATCTGACCTGGATATGGTGGGTCATATTCATGGTTGGATAGCTGCTGCTATTTGACGGATCCACTATCCTGCCAAAATGGCAGGTATTTGGTGGATCTGGATTGCTCAGGATACTATCCAAGCAACACTACACTGGATGTTATCAGACAGTCGCTCACAGTGCCAGTAAGTTACTGAGTGAGAGAGACAGGGGGAAGGGAGAATGTGTGCTCAAGGGTAGTGGTGGGGTGCTTTTTTCCTAGGTTTTGGCTGGATTTTTCTGTGCTTGATAGGGACAATGATTTTCTGTTTTCAGTGGAAAACGCCCAATGAAAAATGGAATCTGGCATTTTTAAACCAGCATTTAGGAGTCAATATTTCATGAAGAAATTTCTTTTTACATCATTTTGCACCAGCTTTTTGTGCAGTCAAATCCACTTTGAGCCAGATTTGTGTACAAAGCGTGCTGATTGCTACTCACTTTGGGGGAAACATGGAAAAAAAGCGAATTTTGTTATGAGTTTTTCAAATGGAATTGGCCACTTTTAAAAATAGAAAATAATTGGCCTTAGTTTCTTCTGGGTGAATCGGTAGTCGGATTCCAATTCCGAATCCAACTTCTTATCGGTATTTGAATTTTTGGCATTAAGTTCAGAAAATCCTAATTCTATAAAGAGCCCAGAATCCAGTGTATCCCTTCCCATGACTCAGATTCCAAGCACCCCTATTTATTGCTTCTTCTCAGCATGGCTTTATGTAGGGCATAGCATGCCAAACCAGTCTTGTCACCCTCTTTGATGGGGTGACCTGGAGGTGGGAGGACGCAGCACATGTAGTCTAAACACTGTCCAAAGTGTTCTGACTCCCTCTTACCACCTTTATTACAGATTCTTGAGCACCAAGTTCAGGCACAAGTTACAAAGTTAATAAGCTGCTCAGATTTCTTTTGTCCCTTCCAGTCTAGCTTTAATACAGATCACTTTACAGTCACACCCATTCTCAGGCTGACCAATGCTTTGTACACTGGCAGGGCTGTCGAGGATGTAGTTACCCACATCCTTTATGCTCAATGTGTGGGTTCAGGACATGCACAGTTCCACGATGCGTGTTCGCGCAAGACAGATGCTCACATGGGCCAGGACTCCTGTCTCCTGCCACACTGATTCCTACATAAGCCCACCCCCCACCCAACTGAGCCTCACCACCTTCACTGCCAAGTTCTTTGACATTCCTTTTCCCTCTTTGTGTGTTTAAAAATTGTTTCTCACTGTCCAGCTCAGTTCACCAGTCCTTATCCTCTCAATCTCATTGCCAGGCCCAAGTGCCAGTATCTTACTCCAGAGTGCTTTGTGTAGTTGGGCAAGCTTACTGGTATTCGGGCCCACTGGTGCAAGTGAAAGGATGCAGACTGACACACTGTGTTGGGCAGTGAAAAACAAATTATAATGGTGCAGTTGGGCCATTATAGTTAGGATTGAGTCGGCACTTTAATTTTAAACCTCAATGTTCAGCTATTAATATCTCAGCTAGTTGACAACCTAGGACCATGGTAGTTTGCACACACAATGTCCATTCCAAGATCCCCAGGATCAGAAAGTTAAAATCAAGGGCCAAATATTCAAAAGACTGCCTGGGTGCAAATCCGAGTTTGCATGCACAAACTGGGTTTTGCATGGATGTGCATTATTGAAAAGCCTAGTTAGCGTGGGCAAACAGGGTTTGTACCCAGGCAATATTCGGGGGGGGGGGTGCAGTGTAAATGAAAGGGTGGGGTCTTGAATATCAGCACAGTCTGATATTCAGGGTATTTGCACTGTGAAAGGGCATTTTGTATGACCCCCTTGTGTGGCGCAAATACCGCCAAACAAAAACCCTGACTTACTCCAGACAACCCTAGTGACTTCCAGAGGTAATGCAGCCAGCCAGTTCACTGCTGGGGAAGCACACCTGCCCCCTGTGGTCCCTGGCACCCCCAACTGCTGATTGCTGACCCATTGTGACAAAGCTTGCATCCCTGGCTCTTGTGGTAACCCCCCCCGCCAATTGCCAGACCGTTTTGACATATCTTGCATCCCTGGTGCTAATCCCCCCCCTCCACTGATCAACAGACCATTTTGACATAGCTTGCATCACTGGTGCGAGTGGTAATCCCACCTCTGCTGATCGCTGGACCATTATGAATAACATTGCATCACTGATGCTAGTGGTAACCCCTGCTGATCACTGGACCATTCTGATATTGCATCCCTGGTGCTAGTGGTAACCCCCCCCCCACACCGATTGCCAGCCTGTTTGTGACATAGCTTGCATTCCTGGTGCTCGTGGCCCTTCCTGCCAATTGCCCAATGTTCAATATTAAAGTTTCCCTGATGTATAGTTATCCCTCTCCCACCCACACCCATGCCCAGCATCATCAGTATGATGCCCTGGCTTCCAGTGGTTCCTCCCCACACCTGATCACCTGCCTGACACACAGCCATTGTTTTTCTGGTGTCAGTGTATCCCTGCCCCCATCCTGATCTACAGTATATCTATATGAAAAAAAAAGATAAACCATTCCCTGGTGTCTAGCAGAACTTCCTCCCTATCCCTTGTATGAGGTAATGTTGTAATGTCATTCTCTGGTGCCTAGCTGACCTCCCACCCTGACAGGTAGTGCCTCACCCCCATCCAAGCCCCAAGCCAGCGATTGGCACAGCCCTCCATTCTCCTTCACAGCCAGCTGCTGACTGAACTGTCAGTGAGCATGATACTGTGTACAGTACATGCTTATTGACAGCTCAGTCAGTGGCTGGCCATGGTGGAGAGTAGAAGGCAGTGCTGGTCCACAGCTTGGGGTCAGAATGGGGTGGGGGTCCTCTAGACACCAGGGAACAGTGTTAAAATATTATACAGGGGATCAGGGATGGGGGGTCCACTAGACACCAGGGAATGGTTTCGGGTTTATTTTTCATATAGTAGAGATCGGGATGGGGTTGGGGATACACTGGACACCATGGAAACAGTGTCTGTGTGTTGTGAGGGTGATTGAGTGGGGGGAGGGGCCACTGGACACCAGGGCATTATACTGATGACATTAGGCATGGTGCAGGTGAGGGGCGGGACCAGTGGCCACCAGGGAAACTTTAATACTGAACATCAGGCCAGTGATGACCAGATGGGTGGGGGATAACTAGCACCAGGGAGAGAATATTTCTCATCATCAGGCCAGTGATCAGTGGGGGTTGGGTTACCACTAGCACCAGAGATGCAAGTTATGTCAAAAAGGTTCAGTGATCAGTTTGGGGGGGAGTACCACTAGCACCAGGGATGCAATCTTTTTCAAAACAGTCCAGCGATCAGCAGATGGGGTGGGGATTACCACTAGCACTAGGGAGAGAATATTTCTTTATCATCTGGCGATTGGCTGGAGGAACCACTAGCACCAGGGAGAACATTTTCCTTATCATCACTCCAGCGATCAGTGGGGGGGGGGGGACCTCCAGCACCAAGGGATAACTCTCTGGGACCAAGCAAGAGGGGGTGGCACTGTTCGCAGTTTATGCAGAGATTTTACTGTGTCTGTGGTTTAAACCAGGAATTAAAAAATGTGTTTTTGGATGCACAGATAAATATTGTAGGCCACTGGGAGCCAAGTCCCACTTGCCACTATTTGTGACAGCTGCCAACACCAGAAGTCCACCCCAGTGCCTGTTTTCTTTTTTGTTATGTCTGGCACTGGGAGCCCACCATTGTGCCAGGTTACATTTTTATGTATTTTTTCCCTGACATTGAAAGCCCACCCTGGTGGGTGCTGGTTTTCTTTTTTAATATCATTTCCAACACCTGGAGCCCACCACAGTATTGGACATTTGTATAATATACAAAAACAAAAAAAGAATACTTTCTCTTCCCCCTGCCTGCTAGTACTCAATCCATCCTACCCCCCACAACACTTAAGAATACTCACCTTCCTGCCATCCTAATAAGAACCAGTCATACCTTCCCAGGCACCCTTTATTAAGTAAAATCAGTTAGTGATCTGCACAGTTCATCTCTTACCACCTTAGTTGGCAGCCATCTGACAGAATTGCTAGACTATGAACGCTGAAATAAATGCATACAGCATGTATTTCAGAGATCTCAGTTAGTGACAATAATCGTAAGTTGGGTTCACTGAAATACATGCTGTATTTTAATAATCATGGTCTAGCCATTTCATCAAATAGCACCTGGCCTAGCTGATAAGAGGTGGGCTGTGCCAGTCACTATCTCATTTTGCTTAAAGTAATTTTGTCACATTTATCCTGTTAAAAATGGACTTACCCCATTGGATTCTCAAAAGTAGCGAAAGTCACCCTATCCCATTTTTAATACTGAAAGGAGTGCCTGAATTGAGAAATTTCAAATCATATTTTGCCCCCGACAACACTGGCTAGCACATTCCTTTACTTCCTTTACTTATCTAACAAAGTATGAGAGTCTGACACCAGCTCAACATGGGTTCAAACCAGGCTATAGTACTTCGACTGCCTTGGCGGGGTTCACAAACTCAGTCCATGAGGCCCTAGACAAGGGCCTCTGTGTGGCTGTGGTGTTTCTGGACCTCACCAAGGTCTTCAATTTAGTTAATCACAGATTGCTTTTTCAATCTCTTTCAAATCTAGGAATATCGGATGAGGTAGTCCGCTGGTGTCATAATTATCTGAGTCATCATACTCAGTCCACATGGATTAATGGCGTTTGTTCTCCTCTTTCTTCCATCACTATGGGTGTTCCTCAGGAGTCTATTCTGGGTCCTTTACTATTTAGCTTGTCCTTAAATACTTTACCTTCCTCTTGTTCTGTTTCTTATGTTTCTTTACGCAGATGATGTGGTGGTCCTCATGAGCGGAGAAAGATTCATTACTGTTCAAAATAATTTGGCCACCAATTTTAAATCATTACAGGATTAGTTTATTGCACATAGACTTGTTATGAATGAGAAAAAAAACAAGTCAATGTTTTTTGCAGTCATATGAAAAAAGTGTAGAAGCCCCAGTCCTGTCTCTCCACACAATTGGAGGTAGGGAGATTGAACAGGTTAATTTTTTCAGATATTTGGGCTTAATAGTGGATGACTGTATGTCTTATGAATTTCATATAACACAAATGATAGAAACTGTCCACCAAAGGCTAGGAGCCCTGCATAAGATAAATATGCTGTTGCTGCCATCAACTAGGTTGTTCTTTTCTCAGAGTTTTTAAATTCCTGTCATTGATTATGGTTTACTTTTTCATCACACTGCAGGTGAGGGTTTGCTGAGTAGGGTAAGAATATTATTAAACAACGTGCTTTGCTACACAAATGCCCATCAGAACACATCACTGTGACCTTCTAAATCAAGTTGGTTGGTTGTCTTTGCACTCAAGATATACATTTCAGTTAGGTGTTCTGGCTAAAAGAAATTATAAATAAGGTTCCAATTTTTTTCATGCTATATTTAGAGTTCATAACAGTAATAAAGGAACACATTCTTCTGCACATCAACATTTTAGTATTCCAAGAATGGAATTTTCTTTAGGGCAAAAACAATGTTTTACAAACTTCCCATATTTTTCATGTTATTGCATCTGCCCTGGACTGTATACATGTTTCACTATGTGGCTTTAAAAATGTTTTGAAAAAGTATTTTCTGTCTGAGAGTCAGTACAAATGTTTTAATTAATTATTGTTCTTGTGATGGATATGAACTGTTTGTTATATACTTGAATGTAAGTTCTTTATGTTGATGTATGAATGTGATTCTCATCACCCATGTAAACGGGCCTTAGCCCCTGGTCTTACTAGATCTTAAATAAACAAAAAACAAACAACAATAAAAAAACTTCCTCCTTCACTGAATATGCCCCCACGCTATGACGTCCTGCAAGGGAGAGTGAAGGGGTATACCCCATTGAGGTGAATGGGGCTCAATTTTACTTCATGTTTAACAACATATAATGGCCAGTTTCAGATTAACGAAGGACACCGTTCAACTAACAAGACCCTTGTCAGTCGGGTGACTTCGTAATCTCACACTGGCCATTATATGCTGTTAAATATGATGCAAAGTCAAGCCCCATTCATTTCATTGGGGCACGCCCCCACACTGTCCCTTGCAGGACGTCATAGCGCAGGGGCATATTCAGTGAATGAGGAAGTAAAGGAATGTGCTAGCCGGTGTTAGGGGCAAAATACGATCTAAAATTTCTCAATTCAGGCACTCCTTTCAGTATTAAAAATGGGATAGGCTGACTTTCGCTATCTTTGAATGTCCAATGGGGTAAGTCAATTTTTAACAGGATAAATGTGACAAAATCACTTTAATAAAAGGTGCTGGGGGAAGGGAAGATGGGTACTGTTGGGCTTAGGGGAAGGGGGTGTATTCCTGTTTTTTCACCATCATACTCTTTATGCTCCCTAGATCACTGGTGCTGCCCCCACTGAGCTCTGGCTGCCCAGCCTTGTTCCATCCCTTCTCTAGCTATTACCTTTTCCTCCATTGCCACAAGACATCTTTTGCCCTGTGGTGGTTCCTGGGGGTTACTCTTAGCTGCCCCTCATCAGCCTTCTAGTGCAGGAAGTGGGTTACTAGTTGGGATAGCAAGGCTCAGAAGCAGAAAACTTCATCCTGCACACATTTTTTTTTTCCTGTGTTCCTTTCCACCCTCAGGTTGCCAAAGGCAAGGACACAAAGTACACATATACAAGTAAGAGCAGGGCTGGGCACAGCATCAGTTGGTGTTCTCTACCTCAAGCCACTCCAACTGCACTGCCACCTATGGTCACCCAGGTGACAGTATTGCAGCAGAGCCTACAGCCCTCCCACCCTGGAGGAGAGCACCTCTTGGGATGCTCAACCTTCTCCCTCAGCTGACCCACTGACATCCTAGGCTTGATCCTGAACCCAGGTGACTGGCATGACAGCTCTGTCGCTGAGCCGATGGGCCAGCTTGGGGGGGTGTATGCATGCAATAAGGTATGGCAGGGCGGGCATTATGCTGACATAACCACCCACCCAGAGGTGTAGTGAGACCTGACACCATAAGCAGAGGGCCTTACTGCCCCTGGCAGGGCAGTTATCCCAGCATAGTGCACATCCTGTAGTGTCCTATTGTACTTATACAATGGATAAGAAGTACTTTCATGTAAAAAGTAAAAAATTAAAAAAACAAGGAATTGAAAAAAAGTGACTTTTATAAATAAAATAGTTCCTCCACTAGCCGTCACTAGGGGGAGTGTTATGCCTTGTTACTTTGCTTTTTCTCAGTCCTTGCTGCCTGCTCAGAGGACCGTGAATGAATGACAGACTGTTCATTTTATTTTTTTTGTCCCTTGTTGTGACTTCCGGCTGTTTGGGGTTCTTGATTCCCAGTCCTCATTGCCTGATTTGAGGACCAGGAGTGACAGTGCATGCATCCCTCGTTGTGGCTTCTGTCCATTTTGTACTGTTGATTCCCAGTCCTCATTGCCTGTTCTGAGGACTGGGAGTTACTGTGCATGCATTTTTTTTGTTTTGTTTTTAATAGCATCCCTTGTTGTGGCTTTCTAGCATTCTTGTTTGCTGCTGACTCTGATGATAGGGTGGCATGGGTTTCATTGGGCAGGCGGGCAGGTAGGTAGACAGGTGGTCCATGCCATCAGTTAATCAAGTTGGGGGGGGGAGAGAGAAAGGCGTTTTTTTAATTTGTTGCAGTTGCTGGACAGTGCTTTGAATTGGGAGCCAGACAGAAAATGGGTGATTCCAGCAGCAAAAAAAAAAAAAAAGTAAGTGACTGAAGACTGCTAAGTATGGGGAATATAAACATTGCTGACTTAAAAAATGAAGATTCTGAACCTCTACCCACTGATATCTTTGTGGTGTTGGCAGGCTGGCACCAGTACTTTTTCATGCCTGGCCATTACAGTATGCTGAGGTAAATGAATGGGTGCCAGCCTGCCTCAGTCAATCGGAAGCCTGGATTGTCTGTACCTGTTTTATAAACTTTAGTGTTGTGTTGGGTAGAGGAGGGGAGGATTGGTAGCTGTTGGGAAAGGGGTGGAGTCTTAAATCTTTCTGGGAGGGGTGGAGGGATGGATTAGGTGCTAGTGGGTTGACTGAAGGACAAAAAGTACTATTATATTTTATTTGTCAAATGTCCAGGGCAGAAGGATGGAGATGGGATATAATGTATCAGATAAGGCACATTTAGGCTCAGAGCTACTTACAAAGCATGGTAAAGGCCCAGGGCAGTGTATGATGGGTCACGTGCTTTGTTAGGTGCCCATAGGGCCATATGCAAAGAGTGCTATAGGTCAGTGGCACTGTGAGGGGTCAATGCTTTATTTAACTTTTTCAAAAAGTAAGGAAATTAATTGCAAAAAGGAAACTGTGTCAATGCATTGGTTCAGGTTTAAGCAGAAAGCCTAAAATGTAAGGAAATGCGACATAAGAGCAGAAAGTCCCCCTGAGCCGTGGTGAATCTGTGGAATGGCACACAAGGCAACATTGGTGTTGCCATGACTTCAGCGCTCTCCTTCCAAACATTGGTATGTGACTTTTTCTGTGTCTGGACAGATGTGCCAGAGTTAGGACAATGCCAACTCTGCGTCGTGTGATTGTTTAAACCCTGTGCCATGCCACTTCACAGATTCTCCAAGTCTCAGGGGACTTTTTACATTAACTTCACATTTCCTTACTTTTCAGGCATTGAGCTTAAACCATGTAAAATCTTGTAAATGATCATTGTGATCTAGTAAATCCTTATAAATGAGCACCACCCAACTGAGCATGTTCATTGTAATCTAGTAAATCCTTATTTATTTTATTTAGTTTTTATTGAACGGGTAAGGTGCACTAGGCAGACATTTGCATATTTTCAGGCATGACTTGGGAGGTTTCAAGGCAGGGTTTTACACTTAACAATGAAAATATTAACATGGTGCTTCAATTGGTACAGTACAAAAATAGGCAAGACAGCTCAGGTTACTTAGGGTTCAGGAGTGCGTACAGAAAGATGACATATTCAAAAGGCACAGGTTACATAGAGTGCTGGGTAACATGCAACAAGAAAACAGATACAGTAGAGTGAGTGGTGCAAATTCCATACAATGCAGTGATACATACAGTGAGCGTATTCAGCATAATGACATTTGCACATCTGAAACCTAAGACCAGGGAATGTACAAGGGCAAGCATACCATTCAGGTGAAAGTTAGTTCACCAGAAGCCTGATTAGGTGGTAGGCATGTAATAAAAGGACCAGATTATACAAAGCAAGTGCATTGGAAGCACTGGATCAGGAAGGTGCAGAGTTGGTTTCTGAAGGGGATGGAGACTTGCACTGATTCACGTTTAGGGGGATGCTGTTCCAGAGTTTGAGGGCAGCACTAGTGAAGGCCATTGTGCTGTATTTGAACCTTGACCTAGGGATGGTCAGCTGGTCATTGTCAGAAGATCTAAGGGAGTAAAGGCTATTACATGGTATGAAGAGGGAGGCTTGGGAGTGAGGCAACTGGTTAAGAAGAGTTCTTATAAATGAGCAGTACCCAACTGATCATGTTTCTGGTAAAACAAATAAATGAAATAAACTCTAACTGATGCAATAACATAGTCTTTTGCAGTTAGTATTGGATTGGAGATGTCAGTATAAGCCAAGGAGGAAAGGGACCTTGGAGTAATCATAGGTGATAATCTTGAGTCATCAGCCCCGTGTGACTGGATAATGTACAGTATATACCAAAGCTAACAGGATGTTGGGCTGCATGGCCAGGGACATCACCAGTAGGAGGCAGGGGTTGATTCTGCCCCTGTACAGATCCCTGGTGAGGCCGCTCCTTGACTACTGCATTCAGTTTTGGAACCTGCATCTCAAGATCTCAGAAGGATTGGGATCACCTAAAAATGGTGCACAGTGGGGCCATCAGAATGGTGCAGGAAAGGCAGCATGACAGATGGTTGAACAGTCTAAACATATACTCACTTGAGACTACAGGAGAAAGGGGAGAGATGATAAAAAGTTTAAAGTACCTTAGAGGTACTGCTTGCAGTGCTAACAACCTGAGTTCAGGAGCGAACCCGGGACCTTAGAGGCCCGCCCGGTCAAGGAGGATTGAGTGTATGAAGGACTGCTCTCGAGGGGGAAAAGGCTTCACCTGGCCCCTAGCTTAAGCTGAGGGAAAGGCAGCTGGGACTGCCAGACCAAGGGAGGGGTGAGGTGTGCATCATGGCATCATTGCACACCATGTCCCTCAGGGGAACTAAGGTGGAAAACATCTGGGATGACCACCAACCCCTTGCAGGCCCCACATCGGCAACCTGGCACTGACCGAACTGGATCTGTGTCTGGCAGGTCAAGAATGGCTCACCACCACTCCATCATGAGGGCTAGGCCATTGGGGTATCGGGCATGTAGGTACGGGAGAAACCTGGTGATGGGGCTGGGGAGTCTGTGAAAAGGAAGCAAGCCATGGAGGGGAGAAAAAATGAATCAGAAAAAAAGGAGACAAATTCAGCAGGGATTTGAGGAAGTACCCCTTCATGGAGAGGGTGTTGAACAGACAGAATAACTTACCATGGACTCTCAAAACAAAATCCTACCATGTGCCCTCATTAATATGAATGATGGGCACCTGACCAGAGCATTTGTCATTGACCTAGCAAAGGTATATGATACTGCTGACCATGTCCTGCTCTTAACAAAACACAAAAACCTACTTAAGGAAGCCTCAACAACACAGCAGTTCAGTGGTTCCAATCATCTGTCTGTGAAAAAATGGTGCACATTGGTGGTGCCACCTCTCCACCCATCCAGATCAGTGCAGTGCCCCCCCATGGCCAAATCCTGGGTCCCTGCTCTTGTCCATTTTTATACATGACCTTCCAGCATTTGGAAGTTTGCCTCCATCCATATACTGTTTATGTAGACAATACGATACTTTAAGCGACTGGTCCTAGCTCTACTGAAGTGGAGTCCAGTCTACAACATGACCCCGTGCAGATACACAAGTAGTTTCTGGATAACCAAGTCACACTTAACCACAAAAAGTCTGTGGCCATCCTTTTCAGATCAAAGCACACTCTACCTTAGAACTTCCTGGCCCTTGCCTCAGTACTATGTCTGGTCCCCCTCTGGAGGTTTTGAGTTCTAGTGCTTGGTCGCTGGTTAGACCCCCACCTTGATGTCTCTACCCATATGTTCTGCCAACTCAAACCAGGCAGCTATTTACTCACTCACACTCACATACACACAATAACAATACAATAAGTACAGCAAGCCAAAGCTTTATTATAACAAAATATAATACAAAAGGTTATACATCACCGATTCAATAAAGCATCATCCAAGCCCTCTTCCAATGGCTGGGAAGCCCCCTTGTCAGCCTGGCTAGGAGTCTCTTGAACTGGGAACTGGCCCCACAGTGATGCGTCCACCCTGCAGGAGAGGCTTCTAACCAGGCATTGAGAAAGCTACATTTATATCTTATTCTATGCTAAAAATAATCGTGCAGCCCTCATAGTGTTGTTTTCCCACATTCTAGAAGCTGGCCGGGCTCCCAGGATGTTGCGAATTCACACCATAAGGACTGCTCAGAATTCCCTACACCTGCTAGGTCACTGTGCTCCAAACACTGGCCGGGTGCCTAGAACACTATGAGCTAAGCAGAAGTTTAAACAAAACTACAAAAACAGGTTGCCTGATAATATGCGACCTTCAAGTCAGCAAAATACACTGTCTGAAGCAAAACATAATAATGAGGCTATCTAAAGAGCAAAACACCAATTAAATGAAACAGCATGTAAAATGGAGTCACACAATACAAAATGGAGTATAAAATGACATACATTACATGAAATAGCATACAAAATGGGTGACAATAATCAACATATTATACTATCACTACATTCGGTCCTTTGATTATTGTGAATACGATTTGTATGATATTGGTACCATAGCAAAATTACTACGAATATAACATGATAAGTAACAAGTCCAAATAAGCAAGATAATTGTCACTACAGCAATGATTATAATAGGATGTATCAGAATATTTAACACTTTTGTAGCTGATGGAGACCATCCTGTAAAATATCCCACCAATAATGAGTAGTCTCTTGTTGAATCTGGAACTTAAATCAATCATTTTATTTTTTAACTATCGTAGTTTGCACCTGACTTTGCACTAATGATTTATTTCTTATTGCCAAATGAGCCTGCATTACATCTGTTTCCTGAATTATCTGTTTAATTTTATTTAACGAGATATTCAATCTTGATTGATCTAAAATATTGGGCTGCCAATACAAAATAAGCTTCTGCTCATTATCAGGGATCTGTGCATTTTACTGTGGTGGATGACATTACAATCCAATGATTACTAGGAATCCATGATTTGAACATGGTCCTCACACATATTCATTATTACTCATTAAATCACTCTGGGCCTTATTTCTTTGCATTATAGAATACATATATCGCATTGTGCATTCTGTCCAATCAATAAATCGTGAAATATTTTCTGCTACTCCCATTCCCATACCTGTGAAGCATTAAATAACTGCAAGAACTCAAAATCATAATTCAAAGTTAATCTTTGGGGTAAGGAAACAGTTGGCATCCATTGAGCTTGTAAGTTAATTAAGCTAAATACATCAATTCCTACTGCCTGAAGCCTGTTAGTCAGTGTTTCTATATCAACACTATTTAAAATTCCCATACCTGCCCTGCTCCACCTAATAGCGTATCATACCAAGCTCTTTTATATTTGCATTTTCTACTAAACATAAACGTTATGTTAAAATGGATTACATTTTCTGATATCACTACGCTACTGATGTACATGTGGATGGAACCTTAACTATACTATCATTGCTAATTACAGGATGATTTTTCAACACTGTAATGTGATCTGCCCAAGTAGTTCTATTAGTTATTGCAGTAGCATTCATGCAAAACAAAGTATTTACATTAACTAGTTCAATGGTTTCGTTAAAATGTCTGATTGATTCATGCAACAGTCCCGTCCTCGGTGAGGAGTTATCATGCACATGTCTGATAAGTTGCAGCATTTAATAGCAGTCTTATTCTGCAAAGAGATTTCATCTGTTTTGTAGGCATATTATCCTGGGCCACCAGTTGTCATCAGAGATTGACCCTGGTGAAAATGTCATGTTCAGTACCACACACTTCTGTCGGATGGGCAGCTAAAGTTCCCTGGTTCTATCTTTGGTATCATTTTTCCAACTCCAGGTTCCTTTACAACCAGTGTCATTACAGTTAACCCTTTGAATCCTTCCTCCAGGGTAACTAGCTCTGCCAAATGGACCATAAACACACCAGCATTCCTTTTAAAAATCCATTGCTGGACCTAGAAAGACACAAATTTCATTATTCTCGAAGATAACAATTATGTGCGGGCACGTATTCCCATTTTCTTTCCCTGATCTGATAATTAACACTGTGTTGTCTCGTCCGGTGGCTATCACCTCAGCTGGTTCAGGAGGGCCATTTGGGTTTGTAACCCATATTTTGGCACCATTATTAAAACCTCCTGTAGATCTAAAACCTTTATCCCCCTTGCTGTTAAGAGTGTAGGGGCTTGTCCCTTATAAGGTCACTTTGTTAACTGGAATAATTAACAATTGAGCCACTCTGTCATACTGTTGAATTAACAGATTTTGTTCTCTACTATTCAACAAAATTACTTTCACTTCTCCTTGGTAATCACAATCAATCACCCTCCCAAAATTTGTATTCCCTTGAGGGCTAGTTCTGATTTAGGTGCTATCCAACCAAAATGTCTCAGTGGAATTTGTATTCCAATACCAGTTTCTATCACTTGAATGTTTCTGCTGTTTATTCTGTATTCTTGAAGGGCATGTAAATCAAGTCCAGCAGCTTCTGGGGTTGCCCTGCAAGGAGACAGAGCTCCTGGTGTAATTTCCCAATATAACACTGTTTCTGTAGTTGAGTAAGCCTGCACTTGCAAATTAGGAGTTATCATTCGCATTAAGGGGGTCTCAGATTCTCCAATTGGTCTATTATTTAAAATCTGTAATGCTTCATGCAAATTCTCTTTCCATTTTGTAGGCTCTCCCCCAATTGTCCTTTCACAATATGAGGATTGGTCTTTGTTGCCCATGTTGGCATATAGGACACTGAGCAATAACATTTTAACCAAATCCAATGTTAGGGTACACCCTACTATATACCCACCTGTAAGTGGCTTTTTCTCAAATGTCCACATTTTTGATGTGCCCATTTGCCAGCCCTGATAACTGCTGACTTTGAGTTTCTTCAATATCCACTGGAAGAATCTTAGCTTTTCATCTGCAATAGAATTATACCATCGTTCTAATGTATCTGAAGCACAATGAACATCAACATGAAATACAGTGGTCTGAGTATTTTGCACCATAGTCCATATTTCCTGCCACAGTTCTTTTCCCCATATTTCTTTCGAATAAATTTTCCACTCATCCTTAGCCCAAGTGGGCAGCCAGGTTGTTAAACCATTGGCTACAGACCATGAATCAGTATAAATATGCACATTACCTTGCAACCTTGTGGGTATTACACTGGAAGGGAGGAAGGGTAGCTCACCCTCCTCCAAGCTCCTACTGGTGGAAGACACAGCTCGAGGTGCAAGAGACAGCTCGAATACTGTAGCAATAAAAAGGTTAGCTGTGAAACACAGACAAACAACAAAAACAAACACACATCAGTTTAAAAATAAAACAAGATTATTTCCATAGGATAAAAGAAGCCAAGCGTCCCTGGGTTCCCTTATCCTAAGCATGACAAAATGTCCAGATTGATGGTAATACCATACGTACGTATCTCTGTAGATGGTAAACTCTCAAAAACAGCTGTAATAGTCCTTTTTTCAAAATTGTAAAAGTTTGTTCCTCTTCACTTAGAATACTAGTTTTGCAATAAAAAGTCAAGTTACATGGTTCACTCTTGGTGTGCTTTCATGAAAACATACATTTTGTGTGAAAAGTTGTGCTTTAGGCATGGAATACACATCAAGTTTGAACTGGTAGTAACATAAAATGTTGAAACACAAGAAGGTCAAATAACGTGCAAAAGGTCACAGTGTGCATGCAAGGGTCATTCAAACCCAGCCATTCCTGTAGTGTCCTTGAACACCACCAATATTAAAATATCTTTAAATAACAATAGAGTACACAATTAAACTGCTGGCCAAGACAGTACACACATACACATACACAAAAAGAAATACTTAACACAAAATAAGACTGACATTGTTTCACACCAATTTGCTGAGGTCCATTAGAAAACTGTACGTGGTTTAGATATATGTGCTGCCTCCTGCCTGTCTTGTAACACTGATAATTTTTAAACCAACACATTTATACATATTGCCATGCCAAATCTTTCCAGAACAAAACACTGTTTAAACACATCGGGCCAGATATTCAAAACTTTGCCCTGGGAACAAATTACATTGCCAGACAAACTAGTACTTAGAGCAAAAACATAGCTATATTCAAAATGAATAGCCTGGTGCAAAACCAGCTGAATATAGCAAGCGAAGGAAGCAGGCAAACAGGCCCAGGAGTGCAGGGCAAACATTGCCCAGGATTAAGACAGCACTAAATATAGCAGAGAGGCAGCACTGAATATAGCAATCAGACAGAGGGCAGTGCAAACACCCACAAAACAAAAGTGTCACAGAGGTGTAAGCAGCTGTCCAGGAACACAGGAAAGCAGAAGAGCCCAGCCAGACACAACCACAGTACCAGTGAAAGGAATGGAATAACCTACAACCACAAGTGAAATCAGAAGCCACAGAACACTGTCAAATCCCAAGTCCACCCAAAAGACACAGGACACAGGAATGTCAACTTCAAAGAAGTATAATGTAAACTGTGAAAATCCAAAGTGCAAAAGCAACATGAACATATTTACAGAAAAAAATCAAAACACAGCAGAACACTTTTATGTACAAATGGGGTGCAAGAAAAACCTAATGAAAGGGAAAGGGCAGGCGTAACAAAGGGTTGAAAACAATGGGAAAACAACAGTAATAGTGCAAACAGTCAAATGTTAAATAAAGCAACAGAACAATGGGGTAAGAATGTGGTTGTGAGAGGGATGTGAAATGCAAAGCAATGATGGAGAGCACAGGATGGCAGAAACAGGGCTAGAGGACACTGGGCCAAGGACAGGAAGCAGGATAAGGTACATAGAATGCAGGGGTAAGTGCGGGCAGGTGCTGGCAGACATTCTTCTAATACAGCAGCTGCAACCACGTCTGTCTCCGACATAGGCACAGCCTGTTGTTCAATTAGGTGCGCTGCTGGCGCACTATCCTCCTCAGAAGCTCCTCTGTTCCTCACCCTCCTCTGGACGGCTGGCCCAGTGATGACCTCGTGGACCTACAGGAGAAAGGGGACCACATCAGGGCATGATAATGACACAAAGGCACCATGTACCACCACAGGTGGACAGCATGCCCCAACAACCATGCCCATGTGCTAGTATGTAACAAACCACAACACACACTAACATGTGCCTGCAGGACAAGGCAGTATGTAACAGGCAGCATACAACACCCCAGTACATGATATACATGGAAGTATGCTGAGAAACCCAACAACGTGGAGCCAGCCAGCACAGTGGCGTGCAGACTGTAACAGTGCAAACAGACAGCCACCTCCAGAGATGGAACGACAAGTGGACACTGACTGATATGCACAGCAGGATGACACATGAGTGCAGGACATGCTGCCCACGGTCACCACCCAGCTATGATACAAAATACAGATGACACAACTGGAGGTACCACAGCCCAACCACATGTGTAACCACATATGCCTGTCATATACACCCCAACAGTGGCCCACCCTCACTGCTGCCCTCCACAAGAACTGTAGACACCCAGCCAAACTGCCACCATGATGCCATAATACAGCAGCTGTACAAATGATGACAGAAACCCTGAACAGGTGGGTGGGTGACTGACATAAGTGTGCAACAGTGGCAAGTGACACAGATAAAGACTCGACAATGACCACAGAAACAATGACACTGGCAGCAGAACAGTAGGGATTGCAGGACAGTAACCAAGCAGTACACAACCAGGGAAGTGCCAGCCACACCATTTGCTGCAACAGAAGGGTGAGGGCCCACAGTGGTGTACAAATGGTACAGTGCCGTGACACCACCCATGCAAGAAGACACACACTGTGAAACACAGACACTGGGCATGGTCCACCAGTGGCACTGCAGCGGTGGGCCAAAGGCATGCACAGGACAGTGTGTCACCTGGTGGTCAAGGCATGGCGAGGCACACACACACCTGTGGGAGCAGCATCTGCCATAGGGGCTGACAAACAGCACACCATGCTACCACAGAACAACTCCTGCAGCACACCACATAACATGTGCACAAACAGTGTGCAGTACAGGGACAGAGGGCAGCACTCTTAGGGACAATGGCCCACACATCAGAGCATGAGCCCACAGGCAGGGGTGTATGCCAGACATTCACATGTTCTACATACAATCCCAAACAGCTGCACCTCCTCATAAATGCTGTACTCAGCAACCCCAAACAGTAAACCCTTCCAAAAGGGTATGATGTCTGTCAGATAATTCCCACTCTCTAATGAGGTTGTACATTCCCAGGTGGGCCCCCTCAGTTGAGTAAGTGGTTACCTTCTGAACTCTGAAAACGTTTGCATTTAGTATCGTGTTTCTTATTAAATAGGTATCTGGGACACTGTTGGTAAATGTGAGATGCAAACACAGAACTAGTGTATCCGAATGAAGTGGAATATTGATATGTGTGTCAACCTGGGCCCTCCTCTATTGATGTTCCAGGTGGGCCCTTGCATCATCTGTCCAGGTGGGCCTTTACCCCAGTCGGCCCTCTGTCCTACACACAGCATTTAAAACAGGGCCACACCCCAGTGGCCATCAGTGACCCAAAACGTCTGGTGTACCTAGGAACAGTTGACAGACATGCAGTACACCAAAGTGTACACTAATGTGTACATGCGATGCCTACATACACACTTGCTCAACTGCCTGCCCTGTAAGCCAGACTCATAGTGGAAAAGCATAACATTGCACAGTACTCACGCACAACACCACTATCACCGTCCGTGCTCTCTGCTGCACGCTGTACTCAGTGGAGGCACCCTCGCCTGTCGGATGATGGCCCCTGTCTGGCTTGTGGCACGCCTCCTGCCTGTGATTTGTTGTCGGCGCCTGCAGTGAGAAGAGGTACAGCATCGTCAGTACAATATCAGCCACCATGATGCAGCCAAAGACCACCCTGTACCCCAGTGGTGCAGCACAACCACGCGAGTGGCAGACGGGTGCAGTGCACCACCAAAGCCATGCCAAGCATGACAGGGTCCATGCACACTGTCTACCCTATCCACACAGTACACACATGGCTTCATGGACTCCATGAGCAACATGAAGCTCAGCAACACATAAGCACACCACGAACACACACCCCCGACCACATGCCAGCAGTGCTACAGTCATCCCTTACCTGACACAGGCACAGTCCCCTCATGAACCATGGCCCTGCAGCATTCTAGCAGTGGTCGCTGCCGCGCCTGAGGTCAGCATAACGATGCCGGCACTTTCACCATCACGTGATACCTGTGATGGCACTAGTTGCGGGCAATGGAAGCCCAGACCTGTGTCCGGGGCAAGTCACCCTCCGCACAGGTCCAAATAGGAGTGATGAAGCCTTTCTGGAACTGCTAGCGAGGTTGGCAGTCTCAACCTCATCCCACCGCCTGTCACGGCCCACCACTGCCCTTTGCCGAGCTCGCCCAGACATATTTGTGCTGTGGAAGGGGCAAATAAACTGAACAACAGTGCAACAACTGTGCATACCCTGACACACAGTACAACTGAAATGTGGCGCGGCGCTGGCGTATACCGTAGCCCGGCGCTAACAGGAAGTGATTGCAATGCACAGGCGGACCCCTACCATCACCCTGGTCCGATATTGCACGCAGTGCAGAAGTGCGCCGCTGAAGCTGGTTGCGCGGCGCTGCAGCTGGTTAGCGCAGCGCTGCAGCTGGTTAGCGCAGCGCAAAAGCCGGTTAGCGCAGCGCTGGACCGCGCGCTATGACAAGGGTAACAAGAGCATGCATGCTGCACATACGGCGCTGTTCCTCAAATAGCGCTGCTGTGCTAGCGCCGGGCTATTCAGAGCCATATTCAACGGCTGTATGCAAATGAGGGTACTTGTGTATGCATGGGGCAAAACGTGTGATTAGCATATAATTATTCGCTCATTTGCATGACTAACAGGCAGGATTGCCTGGCCGGGCTATAAAAGGCAAGCAGTGCACCACCAGTGTTGTATTGTGGAACTGCGTGTGAGATACAGCAGTGAACAACATGGAGAGAGACATGCAACAGGGGATGGGCAGCAACAGCCAGGTATGTATCAAGGGTGTGGATAGGCATATTCATTGTACACAGTTGTGTCCAGTTTGGTCGAATCGCCTGTCACAAACCATTATCAATCTAATCTGTGGTATTGGGTTAGTGTTGGCCACTGTGGACTGTGTCATGCATGTATGATCTCTTTAGAGTGTAGAGGAATCATCTGACAATTGTTTGGAAGGGGTGCAGTTTTGATGGGCCGTGTACATTATGTAATGGGGGACGTTTGAGACTGTGTACACTCCTGGTATGTATGACCACCGTGGGACAACATACATCCACTGCTTGTGCTCATCCCCTGCAGTACAATATGTCATGTGCCAATGTTTGCACATTTGTGATCTGCCGCCAGGTGCACTGCTGCTGTACCATGACAGTGCACCGCCTTGTCTTCCTGCATGTGTGGAGTATGGCCTCTGCCCCCACCCGGGAGTACACAATGTACCAGTAATGTGCTCCCATGCCACAAACAGTCATGGGGTTCATGGCACATGTGTGCACACCACTCCAGACGCAGGACAGACAGTGGCAATGTGGGCATGTGCAACGTACAGGCACATGCAGCCATCTGATATGTCCATGTGGCCTGTAGCACTGAGGGGGTGATATCATGCTGTCCACTGTGTGATGCAGTGCAGCACCGACGCAGCCACTGACACCTGTCCACTTTTTATTATCCCATAGGTGTGCAGGCTCAACCGGAGCGCATCCGTGCACCGAAATTCTCACAAGATGAGCTAAACACCCTGGCACATGAGGTGAAGTGAGAGAACATGTGTTGCGGCACACAAGGACCACCGATGCTGCTGTACGGGCAGGCTTGGGAGGAGGTGAGCTGCAGCGGTGAATGCGGTTGGTGGTCGTGGGAGATCGACTGAGGCAGTCCGGACGCATTGGAATGACCTCCTGCGGCGCAAAGGAGGAGGTGGCACAGCGCCACAGAGACAGGACCAGAACTGGTGGTGGTCCACAGGAACACCAGCAACGCGGTGCAGGAGCCACACATGGCGGTGGTGGCATCCACATTGCGGATGGTGGCAGTGGCAGGTGTGCCAGGTGGTGGTTATGAGACATCCCTTGCACTTCCAAGGCCAGGTCTGTATTCACATGTGCAACCCTGTATGTGGTGCAGGCAAGGGTGCATGGTCCTGCTTCCGGTGTCCTGCACAGGCTGCACTGTATCCTGAAATGATGGCTGGCATAGTCAAGATCACTGTGGGGTGGGTGGGTGCATGTTGGCACAGGCTTATGTGAGGTGGGTACCTGTCCTGAGGGCTGCATGGTGTGGTGGTGGTGGTGGTAGTGGTGGTGGTTTGCCACAGTGTCCATGGATGGATGACTGACCCTGTCCCATTCTCTCCTCAGCACTCTCGGACAGGCCTGCACCACCACAGCATGGGCCACAGATGTCTAGCCAGGTTCCTGAGGTTGTGGAGGAGTTTGAAGATGATCGGCCAACAACATCTGACATTGTGTATCTCTCAGGCGTGAGGCCCAATGCATGTTAGGCATACCCAGGGACAGGGCATGCAACTGCCTTGGGAGGAGGGCACACCTCACCCAGGGCTGTTAGGAGACAGTGGGCACCTGGATGTTGCCCCAACTGAGAGTGATGGGGTGGGAGAGGTACTGCTGGTCACTGTCACCAGTGCAGATGACAGTGATGTCTCTACATATGCACATCAGCTGGACATTCCTGTGCCAGGGGATGTAGGGGTGGGGCTGCTGAAGCCATGGAACAGGTCTGGGTGCTTCTGTAGGTGTCGGCAGTGTGGCTGAACACATGGTGGTGGGTGGTGTGGGTGGTGTTGCAGGACAGCAAGGCGTGCATTTTCTGACAACTGCTGAGGTTCCAGTCCATATGGTGCCACAGCCCACTGCCACTGTGACGCAGCAGCCAGCTGTAGCAGTTGGTGCAGTGCCACAGGCCCACTGCCAGCTGCTGCTGTGGGTCCTGTGCCTCTGGTCCATGAAGGCCATGGTGCCCGGCCACTCCTGCAGGCTGCTGTCACATCACAGCAGGAGGCCCGTCTGGACCTGCATGCCATGCGGGCGTGAGCTGCGGCACGAGCTGGGTCAGATACGGGAGGCAATGAGAGTGGGCTTTGCTCGTGCTGAGCAGCAGGCAGAGGACAGGTTTGGCCGCCTGGTGGGTGCCATAGACCGTGGCTTCTCGGGTTGACTGCTGCAGTGGTGGCAATCGGTGGTGTCATGCAGGGTGTGCCTATTAGTCGGCAACATGGGTTTGTTGGCTCTGGTGCACATGGCAGAGGGCACACAGGCAGGCACACCGTGGGCGCAGGGCTGCCACTGTTACCAGTTCAGAGCCATCACAAACTCCACCTGCAACCCAGCCAGCGCCCGTGGCCATCCATATCCCCCATCTGCCTCCACCAGCCCCCTGGGGCACAGGGAGGCCAACCGTGCCTGCCTCACCTTCCACTTCAGCTGTGTCCTCTGCACAGAGCACCCCAGGGTCCGTAACCCATGGTACGGGAGCACGCCGCATGCGTGGGTTGCGTCGCCGGTGATGCCCACAGACTGTCTGGCGTACTCTAGGTGCTTCCCTGTCATGCATGGACAGATCTGTGCACACACACACACACACACACACACACACACACACACACACACTCCCACCAACACAGTTGCCCCCCCTTTCCCTCACAGCACACATTGCACCTCCCCATCATGATTACACCGTTTGTGTGTATCCCCACCACATATGTGCTGCACAATCATGGAGTCACACCACATGCACACACTATTTGTATTACACTGGGTTTGTTTGCTGTTGTGATTCTGGTTTTCACTGTAATGTTAGTCTGTGCACATTAAGATTGTTGCTCACTTGTACTCTTCTGGTTGTTGTGCAGTCTGGTACTCCTCTGGTCTGTTGCAGTATCCTGATGATGTCATCCTGGTGCTGTATGGCCCTGCGTGCATGCGAGGGTCCCTCTCTCCAGTTGCTCCACTATCCCCTGACCACTGGCTCTGGCTCACTGTCAGACTGTCCCTCAGGTTCAGGTGCCTGTATTCCACGGTTCATTGCCATGTTGTGCAGCATACAACAGGCTAGGAAGATCTGACATACCTTCTGAGGTGTATATTGTAGGGCACCACCTGATGTCAAGGCATCTAACGCATCTTCAGGATGCCAAACACCTCTCTATAATGTTTCTTGTTCTGGCATGTGCCTCATTGTAGAGCTCCTCCACCACTGTGGCCGGTCGGATACTGGTGTGAGCAGCCAGGGCTGCAGGGATAGGCACTGTCTCCTGTCAAAACATATAACTTGTTAGTGCTGTACTGTGGTCTGTCAGCTGCTGTCCTGCACCTGTCTGTGCCCTCCCACATCCCTTCCCTGGCCTGCAATGCCTGCCCCCATCCATGCTGTTGTGTGTTTGCCTTGTGTGCTACAACTCACCGACTAGTTGTCCACTGGGTATTCTGCCCTCCTCAAAGGCCTGACACAGCTGAGACTGGTGCCAGATGAGGCGTCGTGGGCACTCGCCGGGTACTGTGCATATACATTGGTGATGCGCCCGCCCGCATCGCACACCACCTGGCAGTTGATGGAGTGGTACCCTTCCTGTTCACATACATCACTGCCATCTCCAGGTGGTGCACGGATGGGGACATGGGTGCAGTCAATGGCACCAGTACAGATGGTAGGTGCGCAACTCGATGGAACTGCTGCATTGTTTCACTGCGCTCTGCTGCTGTGCTGGGGAATACTATGAATTCGAAGCATGTGGCAGGAGAGCCTCTAGGAACTGGGTCAGGATGCGTGAGGTGGCAGACTGTGTTACCCCAATGGTGTCCCCGCTGGTCGTTGGAACGTCCTGTGGCAAGGAAGCACATCGCTGCGGTCACCTTCTCCTCCACTGTCATGGCATGACTGCGTCTGGTGTTTGACTGCAGCTGCTCATGCAGGAGTTCAGAGCTGCCTCAACATTCCCCTGTTCATCCGGTACCGCCAACGATGTGGTCATCAGGCAGGGTCTCAAAGGAGACCCTGGGCCGTACAGCCTGTTTGCAGCATACTCTCCTGTGCCTGCGTTGTGGCCCATGTTGTGCCTGCTCCTTTCCTCCACCCTCCTCCTCCTCCACAGCTGCCATCAATGGCAGGATCACTGCTACTGGGACTGCACACATTCCTACTTCCTGTGCTGCTTCCTCCTCCTCTTGTGTTTTGCCCTGTGTTTGACCCGGCCTTTTTATGGCGGTAACTAAGCGCCAGCGCTAAAGGCTGCGCTTATGTATCCTAGCGGGCGCTGGACCTTTGAATATCCTCATGCTGGCCTCTCTCGCACCCCGACCTATCCTTTGCCCTTGCATACATTACTGGGTTAGCCCAGCGCTACTGCAGTTTGCAGCGCTATTTGGCCTTTTGAATATGGCAGACCCGCGCTAATCCCGCGCTAAACCTGCGCAAATGCTTTTTGCCCGGCGTAAGGTTTTGAATATCTGGCCCATCATCTGTAAGAGAACACATCTTGTATAACATGATTACACCTTTTGGCACATAACTAAAATATGGCACTCTGCCATTTTGCAAAAAGTTTCTGGTTTTAACTAGAAGTATGATAAAGCCATTTATAGCTGTTAACACATTACATTTTCACCTAGCAGTGGCTTGGCACGTTGCTTGCAAACTACAACTCTTTCTGCACATTGCAATCTATATGACGTCATAATTCTTCACCATCAACACTACCTGCTCCACCAAACAAAAGTTCTTCACTGACCCTATCTAGGCAGCACAAATGTTCCATTAAAAATAAAGCCAATTAAAACAGTCAGCTATGAGGCAAAAGCTTCTTCTTCCTTTTTTTTCTGTAACCTGTTGTGCACTGAAGGCAGTCAATCCTATCTGCAACCTTGACAACAGAACATAATTACAGAACACAGATATAAGCTAGAAAATATGCATGAGAAAGGCGGAGCATTACCTTGTTTAGTATCGTATTACAGAAATAAAACAGACAGACATAAAACAACTTTGAATAAAAAATTCAGACTTACCCGGTGCCAAGGTATTTTTCTTCTTCTTTTCCGATACACTAGTCTAAGTAAGAAAACTGACTGCAGGACCTTCGTGATAATTTCAAACGCTGCAGCTATTAACTCTTTCAAAGGTTTTAACCCTTTCAAAGGTTTTCTTTTGGCCATTTAGTAACCTGCCAAACCAAGTCTTTTCCAGAGCTCTGGTTTGCAGTTTAAAACAAAACAAACAAAATCTCTAACAGTACTAGGTTGAGATCCATCTGGTAGAGGTCCCCAGTACTTGGGTTTAGGATCAAATGTTTCAGCCTCTATAGGAGGCAAGGGAACTTGAAATTGATACAGAAAAACTTGAAACTACACAGATAGGCAACATGGGGGGTTTCAAATCATCCGTCTGTAGTCACCTACTGTGGTACATCCACAGTAGTTTATTTTTCTTTTCTAGATGTTGCTTATCTAACTTTACTTAACCAGCCACTGCTTTTCTCCTAAAAGCAGCCTGAACTGTGAAAGCCATCATTGGCTCTAACAGTATATACTTGCAACAAGCACAAATTACAAGTACAAAGGGCAGTTGCCCTAGCTTGTTTGAGCCTTAATACACCTTTAAAAAAAAAGAACATCCTTTTTCCTAAAAATAGACATTTTATTTTCGAATCCTGCCGACTACGCCAAAAATGTTCTGCCAACTCAAATCAGGCAGCTATTTACTCACTCACACTCACATACACACAATAACAAAACAATAAGTACAGCAAGCCAAAGCTTTATTATAACAAAATATAATACAAAAGGTTATACATCACCAATTCAATAAAGCATCATCCAAGCCCTCTTCCAATGGCTGGGAAGCCCCTTATCAGCCTGGCTAGAGTCTCTTGAACGGGGAACTGGCCCCACAGCGTCACGTCCACCCTGCAGGAGAGCTTCTAACCAGGCATTGAAAGCTACATTTATATCTTATTCTATGCTAAAATAATCGTGCAGCCCTCATAGTGTTGTTTTCCACATTCTAGAAGCTGGCGAGCTCCCAGGATGTTGAATTCACACCATAAGGACTGCTCAAATTCCACCTGCTAGGTCACTGTGCTCCAAACACTGGCCGGGTGCCTAGAACACTATGAGCTAAGCAGAAGTTTAAACAAAACTACAAAACAGGTTGCCTGATAATATCGACCTTCAAGTCAGCAAAATACACTGTCTGAAGCAAAACATAATAATGAGGCTATCTAAAGAGCAAAACACCAATTAAATGAAGCAGCATGTAAAATGGAGTCACACAATACAAAATGGAGTATAAAATGACATACATTACATGAAATAGCATACAAAATGGAGTGACAATAATCAACATATTATACTATCACTACACCATATAGACCAAATTGTGTCCAAGCTTCAACCCAAGCTTGGGGTTCAGTACCAAAATCAATACTGCCTCCTCCCCACTGCAAGAAAGGAGCTAGCGTCAAAGATAAACCTTCACATACTCAGTTATGGAGATATTGTTAATGGGGCTGCTCCCAAGTATTAACTAACTAGATTGGACCCCCTTACATCAGTCCTCTTTCTATAGGTTTATCCTCATCTGCTCACTTCGCACCCACTATTTCCAAGTAGAGCTTTAGGTGGGGATAGGAGGTCTGAAAGGTACTGTATATGGGATACTTACCAAACTAGAACTTGTGGAAAAACATGGAGTAGTGAAAGATTTGGTTTGGTTGGCCCACCCTTGAGACCCATCGAATCTTCCACTGCTCCATGTTTTTTTCCACAAGTTCTAGCTTGGTAAGTATCCCATGTGCAGTACCTCTCAGACCTCCTATCCCTACCTAAAACTCCGCTTGTTCCTTCAAAGCCCACAAAGTCATTTGCGTGCAGAAGCTTAAATGTTCCAGATTTATAGCCAGATTACTAACTTGTAGAAAATAGAGGTATGGGGGCCGATTCCAGGATGAATGTTGCAACTCGCAGGCATATGCAAGTTGCAACATTCACCGCTATGCCGGGGACCCTGCGCTGTATTCTAAGAGCAACAGGGTCCCAGCACCTATGACCTGCAACTTGTGGCAGGTGCAGGCTAGCACCACGGGCATGGTGCAATAGCCCCACATACCGCAAGTTGCGGCCACTGCAAACTGCCCCCCTGGAGCCCCCCCCAACCTGGAACACCACGGCATGCACCAGGGGGCATGGGGGGCTGGAGAGGTGGCTAAGTTGTCTGGGGGGCACTCTGAAACAAGGACCCCGGGGTCCCCGACATTCAGGGGGTGGGGACACATATGTGTTTGGCGGGCATGGGGAACATGGCAGAAACCTTGCCACGGCACTGTAGAGTTGGCATCTGTTGCTTGGCACAGATGGATGCCCCATAGACCATCTCCATGATGGTCTAACTCTGCTGTGCCAATGCGGCTTTCAGAATTACATAAGTGGGTTACGGCAGCTGCCCTTTTGGAATAGGGTGCAGTTGCGGCTGTAACCCACCCTTGCGCCATGCCATTGCGGGTTGCGGTGTAGTAGGTGGCATAGCCCACATTTGGCACAACTGCATTTGGCATGGTGCAGGTCACCTTTCAGAATGCCAGCTGGCGTTATTCCTGGTGTAAGGTGCAAGTTGTGCCATCGGGTGCGGTGTAACTCGCCTTGCGCTGGCATAACGCTTCTTAGAATTGGGTCCATGGAATGTGACTGTGGGCCATTACTCTAAAGAAGCTGCTCAAACTCTACTATGCCCTAAGCTACACTTGTTAGCCATACTAGCTGGGAAATGTCATCCTTACGTGGGTTTTTATGTTGATAACCAATCAAGCTGGAGTAATCCAGATGATAATGAGCTACTGGTTTTAGAATCACACTGATCTGTTCTAACCTGTATATTCTTTTAATCTTTTCTATGACGCAAATGACCTGCATAATACACTTTTTAAATGCTATACAGTACTTAGCCTGAGTATCGAACTGTAATACACCCAGGTATAGCTTTTTATGAATAATTAGACCCAAAGGTCAATAAGTAATAGTTTGAGTGTACCATAAGAGTACAATTTTGGAGCCAGAGAACACTCGTTGTAATGACATCAGCACACTTTGACTTCATGGCCATCTTAGAGTCATTCGGGAGCATGAAGTTTAAACCAGGGAGCTACTTTGCTTGCATATTTTTACATCTGACAGAACTGTATTGAACGTCCACTCTTTAAGAAAGTAAATTCTCAGTCCTATACTATGCTATGGGTTTATATTTCTAGTTTTGTATGCCTTTGTTTCTGTTGTTTAGTTGCCCTCTAAGTTCTCCGATGACGTTAAGCTGGCCATGGTGGTTAACTCCCTTGAGAGTGGGACTTCAACAAGCTGAGTAATTAGTCAGAACCCTAGATCCTCAGATTTGGTATAGCCAAATGCAAGTTGAGGAAAAATAAAAAACAGAAGTATGGCCTACACTTCATGTGGGACTCCTCTTGTTACAGTGGAGGAGAAAAAGGACCTGGGGAACTAACAGATCAAAGCTGCTCTTGCCAGAAGCAGGACCCCACTGGAAATGAGAATCTATGTTAGCCTATGTAAAAAAATGCTTTTCTTTTTTTTTTATACTTCAAGTTTATTTATTTTTTGCATCCGATTACATAGCTCAGATCCATATATTACAATTAAACATGGCACTGTTTAAAGATTGTACATCAAGTATTCAAGAGCCTTTTCCCCATTCGAGCTTTATATTTTAGGAAAGAACTCTTTGTTTAGCTATCCACTATTCAGCAGTTTCATGCTATCATATCTCAAACAGTGTCTTTAAGTCGACATATTGCCATTAAGAAGAAATCAAAAGTTAAGCTGACATTCTCTGTACCTTATCTTACACAGACATTCTAAGGTATTCTACCTATTTGTTTGCTAAAACTATTTAGGTTTTCATAACCAGAACTAAAAAACTTAAACAGAAGTACCAAGAAAACAGTGTTGTACCAGGAATTACAAGAGGATATATCTGTCTGGGCACTCTTACAATATTTATTGCCTCCAAGTAGCTGATCATCAGATTCTGGTTTAGTGAGGACTCTGTGCATATTGAGTTCATTATGTTACTTTCTTACTCATCTCTTTCCATCCTATCTCTTTTAATAAATCAATGCAAGGTGACTTAACTTAGTTTAGTTAATCTAGGTGCTGTGTCCCTTCATAAAGTAACCATCTTGTCCATCTGTTTTGGTATACTGAAGTTTGCTGTCTTAGATCATAAGTAATTTTCTCCATTCTACACACAGCCTCCATTTGTTGAACCCAGTCATAGATAGTAGGGGAATCACTCAGAAGCTATCTCCTTGTCAGAGACTTCAGTGCTGCGGCTAACATACTTAACCACAAGTACCTCTCATCTTTGCTTTTTAGGGCTTAAAATTCAGGGGAGCAATGTGCAAATCACACTATTTTTAGCCACCCCCATTCTGGACCCCCCATGCGGGGCAATCCTGCTCGCACGCACTCACAAAGATCCGGAAAAAAAACACAGTTGAAATGAATGGGCCCATTCATTTCAGAGCAGGGCTCAAAATATTGCCTTTCCATTTTGGCAGTACTGAGCCTCTGTAGCACACACGCATCATGCCTGAAGGGGGGAGAGGACTGTTTTAAAAAAAAGCCTGAAGGTATCAGGTCATGTGCTGAAACGGGTGGGGGAGATGCAAGCTGATGCAACCTGGCAGTCAATGCGTCATGCACTAAGTGTGGAAAGAGAGGCTGCCAGCTAGGGCTAAGTGTGTGAGTGGGTCATGCACTGAAGGGAGGCCAAGGAATAGACCCTGAAGATAGTGTGTCATGTGCTGAAAGGGGATTGGGAAAGAGAGCCTGAAAGCTGGTGAGTTGGCACATGTTATGCACTGAAGTGGGCAGGGGGAGGGCACCACAGTTCACTTTGCTTGGGCTTTATAGCAAGTCCTTTTATTTCTTAACTTTTGCAACCAGCAAGTTATATCACAGTCAGTAATTTGGGGTCCTACAGCCACTGAAATCACAGCCCCACACTCTATTCAGCAGTACATAGTTTTTTCCTTGAAGTATTTTAATCAGTTTTGTTTTGGCCTGGGGAGTTGACTGATACAGTACTTGTACTTTTGGCTTAGCACAAATGCCCTCCTAGTCCCAGCAATCAGTATTCAGTTTGCACTTGAGGGGCCTGATTCTAAAAGCACCCCTACTCAAGTCACAACTTGTGACATGGAAGGGGTGCAGTTACGACATGGACCCTGCACCCGATTCTGTAAGGGGCAGGGTCCCTGCGGGTAAGTCCCACTACTTGTGACAAACCCACATTTACGCCAAATAAAAGGTGTATCTGAGGGGCTTATCACAAGCTGTAAACCCAGATGTGAAGGGCGCAAGTGAAGGGCCCAAGTGCACCCCAAGCCCCGATCCCCAAATGTGTTGGTTAAAACCCTGCATGGCTACATGTAGCCCCCCAAGCCCTGCTCCCCAAATGTGTTATTTACAGCCCTGCAGGGCTACACACAGCTCCCCCCCAACCCCGATGCCAGCCGCCTGCAAATGGCACTATCCTGTACAAATATTAAAAAATAGACCAATCCTAACCCGTAATCCCTGATACTCTAGTGAGCCCCCAGCCCCCACCTGGCATTGCCAGACCATCCCGCACCCCCTAGCCAGCTGACAACTGGCACAGCCCATTGCTCACCACTGCGGCCAGCCATCGACTGAGCTCCATCTGAGCACGTACTGACAAGTGTTAAACATCTGCTATCTTGGATTTCAGCAAGGCCTTTGACTCTGTGCTCCATAAAAGGTTGATCAGGAAGTTGGTGGATCTTGGGGTTGGGGAAAAGATGGCCAGATGGGTGGAAAACTGGCTGAGGGACAGAACCCAGAGGGTGGTTGTGAAGGGAAAGTTATCTGGTACCATAAAGATAACCAGTGGGGTCCCACAGGGCTCTGTACTGGGGCTGGTGTTGTTCAATGTCTTCATCAATGACATTTGGGATGGCATTAAGGGCAAAATGTGCCTATTCATGGATGACACCAAGATCTGCGGGAGAGTGGACACAGCTGAAGGGATACAGGACCTGCAGGAAGATCTGGAAAAATTGGGGAGGTGGTCCTGGATCTGGCAGCTTGGCTTCAATGCCAAAAATATAAAGTTATGCATATAGGAGCCAAGAATCCCAGGACAGAGTACTACCTGGCTGGAGTCCGAATATCTGCATCAGAGGAGGAGAAGGACCTGGAAGTGATGATCTCTAGTGACCTGAAACATTCCACGCAGTGCATGAAAGCAGCAGCAAAGGCAAACAAGATGCTGGGATACATATCTAGGGGATCAGTAGTAGGAAGGAGGAGGAGGTTATACTGCTCTTGTACAGGTCACTGGTAAGGCCGCATCTAGAGTATGGAATTCAAAACTGGTATCCACACCTCATAAAGGACATTACCTGCTGGAGAAGGTCCAGAGGAGGGCTACAAATATGATAGTGGGTCAGCAGGGTAGGGCACACGAGGAGAGTTTGAGGGCACTGAACATGTACTCCCTGGAAGACAGGAGAGAGAGAGAGAGAGAGAGAGAGGGAACATGACTGGGACCTTCGAGTACTTGAAAGGGATGAATAAGGTTGATAAGGAGAGTTTCTTTAAGCTGAGTGGCAATCATAATGCTAGGGGACACAGTCTTAAGCTGGAGGGTGGGAGGTCAGGAAGCAGTTCTTCACACAGATGTGGTAGACACTTGGAATGCACTGTCAGAAGAGGTCATCTCATTGAAGACAGTGGGCAGCTTTAAGAGAGGCTGGGATAGGCATAGGGGAAAGTAAGGATAAATCATTCAGTCAAGCTTTATTTTTATAGCGCCTTTCAAAATTAAGGCGTTGCACATAAAATCAGATGTAAATCAGATATAAATATAAATTTAAAACAAAAACAATAAATAGCAAATTAACCATAATTAGGGAAGGCTAAGTTAAATAAATACGTTTTTAGCTCAGTTTGGCTGCGTTGATGTAGTCTGCAAACACCCATTTGTAGGGTGATGTGAAAAATGACATGTGTTTGTGAGAGGGGACCAACTGTAAATAAGACCTCAACCGCAAAATGTAGAAAAAAATATTAAAAGGTAAGAAAGTTATGACCATGAGAAAAAAAAAACACCATTGAAATGTATTTTTTTAGTGAAATGTTTCACCAGGAGGGCACACTGAACAACAAGTTGCTCATCTCACGGTGTGACCTGGGGGGGGGGTATCAGCAAGAATGTAGAGATTATACAAGTAATGGATGGGTGCATTGTTACACAGTATGTAGGAGCAGGTAGACAGAAGTGCAGCAGTTAGGAAAAAGTACAAACAGATACAAGTATTAAAATAATACCAAACAAATATGAGTCCACAGTTTATAATACAGCACTACAGGCATACAAATAATGCAGCAGAACTTTCAAAGTGCAATAATATACCTAAAGCTGGCTCAGGGCAGAGTACAAGTGCTTTACAGAAGAGAGGGGAGGTGAGTAGCTAAAGGTCACTAAGGAGGAAAAGTGGAAGAGGAGGGGGAGGAACAGGCAGGGCCTAATATCTTCTACAGGAGATGAGGACCCTGCAAGGGAAGAAAGGGGCAGGAGGGAGAGGGAGGGGGAATACAGCCCAAAACTGTTTCTCCTTCAGGGTGATGAGAACCCTGCAAGGGGGAAGGAGTTGGTGGGCAGCAGAACTAGGAAAAGGAGATTTAAGGAGGGATAAAGCAGGAGCAACTAGGAGAGAGGAAGTTGTGGAGGGCAGTACTTAGAGAGTAGGAGGAAGAGGAGTGTTGTGTTTGTGTGGGGAGAGAGTTCCAGATTTTAGGGAAATGATGGGCAAAACCAGACTGGCAGATGAGAGTTGAACAGCGTGGTACCACCAAGGTATGCGTGTCTCTGGATCTGAGGGAATGGGAGGGTGATGGGTGGGGTGGAGAGAGAGAGGAAGAGAGGTAAGTGGGAAGAACTCCAAGTCAGAATTTGTAGGTTAGTATGACACAGTGGGAGAGGCACCTGTTTGAAAGAGAAGGTAAGGTAAGGGCATGATAGAGTACACAGTGGTGGGTACAAGCAGGAGAGTCAAGGGCAAAGTGGCAGAAGGAGTTGAAGACAGTGTCCAATTTGGTCAGGGAAGATTTGGGAGCAGCACCATAGACTACATTGCAGTAGTCAAAGATGTGGAGAATCATCTTCTGGACAAGTTTGCACCTCACAGACAGTGGAATGCAGCTGAATTCCTGTATAGGGCACCAAGCATGGGGTTCAGTTTATTCAGGATGGTGTCGATATGAACAGAGAAGTTGAGGTGTTGATCCAACCAAACCCTAAGATATCTAAATGAGGAAGTGTCCTCAAGGGTTGTCCTGCTGAGGGTGTGGAAGGAGGGCAGGTCACTGAGCCTAGAGAGTCTTTGCCTGGTGCCGAAGTTCATGGAGATTGTCTTCTTGGCGTTTAGGAAGACTGATGGGAGGTGATCCAGAGCTGAACTTGGTTGAAATCATGCTGTAAGCTGGTTACCACTTCAGCAGGGTTTTTGCTGGAGCTGTACATGACAGTATCATCAGTGTACATATGAATGGAGGCAGATGTGCAGACTGTGGGGAGATCATTAAGGAAAATGGAGAAAAGCAAGGGACCAAGCACAGACTCTTTGGGGACTCCAGTGCTGATGGGGAGAGGAGGAGAGGTAGAGTTAGAGATTCTAACTGATTGAGTCCTACCAGTGAGGTAAGATTTGAACCAGTTTGTAGCAGACGAGGCAAGGCCTGCTGTAGAAAGAGAGTCGAGAAGTAGGGTGTGGGAGACGGTGTCAAATGCCTTGGCTAGGTCAACAAAAATGGCTGAGGTGATCAGGCCATTGTCCATCCCAGAGAGGATGGCATCAAAGAACCTGAGGAGGGTGGTGGTTGTGGAATGGTTCTTCTGTAAACCAGATTGGAATGGGGTGAAGTAGAAGGAATCAGAGAGGAAGGAGGAAAGTTGAGAGAGAACCAGGTATTCAATGATCAGGGAACATGTAGCATTTTTCATGTTTTTTGGCAGGACACAGCTAGGGTTACCACCTTTTTAAGAAGCCCAGAGTGGGACATTTCTTACTGAAACATGTTTTTTCACAGGACAATATGCAATCTTGACCAATGCAACAGACTTCTTTTCCTAAAATAATCAGAATTAAGACTAAGGGCCTGATTTTCAAAAGGGATGGGGATGCTTCAAGCCCCTGGTGCACTGAACAAATGGCACAGGGGGCTTGTGGCATTCCCTTGATGTAAATCATAATTTTCTGTCCCCTGCGCCAAAAGACGCAAGTTAGACCAGCTCCCCCCTTGTCTAACTTTTCTGCCAGTTGGGGACCCTTTTTATGGGGCTTGCGCCAATGCTTTGGTGCAAGCTGCCATTTATTGCGAAAAATGTCACAACTGTACCTGATGTACTAAAATCGGATGCAGGTTGCAGCAAACTGTTTGGCACAGCTGCACCAAACACTGCGGTTGATGTGGGGCTTGATGGAAGCCCTGCGTCAACCTTTGAAAATCAGGCCCAAGGGGGGCGTGGCTTGGCTCTGCAAAGAATGGCAGCCTAATTCTGCTTCTCCCTGGGGCTTCCAGCAATCATCACTAATCTGTTAAGATCCAGGTTCCTATTTTGTGCCATCCTTACAGGACTTACTCTACAAAAACTCTGGCAACTTCTGGGTACAGTATCTATTATCTTCATTTAACTTTACTCCTGAATTTTCTACTTTGAATATCTTTACTCCTCTGAGGCCTGCAATTATGGCTGACCAAATTATGACTACCACCTCTTTAAACAGAGTAGAATCTATGTTTAAACAACTGATAAACTAAATGAATGACCTTAAGGTTACCACACAACAAAATATATCCAATATGCAAGCGCTGGATACTCACCTTATTTCTACAGAAACTAAAACTTCACATAATGAAAGTGCAATTCATGATCTACATGCAACCATTGGAGAACAAGACAGAACAATCAAAGCTTTAAGTCAAAATTGATGATATAGAAAACAGAAATCGCAGGAATAATCTTCATTTTCTTGGATTCCCTGAAGGTTCTGAAATTGGGGACACCACTGCCTTATTGTCTCATGTGCTTCCAGCATTGCTTAAACTGCCACCTGACCTAGAGCTCATCACTGAACGCTCTCACAGATCCCTAGGCCCATGTCCACACCCAGATCAGAGGCCTCAACCTATTATTGCTAGATTTTTAAACTTCTCCCACACTAAACTGATATTGAAGAAAGCAAGAGAAATTGGGGAACTACTGTGGCAAGAAAACAAAATCTCTATTTTTAGAGATTTTTCAAAAGAAGTAATGAACAAAAGAAAGGCTTTCAACCCATTAAAAATGATCCTACATCAAAGGGGTATTCAATTTGCATTGTGCTACCCGGCTACAATGCGCCTTTTTTCCAGCAGCTCATTTAAAGATTTTGGTTACCCTGAAGCACTTGCTACATACCTGAACAAAAACCTTAAAAAATCGTCCTCTTCCCAACCTGGGGTCTCCTCAATTCACATCAGAACAAGCGCTCTTGATCCTGAGGTGAGGTCTGAATTGCTCCAGGGTGGAAGCAGAATGCCCAGTACAGTTCCTTTAGAAAATGAGAAAGGGATTAACCCTCCTAGGCTCTCCGCTCGTATACAAGAAAAAATCTCCAGTCCACGACTCGCCAAACATACATGTTGTGAGAGTGAAGAAACTTCCCTTCTCCCACATCCGTCTCTGCACTACAATAAAATCTCCTCCCCGATTCCTCTCTGCAACAAGTTTTCACTGTTAGAGGAAGAAGAAGTAGCATATAGACTCTCCTCACAGGAGGACATTCAAATGCCCGATTGCGCTCGATCATCCCAAACTTCAGCTAAAAGGTCTGGCACCTTATCAGCAGAAACATCATGGGCTGAAATAATTGCAAGCTCTCCAATTAAACTGTTTGAACCTCTGAAGAAGAAACGCAGGGGAAAGCTAAAAAATAAAGACAATACCGGCTCCGTGATTTCATCTAAGCATAACCCCACCTGACCATTTGAAAATGTACTTCTTTACAATTAATGTTGTTAACCTCATTTGTATTTCACTTCTTTGGATCTCATAGTGTTATCCCTGCACCTTAGTTCAGACTGCGATGCATATCTCTGCTTTTGAAATCGCAACTGTCGCTTCCAGCTGGTTGTTACAGTGCTAGGCTGTACATTGCGGTTATGGTGCAAAAGTGCTTAATCACTTCATCACTTACTCCCTGCAGTACTTGCTTTAATTATAAATATCATTATAAATTTTCTCTATCAATGTCCCCTCTTGTCCATCTTATTCTACAGAACACTAACTAGTAACCTATTGAGTGTCAATAATAATAATGTTATTTTTTTTTCTCCATGCAAGCTCTGTATTCATCAATCCCTTGCCTGTTTAACTGAGATGCACTTGATATTTTGATTCTAACAGGTTACGAAGTGTTACATAATATATCTTAAAGTTATACCTCATGATTCTCAACTAGTTTATGGGCTACTAGGGTGATTACCTATGCAGTAATTCTTTTTTAAAATCTGCTGCAGTTCACTCAACCTTTATTTGTAAGATATATGAGGGGTAGCTTTTTACCTTTAATATTTTACATCTTTTAATATAGACTTCATTCATGAGACAACTTAAGTACCAAACTAATGTTATAAATATAATAATAGATGGATTATTCACATCTCCCATTTTTCAATTTGAGAACATTTGATTTATTCAGTTATTAAATTCAAACCCTTTAATGCATACCCTTTACTCCCTTCCATTTCCCTCCATATATTTATATATTTTTTTCTATTTTTTCTCTCTTTCTCTCTCCCTAACTTTGTCATCATCTCACCATATATTGCAGGCTATTTTCTTGGCTCTAATGACTCTTGTGATGCATACAAGAGATGGCATATTAAACTTAGAGTTACAGCCAGTCTTGAAGCCTGAATATTATAGCCAATAAAGTAAAATAAAAAAAACAAACAAACAAACAAAAAAACATACATCCTATAGCTGGACTCACTGGACCAATCAGGTCTAATCTTTCAGCTATTCATATTTGTATTTTAAACTACAACTAGGCTATCTTTGAGACTTGTGCCATTTATAGCTTATTCACATGCCTATATAATAATAAATGTAACAGCCTCGAAGCCTGATTTACAATATTTTCATACCTTAATATGAATAGTCAATATGGTACCCTTTTTTTTCCCGTAGTGTCTATCCCAGTCTCCTAAGGATATGCCATTATGTTTAATAGTAACCTGTTACCTCATAAATGACAAACATTTATTACAAACTCTTTTGAATTATATGCTACCATCTATATATATTTTACATCAGCTTATTTAAAGGACTGTGTGAATTCTATACCTAATTTAATCACCCCTTCAGCCTTCGCTCTACACTATATTGATAGCTTAATAAAATGGCACCTTTAAATTTTATTAGCTTACAGATACTGCTCTATCTTTGACTACAGTAGTATCTCCTGGATCTAATCTACTCTTTTCCATTGTTTTTTCATTCTGGTTCCGTCCTGGGGACCATTTATAATTAGTCAATTTACCTGCTATTTACAATACTCATTGTAGATCTTCTATAAGGCTTGTGATTTAGATTTACAGCTTTTTATAAGCTGTTTTGTTTAGAATTACTTAGATTTACTCACACCCAGTTGTGTAGTGAGTGAGTCTCCGGTATTTGCTCCGACTCATAGCTATCTATACAACTCAGTGATATAGTATTGTGTACTATAGTGGTTAAGTTTCCTTTTATCTTGGCAAATGTTTGAAACTTTTTCTTTTTATAACTTTTCAAAGAGACATATGGGATATTATCACTTTATATCTTTAGTTTTGTTCAATAATATAGTCCTGCCTACCTCTATGTGCCTACACACTCTCCCTTGTTGGCCTACATCATCCTCTAGCCTAAAGAATCTATATATGAGTCCCCTAAATATAACCATAGTTATTTCTTATTTTTTTATTTAATATGAGTGATCTTATACTATACTCATGGAATATTAAGGGACTCAATTCTCCTTGTAAACATAAGCAAATCCTTTCATATCTTAAAAAACTTAAAGTACATAATGCTTTCTTACAAGAGACTAAACTCTTAACTAAGGAAGTTTACAGACTCAAAAGGGATTGGGTTGGTCAAATTTACTCAGCATCCTTTACCTCAAAAAAAGGGGGGTGGCTGTCCTGATTCATAAAAACCTTAACTGGACCCTCATAAAAACCTCTACAGATCCAGATGGCAGATGGGTAATAGTTACACTCAATACCCCTACAGGACCTATTATGTTAGTTAATGTCTATGCCCCTAATTCAGATTCACCTGAGTTTTTTCATAATTCATCTCAACATATTTTAATAGACAATAATTATAACTCACCTATCCTAGTTAGCGGATATTTTAACTTAGCTTTAGAGGCCCATCTAGACAGAAGTAACTCACTGGTTGACTCTCACCCTAGAAGCATTAATGCTCTATTTATGCTTTTGAAAGATTTTAACCTTTCCGTTATTTGGAGACTTCATCACCCTATACACCGTGACTATACCTTTTACTCTCTACTCCGTTAGTCTTATAGTAGAATTGACTACTGGTTTACCTCCCCTCTTATAACTGACAAAATAATTGATACATCCATTCTACCAATTATAATATCAGACCACTCTCCAATTAAGCTTCACTTGTTATGGGGTCCTCCACCCCCTAAATCCTTGTCATGGTGCCTCGACCCACTTCTTCTTAGGGACACAGAATTCATTCCCTGGATTAGAAACAAAATTCTAGAAAACCTCTCTTTTAATAATACCCCTGATGTATCTATATGTACTGTTTGGGAGGCATTAAAAGCCACCATTAGAGGTAAAATAATTAGCTATGCTGCCCATAGGAAAAAATTAAGAGAGTCTCAACTAGCTGAACTGGAAAAATCCCTAAAAATCAAAGAAAATCAATATTTTAAACTCAATAAACCCAACCCCAACTCACAACTTCACCTCAAAACTCTCCAACTAAGAATAAAAATTAATGAACTTGTTTCTCGCAAAGCTGAATTAGCCCTTTTTAGACTCAAACATAAATACTGGGAGCAAGGTGATAGATGTGGGAAATTATTTTCCTATCAACTTAAATCCAAGCAAATGGATAGACATATTGTGAGTATGAAAGACCATTCAAGCCATATACATACTGATAATTCATCTATCAACAATATTATGAAATCTTTCTATCAACAGCTACAGTATACTCGCAACAAAATTGCACATAAAATAATCAAATTTAGCTTTTTCTAGATAAACTACAACTACCACATCTTTCTGATCCTGACAGAGCAAATCTGGACAAACCATTCACTCTCCAAGAAATTCAAACTGTGCTATCCAACTTGAAATCTGACTGATCTCTGGGGGAAGGGGGATGGTTTCCCCGTGGATTTCTACAAACCATATTCGGATATTCTTTGTCCTGTGCTTTATAATGTTTTTCGTGAATCATCTTCTAATGGCATTCTTCCCCCCTCCATGACGGAAGCCATTATTACTGTCCTTCCCAAAAAAGATAAGGACCCTTCTCTCCCATCCAGCTACAGACCTACAGTATATCATTAATCAATACTGATGGATGCATTTTTGCAAAGCTTTTAACTTTACGTTTAGAACCTTTTATATCCAAAATAGCTCACAACTCTCAAGCCAGCTTTATCAAAACTAGATTAGGCTCTGATCATCTTCATTCCTTATTTAGTTTAATTCATAAAGCGAAATCCCTCAAATCCCCTGCAGCCGCCATTGCTATCAATTTTGAAAAGGCATTCAACTCCTTAAACTGGAATTACTTATATCTTGTACTTTCTCATGTTGGCATTCCTAATTAGTTTTATTCATGGATCAAGCTACTATATACCTCCCGATCAGCCCGAATACTAACCAACTGTATGCTTTCATCTCCTTTTTCACTAGCAAGAGGTACCAGGCAAGGATGCCCCTTATCACCATCCATATTTATTTTTGCTATGGAGCCCCTCTCAACCTGTATTCAACAAACCAGCAATATTAAAGGGATTCAGATTGGTAACTCCTGCTACCCTTTACTTTCTTATGCAGATGACCTCCTAATTTTTTTTGAAAACCTTGAAGAGGCAGGCTTACCATTGGTTCAACTATTTAAAAAAGTCACATCATTTTCTGGCTTAGCCTTGAATTATAATAAATCCCAAACTTTACCTTTAAATAACTACTGTAAACCTTCTATGAATACTCCTTTGGGCTTTTGCTGGTCACCCCAGGGCTTTTCTTACCTCGGCATTCAAATTACCCCAAAGCTAGACAAAATATGGGATGTTAATTTTTCCCCTCTGCTATCCAATATCAAATCTATGTTTGACAGATGGAAACTACTAAATCTTTAATTTAATGGGAAAATATCTGCCATTAAAATGTCTCTCTCTCCAAAAATCTTATACCTTTTTGCCAATATTCCTTTAATTTTCCCCTCCACTTTTCTAGTTAAGTTAGATAAATTAATTGTCAACTTCCTTTGGGAAGGGAAACATCCCAGATTTAGTTGTACCAAACTCCGCTCACACTGGTCAAGAGGAGGCTTTGGCCTCCCCTGGTTTCAAGCCTACTTATGGGCCTTTCGAACAACTAAAACTGCAAAATGGTTTCTTAAACCATCACCCAAATCTCCATTATGGATTAATATGGAAGCCTCCCTATCTCCTGGGAACATCAATACCTCTCATATATATATAATACCCTTCCTCCTAAACTAAAATCTCATCCCACAATTTCATCTTCTGTATTTTACTGGAAACTAATACATAAACACCTCAGATCTAATCCTACACTTCTGGCATATGCCCCAATATGGGGTAACTCAACTATCTCTTTGGACAATCGCCCAATTTTCTGCCATAATTGGAAAAATAGAGGCATTTTCTTCTTAAACTGTATGCTGGAACCAAATGATCTTAGACTCAAGTCCTTTACTGATCTCTGTACAGTTTGGAAACTTCCAAAACATGACTTTTGGAAGTATCTACAGCTCTGTACTGCTTGTAATTCCTATTTTCAATATTTACCTCAACAACACTTGCATGACTCATATATCTCACAATGGCTAAAAACTACATCTAACTTGAACAGTATAATTTATAAACATATTAGAGATATAATTCTGGGTCAATCTTACACGGCTAAAAATAAATGGAGTCGGCTTCTAAATTACAACATAACAGACTCACAATGGCATAGTTGCTGGCTTTCCTGTCAGAAGACCTTTAAAGATAAGCGTAGTTCACTTATACAAATAAAAATCCTTCACTTGGTATAGGACCCCTATGGTACTACAACAGACTGGGTCTAATGAATAACAATAACTGTTGGCGTTGTAACTCCCCCAATGGGGACCTATAGCACATCTTATGGAACTGCCCTCTTATAAAGAACCTATGGCACACTACTCACAAATTTGCAGTAAAAGTAATAGGTCAGCCCATTACATTAGACCCTAAACACACTATATTGGGCATAACCAACCTCAACAACAACACTATTTCCTGTGCTCAGAATAGATGGCTGAATCTATTATTCCTTCAGGTTAAACACTTTATAATTATCCATTGGAAATCCATTACAACCCCAAAATTTTCTGATATTCTTAAGAACTTATCTCAATATGCCTCCCTGGACCACTTATCTTGCATTTCTTATGACCGACTTGAAGACTACAATAGATGCTGGCAGGACTTTTTTAATTATAAAGAATCTCCACATACTTCTAACACTTAATATATAGAATGTTATAAAGACTATACCTACTTAATATCTCTTTGTATTCATTATTACCGATGTTTCTCTTACTTGTTGTTTTTTCTTTACTTTCTATTTTATGCTTTTTCTTTTTGGTTTTTACTAGTTGCCTGTATTCATGTCTTGTTACCTTAACAACCTTTCCAGTATGTATATACTTTATAGCTATATTGAACAAACTTGATATTATCATTATCACATAAGTACTCTATGCTACCCCTGTTTCTTCCAGTTGATATTATCTTCTAGGTTATTAGAGAACTGAGATCAGACATGTTTTCAAATATTGTAACTTTATCGTAGATTCTATGATACATAGCATTCACTTTTTACTTTATAGATGTTGTTTAATAACCAATGTGTTGCTTTTTCTGGTCATTATATTTACTTATGTAACTTTGCATATGTGGAAATGGTTATATATTTTTATTATAAAATGATAACAAGATTAACTGCAAAAAAAGAAAATCAGGCCCAAAGTGTTGCAGTTTTCTAGCTGTTCATATTGTTTCTTATCATTTTAAGGTATTTCAGTTTTCTGCAGCAATATCAGTTTTTTAGGGCCCACCCCCAAAATGCCTCCTTCTCCCCCCAAAATGTGGGTCCCCCATTTGGTAGATGGAGGGGGGAGTTCCCTGATCCCACCTCAAAATAACGTCATGTGCTGATGTACACATGCAGAATTTCCTTCAGTTCTGTTCAAACTGCATGTTAATAGTATTCAGTTTGTTTGCTGCATCGAGGGCAGGCCTCTCTCTCTCACACCAATCTCTGATCTGCGGTTAAACTGATGATGAGGTTTTTGCCCCAATCACTGATGAGAATGATGGAGAAGCGCTACAGTGTGCAGGCTGTCAGTACTTCAGTGATACTGCTATATTATCTGTTATTTTGATTAAGATGTCTCCTGATGAGGAATCCAAGCTGACATACTCCTTGTATGTTTTCCCATCAGCAGAATCACATAACTTTGAGCTGTCAGCTTATACAGAGGTAGATTTGACTGATTGTGATACTGATGAAGACTTGCTACCCCCAGGAGAATGGTATGTGCAAGGTTCAGTTAATAATTTTTTATGTGTGTAACGTGTGCCCAAGTTACATTTTTATAGCTCAGCTAATGCAGTATTTCACATTAAATACACAAGTTCAATGTTTTTGAATGGGTAGTGGTGCTCTGGGTTTGAGTTGGGGGGATACGATTATGTTACTATGGACTTAACAATATGTCTTTACTCATACGTATGTGTTGATTATTGAACATGTTATATTACAAACTGTATATCAGCATTAGTATGGTGGGCTTGTTGTTGTACATCCCACTCCACCAACGCCCCTCCCCCCATCATCCGCAGTGGTGGCAGCCTGTTGTTGGACCTGCCTCCTATGACACCAGGAGGGCCTGTAGTCCCTAAATAGTATTGTGGAGTGCTGGATTTCAGCTCTGGAAAGGTGATTTTGTTGGTCTGCAACCCCATCCCCCATCACCAACTGTGGGGGCAATGTGCGTGGGACATACCTCCATGTGACCTAGAGGGTATGCAGTCACTCAGTAGTACTGGGGACAGTGCTGGATTCCTGCACTGGTATAGTGGTTTGTTTATTTTTTTGTGCACCTCCACCACACAGATCCCTCCAGTCAACCACAATGCTGGCAGTATGTTGTGGGATTTACCTCCCATGTCACCTGACGTGTGTTTAATCCCTACATAGCACTGTCGACAGAGCTGGATTCTAGCATGGGTATGGTGGGTTGTTATGTCTGTGGCCCCTCCCCAAAAAAAACCATAATACACAATAGTGGCAATCTGTTGTGGTACATACCTCCTATGTCACCTGGAGGGTTATGTAATCCCTCGGTTGTAGTGGGGACAGTGCTGGATTCCAGTATGGGTATGGTGGTTTGGTTTGTCTGCACTTTCCCCTCAAAACCCGCATCACCCACAGCAGTGACAGTGCTGGATTCCTGCACTGGTATGGTTATTCCGTTTGTTGAGACATCCTAAAAACTCCCGTCAGCCACAGTTATGGCATTCTGTTGTGGGATGCTGCTCCTATGTCACCTTGAGTGTATGTAATCCCTCAATAGTAGTGGGACAGTGCAGGATTGGAATGGTGTTGGATTTGTCTCGGCCCCACCCCACCCTCATCATCCCCAATGGTGGCAGTCTGTTGTGGGATGTACCTCACATGTCACCTGGATCATCAATACCCCTACATTGTATTGGTGACAGATCTGGATTCCTGCACTGGTATGATGGTTCATTCCTCCCCCCGAAAGAAAACAACAACCCACCCATCATCTACAATTGTGGCTGTCTGTTGTGGGATATTACTTCCATTACATCTGCTCTGCAGTGTATGCAGTCCTTCAATAGTAGTGTGGACCATGCTGGATTCCAGTACAGGTATGGTGCTTTGGTTTATCTGCACCTCCCTCCAAACCCACATCATGCACAATGTTGCCATTCTGTTGTGGGACAGATCTACCATGTCATCTGAATTGTCTTTAATCCCAATATAGTATTGGGGACAGTGCTATATTCCTACACTGGTATGGTTGTCAGATTTGTCAGCCCCTCCCACCCCAAACCCCTGTCAGCCACAGTGGTGGCAATCCATTGTGGTATGTACCTCCCACGAGACCTAGCGGGTATGTAATTCCTCAGTAGTAGTGGAGACACTGCTGGATTCCTGCACAGGTATGGTGTTTTGGCTTCCCCCTTCCCGCCAATGCCCATCAATGTCAAAGTTGGTAATCTGTTGTGGGATGTATCTCAAATTTTTCCTGGAGCGTATGTAATCCCTCAATAGTAATGGGGACAGTTGTGGATTTATAGTATGTGCACGGTGCTTTGGTTTTTCTTTACCACCCCAAATCCATGTTACCCCAAAATGCACACCAGCCACAGTGGTGGCAGTCTGTTGTTAAGCATTCATCCCATGTCACATGGAGGGTATGTAATCCCTCAATAGTATTGCTGACCATGCTGGATTTCATTAGTTGTATTGTGATTGTGTCATTGTGTGCCACCATCCCCCATACCACCAATGCCACTTTCACCTTCAGTGGTGGCAATGAGTTGTGCAATGTATCTCCCATGTCACAGCTACCTACAGCCTCTCTGTCATTGACAGTTGCTGAATTTGTTTAATTAATTAATTCATTCATTTCAGGAGTTTCTCCAGGAAAAACATAACTGAGCTAAAAGCTCGTTTCCAGATGTGTCCTGGGGAAAGGGGATGTGGAGAGTGCAGTAATATCTTGTATCAGTAATGTTACAATTAAAAAACAATAATGGCAGTAATAATAATTACAAAAAGTAAAAAGTATGCAGTAGACAATTGAGAGAAAGCACAAAGTAAGTACCGTAGTGCAAAATAAAGCATTCTAATAGCATATCATTAGCAACAGCTCAGCAAACTGTAACTGGCAGCAAAACGAGGGAAGGAAGGGAGATTGCGATTATGACAGGGGACTAGTCAAAGGGAAAATTACACTAGTAAACCAGGGAAGTAGGGGAGGGAGTGTATGGGGGGAAGCAGTGGGATTAAGCCTAGTATCAGTGGCAACTGCAGGAGTGATCAATGAAGTCACGGAGGAGGGATTTTAGTGAAATGGAAGCAAGAGCATTGCAAATAGCAACAGGGGGGATACTTCAAAGTTTGGAGAAGCAGAAGGAGAAAACAGCTTGACCAACAGGATTTTACAGGGGGGGAGAGTGAGAGAGCGGGTTTCAGAACTGTGATGGGAGTAGGAGGTGGAAGAAGGAAGGAGAGGAGTTAGCCCAGACAGAATTTGGAGACAAAGGTGGTGCAGTGAGCAAGGCACCTGGCATCAGGGGAAGGCAAGAAGATAGAGGAATACAGGGAACAGTGTTGGGTTCTGGGGAGGCAATCCAGGGCAAAGTGGCAGAAGGAGTGAAAGAAGGGATCTAGTCTGGCAGGGGTGGACTTGAGGGCAGCACTATATATCATGGGCTAGATTTTCAAAGCCCCCAGGGACTAAGTCCCACTCTGCAGCTGATACTGCAGGACAAATCTATGCACCTGCGGAGATTCGTATTTTCAACTGGCACAGTGGGGGATGTTACTCCTGGTCCCAGCAGGCATAACATTTTGGCGCAGCTGTGCCGAAAAAAACAAGTTGCAAGCTGCTGTAAATCATGGAGCTGGTTGTGAACTGGCTCCATCTTTGAGAATATCACAGATGAGGGACAAACTGTGTTCTCCAGAACTGGAGACCCACTTGAGCCAGTTTTTCCCCCTAGCTTGGAGATTTCAGGGGCTTTGAAAATCTAGCTCAGTGTCTCCATAATCAAAGATACAATCATCTTTGGGACAATCTCTCTCTACAAGGAGGAGGCAGGATACTTCATTTGCTCCTGTAAAGTGTCCCATATTTAGGGTGCATTTCTTGTAGACGGTGTCCAGATGAGTAGAGAAGTCAAGATGGCAATCCAGCCATACCCCAGGTATTTGAAGGAGAAGACATCTTCACTCACAATGCCATCAAGGGTCTGGAAGGAGGGGGGAGTTTGGCAAGTCTTTGCCTAGTGTCAAAGGTAATTTAGACTATTTTTTTGGCATTGGGGGACAGCTGGTTGTCAGAAACCAGTGGTAGATGTTGTTGAAAGCAGTTGGAGACTGGTCATGAGATCAGAGGCAGATGAACTAGAAGTGAGGAGAACTGTGTCATCTGCGTACACATGAATGGATGTGGAGAAGCAGGCAAGGGGAAGGTCATTTAGGAAAACAGAGAATAGGATGGGGCCAAGGACAGATCCCTAGGGGAAGCCAGAGCAGATAGGAAGAGGAGGCAAGATGGCATCAGCAGCATGGACAGTTTGGGTCCTACCCTCAAGGACGAGTGAAACCACTGAAAAGCAGTGGAGAGCTCAGCCGCTTTTAGCTTGCCCAGGAGGATGTGATGAGCAACAATGTCTACAATATGGAGTTCACTACTGGTGCCCACACCTCAAAAAGGACATTAACCTGCTGGAGAAGGTCCAGAGGAGGGCTACAAAGATGATAGTGGGTCAGCAGGGTAAGGCATATGAGTAGAGGTTGAGGGCACTGAACATATACTCCTTGGAAGACAGGAGAGAGAGAGAGAGAGAGAGGGGACATGATTGGGATGTTCAAGTACTTGAAAGGGATAAATACGGTGGATACGGAGAGTCTCTTTAAGCTGAGTGGCAACCATAACACTGGGCACAGTCTTAAGCAGGAGGGTGGGAGGTTTAGGAGGGAGGTCAGGAAGCGCTTCTTCACAGAGAGGGTGGTGGACACTTGGAATGCTCTGCTAGAAGAGGTGATCTCATTGAAGACAGTGGGCAGCTTTAAGACAGGCTGGGATAGGCATGGGGGAAGATAAGGATCATAAGTAGGGAGGATGGGAGGTGTGGGGAGGGAGGGAAGGGACAGTAGCTCAAGCTGTGTACCCTGCAATATGAGCAGACTAGATAGACCAAATGGCCTTCTTCTGCTGGCTTCTTCATATGTTTGCATGTATGTATGTATGTATGTAATGTCAAACGCTTTGTGTTTGCCGTCTTTATGTAACCATACTTTGAATGGTGGGTCTGCATACTGTCTCAGTTTGGAACCACTCCATTAATACTATTTCAATTACATTTTCTATGATACCGTGTCTCAGATATACCACCACTCATCTACTTTTTCACCTTTAACACCAGTATCAAGTAGACCTATGTGTAACAATATTTATTACATACTATTCTTCAGAAAACAAAATTATTACATTTATAACAAAATCACAATGTTTCATATCAAGGTATTACAGATATTTTATGTCGAACCCATATTTTGTAACTGAAAAATACAAGACAGACTAAAAGATGGATTTTTTGTATGGATGTTTCAACACCACCATGTTTACGTTAAAAAAAAAAAAGACTTAATGAATAACAACATTCAGTGCTTAAACTAAAGTTTTCCTTCAAGTGCCCCACACACAAAAAAATGTAACTGATGTCTAATCAAGTGTTGTGCTTTTGCAGCCACACAGTACATATAATATTCACAAAAGATATGTTTTTGCATTCATTCTTAACATTCAATGAATAAAGATGCATACTGTATATTCGAACGTTAGCTAATTATAATTACTGGTTACACCATTTATCAACCGGATTACTCGTCAAATGTACTGTAATAACCAGATTTTGGGTTATTGTGCTTCAAAAGCCATAATAACTCAAAATCCAGTTATTACAGCATTTGGCAAAGCAGCAGTGCTTTGTAGACTGGTAGCACGGCAGTGCCAGCGTAAGACACTTCAGGCGGGTACTCATGGCTGTCTCCTCAGGCTCCAGAGCTACTCGTGCCTCACATCTGTGTTCAAACTCTCCTTGGCAGTCAATAAACACCAGTGGGTTTCTTTCTGAGAAAAAAAGAAAAAGGAAAACTCAGTAAAAATGGACCATTTGGTATTACTTATGAAATGTTGAAACCGCGATGCACAGAAATGCGAAAATGCCTGGACTGTTACCAACAAATGTGGTATTTTTCTTTAATAGTACAAAGTTCAGAGAGTTGCATTTTTTGAAATTATTCACTTGTATTCATGCATTTTCAAGTTCTATTCACTGCTACTGCTTATTTCTGTTATGTGTTCCAAAATAAACCAATATTCTACAGAAACGTCTTTTTTCATGTTGGCAAAAAAAGTACTATGATTCCCTGCACCAGCAATTAAAAAAAAATAAAGAATAAGCAAATGTATATTTATGGATTTTTTTTACGCGCCCTCGGTGTGTAATGACCACATAAACCTCTTGAGCTTCAGTCTCGAAGTTTATGGGTCATCACATACCTTGGGTGTGTAAAAAAAATCCATAATACACGCTTGCCTATCCATTATTCTCTATGTGGTCATTTCATTGTTGGTTAGCAGTTTTACAAGACACATTGCCAAATTAAAACTACAGCACTTGACATATCATGCCATTAAACACATTTCTGGTTGAAGTAATAAAATAATTTTGTTGTCATTTGGAAAGGCCATGCAACATACAGTGTGCATGAAATTACAATAAGCTTGTGAATCTTTTTAAAAATAACTTCCTAAATGGTTTTCTAAAACATTTAACATGTCGAAAGAGTAATTGTTAATAAATGGTGATAAACAAAACATTTCTAATGAAAGTCAATAGCCTGATCGTATACCAGCATGAAAAAAAAATCATTTTATCAGAAGCAATGGCCATGCCAAAAACTTTCCGGTATTATGTCTAACCAAATATTGGTTATTTGAAATCTTACTATTTTTCTCCTGGTATACATCAGTAAACAAAATGTGAAGTCATGCACAAATATTTTCCACTTCTGGCGATGTTTACTATATTCTTCATCATTAAAGGATCCATGAATTTCTCCTTCAGCCAAACTTGAACTGAAATGTAACCAGATATCAAAACAGTTTGAATGCCTTGCATTATAAAATGGGAAGGAAAAATCCTGCATCCTTACTGGTCATTAGCCGTGTATTAGAAATGTCTAATGCATGGCTAAAAACAAGTGCTGCCAGTTCCATGACATGATGGTGATTGCAAAACAGCGATCACTATTATGGTGAATGTAAATCAAAAAGCAAATCAGTGATATACACTTGCTGGTGACCCAACATCTGGAATTAAGTCAATTCAGACAGTTAAAGTCACTGTGAGCATACTGCTTCTCCACAAATACAATGTGCCCTGGTGCCTCGCCACGTAAGGCTTCATCAGGGGGCCCCTGGCACTTCACCACGTACGTCTTCATCAGGGAGCCCCCTGACGAAGCCTTACATGGTGAAGTGCAGAAGCACATTGTATTTGTGAAGAAGCAGTTTGCTCACAGTGACTTTAACTGTCTGAATTGACTTAATTAAAAAAGTCCAAATTTTTTTGAATTTCGGAGCTGGTCTGGTTCATACTTCAATGGAGCATGGCAAGGTTCCTGGTTGTGGAGTGCAGGTCTTGACCAATGACCTATACAGGGGCAGGATAACCTCCCTCTTTCTGGAGGAGATCCCTTTTGCAATACACCCCAGCATTTTGTTGGATTTTGCTGCCACCTTCTTGCACTGAGCAGAGTTGTTCATGCTCCCCATAATGATAATTTTTAGGTCCTTCTCCTCTGTGGAGCTCCCCAACTGTACCCATTCAAGTGATAATCCCTCCACTGGTTCTTGGCTCTGAAGTGCATAACCTTGCACTTCTTGGCATTGAACCCCAACTGCCATGTTTCTGCCCACTCCTGCAGCTTAGCCATGTCCTCCTGTAACCCCTTCCACCTCTCCATGTCATCAACCACAGCTCCCATCTTGGTATTGTCTGCGAGCAGACTGATCTTGCCCCAGATCCCGTGTGAGATATCTGCAATAAAAATCCCAAACAGCATCAGTCCCAGTACCGATCCCTGTGGTACCTCACTCATCACTGCTCTTGGTGACAAGAGGTCCCCCCGGCCCCCACCACTACCCTTTGCTGCCTTCCCCTTAGCCAGTTTGTGATCCGTTTCACCATTTTTGTTCCCACCCCCACATATTCCAGTTCCCCCCCAACCTCCCATGTGGCACTGAATCAAATGCCTTGCTGAAGTCCAAATACAGGACATCCACTGTATGGCCCTTGTCCAGTTCCCACGTCACCCAGTTGTAGTACTCTACAAGGTTTGTCTGGCAGGATCTGCTCACTATAAACCCGTGCTGTTGACCATCTTGGAGACCATTTTCCTCTAAGAAGCTCACTAGCCTCTCATTTAGTATGTTCTCCATGAGCTTTCACATAATCAATGAGAAGCTCACTGGCCTCTAGTTTCCTGGTTCATCCTTTGGGCCACTTTTATGGATGGGCACCACATGGGCCATTCTCCAGTCCTGTGGTACACATCCCATGTCCAGGGAGGTATGGAACAGGTCAGCCAGTGGCCCTGCCAGGACCCCTGCCAACTCTTTTGGTACCCCAGGGTGAATGCCATCAGGTCCAGGTGCTTTGTCCACCCTTAATACCCTCAACCAACTAGTACCCTGCTCTCTGTAATACCCACATCTCTCATCTCCTCCCCCCACCCACGCCTGGGGTACCTTCCCCCCCTTTTCCTGCATGAATACAGAGCAGAAGTATTCATTCAGTGCCTCTTCCTGCTCCGCACCTTTCTCCACCCACCCCCATCCTTCTTAATCCTCACCAGCTGATCCTTGCTCTTTCTTCTCTCTCCGATATAGCGGAAGAAGTCTTTTTCTCAACTTTTGATTCCCTGCACCAGTCTCAGCTCCCTGGATGTCTTGGCCACCCTGACCAGTCTGGTAACCTCCATGGACTTCTCCATGTACATATCCTTATCTTCACCCCTCCCCGATTTCCTGTGCTTTCAAAACACTGGCCTCTTGGACCTCACCCCTTCCATAACCTCCTGTGTCAGCCAACGGGGTTTCTTTGCCCTTCCCTTCTTGTTTTTCTTCCTAGTACAAGACTCCGTTGCCTCCACCAGCCCTTCCTTTATGATGTCCCATTTCTGGTCTGCATCCATGTGTGGTTGCATTCCTGCCAGGTGTCTGCCCAAAATTTCCCCCATCTTCTTAAAGTCTGCCCCCTAAACTCAATCACCCTTGTACCTATGCCCCCTGTTTCCCTCCCCATGTTGAGCATGAACCACACTGAACAGTGGTCACTCCCAGCCAGAGGTTCCTCCACTTCCAGATTCCTTACAGCTTCTCTGTTATCCAGTACAAGGTCCAGAGTCCTTTCTAAATGAGTCAACCCCTGTTGGCACCCTGTGCAGACTGTGTGAGAGGCCTTTCAGCACCATGCATTTCTGCTAGCATAATATTTTGTGGTGATTTGCATATACAGCCCATGATGCTTTGCATTATGGGGGTATGTGTGATTTTGTATTTCTTTGAAACTTGGCTTCCTAGCCAATGCCCTTTGGGGTTACCCTTGCCTCAATGCTTGCACGCTAAGGTTTTTTGTCTTTTAGCTTGTTTTTTGTTTTTATTGGGCTCACCACAACCCAGCCCAGCTAGACCAACTTAGGGTAGCTGGTTCATTCCACTAGGGTGTCATACAGACAAGGCACACTGATGAGTCCTGGTAGGATGAAACATGTGTCTGTGTCTTCTGTTGGCACCTTTGCAGACTGTGTGAGAGGCCTTCCAGCACCTTGCATTTCTGCTTAAAGTTGAATCAGCATATTTTGTGGTGATTTGCATATACAGCCCATAATGCTGTGCATTATGGGAGTATGTGTGATTTTGTATTTCATATATATATATGTGTGCGTGTATTTGGTGGTGTTCCCACTGACAGAAATAAGGAAATTAAATGATACAGTATTTAGGGATGGTTGGTCTATTCATAAAGATTGACATCACATGTGCCAATAAATGATGTAGCAACTGCAGTTGTCCTGATAACAGGCTCAGGGTCTGCTGTGAAGCCAATGAGAATTAGTCTTACTAAGCTTCTGTAACCTCATCAGCTGGCAACAAGATCTGTTGGTTCTTTTGAGTGCAGGTGCCCATCAGTAGAGAAGGGAGAGTCGATAATAATATACCTGCTTCTGATGTCATTTATGGATTATTCAGAGGGGGTAAATTTTTACTGAAGATTAGTAAATATGATCCTGTTGTTTTCTGGGATCTGAAGGGGGAGGGGTGGTGCCAGCTGGATATACCAGTAGCTGTGAAGGGGTCAGGGTGGGTGAGTCAAACATAGAAACATAGACACATAGAATTTGACGGCAGATAAGGACCGCATGGCCCACCTAGTCTGCCCATTTCCCTACTTAACTGATAAGCTGCAGATCCTAGTTAACCAACAGCCTACTTCCTTCTACCCCCCCACTAGAACTTCCTTATGTCTGTCCCATGCATTCTTGAATTCTCCCACTGTTTTTGATCCTATGATCTCCTCAGGAAGGCCATTCCATGTGTCCACCACCCTCTCCATGAAAAAATACATGCTCACATTGCCCTGAGCCGTCCTCCCTCTATCTTTAAATTGTGCCCCCTTGTTCTTGCACATCTCTTTTTCTGAAAGATGCAATCCTCTTGGACTTTGTTGATTCCCTTGAGGTATTTGAAAGTTTCTGTCATGTCCCCCCTCTCCCTCCTTTCCTTGAGGCTATACATCTTAAGCTCCTTTAGTCTTTCTTCATATGTCTTCTGGTGCAGACCCTGCACCATTTTGGTTGTCCTCCTCTGGACAGCCTCCACCCTGTCTATGTTTTTGTGGAGACGGGGTTTCCAGAACTGTACACAGTACTCCAGATGTGGTCTTACTAACTGTCTGTACAGAGGGCCAACAACTTCCTGTTTTCTACTGGTGATGCCTTTCCCTATGCATCCCCGTATCACCCCAGCCCTCCTTACTGCCTTCTCACATTGTTGGCCCACCTTAGGTCATCTGATATGACTACCCCAGGTTCCTTTCCATTTTGTTGTCAGTATCTCACCCCCCATTGTTTATTCTTCCTGGGTTTTGTTTCCCAGGTGCATTACTTTGCACTTCTTTGCATTGAATCTAAGCTGCCATACATTTGACCATTCCTCCAACCTTACCAAGTCCCTTTTCATCCTTTCCACCCCATCTTGCGTATCAACCCTGTTGCAGTTCTTTGTGTCATCTGCAAAGAGACATACTTTCCCTTCTAGTCCCTCTGTAATGTCACTTATAAAGACTTTAAAAAGGACCGGCCCCAGTACTGAACCCTGCAGTACCCCACTAGTAACCCTCCTTTCTTCACTGTGGACTCCATTTACTAGTACTCACTGTATCCTGTTGTCCAGCCAGTGTTTTATCCAGGCTACCACCCTGGGACCCACTCCCAGGCTGACTAATTTGTTTATTAATCTTTTGTGTGGGACTGTGTCAAATGCCTTGCTAAAGTCTAGGTAGACCAAGTCCACAGGCCCTCCCTGGTCTACTACTTTGGTCACTCAGTCAAAGAAATCAATTAGATTTGTCTGACATGACATTCCTGCTGTGAATCCATGGTGCCTTGGGTCCTGTGCTCCACTGGCCTCTAGGTACTCAACAGTTCTTTCCTTCAGCAGTGATTCCATCATTTCCCTACCACTGAGGTCAAACTGACAGTTCTGTAATTTTCTGCCTCTGTCTTGCTCCCATTTTTGTGAAGGGGAATCACATCTGTCATCCTCCTGTCCTCAGGTACCACACCATCCTCCCATGATTTATTAAAAAGGGTAAAAAAGGGTAGTCAGTGGTGTTACTAGTTCTTCCCTTAGTTCTTTTAGAATTCTGGGGTGAATCCCATCAGGCCCCATTGCTTTATCCACCTTCAGTTTTAAGAGTTCTTTCAGAACCCTTTCTTCTGTGAAAGGACTAATATCTACCCCTTATCCAGAGTGCTTCTGTTGACTGGATTAGGTAACTCTTCCTGCTTTTCCATTGTGAATACTGAACAGAAGTATTCATTCAGTATTCCTACTTTTTCACTGTCACTCTCTGCCCAACCAACCACCTTCCTCTTTATTCAGCCTTAGTATCCCTGCTGTAGACTTTCTTTGCTCCCTAATGTACCTATAAAATGTTTTATCCCCCTTCTTAACCAAGTTGGCTATCTTTTCCTCTGTCTGGGCCTTTGCAATTCTGACTACCTTCCCCACTTCCTTCTGCTTTAACTGGTACAGTTCTCTGTCCTGCTCCTTCTGTGTTTCCTTATACTTTCTGAATGCTATCTCTTTCTCCCTTACCTTGCCCGCTACTTCTTTTGAGAACCATAGAGGTTTCTTCTTTCTTTGATTTATTTATTTGCTTCACACAAAGGCTTGTTGCTTGATGGCGGTTTTAATGTTTCCCCATTGTTGCTCCACCCCACCATCTTGCCTGTTTGCTAGTGCTTTTTTGAGGCACTCTCCCATTTTGACAAAATCAGCCTTCCTGAAGTCCAGTACCTTCACTTTTGTGTGGCTTGACTCTACAGCTAAGTTTATCGTGAACCACACTGTCTGGTGGTCGCTTGTTCCCAGATGACTACCCACTTCAAGATCAGAGATTCTCTCTCTGTCCCCATTTGAGAGTACCAGGTCTAAGATTGCTCCCTTCCGAGTGGGCTACAAAACTAGCTGTCTGAGGCATGTCCCCTGTAGGGCATCGAGAATGGCCCTGCTTTTGGATGTGACTGCAGCAAAGGTGCTCCAGTTAACATCTGGCATATTCAGGTCTCCATCAGCAATACCTCCCCTTTCTCTGCCATCCCAAGGATGCCTTCTATCATTTTCTTGTCTGTTTTCTCCCCCTGAGATGGGGGTCTGTTTACAAACCCTGTGCGGATTGTGGAGCCATTTCCAGTCTCCAGGGTGACCCACAGTGCCTCTTCTCCTCCCTGTTTACCCTTTAGTTCAGTTGCTTTGATCCCTTCCCTTACATAGAGAGCTACTTCTCCTCCTCTTCTTCCCTCCTTGTCCCTTCTGTAGATTGTGTATCCTGGTATGTTGACATCCCAGTCATGGTTCTCTGTGTACCCTGTTCCTGTGACTGCCACGATATCCAGGCATCCCTCTTCCATCAAGGCCACCATTTGGAGGAGCTTTTTACCTAGACTATGGGCATTGGTACTCATTACCCTCCATTTTTTTATGGCTTTATTTCTTTTTGTCCCATCCCTTTCCTTACTGCCTTTGTCTTTTTCTCCATTTAACCCTGCCCTTCTCCCTATGGACTGCTTGAGTCACATTACTAGTTTCTGGAACACTTGGGGTGTAGGTCAGGAGACATAGAAACAGAAACTGTCGGCAGTTAAGGACTGCTAGACCCATCCAGTCTACCCATAAGCTGTTTGCAGCCTCTGACCTGTAAACTCTATACTTGTTTGTGACCTCTGACCCTATCTGGTTAGTGGCTGTTCATCACTCCTCCTCTCCTCAAGGTTCCCTTGTGCCTGTCCCAGGCATGTTTAAAACCCCCCACTGTGTTCGCTCCCACCACCTCTTGTGAGCAGACTGTTCCATGTGTCCACCACCCCTCTGTGAAGGAAAACTTTCTCACATTTCCTGTTAACATGCCCCCTTCAATTTTATATCATGCCCCCTTGTTCTTGCATTCCTTCTACATTGAAAGCTGTCTCCCCCTGCACCTTGTTTATGCCCTTGTGGTACCTGAATGTTTCTATCACGTGCCCCTCCTCAATCCCTCCTTTCCTCCCGTGAATACATATTAAGGTCCTTTAATCTTTCCTCATATGTTTTGTGGTGCAAGCTCTGTACCATCTTGGTCACCCTTCTCTGGACCACCTCCACTGTGTCAATGTCCTTGCAAAGGTGTGGCCTCCCAGAATTGCACACAGTACTCTAGGTGAGACCTCACTGGTGTTTTATACAATGGCATCACCACCTTCCACCTTGTGTTAGTGATACCTCTGCCTATGCACCCCAGCATGCCACTGACCTTCCCTGCAGCCTTTGTGCTCTGCTTTGACACCTTTAGGTCAGCAGAAATGATAACCCCCAGGTCCTTTTCTTCCTTGGTGATTGCCAGCACCTCTTTCCCCCCTATCTTTTTAGCTCTTCCCTGAGTTCCCTCTTTCTAGGTGCATTATTTTGCACTTCTTTGCATTGAACCTCAGTTGTCACACATCAGACCACTGTTCCAGCTTCCCCAGGTCCCTCCTCATTTTCTCCACCCGCTCCAGAGTATCCACCCTATTGCAGAACTTGGTGTCATCTGCAAACAGTGAGACCTTTTCCTCCAGCCCTTCTGTTATGTCACTAATGAAGACATTGAACAGGACTGGCCCAAGGACTGACCCCTGAGGAACCCCGCTGATCATCCCCCTCTCCCTGGATTGGATCCTATTTATCACCAGCCTCTGCCTCCTGTCTGTTAGACAGTTTCTAAACCAGTTTACCACCCTGTGCCCCATGCCCAGACTACCCATCAATCAAGGTGGGTGAGTGACACCTTCAGAGGCTATGCCGGTAACTGGAAATGGGGCAAGGTAGGTGAGTAACACCACTACTTGTTGGGCAGTAGGTCAAGGAGGTGAGTGACAACAAAACACATGCACATTTGGGTAATGTGCTAGCATTGAAATGGTGTTTGTTATGCTGTGCTATCTCTTCAGAAAACCATCAAAATGCATCACAGATTCACCAAAATCCCCAGAGCTTCTGAGGGCCTTGGTGGCCCCAGATCCCCAGCCATTTCTTCAGCCCCCCCCCTAGGAAAAATAAAAGTTGGCTCTTATGTTAGGGACAGAATTGTGTGTGGCATTAAAGAAGATCTGATCAGAGTCAGACTTCTTAGAGAAGCAGGCCTTACATTACAAAAAGCAATTGATATATGCTGTGCAAATGAGGTTAGTCATAGCCAAATGTAAGTGCTTAATGACAAAGCAGAAATGCAAGTCCACAACTAAAGAAAGAGACACCAGACTACAGTAAATTTAAAAAGAGCAGCTCAAGAAAAACAAAAGAAAACACAAAAGATGAAATCAAATGTGGCAGCTGTGGTTACAAACATGAAAAATGAAAATATCATGCCTTTGGTCAAACATGTAAAGCCTGTCACAAGAGAAACTACTTTGCAAAAATGTGTAGAACACAACCTCAGACTCAGCCTGGAAAAATACATGTGTTAGATCCGAAAGATTCTGAAGCAGAAATGTTTATTGGAATAATTCAGACAGAAGAAAGCAGAGATGAGAGCAAAGTGCAGATTGGAGCTATTAATGTTAAAAGATGTTACTGAGGACAAAAAAGACTGGACAGAAACACTTAAAATAAATAACAAGGCAGTTCAATTAAGGTTTGACACTGGAGCGGAATATAATGTCATAGCAACGCAAATGTTTTAGATGTTATATATGAAAGATAAGTTGAGCAGGTCCAGATACAAGCTAATTACTTACTCAGGGCATCAGATGATACCTAAAGGGCAAAAAGAGCTTACCTGTGAGGATAAAGGCCAGAAATATGACATGCAGTTCCAAGTAATTGATTAAGATGCACAAGCAATACTGGGTTGTGCAACATGCTTGCAGTTAGGCACGCTGAAAAGAATTTTTAATGTTGATCCCAGAGAATGAGACATACTTGATATTGTAACGGTAAAGGCTTGTTTACAGGTCTTGGATGTATACCAGACAGCACCATATCCAGATAGACCCAGCTGCTAAACCTGTTGTGCACCCACCCAGGAAAGTGCCAGTAGCACTGAAGGACAGAATCAAAGCAGAACGTGAAAGAATGAAAAAAATAGATGTCATAGCTTAACAAACTGAGCCTACAAACTGGGTTAACAGCATGGTAACAGTAGTAAAGTCTGATAAGCTCAGAACCTGTACTGATCCAAAAGACTTAAACTGTGCAATAAAGAGACAGCACTACCCCCTGTGAACAGTGAAAGAGGTAGTAGGTGGGATGCCAAGTGCTAAGGTAGTTTCAGTACTGGAAGCAAACCAAGGATTTTGGTAAATACAGCTTGATGAAGAGAGCTCCAGATTGTGTACATTTAATATGCCATTTGGAAGGTACAGATATATGAGACTCCTGTTCAGCATCTCATCTGTACCTGAGGTATTCCAGAAAGCCATAGTGCTGATGCTAGAAGGCCTAGAAGGAGTAGTGAATATTATTGATGATATACTCGACTGGGGAGAAAATGTGAAGCAACATGATCAGAGATTGATTCGACTACTGGAGAGAGCCAGAAGTATAAATCTGAAGCTGAACAAAAAGTGCAAAATCAGCATGACTGAAATAAGCTACATACTGTAGGTCATGTTCTGAGCAGTGAAGGGTTAAAACAGGACCCTGAGAAAGTGCGAGATATTCAGCAGATATCAGAGCCAGAGGATAAATCAGCTCTGATGAGGCTCACGAGGATGATTCAGTTTTAGCAAAACTCATTCCCAATCTGTCTGAAGTGCAACATTAAGGAAACTGCTGGAGAACAAGGTCCAATGGCACTGGGAACAATAGCACAAAAACAGTTTTCAAATGCTCAAGAATCTGGTAATTAATGCACCTGTTCTTAAGTTCTATGATGTAAACAAACCAGTTACACTGTCTGTGGATGCCAGCTCGGAAGGCTTGGGAGCCGTGATAACGCAAAAGAGGAAGCCAGTAGCCTATGGTTCCAGAACTCTTACTGGCTGCCAGAAAAGGTATGCTCAAACTGAAAAAGAACTCCTGGCAATTGCCTATGGATGTGAGAAATTCCACCAATATTTGTATGGGAAGCAAGTGCAGGTGAAGTTGGATCATCGTCCATTAGAGGCAATATTCAGGAAACCTTTCATTCAAGCACCTCCAAGACTACAAAGGATGCTTATGTGGTTGCAATGGTACAGTCTACAAGTTCATCACAAGCCTGGAAAAGACATGCACATTGCAGATACCCTGAGCAGAGAGTATCTTAGAGAGGAGGCTGAAGATTTGCTTGATGAAGAACTGGAAGTAAATCAGCTTAATACTTAGCTTCCTATTTCAGCAGAGAAACTACAAAGGTTCCAGTCAGCTACAGATAAAGACATGACACTGTAGCAGCTCAAAGCAGTTGTGCTACATGGATGGCCCACAGAAAGGGAAAGAGTGGCGCTAGAAATCAGAATCTATTGGACTTTTCATGAGGAAATCACATACTTTGACAAACTACTGTTCAAAGGAGCAAAACTGATAGTTTCACAACAAATGAGGAAGCAGGTGCTCCAGAAAATACACAAAGCCCACCTTGGCATTGTAAAGTGTAAACAGAAAGGATAAGATATACTGTACTGGCCTGGTATGTCCAAACGGATTGAAGAAACAGTTTTACAATGTGCTGTTTGCAATGCAAATAGAAACAATAATCCTGAAGAACCTCTGTTTTCTCATGACATACCGGACAGACCTTAGGGTAAAATAGGAGCTGACCTCTTTCAGTTCAGAGGAACCGAATAGCTTCTCTGTGTGGACTATTATTCCAAATACCCAGAAATAACAAAATTCAGTGAGTCTACAAGCAAGACAGTTATTACAGCCGTGAAGTCACTGTTTGCCAGACATGGCATACCATACGTGGAAATGTCAGGTAATGGTTCACAGTTTTCTAGTTCGGAGTTCAGAATGTTTGTGGATCGCTGGGAATTTAATCACTCTACATTTAGTCTGGGATTCCCACAGTCCAATGGACAAGCAGAAAGGACTGTGCAAACAGTAAAAAAATTACTGAAAAAGACACAAAGGAGTGGTGGAGACCCTTATCTTGCACTGTTAGAGTACAGGAACATACCTATGGAAGAAATGGGATTTTTCTCCTGCACAGTTGCTTATGGGACACAGCTTAAAATCTACTGTAAGTTGCCAGCATCAACACTACTTATAAAACCTGAGCATAAGATTGAGGTGAGAGACAAGCTGAAATTGAGACAAGTAATACCACGATTGTCATGCCCAGGAGTTGATAGTTATTCAAAAAGGAGTCTAAATATGAATCAGAAGTGTGGAGAAGTGGCAACCTGCGGTTGTGTTTGCCAAGCACGATTCACCTACTGTAGATCGTATATAGTTCGTTCACCTGATGGAAAAACATACAGAAGAAATAGGAAACATCTAATGAAGACACAGGAGGAAAACAGTAGCAGAAAAGGTCAGAGCCAAAAGGCTGGCCTTCAGAAAATATAAGGGAACACAGCGGGATGAAGATAGGGGGGCATACCAAACTGCCCTAAGGGAAGCAGGTAAGGCAGTAAGGCAGGCAAAGTCCCAAACTGAGGAAACACTAGCACAAACAGTAAAAGAAGGTGACAAGACTTTCTATAGATACATTAGTGAAAGGAGAAAGTCCAGAGGGTATTGCTAAGCTTAATGGAGAAAAGGGAGCATGTGAGGAGGAGGACCTGTAAAGGCATCTATCCTAAATAGATACTTTGCTCAGTATTCACTGAAGAGAAGTGAGGCAGGGCCTACAGCTCAACATCATGGACACAGGGGAGGGAGTGAGCACTACTCCCTTCACAAAAGAAAGGGTCCTACAAGAGCTTGCTAAGCTCAGGGTGGATAAGGCAATGGGACCTGATGGCATGCATCCCAGGGTACTTAAGGAGCTAAAGGAGGAACTAGCAGAGCCATTAGCAGAATTGTTTAGTGAGTCTCTGAGCACAGGAGAGGTCCCAGAAGACTGGAGAAGGGTCATGTGATCCCACCACAAGAGTGGTAGCAGGGAGGAGGCGGGAACTACAGACCGTCAGTCTTACCTCAGTAGTGGGCAAGATTATGGAAGCACTCTCCTTAAGGAAAGGATAGTGCAACACCTGGAATCCATAGGGCACAGGATCCAAGACAGCATGGGTTTACTAAAGGAAGGTCCTGTCAAACTAATCTCATAGATTTCTTTGACTGGGTAACCAGAGTGGTGGACCAAGGGGAGCAGTTGATGTCAGCCTACCTTGACTTCAGCAAAGCTTTTGACACTGTTCCACATAGAAGATTGATAAATAAGCTAGGTAGGCTCGGGTGGGTCAGAAGTTGTCAACTGGGTGGCAAACTGGTTGACTGGCAGAAAACAGAGAGTGGTGGTAAATGGTATACAGTCAGAAGAGATGCAAGTCACAAGTGGGGTACCTCAGGGATCAGTCCTGGGGCCAGTCCTATTCAACATCTTCATTAGTGACCTAGCAGATGGACTAGAGGGTAAGGCTTGTCTGTTTGCAGATGACACCAAGATCTGCAACAGAGTAGATGATCCAGATGGGGTGGGCAGAATGAGAAGAGATCTGGATAAACTAGCAGAATGGTCAGAAGAGTGGCAACTGGGATTTAATGCAAAGAGTGCAAAATCATGCACATAGGGAAGAGAAACCCAGCACTTATAGGCTGGGAGGAGTTGCTAGCAGTCACAAAGGAAGAAAGAGACTTGGGCATCATCATCACTGATGACCTGAAATCATCAAGCAGACCTCTAAAGCAGTAGGTAAGGCTAGGGGGTGTTAGGGGTGTATTAATGAGGGTATCACAAGTCGTAAGAGGAGGTAATAATCCCTCTGTACAAGACATGGTTAGGCCCATCTGGGTACTCTGCGTGCAGTATTGGAGGCCACACCTTCACAAGGACATTAACCAAATTGAGGCAGTCCAGAGAAGGGCAACCAAATGGTGCAGGGACTGCATCAGAAGACATATGAGGACAGATTAACGGAGCTCAATATGTATACCCTTGAGCAAAGGAGGGAGAGAGGTGATATGATCGAGACATTTAAACACCTTAAGGGCATAAACAAGGTGAAAGAGTCTAACATGTTTAAATATAAGAAAAATAGCGGGACAAGAGGACACAGCATGAGATTAGAGGGAGGCCGATTAAGGGGGAATGTGAGGAAATTCTTTTTCACAGAAAGGGTGGTAGATGCATGGAATGGCTTACCACAAGAAGTAGTGGCTATGAATACAGTGCAGGGCTTCAAACAGGCATGGGATAGGCATAAGGGAGCAATACAAATGACTATGAATAGATAGGTCACTGACATCGCAAAGGCCGATGGCACATTTATAAGGTAGAAAAAGAAATGGGCAGACTGGATGGGCCTTGCGGTCCTTATCTGCCGTCAACTTCTATGTTTCTATGTAAAACTTCTCTGCTGTGATCCCTGATTACTTTTTTTTAATTTAATTTATTTAACCAGGAGTAGCACACTAAGCTGAAAGCTTTTTTACAGGCATGACCTGGGAGCACAGGGAAGTTAAGTGATTTGCTTAGGGTCACACAGTATGTAAGTGGAAGCTGTGGGATTCAAACCCAGGTCTGGTCTGCTAGATATCACCAGATTTGCAGCTCAGAGCCTTAAACCCCTGTGCTATACTGCCTCCCCTACTTGCCTTTGAAGATACAAGTGCTACAATATCAGAGAAACATTCAGAGAGTGTAGATCAACCTAATGTGGCAGTACCTGCTACTGTAAGCTACCTGATAGTTGCAAGGGAAATACACAGCCAGTGCAGACACCAGAAAAGATACCCAGAACATAACACGAGCTGGCAAAGAGATCAAAGTTCTGAGAAAATACCAAAATTATATGTAGAACAAGAGGATGCAGTATAGACTTGTGGTAAAGACCAGGTCCCAACAGGGCTACGTGCTAGTAACCTCTGGCCCTAATTGTGGTTATAAACAACAGTTGTTTTTCTTTTGCTATCTTTTAAATTTGTATAAAATAACTGAACTGAACTAAAAAAAAAGATAGATGGTGCAAATACAATACAATACAAGGCAATATAGTGAGGCACATGTTTGTACATGTGAGTGTAGCACATGCTTACAGCTTGAGTAGCACATACTCGTGCAGATATAATAAACAAGCTGAACTGCAAATGGCCTCCTGTGGTTTCTCATACTTTACATAACTGAAACATTTGCCTGAATTATATTACTTCCTATGACTGTATACTTTATCCAAACCAATTCTTTCAATCAGGACTATGTCAATTGTTTACTAAACAAATATTACACATACTGAACAATGTAGTACTGTAAAAAAGACATAACACACAGTATTATAATGTTTGTAATATATCACATATCACTCCCATTGTTTTCATTTGATCAACCATAGATTTTGTGTTGATTAAAATAATGTACAGCATTTGAGATATTTACCAAATGTAGGAGGGGCATTGAGAGGTTTTATCACTGGTGCCTCTGATCTCAGTTTGGGGAATGACACAACCCACTGCCTTGTGACAGTCTTGCCTACTCCCTGTGCATGTGCTGAGTTTCCATTAAAATGTAGAATTGATACTTGCAGTCTGAAATTTCAAATTAAACAAAAAAATAGGTTACACTGATACATATATAATCATTGTGGTGCTAGCCATGGGCAAATGTCAGGTACACAACAATATCCTTTGTCATTTGGTACATTTTAAGTGAATGTGAACACTGTAATGCTCACTGCTGAATAGGTTACATTGATACATATAATCACTGTGGTGCCAACCATGAGCACAGGTGAGATAAACAACAATATCCCTTTGTCATTTGGCACATTTTAAGTGAATGTAAATACTGTAATGTTCACTGTTAACATGATTGTTGAGCTATGAAACCATTATATGCACTCTGTCTAAATGAAGACATAATTAATCAAAGTACCAATGGTAATAAAGTTGCCAAATAAGGTCTATAAAGTGTGAAATAATTATGTGTTATAATACGTTGTGCCTGGATTTAAACCTCTGAGCCTGTGCCTGCTTAGTAAACACACATTCAGTGTGCTACTGAGTTACAGGTAAGCAGGTTACAGTTCTTATGGTGTAGAAGTTATTTCACAACCTGAAAAACAGGTGAATGTGGATCTAATCCCAGCAGGTGATTTACCTTCACAAATTGTTGTTCTTAGCTAAATATACTTTTCATGTAATTTTCTGTTACACTCCACACCACCATGAATCACCACTAAAGTAAGTTTCCATCTCAGAAAAAAGTTTAAATCCCCACCAGGATTTGACCTGCTGATCATTTGTCTGCTAAGCAAACACACTTCCAATGTGCCACTGAGCTGCAAGCAAGTGGGTTGCAGTTCCTATGTTGTAGAGGTACAGTATGTTACAACCTACAAAACAGGCAACTGGGGATCTGATCCCAGCAGATGATATACCTGATTTAGTTTTTGTTGACCGGGAAAGGAGGGCTATACAATTCTTCCAGTTTTCAGCCTCATGATAGGGGAGGAGAGGGGGATACAGATGAATGCCAACTGACATTGAACCAGATTAAGCTGTTGGTGGTATTTTTTGTGAATGGGGGAAATATGGTCAGGATACTAAAAAGGCACATGACAATAACGAAGCTTTTAACCCTACTAATACCCAAGAAAAGCAATTGCAAGAAATGATGCAAAAAGAAAAAGGAAAATGTCTGGCTAGGCAAAAGGAAATTATGGATGCAATACAAAAGCTTCAAAACCAGAGGAAACCAATAACACAGCTCCAGTGACTTTTGCACAGCTGAGTAACGCTATTTCTATCACCAAGGAGAGGAAAACTGCAGAAGGCAAAAATACACTACCACAGGAACCTCAAAAGTCTTTTGCCACCAGAATAAACACTACCATTTTTACCAAACAGACCCGAAAGTCCAAACTATGGCTACCGTTTTCTCTTTTGCAGCATGCAAAACACAGAACTTGCAAAACAAAATTCAAAAGTAGCAAACACAGGCTATGAAACAGTCTGAAACTTTACTCATCAAATTTACCTCTTGGACACCTGGTAGTAGCTTGTTAACAGAAGGCTGGTCAAAACTTTTGGCTCTGAAATCAACAGAAAAAGACAATACTCAGTCCAAGGCCACTAGAGTTACAGTCAGACCAGGGGCTGTCAGTGCTGATGTGGCAGCTACCACGGCAACAGACACAACAGCAAAGGACTCTGACCGTGTGGAAACAACTCAGGTTGGGGAAGCACTGAGACTGGCAAATACAGGGGTTTTGGCCCCTGATCTAAAATGCTCTCCAGCTGCACCAGAAGACACGAAGCATGTGGAAGAATAGGCAGCAGAAAGGGCACTCATGAATGCTAGGTGGGTGTGGTCACCGGACATGGGCGCATGGATATCAGCTGCAACTCCATCACAGCTGTGCTCAGTAGAAAAAGCTGCAGGACAAGTCACAACAGGTAGAAAACAAGAAAATACTCTTTTAAACTCCCCCTTAACTATAGTAAAGGCGCTGGATTGCACTCAAAATCTTATATTGCCTTTACTATAGAAAATTTACCTAATACTAATGAACAGACTGTAATTATGGATAACGAAGTAACCACTGAAACTGTACCTGAAGCATCTTTAAATATTAGAAATAGATGGAACTCAAGACCTTATGCTTCCCTGTTTCATGCTTCAATTTTACCTGCAAAAAGGCATAACGCAGTGAGACTACTGTATAAAGGCAAAAACTTTACTGAAAGACTCAATGCATTTTTTTTGCTAATGAAATTTATGCTCTAATCCATGTTTCAGGGGAGACCACCTTTGATATTAGTTTTAAACTGAATTCAGGTTTACAGAGATTTTGGGCTAAGTTTCAGGATTTAAAAAAAAGACTCCTCTGTGGGCGTCATTTGAGGCAATCCCTCTAACCAAGCCAGCATACAAAACAATCACTGTTTTATTCGGAAATGAGGGAGTGAGTGTCACAGTCACAGACCTCACATACTGGTTAAAACAAAGATGTACAGTTTTAGGACACCCTGAAGCAATATTTGATACAGAGCATATCTGGACTGGGGGGTGGAGGGTTAAGGTAATGCTGAACTCAATTGATGATGGCCTAGTTCATCTACCAAACAGTTTTTGAGGATCCACCAGTCACCTTAGCAGCATCTGTGACCAGGTAAAATGTAAATTATGCCAAGAAATGGGACACTCTACAGAAACTGTCTGAATGAATGAAAATGTAATCTTTGTGATAGATCAGGGCACACCTATCAGAGCTGCAGATGGGCAGCACATAATCAAGCGGAAAACACAGATGAGAAAGAACAAAGGTTACTCATAGCCTTGGCTCAAAGAGCAACCTTCCTTAGACCTTCACCCACTAATGATACGAGACAGCCCCCTGAGACCCCTGCAAGAAGGGAACAAGAAAGACCTACCCAGTTAACTACCGAAATGTCTGAGGGAACCACCATAGTACAGCCAACAGTGAGAGGGAACCTGAACATCCGCCCCAGATTCCTCCAGAGCAACTAGAGTCTATCGCGAGCATCGTATCAGAAGCTATGCCCCCACCCCAAATTCCCTTCCAGCAGGTAAAGGGAAAAAGAAGCAAAAATGCCCAACAAACACAAACCAAAAGACAGCCTGCATCTAAAATGCCAAAAATGAAAGAACTGCTTACAACCAATAGATACGAGGCACTGCAAAATACTATGGAGGTTTCAGATCCTGACGCTGAGGGCTCTACTTTAAGGTCCTCTCAAAATGAACCTTTGTCTGACATGGAGAGCAATGATTCAGAGTTGCAGGCACAGATGCCACTGATAGAAGAAAATGCAAAAATGATGAATACAAAGAAGCCTAGGAGATCAAAAAGGCAGAGATTAAAAGTTACATGAGAAAATAGATAATACCTACCATCTACCGTTGCAATGGAAGTTCCACTCTCTCTAGCAACAGTATCAAACACACCATGAAAAGGCAGGCAGTTCTTTCTTTCTTTCTTTCTAAATAGCCAGGCTGAAGTTATCTTCTTGCAAGACTTTACAAGAAATTCAGGAAGCCACAAAAGCATGGTATAAAGGGCCTTCTTATTGGTCCTTAGGCACAGAATCATGTACAGGGATGGGAATCCTATTCAAAACACGTCAGGACCTTAGAGTAATAAAATTAATTGATCTTCTGCCAGGTAGAATATTGCTCCTGGATACAGTAATAAATAAAAAATATTATAGATTCATTAATGTTTATGCTCCACAAACCAAGGCAGAAAGAATAACTACTTGTCAGTCCATACATCCCTATTTATATTCAGCACAGACAGTAATACTAAGGGGGATTTTAACTGTGGATTACATAAACAAGATAGGGGAATACAAACAACAACTGATAATTTTGTTGTGATATGACCACAATAAAAGACATGGTTAAGGATTCAAATTTAAAAGATGCTTATCATACAATAAAAGGGAAATCTACACCCACATTCCAGAAAGGCAGGTTAGCCATCAGAATATATTTCTTCTTTATTTCACAAATGACATCAATAATAAATACTGAAGTTCAGGAGGCAGAATTTTCAGACCATAACATTTTAACATTAAAAACTGGCCAACAACTAACACTAACTAACAGACCAGGAAACTGGAAATTGAATTCAGCTCCTTTAATGGAACACATTTGTTTACTGAATGTTAAATATTTTATCACTTTAAAGAAAACATTGCTAGAAATGTATGACACACCAATTCAGTCGTGGGAAGATATAAAAAAAGAACTACAGTCCTTCCTAAAATACAAGAGCAAAATTATAAAAAACAAGGCATATTTCTCATATTTACAGAAAAGGAAACAATAGCAGAAATTACAGACCTTGGCAACAACAACAAACCATAATTGTACAGCACAAATCCAAAACATTAGACACCAGATGTTAACCTTTCATTTAAGACAACATGATAATCTTCAAAAACAACAGGAATATGGAACAGAAGGCACAACAAGTGTAATATGCCCTTTTTATGTTTGGTTGCGCGCATGCGCAAGAAACATTGGTCAGGATTCACAAAGAAAGCCAAAATTCCCACAGCTACAGGAAAAAAAGGTTGCAGCACTGCGGAAACACAGTTGTGTGATATTCATAAAGAAATTTTGAGCAGGTGTGGAATTTTGTAAAATGCCTGCAGCTGTGGAATTTCAGCAGCTGCGGAAATTGCGTGCATGTTGAAAATCCTCAACTAGTGATCCGCAGCTCCAGAAATAGCTTAGGAGGCATAGCAACAGATATGAACTTAATTAGCTAGAACAGCAGACTTTAACATTGCTGCCATAGAATGAAGCTGAAAGCACCCACAAAGAGACCAACAACCAGTCCCTCAACTGGGACCACTGCAGCATCACAGATACCAGCAATACCATGGCATCACAGTGGCCAACTGTTACTGCTGGTCCCCACTCCCTGGGGTGTTCCTGTTGCCTGCAGGTGTAGCACTCACTGCAGGCTGGCCAGGCTCTACTGCCTGTGGGGCCCCGTCATGGGCTGCACTGTGTCTGGTGGTTGTTGCCTGTTGCCATATCATGGCAATGTGTGCTTTTGTTGCTGTTACAGCAGCCACAGTTATACTATCTGGGATGCTATTACCTGTGCGTCACCTACACCTTAATTGATTCCAATTGCTGGGACACTGCTGCAGTTTACTGAGGGAGAGTTACACCTCATTCCACTGTGTGTAACATTTTTTCTGCACCTGCAGAAAAAAACTGGTTGTGAATAGCCTTTCAAGGGCTGTGCCTTACTTATCTCACACCTTTTTTTCCTCAGGGAATTCCGCAGCTGCACTTTTTTCCACAGTTCTTAGTGCTGTTTTCTGCAGCTGCAGAGGGTTTTGTGAACAGCACTCAGTACAGGTTCCTCTTTGTTTCCATAGCTATGACAGTTTTGGGGACTTAGGGAAGGTTTTGCACCTTCAGAAAGCTTTGTGAATCCAGCCCATTATGTGACAGCTTAAGAGAGAAGCAGGTTGTGGAGGTGCAGCACTGTGGCAGCCAACAGAGGTACTACATTTGGAGGCTTGGCACTGGTGGACCAGTGGAGGCACAGTGTGCCAATGACACTGGTCTCCAAAAGTGCTACCAAGTACAAACATTTTCGCTGCAGCAATCAGGGGCCACCTCATCATTACAGTGTCAGCCATTCTGCTGCAATGAGGGAGTGACCCGCCATTGCAGGTCGGAACGTTACCTAGTGTAATACTGTTTGTGAACATGGTAGTGGCTTGCTGCCGCATTCACAAATAGTATTATTCAGCCCCCACTGCTGAGGGGGTGCCCAATCCCCCTCAGCAGCATGTGCCCCCCCAAAGCAGTCTTTGTTTGCTGATGGGGCCCCCAATCCCTGTCCCAATTTGATTTGTCAACAGGGGAACCCGTACCCCGCTGGCATAATGTCCCCCATCCAAGTTTAATTTGCCGATGGGGAGCCCTCTCCTTGTTGGCATAATATCCCCCAAAAAGTAGTTACAGCCGAGGGAGTGCCAACCTCGGCCTTTGCGCCTGTATAAAAGGCCGATGGGGTGCCCAGCCCCCATCGGCTATAGTCCCCTCCAAAACACTAGGTTGGCATGCTGGAAGCCCACCCCAGTGTGCGCAATGTTCTTATTAAAAAAAAAAGTCCTGTGATTTTTTTTTTTTTGTTCTGTTACTGTAAATCAGAAACGGCCTCGCTGGAGTCCGGTGGCCCCACCCACCCAACCTGCGCCCACCCTGCGCACCCTGTTTCACCACACCCCCACCCCATACTAACCTCCAGAGCCCAGCACAGTGATCTTCAGTGGACCAAGGACATGTCTGCACGCTTCAAAGTCGACTGCGAACTGAAGGAATGCCGTAAGCTGTATAATGGTATAAATAGGGTTTTTTTCAACTTTGGTGCATATCTCAAGCATTTTTTGGAATTTTGGCACCGAATTTTCAAAATGGGGTTATTGGGACCCCTCCTCATGAATTCAGCCACTGTCATGGCGTTATTCAGTCCCAAAAGGTGATTTCGTGGTCACTGCTCAGAATCACCTTTCGGGACCGATTAACAAAATGTCAGCACCAGTGTTCATGAGGTGGCCTCTCAAAAAGTCTAGGTTGCAAATGTGGTGGAAAAAAGCCAAGAAATGAGTGTTTTACAAGCGTACGTTGTGCAGTTGCTATGCACGCTCGTAACTTTGCGAATTTGCAATATTTTCACTCCAGATTTTAAACATTGCCATTTTTCCATACCTCCTTATGAACAGTACAGCTGTCATTTTTCACATCCTGGCTGAAATGTGTTTTCACACTTCCAGCGCAGAATAGCATGGTCGCTGTAGGAAATCAGTGTTCGGGACACATTAAGAAAATCACAGTGACATTGTTCATTAGTAGAGGTCCTAAAATGCCTATGTTGAAAATTTGGTGATGAAAGTCCATAAAATGACTGTGTTATGAGCATGCATTGCACAGTTTCCACGCACGTTCCTGACTTCGCACATTTGTAATATTTTCACTCCAGATTTTCAACATTGTCATTTTTCTGCACCTCCTTATGAACAGTATAGCTGCCATTTTTCACTTCCTGGCCATAATGTGTTTTCACACTTCCAGCGCAGAATAGCACGGTCGCTGTGGGAAATCATTGTTCGAGACACATTAAGAAAATCACAGTAGGGGAAGAGAGGGATTGAGCACCCAACGGTGGCTCTTCCTCTCTGGGGAGGGTTACAGGTCTGTCCCGCTGCTATATCACCAACTCCTGGGTGAACCTGGGAATGGCGATGCCGATCAGGACGTACAACGGGAGGGGCAGTGCTAGCTGAGAGCCCGGGGAGGAGCAGCGTCTATATGCATGCCTCCTCATTGCCTCTCCCAGTGTGCCAGCAACTGCAGAGGATAGGGCAGTACAGGAGAAAATGGAGCCCATCACTCCTAGGTGATGACTCCTCCGATGCCAGTCCATGCCACCGACGCTCACCAGGGCAGACTCCAATGTGTACTGCTCACTCCACCATTACTAGGGGGAAGGTCGGATGGTCCCTTCCCCCTCCCCACCTGGGGTATTCCGGGATACCTGAGGAAGTATTTAGTGAATGAACACTCTAGGAGCAGACTCCTGGGGGTGCCATGGGACGTGCGGAAGGCAGATTGAGGGTGTCTGAGTGGAAGGATGGTGCAGTAAGGAGAATAAATATAAGATTAAAAAAAAAAAAGAAAATCACAGTGACAATGTTTATTAGCAGAGGTCCTAAAATGCATATGTTGAAAAGTTGGTGATGAAAGTCCATCAAATTACTGTGTTACGAGCGTGCATTGTGCAGTTTCTACGTATGCTCATAACTTCACACATTTATAATACTTTCACTCCAGATTTTCAACATTGCAATTTTTCTGCACCTCCTTATGAACAGTACAGCTGTCATTTTTCACATCCTGGCTGTAATGTGTTTTTGCACTTCTGGCACAGAATTGCATGGTTGCTGTGGGAAATCAGTGTTCGGGACACATTAAGAAAATCACAGTGATACTGTTCATGAGCAGAGGTCCTAAAATGACTGTGTTACGCACATGCATTGCACAGTTTCCACATATGCTCGGAAGTGTGAGCATTTTTTAATATTCCCACTACAGATTTTCAACAGTACCATCTCTTCACACCTCTCTATGGATGGTACAGCTGTCATTCTTCACATCCTGCCCAATCTGTGTTTTCGTACATGTGGCGCAGAATGGCACTGTCGCTGTTGGAACTCAATGCTCAAGACACATTGACAAAATCACACTGCCACACTTCATGAGAAGAGGTCCCAAATGCTTTCATTAGGTGGGGTCACAAAAAGGCAATGCTGAAAATTTGTAGTGCTAATACCAACAAACGCCCTAGGCATTAGTGTTTCTAACCATAATGTCCTATCCTGTTCAGACTGACAGGCATTGGGGTGTGCCTTTGGATTGCCAACTGTACTGCTCATGCCATCCCACCCCCGGCCCCCAGCCACTGACAGGCATTGAGGTGTACCTTGGACTCTTCGGCCCCAGACTTCACCCCATTCTCCTATACTGCACCCATTTCACCATATGTCCTTATGGAATAGGGTTACTGTAAAGCCAAACACCTTAAGGCACACCTCAACATGTGTCGGTGTCTGCAGAATAGGGTGAGGTGACATGGCATAATCGTCATGGGCAATGACCCAAACACTTACCTCAATGCCTGTCTGTCTCTACAGGATGGAGGGTGGGGTTGGCTTGAAGTTCAATACTTCACTGCCATTCCTATTCTGCATCTGTCTAACTCCTGCATTTCCAATGTTAATACCAGCAAGCAAACATTGGGCATTGACAAATGTTTGTTTAAACTGCAAAGATAGAATAAAGCATAAACAGATGGAATCTCTGAAAGATACTAGTGCCCAGACATACTCTGACACAGTTAATATAGTGGACATAGTATCTCAACTAGAAAAGCAAATCTTTTCTGAACAGAAAGGCAGTAATGAGATAAATTCCCATTTTTTCTCACAATTTCAGGTTCCAACATGTCCACCAGAAATATTACAAGAATTCATAAAAAATATTGAACCTGTTGAAGCTGAAGTAGCCATTAACAGCCTGAAGACAAAAAATGCACCAGGTAAAGATAGACTAACTGCAGAATTATACAGATTGATAGAAGAAGACATAACAAAAGAATTGGCCACGGTCTTTAATGCCACACTGCATGAAAACAATCTACCTCTAAAAATGTCAGAAGGTCTCCTAATTTTTTTTATTCAAAAAAGGTAATAGAGAAGACATTAAAAATTGGTGACCTATTAGTCTTCTAAACATAGATTTTAAAGTACTCACAAATATATTAAACACCAGGCTAATCACAGCGGCTAAATACTTAATAACAACAACCCAAACGTTAGGGATGGGCAGATATCCGATCTGATAAAACAATCCGGTCTGATATTGGCCATTTTAGATATAGCCGATCCAATCAGATATCTTTCTGTGTAGCAATCGGATTAGTGCTTTCACATTAAGCACCTGTGAAGCGGGTTGATCCCCAGTAATTCACACCTTCTTTTTACTCCATTTCAATTTTATTTAAACTATACTGTTGGTGGGGCTTACCTTAGTTGCTCTCCTGGCCACTCCCACTGCCAGTGCCAGTCCTGAGTGTCTTCCCGATGCTCCTTCCAGCCATCGGGTGTAATCCACTGGTGGGGGGACTGGAGGAGCATGGTATTCAAAAGTTAATCTGCCTATTAGGTGAAGCAATGGAGTGCGCTACCGCGCAGCTGTCACTGGGAATGTGCCAGTCCCGAGTGTCTGCCTGATGCTCCTTCCAGCCATCGTGTGTAATCCTCTGGTGGGGGGACTGGAGGAGTATGGTGTTCAAAAGTTAAACTACCTATTAGGTGAAGCAGTGGAGTGCACTGCCATGCAGCTTACATCGGGAATGTTCATGCTCTATGGCACTCAATGTAAACCCACTGCAGCAGCTCTGACATAGTCCGCTTCTGTTCTCCTGCCCCACTTCTGTTCTCCTGCACCTAGAGAGATAGTGAATCGGAGGATGCGACAGGCAGGGGGAGTCTCCTCCAGAATTCACTCTTCCACCAGGAGCCAGGGCAGAGGGGCAACTATGGGATCTGGGGGCTGTAAAAATTAAGTCATAAATGCTGGACTGAATTAAATAAAGCTGAGACATGTAAAAAGCCTGATCCCAGTAACAAACAGCATTGGGAGTGAGCTGTGATCTAAACAGACTGACTGCTTTTTAATTCCTGGTTTGAGTCACATTACTTTTACATTTTCTTATTTAACCTTTTGCCATGGCTAGCGGGCTTACTATACACACGTGCCTCCTATGTTATCCAATCCGATAAATACCCGATCCAGTCGGATAATGCCTTGTGATTATCCGGATTCGATATCCAGCAAATTTTAGCAATCCACCCACCCCTGCCAAACATGTTCCATTTCCGGAAGAAAAATGTCTCACCAACTTATATAAATAAGAGAGTTAATAGAAAGAGACAACATAGAAGGCTTGAAAGGAATGCTTATTTCACCTGACCAGCAACAAGCTTTCGATACAGTTAACCATAGATATCTATGTCACACCGTAGAAGTTTATGGTGTATATTACCTCCTTTATTCATATCTTGGCTAAGATTATTATATAGAACAGCCACTGTAGTACCATTGGTTAATGGATGGCAGGGACCCGTGGTACACATACAAAGAGGGGTCAGACAACATTGTCTCTTAAGTCCGTTACTATATGTGTTCTGCATAGATCCTTTACAAAGAGCAATTACTGCCTCACAGCAAATAAACAAGATACATACAGGAAAAATAGAAATCTCAGTCAGTATTGGCATATCCAGTTGATATCTGCTTGTTGGTAAAAAATGAAAAATCAGAACAACATGCATTAGGTAAATGCTTAAAGGAGAACTGCACTAAACCTGAAGGTTATTTTTCCTAGAAGAAACTGTATTCTAAAAAAAAAGTTCAAATTCTGTTATTGTTCCATCTATACTTGCCTATTAGCAACCTCAGTGGTTGTTTTTGATTTGCACTTAGGTGTTAAGTGCCATTTTAGAACTATATGATGTAGTTTATGTCCCTCTCCAACCATAGAGTTCTTTAGCAGAACACGGATGCATTGTTCCAACAATGGAAGAGCTAAGCAATGGACATAAACTACAGTTCATCATACAGTTCTAAAATGGCACTTACTATCTGTGTGTAAATCAGAAACACCCACTAGGATAACAACACAACCTGTAGTGAGAGAACAGTAACATAATTTGAACTAGTACTTAAAATCAGCTTCTACAGGAAAAATGACTTACAGGTTCAGTGCAGTTCTCCTTTAACATATGGAAGAATATCAGGAAGCAGACTGAATGTTCATAAATGTACAGGCTGTCCTTTTAAAACAACAGACATGACCATACACACCATAGCAGGTATACAACTTTTACAGGACCCCATTAGAATTCTGGGAGTAGGTTTTGGAAATAAGGACTTATGAATAAATTGGACACAAAAGACAGAACAAGGTCAAATTCTGGTGACACAGTGGAACAAGTGGCATATGGGAAAGATGAAAAGAATATATCTACTCAAAACCTTTTTAGTACCATTGTTCTTATATATCAGTCATTTGTTTCCACCATCAAAATCCTTGGAAACCACTATCCTAAGCCTCATTTTTTCTAGGCCATTTGGGGTTCTTATTTGAATCCTATAAAAAGGAACATTTTATATTTGCCAGTTAAGGAAGGAGGGTTGAAAATGATAAACCCCATAGTGTTTTTATGGGATTTTTATTACTGCCAACATAAAACCTTTATTGATACAAAGTGAAGAAGTATGGAAAAATATTTTCCTAGAAACACGCAATGATTGGTTTCATAATTGGGGGACAGAACAAACAAAGGTACTAAGACAGAAGCAATCAGTTCCTCCTTATTTCTGAGAAGTTTTTGTTAAATTGAAATCATGGAAAATCACAAGCCAGATGGTGATAACCCAAACAAGAAAATTGATTTATAAAGTATAATCAGGAAAAAATTTTCAGAGCCCTTAGTTTTCCCAGCTTGCCCATTGCAATATGTTCCCACCCTTAAAGACTATTTGAACAATAGTCGAATTCCAGACTAGATGAAAGCTATACATTGGCTCTGCTGCCATGAAAAAAATGAATACAAAAGCAAATCAGAAACACAGACATCTAGAAGAAAGGTATAGATCCCATAATGAATGCATACAAAAACTAGAAACCTTGGAACATCTATTCTTCTCATGTACATACATAAAACAGTTTTAGGTTTTGTTAGCAACTTTCTGGAATGCTAGGGAGTTTGAAGATACCACATATGAAATGTTAATTTATGGATGACAGGAAACGAACTGGGGAAAATGGGACAAAACACTTCAACTCATATGTTTTGCTATTAAGTGAGTTATATGGAATTCCAGATGTTTATTCACACTACAGCAGAAACATATCTCACACATTGGACTTATACAGAAAATCACTCAGAAATTGAGACTTATTTATTTTCAAGAAGCAAAGCACATGCAACAGAAAGCGTTACATAAACAATGGAGGAATATCCCATGGGTTACAGATACGGATGTACCAATTAGCTAAAAATATTGTACAGTAATAGGTTGTGTTTGTGTTTATTTTGAATAAGTAAGATTTGGATTACTTCTAAAAATCTGAATTGTATAAGAGTATTGACTGATGATAATACAAACTTCTTCAATTCTATTATTTTCCATTTTCTCTTTTCACGGGTGGGGGAAGAGATGTTTTCTTTTGGGTTTTGGGTGTTGTGATTCCATATTGTATACCTATGTTTTACTGTATGTTTATTTTGTAAATAATATTGTGTGATCTGCAATAAAAACAAATTCCCCTACTCTTTTTGACAAGTGCCATGGGATCTTTAACATCTACCTGAACTACCACCAGAACAGGTGGATGGGACCTTGGTTTAAGCGTCTCATCCAAAAGACCTTCACAAATTGTTGTTCTTAGTTAAATGTACTTCTCATATGATTTATTCCGACTCCACTCTACGAATCATCACTCAAGTGAGTTTCAATTTTACAAAAAAACAATTGAAACAAATGTTTAAGTCCCTGCCAGGATATGAATTGCTCATCCTTTGCATGCCACAGTAGTAGCGCTGAATTTGTCAAGCAATTTTGTGAGATTCCCTATTTATCCTTCACAAAATTTAGGGAAAAATATCCTCTAAAATTCTTTTTGTCATACCTACAGAAAGAGGTCAGTTCCAATTACAGTGCTTAAGAGCCATCTGCTAGATTTTCAACTACACTATCAGATGAGACAACCCTCTCTGGGTAGCAGTGAACACACTAACAAACTAAATAAAATCCCTAACTAAAGGTTTCACAATTCTCAAAAGGGATTTTTTAAAATTCCTTACAAATCCTTTAACTAATTCAGTGGTGCTACTACTGTAAGTGAACACACATTCAGTGTGCCACTGAACTGCAGGTAAGCAGGTTGCAGTTCCCATGGTGTATATGTTATGTCACAACCTGCAATACAGGCAACAAGGGCCTTAATCCCAGAAGGCAGTTTACCTTCACAAATTGTTGTTCTTAGCTACATTTACTTCTCATATAATTTACTGTTCCAACTCCATGCCACCATAAATAATGACTCAAGTGAGTTTCCATTGTACAAAAAGTGTTTAAGTACCTGGCAGATTTGAACTATGTTCACCTGCATGTGAACCCCTGATTCTTTGCATACTAAGGAAACACACAAATTTGGTGTGCTTCTGAGATACAGATTAGTGAGTTACAATTCCCCTAATGTAGAGGTTATGTCACGTGAAACTTGTTGTTCTGAATTATTTATGTATATTATTTATATTAAGTTTTATGTGAGTTGCATCTAAAGATGATACTATGTTCCAGTGTGCTTACTCATTAAACAAATACACAAACAAACAAACATCCTGAAAAACAGGACTGGGGATTTAATCCCAGCAGCTAATTTCATAAATTGTTGTTCTTAGCTAAATTTACTTCTCATACAGTTTACTATTACAGTTCCTCACCATTCCAGTTCCTCACCACCATGAATCGTCACTCAAGTGCATTTCCATCTTACAAAGTAATGTTTATGTTCCTGCCAGGACATGAACCACTGATCCCTTGCCAACTAAGCAGAAACACATTCAGTAGGCCACTGAACTGCTGGTAAGCGAGTTGCAGTTCCTATGGTGTCCAGGGTATGCCACAGCCTGCAAAACAGGTGATTGTGGATCTAACCCTAGCATGCAATTTACCATCACAAATTGTTGTTCTTAGCTGAATGTACTCATATAATTTACTATTCCAGCTCCACACCACCATCAATTACCACTCAAGTAAGTTTCCATTCCCTCCCAAAAAATGTTGAAGTTTATGCTGAGATTTGAACCACTGATCCTTGGCCTGCTAAACAAACACACATTCAGTAGGCCACTAATGTACAGGGAAGTGCATTGCAGGTCCTAGGGTGGAGAGAGTATGTCACAACCTGCAAAACAAGTGACTCGAGTTTTTATTCAGACCTAGACAAGCCTCAACCAGGACTAATTTAATTGACAACATACTTTAGAACTACGTTATCTGAAAGTCTGCTGTTTAACTTCGCTGAAAGCCATCACTGCTTTGTCAATGCCATGTAACAGTTTCTCACATACTAGCATGTTGCTAGCCTTGCTTGTAGAGCAGAAAGCAGCTAACTGAAAGAAGTTACATTTTGTTATTAATTTAACACTTATATCTCAGAAGGAGTCAGTGTCTGTTGAGATTAAGCAAGACAGATATTTTATTAGAAGTAGAAGGGGTCTTAATTAGGGTTAAAAAAGAAAGAAAAGAAAGAAATCAGTGTGTGTTCTGTGCTGTGAAGGGTACTGTATCAACTTACTTTGCTAAACCAGTAGTAGGAAAGAGAGCTTAATTGGGGTTGTGGCTTAGACTCTATAAGAGCAGGTGACTCAAATTACAACTTCCTGTTGCTAGCCTTGCTTGTAGAGCAGAAAGCAGCTAACTAAAAGAAGCTACATTTGCATTTGCACATGTTTGCTGTGTCCGCTGGGCATGCTGAAACTGCTGGCATTAGACAAACTTGGATAAGATAATTTTAGCATATCCTCTACTTAGTAAATATACACCTTTAATAATGGAAAAAGAACTTAGTAAGTGTAGCAATGTTTGATGTATAGTGAGGGAAAGTAGGGGAGCGAGTATGTATGTGCTAATTGCCATCTAATTACTACTCTTGAAGCAGAGATAGTGTGTCTGCTTAATATTAAACCAGTTTCTACTGATATTAGGGAATTGGAAAGTTACATTGATCTTATGGATGAACAACTTCATTCTAATGAACAATTTCCTTCACATTTAGGTAGCATTTCTGTGCCTCCTGATGAGGAGACAATTGCAATGACTAGTACTAGTATACCTGTTGCCTCTGCCCCCTCTTATAAGTTGGATGATTATCCGCCCTCTTCTCATGATATTGATGACTGGGCCATTGTCACAAAGCCTCTTAAAAAAAGGAGAGGTGGTCAAATACACAATAGTGCCCCTATTGAAACTCGTAATAGGTTTGAGCAATTGACTGTATCAAATAATGAAGTACTGCATGATTTATCCTGTGCATCACCCTCTGTTGATAATAATGGTTTAAAAACACTTTTCAATCAGGAGTTAATGCCCATGCATACTTGTCCTAGTAAGTCTCAAGCTACCAAATCAATACCTATTAAGTTAATCGCTCCAGAATGTGTTAAACAATCACCTGTTTCTGATTCTTGTACCCCTACTGCCTCAAAACAAGTGTTAATCCTGGGAGATTGAATCATTAAGCACATTGACAGGGCAGTATGCAATAGTGACAAGAGCAACCGCACTTGTACTAGTTTCTGTGGGGCCAGGGTATCTGACATTACCTCCATGATGCCTAAAATTTTACAAAATGGGGGGGAAAATCCACTGGTTATCATACATGCTGGTGTTAATGATATAAACAACACCTCATTTAATCAGTTACAACAGGACTATGTGGCGTCGTGTAACCTGTTACTAGATAGGGGATGCTGTGTATGTATATCTGAAATTCTACCTGTCCCGAGAGCAACATCTACCATGACGCAGAAAATCAAAGCCCTGAATGAATGGCTGAGAAAGTAGTGTTTTAAGCAGGATATACCCTGTATTACCCACTGGGAATCATTTTCAGATCATTCTTCCTTGTTTTGCTGGGATGGTTTACATCTCAGTTGTAGAGGTAGTACACTTATGGGGAAAAGTATCACTAAAATCATAAATCATTGTTTAAACTAAAAACACTGGGGAAGAATGGGTCTATTCTCAAGTCTCTGAATACTTACCAAAATATTATTACAACTAAATGTAAATTCCTAGCTTTGAATGCAAGATCTTTAAACCAACTCAAATTAGCAGAACTCGAAGCCAAATGTAAAACTTTAAATATAGGTGTGGTGGGAGTAACTGAAACTTGGTGGTACGCATCCTCAATTTAGTCCAGAGAAATTCCAGGTTATAAGTTATATCATAAAAACAGATTAGATAAGCAAGGCGGTGGAGTTTGTATGTACATATGAAATGATATTCCTTCTTTTGAAGTGTGTTCTCCCTTTCCTTTGGAAAGTATATGGGTTAAAATCTTATTGAAGGAGCAGTCCTATATAACTATTGGTAACATCTATCGACCTCCATCTGCAAATTCAGATTTGGGATCCACTTGGGACCAGTGATCATTCATCTATTCTTTTTGAAATTCAACAGTTTAAAACTACACAAAGGAAGTTATACTATACAAAAAATTATAACAACACAAATTTTTCTAAAATCAATGAATACTTACAAAACATAAACTGGGAATCAAATCTCCTTAATTGTACAACACAACAAGCTTGGGACTTTTTAGAAAAACATTGTACATTATTTGGAAAATACCTTTATTCCATCTAAGAGGAAATTTAATAATAAAGGAAAAATTCCCCCTTGGTTCAACAAGGCATTTAAAAATCTGATTAAAATAAAAATTAAACTTTTTAGGAAACTTAAGAATTGTTCTGTTCCATTTAAAAGTACTCTATTACATAAATACAGACTATCTGTGAAAAACTTAAAAAATTCTATTAAATTGGCCAAAAATAAGCTAGAATTTAAACTAGCTCACACAAAAGACTGTTACACATCTCTTTTCTCCTATATAAATAGTAAAAAAGGTGTATCAAGGACCATTGGTCCCATTATAACCAATGGCTCTTCTCTATCTGATATAGAAACCTCAAATCTCTTTAATAAGTACTTTTGTTCTGTCTTCTCTCAAAAATCACCTATTAGTACATTTAAAGTTCACCATGTAGATTATCATAGGTTCTATCCAACTGACATTATACAGGCTATCAAAAAAAAATTAAAAAATATTAGTCCGGGCCCAGACGGTATTCATTCATGGTTTCTGATCGAAACCTCTATAAATATTTCTATACCTTTGTCAATTATTTTCAATAAATTCTTACAAGAAAGTATTGTACCAAATGATTGGCGTTCAGCAATAGTTACTCCCATATTTAAAAAAGGCAATAGAGGTTCTGTGCAAAATTATTGTCCAATTAGCCTGACCTCAGTGGCTGGTAAATTAATGGAACGAGTAATGAAGTCTTTAATAGATCAAGATCGTAAAAATTAGGAATTTATTATTCAAATCAGCATGGGTTTACTCCCAAGTATTCCTGCACCACCAATCTGATATCTTTTTACAATAATATAAGTCCTCTAGTAGATGTGGGTATCTCTACTGATGTAATTCTTTTGGACTTTAGTAGAGCTTTTGATAAAGTCTCACATGAAAAACTCGTTACTAAAATGCACAATCTAGGTTTGTCACCTGATATTGTCAACAGGACTTTAAACTGGTTCACAAATCATTCTCAGAGAGTCAGAATTAATGATCTCTTGTCTCATTTGGGTAGTGTGACAAGTGGTGTACCACAGGGGTCAGTCTTGGGACCAACAACCTCTTTATCAGTGATTTACAAACAGGGCCAAATAACTTCATAGTTAAATTTGCAGACGATACTAAATTGGGGGCAAGATTAATAATCAAGAAAATATTTCTGCATTAAAAAAGGATTTGGAAAAATTAACACTTTGGGCAAATGAAAATCATATGCAGTTTAATCAAGGCAAATGTTTAATAATGCATTTCGGTGTAAATAATCCAAAAACGATATATCATATAAACAGGCTACCACTTCACTCATCAAGTTGTGAAAAAGATTTAGGGATATATGTTAATAATAAACTTACATCAAATGTTAGAACTGCTTGCATCACCAACACACTTTTGAGGCAAATAAAATGCACTTTTGTTAATCGCACTGAACAATGCCTTATTCCATTGTATAGGGCATACATTAGACCGTATCTAGACTATGGCTCCCCCTTTCTGGAATCCAAACCAAAAAAAAGACATAACAATTCTTGAACAGGTTCAAAGGACAATAACTAGAATGATTCCAAGATTAACAAACTTGGATTATCAGAAGAGATTAAAAGCTGCTGGTCTCTTCTCTCTTCAAACTAGAAGATTAAGAGGTGATATGCTTAAGGTTTTTAATTTAATAAATTCACAAGATCTAATGGAAAAATGTGGTCTAACACTCTCCAAAAGGAGACATGTTCCGAGACTGCATAATAAGCAGCTTGAAGTAAAAACTTATAAAACCAGCAAAAGTGGAAACTTTTTTCCAATAAGAGCATCCATTGTATGGAACACCTTGCCACAAGAATTGGTAGAGGCAACTAGTGCCACTGTCTTTAAAAACAAATTAGATGTTTGGTTGAGGGATAATAGATAAATAATATCCCACATAGTGTGGAGAACAGTCTCGATGGGCTCTGGCCTTCTTCTGTTCTTTCATACCAAGTAATACCAGGTAAGTAACAAAAGTTGTAATGAGATAGAAAATGTGCAGTACAGGGGATCAAACCCAGGCTTCTGTAGATCTGAAACCCTATGCCAAGAACCTAAAAGTCCTATCACATACATGGGTTATCTGAGCCAGCGACTGTCTCAACCCTCCTGTCACCTCCACAGCCAGCTGCCGACTGAGGTATGACTGAGCGTGTTTGTGTGCTGTATTGAATGACCGATCTGCTCATTCATAACAGTACACAAGTGTGATCAGACCTACCTCAGTCAGTGGCTGGCCGTAGAGGTTAGAGGAGGGTTGAACCAGTCGCCGGCTCAGATTGAGGCTGTTTGGGGGGAGCAGGGGCATCACAGAGGGGTGGGGTCCACTAGACTACCAGGAAAGTAGGTGCTGTGGGGTCAGGGATCATGCTGGGGGGGACCACTTGGACATCACCCTTTCATTTACTGCATGAGAGTCAGGGATCGTGCTTGGAGGACACTGGAACACATGCAGACATAAACCAAATGGGAGTCAGGGAATAGTGCTGGGGGGGCACTAGACTACCAGGGTGTGCAACAGGCACACATGGGAACAGGGACCAAGATGGCAGAGAAGGACTTCCTGGCCCAGCCAGTCTGCCCAGTTTCCTATAGAATGGATGTGCTGCATAACCTAGTTAACCTCAGCCTACATCCTCCCGCCCCCACCAGGGTTACCTTATGCCTGTCCCATGCATTCTTGAGTCCCCCCCAACTGTGTTCCACCCACTCCTGCCATGGGGTGCCTATGTTTGTAGGGGGGATTCTTCAGGGCACATATGGCCACAGGAGGTATATGTGTGTCTGTGTATCTATCTCTCTCTCTCTATCTATATATCTAGATAGATATAGATATCAATATAGCTATTTATCACACATCTCTCTCTCTCTCTCTCTATATATATATATATATATATATACTGCTTGCAGTGATGCAAGGATGAGTTGTCTGCTCTGTTTGTGCCTGCCAGCACACATTTCCTGTAGCTTCCAGCCTATAAGTCCATTCTGACCAAGAGGTGGAGCTGTGTGCCCCATGCAGTAGCACCGGGAAAACAGCATGGTAATGGAGTTTGCCCTTTAAGGGGCAGACCAGGTTGTCCTGGTGCACCCCTTCACTTTTATTAGGATGGCTGTGCTCAGAAGGGGAAGGGGAAGGAAGGGGAGATGACAAGGGATAGAACAATGGCCAGGTAACAGGAAGGGGAGGGGCAAGTGGAGGTACATAATGGACAGCACAGAGGGGTTTCAGACACATCCGGTCGGACAGTTTGGACTGCCAAAGGTGGATAGCAGATAATAATATGGTTATGGACTGCCAAAGGTGGATGGCAGGAGAAAATGGGAAAAGGGGGGGAGGAGGGGAAGGGGAAAAGGAAAAGGAATAACACCAAAGGAGGAAGAAGATGAAGGAGAAAGCGGTCTCGATTTTCACCGTTACCTAACAGAAAAGGAGAAGAAGAAGGCACCCAGGTTTTCACCTAGGGGGAGAAAAAGAGGAAGAAAGAGGGATGATCAGAGATTGATATATGGATGAAAATAAATGAAATTGTGAGAGATATAATAATGAAAGATGATGAAATGGAACATAGAATTGTAATATATAAATAAATTAATTGCCAATCTGAGCACAACAACAAACAATGGTCTCTGTCTCTTTGTGAGGGAAAAGGGGGGAATCCGGGACAATGTATGCTAAGCAGCACATACTAAGATGCAAATGTGCCTGTTTGCCCATGGATTGCCTAAGTAGACTCATTTGCATGGGAGCTTTGAATATAGCAAACTTTTGCCCGGGCTAACCAGTTTGCACCGGGCTATTGTGTTTGTACCGTGCAATCAGGTTAGCCCCGGGCAAACCTCACATCAGCATAGCACAGTTCTGCAGTGTGTGGTTTGCATTGTTGTTTGCAGTAGATGTGAGACATTTCTTTGCAATCACACACAATGTTCTCCACCTGCAACACTGTCTTGCTCCAGAGTCTACTGAGCTGTTGTTGCAGTTTGCACTTCCCTGTTGCTATATTTTCAGCTGTCTTATTCCCAGGTTATTTTACCACTGCACTCCCAGCCCAGTTTGCCCAGCTTCCTTAGCATGCTATATTCAACAGGTTTAGCACTAGGGCTAATCCTTTTGAATATGGCGGGCTATTTGTTCTGGGCTAATTTAGCACACTGGGCAGTGCTACTTATCCCTGGGGCAAAGTTTTGAATATTTGGCCCTACAGCTGCTGTTGCACGGCATCAATACATGGGATTTTGGGTAAAAAATTTTAAAAAATTATATGCAGTTCTGACATGAGAAGTATTACCATGGATTAAACTGACAGTCTGTTCATCACACATTAGAAGTGTCTCAGTAGATAATGCTGAAATAAGTACTATATTGCTTATAACATGTGCTTAAACTGCATTGATCTGGATGGAAGAATAGCCCAATAGCACCCAAGGGAAGAAAGGCATCTGTCGCATTTGGTCTAGGGCCTGGGTGTCAGTCGAGAAATTGCCTCAGTGAAAAGTCAGAAGCAGGGTGACTGGTAATACCAAGGGTCATCTAATCTTAACAGACTGTGATTGCAACTTAGTGGCATGCCTTACTGCTTACATACTGTGGCAACAGTCATAATGCAATGCAGTAATGCTGCAGCATGTCACAAAATGCTGTGGGGAACAGTGTAATTCAATGGTAATCAGGTAGCTCTTTACTGCTTTTTTGTGACATGTCATTTACTGCAAGTTACTGAGTGGCACTGTGACTTCTACTGTCTATTTAATTTTCAAATGAAGACTTAGAAGTGTATCATTTAAATGTCTTCCTCATCAAGTGTGTGATTTTTAAAAACTAATCAACAATTTATCATACATTAACATCTAAATCAGAAAGTCACAGAGCTGATAACAAAACCAAATAACAGTATATTTGAGACACATTTTTCAAAATAACCCATCATGTAATATCTTCTGTGTTACTGTGGCACGCAACAAAGGAATTGTTATCATGCTTCCATACTGTTATAGAAGAAGTATATGCTCTTTGGAGCAAAAAAGGTGATGATATGGTGGTATGACACCAAGGATGATATCTGCTTTGCCAGGGATAACTGTTTGATGCCCTCACACAACAGCTTACTGAAAAGCATCAATTCAAGTTCTTTATATTCCTTGGAAACTGAGAATAAAAGGTTAGAAAAAAAATAATATTCAATCCACATTCAAGTTATCAGTGCCTTGCTATCTAAACAACAACCTTGCTGTCTAAGCAACAGTTAAAAAAAATGGCATCAGAAATGCAATGGACAGTACATCACACATATAGTGATTAACAGACACTCAATGTTGGCAACATTCAATCTTTAAATCACATTTAATACTTGAGTTAAATCATAAACCAGTCACATTATACTTGAAAACATCAATAAGGTTTCATTTTTGGTGGTCATTTATATGAATTCAAATTCATATAAAAATTATTTCTAACTCATTGCAGATGGCTAATACAAGAATATGTTATAAACGGGTAGTAAGCTGAATGGCAATATCAATCTTCTGTTAGCCAGAATCAGTCATCAACTACTGGGTCATGAGCACATTTATTGCAGAGTTGTCCGTGTCAATGGCGAATGTTACAGACATGGTTGCCAACTGATAGCCACTTAGCAAGAAGCAAATTGCCATTTCCACCACTACTAGATGCACACCAATACAAATAATTTCCTATGGCTTTTGTCAACTCCTTCAATGCAATGCATGCTTCACACTTCCCCTTTGCCTCCAGTTTCTTTTTGATTTCTGTTGAGAGTTATAAAATGAATATATTTCATTTACTGAGTATAGCAACTGCTGCACTGTGATATGCTATCTGTAGTACCATACCATTACACTGCTCTTGCAAATATGCATGGCATTCCAACAATGATTACAGTGTCTGCATGTCTGCTATTACAAGTGTACATGAACTTCAGACATTCTATACAGTGTCAGTGTATCCACTGTTGCATGAGTACATGCTCTTCCAGCATTGAGTACATGGTCTCTGCATCCTGTGTTGGCAGTGAATGTGCTCTTATAACATTGGGTGCACAGTCGGTGTATCCATTCTTGCATGAGCACATGCTCTTCCAACATGAGGTACATAGTCTCTATATCTGTACTTGGCAGTGTATGTACTCTTACAACATTGGGTACACGATCAGTGTAAAGTATCTGTAGTTGGCAGTATATGTGCTCTTACAACACTGGGTATACGGTCACTGTATCCATTGTTGCACCAGTATGTGCTCTTCCAACATTGGGTGCATGGTCTCTGTATCCATTGTTCACAGTGTATGCACTCTTCCAACATTGGGTACACAGCCGGTGTATCCATTGTTGCATGAGTATGTGCAATTCCAACACTGGGTACGTGGTCTCTGTATTCATATTTGGTAGTGTACGTGCTCTTACAACATTGGATACACAATCACTGTATCCATTGTTGCACCAGTACATGCGCTTCTAACACTAGGTGCTCAGTCTCTGTATCCAGTGTTGGCAGTGTACATGCTCTTACAAGATTGCATACATGGTCAGTGTATCCATTGTTGCATGCGTGTGTGCTCTTCCCACATTCACCACATGGTCTTTGCATCCAGTGCTGGCAGTGTATATGCTCTTAATACGTTGGTTACACTGTCAGTGTGTACACTGTTGACAGCGTAAATGCACTTCCAACATATGTAAAACTGGTAGTGTATCCAGTGTTGTGAATGCACATGGTCTTACAACATTGTAACAGAATGAAATTACAGTATTTGTAGATACGCAGGAATGCAGTTGCAGGATATGTGTACAAGCACATTAAAGAGCTACTGACGCCTCAAAGAAAACTTTAAAAAACATAATAATTAGGTACAATTCGGCTTGCATTCCATTTATATCCCGTATATCCTCCTCCCCTTTATTTATTACTGAGAAAATTTGTATGACTATATGATATTTATTCGTCACAGTTCCTTTAAAGTTTATCTGCCTCTATAGCTTACTGTACTCCCTACTTTAAGTCATAATCCTCTGTTGTGACATCACAATCTGTTGCCATAGCAGTAACTGTGATGTCACAAGAAGTGCATTATAACCTCAGGTAGGGAGAAAGCAACAGGAATAGATGAACTCGTTAGGGGCAGAGATCCTGTTTTTATGCAAATGACCTCAGTAAAAATAATGGGGGAGGAGGAATGCAGAAGTAATATGAAACATAAGCCTAACTGTGCCTAAATATTATGTTTTGTTAAAGTTCTCCTGAAGGAGTCAACTGCTCTTTAAATATATGTTAGAATATCTGAAAACTATATAGCTGCATAAAAACTGTTATCAATTGCAGATTTTTTACCTGTCTCATAGGATCATAGGTAAGTTACGAATTTGGTAGGCAGAGTTGCCTGTAATGAACTCGCCACCATTACTAGTGGTGGAAATCAAATTTTTTGTCTCCCATATGTATTTCCAATCTTTTAAAAAAATATTGATTGTACTGCTCTCCACTACATCTTTTGGTAAGGCATTCCATGTAGTGATAATTCTTTGGGTGTACCAGTGGTTCCTCTTGTTTGTTTTGTTATGGCTTCCTTTTAATTTTATGTCATGCGTTCCGGTATTTATATTGGAATAATTTTTAATTAGACCAATGGTTTCCAGCATTGACTCATCTTTTATTGCTTTATATGTTAAGCACAGGTCTCCCCTCATTCTTCTATGCTGCATTGAATGGAGGCCTAATTTTTTTTAATCTATTACTACAGTCTGGATTTCCTATTGAGAAAATTTTTTGGTTGGCTTACGTTGAACTTTTTCTATTAAATTGTTCCCTTTGACCAATTCAAGTGCACACACGGATGAACAATATTTTAGGTGTGGACTTACAAGGCTGGAGTAAAGGGGGACCACAACATTTTCATTTTTACTTTTAATATTTTTCAGTATGCAATACAATATTTGATTACACTTTGGTACAATATTTTTAGTGTGCATGTCAAATGTAAGATTTTTGGAAATGGTGACTCCAAGGTCTTTTTCATTTTCAGTGGTTTGTAAAATTATGTTATTCAGTTTATAACTACAACAAGGGTTGTTTTTTCCCAGATGCATCACCTTACATTTGAGCTCATTAAACAAATGTTTATCTTTTGACCATTTCTCAAGATGAGTAAGCTTTTTTTGAATTTCTAATGCTGATGTGTAATCTGTTATAATGCCCCCAAGTCTACAGTGACCAGCATACATTCCCATCCAACAGCTTTTATTAAGGGGAAGCATAGAGGATATTAATATATTAAAAAGAGTTGGTCCAAGAACCGAGCCCTGGGGAACACCACTTGTAACTGAGCCCCAAGGAGATACGTAACCCTTTAATGAGACTCTCTGTTTTTGATTTGAAAGCCACGATTCAACCCAGCGTATAATTAAAGGATGGATATTTAAGTATATCATCTGTTCAATTAGTATTTTATGTGATACCGAGTCAAAGGCTTTTGAAAAATCCAGAAAGATCACATCAACAGATACCCCATTATCCAACGCTTCGCATACTGGCTCAAAGAAATTTAGAAGATTTGTTTGACATGATTTGCCCTGGACAAAACCATGCTGTGTTATATCAATATGCCCTAAATCTGCCAGATGTGTCATTATTCTTTCTTTTAGTAGTCTTTCCATTAATTTACAAAATACTGCTGTTAAACTTATAGGTCTGTAATTTGTAGCCATATTTTTGCTACCACTTTTATGTAGTGGGATTACTATAGCTTGATTCCATATACTGTAGGAATGGTAGTGCCCGCGTTAAGTGAGGCATTAAACAATGTAGTTAAAGGGCCAGCTATCTGATGTGCTATTTCTTTAATAAAGTTTGGAGGAATACCATCAGGGCCTGCAGAAATATTAAATCTGATTGAGCTGATGATATCTAATACTTCTTTTATGTTAATTTGTTTCACAGTATTAGATAGTTCTGTGAAAATTATAGGCATAGAAACTTTAGGGCCAAAAACACTAATGAAATATTCATTTAGTTGTGTGGCCATTTCTAGCTCATCTATTATTAACTCATTAGTTGTCTGTAAAGGTCCAATGGTTGGACTACTTTTTTTCATGGATCCAATATAATTAAAAAATGTATTTTTGTTGTCTTTAACCAGAGTGGCAAGTTTTTCCTCTAGTTGTTTTTTAGATTTTCTAATTAGGCTTTTATTGTTATTCACAGACTTTTTATACGCTGTCCAATTACTTGCTGATGAGTGTTTTTTGTACTTTTTGTATAATTTCTGTTTTTTGTTAAGGTTACGTTCAATACATTTGTTCCATCATAGGGGTACTCTCTAATTTTTATTATATTTAGTCCTGGTGGGTACCCAAAGATTTATACGGTACTGAAATTGTTCCTGTATTTTAAGCCAAATATCATTAAGATCACAATTAATAAGTTCAGTTTCCCAGTCCCATTCCTTAAGAAATTCATTAACTGACTTATAATCTGCTTTAAAGAAATCTTTGACCATGGTGCAACCATGTGTCCCTATCTTTTCAGTAATATTTATTTCTATAAAAACCATGTCATGGTCACTGTTTGCAAGAGGATGTATTACATCTGCTTTGTTTATTTCTTCCTCCAAATTTGTTAGGACTAAATCTAAAATATTCTGATCCCTAGTTGGGACTTTAATTAATTGTTCCATGTTGTATAAGGTCATTAAGTCAATAAATCTATTGTCTTGTGTGGATGAACCCTTACAGGATTTCCAGTTGATATTAGGGAGATTAAAGTCTTCCATTAGAATATAATCACCATCGACTTCCATGGTTTCAGTTTTATTCATGAACATATTATTGTCATTACTATTTAAGTTTGGTGATCTATATCCTAGTCCAATAATTATACTCTGTTTATTGGGAAAGATGGCTTTAGTCCATAGTAATTCAATGTTTGAGGTATCATCCAAGCTGCTATCAACTTCATATGATTTAAAATGTCAGTGTCAGTGGCTCAGCAGGTAGCACACTCGCCTCTGAGGCTGGGAGATCAGAAGGCTGTGGGTTCTACTCCCACACCAGGCACTTGGGTTAATATCCCAATACTGACACTGTAGTGCAGCATGAGGGGGGTGTTGCACTCCTGAGGTGCTATCTTTCAGATAAGCCAAGGTCCCATCTGCCTGTTCAGGTGGATGTTAAAGATCCTATGGCACTTCTCGAAAAGAGTAGGGGAATTTTTTATTATAATCAAAGAAATACAAAACAGTGTTAACTCACACAAAATTATACAAATCATAACAGAAATCAAATAAGTATTACAGTCATACATTTTCTAGTTTACTATTAAATAGGTGACTAGGACCCAAATTAAATCATAACACTGCCCCCCCCCACTAAAAGGGCAGGGGAATATTTTATTCAAAACTCAAAAACAATTCAAACAAATATGTATTACTTCATACAAAATCGTAAGAAATGATAAAGAAAAAAACATGCACTATCAGTACAACATTGAAAAACTTACCCACTCCCTCTCCCTACCAAAAGAATTTGGGAAGTACAGATACAGAATCCCAAAAAACATATGAACAAAGCAATAATCCATCAGACTAAAATCAAAAAAAAGAAAAAGGAAAAAAAAAAAAAACAGAAACAGAAACACAAAAGATAGCACTGCGTACCTGGTCCCCAGGAACCAAAGTTATACATAATTACAATAATGTGTCACACAGCAGACATAATAAACAGAAATCATAAGCTAAAACAGCAATAATGCATACCGGATACAAAAGGCTGGGAACAAAATGAAAAAAGGGGGACCCTCCCCCACCCTACTTATTAATAGAAACCCCCGGCAATCAGAATAGGCCACAGGTTTCACAGCAATGATATCGATAGCCACCATCTATTGAAGACCTGGGCTGACATAGTACAACGTTCTTGGGCTTTTAATTTAGATATATTTCAAGAAATCAACAGAAATAACTGGACTTCTGATGTAAGTTGTTGTTGCAGAGACAAACAACAATGTGTGATCCAAATATAATATTTTAAAAAAGGTCATAAACAACCATAACGTTGTCTTATCATGCTTAGTCCACTGGCAAGGGAGAATACTCAATAACAAAATATCAGGGATCATGGGAAAAAGGGGAAAATCAGGCCAACGCATATGAAGTAGTGGCCAAAACCTCTGTATATAAGGGCAATCAAAAAATAAAAGGGAGATAGTCTCAATCTAGGCAATACAGTCTGAACATGGGCAAAACCTCTCATCCACAGGCTTGTGTTTAAGATTGCCTTTCACACTGAGTTTATAATGAAGGGACAACCAGTTTACATCCCACATGTGAACCGGAGTACGTGAAGACAGTAACATAGTAGAAATTTGTCGGATCTCAAGGGGTAAGTGCGACACATAATGAGGTTTATGAAGGAAAAAGTTGTCCAAAAGCAGGGCATACAGCATCCTCCTTGGGACAGTTGAAACCTGATGTTTAGAAAGTGCCCACAATTTTAATTTACTAACACAAGGCCCATAAGAAGAGGATAAATCCAGTATCCTTTTTTGCTGCGGAGTAACCCCATCAGCCTGCCAAGCCTGTAAAAAGGGACCAAAACAATTCAAAACCCTGGGCATCCACACCTTAAATGCATACAAAAGCACAGGGCCGAGGCTATATGAAACAAACATAGAAAAGAAAAACAAAATAGGATGCACCATGTTTAGACTCCCCTGAGCCACTGGGAGATATAAAATCCCCCTCTTAATAAGATTTAAATGGCTCCCCCAAATATAAGAAAAAAAAAAACAACTATATACTTTTCTTTCCAAGGAGACGGGGAGAGAATATACCATGCTAAGATGTAAAAAAACAGATAAAAAAGTTTTAACCATATAAATGCATTTTCTCTTCACCATTCTCCATTTATTCCAAGCAGATACCTTGGCCTGTGCAATAAGTAAACAGTGCTCCCAATTAAACATAGCCAGGGCACCAGGACCAAAAAATAAACCCAAAATTTTACAAGGGGACCAGACTATAGGAACGCCCATAATCTCAGTACCTAGAGGAGAAATATCCCCAACTAATAAACATTTGCTTTTCTGAAAATTGATACTGGAATGGGATACCAGGGCATAAGAAGACAATTCCTGTCTAGCTATGGCACAGGAATCAGTATTAGCCAAAAATAAAATCATTGGCATAAGCTAATGCACGTAATTCAAAGGACATACTGGAAAGGGAAAACCCAAGAAAAGACTGAGAATTATTAAGCTGATGTAAAAGGGGATCAATGGACAAAATATAGAAGGCCGGACTAAGGGGGCACCCTTGTCGGACCCCCCCCCCAAGCTACCAAATGCCTGACCCCCATTCAGCCATTCAACAAAGAAACAGTCTCTGCATCAGCATAACAGGTTTTTAAAATCTGAATAAAAGCACTCAGAAACCAATAAGCAGCCAAACAAAGCTAAAGGAAATCATGTGGAACCCTATCAAAGGCCTTGGACTGGTTCAGAGACATATAAAATCCCGAAACTTCACCCTCCCGACCGTGGTCTAAAACTTCACAAATCACTATTAAATTATCCATTATGGAAATCCCTGGGACAGTACACATCTATGAGGGATGTATAATATGGGTAAGAATCTGAGCCAATCTCAAGCTTGAAAGTTAAGAAAAAATCTTATAATCAGCATTCAACAGAGTGATGGGTCTCCAATTGGAGAGGAGATCCCTATCACCAGATTTATAAAACAAAACCATAAGACTGGTAGACATATGGGAAGGTATAAAAGGGGCAGTAAGAAGACACACTTGAAAACTACCAACAACTCTGGTAAAAGAGTTGGGGTAAGCAATTTATATATCTCATAAGGTAAGCCATCAATACCTGGGGAGGAACCGGACTTTAGCTGCGCAATAACAGCAAGAAGCTCACCCTGAGAAATAGGGGCGACAAGAGACAATCCATCCACATCTGACAGCTGTGGGAGGGCACTTAGAAACATAGACTTTGACAGAAGATAAGGACCGCTTGGCCCACCTAGTCTGCCCATTTCCCTACCTACAGGATAAGCTGCAGATCCTAGTTAACCAACAGCCTATTTCTTCCAGCCCCCCACAAGAATTATCTTATGTCTGTCCCATGCATTCTTGGATTCTCCCACAGTTTTAGACCCCACAACCTCCTCAGGAAGGCTGTTCCATGCGCCCACCACCCTGTCTGTGAAAAAATACTTCCTCAAGTTGCCCCTGAGCTGTCCCCCATCTATCTTCAAATTGTGTCCCCTTCTTCTTGCACATCTCTTTTTCTGAAAGATGCTACCCTCTTGGACTTTGTTGGTTCCACTGAGGTACTTTCTGTTAACTATAATGAGACTTCCGAGACCAAGGTCTGAGAAGAAGGTGGGCATAAGGAGGCAGCCACATAAACATCTATTGCAGCAAGAACATCCTTTTTGTTAGTGACCAGAGAACCATCCTGCAACCAGACATGACTGATCTGCTTCAATAAGGATTGCTTCTGGCAAAATTCAAATGGGCTCACAAAAGCCGATTTGCCTTGAGTGCCGAAGCATTGTTCAGCCTCAAGGGATTTTAGTCTATTATATGGTAGGGAGGTAAGTTGGGCTGTCAATATTCATATGTCTTCAGAATAGTAATGAGAGGCTTTGTTTTCTCCATTACACAGGCAGCTCCCCAAGCTAGGCACTCGGGACAGTCAAGCAACTGAAGCAACAAGCAGCTCACCTGAGTAGCTGAGGAAGCCAAATCTCCAGCCTGATAACTTTTGAGGTAAAGAGAGCCTCTTCTCTTCGTCTGGACGCCCGCAGAGGGGTGCTAGCCTGACGAACCACCCTCCCACCCAGGGGCGGCTGTCAATTTAAGGATCCACCCTGTGACATCACATCCAGTTGCCCAGAACCTATCTCCCCACTTTCCCATTTGCAGGTTATACCTGCTGGCCACTAGAGGGACCTATGCTCCCTCACTACTTCCTACTCCTACCTGTACAGCACTACTTCCCTGGGATCTTGCTCACCACAATGTATTGGCCCTGCCTCACGCTCTGCCTGTGCCTATCCCCACTAGCAGTGCACTTACCCACTTACCCATCTGCTAGTCCACACTGTGCCCTGGCACCCCCCTCCCCTTGCTCCTGAACCTCCTCTTCTGCCCCTTGGGACCTCTGTGTGTCCCCGTCCCCCCTGCCCTCCCCCTAGCTTTCTCTTCACCTCAGGCACATCTGGGTGTCTTCTTATTCTTGCTTTCCCCTCCTGTACCTCCCTTCCCACCCCTGCTCCCTTAGCCTCCCCCCCCTCATGTCAATCGTAGGAAAACCTCTCACCATCTCCCAGCCAGGGTGTTAGTCATGCTACTACTCCTGTCAGGGAATATTCATCCAAACCCTGGCCTGGTTCCCAGGAGCTCCCCAACTCGCACCACAGGCCTATGCATGGTCTCCATGAATATCTGTAGCCTCCTAAAAAAGTTTGACTCACTACAATGCCTGGTCACATCAATTAACCCTGATGTCATCACCCTGGTTGAGACTTGGCTGTCAAAATCCTCCCCTGACTCCCTAGTCTCCCTTCCTGGTTTCACCCTTTTCCGACCGTGTTGGGAGACGGGGCGGCTGCTGCGCTATTTATGTCAAGGAATCTCTCCCCGTACTAGCCCTGCCCGCTCCCATCCTTGACTCCAGGGCCCAGGCGCTTACGCTGAAACTAACCCCTGACCCTTTAAAGGGACCCCTTTATCTGACTACTGCATACGTGCCCCTAGGGACCAAACGCAGGGCCATTGCCTCTCTTACAGAATACCTTACCTCTCTACCTCCTTCCGCTGATCAAATTCTGGTGGGCGACTTAAATGTCAACTGGCTCAGCCCCTCCTCCTCCTCTACCCGAGACTCCTTTTCTGCAATAGACCTAGCAACTAGTTACCCACCTACCAGGACTAACCCCAAGAGAGGCTCCAGTACCCTGCTTGATGTGGTACTCACCAACCGCCCTAATCGGATCCCCAATGTACAAGTCCTCCCAGACTCTCTCAGCGATCACTCCCCCATTCTATTCAACTGGTCATCCTCAGTCCCCAAACCCATAGCATAGTCCACATGCCGGCGGCGTCTAATACCTGGTGGACTGATAAAACTTAAGGAACTTCTGTCCCAAATTGACTGGTCTCCTATACAGGCAACTCCTGACATCGACACAGCTCTCTCCTTCTTTACCCAAACTTTTAATAATGCCTGTGATATCTTTGCCCAGTGTTGACCCGCCGTTCTAAAAGGAAGAATGCCCCTAGGTTACCCCAGCTTGATCCACCAGCTCAAACATAGGACAACCTATGGCACCGCACTATTGAGACTCATTGGCCCAATGACAGGCGTGTTATATGCTGCCGCCCGAAACAAGTGCACTCGGGCCATCAGAAAGGCCAAGTCTGAGCACTATCGGTCCTCACTCACTGCCTCATGGGGGAATCCCAGAACCTTCTGGGATAACATTAAACAGTTAAATGGGAGTGCACACTCCCCGCCCACCCAGATCAACATTAATGGTGTGATCTCCTCAGACCCAGCCCTCATAGCCAACCACCTCAACACCTCATTCACTGACCTTAGCCCTATCCTCCCTACAAATTTTTTGACCCTCCTCCCCAGCACCTGCTGTAAATCTCTCACCCTTGTTTTCTCCTCGCCGTGTTTCTGCCCAAGAACTTAGGCCACGCCTTGTCACTGCCCTCAAGAGTAATAGTACAGGCAGTGACACCCTGGATCCGCGTATCCTACGGCTGGTCTTAGACACAGTCCTTACCCCGATCACATGCCTCATCAACCACTCTCTTTGCCTGGGGAAGGTTCCAACTGCCTGGAAAGTCGCCACTGTCACCCCTATCTTTAAAGGTGGTGATAGGACTGTCGCTGGAAACTATCGACCGATCTCCATTCTGTCTCCTCTCTCCAAGGCCTTGGAAAAAGTGGTGGCCTCTCAAATCTCTGACTACCTCTCCACCTACAATGTCCTTTGTCCTGAGCAGCATGGCTTCCGAGCGGGCCACAGTACCAACACAGCCCTCCTAGAGTTCTCCAACTTTCTCCACTCCTCCTTAGACACTGGTTCTCCGGCTGGTGCTGTCTTCATTGACCTCTCGAAAGCTTTCGACACTGTCTCCCACCCCCTCCTTCTTGATGCCCTTAGTCTCTCTGGTTTTGCTGCTGGGCCTATCTCCTGGTGCACCAGTTATCTGTCTGACCGCTCACAGCGTGTAAAAATTAATGGGACCTACTCAGACATCTGTCCCATCTTTTCTGGGGTTCCCCAGGGCTCCATTCTGGGCCCCTTACTATTCTCCCTTTACCTTAACACCCTTCCTCGCTCTTGCTCGGGGAACATTCTATTGTACGCTGATGATGCAGTCATCTTTGCCTCAAGTTGTAACCCTATTGCCCTCCAGGACTCGCTGCAGAAGTCCTTCACTGAAGCCGAGGGCTGGTTCAAGGAACATAGATTGGTGATAAATCTTAAAAAAACCAAAACCATGTTCTTCACCCATCCCCAAAACAAGTCCTGCAACTTCAAACTCCTCATTCACTCTGGGTCCTCTTTCCCAGTCGAACAAGTTTGCTCCTATAAATACCTAGGGATCCATTTTGACCCCTTCCTCTCCTTCCATGGACACATCGCTGCCCTAGCCACTGCCACTAATATCCGATTGGGCATCTTACATCGGTATAAACACTGCCTCCCTGGAGGCTCTTGACTGCAGTCACCTCCTCTATCCTGTCCCTAGTGGACTATGGACTGCCGGTGTATGGTGCTGCTGATCAGACTGCACTCCATAAAATTCACACTACTCTGAATAAGGCCTGCAGGTTAATTACTGGAGCACCTAGGATGACACACACCTGTCTACTGTATGCTAAAGCGCTGGTACTTGATCTCGACGAGCGCCTCAAATATCTGACCTGTACCCTTACAAAAAAGACCCTCCTTGGGCTATCCCCACCAGGATTGACCACCACCATACGCCGCTCTGTCCCACTAGTTCATACTCGGACCTCTGGGAAAACCTCTCTTGTTGTCCCTAGAGCTAGGACCTCTCACGGCCAAAGAGCCTTCAGCTTTAGGGCCCCCTCCTGGTTCAACACACTGCCCCTCCATCTCCGAGCTCCAACTTATATCGTGCTTCAAAACTTCCTTACGTAACCACCTTATTAACACCCGATGCTGTAACTGCCACTAGTCAAAGCCGACTAATACTTATGACAAAGCTTATTACTGCTGCTATGGACAACATAACTCTGGTATTGTTTGCATCCATCCTACCTGTACCAGCTTGTTTGTATCTATGTCTTAATTTACTGTTATACTTATGTGTTGTACTGCTATACTGTGTATTTTGGTTTGTCTTACTGTGACAAGGTACCTTTGTAAATGAGCCTATGGCTCAAAGGTTTTCCAAACTGCTGTTTAAATAAAATAAAATAAAAATAAATAATCCCCCACTAAGGCCTCATGCAGGGAAGAAAGTTCAAGAAGACAGGACCTATAGTAAGCATATTGGTCCAACTTCAAGTTCCTTGACAGCTGCCCCATTTTTTGAAAAAAAGCCAGTACATCAGATTTAGTAGTAAACCACCAGTCTAAAAGGGAATCACACAAGAAAACAACTGATTTCCTGGCAACCAAAACTGCCTGTAAACCCTGAAAAATGGCTGCATTCTGTATCAGGGTCATATTCATCCTCCAATACCCTGGTCCTCTACCCATATGAACAAAATTAGAGACCTGTAAACTAAGCAAAGCATGGTCTGAAGATATCACCTGAATAGTGAGGGGCCGTTGAACAGCCAAGGCAGATGAAATAAAAACGTAATCTATCCTGGTGCTTAAGGACCCTCGGAAATACATTCACTGTGGCACTCTTCCCCTCAGTAGTAAAAGCATCAACCAGGGAGGCCTGATCAACCATACAGTCCAAATAAGAGGCATCACAAAAAAATTTTATGGAACGAACCCCCTTGTCTGTAAGATGGTGACTACAATTAAAATCCCCTGCAAATAGAATATGCCTGGTAGAAAAAAGTTAGGGCCAGAGCTTCTGGAGCAAAGAAACCCTAGAAACTTTCATTTGGGGTGCATATATATTAATCAAATGGAGGGACAAAACCCCAATATCAAGGTCCAACAAGAGATGCCTCCCGGGGTCCACATCAACCTAATGGATTAATTTAGCTGCTGGGTTAGAAACTGCAATACCCATTCCGGAACAAACATCCTGCCCAGAGACCAATACACATTCCCTCACAACCATGCCACACTGTCCTCCTCCATCTCTGCCAGAGTGTGCAATCTTGTGTCCTGAAAAAAAATAATGTCAAACAAATGAGTAGAAAAATAAGCAAATGTCATGGTCTGCTTCCATTCAGACTTTATGCTATTAACATTGGGAGAGACAAAAGAAAAATCATACAGTGACTGAGCCAGGGAAAAGAGAATCAGTCAGGGAGCATCACAACTGGGTAAGACTTGAGCCAGGCCCTCGTCCCCATGCATTTTTTCTTCACTGTATCAGCCGGAGTATCCTGTGCCCTCTCACCCTCTGAAGTCCCTTCAGTCATCAATGAAGAAGGTAATGAGACAGAGTCAGACTCTGACCCTGGATCAGCCTCATCAGTAGTAGTGCAGAAAATGTGTTACTTAAAGGAACAACATCCTCCAGCACGGGTGGGAGGCTTAACTGACTGTCTATGACATAAACTCCCCCTCCTTTTTTGGGAAGTAAAAAACCATCTCCAGGAGGCAAAGGGGGAGGCATTACACCAGGCACACCAGGAGGTAAAACCGGTACTGGGTCCAGCCCCTGAACAACTACAGCAGTGGTAGAACCAGGAGGAACTAAAACAGTGGTTTCAGAAACACCCACAGGGGACATCAAGTCAGGTAAAACCTGAACAGAAACTACAGGTGGTCCCCAGGGAGTCATACCGGGGGGGGCTGAGACTGAAACAGTCTACTGGCAGTATTAAGATAACAATCCTGAACTGCAAAATCAGAATGAGAAGCATTATGAGCAGCCTATGGACATACCAGAAAGGAATGGTCCCCCTCACACAAGGAGAAGGTGGGGGGGGACTATGACAATGCATAGCTGAATGACCCATCTCTCCACACTGAGAGCACTTTACCACATCACAAGTATGACTAGTGTGTCTAGCTGAGCCACATTTGTAACAATGATGAGGCTGGACCGGGTAAAAGACAAACTCCTTATCCCGACCCAAGAAAAAACAGTTTGGTAAATGTGAGTCCCACATCCATTTGGGGTAAGTTAATCTTGATAATGTCTGTAACATTAACCCCCTCATTCTGAAACAGTACAGTGGTAACTCTGAATGTCTGTTTAGTCAGAGGAATTGCCTGAAAATCCTGCCAGAGGGGGTTAGTTTTCAACTGGGTATAGCAGATCCCAAAAGTGTCCAGGAAATCCTGGGATCTGAAGCTAATATTAAAAGAGTTATCCCCAGGGGTGTGGATCAAAGCATACACCTGGGCTGGAAACAAACCCATAGATTGTTTCAGTAATACCTTCCCAATATAAAAACGATCAGGGATTTCTTCAGATCGACCCAAAAACCGCAGATGAACTGCATTCTGTCTTTTTGCCAGTTCAAGCAGTTTTTGAAACAAACTAGCAAAGGTTGGGGCTCCAGAAGGTACTACCTTAGGAAAAGAACTAGGTTCAATAGCCCCAGAGATAAGTGAATCAGCAGTCATAAGCAAGACCTCCATAGGAGATTGTGGAGGAATACCACCAACAGCAGAACTAGGCACCTCAGGAAACCCCTCTCCAACCTTCTCAGGCTCACCAGCTGAACTTGGAGCACCTTGCAGTAGAGGAGCAGGAACTACAACCAAAGCAGAGCTCTGTATAAGGCCCGGGATTGGGACAGTCGGGTCAGGGGCCCAAGACCCATCTTGCAGCTATCACCAGCAGGCCCTTTCTAAGGCTCTCTGTGGAGACCAGTTCACCCCATGTACTAAACCAGCCATAGGATCTGGAGGAATCAAACCCCGTGTGGGTGTGTGGGCTGTAGAATCCTCAGAACAAATCACAGACATAATTTTAGTTGGACAAAGGCCCAAACCTTCAGGAGATGTACTCACCCCCCTTTTTCATTTCTTTTCATCTTCCGCTGCAAGTGTGGACAATCGTGAGCCAGGAGACCGCAATCTGCCATAAGTAGGTACACTATCACCAGAAATATGCAGTGTATCTGCCAAAGAAGCAGACAGGCTCTGGGGGAACTCACCAGAAAGGCCCTCATCCATCGGTTGCTCTAGAATCACTTCAGAGGTCTGTTCAGGGGGAGTACCGAGCCAAGATCCATCTGATCCAATAATGAAACCTGAGAAACAGGAACAATGTCAGTTGTTGCTGCAAAGCCTTTAACGATAAAATAGACTCCTGTGCTGCAGTAATATCCATCAGTTGCCTTTTTTTCGATTCTAATTCCAGAAATAAATCATCCACAGCATCCATTGATATTTTAGGGAGCTCTGGAAAGGATATACCACCAGTTTCTAAACGAACTATGCCCTGAGGCTCCGTTGCAATAGCTCCTGAGGATACAGAGACAGGGAGCGAAGCTAAACCCCCTGATCCTTCCACAACCAGCTCCAACTCAGGACTGCCAACTTTCACCTCCATCCAGACATCCAACAGTGCCCCCTACCACAGAGTAGGGGAATTTTTTTATTCAAAAATACAAAACAAACTCAAACAAAAACTGTATCACAGCATACAAAGGTAAAACTCAAAGAAAACATAAAGAAGTATTACATCATGCAGGAAAAAGAAACAGATACAATTTCATTGGAAAGCACCCCTCCATTTCAGACCATAGACAAAAAAAAAAAAACCACCACCACCCAAAAAAAAGCACATATCAATCAGAAAAAAACCTAATAACATGAAAAGCCTGCGAAAACAAATGTAACCAAGAAACATTCCCCCATAATAAAGAAAATTTCCTAGAATCTAAATAGGTTCTTTAATTTTCCCGATGTTGAAAAATAGCACATCCAATCTGTTTAATCAACTGACTCAGAGGTGTATCAATGTGTTGCAATGAATATTTACATTGTGCCTGCCATAGATTAAACTTAATTTTGCCTGCATTAAGTTTTAAGTACTGGGATGATATCTAGCACCAAATCCTGAATAATCTCCCAACACCAATATTTTATAAGTGACATGTTGAATAGGTCTCCATTGCCATCTAATAAACAAAAAATCCCCAAAACGTATAATATGTGAACAGTGGGGAATAAAATGGTCCATTGTTTCCTCCTGCCCCTCACAATCAGATCTGATACACTGTCATTCAGAAATGGATTTATGTTTCTGATTTCCTTTAACCCCTAACCTACCATGACAACATAACCATTGCACATCCCACATTGAAATTGGGACCCTATAGTCTTTCAGGACTTGTAAAGCTAATCCCAATTTTGAGGGCAGACATTTGGGGAAATCTGCCTGTAGTGCAAAGTTCCTTGTCAAAATATCTGTATATAAAGATTTCCAGGAAAACGTTTGAACATGGGCTTTAGTAATACCCCATGCAAGTAATTTCCATATTGCAGGCTTAATAAAGTCAGGAACTACTAAAGAAGCTACAAGCCGAGGGACCTGTGCTTCCCATTTCTGCAAAAAAGGACCATACAACTCAATAGTCCAAGCCTCCCATGAAGAATCATGCCTACTATCCCGAAGCCCAAAATTATTTTTCAGAAAAAAGGTAAGATAAAACACTATGGGATGAATCATACCCAACCCTCCCCATTTTAAACTTAAATATGTAAACTCCCTTTTAACAGGGTTTAAGTGACTCCCCCAAACCATTTAAAAAAAAACAACTCAATAATCCTGCCTCACACTGCACAGGGATAGGAAAAATAGAATATACAAAAAATTAGGAAGTAAAAATTTCTTTATAATCAAAACCCTTTTCTGTTTAGATAAAGACCACGATTTCCAGAGGTTCACTTTAGATTATCCTTGCTGCAGTTTCTTTTCCCAATTCAAAAGGGCCAAATCCCCATTCCTAAAATAACAACCCAATATTTTGACATGTGTATGAAGTATCTGAAGTGAACCAATAGCAGGAGAAGAAAGTCCATCCCCAATGTAAGCACCAATACTTTTGCTATAATAAACTGCAGCACCAGAAATGTCCGAATAAGATTCCAGTATCTGCATAGCCCTTACCACAGAGTCTGTATCTTGCACCGTCAAACAAATATCATCAGCATATGCAGCAATCTTCTGGGGAAGAATGTACAAAGCAGGTGAAAGACCCCTGATCTCCGTCTCCTGCACTATCAGTTGAATGACTGGATCTAAGACAAAAGTATACAACAAAGTGCTTAAAGGACACCCTTGTCGTGCCCCTCTCAAAAAATGCAACCCGTCCCTTAATAATCCATTAACTGTAGGATAAACTATCACTTCTTCAAAGAGAAGTTTAATCCAATCCCTGACTCTCACAGGAATACCATATTTCTCTAACTCTGTGTATAAAAAAGCATGAGATACCTTGTCAAATGCTTTAGTTTGATCAAGGGTAATCAAATACCCTGATAGTTTATGTAGTCTCCCATATTCACATAAATTCCTAAGAAAAAGTAAATTTTGGTGAATGTTTCTGTGCGGTATGGAACAGGTTTGAAAAGGCAGAATCACTGATTCCGCAATTAGTTGCAGTCTATGACACAAAATAGAGGTCAGGATTTTATAATCCGTATTAAGAAGACTGATTGGTCTCCAATTATTAAGATCAAATTCATGCCCCTTTTTATGTGAAAATATAAGAACAGCATCAGAAAAGGTTCATGAAACTGTACCTGAATCAAGTATTTCATTATAGACATGACACGAAATCTCACCCATGTCGTCCGAGAAAGATTTATAAAATTCATTAGTAAGCCCATCCTTACCCGGTGAAACTCCCAATTTTAATTGTAAAATTACCTGCCTAACCTCCGCTACAGTTATTGGAGCTTCCAGCGACGCTTTTTGAGAAATAGATGTCTCAGGTACAGGAAATGTAGCAAAATCATCCCACCGGCTCTCCGTAATAAAACCCTCACCATCTTGAGCCATCAAATGGCGAGTAGTAATGTCCAACATTTCAGCATCAGAATATTTTGCCCTCCCCCCTGCATCCCATAAATCTGCCATATATTTGGTCTCTAGACTCTCTTTGCAAGCTGAAAAAGGATCAGCAAATGGTGTTTTCTGAAAGCCAAACTGCATTTCAGCCAGCAAAGATACAGCTCTTTCATACTGATAAAGATTCACCTTTTCCTTTATGCTATGTAGCTGATCTTGCACATTGGGATCAGCAACATTCGGCAAGGACAGCAATCGATAATACTGATTCCTGAAATCTGAATATGCAAGATAATTAGAATTACTGTGCATCTTCCCCAAGGAAAGAAAAAATCTTTTAATTTCTGACTTAGTCTCTTCCCACCAGGTCATCCAATCATCGTACATATCAATGACAGATTTCCTACAATGTAGACCATCATCAGTTTAGCCTTTACCAGGTGGAATTGAATTTCCACCTATTCGAAAAAGCAGGAAAATGTGGGGGGACTGCAGAAAGTCCAATACTACATAATAAAGTATTGTGGTCAGAAAGCTCACAGAACTGGAATATAAAAGTACTTGGAATCAAATAAGTGGAAAGAAAGAAAAAATCAGTTTTTGAAGAAAAAACATTTCTCTGGTATGTGTACCCATGATCCAAATGAAGAGTCCTATATGCATTCTTCAGTTTTGAGGAGAGCATGTGTGTCACAATGCACTTTCTGTTGCACTGCATCTTGAGCTTTGCAATCAAGGGTACAGTTAAAATCCCCTCCCCAGATGACATGTTTCTTGGTAAATAAATAAGGCTGGACTGCATTAAACAAATCAATACATGCAGTCTTAACATGTGGGGCATAGGTATTAATCAGCCATAGTGAAAAAACATTATAGATACAATCCAAAACCAAGACTCTTCCTGGAATTAAATCCACAATCCAAATTACCTGAACATGAGTATGGCCATCCGCCTTGTCCGTACCAAATGACCAAATTGAAGAGCCATGTATCCAATTCCTTTTCACTTGGGCTACATCATGCAAAGAGCTAAATCTAGTTTCCTGCAAAAATAAAATATCTGCCTGTAAACTCCTACAGAAAGAAACACAGGCTAACATTTTTTATAATATTTCATGCTGCAGGTGTTAAGTGAAACTAGCTTTAATGTAGCCATAACAATCAGTCAGGATGGATGTCTTTCTTTTTCTGCTTTCTCCCTACCTTCTTCTTCTCCCTCAGTACCCCTGCCCCACCATCCTCTTCTAAATCCATTTCTAAATCCCTGAAACAGAGAAAACATCAGAAGTGGAACCTCCGTCCTGCACTTGAAGAACCTGAAAAGTATTTTGTACAGGAATCCCAACAGGGGTCTGCTGTTGTCTACAAGAGGCTGTAGTAACCCATTTAGGGTTTGGGATCTGAAAAGTGGGAGAAGGCATATCTGGAGCAGAAGGACAAAGCAGAGAGGATGTAAGGTCCTGAACTATACCTTGCTAAACTGGTGTAGTGTCACTGTGATCAGGGATAGTACTTGTATGCGGGACATCATCATCTGTATCCGTACTAGGAGGCCCTGGCTGGGGTTTGTCTGTAGCAGCAGGACAAGGCCTACTTCTTTCCTGTGCTGTATTAATAAGATCTTCCTTATCAGGCCCACCCTGCTTATTTTGGCCAGCCAAGGGACACTGATGATAAGCGTGGCCCTGTTCGTCACACAAATTACAACGGAAAACATTCCTACAGATCCCACTGTCATGAACAAAGCCCCACAAAGAGCACACTTAATCTTGTCACAGACACTGCTCAAGTGTCTCTGACTCCCACATTTACAACAGGCCTTAGGCTGGCCTGGGTAAAAACAAACCCCTCGATCTTTCCCCAGAAAAAAGCAGTTAGGAATATGTTGTACATCAGCACCATTAATATGAAGCTTCACCTTAAACCTCCAACTACCTGTTCAGATACCCTCTTCATCAATGACTGGTTCAGGAGGCCCCAAAACAGTGCATTTCTTTTCCAGCCAAAACTGGATACCCCCACATTAACCCCTTCATTCCGAAACATTATATGAACAGTTTTAAAAAGAGGCTTAGTAAATGGGATAGCCCAAAAAGGGGTCCACAAAGGAGAATTTTTACATGCATCATATTTCAACCAGAATCTGTCCAGACCAGAAAAAGCCTTAAAGCTAACATCGAAGGTATCTTCACCCCAAACATTAATAAGGGCAAAAATATCCAATGACAAAAAGTTCATAGATTTCTTTAAGAGCTTCCTAGCCACATAAGACCTGTCTGGATGTTCCTGTAGGCCACCACAATAGCGGAGGTGAACAGAATTTCTACAAGATGCTTGTTCCAAATTATTATTACGGAATAAATCTGAAAATCTCGGTCCTGGCCTCTGAGTGTCTCTAGGTGGGGAATGGGGCAGAGAGTCACACAGTGCCATAACAGGAGAGTCAGTATATAAGTCAGAGCCATCCCCAGACACATTGTCCTCAGCATTTTCTGAAGAAAGAAAAACATCAGCCTGACCTGTAGTATCGGTGGGGGCCCCAGGAGCAGCTCATGAAGAGGAAGAAAAAGAAATCCAAGTAGAATCGGGAATCCATTTACCATCCAAACAGACCCATCCAGCATTCAAAAGAGCCTGCTCCTTGGTCCAGAGATTGTCAGACGCCACCGCAACAGAAAGAGTTCCCTTCTGCATTCCTGCATAAGCCACGTCAGCAGGCTGACTCACTGCTGCCGACACCTGTTCAACAGTCAATGGGGAAACAGCTGATTCAGTAGAAATCCCCGAGCACACCGAGCTCCTCACAACAGAAAGGTCATCTGCACTTTCGGGCTGAAAATTTGTGGAAACCGCATCCACTTCTCCCATCACATGGGTAAGGCCATGCAAAGTCTCAGTGTCAACAGTACGAGTCAGGTCCCCTTGCAAATCCATAGCCAAGGTCAGGGATGGTTCACCGATCTGCAGACATTCAGACACTTCCTCCTCCACCAGCAGCCCAGCTCTGTCTGCCATACTGCAGAACAGAGCAACAGCTCCCCTTACCAACAAGTAGGGGAATTTCCTCAGTGTCCTGGCCAAATTTCCCCCCATTCACTAAAAATACCACCAACAGCTTAATCTGGTTCAAGGTCAGTTGACATTCATCTGTATCCCCCTCCCCCGGGTGGTGCCTGAAAATAGGCAGAATTTGTCTAGTGCGCTTACCTGGTCAACACAAACTAAATAAATAAATATAAATAAATAAAATCATTTGAAACATATAGTACAATTCCACCACCTCTTGAGTTTCTGTGATTTCCTTCAAATTTTAAATATCCAGTAATCTGAGTACCCCAATCATCCCCAGTGAACCACATCTCAGTAACCCCACAAATATCAATGTTGTATGTTTGCATAAAGTGTTTAAGTTCATCAATTTTATTTGAAAGGCTGTGAGCATTTATGAGTGTGTGTAGGTGATCTGTATTTGGTATATGTGTTTTATTATCCTGTGATTTAATTTTTTTTATTTCCGAAAGTGTTAGTATTTGAATCTGTAATTAAATAATTAACCTTTTTGTCTAACATGTTGCTAGTGTTTAGAGAGTCAGGTTTGATAGGCATCTCCCCCTTATGTTTTAGTTAAAAATTTTTTTTAATGTAAGATACAACTTGTTTACCTAAAATACTATTGCCTTTCCTACTTAGGTGTAGGCCATCCCATGAAAAAAGTTCACTTTTGTCAATAAAGTCCTCCCAAAGAGTAATGCAGCCAATTTGTTGCTTTAAAAGTCCTCCCTTTCTCAACCTGCCATTCATCATATCCTTGGCAAATGTCAGGTTCTTGTTCCTGCATATAGGGCCCCATGCACAAAGGTGTGGAGTGGCTATGTGCCATGGAAATGTGGCTTGTAGCCACCCCACACCACTCCGCACCCAGTGCGCCCCTCATGCGGCATGCACGAAAAAGATACACGACCCCTATGTACCCAATCTCCTGACTAGCAGTGAAGTTCTATGCAGGGCTGGGTCAGGGGGTGGTGTGGGGGGAGTGCCAGTACTCTGCAGCACTCTTCAAGCTGTGGAGTGCTGTGTGAGAGGTGCTTCCAGCTATGCCAATGTAGGGAAAATGTAAACCAGTTATGCACCCCCCAGTCACAGCTGTCAGTCGCGGCAGAGATGGCAGGGATCCACGGAGCCCCCAGAACATACGACCTTGCCATCAGGGCACTCCTTGGTGGGCTAGGGGTGGCAGACCAGGCATGATCCCCCCCAGTGCAGTCAGTACACTGTGTGCTAGCTGCCAACATGGTGCTCTGTGGGTGCCAAGTGATCTACTGTTGGGACCCGGGTTGGGCAGCTGATTGGCTGCCTGCCCAGGTCCACCGCCCCAAACCCAGCTGCCCCCAGGGATCCTGAAAGCCAGGGGGTCATGGCTGCAGAAGGGTGCCATGCAGAGGCTGGTGTTGGTGAATGTGGCCCCTGCATGGATCTCTTGTGGATGTGGAGCTGCATGGGTGGGATACGTGCCTTTCACATGTGATGACCCCTATGCTCAAAAGGGAGTATGATACACACCAAAGGCATATACACTGCCCACAGAGTTCCGCACCTGGAGACAGGTGTGCAGCTGGCAGCATTCATGACTGCCGGCCACCTGTCTGTGGCCATGCCCCCCCGGCATGCAGGTTCACATGGGGTCAATGTGGGCAGAGCTGCGGATCCAGGTGGGCATCCAATTGGATGCCCATCTCAGGTCCATAAGTGGATCCCTGACTCAGCAGGGCATGCATAGGCTGCGCCCCCCCGCAGGTGTTGGATGGCCAGTTGCTGTGGAGGTGTGAGGAGGGCAGTGATTTTGACCTTCCGAACCACGGCACTGACAGGATGGTACAAGGTATGGGGGTGGGTGGGGTGGTACTAAGGGGTGGGGGTCCTCTAGACACCTATGATCACGCAGTGGGGACAGGATTGGTAGTTTGTGGACATGAGGACCTGTTGGGATGAGGGGGGTATCCTGCACACCACCGGGATCTGGGATACATATGTGGGCTGGTGGTGGGGGAGGCATGGCTGACCTGCATGATACAGGGGAACGGTGGACATGTGGGGGGAGAGGGGAGTGCTCCTGCCATATGTGAATGGGGCTCGAATGTGTGGTGGGGGGGTGGTCTGGCAGCAAGTAGGGGCAAAGCACTGCTTGGGGGCGGTATTCAGAACTGCCACATTCAGGGACTGGGCACACATGTTGGAGGGATGTCTGGCACTGACAGTGTTGGGGCACACCTGGGCTTAGGGGGCTGAGTGCCACTAATGGGGTCAGAGCAGACGTGTGTTTGGGAGGGGGGGTGCCTGGTACTATGGGACACACCAAATCCCACTACGGGCACTTGCCCTATCAGCTACCCCAGCACCCCCATCCGCCTAGTGTGCTGGGCAGTGTGGAGGTCCATATCCCGGTCCTGCCACACCTGGTGGGTGCAGTCCATGGGTGCACGCAGTAGATTATGACAGGGTCTCAGCTGCCGTAACCTGTGTCCTCTGCACCCCTGCAGGCAGCACTATGTGCCTTAGTGAATGGCACATAGTGTTGGTACGCCCCTGGCATGCCCCCCGCCCATCCCCAGCATGTTGCTCTCTGCGCATCCGGGGATCGAGTGCGTAACTGCCCTCTACACTGGTCATGAATGCCATGGGGGTTCCATAGGACTCCGCTGCATAGCAATCACACATAGCTACACCTCAATGCCCGGTTTACGCGGTGCTTAGACATAGTGCATAGGACCCATACTTCTTAACACCAACATGTCTGTAAGTGGTAAGTCTGGCAACTTTTATACCACAGGACTTCATATATTTCAGTCCTCTTTTTAGCCCTTCCAGTTCCATGGCATTGGAACTTTTTACCTCAGTACTCTTATTTAAAAAAAGGAGGTAAGAAAGAAAATGTTAATTTAAAAGTAACATATTAAAAGTGAAAATCTGATTAAAGAAAAAAATATGGACCAAAATTGTTTACATCACACCTGACTTAACTGCATGTCCACAAGCTTTGATCCAACCAGGTCTATCAGATTATCTGATCCAAACTTGGCAGTGTATCCTGGTGCGCAGCACCTAGCATCACCACCAGAAATGGCATTGTTATCAGGAAATGAGGTTACGGGCACTTTCTGCTGTCTCGCCCACACATTTTGTACAGTAGGTACCAAATAAGATGCCTGCATTTGATAACACATACATACATATAGATATGTTTGGGATATTAAGATGCTTAATCAATTTCAAGATTCTAACAGGACTACCACCAGTAAACATGATAGCGCAGGTCGTAATAATGTTACCAATGGGTACTGTTAGATGCTGGGATTGGTTCTCCCAAACTCTTGAATGACTATTCTCAGAAAATTGCTGGAATGCCACTAAACTACCTATAATTGTTTTGGTGAACACTCTTAAAGTTGCTTAACAAGGACATTTGTAGCAGTAGCAATATAGCACCGTCGAAAAATATAAACTTGCATTCAAATACTGGTTCTCCATCAACCTTTAGTTCACACTATCTAAAAATAAAATAGAAAAGGTAATATTTCAATACTAACACTTCATAAGCTGAAACTAGTTAATGATCCATCCACTGAAAATTAAGTGTATAGAAATCTTACTGTTCATATTCATCAGTTCCACAGTCAGAATCACTTTGAGAACTGTCTGTGTCACTAACATCCCAATCTGAATCATGCAATGTGTCATCTTCCATGACATCACTCATGTAATCATGGTCAGGTGACACACCTGATGGCATGAGTCATATTGCCCAAAACAAAAAACAGTGCGGCAATAGATGCCTCAGGCAAAATGGCATGCACTGAAATAAGGTCTGTTAAAACAGTGACCAACACAAGCAGCACATGCCGTTCTCTACAATGGGACAACGGGCTTTCCTGTATTTTTCTTTGCCCCCCCCGAATTTATAGAACAGACTCTGGAGGGGGGTGTGGACTTAGGGGATGGGGAGAAACTTGGGAAGGGGGAACTTTTTTTTTTGTTAACAGCAAAATGTAGTAGCATGGGAAGACCTCGGGGGAACTGAACCACAGCCCCGGTCTCCCAGTTTCGACATATGCTGGTGCCTTAGCCACTCCACCATGGGAGCAGCTCAACAAGGCACCCAGCATACGGTAACTTGATGCCTCCTAAGAAAAGCGTACAGCGACAGGAGTAGCAGTAGTTCCCTACCACTGTTATTCCACGGTCACTGTAATTATAAGTGTGCTCTATACAGCACGCACTCAATTCATGCACGGTATTGACCCGGTACCCACCTGACACTGTCTACATCTTAGTGATTATCATATTCAGTCAATGACTCACACTGGACTCCAGTGTCACAGCAAATGCAGTCATTATGTTGAAGTGAGTGGATTTTTCAACTTGAATCACTTTGATGTGCTTTCCCCTGAAATATTTTGTGTAACCACTGTAGTGGGGCACATATTTTAATGACTTTATTCCATTGCTAATCATCAAATGTGATGATAATATAATCAGTGAGAACATACTTAGTGGCACATAATGTAATGCCTGAAAAAATGCGTAATTATGCATGTCATTTTAGTATTGCAGACCCCTAGTTGATACTCCCCTGTTTCCTCTCCATCTAGCTGGTACCCTCCTCCAAGCCAGCCTCCTACCCCTAAGTTTCTGTCTTTGACTACCTCACCTCCACCTCTTAAGCCTCTCCCAGCTGTATAAATTCTTCCCTGCTTTAGTCCCCCGTCCCACACTTCTGTTACTCTATATCCTTGCTCATGCATTACAAAACATATTGTTTCCCCTACTTGTTCCTTGCTATATTGCTGTAACATGGCTTATTTGTTCACCGCTACTGTTCTTGGAATGTGAATATCTACTGTATATATTCTTCACCAGTTGTTGTACTTGGATAATGTTGCTCAGTGTAACTCTTTTTGGATAGTAAATATCAGTATATTAACCCCCCCCCGGTCACACCTGGAAACAAACTCTGGCTCAGTGTGCCTTTCCCGGTAACCAACTTTTAAATAAATAAATAAATAAAGATTACTATTTGGTAAAAGCTGAGTCTTTCCTGTGTTCTCAACATATGTAGACAGTTTTATTTTATTTAACAATGCACAGTATTTGCCTTTTTTATGTTTAATGCTCCCGCTAATGTTTAGATCACGTAAAGGTTGAGCCAGGCTGAGAAAAAAAAGTAAATGCCAAGAGTAGAAAGTGCAGTGTTGCCAGTTATTATAATGGGGAAAAAAAGCCACTAGAAACTGCAATGGGAGGATCAAATGAATACAGAGTAGAGGGGCACCAGAGAGCAGCAGTTGAGACAGGACGTGTTTCAACATTAGCTCTCCAGATAACAGGGGTGTAGCCAGGCATTTCAGATTTTTACACCAACCTGCCACGCTGCTAACCCCTCCCCCACTGTTGTTCATGCCTGCCCCCCCAAGACTCGAGTCCAAGGTTCTGGGCTCCAATCAGATGATTCCCACACTAGACCTGCTGTCTGTCTGCACTGCTAGTGTGGTGCTTGCTGCCCACTGGTAAACGCCACTAACTGCACCATGAATCCAAGACTGTGGCAGACATTTCTTCTGTCTCCACCGCAAGCAGGCAGGTTCACTCCACTTGCCACTCCACATGAAGTCTTCATTCTTTTAGCTGGCTCTGAATCTGTTCTTCCATCTGCTGCTGTTCAGTTCTTCTGCTGCTACTCTCGCTCCCAGTACAAGTGGACTAATAGTATGGCTTCTAACTTTGCTGGGGCATCTAAACTCGCCAAACCCAGACTTGCCACATCCCCTACCAGATGCCACAGCCAATTACCATGCTGGCGGACCATGTGGACCTAATTGAGACCTTAAGCTTCAAAGTCCATGCCCTCCCCCCAAAAAAAACAAAGTTGAAAGAGAAAAGAAAAAGCCTTCGAAGCCAAACAAAGAAATTTAAATGTGATGGACCAGAGAGGGCAGAGCAATGCTGGCCAGCTTGTTTGCTAACCCCTGCTACTAAACCTGGTATGCCATGGCGTACTTGGAGTATCAGTAGCTACACCCTTGCCAGATAATGACTGACAGCTAAATTAAATACTGTCTAAATCTTTAAAGTTTTTGACTATCATTGGTACACTCAATAGCTAAGGACAGCTACTCATGATTGTGTAATTTTGCTGAGGATGGGTTGTCAGAAAACTGCAGCATCGGGTCCTAACCCTAAACAACAAGTGGCTCAGCAGGCGGGCCCCAGCAGCAGCGGACTGACGCATCTTGGAGAAGCGAAAGGGGAACCAGCCATGACGACCATCCTGCACACAGTCTATATGACTGATCAAAAGGTCAAATCAATCTTAGCACAATTGCAGACCCACTCCTCCTGTATGGATGCCTTACAAATTAAGATCGACACCACCGATGCACGAGCAACTAAAATAATGGGAACTACCACAGAAATAATAAAAGAAAACAGTGTTAAAACTCAGAATGGAAAATTTAGAAAATCAAATGCACTCAACCGATATCCTTATTGTGCACATGCCCAAGCAGGCTGAAGGGGGTGACCTTATGGCTTTCCTTAAAAATTGGCTAACAGAGCAACTGCAACTTCTTATCAAGCCCAGTTTCAAAGTCATCTACTGGATCTCTCCCAGATCAAGACTTACTGGTTCTAACTATTGTAGAACTGTGATGGTGGTTACAGACAGCATGGCAACTCGGGACTCATTACTACTTGTGGCCAAACTATGCTTCCCTCTCCAACCAATTCATATCTTTCCGGGTCTTAGCTACACTACCCACACCAAGAGTGGTGTGGTGTGGTGCAACAACTCCAGGCCCTGGGGACTGTGAACTTGTTTATATTCTGGGTTCATTTCCAAATTCAGTATGGTGGTAAGGTCTTTCAATTTACTGATCCAGAGGATGCAGGGAAATGGGTGGTGAAGACTGCTAAGGAGTTTAAACACCAGGATGAGGAATTGGAAGGAGAGGCAAATTAAATATACAAACTGGGACTCTGGTTTGCCTGTTTCAAGAGACTTATAATGTGTGCAGTAGCAGTGTCTTAAAAGCTTGGAAAACATTCGTAATGTTAAACGATGTTAGACTGAGAGAAGGAGTTCCTGAGAAGCACTATATGTTGGGGAGTAAATCATTTTGCTGTTGTAATACAACCTAGGTGTTACTAATTTTATTAATACGTACTTAAAATGGCACTGAGGGTTCATCATGGGGAAGCTGCCTCTTCCCACTATAGCAGTTAAGACATGCGCTGTTAAACACTTCTACTTGCTTTTTAAGTCCAGGAGTTGTTTACAGAAAGCCCTCACAATTGCCTAAATAAGGGTTCCTAGTTTGTTAACAGCTACGATTTGGACAATGGCCAAGAAATTCAAAGGGGTGTCACCTGTTGCAACCGAGTTGTGCCGGCGCAACCCCAGTAATGTGCCCCAGGGCAATATTCAAAAGGGGGACTCACACAGCACAAGTCCTGATGCGCTAGGGTGCAATGATAATGCATGCAGTGCATCTGAAGGGGGCATGCCCATACATATGCGGCATGTCCCGATATTCAGCCTGGGATGTGCGGCACATATGCTGGCACAACCCTGAGATGTGCCGCATGCTGGGGCACAAAGATGAGCCCGGAAAAAATGGCTCAAATGCTGGCCACCTACAGGTGGGCTGCTGTACTACTTGATGCAACACAGCAACTGCCAGCCGTGGGTGGCTATCTGCCCACACAGAACACTGTCCACAAGCACCCATACATACCCTGGTTGTCTAGTGGTACCCCCCTTCCTCCTGATGCAGTGATTGCTGTGAAATGCCCGTATACATTCCCTGGTAGTCTAGTGGCACCCCCCTCCCCGCCCATAGCTGCACCACCTGTAGAATAATCAGTACCATGCCCTGGTAGTCTAGCAGTACCCACCACATCGCCCATGACCATGATTGCCGGTGACCCGTAGGAAAAAACTCTCTCTTGTGGTCCAGTGGTCCCCCCACCCTCACAGGCCCCTGCCCACCCAGCACCCCCCATTATCGGTGGGCAGCTGCAACCCACCTGCATAGCGCCTGGCTGCCTGCCAAATGACAGCGTACAGTATGAGCTGTAAAGCCATTGGCCACACTGTGGACCAATGGCTGTTGCAGTATACTGTACTTATCACATACAATATGTGAATGAATGACCTTCATTCACATATTTGTGAGTGACATGTACAGTATGCATGTGTGCCCATTGTTCCACAGTGTGGGCCAATGTCCTACAGCTCATACTGTATGCTGGTCCAGGCAGGCAGCCTTGTGGTATGGAGTCAGGTTGCAGCTGCCCGCAGATGACAGGCAGGGATGCTGGGTGGGCAGGGGGCTGTGAGGGTGGGGGGGCCACTGGACCACCAGAGAAACTTTGTCCTATGGATCACTGGTGATAATGGTCATGGGCGGGGTTGGGTGGTACTGCTAGACTACCAGGGCATGGTACTGATTATTCCATGGGTGGCATGGCCATGGGCAGAGAGGGGTTGCCGCTAGACTACTGGGGAAGGTGTACGGGGCATTTCACAGTGATCGCTGCATCGGGAGGGGGGGTGCCACTGGCTGTCCTGGGCATACTGCTGAACTTCCTGCCTCACAAACAGCGATAAGGCTTGACACAAGCAGGGACAAGGGACCAGACACAGGGTCACATCATCAGCTTAGCGATGTCCACCCAGACAGCTGGTAGACTATGGGGCTTCTTGGAAATTGCAGTCACTACAGCAGGACATGTCTGTGATCGAACTGCTTGGCATTATCTTGTGCTTCCAAGTGTCACTGTTTTTCGCCACAGACACACATATAGTAGGAGGGACAGAGTATACATGTGTGGCATTCTCAGGGACATCCCTGCAAATCAGGAATGGTTGAGGGGTATGGACCTGGGGGGTACCGCATGTTGTGCAGGGTGCCAGGTGCATTTTGCTGGCCTGCCATGCTTGGCACATGCAAATGGGGCCATACTGACATGCAAATGGCCCCATTTGCACCTTGCATGCATTATGGCACCATTTGCATAAAGCAGGCTGAATATCAGGAATTTGTGCACAGGGTACCTCTGTTGCGCTGGCACAGTGCCCATTCCCAGTATTCAGCTCTGTCTGGGGGGGATGCACCAGTGCATTGTGGTTGTGCAGTGTACATTACCTGATCTATTTAGAGGGGATGTGCCATTGCTCATCCCCTTTGAATAAATCCCTAGGTTTCACCGGCGCAACACAGTTGTGCTGTGCCAACACATGCGCCAATGCCGGGCACATTCTGAATATTGAGCCCAGTATATCTTAATATAACACTTCTCAGATATACAGGCTGAAGATAATTTAATCAGTTTCAGGATGTTGCCTGTTGTAAAAGGAAGCTCGTGGATATTAAAATTTGTTCAGTAATACTGAGAGAAGGGGGCAATACCACTTTCCACTAGTGGCCTGAACCTTAATATAATGTAGACATCTTTATTTTGCCCCACGTTTGACTGCTGTAGGCTTATAAAGCACTAACCTTTAAAAATGCATAAAGCATCTAGATTGCCACCCATGTGTAGTCGGATCGGAAGAGAATCTGACAGACATTGTATTATTGACATACGTGGCTTAACTTGTATAACCTGACTCTCTGAGTATATATGCTTGCACTGCATTATTTTATAACAATAAAATATAAGTATACAAAAAATGAATACAGAGTACACTGCTATGCACAGAAATGCAAGGTAATCCTTACTTTTCATCACTACATAGCTCATACTTTATATTTCTGAAAATTAGCGGAGTGGGAAGTTGAGATGAATATGGGGTATACTGCTAGGAACATAAAGCATGTAATCCCTAGTTTTTATCACTAATCATGTTGCTGATAAACCCGTTCTTCAAATACACTTCAGCCAATTCTTTTTTTCAAGTGTATCACTCGAGGTTGTAGTGACAGAGTGGCATGATGGTATCTACCTTTGAGCTCGATCTGCAGCTAGTGAAAATCACCTTTTGCGTCATCGGGCATCCCCACTATTGAAGGCGGGCACAGCGTGACAGTGCAAACACCAGATCTTGCTCCAAAGAGAAAGTCTCTGGGTACAGGTATTCTATTGATTACATACATTGAAAGAGACACCTATCTGTGAAAAGGGATGAATACTTCATATTTACACATCAGGATCTGACTTACCAAATAACATTTGCCGTTGATCTTTAAGTGATATCAATGAAACTTGACTGGACGGTATAAAAAATTAGGTTAAACTGTTAGTCACTAATAAGTTTTTTTAACTGTAAGAAAGATTAGCTAGAAAATGAATGAGCAACAACAAACATACCCCCACAGACCAAAACCAGACCAAAACCCACATAAACACAGAGGATCCCATATTCAGCCATCCGACTATGCACACAAAGAGGTACACCATGCAAAAAAATAAGTCTGGCTGGCTCTGGTGCCACATTGAAACAGAAAGCATGATCTGAACTGATGGTGCTATCTGTCTGAATATGGGGACATGGCAGTGCGGTGCTTGGAGCAATGCTACCAGAGCCATAGGCTGAAGACCACCCATATGGGTAAAGTGCAGTGCACACTGGTTCGCGTTGAGGCCCCCATGTGTGATATTCAGCCCAAAAATGCAGATGAACCCATTGGATATGCACAGCACTAAGAGGCCATTTGCATACCCATTATGGGTTCATCTGCATGTGAGCGCCATCTGAGTGCACTGGGCCAGGCCCCCCAAGCCTAAGCTCTGTGATTAAATCAGTGGTAGTTCAATGTCCCTCCCCTGCTCCAATCTATGTCCCCATATATAAACCAAACATCAATGGTGGTTCAGTGCCCCTCCCCTACCCCAGTCCCTGTCCCCATATGTAAACCAAACATCGGTGGTGGTTCAGGATCCCTCCCCTGCCCCAATCCATGTCCCCATAGATCAAAACATTCCCAATGGTGGCTAAGTGGTCCCTTCCCCATTCTCTGATTGCCATCCCCACATAAAATCAGAAAGCCCTGGTGGTCTCTCCCCATTCTCTGATCGCCGGCCCCCTGTAAAAACAGAAAGTCCCTGGTGGTCCTGTAGTCCCTCCCCCTTTCTCCGATTGCTGTCCTAGTTAGAAACATAAAAGCTCTGGTAGTCTAGTGGCCCACCAGGTGGTGACCGACCACCCTGCTTGCCCCCCCAGCCTGACACAATCTGACCCATGCTGGAGACTGGGACAGTCTTCCATCCACACATTGCAATGGCCAGTCGTTGACTGAACATGTACAGTAGACAGTATGTGCCCATTGGTTGATCAGTCAACATTTTTTAGTAGTAGTTTAGTTCCCCCTTCCCCTCCTCCCCACATGCCAATGATAATATAAATGTTTTAAAAAAATTTTTTTGTTTTTCCCAATATTTTTTATATATAGAGAAAGAACTGCACGAAAGAGAGGGAGAGCACAGCAGAATTTTTTTTCCCATTTTTGTTTGCTAGCTTTCACTGTAACTCTGCAGCTGCAGTGCATGGTTGATCAGGGACTACAGCAGGAAGCAGGATCAGAATCACAGAGCTTCATGACAGTGCTGTTTCGGTTTGTACTGTTTGGAGTTGATCGGGGACTGCAGGAGGTTTTCTTTGAGTACAGAGGGTGCTGGCTTCCCTTCCATTGATATTTTTAATTGTGGCATGGAGACACAGACAGGGATGGATGTTACTCACTGATAGGCAGTGCTGCAAGTTTTTTTTTTTGTTAAGAAGAATTTTACCAGAGCTTAAATAAGCATTTTTTAATTGAGAGGCATTCCACTTTGAGGTGCAAGTGGCAGTCAACGGTCAAAAGGTTTAAGCAGCTGTCAGTGGAGACAGACTGTAGTTGAGTATTTTAGTGCACTTTACCCTGCCCGCTTGTCTGCAATCTGTTTCTCAAGCCCCCCCCCCCACCTCGCTCGTTCACTCGGGAAGACGGAGCACTCTGATGAATGCAAAGCGAGGAGGCATTTTTCTTTTCTTTTTTTTTTTTTTATGTGATGCAGTATCTAATTTGTAACCACTGTTTTGTGCTTTCTTATTTTGTACCTCCCATTTTACCCGCCCCTGAAAAAGGGACAGCCCATCTTAATGGGCTTACCCAGTTACCAAAATTAAAATAAATAAATCTATGTCCTGAAACGTGGTGGCTCCAATAATCTGCCTGCCCCCGCCCATCTGCCCACTCATCTGCCTATACAGGTGTCCAGTTGGTTGGTCATTCTGGGGAAAACAGAGAGCTGACTATTCCCATTTGGCTAAAGTGTCCACCTTACTTAAATACAGCTGTGACACCCATGCTGGTAACAGAGAATAAAACTTGGAGACTTCCAGACTATGTTCCTGGCAGCACAGTGCCATCTGTGGTACCAGGATCAATGAAAATACCACTGCTCTGGGTCTCAATCAAGAGAAGCACAATGTTTAGGATGATAGGTTAGTCACATATTGAAGTACCTGTGGCAGTTTTACTAATTCATGTGAGGAACGGCTATACTTTACTTGGGTTTGGGACCTGGTCTGCTATTAAAACATTAACAACTATTGACACAATAACAAGACATTTAAAAAAAAAAAACTGGTGATGAGAGAAATGTGCATCTGTGTTATGTGGTGAAAAGAGACAGGTAACAATACTCAGAGACATTCTTCTCCTTTTTTGTGCCTCTGGATTTCTTTAGTGAGGAGAAAAAAAACTGGCAACCAAACAGTTTTTAACATTCCACACTTGCGTAGTGATTTGTGATATGGCTAAATACCAGCATGACTATGGGTAGTACTACAGTCATGCACAATCAAGTGACTGGTTTTTAGCCAGTCAGGGATTGGAGGATTTTAGCACACATTTTATATGCATAAATGATGCAAGAAGGCAAGTGTGATTTGTGTAAACACACATACAATCAACATTCTCAAACCCAGCACAAAACATCGTGGGTATGCAAATATGTGTGTGTGTGTGTGTGTGGTGGGGGATTAACCTGACTTGTAAATGTCTCCACGTTGCTACATCTAAAATTCACAAAAATAAGATGCAAAGTGAGGAGACAAGGTGCAACATTCTGCATCAGCTGCATGCGTCTGATTTGACAAAGTACAATATACTACTAGAGGCAATCTAGGGCTGCACCACTCTTTTTACATCTTCAGCCTGAAGAAAGGGGTAAAATCTGACAATGGTAAAAGCAGCCTCTACCTACAGCCAACACCTGGGATTCTAGGATAAGGCTTTGATAAAAAAAACTGCTCCTATATTACTGACAACTTTTTTTTTTTTACCACACGCTGAATACTATGCAGGATGGCAACTATTGTCACTTAAATGCATTAGGAGCATACAGCAAATACATTTTAACTCTTTATTGTCATAGTGAGTGGAAAGAGGTAAAATAACTTAAATGCTGATAAGAGAGATGAATATGTAGGATGCATAAAGATATAAGAAAACAGATTCTTTCCAATTTGTGTGGATTCTGTAAACACACAATGAAAAGCCTCAAATCCAGCACAAAGCATTATGGGTATGCAAATCCATTGGGGGAACAGGGAGCTGGAATGTCTCAGCTGGTGCTATATTCTGCTTGCTATATCACTACTTGGACCTCTCCACAGCACGCGCACACACACACACACACACACACACACACACACACACGCACACACACACATAATCTCACACACACGGTAAATATAGCAATAATCTTTCAAATCTGCACAAGAGTATATCACTGCAAGAGACATGGCAAGCTATCCATGCTGCTAAACAAGGGACTTATGCATGACAAGAACTGTGCAGTCACTGTTAAGAAGGTCAGCACTGTGCTGGGATGCATCAAAAGGGGAATGACCAGCAGAAAAGGGAAAGTAAATCTGTCACTTAGCAAGGTTCTGGTCAGGCCTCGCTCCATATGTATTCAGCTGACATGGTAGTCTTTATCTGTGGCTCCTTTACCTCTGACCTCACAACCAGGGTCCAACTGGACTTTATTAACATTTGGCACTGGTTCCTAGCAAATCAGCTGTCTCTCAATGCCAAGAAAATGGTCCCTATGACCTTCGGCACTGGGCAGATACTTGCCAAGCTCACTCCTCTCCCCTCCTTCCATACCCTGGATGGTGCAGCTGTTTACAATGTTCCCTCATTCAGGTATCTTGAGGTCTCATTGGACTGGCACCTTGATTTCTCAGTGCATTTGGATGCCATCCACAAAAAGCCACAAAACAAATTTGGCGTGTTTTACAGGAATAAAGGTTATATCCCACTTCCCGTATGTCGAGAGATCATCCCAAAGATGATACTCTCCATCTTCGACTATGGTGACATAATATACAGTGCTGTTCCCAAGTCCACCCTGGCCAGATGGGATCCCCTCTTTTACTTTTACTGCTGATTTGCTGTGGACTGCCCCCCACACCCACCACTGCTCCCTTTATTCCTCCCTCTCCTTACCCTCCCTTGATGCCAAATGCCTTGCCCATTGTGCTTCCTTCTTCTCTAATTACTGTCTTGGCTTCTTCCCCTCCTACTTGGCTACCACCCTGTTCTCCTCCTAACCACTTCATACTCCCTTCGAAACTCTGGTTATTGTTTTCTCGCACACCCCTCAAGGAACTCCATGGTGGTCAAGCTGCCTTCTCTGTCCATTTCCCCAAACTATAGGGTTCTGTTCCTCTTACCATCCCTCTCCCCACCACTGACTTTCTTCCCTCCTCTGTTACATCACTACTCACTCCTGGGATGCCCCTGATATTGGTCCTTGGGCTGCTGTCCACCACCTTCCTACCTCTGCTCCCCATCACCCCGCACTTGCACTAGTGTAGTCCGCTCGTCACCCTCACCAATCTGCAACCTTTGCTCCCACCCATAACTCAGTATTGCCTCTGCAGATTGCAGATGTTGTTACCTCCAGCACTTAATTATACTGTAATTGCAGTTATCCTTCAGCATTTTACTGTATAGTAATGTATTTACTTCTAGCAGTCCTTGTCTTTGCACAATTGTTATTTGTGATGCATATTCACTTATTATTGTATTGTTGCTATTAACATAGAAACATAGAAACTGTCATCAGGTAAGGACTGCTAGGCTCATCTAGTCTGCCCATAAGCCCTATACTTGTTTGTGGCCTCTGCCCCAATTGGTTGGTGGCCTTTCCCACTCCTTCCCACCTCTGTGGTTCCCTTATGCCTGTCCCATGCATATTTAAACCCCTCCACTGTGCTCACTCCCACCACCTCCTGTGGCAGACTATTCCATGTGTCCACCATCCTCTCTGTGAAGAAAAACTTTCTCATGTTACCCTTTAACCTGCCACCTTCCAATTTCATATCATGTCCCCTTGCTCTTGTACTCCTGTATTGGAAGATGTCTCCCCCCTGCACCTTGTTTATACCCTTTATGTACTTGAATGTTCTATCATGTCCCCCTGATCCCTCCTATCCTCTAACAAGTACATACTGAGGTCCTTTAATCTCTCATGTGTTTTCTGGTGCAAGCCCTGTACCATCTTAGTCACCCTTCTCTGGACTGCCTCCACCCTGTCAATGTCCTCACAAAGGTGTGGCCTCTGTCTCACATGCCACTCACATGCATTCCTCAGCCCAACACAATCCATGTCCCTCTCTATCTGATGCAATGCCACACAACTATTTTCCTTCCTTCCATGTAAAATACAAAACTGTCTTTCCAAACAGTCTTTTCCCCAGTAAAGCACAAAACACAAAAAAAAAAACAGCAACATAAACCATCACCACTCCAACACACCAAACAACCTGTTGTTCCCTCTAACACCACATCAAATTCCCTCCCCTTCCCATCCACACTACCAACTACAAATCCCCATAAACACAGCATGCCACAACACTAACAAAAATCCCTTTCCCAACCTAAAACTATGCCTCCAAAACATAACACCACACTAACACAAATGCCATCTTCTTCCAACACACCACTTACACAAATTCCTTACACTCTAAACACACAACACTAACAAATCCTTTCCACGTGACAGGAGGCCTATGTGCCCACTTATGCACTTTTGTTAACTACACTATACTCTACACTACATTGACCCATGCTGTACGCTCCCTCCACAGCTAAGCATACTCGACCTGCACTGACCGTTCCACTGATTCGGGGCATAGTGGAGATCTACAGACCCACTTAGGGGGTGTGGGGGGCATAGCTTCCCCAACTCAAATAAACTGACAAAAAACACTACACAGCCATACCAACCAATCACAACCACCCCTGCAACAAACACCAATGCAAAACTACTCAATGCAACACTACCATACTAACAAATCCCTTCAGTTATATGGTTGTGGGTGATCCATTGCCAATCAGCGAGCAGAACTGTTGTACCCCTTATCCAATGTACAGCCATCTCCACATGTCGGTCATCTAATGCAGTCATCCTGTGGGAAAGGCCACAAAACAAAAAAAGAAGATATCCAGAAATATGAGACATTTAAACTAAACCCATAGTCCTATTAGGGCCATTCACTGCCATGTGATTATGGGTATAGTAACTGTTCTTACTGTCCAACAAGCATCTCTCACACTGGTAGACAGAATTGTTCAGCTTTGTGGTCCTCTTGTCCGACCAACATGAGACTTTTTTTTTTAAACAGAAAGAGACAAGTTATGATGCCCATAATCAAACATACAACCCACTGCCACATTGCCACACAAACCCCCTCAACACGCACTTCTACACTAACACAAATTCCTTCCAACACAATAAACATACTAACATAAACCACCTCCTCTTCAATCCAACACAGTGAAATGCATATCACCTCCAAAACACCACATTGAACCAACTCCCCTTACATCAAACACAAAATCACAGTAATAAGTCCCATAACAGGCAACCAGTAACACTCCCCATCCAAACCACAATACTAAAAACGTCCTCCCCTCCAATATCACACCACGGAACACAAGTCTCTTGAAAGCATCAATGCCCTGTAACCCCAGCACAAAACCATATACAATACACCACAGAGCAGCAATAAAAATCCTAGTCCCGTGTCCACACCACATCCCCTCCAAACACAAACCACCAGTGCAAATCTACTCCTCCAGTATCAACATCTCCTCTTAAACACATTCCATAGTAACAAGACCCTCAAATGCACTACCACAAAACCACACTAACAGATCCCTACAACGCACCACACACAAACTGAACACAGCACCACATCCCCTCCAAACACAAACCACCACTGCAAATCTACTCCTCCAGTATCAACATCTTCTCTTAAACACACTCCATAGTAACAAGACCCTCAAACGCACTACCACAAAACCACACTAACTGATCCCTACAACGCACCACACACAAACTGAACACAGCACCACATCCCTTCCAAGCACAAAAATCACACCGACACAAATCTCCACTCCCAGCAAGCCATTACAATTGCACAAGCACCTTGCAAAACAACACAATCATCACATGAAATCCCGCCCTCTGTAATACACTGTTCCCCTCTTCCTGCATGCCCACTATCCTTCCCTCTATAATGGTAGAAGTTTTTTAATTTTTTCCATTACTATCACATGGGATTATGTAAACCCCCATCCCCCATCCTGACACACACAAGGACCGACTACACCACACAACATTATTGTATTATTGTTCATAGTGTTCCTCATTGTCCTCCCTTCCCCACCCACCAGGATACATCTAGAAAAAAATCTGTTACCAGCTCATTATATCATTCCTGGTTAAACTTTTGAAAGAAGGAAAGTAGTGTTTTAAGAAGGGTAGTGTAATGTAGCTAAGGGTAAACATGTTTTTAGTTGCTGTTTTTATGCCTTCCTCTCCTAGAGATTAGTTAGGACTTATTGTACCTAGGCCTGCAGGGTACATTCATAAGGTTTCTTGCATGCTTTGACCTGTGCTCATCACAGGTAGAGGGAGATATGGTGCCCAATCCCCTTGTCAGACACCAGGAGAGCATTACTGCACAGTAAAGGAGATTGCACTGGTTTAGTCATCCTTGCGGGAGACCATGAGGTTCCTGGGAAAGGTGAGTGTAACCAGCCTCTCTTTTCACTTAGCTTGAGGCCAGTTACCAGATGGCTCTCAAATGGGTAAGTTTGAGCTTGAGAACTGTCCTCTAGAGGGGCCCCTTGCTTGCTTTGGAGACAGGATAACAGTATGTTTGTAGTATGAGTGTTATGGCTCAGCCAAAAGTGGGAAATTCTGTCATAAGTATCCATGGTTTTGCTCCCTCTCCCAAGTGTCTACAAGAAGAAGAGGCAAGCAGCAAGCACATGGTTTCTGGTAAAGCAGCATCTCGAGGAAGGAGTCCAGCCTCCTTCTATGACCAACCAGGGATGATGGCAGGGTTTCTGGGTCTGGTTGACATTTATCCCTGTCTTGGTCTCCAGAATACTGTCCTCAGGTGCCAGGAGGATGGGTCTCAAAGATAGCCTCGAGGACCCCAGAGAGAACAACAACCAGATGGCACTACAGGGAGAGTGAAGGTCCACACCTCAAGGGTTATTTCTGGGATTCTTGTTGATCTGCTCCAATCAGAAGTAATTAGCAGAGCTCAGTATAACTGGAACACCAGTTAGTGATGTACAACTGTAAGTAAGTCTTGCAGTAGAAATGTTCATGGAAATCTAATAAACCAAGACACCATAGCATGTTCCATCTAGCAGTGTAGCTCAATGAATCTTCTTCAGGTGGAGGGAGCCTGATAAGAGTTGGGGTCTGTAGGTCCCCATTTGAGGAGCCAGGCATGGGAGTCTGGTTGGGTCATTAGGGCTATTAATATTCTGTCAGAGGGAGAGAGGTATGGATGGATCAGCTAATCAGTTTAGTAGTACTGTCATAATACTGACATGCTGTTTCACATTAAATTGTCCTGCAAGGGCAAGGTAAGACACGTGCAGGCATAGATTTGCTCCAGGTGTAGTGTTCAACCTACCTGGGACAGTGCCACCAGACAAATGATCTTGGGAGTGTCGGACTCCAGGGACCCTGAAAGGAGGTTAGGGATGTAAATACAGTGTAAATGCACTTGGACTTAATCCAGTGTCAATGTAAATAATTATGCTTCTTAAGTGCAGTGGTAAACATGACAACAATGTAGTGGAAGTGTTTCAAGGGATATTATCTTGGAATGGTGGGGATGGAAATTGGAGCCCCAGTCAGAAGTTTGAGGTTTCAGTGGACACAGCTGTTGCTGTCCTGACTTTAGGAAGGATGGCATGGAGTAGTTATTAAGAGGGAAATGCCCTTTTACTATGCACTGACTGTAGTGACTAAGTAACCACACCCAACTTGATCTCAGCACCATATTTGGTCTCGGTTTGTGTGTGGTTGCTTGTTTATTGGTGCCCCAGTGTATTGGTTCATGGTGCCCCTACTCCAGCGTCCCAGGTCCGTGGTGGTAGCAGCACTTGCACAGAAAGAGGTTCTATGATATAAGTAGAAGTACCAACTGACAAAAGAAAAGCAATGAGGCGGCTCAGGATATTAGGGTAGTGCCAACTTAAACAACACTTCCACACCGCACTTTTCTCTACAAGCAGCCACTCAACCCAGGGAGAAAAGAAAACAACAGACTCATTCGGTCACAATAAAAAAGCTTCTTTTAATATTAGAACATGCTTTTAAAAGGCACACAGCACACCGTATACATATAAAGCAGCAACCCCTCACATCAACGTTTCAAGACTACTATGTCTCTTTATCAAGATAAAGAGATGTAGTAGTCTTGAAACATTAATGTGAGGGGGTGTCGCTTTACATGTATGCGGTGTGCTGTATGCCTTTTAAAAACATGCTCTAATATTAAAAGAAGTTTTTTATTGTGTCCGAATGAATCAGTTGTTTTCTTTTCTCCCTGGGCTGAGTGGCTGCTTGAGGAGAAAAAGTGCTCTACGAGATAAGGTAGGTACTCCTCTGATGTGACTACCACCATATAACCCTAGACAAAGGGGATGCCTGGTGCTTACACACATGCCTTATCTGTGTCAGGTTTCCCATCCATTATTTTTTATAGTATATGGTTCCTAACAATAAACCGCATAATATCTATACTCCCACCACAACATGAATGGAACAGCATACTATCTATACACCCACCACAACATGGACAGAACAGCATACTATCTATACACCCACCACAACATGGACGGAACAGCATACTATCTATACACCAACCACAACATGGACGGAACAGCATACTATCTATACACCCACCACAACATGGACTGAACAGCATACTATCTATACACCAACCACAACATGGGTGTTTCCATTTTTTTCTATTATTTTTCTGCTTCCATCTAAATTAGCTGCATTGGAGACATAAGCAGTTACAATGAGGAGTCGGTGCCTGGTGGTGGGCAGTTTAACAAATAAAGAATGTTGAATAAAAATTTGTTTTGCCAAGTATAGTTTGTGGCACCAGTTGAGTGGTTACTAAGCAACTTTTTTAAAGTAAATCAAAGAAAATGGAGAACTAGTGTGTGTGTGTGTGTGTGTGTGGGGTCAGAATTAAAGTTTCCAATCAATTTGAAATGGCATGCAGCTGAAAAGTACCATAGTACTGACATCACTACAGTGGTACAAGAACTTTTGTAACCTTTTATTTGTTTATCATTATCTTTTATGGAGATTGGAACTGTGGTACAACACATTTTTGAGTGCATGGATTTCTATACACAACACTCAACCATGTATTGTTGCTGTATTGTGGAAAAAAATGAACACACTGGCTATCAAAAATAGGACACTAAAAAATCTGAGCCACTGAGACTAGTATCAGGAATATTATTCATGAACTACAGACTAGGTAATGGAGACTGTTAGGGATTCTCCTCTATATGTTTACTGTATACCTACAGTAGCTTCACAAAGAACCCAGTGAAGCCAGGTATTATGTGGGAGGTAAACACATCAGATTTAAAATTACATCACTAGTCTTTATTGAAGAATTCTATTGTTACTGTATAGTTTAAACATGTGTCATATAAGTGTCATGCAACTGACTTCTTTAGCAAGCTTTACCTTTCTACAAATTCTTATGGCATTCTGATAATCTGTTTAAAAGCATTTATTTAAGGAAGAACTGCTACCATGTACAAACACGCGTACATATTAATGTTACTTGAATCAAATTAAAAAGTGAAAGTCAACAGCAGGACCACAGCCCAGATCTTAGGAAAGCAAACATATTTTAAGACTGGTTATACATGGAGCTTTAGCATAATAAGGATCTGTTTTCAAGTTAGGGCATAAAGAACTGGTACACAGGCAGGAGAAGCAGAGCACTGTTTGAAAGGCTAGCTGAAGGCCAAAGAAAACACCTTTAATATTACCTGAATGAAGAGCTTTGTGCGACTACCCTTTAAGCACTCCAGCCAGCAGTCGATGAAACCTAAAACCTGACTGCACTTTTAAAGATGCTGTAGTGCTGTTTCAAACAGTGGATTAGCTCTGACACCACTTCAGTAACAGAGGGGTAATCATTTGCAAACATTTCTTTATAAATATACCCCTACAAGGTTGCCCTTAGAACAACTACAACTATTAAGTTATACTTTATGTAGTCTTCTTTCTGTACAAGTATAGTGAAGTTTTGAGAAAAAAATATCCTTAGGGTTAATATCTGCCAAGCGCAAAACTAGCAGTAATACAGAGTGAAGTGCAGTACTGCACACACAGGATCCAGCGGCAGAGGGGATTCCATAAGCTTCAGCCATCTAGCTGAGCTCATACCGTTCTTCCAGGTTTTCTTGTCTCTGTCCAGTTTTCTAAGTACTTTTTTGCTAAGTCTGTACATCTTGTCCCTAGCTGATTACATTCAAGCTCCGGGAAAGCAGAAGAAACAGCAAGAAGCTCTTAACTAAAATGAAAAGGAAGACATGAGAAAGTAACTGCATGCTGATCATGTTTTCTGGGACTCTCTATCTACCATTATGGGAATCAAGTTAGGTTTGCAGAGGGCCCTGGTGTCGCTAGGGCAAGCATGACAAGGCATGCTCTTACTGCAAAACTGCCATTGGGACAGTTATGTTCCTCAGGTTTGTATGTACTGTAATTAGTAGCAATGTCTTCCGGCTAGTCACGGAATGTTGAGTGAAGAGGAATTGTACTACTACATGTAAAAACTCATGAGGCTGTATTGTAGCCAGAAACCAATGTTTCACAAAAGTTAGCTCGAGGGAAACATTTGCAGACATTTTCCTACAGTACTTGAAATATTTCCTCCCATGCAGGTCAGCTTGATAGAAGCATTGAAATGGCAACAACCGAAACTGCTTTACCATTCTGTGGGACAATTGTACTGAAAAATAAATAGCAGGAAGTGGCATAGTTAGTAGATGGCCAAACAGGTACCTGACATGAAAAACTGGCTCATTAGCCAACAAGATGGGGCTGAAGTGGGACTGTTGCAGCCATTCCCCCATTACTGTAAGGCAGTCTTGCATTTTGTTAATTTTGTCCTGTGCATTCCCTGTCTTTTGGAAAGCATGGTCTTGTGATTAGTGACATGGTCCCTTGTGTTATATTTGGTGGTGTGCAGTAGCTGGGCACTATGGAGATGGTGTCCCCACTTTGACCAAGGTCTGCATGACTACAATATGGCTTGTTTCACTTCTGCGAGTGACGTTTCCATCAGGTCTGTAATATACGTTATATGTGGCCTGTGCAAGGAGAAACAGATACATCACATCTTTTCAGTAGCCATCTTTATTTCAACTCAGAGAAAGTGATCATACACCGCTGAACATAGACAAAGAAAAACCCACTGGGCATTCCAGGAACTTACATACAGTACATAGTACCACAATTATCTATATGCATAAACTACAGCCCTAATGGCTTTCCTTATACTTACTACCATACATATCCATGTATATATGACACTCCTCCCCCTTAAGCAGAAACAAGTCTAAAATACCTTATCAGCAACATTACCTAACTTCCAGGCCAAAGTAGACTATTCAGAACCCAGAAACAAGTTCAAGGGATTATTCTTCCCCTTGGTTAGAACTTGTCACTAACTAAGTAACAGCACAGGTTAGAGTCCAGTTGCACAGAGGTACAGGTTCAATACGTGACTTAACGGTCAAGTCTTTGTGGTGGACTTTGGTGCCTAATGGGATATCTGTGAGCTGGAACAACTGCTGCTGGTGAAACAGACACTGCCTTATTATTTAGCACTGGGCCCAGTGGAACTTCATGGGCAGGAGCAAATTCCTCTGTGTCACTATCCTCATCTGGAGTGACATCTTCTGCCACATTTGCTGGAACCTTGGAATGCAGCAGGTGATCCCCATGTATGTGGACAAGTCGATGTCCTACATGAACTGCACAGGTCAAAGGTCCGTGTGTTTCAATCACCATCCCAGGAAGCCCAGAAATCTTGGGATGTCTACCATCTTGAACCATCACCCTCTCCCCAGGATGGAAAATTTGTACTGGCTTGGCTGACTTGTCATGACCCTTTGCTGTTGTAGTTGATGCTGTGCGACAGTATCAGCCAAGTACAGCTTGAGCAATGACAAACTGGTAATGAGGTTAATGTTTTAGGAACGGTTCAGCAGATGTTCACTCTGTGACTGCGTGAGGACTGTTTCTGTAAGTGAACAAGAAACAAGCCAGCCTTTTAGCTGCAAGTACTTGCTGTGAGTCTGGTTTATTCCAAGCTTTTTTGAATGTCTCTACAGCTTGTTTGGCTGCACCATTGGATGCTGGATGGTAAGGTGGAGTCAAAATATGTCAGACACCATTCTGCTTTAAGAACAGTTTGAAATCATGGGAAGGAAACTGGGCACCATTGTCCAACACTAACTCCCGTGGTAGGCCATAGGAAGCAAAAAGTTGTCTCTGAAGGTTTGCAGTCTTTTCAGTAGTCGTGACTTGTGTGGGCAACACTTCCAGCCATTTGGAGTGGATATCACTTACTACTAAGAAATGTTGTTTGTCCACTTTAGCATAGTTGACATGGATGCTGCAGTGGCGTGGTTGATGGTTGGTTGCAGACAGCTATACATGGCTCACATTGATTGACAAGATGTTGGATATCTTGATCAAGTTCTGGCCATAAGAGGTATCCTCTGGCCAATGCCTTCGTTCAAGAGTTTCCAGGATGACTGTTATGTAGGTCAGAAAGAAATCTCTTGTAGAATTTTGGAGGAATCACAACTCAAGCTCTCCACAGAACACAGCCTTGCTATGTTGCCTACTGGTCCTGCTTGTCTAAGAAAGGTCAGAGAGTTGGGTCTCTCATGAAATTGGGCCAACTATTTAGCATTAAATGTAGGACTTCAGAGTGGACAGGATCTTGCCGAGTCTCTGCTGTGACATCCTGTGAAGCAATGGGTAATTCCTTGAGATGTGAACAATGGAATACTGCCCTATTGGCTTTTCTTCTCTGTAGCATTTTTGCATGGCTGTCTCAAAAAATCATCTGCATTTGTGTGATCAGAATGCCTGTATTCTATGTCATAGTCATATGCCAACAAAATCAGGGCCCATCACTGCATCCGGAGTGTTGTGAGAGTTGGTATTGTGGCCTTTGGCCCCAGAATTTCTAGTAGAGGCTTGTGATCTGTTAATGGAGTGAATATCCATCTGTACAAGTACTTATGGAACTTCTTGACACAGAAAATTATGGTCAAGGCTTCTTTCTCGATCTGAGCATAGTTTCCTTCACTTGGGGACAAGGTCCTAGAAGCAAAAGTGATTAGGTGTTCCTCCCCAGAAGGTAACACATAAGAGATGACAGCCCCAAATCCATATGATGATGCATCGCATGCCAGCCTCAGAGATTTGGCGGGGTCATAGTGCACTAACCATTTGCTGCTTAGAAGATGTTTCTTACAAGCCTAGAATGCTTCCTCACACTGTGGTGACCAATTCCATTGAGTGTCTTTCTGTAGCAAGTCATGGAGTGGTTACAACAATGTTGAAAAAAGGGCTAGGAACCATCCATAGTAGTTCAAGAGTCCTAAGAATGATCTTAACTGTGCCACATTTGTTGGTGCAGGTGCCTTGGCTATAGCATCTACCTTGCTCTCTGTTGGGTATAGGCCTTGGGCGTTGATCCGTTAACCTAGGTACTCAACAGAATTTAGCAGAAATTAGCATTTGGTTACCTTTACTCTCAGTCCATACAGCTGCAGTCTGGCCAGAATGTGTTCCAGGATTGTCAGATGCTCTTCCACTGTGGGTACGGTTACCAAAATATCATCCATAAAGCATACTACATGGTCCAGTCCATGCAGTATCTGGTCCATTGTGTTCTGAAAAATCGCTGGCACTGTGGAAACTCCATAGGCCAAGCGATGATATTGGTAAAATCTCTTGTGGGTGTTGATGGTTAGACAGGGTTCAGACTCCGGTTCCAATTCCAACTGCTGGTAAGCAAAAGATAAATTCAGCTTGTTAAAGAATTTTCCCCCTGTGAGTGTGGCAAAGAAGTCCTCTGCACTGGGTAATGGGTATGAGTCTTGCTGTATACAACAAGTTTGAAGTTTGTTTATTGGGATAATTTCATTGAGCAAACTCATTTACAATGATGCCCCATTGTACAAAATCCAAATAAAATAAGCTTCCTTAAAAAATACATAATACAAACTCATCAAGAATCAAACACAGACTTAAAGAGGAACTTTCATGATGGTCCAAAAAGTTATAGCTTATAGTCATTATATGCAGTTCTAGACCGGAAAAGGTGTGTGCATTTGTTATTTTTGGCCAAGGTTTACTCTGCCTTTCATAATTTGGATTTGTTTGTGAGCCCTGCTGCACTTGCCTTTGATGTTCAGCTGCTGGGCTGCTAGCTCCTGATGACATCACGGTAGGGTAGAGGAGTGACTCACACTGTGCAGTACCATACAGTTGCAGCAATGTTGCAAGAGAAACCTACCAGTATTCAGTGTACATACTGTGTTTTCTCTTCCCCAAGACACCCTGTTAGTAATGCCTTATGCCAAAATATGGGACTTCAGGGGAGATGACTTTGATAAGATTGCCAACAGAGTTAAGCTAGCCCTGGCAAAAAGAAATACAGGTGAGTGGGTACAGGCAAAGTGGGCAAGCAATAAAGATGCAATACTTGAAGCAACATCTCATTGTGTTAGTGAGAAAAGGAAGTGCAAAAGAAGAAGGAAACCACTTTGGTTCTCAAACACAGTAGCAGAAAAGGTCAGAGCCAAAAGGCTGGCCTTCAGGAAATATAAAGGAATGCAGCAGGATGAAGATGGGAGGCATACCAAACTTCCCTATGGGAGCAGGGACAGCAGTAAAGCAGGCAAAGGCCCAAACTGAGGAAACACTAGCACAAACAGTAAAAGAAGGTAACAAGACTTTCTTTAGATACATCAGTGAAAGGAGAAAGTCCAGAGGGGGTATTGCTAAGATCAAAGGGGATAACGGGGCGTGTGAGGAGGAGGACCATGTAAAAGCATCTATCCTAAATAGATACTTCTGCTCAGTATTTACTGAAGAGAAGGTAGGGGAGGGCCCACAGCTCTGCACCATGGTCACAGGGGGGAAGGAGGCATGCACTAGTCTCTTCACAGAAGAAAGGGTCCTACAAGATCTTGATAAGCTTAGGGAGGACAAGGCAATGGGACCTAATGGCATACATCCCAGGGTACTAAAGGAGCTAAGGGTGGAACTAGCAGAGCCATTATCAGAACTGTTTAGTGAGTCTCTGAGCACAGGAGAGGTCCCAGAAAACTGGAGAAGGGCTCATGTGATCCCACCCACACCAATGGTAGCAGGAGGAGGCAGGAATTACAGACCAGTCAGTCTTACACCTCAGTAGTGGGCAAGATTATGGAGACACTTAAGGAAAGGATAATGCATCACCTGAACCATAGGAGCACAGGATCCAAGGCAGCATGGGTTTACAAAAGGAAGGTCCTGTCAAACTAATCTCATAGATTTCTTTGACTGGGTAACCAGAGTGGTGGACCAAGGGGGAGCAGTTGATGTTGCCTACCTTGACTGCAGTAAAGCTTTTGATATTGTTCCACATAAAAGATTGATAAATAAGCTGGATAGGCTCAGGGTGGGTCAGACATTGGTCAACTGGGTGGCAAACTGGTTGACGGGCAGAAAACAGAGAGTGGTGGTAAATGGTATACAGTCAGAAGAGATGCAAGTCACAAGTGGGGTACTTCAGGGATCAGTCCTGGGGCCAGTCCCTTCAATATCTTCATCAGTGACATTGCAGATGGACTGGAGGGTAAGGTTTGTCTGTTTGCAGATGACACCAAGATCTGCAACAGAGTAGATGATCCAGATGGTGTGGACAGAATGAGAAGAGATCTGGATAAACTAGCAAAATGGTCAGAAGAGTGGCAACTGGGGTTTAACGCAAAGAAGTGCAAGATCATGCACATAGGGAAGAGAAAGCCTGAAGCCACCTATAGGCTGGGAGGGGAGTTGCTGGCAGTCACAAGGGAAGAAAGAGGCTTGGGCATCATCATCACCGATGACCTGAAATCATCCAAGCAGACCTCTAAAGCAGTAGGTAAGGCTAGAAGGATGTTGCGGTGTATTAGTAGGGGTATCACAAGTCGGAAGAGGGAGGTGATAATCCCTCTTTACAAGACACTGGTTAGGCCCCATCTGGAGTACTCTGTGCAGTACTGGAGGCCACACCTTCACAAGGACATTAACCAAATTGAGGCAGTCCAGAGGAGGGCAACGAAAATGGTGCAGGGACTGCATCAGAAAACATATGAGGACAGATTAACTGAACTCAATATGTATACCCTAGAGCAAAGGAGGGAGAGAGGTGATGTGATTGAAACATTCAAACACCTTAAGGGCATTAACAAGGTAAAAGTCTAACATGTTTCAATATAAGAAAATTAGAAGGACAAGAGGACACAGCATGCAATTAGAGGGAGGCAGATAAAGGGGTAATGTGAGGAAGTTCTTTTTCACAGAAAGGGTGGTGGTTACATGGAACAGCCTACCTCAGGAAGTGGTGGATATAAATACAGTGCAGGGCTTCAAACAGGCATGGGACAGGCATAAGGGAGCAATACAGATGAGTATGAATAGATAGGCCATAGACAGAGCAAAGGCCTATGGCACATTCATAAGGTAGAAAAAGAAATGGGCAGACTGGATGGGCCTTGCGGTCCTTATCTGCCATCATCTTCTATGTTTCTGTGTTTCTAAAATCCAAATGTCTTGTCAGTATTATTTTTTTTTTGAAATTGACTCTGCCCTATAGTGATGTCAGCAGTACAATCCTGGGCCCACAACAACACCAGACTTGCTTTAGAAGCTCTGGTACACCCTGCAGTTTTTAGCAGCTCAGAGTGCAAAAACTAACTGCAATGGACAGTAATGAAATACAATTCCAGAATCAATGCAAGAAATGGTAATTTATGCATGAAAGTCAAAAGGACAGGGGAAGTTCCTCTATAACAATACACTCATCACAATTTTTTTTTTATTATTATTTATTTTATTTGAAAGAGTTTCACCAGGAACAGCATACTGAGCTATAATAGCTCATTTCCAGATGCATCCTGGGTGAAGGGGAAAAGGGGAAATACAATTGATAAAAATAAGTACATATACAAGGAATGAAGCTTGGACAGACAACCTAATGCATACTGTATAAAACTAACCAAATTTTTTGTAGAACAGATTCGTAGCACATAGTCAACCAGATAAGGAGTAGTACATATATGCAACTATTGTATACGCAACACACAAGTAACAAGTTACATCACACATGCAAAAAAAAAATAAGATGAAGAAATAATAAACAAACACTCCTTAACAACATACACATAGACATAAATCATAAACATACACACAAACACAATACCACTGATAACATATGATAGATTAGCTATTGAGTGGTAAGCGTGGGCATGGTCAGACTGAGTGGATAAGGAAGAGAGAGATTATGGGAGTAAGGAGCACCTGCTCCTCTTCACCCCTCTGGGATGCACACCCTGCAATGGGATTGACAGTGAACAGGAAAGGTACATTAGGTAGGGTTGGGGGTATATGGAGGAAGGAAAAGCTGGCACTAGCAATTAAAATAAAGGAAAGGAGTCCATAACACATTAGAACAGACAGCATTGAGATGAAACGACTACACAAAGCAGATGAAGTTGTGAAGAACTGAAAAGGAGAGAGTGGACATGGGGGAGGGGAGGCAAACTATTTCCCTTCCGAACAGATTCCACACTGCTCGATGTAAGCCCAACCAGTGCTGAAGGTATAAGGCAAACTAAGGAGAAGGCAGAAGGGGGTGAAAATGGAAAAAATAGTACAGTAGTAGTGGTAAAAGGAGAAAGAGAAAGTGAGGAGGGACAGAAGCCAGAGAGGGTTGTGGGGGGGGGATTGGCTAGCCATTAAACCACACTGCTTGATGTAAACCCAGCCAGTGCTATGCTTACGGCATGCCAGGCAAGGGGAAGAAGGGGGATAGGAGTTGGATATTGCACCCAAAGAGAAACCTACGTAACCCCCTTTTTGGAACAATTGCATCTTTCACAATAGAATACAACAGTCATAAACCAGGCCTTTATAGCTGCCTGAGATGGACGCTTTACACATTTCAGATGACACCTAGCTGGCAAGGAATTCCATTCATGTGGAATCATGTAGCTATAGAAATGGGTAGCTCTCAGTGTATTTTTATTTATTTATTTGTTTATTTAGTTGTTCAGATAAGACCTTTGAGCGCAAGCTCTTTTACAAAGGCTCCACGTCAGAGTAAGCAAACTAGTTCAATGTACAATGCAGGAATGGTTACAGTTACATGGAAAGAAAACCAGTAGGTGCATGAGAATCACACAGTGAAGGAGCAATTACAATCTGAGTACAATACAATGGCTTAGTTATAGCCTTCGGTGATGACCCTAAATAAATAACACAGGACAAGTACAAGCAGTGCTATAACAATTTTACAGTGAATTGCTACTGTGAACTGTGAGGGGAGGGAGAGAGAGAGAGAGAGAGAGAGGCAGGATCAAAGGGCCTTGTCGAGTGAGGGGATGGATTATGTGGTGGGTTACAGTGTGCTGAGGCCGAACAGGGCAGTTCTGTTGTGTGGAAACAGGAGATTGAGCAGTGCATGTGTGTCCAGGCATGGATGGGGAGTGTTAACCAGGAGTGAAGACCCATTCTTAGTGTAGGGGGAAGTGGGGGGTTGGGGATGTTCAACGTTACCTGTGGGATGCTAACATTAGGGCATGCCAGTGGGCAGCGAGGCGGCGGCTTTAGGGACAGTTACATTTTGAAGTTGTTTTTAGGTGCTGTTTGAGACCAGTTTTGAATTGAGTCAGGCTGTTGGAAGCCATGAGAAGCCCCGGTAGTTCATTCATCCGTAGGGGAGCCTGATGGGAAAATGTTCATCGCCCGAGTGAAGTGCGGTGGAAGGGGATAGATATTACCCTTCGCATCCATCCTCTGATGATATGCGATGAGAGGGGGACCCCAAACAGATTCCCTATACAGGGTGATGTTTTTCCTAGTAGAGCCTTCTTCCCCTGAAGGCAGGTTTGGAACTCCTATTCCTCAAGTTGAGCCAGTCTGTACATTCATACAGCGAACAGGTATGAGTGCAGTGATCAATGTCCAATGAGAGGTGGCATGCCTTATTGAGCGCAGTTTGGTGCTGTGTTAGAGGCAGCCCTGTACACAACCAGCACATAGTAAATAGCTGATAGGATGGAGCTAGAGACCAATAGGCAGAGTGCCTCTGGGGTGAGGGATTTCCTGTGTTTGTAGAGACTCCCTATCTTGGTCTTTACTGCCCTGATGAGAGAGTCGTTATGGTGTGAGAACGTAAGGAAGTCATCAGTGGTGATACCCAGGTACTTGAACATGTGAACTTGTTCAAGTGGCTCACTGCATGTGTTGGAGATTGTGAGGAGGTGGAGCCTTTGTTTGTGGTGGTGGCTGGTTATAACCATGGCCTTGGTCTTCTTGTAGTTTAGAAGCAGTTTGTGCCTACTGAACCAGGCCTCGAGTTTAGTGAAGGAGTTCTGAAGTTCAGATTGGAGGTCTCCCAGCGATGTGTTGCTGCTCAGAAGCGTGGTGTCATCTGCATACAGGATGAGCTTAGTGTCACAGGCTGAGGGGAGGTAATTTCAGAATAGACTGAAAAGCAGGAGTCCCCAAATTGATCCTTGAGGGACCCCTAAGGATACCTCTCTGGTGCGGGATAATGTCTGCCTCACTTCGTCCCTTTGGCTCCTCTGTGACAGGTAGCTTTGGAACCAGTGTAGGGTGTTGGGTGCCACCCCCTGGCTATGCAATTGAGATACCAAGAGAGGGCAGTTGATGGTATCAAAGGCTTTGGTGAGGTATATGAAGACTGATCCCACCAATTTGCCTTCATCCGGTGCCTTGTGAGTAAATTCAGTAAAGTCCAGCAGTGCTGTGGTGGTACTGTGGTTTTGCCTGAAACCATGCTGGTTTGGGCATATCAGATTGTATTTACTGAGGTATTCAATGAGTTGTTCTACAACAGTCTTTTCTAGAGCTTTGGATAGAGGTGAGAGGATTGAGATAGGCCTGTAGTTTGTTACCAGTACCTTATCTCCGTATTATCTCTGTATTAGACCCAGGAATTGCCAACTCCACCAGATTTGAATTTCTTAATATCCTTTCTGTACCCTATACTCTAATCGTTCTAACAAATAATCAAGAACCTCCCCTGAATACTTATTAATGCAAACAATATTTTATGCAACTGACTCCATTTCTGTAACAAGGTCCACCCAAATTGGCTATATAATATACATCTGTGGGTATCGTAGGGAGCATTAAGTATAAACCGTGCTATCCTTTTGTACAATACATCCAATTCTGTAAGCTTATCCTTTGTACTATACTCCTACACAATGTCTGCATAATCTAGAATTGGGAAAATTTGAGACTGCACTATCTTTAACCTAGTCTCTAAATCCAAGCACCCTTTATGTCGATGTAATGCTCCTAAACATTTCCCTACCTTTTATTTATTTAGTTTTTGTTGACCGAGTAAGTGCACTAGACAAATTTTGCCTATTTTCAGGCACAAGGGAGGGGGATAAAGATGAATGCCAACTGACCTTGAACCAGATTAAACTGTTGGTGATATTTTTAGTGGCTGGGGGGAAATTTGGCCAGGGCACCAGGGAAACTCATCTGTAGGGGAACCTCTGAGATCCTGGCACTTGGCCAAGATGGCATCTGGATCTGCTGCCGAGAGCATGGAGATTGAGGAGGTAGGGGAGAAGGTCTCCTTCCCTATCTCAGCACTGCTAGAGACCCCTGTTTGCAGTGTCACTTTACAGAAGGAACAATGTTGTGGACTGGTATAGATTGCTTCTGATTTAGAAGACCACCCTGACAAAACAGATTTGCTGGCAGTGGAAACTACAAACTGAATTGTTTCTGAGATGATGAGTTCAACCTTGCAAAACCTATTGCATGAAGAGGAGACCAGATTTGAAACAAGGAAAGTGGCGCTGCTTGCACAAATGGCAGACATTGACCAGTGTGTGGAGGAACCCCTTCAGACATGTGTACAGCCAGTTAGCATGCCAAAAGTGAATGAGACTGATGTGATTGAACAAGTTGCTCTTCCTGTCCAAGCTACCTCTCCGACTCCTGATATGGAGGTAAGAACAAGTTCTTCTACTGCCATGCCTAATGTGAACTACACAAAAAAGTAAAGTGGGTATTGCATCAGGAATGGCACAAACGGCTGAAATGGCCAGCCTAAGATGCCCCACTGTGCAACCCAGTATGCAAGCTTAATGGGACACTTGGTCAGTTGACTCTGCGTTACAAGCTGCGGGATGGGAAAAAGAGAACAACACGGGTCAGTGGGTGTCTGGATCCTCACTCATCCATATTCCTGGTGCAGTTAAAAAAGTCTATAGTCAAAAGGCCCCAGAAATAATGAAGAATAAAAGTTGACTTGCAAGCTCTTGAACTTCCAGCAGATCTTAATTTAACTCAGAACCATGTGCTACCACTCCCTGTGCAGCTCCTGGTCCCATTAGTTCCTGATCCTGATGTACCAATTGTAGATCCAGATATTTACTGTATCTGATCATGACAATAGTAGGCAACACACTGGTACGAATGCTGGCCCAGCAGGACCCGGAGCTTGACATTACACTTCTTTGTTTAGAGCCCTGGTACAGCCAGCAACAAGACACAATGCAATTCAATTAAAGTATTTGGGAGGCATGCAGGAAGCCCCTGATAGAATTTATGTTGCAAGGGTTCTAATTAAAGATTCAATGGAATTCTTTGCCAATGAAATCCATGCCCTGATACATGTTTCAGGAGAAAACACATTTGATGTCAGCTTTAAGACCCATCATGGATTAGAACATTTTTGGATTAAATATCAAAGGCTGAAGAATACTGCATTGTGGACACTGTTCACGCCCCTTCCCCTGACTAGACCAACACAAAAAGTCATCACTGTGTTGTTCAGAGTGAGGGGGTAAATATGAATGATTTGGTACATTGGCTTAAAGCAGGGTGTACAGTCTTTGCTGACCAAGAGGCTATTTTTGACTCAGAACAGATAGGAACGGGGGATGGAAAGTCCGGGTGATGCTGAAGATTACTGATTCTGGTGTAAGTCACTTGCCAAACAGTTTTTTTCTGGGTAAAGATAGAAGTGTCCTCTTTTACCCAGGACTACTGAAAGCATGCTACAGATGTGATTCTGTAGCACACTTGAGTAGTGCGTGCGATCATTTGAAATGTCATGTGTGTGGGGAAGTGGGGCATGTGGGGGCTCATTACTGAGAAGGTGAGATAATGGCCATGGGTTTCAAGGCTGCCTGTGGGTGGCGCATAACAACCCAGATCAGGCTGATGGTGCTGAACAACGCTTCTATATAACATTGGCTCAATGACAACAAATCTTTGCTAGGCAGCACATGGAACCCGGATAGCCTGAGGTACTGCTCCCAGACCCAGTTGTTGATCCACCTGCACCAACAGCTCCAGTAAAGGAGAACAGAATCAAGGCCGAAAGGAGACCCCCCGTCCATCTCAGCAGGAGTACTGTGAACTGAAGACCCTGAGGAAGTACTCAGCGTTGTAGCTGATGACACCACTTCTGTACCCACAGTGGAGGAGCAGCCTGTTGTGTTACCTCCGATACAGATAGAAATGGCTCCATCAGATATGAGACCCCCTCAGCTGAAATACAATTCACGACTGCCAGGACGATGAGAAGTATGGAAGCAGCAGGCATGGCCCATTCCAAACTTGCAAAAAGAGATAGTATTGTGATGCAAAATAAATATGAGTTGCTCCAATCTGATTCAGATTGTGATTCAGACACCTCATCTATACAATCCTCTTTACCGGAACAAACCACGGATACAGAGGTACCAATGGAAGCCACGGGTCCTCAGAAGAGGAAAGCACAGGCAAAAACTAAATATAAATTAAAGGAGTCTGCCATGCAGAAAGGGAGAATTACATGATAAAGGAAATATCTGATTACTTTGCCTACTCATGACAGTACCTACACATTTTGTTTGCCATTCGATCAATGTGAGTAGTATAAAACATCCAGAGAAAAGGGATTTAGTATTTTCATATTTGTCAATGTGTGTTACAGGTATTTTTCTCTTACAGGACATATGGTAGCATACTTTGCCTGAAATGACACAGGCACAGAGGGTCTGGTATGCGGGATCCTCTTTCTGGTCATTTGGACAGGAATCATGTTCTGGAGTAGGCATTTTGTTTAACCTCCCAAATGTGGAGCTCCTAAAATTGACAGATTTAGTCCCAGGCAGGGTTTTAGTGCTGGACGTTACCATCGATCAAATTAGGTGTAGAATAATCAATGTGTATGCTCCTCAAATTAAGGCACTATGAATATACCTTTTTAAAAACATACAACCCTTCCTAAATAGTTCCCAATATATTATATTGGGAGGTGATTTTAACTGTGGTCTGTCGTTAAAAGACAAAACGAGCACATCTAGAACATCTAAACATTTTTATGATTCAAATTTATTGAATATGTTAAAAACTGCTGATTTAATTGATGCATTTAAAACACAAACTAACTTACACACCCCAGTGTTTCATAAAGGAAATTTGGCCACAGGTATTAATTTTTCCTTTGTTTCTGAACGCATATCGATGGTTTATTCCACTGTAGAAGTGACAGTTTTCTGACCACAGTAAATTAGTTATCTACATTGGTAATCCAAATAATATCCATAAAGGTCCAGGCCTTTGGAAAATGAATACTTCCTTATCACTCAAAGAGTAATTTGTACCATTACTGAAAGAATATATTTTGGCTAAAAAATCAGTCTATGTACTGTATGACAGTCCCACACAATGGTGGAAGGACACCAAACATGATCTCGCTAAATTTTTAAAAAGCCACAGTAAAACATTGAGTCAGGACAAATATAAAGAGTATTTAAAAAAAAGAATGCAACTACAGAAATTAATGACTTTGTCTATAATGACAAAAAAAAAATGACGGTGCCCAGATTGCAGTTATTAAGAATGAATTATGCATATTCCATATGGAAAAAGCTCAAACTTTGAAGCACCAGCAACAGTTTGGTGCTGCAGGGTCAGCGGAAATGATTTGTCCATACGAAGCCTGCAAATTGAGGTTGGGGAAAAAAGGAATTTATAGCCCTTTTTAATGACCTGGGAGAACTAAAAGACAGGAATGCAGGACTTTTGGAAATAGTTACTAATTTTACACAGTACAAATATGGGCCTATAAACATAGAGATACAGACAGCTGAAAGTTTGTTGGTGGACTTGCAGCTGCCGCAGCCTTCACTGCAGGAATTACAGAACTTGGGGGGGGGGGGAGTTTCAGGTGTTTGAGACTATGAAGGCTATACATACTCTTAATAATAACACAGCCCCAGGCCCAGATGGCCTCCCTTCAGAACTTTATAAATTTCTAGGTACAGAGTTGGGAGAAGACCTCACTCAAGTGTTTAATCACATGTTAGAAACCACTGACATTCCTTTGAGCCTGAATATGGGTATGTTGGTATACATCCACAAAAAAGGTAGCAAGAAATACATACAAAATTGGAGACATCTTAGTCTCTTGAATTGTGATTTTAAAATTATAACTAAAATCTTAGCTAAACGGTTGATGGCAACTGCAAAACATATAATTTCATCTGCTCATTCCTCATCAATTCCAGGCAGATTCATACAGGATCATTTATTGTTACTGAGGGAAGTGTTTGAAAAGGGAAATGTGGGGACTCTGTCTAGCTATGTCATGTCCTTGGACCAGTGTCAGGCTTTTGACGCAGTCAGTCGTGATTTCCTGTGGTTAGTTCTGAAGGCCTTCCAGTTGCCAGATAATGTGATTAGTTGGGTTAAAACTTTATATAGGACAGCGATAGTGGTCCCCATGGTGAATGGCTGGAAAGGGCCTTTAATTAGTATTCAGAGAGGAGTGATGTGGGGCTGCCCACTAAGTCTGGTGCTATATACCTTTGGTTTGGATCCCCCACTTAGACTGATAAACCAGTCACAGAATATTCAATCATTAACTCATGTGGATGGTCAAGGTGTTAACAAGGTTATAGCATATGCAGATGACGTGTCTTTTTTTACAGGATGATGCTTCAGTAATAGAAGCCGTAAGACTATGTTCTGTGTTTGGGGAAGTGTCTGGGGCTAAACTGAACTTGCAGAAATGTATCGGCAGATGATTAGATGATGGCACTGCATCTGTTGACTCAGAGGGAGGGAAAGCGATTACTAAAGAACCTATTTCCCTATTGGGACTGAAATTTGGGACAGAACAGTTGGATATTTTAAACTGGAAGGAGAAACTGGAAATAATGAACAGGAATATTGCATCATGGAATAGGTGGCGAATGGGAAAAAAAGAGCGTATATTTAATTAAAACGTACCTTGTTCCGGTGTTTCTCTATATTAGTTATAATTTTCCCCCTCCAAAGAATATAGAGACTCGGTTGTTGAGTTTATTTTTTCAGGCAGTTTAGGGCAGCCGCCTGAATCCCATAAAGAGGAACATTCTTTACTTATCAATACAGCACGGTGGGCTTAATATGACACACCCATTACTATTTTTTTATTGTATTTTTTTTATGGCTAACTTAAAGCCCTTATTAGTGCAGAAGGCCAAAGGGTGGGAACATTGGCTTTTTGTAACCATTAAACCATGGTTTCAATTGCGGGATAAGAATGTGCTAAGAATAGTGAAATACATTCCGAATGTCCCCACATACTGGAGGGAAGTGTTCACGAGACTCAGACAATGGTGTGTCACTTCTTGAATGGTCATTACCCTTCATAGGAAAAGTCTGTACACAGAATTAATAGAGATGATATGTAAGGTACCCACTGTCTTTGAACACTGCTCTGAGGCCCATAGGACTTCCCTTTTGGGTTTGTTGAGAAATCCCAGAATCCCCACACAGATGTGGGATTTACATTGGCTTAGTTGTCATAGTAAAAGTAATATAAAAGGCAACCAGAAACATAAGCAGGCAAGTGAGAGGCTTTGTAGTAGACTTACATGCATACAGCAGTAAGAAATGATTGACCACCTCTTTTTTCAGTGTTCCTATATTAAAAATATTTGGATATTTGTGGCACAAGCATGGGATACACCTGTTTTTGCTAATATTACATATGAGAATCTAATGTATGGGGAAACTTTATGACCCTGGAGGTTATGGGACACAGAGACATTGCAAGTGATGTTTATAATTTTTAAATGGCAAATCTGGAATGTCCGCTGTTTTTATACTTTACAACAAAAGCAAACTTCTTTTCAAAAATTATTGGGGAAAATTGAGAAGGATTTGAAGTTAATTTGTAACAGGAAAAGAAGTGTTTTACAGGACCAAATGTGGAGGGCAGAATGGCATGACATGCCATGGGTAACAGACTCAGATACACCTATTACATAGTTTTTCTTTGTTGCACTTCTTGGCATGATGTTACAGTTTGTTTTCTTTACTCCTTTTCCTTTGATGTATTTTAGAGTCTGCATTATTAATTGTCCTGATTTTATTAAGTTTCCATTTTATTTGACTTGTGTGACATGGATTAGGAACTGAGTGTTGCATATACAAAATGGACTTATGAGATATGTCTTTATTTTTCTTTATTGTTTCTGTACATTATAGTTTTGTTGCAATAAAACTTTCCCCTACTCTTTTTGAGAAGTGCCATGGGATCTTTAACATCCACCTGAACTACCACCAGAACTGGCAGATGGGACCTCAGTTTAACATCTCATCCAAAAGAAGGCACTGCTGGAGTGCAGCACCCCCTCATTCTGCACTACAGTGTCAGTACTGGGAAATTAACCCAAGTACCTGGTGTGGGGATAGAACCCACAGCCATCTGCTCTCCTGGCCTCAGAGGTAAGTGTGCTACCTGCTGAGCCACTGACACTACAATTTATTAACTTGGACACATGTAAATTTCCTGATCCTATTGTAGCCATCAAATACCCCAAGTATTTATAAGCCTCTGCTTGTTCCAATTTTTCACCTTCCAATGTATAGATAATGGTTCACTGTAACCTTGTAGTCACCACACAACTTCACTGCTTTGTCTTGTTTCAGTACCATAGTGATAGGGGCAGCCCAGACACTCCTCTCTAGTCATGATATCATGGCTCTCGAGATGGTCCAGTTCTTCTCTACTGCTTGCCTTAAAGCATAAGGTACTGGTCAAGGCTTGTGGAAAAGTGGAGTAACTCCCGGTTGCACTTGGATCTTTGCCTTGAAATCCTGAATCATGCCATAACCGTCCAGGAAAATAGGACCATGTTTGTCCAGTACTTTCTTTAGCGCATCTTGCAGTGCTTTGGTCACAGTATTTCAGCTGATGATCTTTTCTCGGTTCAATCTGATCTGCATGAGTCAGTCTCTGCCTAGTAATGCAGATCTTTCTCCCTGCATTCCCACCAGCCGCAAAGTCCATGTTCCTCCCTCATAGGTGACTGTTACTTCAATCTCCCCTAGCACAAGGATTGGGTCTCCAGATTAAGATGAGAGTTAAATATATGGTGATTGCAGTGGGCACTGCTGAAGTTTCTTTCTGTAGATGTGGTCTGGCACAAGAGATACTGAGGCTTCGGTATCTGGCTGCATGCTAGTCAGGTTTTCTGCTAGCTGAATTCGGAGTTAAATTTCTGCTGCATTTGCCCGTGTTGCATAAACCATGAACAGGCAGAATGCCTCGTCTTCTGTTTCAGTGGCTGCAGTGCCATCTGTGACATACCGTGCAGTAGCAGTCAGAGATGTACTTTTACACACTTTCAGTATGTGATCCACTTTTCCACAGCCACAGCATTTCTCATGTCGAAATTGGCATGTTCTTTGCTGGTGGTTACCTCCACATCTATAACATGGTTTTGACTTTGTGGAAGTGCCCTGTAGTGCTGCCTTCCAAAATGTTTAGGGTTGTTGATAAACAGACATTGGACCACTTTGTGACGTGGAATATCCCTTGGGCTCTGGAGTATGGGTGACCTTGTGAACTCCACTTCTGTGGGGTTCAGAATGTCCCGCTACTTCCCTGTTGTCCCTCTTGGTGAGCTGCATAGCAAGGGCAGTCTCACAGGCTTTTTTGAAGGTTAAGTCCTTTTCTGACAACAGGCATTTTTGATAGGCTTCTCCTCTCAGACTGCAGAGAAAGCCATCCTAGAGGGTATCCTCCAGAAACTGGCCAAAGCCACAGGCACTTGCCAGATGCTTCAAAGCAATGTTGTAGTCAGCAAGAGCGTTCCTCTCTTCTTGGTTCCAATGATAAAATCTGAAGCATTCTACAATGAGAATTGGCTTGGGCTTGAAATGCAGTGAAAGTGTCTCTGTGAGTTGAGTTGAGCATGTGGAACATCCACCACTTTGGCAGGTGCAGTCAGATTCTTGAGGAGTTGGTACACTGTAGGTACCAGAACTGCTCGGAAAGCCTTTACCTTTTTTGCTTCAGGAACTTCATTTGTCTCCAACCATCATTCAAAGTATTCCAAGCAATAATCAAAGTCCTCTTTTGAGTCCTCTTCTTTTCTCTTTTGGACTCAGGAAGTTAAACAGGCAATTCACAAAGCTGGAGTTTCAAGTTGCTTTTTTGCTCTTGCTAATATAATATATTTGTAGCTTAAGCAAGAGATTGCAGCTGACAAATGTATAGTGCTTACATTAGCGTGGCTGGTAGGGAAAGATAAATACACCCAACAAACCCAATGTGAGTTAGCAGGTGGGGATTTATCATGCCATTAAAAAAATCATGCATTAGCTCATGTAACCTTTTACTTGCACTCATGGGAGTTTTTCTGTTGATCCTCGGTTGCCAGTGTAATACATAGTGGACAATGCAGGGAGACTCAGATACAGCACATCTGTTCAGTAGCCATCTTTATTTCAACTCAGAGATAGTGGTCACACACCACTGAACATAGACAAAGAAAAATCCACTGGGCATGCCAGGAACTTACATACATAGGACTACAGTTATCTACTATATGCATAAACTCAGCCCTAATGGCATTCCTTATACTTCCTACCATATTTATCCATGTATATACTACCATACATATCCATGTATATTCTACAAGGCTGCGTGCTGTTTGACCCATTAGAGTGACCTGAATAGATTGTCCTCTGGGGGGGCAGTGGACTGCGATAGCCTGCATAATCTGGAAGCAATGGCTCCCTAGTGTTTGTCCTCCAGTAGGAGATTTGATATTTTCCAATCTGGAAGTGCGGTCTCCCCAGCTGTGGCCATCTGTGTGAGGGAAACTGGTGACCCAGTTGAGATAGACAGCTTTGTGTTTCTAGTGGAATCTTTGAAATAAGGAAATGGAAATGGGTGGCTTGGGAGCTGCATGTCCCTCCAACTTTTGTTAGAACTGGGGTCATTTTGATCATTTTGACTGGTCAGCATCCCCTCTTCAAATTTTATGATGTTTTTTAGGAATGTGGTGAAATGCTTCCTGGACAGTTAATTGGAGCACTCTTCTTGAATCATTTCTGTACATCAGTTGGCAGAGGACATGGGTGACTCTTTGGATGTCAGCTGCACTGCTTCCTGTTCTGGATTTGCTGCTTATATGTTTTTGTTGTGTGATATGCTTGCGTTTACTCTCTGTATTTTCTCTTTTATTTTCTATGAAAGTCAGCTGATAGTTCTTAGGGGTTGCGGCCATCTATTGATAGTTCTTAGGGGTTGCAGCCCTCTAATAAACTAATAAGAATGTTTAAAAGATGGTTTAACTAAGGCATAACTGTGGGGCTTATTAGACAAAAACATTTGAAAAAAAGTGTGAAAATCTGCCTAAATCATAGCATGTGTTCTGTACCATTTCCTAATTCTGTGGTCAGAAAAAGACAGGTTGGGTTATGTACATGCGCGCACAGACACAGTTGGTAATGTCTGTATATTGTCTTCAAACTTTCTCAAGGCAGGAGTTGAATTCCTGATTTCCTGGAGTCTATTTTCAAAAGTCTCCTTAGGGATATGCAACTGCCCAAAAAAATGGGCACACCCAAAATAGATGTTTTTGAAACAGTGGCTAATTGAATATACAGTGGTAGCCAGCATCATAAAGACTGACAGATTGCAATTGTATTTCCCACTGCAACATTGATATTGGACACTATTGCTGCAGAGCATAAAGTTACATTACAGTGATAGTGTTGGATATCACATTGTGGTGCTCCACAGCTGTCGCTTTCATTAGAGATGGTGATAGTTGCCACTGTAGGCAGAGCTATACTGCTGATAAGAAAGTAAAATAAAGAGGAGTGGAGGTGCTACGGGGGAGCTGGTGTAGCCTATGAGTTACAGCACAGAGCTATGAACTAGCAGATCACATTTTAAATCTCCATGAAATCACCTAGTCTCTGTGTGACCATGAACAAGTAATTTGATCTGTTTTCTATGCTTCAGTTCAACAAGATATAAATATGGGTAGAAGCAAGACATCACCGAAAATAAGATGCTGTATTTTAGCTAGGCCATACTGAGTAAATAAATTGCGGAAAAAAAAATCCAGATACTGTAGGTTTATACATACATTTGTGACTTCATATGCACAGGTGTAATATACAGTAGTTGCATAGTGCTAGAGGTTTAATCAGTTTCAAGAAAGTGGACCATTTTGCTATAAAACATTACCTTTTTCTGCTTCTGTCAATAATAGTCACTAATGGAAAAAGCTCATGAAAACATTTGTCAGTACAAAATGAGCACTTTTTTTAAATTCAATACAACTTTATGATACAAATTTATTTTGTATAGTGTCTTTTGAATGAAAGCATTACAAAATGTTAAACAACTAGACTGCACACACATTTTAAATTATAATTTTTTGTAAACTGATGACCAACATAAGCATGCTGAGTAAGAGCTTATATCCAGGGATAACCCAGAGAAGGGGTTACAAAAGGGAGTGATACAGCAAAAACAATAAAACTGATAACAACATGCGCATTTACATGAGCAGTAACAGCATTACAGGCGATAAATGCAAGTATACAATAATGAATTACAAAAATATAAACCATTCAAGACTGTGCAAAAATCCCTTCAATGCAGAGGTAACAGTTCAGAGCCTAGGAGCAGTGTGATGTCAACTGTGAAATGAGTAGGCCCAGTGCCAGTACTGTACTCCAAACCAGGAGGTGCAAATTTCAAAATAATGAAGTCCGCTCAGTTTAAAAATAAATTGGAAGAGCAGAATTGCTAAACTAGGTAAGGAAAGATAGAATAACAATTCTTGAAATATTGGAGAAAGAGAAGAGAGATGGCGAGCTGCATGTGCATGTTTTTGTGAGGTGCACCAGCAAGAGAGGATGACAGATGGGCAGGGAGAGTGAGGTTATTCCACAGTGTTGGAAGGGAAGGCAGATAGAGACAGCAGACTGCACTGCTACTGAATTTTAACATGGGATGAGAAAGGATGGCGCATAAGATGAGTGCAGGGTACGAGAGGTTGGGGTGTGGAGAGAGGACAGTCGGGGGGAACAGGGACAAACCAGTATTTTATTTATTTATTGAAGTCTTGGATGACACCTGTGAGTGGATGCTCTTTGAGAGGTTCCACGTCAATACATGAGCAAAAGAACACAATAGCTGGGGACAAAATACAGATATTATATATATACAAGCACAGCGTATAAAAATACAGTAGATGGTACAGATTAAAAGCAAGTAGGAGTGCTACGGCATTGTACAATGTATGCCTACGTCATATGAGAAGGCAGAGACAAAGGAGGATAGGGCACTGGAGAGGAGGCAACAGAGGGTGTGGAGTGGGTGGTGAAGTGCTGCAGAGAGACTATCCTGGTAGGATAGAAATAGGAAGTGCTGGGGTAGTCTATGGCATGCGGTGTTCTAGTGGGGGCACATATAGATATTACTATCAGTGAGGTGCTGATGCAGCCTACATTTAAAGGATCTGAGTGTTGTGGCACTGGAGATGTTAGGGGTAGACCATTTGTCCAGAGAGGGGCCCCATGAGGAAAGGAATGCTGGGCCATGGTTGTCTGACACCTGGGCACATGGAAGATTTGGGTGGTTGAGCTCCTGGTGTGTCTAGCATTTGAAGGTGGAGATAGAAGGCTCTGTACCCCTGGCGGAAGTGGGTGTAGAGTTACCTTTCTTGCGAGCAGGCAGGTTTGGTAATGGATTCTGTTGCTCAGATGGAGCCAGCCAGTCTGAGTATACAGTTCACAGGTATGGGTGAGCTTTGGGGCATTAGTGAGCAGACGGCAAGCCTTGTTTAGAGCTGTTGAGAGATGTTGGTGTGCAGAGTCATTTGCGGAGCCGTAAATGGCCAGATCATAGTCAATGATAGTTAAAATTGACCTCTTTATTGCCAGATTGAGGGTTTCAAATGTTAGGCTGTGCCTATGTCTGTAGAGGATGCTGATCCTGGTGTTGAGGGCTTTAGCAGTGTTATCAATATGCTGAGTGTATGACAGGGAGGAGTCCAAAGTGATCCCCAGGTATTTGAAGTGGGGAACTAGCTCCAAAGTGATACCGATGTTGTTCTGAATTGCTAGGGGGTAGCCTTTTAGCTTGTTTTGAGCTGAGGAGTAGAGCATAGTCTTGGTCTTTTTTTGTACTTCAAGACCAGTTTTTGTTCTTTGAAACATTTTTCAGCAGTTGTGAAGCCTCTTTGGAGGTCCGCTTCAAGAATTATGGGGTTTGGGTTGCTTGCAAAGATCACCGCATCATCTGTGTAAAGGAGCATGCGGCATTGGCTGGATGCTGGGAGGTTGTTTAGGAAGACGCTGAAGAGTAGTGGTCCAAGTATGGATCCTTGCAGTACCCCAATCTGATGGGTCTACTTTCAGAAAGGACGTCCCCAATCCTGACTTGCTGGGATCGCAGGCTCAGGTAACTTCTGAACCAGTGGATGGGTTCTGAGGCAAGCCCTATATCTGAGAGTCGCTCAAGGAGGAGGGCATGATGGATCGTTATCAAATGCCTTTGATAGGTCAGTGAAGGCCGCCCCAGCAATGTGCCCTTTGTTAAATGCACTGTGTAAGAATCCAGTAAATTCGAGTAGAGCTGTGATGGTGCTGTGGCCCACGCAGAATCCATGCTGCTCAGAGCATAGAAGCTGCCGTTCAATGAGGCACTCCACCATCTGGTCAGCCACAATCCGTTCAAGGGCCTTGGAGAGTGGGGGCAGTATGGAGATCAGCCTGTAGTTGCTGTGGAGGGACTGGTCCCCACATTTGTGTACTGGGGTGATGGTGGCAGACTTCCAGATTTGTGGGAATTTGGATTGGCAAAGGGATAAATTCATTATCTTTGTGAGGGGACCAAGTACTTCATCCAGGGCTAACTGTACAAATTTGAGATCCAGTGAGTCCCCACTGTGTCTAGACTTGCCAAGAACATTTTCGAGGTAATTTCTTACCTCTGTTTCAAGACCAGTTTATTTATTTATTGAATTTTGTTGACCGGGTGAGCCCGCTGGGCCCCGGAGGTCCCTTTTTCAAGGGCGACCCAGAGGTAAAAAGTTACATACATGTAAACAGAACAGTACAAATTGAAAAGTGACATGATGTTAGACAGTTAAATATTCCATAGGGTTACAATCAGGTAGGAGGTGAGGGAACATACAGACCGTGGGACATCTAGATTAGATATTTATAAATGTTGTGCATGCATAAATCTTGTAGAACTTGGGAGTGCACGAGATATTGGCTAATTTGTCTAGAGTCAGGATGCCTTCCTGAGGGATTAGATGGATGGGGGTATGGGTAACAATAAAGCACGCCTTCCTAAGTAGGAGAGGCAGTGACGTGTGGTCAGGTCCTAAGGCATTGGCAGGTACTCCTATCAAGCAAGTGTGCTTTAAGTTTGGAGCAGAAGCGGGAACCAGATCCTGCTTCCCGTACCACAAGTGGGAGGTTGTTCCAGATGGAAGGGGCTGTAAATGCGAAGGACCTGGACCTGGCTTTGGACCTTGTTTTAGGAACCTCGAGGAGAGTTTGTCCTGAGGTGCGGAGACACCTCAGATTGGATTTAACCCTGACTAGCCCTTTGAGTCTTGGGGGGGAGGAGAGGGGCTCAGTAGCTTAAATGTCAGGCAAAGAGTCGGGTAGATGAGGCAGGCTTCCAGTGATGGCCACCTGAGCCTAGTTTTAAGCAGAAGAGTGGCTAGTTAAGTAGTGTGGGTTTCTTCGCTGTGTCATTTGGGGCAGGGGTGTTGAAGAAGTCCTCGAGGAGCACACTACTGAGGTCCAAGAATGCGTAGTTCAATGAGTTGGCAATGTACAGTGGGTCCAGGGTAGGGACACCCTCAATATTGAGCATAGCTGGGGCTAACTTTGGGTCTTTCCCAGTGATATCATTTAAGTTTGCCCAGAAGGACTTGCTGTTGTTCCAGGTTTTAATGAGGGCTTCTTTGTAGAACTTACTTTTTGCAATTCAGACAGCCTTTGTACACTTGCTGTGGGCCTTTTTGTAGAGCTGGATGTTATCCACTGTGCCTTGGATTCGTGCTTTTAGCCAGAGTTGGTCTCTAGTTGCTAGTTGACCCAGAAGAATGGGGGTAATCCAGGGATTAAGGGGACCTTTGGTTTTTCTTGTTTTTATTGGAGCATGTTTGTCACAGGAAGCATTGAGTTTTGAGACAAAAAGGTCAAGTGCAGTGTCCACATCTGTGGTACTGTTCAGATCCAACCAGTCGAGTTGTTTTAGGTCAGCCTTTAGTTGAGGGAGGTGGCTTTTTAGGAGCAGTCGATTTCTTATGATTCTAGTTGGGGGTTTGTAATAGTTGTTATCCCAGTGGCATTTGACTGGGGAGTGGTCACTCAAGGAGTCAGGAAGCATGGTGAGATCAGAGATGTGAGAGGGGCGATTTGAAAGTACCCAGTCCAGGAGAGTGCTGGTGCCAGTTTTATAGTGGGTTCATGTTGGAGTGTCCACCAGCTGGGAGTAATGAATTGTGGCAAGAGTGTCTGATAGCAGAAGATGCAGGTGAGAGTCAATTTATAGAGCTGACTGTTGGATTTGTGCTGCTTTGAGGAAAGCCTGGAAGATATCGGGTGGTGAGCTGACCGTTGACTTGTGTTCCCTTGGATTTGAGCTGCTGGTTTTGTGGAGGAACTTTTAGACCTTAGCGATTTTCTCATCTAGCCCTACAACTGGCAGCATCTTCGGTGTCATTTTTTGGAGCATTGGCTTACGGTGAGCAGGCTGAATTCTGCTCTGAACCCAGGGCGGTTTGCTGGGGTTGTTAACCATGAAGGGAGATTTGGGCTGGTGCTGTCAGAAGACAGACCCAGCCTGCTCGTGGTTTCTGGGTTTTAGGCAGGCGTGCTGGAGAGCTAGCCTTCTTGGACCTAGTTGTGTGTTGACTAGTCTGGTAACCGCTTGGGGGATGAGTGGGGTGAAAACTTTTTCAGCTGGGTAGCTCCCGTTGAGGAGAAAATTGATTTTAATCCGAGGAGTTGAAGTCATTTCTTGGCTGCAAGGCGGATTGGATTATTACGGAGTGACTGAGAGCTATTCAGGTCAGATTGTTCCTTTTGTTTTATATATTTTTGGTGAAGCAATGAGAGTGCTTCTTTTCCTCTATTAAAGACATTTGCATGATAGACTGAGAACTATGGAGTGACTGAGAACCATCTAGGTCAGAATGTTCCTTTTTGTGAAGCAGTGAGAGTGCTTCTTTTCTTTTATCAAGAACGTCTGTGCTTTTCTTTAGTCTCCCAAGGCTGTGAGAGGGCTCTGAGAAGCTGAAGATACTTGTCATTTTGATCTTTTTCGAAGTATAAAGCATGGTATTTTACTGTGCTGCTTAATTGAGTGACACCCTGTAGTGTTCAGGTGTGAATCCCTGGACATATTTATTTATTTTAAAGGATTATAGTTTTGAAGTAGTCAGTAACTAGGAAGTGCTGGACTATTGGGACTTATCAATGAATTAATGTTCTACTTCATTTTTGTATAAGTATTTAAGTGTTTGATTATATATTTTTTGCTTTTTCTTTAATGTGTAACAGTGTTTGGGTTTTTTAATCCCCCCATCAAGAGAGTGGAGGAGTGAATTATTATTTCTGGTTATTTGATATTGATAGGTTTGTTTTGTTTATTATTTTTGTTTTATTTTATTTTTTCCTCTCCAGTTTATTTGTTTATTTATAATGTGTTGGGGAGGTTCAGCGATGGTTGGGCGTTATTCCCCCACCAAGCTCAGGGAATTATGTCCCTTTGAATGTCTCCCATTGCCATCCGACACGTATTTTAGGTGTCATGCTTTGGGCATTCTTTGGAAGCATAGAAGAAGGTGGAGAGCTCGGCCTGCTGGGGGACAGGAAGGGGGAGGGTGGATTGGGGTTGTGGGATTCAGAAGATGCCCTGGGGTGAAATGGGGTCAGGATAGAGGTTATTCTTGTCTTGTCCCCATACCCAAGGGCTCCAATTTTAGTGGGCAGGTGACGAGGTCTTCCTCGACAGCTCATCTCACCTTGGCGGTGTTATGCAATGCCAGATCTATTAAAAACAAGACAGCTATTATAGCTGATCTTGTTGGATCAACTGATCTGGCTTGCATCACTGAGACCTGGCTGGATGAAAATCCAGGCCCTATATTGGCCTCGGCAACTCCAGCCAGGTTCTCGGTGATACACTGTCCAAGGTTGGATCATAGGGGCCGGGGTGTGGCCATTATGTTTAAGACTGAGCTGGGCCTTGTGGATGTGCCATTGGGAAGTACCAGATCCTTTGAATATATCCTGGGAGAGGGTGTAGGCTGTGGGATTCTCCTCGTCTACCGTCCACCAGTTGACGGTGGAGAATTCCTGCAGGAGATAGCAGACTTCATCGTTGACATGGTGTTGAGGTCCCCCAGATTGATAGTTCTGGGGGACTTCAGTGCCTGGGTCAACAATGAACTCTCGCATTTTGGTCAAAATCTCTTTCAGCTGATGATAACGCTGGGCCTAACACAGGTGGTTACCTCCTCGACCCATGTAGAGGGTTATTCATTGGACCTGATCTTTCTTTTGGGTATGGAGATCGCTGATTTGAGGGTGGAACCAGTCAGCTGGTCTGACCATCACACCATAATGTTCAGTTTCAGGGCCCCCCCAATAGGTCTGCCCTACGGAGATGGTTCGGTACCTCCCTTTAAGGGGTATTAACCCCAGTGACCTAACGGCGGTACTGGATCTATCAGGCTTGTCAGGTGAATGCATGAGTCCAGATGATCTCATACTAGCCTATAATAAGGCTGTGGGAGATGCTCTGGAAAAGATTGCTCCTGTTTGTGTTTGGCCTCTCACCCTTCATTCAAGGAGCCCTTGGTTTGGTGGCTCCTTGAAGGAGTTAAGGCGAGTTGGCCGAAGGTTGGAGAGAGCCTGGCGGAGATCCGGCCATGATGCTGACAGGCTTAGGTTGATGGCACATTATGATGGCTATCAATCAGAAATCACCCGTAAGAAGACAGAATTCCTGTCCAGGGAGATTTCTGCTGCACAGAATCGACTGGCTCAGCTTTTCCAGGCCGTAGACCGATTGTGTAATCCAATCTGTCTCCAGCACAGAGAAGCCTTTTCTCAGCTGAGATGCGAGGAGTTTGCTTGTTTTTTTGCAGATAAGGTTGCCAGCATCAGGTCTGGCATCGGTCCGACCTCCCCTGTGAGGGATTGCAGTGGTCGACAGGAAGTGGCATGCACTCGGTCTGTCTGGTCAGATTTTCGCCAGCTGGAGTTCACTGACATTGTGAAGATCATCCAAATATTGTGACCAACTAGTTGTAGTTTGGATCCGTGTCCTACACCTCTCTTAGTAGGATGTGTAGAAGTTATCTGCCCAGTCCTTGCTGACATTGTCTAGAAGTCTTTGGAGAGGGGGGTCTTTCCTGATCCCCTCAAGGAGGTCGTTCAACCACTCCTTAAAAAATCCTCCTTGGATCCAGATTGTCTAGCCAACTACCGGCCTATCTCTAACCTGCCATTTGTTGGTAAGGTTATTGAAAAAGGCAGTTGCGTTGCAATTGGATGATCATTTTACAACTCACAATGTCTATGATACTCTCCAGTCTGGTTTTAGGAAGAAACATAAGATGGAGACTGCCCTTGTCCGGGTATTGAATGAGCTCCTAATGGCTAGAGATCGAAAGGCATGTACCATTCTGGTTCTTCTCGATCTCTCTCCTGCATTTGTCACTGTAGACCATGGTGTGCTGTTGGAGCACCTGCGTTTTTTTTGTGGGCTGTCTGGTACAGTCCTCAAATAGTTTCATTCTTACCTCACGGACAGGTCTCAGAGAGTTGCCACTGGACATTATTGCTCTGGCGCTCACCCCCTGCCTTTTGGGGTTCGGCAAGGTTCCATTTTAGCCCCCATGTTGTTTGCAGTGTATATGCTGCCTTTGGGAGAAATCATCAGGCGCTACTGTCTGGGTTTTCACTGCTATGCAGATGATACTCAGCTGCATTTGTCCTTTCTTCCCAGTCAGGATGATGCATGCTCTGTGCTAAATAATTGCCTTGCTGAGATCAGACTTTGGATGAGTTCCAGCTGGCTGAGACTGAATCCGAATAAGACTGAGGAGCTGGTAGTGGACCCAGGTCATCCGGGGGTGGGTTTGGGAGCTGGACAACCATCAGGCTTATTACTTGGTGGTATGTCGCTCTCTACCTCCGATCAGGTGCATAATCTGGGCGTTATTTTTGATGATGATCTGACCCTAAAATCTCAGGTGTCAGCTGTCGTCAAATCCTCTTTTTACCATCTGAGGAATATCACCCGGGTGAAACACCTGGTTCCTCCGGGTGATCTCCCAACATTGATCCATGCCTTTGTCACTACCCATCTTGATTACTGCAATTCCCTCTACCTAGGGCTACCTGGGGTTGATATCTGCCTGCAGCTGGTGCAGAACATAGCAGCCAGGCTTTTGACTGGGACTTCTAGAACCAGTCATATTACACCTGTGCTCTGCGAACTGCACTGGCTGCCTGTTTGGTGGCAGATCACCTTTGAGGTTGGTTTACTAACCTTTAAAGCCCTACATGATCAGGGACCTGGTTAACTGAACGATCTCCTGATACCCTACTGCCCCCTCCATCCTCTCTGTTCTGCCAATGAGGGATTGCTGGAGATTCCCAGGGTTCAATTAAAGACATCAGGATCTCATGCTTTCGCTTTTTCAGCACCAATCCTGTGGAATTCTCTACCTCGTTGGTTGAGAGAATGCCCAACTGTCAACAGATTTAAAATGGGGTTAAAGACATATTTATTTAGTTTAGCTTGTCCTAGTCATGGATGATATGTTTTAATGCTTGTTTTAAAATCTTATTATTATGTATATGGTTTTTATGTACAGCGCCTTGGTTTTGAAAGGCGCTATAAAAATAAAGATGATTTGATCTGATTTGATTTGATGTCTCCCAGCAGTATGGTTTTAGAGTTTAGGCTCAAAGTGGTGATGTAGTCTAACAGATTGCTGAAACCAAGTGAGGTCAGTTTAGGCGGAATATAAACAGAAAGGAGGGTGAGCACTCTTTTGTGTGCCCCTAGCAGCAGTTTAATGGCCAGGACCTGCAGGTTGTCACAGTTACTTGGTGGTGGAATTATGTATCCTTGGAGTGTATTTTTGGTGTAAATGACACATCCTCCACCTCTTTTTGAGTGACGATCCTGTCTGTACAATGTGTAGCCAGGCAAAGAGATGGCAGTGTCTGGGATTTGGGTGATAGCCAAGTTTCCATGACAGAAATGACATCTGGGTTATGTTGCGAGACCCAGACCTAGATGCTGTCCAATTTTGGAAGGAGGCTGCAGATATTTAACGATGTAAGCACAAGGTCTGAGGTTTTATGTGGTCTAGCATTGAGGTGGGGAGGAGGCCCAGGTATGGGATGCACGTTGCCAGATATCAGAAGTAGTAGTAGCAGCAGTAGTCGGAGGAGCTGCTCCTGTATATGTTTTTTATGTAGTTGTAGTTGTCGTTTCGTGGATGCCTGGGTTTTCTTGTAGTGGACATGGATTTCAAGGTCATTGAATAGTGGCACCAGGGCCGGGTCATAAGTCAAGCTCTGCATTCTCACAGCCTTGGAAAGATACAGTCTGGGGTGGCCTGTGTCCTCAGGGAGGGAAGATGTCACTCAGTTATACACATTTAACGCTACTGCATCAAAGGTAGTCAGTGAGGATATGGAGGGGACATTGCAGCTGACCAAAATGACAGTAATGGTAAAAACAATGAGGCATTGAGGGGCTAGCAATACATGCCAGTTCTTGTGTGAGCAGTGAGAGTCCTTATCTTCACCATCAGAGTGGGCAGCAGGCAGAGAGGAGGAGATAAGAGAAGCTAAATCAGCAGAGTGGGAGGTGGTATGAAGTTAGCTGATGGAGATTAGTTAACTGCTGCTTTAAGACTCATAGTGCAAATTACTACCAGCATCCAACTGAGTGATATTTAAGGTGAATTAGGAGTGGCCAAGGTGTATTTAATTAAGGCTGGAGGAGAGGGTGGGGGCAGGCAAAAAACGTCAAATGTCCAGCCCCAGAGTAGCACATAGGGAACTTTCGCAGACCAGCTCAAAAATTAATTTACAATTGGCTCAACAATTAAATTAAAATTAAGTTGAGCACAGGAGTCACAGTCAGGCTACAGATGGAAGTGCCAGAGAATCTTATCAGGAAAAAGGTGTCAAGTTTGAAATTGTAGCCATCAAGCCTGTACCTGGAGTCAGTGGGGGGTGGGCAGTTTGGCAGTGCCTGGAGAGTGGAATCGAACTGCAAACGCTGTGCGGAGGATGATTTTTCACCTCTCGGGGCAGCTGACCCCTGGAGAAGAGAAAGGGGCAGAGGTTAGTTTTAGCTGGTGTGTTAACAAAGGGAACAATGGAGCAGGGAGGGTCTGAGAGAGGTTCAGGGGAAGTTAAGAGTGGGGCAGAGCATGACTGGCTATGGGGTCGGGGAAGAACAGAGAAAGAAAATGAGCAAGGGGTCAGATTTCTGGACTGCAAGGTTACTGCAGTTAGTGAGAGAGGAGAAAAGCTAGGAGACAGGTTTTAGAGTAGAGTTCACTCACAGAGAAACAGAAAATGTAAGTCTCTACCCAATGCAAATATCCATATAAAATTAAAAATGAAAGACAAAAAGAAATAAACTTAACAGGCTCTAAATGCAGAAAAGCAGTACAAAGCAAAATTTCAAATGTCCAGCACCAGAGTAGCACACAGGGAGCTTTAGCAGCCCAGCTCAAAAATTAACTTAAAATTGGCTCAACAATTAAATTTAAATTAAGTTGAGCACAGGAGTCACAGTCAGGCTACAGATGGGAGTGTCAAAAAATCTTATCAGGAAAAAGGCGCCAAGTTTGAAATTGTAGCCATCAAGCCTGTACCTGGAGTCGGTGGGGGTGGGGGGCAGTTCAGCAGTGCCTGAAGAGTGGAATCAAACCGCAAATGTTGTGCTGAGGATGGTTTTTCGCCACTCGGGGCAACTGACCCCTGGAGAAGAGAAAGGGGCAGAGGTTAGTTTTAGCTGGTGTGTTAACAAAGGGAACAATGGAGAGGGAGGGTTTGGAGGGACAGGAAGGAGTATCAAAGGAGGGAATAGAGATATGCATATAGTGCTGTGATGGGTAGCTGATGGAGCATTAAGGGCAAAGCAGCAGAAAGAGAAAGAAGGTATACTTTTGGAAGCTCTGTATATCAAGTCCACATCCTTAAATAAAGATAAAATCATGCAGTGGAGCAGAACAGGAAGATATGATTTGTCGCAGAACAGCACACTGAGCTTACGGCAGAGTTTCTTATGCATAGCATTAATGTGGGTGGAAAAACTGGTTCTGATGTAGCCGCACCCTAAGAAACTTGAAGATGGGCACTGCCTCAAGCACATTGTCCTCCAGTGCCTAAAACATGGGGGTATGTTGGAATCTCACTAATCTTTGTTTAGTGCCAAATGTCAGGAAGATAGTCTTTTTGGCATTATGTACAAGCTGGTTTGAGCAGCACCAGTGTTGAACATTTTCTAGTTCCAGCTGGAGTAACAATTCATTCTTAGAAATCAAGGAACTGAAAGCAAAGAAAATTGTGTCTTCCACATACTGTACATGTGGATGTGAAAGAAGACAGTGGTGAGGTCATTTAAGAAGATGAAGAAATGGATAGGACCATAAATATAGCCCTGAGGGACACTAGGCCTGATGGGCAGGGAATGCTAGGGCATCACCAACCTGGATGACTGGAGCTGGTCCAAGAGGTAGTAATGGAACCACCCACCTGCTGAGTCAGACAGGTCCATACCACCTAACTTATCAAGTAGAAAAGCGTGGGCACAGCATTGAAGGCCAGGATGAGGAAGATGACTGTGGCGAAAAGGCCCCAGGACATGCTTTTGAGCATGGACTCATTTAGCCGGATGAAGGAGGAGATAGTAGAATGGCGTTTTTGGAAACCATACTTGAAAGGAGAAAGGAAAGAAGGGGAGTCAAAGTAAGTGTGGAGCTGAGAAGGAACAGTTTTTTTCCTGCACCTTAGCCAGGACAGGGAGGAGGGAGAGTAATTTCCTTGGGAAAAAGAGTACCCCGTGGAAGAGGAAAACTTTAGCCTGTTTCCAGAACTGATGGATTGTCCCCAGCTAGAGGGAAAGGTTAAAAAGGAAGGTATGTGGGGCAGCAATGAGAGATGCTGAGAGATGAAGAAGATTAGTATCTAGGCTATCAGGTAACCTCGGGTTACCCTCTCCCCCAACATACAGTATCAAGCATAGCCTGTAATTCAGGGTTTTATTAAGGCTGGCCTCCTCAGTAGTTTCCCAGGTCACACAGGGGGACCATGATGGCTAGGCAAGGGGTTGTTGTTCACTTGTCATCTTAGTCACTTGGATTATTGGAGCTGGAAACATGTACAGTACCTTTCTGAACAGAATCACCTGTCTCTGGATTAAATACTTAATTTGGAATCTGGATCTTAATATACCTGATCCTCATACTTCCAATGCTCTCCTATGACCATCAGTAATCCTTAAAGTAAGGTAATCTCAAGGATGTGAGAAGAGGGGAGGTCTTAACTTTCCAGCAAGGGGTTCTGTTTCTGGGTCTAGGTCAATTTAGCATGGTAATAATCATGTGGTCAAGTATTACTCAGACAGACTCACAACATCAGAAACTCCACGTGGCAAACACAGCGTGAAGGCATGCCTGGCGTCGGGGAGTAGAACTCAGAGAGGAGGAAACTCGGTGGGGGATTTACTATTATAACATTGGGTGTGGGCGAATTCAGGGTAGAAAACTTCGGTGAGGAATTTACTATTACAATATTGAAGGGGATGGAACTTGAGGAGAAACTCGTGAGGGGATTTACTATTACAACCTTTGAGGGGAAACTCAGTGATGGGGGATTTACTATTACAATCTCAGGGACAGAACTCAGGGGTTGGGGGAACTCAGTGGGGGGACTTACTATTAGAATCTCTGGAAGGGTGACAGTCTGGGCAGGGGTGTGAAAACATCCCGACGCTATTTTATCCAGGTCGCTGTTTTTTCTTTCATTATTTTCACCACACAAAATTGACCAGATATCCTATTTCTGGGTTGGGGAAAATTTAGTCAGATACAGAATTAGAACTACCAGTTGTGCTCCCATTTCTGATGCCTTAACTGACATTGGAACTGAATTGTACTAAACTGCACTCAAAATCAGAAGTTCTGATAATCTGACGGATGCAAATGGAATAGATTCCTCTGAAAATGGGCAACCCTAGTCATGGAAATGGTCTGACACAGTCAACGACGGTATAGTTGTGTCTGAGGTCATATTATAAAGACCATCAGAGGGCAGTAACCTTGAAAAAGGCAGAATTCATATCATGGACTGTTACCTCAGGAAAGAATAGACCATTAAAACAAAATAAGGCATCTCAGGATCTCGGGGTGTGACATTTAAATCTTGACCAACAAAAAACTTGCACTCACCATGCCAGTAAATATTGCTCACTGATTTATAGGCAAGACGGTGCTCCACATTTCACACTGACATGCTTTGTCAAGAGACAGGAGTCTCTTCCCACTGGCAGTCCTTTTGTACTAGTGCCTTAAAACGATACCCAAACATTACACAAGCATGATTTAAGCGGTAAGACATGACATGGTGCTGGTAGTACTGTGGCAACCACACACCCAAAGGTGTAGTGAGGCATAAGGCCACAGGCCAAGTGACTTCAGCCCCATGGATGTACAGTTGTCACGGTACTACCAATGTCACGGAGCATCTTATTGTGCTTATAAAATGGGTTTGTGAGGTACATTTTAAAAATAAAACAAGACATTTAAAAGAAAAGTTTACCCATTGGTAGTACTGTCACAATGCATGGTTCTTGGCCAATCAGGATGCAGGGATTTCCCTACCCATTTTATAAATCCAAATATAACACTGACATGATGACATGAAGAATGTATCAAATGGTGGGTCGGGGGACACAAGTGAAAGATAATGTCAAAATGGAACTAGTGCTCAAATAAAAAAACAGGTGTAGAAATTAGATGCTACATTTTTAGCCTGTAAGGAGATAATTCATTGCTGTATTCCAATGGCTTGATGGTTGCATCACTGGACCTGAAATCTGTACATATTACATATTCAGATTTCTGACACAAATTATAAGAAGGGTAACAGCTCAATTTTTATCATTAATACCCCTGTCTGTGGTGGCACCCAATTTGAAAATCCAGTACCCTTCCTGTCTGGAAAATATTTTCACCAGGTCCCTGCCCCTGGGTCTTACAACTGCCATTTCAATCCCAATAAAGGATCACTTATGATACTGTGGAGCTAGGCTACTCTTTACATGGCCCACATTGGCATACTCACAGTTACTCTGCTTGAGTGCACTAACATGGTCCCCCACCCACTTTGTGATCTTTCATTTGGTTCTAACAACATAAAAAGAAGAACAAGTACATGTGGCAAGATAAACAACATGCATAGTATCACAGTTGATAAACTTGTTAATGGCATGTGTTTCCCCTATAGTTGGATTCACAAAAGATTTAGTGAGGGTAACACGTTCACAAAATTTGCACTTGCCTCACCTAAAACAGCCTTGTGGGGGTGGGGGTAACCATGTAGAGGAATGTGCTGCTGGCTGAAAGCTGGGTGTAACTTTGTCTGCTATACTGGGTGGGTGTCTATAAACCATTCTTAGGGACCTTTCCATCCATGCTTCCAACTTGGGTTCAGGTTGGAGAATGTACCAATTACAGCGGATAATACCCTGGCCTGAGTGCTAAAACAAGTGACAAAATTGCATCTCTGCTCTTCTTGTGTTCATGATTGTTATCAGAGTGTACTAAATCCCTTCTGCTGGCAGATCCTGCCCTCTGATGGGTTACCACAATACAATGACATGAGTAACCCCTAGCCCAAAGCCTGCAATCTGTCATAAGAAGGCAGAATGCCTGTCCAGAGGGACTGCGGTCAGGAAGAACTGACCAGCTCAGCTTTTCCAGGCAGTAGATAAGCTTTTGCACCAGGCCTGTCTGGAGCCCGTGAAAGCTGCATCATTTGCAAAATGTGAGGAGTTTGCTTGGTTTTTCTCAGACAAGGTATCCTCTACTAGGGCCGGGATCTCCTCTGCGGGACAGTTATCATCCAGCAGTGGATGAACTGGATGTCACAGTGATGGTCAGTTGTCATAGAGTGTGTTTCAGCCAGTGATGATGGAGGAGGTTGTCAGGGTGATCTCAGGGCTGTGACCAATTTAGTGTGAACTGGACCCTGACCCAAGGCAGCTCTTCATGGGCTATGCTGGGCAGTTGGGTCCACTGTTCACTGGGATCATTTGTTGTTTATTGTCGGAGGGGGTCTTCCCAGACGACCTGAAAAGTGCACTAGCAAAGCCCCTTTTGAAAAAAAATACTTTGGATCCAGATGTGCTAGCAAACTACAGGCTTGTCTCTAACCTGCCTTTTTTAGGCAAGGTTATTGAGAAGGTTGGGTTGCAAGTAGAGACTCACCTGGAGACTTTCGATATATATGAGCCTCCCCATTCGGGGTTTCAGTCAAGGTTCAGCATGGAGACTGCTGTGGTCAGGGTGCACAGTGATCTGCTCATGGCAAGAGATAGAGGAGAGTGATCAATTCTCATTCTCCTGGATCTCTCCTCAGCATTTGACACCATTGATGTTGGGCTGTTATTGGACTGTCTCAGGGAATCCGTGGGACTCACTGGCAAAAGTATTAAGTAGTTTGAGTCCTCCTTAGGGGCAAGGCTCAACAGATTGTGATGGGTAATTTCTCATTGCGCCCAAGGGACCTGCACTGTGGGTTACCCCAAGGATCGGTCCTTTCATCCATGTTGTTTTCAGTGTGCATGCTATCCCTGGGCAAGATCATTAGGCAATATGGAGCTGGGTTTCACTTTTATGCAGGCAACACTCAACTCTATTTGTTCTTTGCTCCCCAGGGCTGAGGAGTGATGGATGTGCTGTACAACAACTGTTTGGCTGAGATCCCAAGGCTGGATGTCCTCAAGCTGGCTGAGACTCAGCCCTGACAAAACTGAAGTACTGGTATTTGAGCCAGGTAGGAGGGGGAACTAGCAGTGTCTGAGAGGATATCGAATCTCAGCTTCAGTACCTCTAGTTTATCTGCTGCCCGAAAAATCTGTGAAGAATCTGGGCATCATTCTGGATGAAGGGCTGACATTTGAGGCCTAGGTGTCGGCAGTCATCAGGAGTGCTTTCTACTATCTTAGAAATATCATCCAGATTCATTCCCTTATCCCCCCGATGATCTACCTTCACTGGTGCATGCCTTTTTGACATCTCATCTCGATTACTGCAATGCCCTCAACCTTGGGGTCAGTGGAAGTGCGCTGCAACACCTGCAGCTAGTGCAGAATGTGGCTGCGACACTGCTGATGCACCTTGCTAGTTCAAGTCACATTGCTCCTGCACTGTGGGAACTGCACTGGTTGCCCATTAAGTGGCATATCTCCTATTAGATTGATTTGTTAACCTACTGTATAAGGCCCTGCACAGGCTGGGTCTGGAGTACCTGCATGAACTTCTACATCTGTATCTTCCCGCTCGCTCCCTCTGTTCTTCCAGTGAGGGCCACCTGGTTGTTCCCAAAACTCCGGGGCTCCGTGGTTGGGTGGGGTGGGGGGCCACTAGAACACCAGGGTAATTGGACCTTGGGGGGGTTGACTCTACTGCCCACGATCGGACTTCGCTGTCCCACTGACCACCAGAGTTTACTCTTTGGGGGGTTGACTCTAATGCCTGGAGCTGGGCTTCGTGGTCCACTGGACCACCAGGGATTGCTCTTTGGGGGTGAACTCCATTCCGGCCACAATCGGGCCAGTGGAGGGAGTTTTCACGTATGCCCGTGTCGCGGACCAGTCGGGGGTTGTCATGTATGTTATGTCCATAATCCAGCCAGTCGGAGATTTACTTCATACCCGCGATTGGGCTGCAAGCGTCGGTCCCCGATGGCTGCTGCCTGGCAGGCACCAGGCGCAGGATTGTCGAGGGATCAAGTAGCAGCTGTGCTAATGGCGCATGCAAATGGGGCCATAAGTAGATGCAAATGGCCCCCGCCTTGCATGAATTATGGCCCCATTTGCATGTCACCTTTTGAGTATCGGAAATTGCGCATGGCGCAATGGAACTTGCACCACCGCATCTTGAATGCTCCGCTCTGACCACCTGCGGTGGTGCAAGTTCCACTGCGCCATGCACAGTGACTGTGGCCGGGGGGCGATATTCAAAGGAGTTGCTCAATAGCGCAACTCCGTTGAATATCGCCCCGGCCACACCCCAGCGCAACTTTTTTGAGCAGCGCAAGGGCTTGCGCCACAGAATGGTGCAGTTTGAATATCCAGCCCCTTGAGTTTTAGGAGTTCTTTCAGGACCCTTTCTTCTGTAAATGGACTGGTATCGAACCCCCTACCCAGAGTGCTTCTATTGTTTGGTTTTGGTAACTCCTCCTCTTCTTCTTTTGTGACTATTGAGCAAAAGTATTCATTCAGTATCTCTGCCTTTTCACTGTCTCCCTCTGCCCACCTCCCCTTCCCTTTATTAAGCTTCACTATCCCTCCCTTGACCTTTCTTTGCTCCCTAATGTACCTATAAAAGGTTTTATCCCCCTTCCTGAGTTGGCTATCTTTTCCTTGGTTTGGGCCTTTGCTATTCTGACTGCCTCCGCCTCTTTCTTCTGCTTTAACTGATACAGTGCCCTGTCCTGCTCCTTCTGTGTTTCCTTATACTTCTTGAATGCTATATTTTTCTCCCTAACCTTCCCTGCCACCTCTTTTGAGAACCATAGTGTTTTTTTACTCCATTTTGTTTTCTTTATTTATTTCACACAAAGTCTTGTTGCCTCCATGATGGCAGTTTTGATTTTTCTCCATTGTTCTTCCACCCCTCCTTTCTGGCCATTTGCTAGTGCATTCCTTAGGTATTCATCCATTTTGCCAAAGTCAGCCCTTCTGAAGTCCAATATTCTCATTTTTGTATGGCTTGTCTCCATGGTTGTGCTTATTGTGAACCACACTGTGTGGTGGTCGCTTGTTTCCACTCCACATTCTTGGTAATGGTAATATTCCAAAAAGATATGGTGGTGTCTGTACTGTTGACTGAAAAATGTAGGTTTGAGTTGCTGGGTTCAAGGAACTCAACAAAGTCAGATAGCTCCTCTGCTGTCCCCTGCTGCACCATCAGAATATAATCAATATATTGACACTGCAATGCCACCTGGTGGAGAAAAGAGTTAGAATCATCATTGTATATTACATGTTCCTCAAACTGTCTTAGGTATTAATTAGTGAAACTGGTGACAAATATGGCCTCCATAGCTGTCCCACTAATTTGAAGGTAGTACTGCTCTAAATAACTAAATCTGTTACGTTCAAGTACAAACTTAAATAGCTGGACCAAGAACTCCATGAGAGGCAAACTGTTTTCCTCTATATGGTTCAAATAAGTTTGTTTAGCAAACAGGCCTTCACAATGAGGTGTATTGGTACAGAGTGCCTCTACATCAAGGGTAACAAGAAGATCACTGTCTTCAATGTGGAGGTCCTCCAAACCACCCAAAACATCAATCGTGTCCTTCAAAGAAGACCTCAAACTGCTGACAAAAGGCCTGATATAGTGGTCAACATACTGTAGACTGACAGCAGCTCAGTGAGAGAGACAATACTCAGTATAATCAGACATTGGGGTGCTTGTAAGTTCTTATACACCTTGGGCAGAATAGAAATTGCTTGTCTGACAGGATGTTTTTGTATCAGATAGTCCTTAACAATTGCATTAATCCACTCCTCTGCATGTGCTGTAACAATATAAGCATCAATCTAGTTCTTAAAAGATGTAGTTGGGTCTGAAAATAATGCCTTATAATGCCTAGGATTAGACAACTGCCTCAAAACTTCCCATTTGTACTTTTTGGTATCCATTACCACTATGCTTCCCCCTTGTCTACTAATGTAATGCTAATTCAAAACAATCACAGAGCCACTCCCTTCTGACCCAGGTGCTCTATCTCCATATGGCACAAATCAGCAACAAAAGAGAGTTTGCACTCAGCCCCAGTTAGAGAAGAAAGAATGTACTCACCACTTGGATGTCTTCCAAATGCCTCTTTGTTTCAAAGTTAAATATGTGGTGGTACAAACATTAGAATTGTTTACATGTAAAGGCTGCCACTACCCCACAAGATGGCCTAATGTTTCATGATAGCTTTATCAGAGGTGATGTCCACCAACCACTTGCTGTTTGAATATAAAAAGAAACATTATGTGATGTCTAAAGTGACTAATGGTGCTATCCAAATAGTGTTCAAGCTATACACAGAGCATACACATAAAACCAGAATGAAGGATGCTTCAAAGTTCCAACAGTCCAAGGCGGAGAGCCTGGTGCACATCAATAATCCCACAAAACAGAAATAATCACAATACATAAGTATGTCTACACCAAAATGATAATATTTAAAATTGCCCATATATATGAGTGTGCATACAACTAGGAGGACAGATGGATTAACTGAACACTATCGCACCACTTCAAACTGACAAGGAAATCAATCAGAAACATTTATCAGACTTCCAGTGTGAGTGAAACGTAATCAGCAATATAAAGATTCTCAGTTACAACAAAATGTGTTATGTACAGGATTTATATTCAATTACAATTAAGAGTCATTATTTAGTATAAATGAATTCACTCTGTTTCATTGGTGTTATCATGCTAACACCCAACTTAATACAGAATAGTGCAGCACAAAGAGGTTAATTTTATTGCAAAAGGTCAAACTACTAAATAGGTCACAGACTGCACAGCTAATAGCCACTGGTGTAGGACAAAAGATATATATCTTTCTAGCTACGGGAATCACAGCTGCTTGATTTTTTGGACACCCAATGCTATTGAAAAGTTAATAGCAATATACAATTTTTTAGCTGTAACAATGAGAAATTTATGCATGGGGTCGATACTGTAACATTAATCAAGGTTTAATAAAACAGAATGAATTAACATGTGTACAAGAATTTCTGTAATCGCTTCTTGCTATTGGTGCAATCGATTAGATTAGTATATCATAATTATTCATAATTCCAATGGTCAAACAGGTTTGCAGAAAATGTAAAAGTTAGTTCCAAATAGGACAAAAATGTGGTTATCTAGATACCAGAACAGGTCTATTCTTTGATGGGTATATTTAAGGCCATGGTTGAAAATCAATAGAGGTTATGGAAATTGGAAAAGGTCACACATTTCTGATAGATCACAAAACAAACTTCTTGTGTCACACAGAGTTTATCATTTAAACCACAGAATAACAAGGTTCCTAATGTATAGATCCAAAACTGTTCATGTCTATAAAGGCAAGCTTCAAAATCACCCTTTCTGTGCTTTCTCCACACTTTTTCAATACCCATAGAAGTGATCTGCTGATTCATTCACATGTTTGGCCGTGGCATGCTCCCTATTGTCATTCCTGATGGCACCAATGTTCTGCTATACAAACTTTAAACTTCCACTTGGTGTGGCCAACATAAAGTGTGCCACACTCACAATTCATAGGATATACAACTTCCTCACTTTCAGAATTAATAGGGGAATTGATTTTAACCTCCCTCCCATTTTTCAGATTCAAAAAAGAAGTGCCTCTTTGTGATGTTCTGGTACATACTACATCTGTGGTAGTCTGTTGGGGGGCAACCAAATTCTGAAACTTGGCACTGGTTGTGGACTCCTTCCTAGCACATCTTTTAAATTATTGCCCCATCTATACAATGTCCTAACAGGTCTTTTAATGAGGGGTGCCAGTGCAGTGTTACCCCTCAAACTGCTCCTAGTTTTCTGGATAGTGCCTGCCAACTCATAATCCTGAGCAGAAAAAGTGGTAACAAATATTAGCTGTTGTTCTTGTTGATTTTTTTTTCTTTTGTAGCCTATGCTCTCTCCCTTTGTTTGAAACTTCTGTATGAGCATAATCTATGATGGTATTACTGTATCCTCTTCCTTTGAACCTGGTCATCAGTTCAGTGGCTTGTTTTTGAAAGGTCTCATCACTGCTGCAATTTTTACAAACTCTAATGAATTGTCCCTTTGGGATGTTGTTTAATGTGTGATGGGGATGACAACTGGATGCTATGAAGAGACTGTTCCTATCTGTGAATTTCCTAAAAACATCAGTCACAATTGTTCCCTCCTCTGTTTTCTAAGTTACCAAATCCAAGAAGCTAATATGTTTTAAATCCACACTTGCTTTGAATTTTAGATAAGGAATAAAATCTTCCAGAAATTTGATAAAAAATTTGATGAAAAGCAGTCAAGTCATCCAGTGCTTCCTGCCACACAATAAAGACATAATCAATAAAGCACTTCCACAGATCCAATAAGTGGACACATGGATTAGTCTTACAAGAGCAAGTTCAGGTCTTAACAATGATGCAGCACCTGCCACATTTCAAGCAGTCTTTTCTAAACTTGAGTGAGTTGCAATAAGGGCTAGACTGTACTGGCTGAAGGCAGAAGGCCAATTTCAAAGTCTATCTTGCATTGAGAGGGTATCTAAGGGGATGTGGCTAGTTAAATGGCCAGCATCAGGACAACAGAGACAAAATTTGATTAAAAAAATAGTGTAATGTACTTCAAGAATTGTCCTTAAAGCTTTTTAAACTTATTGAAGAGGAGGTGGCCACAGAGTTATAAGATAAAACTTAGTGCTCACCTTCGAATGATCAGCTGAGTTTGATTGATTAAATAATGAACTTCAAGAGACATTGAGGAAGTTTTATCAGAAGACCAGTGCAATAAAACAAAATAAATTTATCAGTGATCAGCGGGATTATGAGTTGGGACTTGTCTTTAAAGATCATGTGCAATGATTTTCCAAACTAAAACAAGTAGCACCACTCAGTAAACATTGTTATAAAAAACTATATGCTGTAGGTTTTATAACAGAAGTTGACAAATTCATACTTTTTAGCATCTTTTTGGTGTCATCCATTTCTCCAAGGTTGCTGAATGCTGAGTCAGCATGTCTCCAGACTGTTGATATCATTTAGGGTACTACTCTGCAAAGCTGTACTGCTACTGTACTTTCATTGTAATGTTGGTAACTTCATTGCTGCTGGTCAGTGTATGTGTTACAATAAGTTTTAACATGGGCCTTATCTGTATTAATTCCTCCTAGGGATGGATGTGTTAGCCATCATAAAAAAGTTCCTTTTACTGTGGCATAAAGAATAGCTGAGCCTGTATTTAGGTCAAGTTAAAACCTGCCGGGGAGAAAACATTGGGCTGGCAAGTGCAAAGAAACCCTTATTGGTTTCAAAACAGCATTACCTGTCCCACCTCCATTTACAGGGTGATGGGATAATTGTTTAGTGCCATCCTGAGAAATCACCTCTATTGAATGCCTGGTGTAAATGAGCACAGCAGTCTTTAACATGACAACAGGACCCGTGCCTTTCACCACAACAAAAAGTTACAGAGTCTGCAAACCTTACAGCATTTTGTTACTCTCCCTGACTTCTGCACAGGCTAAAATGATCAATGATGCTGACAACTTAAATTCAGTAACTTTCATTGCACATAATCTTTAACTGAAAAAAGGACACAAATAAAAATTCTAATTTAGACCAACCAAATTCTATCCTGAAACTTACTGAAAATACACCATTGGACTATAGCACCAGGGAAAGTGAGAATGACAGTGATTCAACTGAGGAGGATATTTTAGGGCAAGAAGCACCACACCTCACAGGATCTGTGACCTCTGGCAGCCCTAGAGAGACTGGCAATAACCCCAGGGTTGGTATTTCAGATAAAAAAGGAGGACAAGGAGGGGCAGGAGGGGGCACTGGAAGAGGCAACAGAGGCAGGTGCCAGCCCAGCTATCAAAATCAGGACAATCAGGGGAAGCAAGTGAGCTTTTAAATGCCATTAATACATCCAGATATGAATTATTCCCTGATGAGATTTCTGTCTTACAAAAGGGACTCAGTTTTGCACCTACTGCCTTTATTGACAAATTCCAGGCTATGGTAGATATCCACAAATGTGCTACACATTTACATTAAAAGTGCACTACTCTAAGGATAACAGTGTTGCTGGAATTAGTGGTAATATCTGTGGTCAAAGCAACAACATCTCCATGGGAGGGAGCTAACAATCTTTTGAACAAACACCAGAACACTTACTTGACACTCGACACATAGACAGTAGAGACGGTGTATATGACACCACAACAGGTGGAAGCACCAATGAGACATTTTCTGGCTCACCATCATGAGAAAATGAGGAGAAGTGTAAAATGAAGGATGTGAGAGAAACTTAGACCCAAATCTACATTTTGCCCCCCATTGACAGAACCAGTCAAGACATTTGTCCAAGTCTGTGACAGGTATTTGAAGGAAGTGTTTAACAGCACATTTAACACAAGGTATTGTAATCTATCTGCTAATGTGAAAATTGCGGTACTGGGTTAATATAGCACTGCAGAAATGGTGCAAGGATAACCACACGGTCTAAAGCGTGGAATGAATTACAGCGACAGGGGTATAATAGCGGTAGGAAACTACCATTACCCCTGTCGCTGACAAGGAACTGGAGATGGGGCTAAAGAGACACAGGTGCTGTGCCTGGTCAAGTTGCTCCCATGGAGGAGTGGCTAAGGCACAAGCACCTGGTGTGCTGGGGATTAGGGTTTGATTCCTTGTTTCCCAGCATGTTATATATATATATATTTTTTTTTTGCATAAAAACCTAAGTTCCCGGCTTCCATGTTTCCCCTTTTTCACTTGATCCACACACCCCTTCATGTTGGGGGGTGCGGTGGGTGGAGTCCCCTGCATAAAACAAAGAAATGGGAATGCTTCCCATTTCTTCCTCTGGTGTGTGTGGTTGCTGTTTGAGTCGGTGTTGTCATCGACTCTGTTTTTCATTTTGCTGTTTTGACTGCGGCATTGTTGTGCTGCTCTATTGTCCATGCTACATTATGACCCCATGCCAAAAATTACCATGAATAAACTAAAGAATAATCCTGAAATAACAATAAAACAGGCAGATAAAGGGGCCAGCATTGTTGTCCAGCATACTGAAAATTAAATCTGAGAAACTGCCAATTAGCAGACACTAAATTCTACAGAAGACTTGATTGCAACCTTGTTGATATTTTTAAATACAGGATCAACAGTTGTCTAAATAATGCTTTGACTTACAACATTATCTCTTTAAAGGAATAACAGTTTTTACATGCAGCCTACACAGTTAAGGCCACGATTTATGCTCTTCCCAAAGGTTCATAAAACCTTCTGAACCTACCTGGGAGGTCCATTATATCTGGGATTGGCTCTATTACAGATCTACTCTCCAGCCATATTGATGCCCACATCTGTGACCAGATTTGCAAACTGAGGTCATACATTAAAGCTACAAACCAGGTATTACTTATGGCTGGGGACATGCAGATTGAACCTGAATGGCTTTTGGTGGCATTAGACATCAAGTCTTTGTCCACCGGTATCCATTGGGCTCTCCTCTGAAACTTTGGGCTGGTTCACTAGTTACCTGAGCAACTGCTATCAGCAGGTTAGGATCGGGGCTGTGATCTCTGACAGCAGACCTGTCAGATCTGGTGTACCGCAAGAATCCATATTAGGACCACTGCTGTTCAGCTTATTCTTAAATAAGCTGCTGACCTCTAGCTTGTGTCAAATGCTCCTTTACGCAGATGATGCAGTTTTATTCACCAGCAGTCAATGCCCTGAATATATGGAGGCGGATCTACAAAGTGGCTTTGCATCCACAGAGCAGTGGTTTAAGGACCATAGACTGGTCTTGAACTATAAAAACACCAAGACCATGATGTTCTCCACCCCGCAAAGCAAACACAGAGCCTTCCCACTTGCAATTATGAATGTTGGGGGTGCCACTCTTGAACTTGTTCGGCACTTCAAATACCTAGGCATCACTATAGATTCCACCCTATCATATGCTGAGCACATTAGCATTACTGCAAGGGCCATCAATACCAGAATTGGGATCCTGTATCTGCACAGGCACTGTCTCACACATGAAGCCCTGAGCACTGCCATCAATAACTCAATTGTCTCACTCATCGATTACGGGCTGATAATCTACAGATCTGCAACAGACACAGCCCTCCACCACACCTCAACCGCAATGAATAAAGCCTGTCATCTCCTCACAGGTGCTGCTAGACTCACACACACCTGTGGTCTCTATACAATGGCTGGCTGGCTACAGTTCAGTGGAAGAATCAGGTACCAAACCTGCCTTCTTAGCAAAAAAACCTCCTTAAACCTTCTACCACCAGGAGTATGGAACCTACTGACCCCTTCCCGGAGCACAAAGCAAACCATTCGCGCTACCTCTCAGGTATTCCATGTGCCAAGGTGCCTCACTACCTTGGTTCAGTGGGGTTTCTCATACCAGGCCCCCCCTCTGTGCAAATGCGCTACCTAAGGACATCTGTGATGCAGTAATGATTGGCTCTTTTAAACACAAACTGTGCCAACACCTACTCACTACAGGTACCTGTGCCAGCCTCCATTAAATCCCGCCTCAAGTCAGTAATCCCATTGCTGTAGTCTGCACGTACCCTCTAGCACTTCTTAACACTGTCACTGTTCCACTGGGGGTAGCCCCGACCTTGCACTTCACTGACCTTCCATCCTCTCCCATGGTGCTGCCATGCCCCCCCACCTCTCTTCCCTACCCTTACCCCTCCACCTCCTACTCCCACCCACCCTTCCTCTTACCATTACCTCTCTATTGTCTCCCCACTTCTCCTCCCTCTGTCTACTCTACTGATTTTTCTCTCCTTAATGTGGGCATACATTGTACAGTGCCTCAGTATAGTGTAACCATGAACTTTATCTGTATTGTTGTACCGTAACATGTGTTTGTATATTTGCTACTGAACCACTCTGTAGTTGAATGTTTATGTATCACTCTGTACTTGTTAACTGACGTGGAACCAATTAACGAGCATCCGCTCACTGGTGCTATCCAAGATTTCAAAATAAATAAATAAAAATAAATAAATAAAGTATCCCCAATGATGGTTGTCTACAAGTCTCCGAATAAATCTCGAGTCAGGAATATATTTATCCCATGTGAAAAAAAACAGGATCACATTCAGAGTGCAAGAAGAAAGAGAAGGAGCAATCGGAGGTCGGTGAGGTCCACAGCACAGAGTGAAGAGGTCATACAAGCAGAGGAGGTACCAGCACAACCAGGAAGGAAGGAAAGAACCAGTGTGCACAACCTACCCCATCCTTTTTACTCCAACACCACTTGCGTACTATCTCGAGCCTGCTCCTGGTACACTCCTGCACTATAATGATTCTGTTGCATTATTACTGTTTTGTACGTTTATATGTTCTTTTGTATGATTTTGGACATGTATTGTAACTCACCCAATGTTCCACTACTGTTTATTGTACAATACCTTGTGTTCCAACTGTTACATACTCTTACAATGTTGTATTGTTTGTACTACCCGCATACTATTGTAACTGATCATCCTTCACAACCCTATGTAACCCCTTCCCCCCAGGTCACACCGTAAGATGAGCAACTTGTTATTCAGTGTGTCTCCTGGTGAAACATTTCAATAAATAAATAAAAAAAAAACAGAACCCACGATGGGACCAAGGATCAACATTTCCTCATATCAACTGACAGAAACAGAACTGTCAGTACTATGCTGAGGTTTAAAATTCACTCCTACACACTGCATTGATCATTTTAACACTGACATTAATCGTCATAAATTTGGCTGTGGCCTTAACTTAAAAATCGTGTTCAATAACAACATGGGCCATCAGTACACTGTCTGACTGGAAGTAGTGAAAAAAGATCTTTCAGCCACAGACCTGCTTGTTGAGACTGAAGACTTGGCATCTCAGCAAAGTGGGCCTGTACTTCAATTCAAACCAAAATACACTTTTATGTCCATAATGAACCCTGCAGTGAACATCTGAGTTTTCATCCTTTTTATGTCAATATGTTTTCTGCTGAATCTACAGCAATGCAGGACTTCTGAACACTGACATTACCACTGAATCAGCAGACAACGGGGGCATAGTGGTAATGGATACTCGGCCACCGGGCGGATGGTGCTTCCTCAGCCGCCGCCCGAGATCACAAGCCCAGACATGCAGCCTGCAAGGCGAGAACCACTGTATCCAGGGCTCCCAGCTCACAAACCGAGGAAGACTTGGCCACCGTGCAGATGGCGCTTCCTCAGCCGCTGCCTGAGACCACAAGCCTGGACACTCGGCCTGCAAGGTACGGAAAAAGCCACAAACCATTCGAATGCGAGCGCCTTCCCGGACCCATTCTGATGGGTCCAGACTTAAAAAATCTTTAGTTTCTGTGTATAACTGCTAAAAAGTTCTGCAATTTCTTGTATTTTTGCCAATTCTACCTACTGCTCTACTTTGGGAAAATTTACAAGTGCAATATTTAAAGTTGTTTAGTGATCACAGCCCCTTCCTGGCTCTGTTGTACGAATTCCAGGATTTTGGGTGCCTACTCCAATATACTCCTTTTGTCTTGGTAATTATTGGACTCCCACTGGTTTGTTCAGCCCTTTGTCCATAGCTAGCATTTAATCCCTGCTTTCTCCTCTCTCCACAGCTGAGAACCACCTTCTCCAGGGCTCCCAGCTCACAGGCCAAGGGAGACTCGGCCATTGGGTGGACGGTGCTTCCTCAGCCACCGCCTGAGACCACAAGCCTGGACACTTGGCCTGCAAGGTGCGGCAAAAGCCACAAACCAATTGGAATGCAAGTGCCTTCCCGGCCCCGTTCCGATTGGTCCAGACTTAGAAATCTTTAGTTTCTGTGTAAAACTGCTAAAAAGTGCTGTAATTTCTTGGTTTTTGCCAATTCTACCTACTGCTGTTCTTTGAGAAAATTTACAAGTGCAATATTTAAAGTTGTTTAGTGATCACAGCCCCTTCCTGGCTCTGTTGTTCAAATTCCAGACTTTTAGGTGCCTACTCCCGTATGCTCCTTTTGTCTTGGTAATTCTTGGACTCCTGCTGGTTCACTTTGGCCCTTTGTCCATGGCCAGCATTTAATCCCTACCTACTCCTCTCTCCACAGCTGAGAACCACCCTCTCCAGGGCTCCTAGCTCACAAGCCGTGGAAGACTCAGCCACCGGGCGGACAGCGCTTCCTCAGCCGTCGCCCAAGACCACAAGCCTGGACACTCTGCCTGCAAGGTATGGAAAAAGCTGCAGTTTTTTGCCCACCCTCCCATCCTCCACTCCCACCATTTATTAAATCCACTATCATCCTGCCCTATTACAATTCCACGCCCACTACTAGTGTTGTTGACCAATACTATCTAACCCACTGATTCCTCCACTTTCTTTTCACACTACAGAGGTTTACACCTCAGCCAGGCTGCGCTGCATTTATACTGACTATTTAGTGCAATTGGCACTCTCCATGGGTCTGCTGACCCTCCAGATCTGCAGCTTAAGTATATGCTTGGACGGTGTAATCCTCCTAGTCTGTCAAAGACACCAGTGTCATCCAAGTACCTGTGCTCCTCTTGAAGGCTTCACCATGTGGGAAACTTTTTGGCTCCCCTTCATGACCCTTCTCTCTCTTGTGCCATGTGGACTTAATCAGCTTTCTCAGTCATCACAGCATGGGGAGTATGACCTCCCATTGGGATGTAATGTGCACAGTAACTCATCCTACAAATATCTATGTGCTTTCAAGCTCCCCCACTTGCTGCACTATATACAGTGTATTCCTGGTGGTGAGACTTGTGTTGAATTGCCCTTGCAGGGCATGTCTCCCACTGTCCTCAGCTCCTATTTCTCACTATGCGTTGCTGTCAGGGTTTTAGTTTTTGCAGCTCTAGGTGTGGGGCCGTGCATTCCCTAATAGACAAACCTCGCAGACGTGTAAGGACAAGAGAATTCAAATTGACTGTTGCTTCATAAATGAAGATTTTGATTCTCCTACTGTTGTGCTTAGGTAATGTTGAGTTGAATACTGGCCCTCTAGAAGCCCTTGCAGCTCCATTCAATCTAGCAAGGCTTAAAGGAATGACCTTTATGCACGTTAATGTTTGCAGCCTTTTAAAAAAGATTGCTATGATCTAGGCTTGGGTTAGCCAAACCTTGCTGGATGTTCTGGTTGTCTCTGAATCTTGGCTCAGACCGGCTACTCCTGATAGGGAAATTAACATTCCAAACTACTTACTGTTCAGAGCTGACAGACAGACTAGAGGTGGAGGGGTAGCTATCTATGTTAAGGACAAATTCACGGTATCGTGTCTTGATGTCCTCTGTCACAAATGAATTTGAAAGCCTGTCTCTTAAGGTTGAGATAGCTTCCTCTGTTGCGCTTTATGTAATAGGTTGCTATAGGCCCCCATCCGCTGGCCTACAGCTTCTGAAGCATCTAAGTGCTTTATTGGGGCAAGGGACCCTTGAAACAGTTATCTTAGGGGATCTTAATTTTGACTGGCTATCCAAGGCCTCAACACCACTTAAATCTTTTTGTGACTCCCTTGGACTGATGCAACTTACTGATGAACCCACGCGCCCCAACAAAAAGAACCCTAGTAATAGTACCCTGCTGGATGTCATCTTAGTAAATAAACCCCATCTATTTTCCCATGCTGGTACTGTTTTCTCTGACGTCAGTGATCACTGTTTTATTGCTGGTGTAAGGTCAGTCTATAAGCCACTGTCCGCATCAAAGTTTTCCACTAAGAGGTCTAGATGCAACTTCAATCTGTTCGCCTACATTGACAAGCTAAAATACTCCCTGCGCTGGCAGGACTTCTTAACGAGCACGGTAAACATGGCATATGACATGTTTTATGAAATAGTGTCTGGAGGCTTAAACAAGTATGCCCCTCTGGTAAAAGTCCTAGTGAGGAACAAAACCTGTCACTGGTTCTCCTCAGAACTTAAGGCACAAATGTTAGCGAGAGATAAGCTTTGCAGAAAAGCACATAAAACTAAGACCTCCTCAGGCTGGTGTCAGTTTAGGAGGGCATGAAACCTATGCACCAAGATGATTAGAGAGGTGAAGGCTGCATTTTATCGTACTGAGCTTGTCTCTGCCACCAAGAGCGCCTCTAAATTTTGGAAAACAATCAAGGACCTGTGTGGTCATGCACCTGGAAACTCTCTTCCAACTAAGGTTATCTCTGGTAGTGCCACCGTCTGTGATAGAATGGAGATCCTAGATTCCTTTAATAACCACTTTGCTACTGCAGGTTTAACATTTGATAACTCCCCTGCAATTTCGGTATGCTCACAGCTTGGCATACATAATCATGAATCTCCTGCCCCTAACTCAGCCTTCTCCCTTCAACCTGCATCCCTGAAAGAGGTTGAAGACCTTCTAATACAGCTGGATAGTAAGAAAAGTGCTGGTGCTGACTTCCTAGACTATTTTCTAAAAGTTGCTTATGTTTTAGCTGTGCCAGTTACTCATCTTTTCAACCTATCGCTGTCTCAGGTAATTCTCCCTACCCTATGGAAAACAGCCCATGTCATTTCTCTGTTTAAATCTAGGGACCCCTGTGATCTTAACAATTACAGGCTGATTTCCCTTCTTCCTATACTGTCCAAATTACTGGAAAAGATTGTGAGCACCCAGCTCAGGACTTACCTAGAAACCATGAATCTCTTAAATCCTATACAATCTGGTTTCAGATAAAAACATAGCACTATATCAGCCCTTGTTAAAGTGATGAATGATTGGCAGCACGAATTGGACAATAGAAACTTTGTTTGTGCTGTGTTTTTGGATCTAGGCAAGGCCTTCAACACTGTTGACCACAGTTTGCTTCTCTTCTCCCTGTGGAGTATAGGTCTGGATTCATTATCAATGCGATGGTTTGCTGACTACCTTAATGGCCGGCTTCAGCAGGTTAAGGCAGAAGGTGAATTTTCACCTCTTAAACCTCTACAAAGAGGTGTGACCCAAGGATCCATCCTAGGACCCTTACTGTTTGCAATCTACATTAACAACAACAAAGACAGCATAAATAAGGCCAATATTCATCTGTTAGCAGATGATACGGTACTCTACATAAGCCGCCCTACTCTGGAAGCTGCTTGTGGAAACTTCCAAGCTGAATTTAATCTGCTGCAGTGCCAGCTCCTAAACAAAAAGCTTCTACTAAATGCCAAAAAAAGAAAAGCAATGCTGTTTTCTCCATTTATTCATGTTGTGATTCCGGCTAGTGCTGATACAATTCCACACATCACAACTATTCTAGGTGACCACTTGGAATTTGTTTCGAAATTCAAGTACTTGGGAGTGTGACTAGACCTCAAACTTTCCTATCGCTGATCATATAGATGATCTGCTAAAAAAACTTAGGCAAAGGCTAGGTCTTTTCTTTAGGATTAACCATTTCCTTTCTAGAGATGCTAAGTTGCGTTTGGTCCAAACAACATTTCTGTCTCTGATAGATTATGCAGACTTCCTATACAGTCAGTGCCCCACCTCTTCTCTTGCAAAGCTGGACACGTTTTATCACAGAGCCCTTAGGTTTATATCTGGTCTTCCCCTTTCGACTCATCGTTGTTTCCTGTATGCAGCTGTAGGGTGGACTTTCCTCCATTACAGGCAGAATAGAAATGCTGCACTATGGACACTAAGAGCTGTCACCGGACAACTTCCCTAATACATCTTTGACTGTCTTCCATTAGGCGTGTTAGAAAACTGTGCACTGAGAAGTTATTCATTTATTTTTCTCAATATATCTAAGGTTAAATCATGCTTTGTTAGAGTGGCCATGAGCTTTGTACTACCCTCTCTGTGGAACAGACTGCAAAAAATGTTGAAACTTAGTATCCCTGTTAGCTTGGCCACCTTCAGGGCATTATATGCCCATTCCATTAGGGAACTCTGTAACTCCTTCCCACATCCCTAGACAGCTTCTGCATCTGGGGTGTTCAGCGATCCTGCTTGGCTCCTTTTATCATGTCATGGTCTCTTCATTCTCATCCACCTGTGTTCTCACCAAATTCCTGCTTCACTTCTTTCCCTTCCGCTGTCTGCATCCCCCCACCGTCTTCTCTTTAGTCCCTCTGGTATCCCCTTCCTGCACTTAAATATCTCTGTCGTTCTGGCTTGGACCAGGTGATGTACATATTTATACATGTTGAATGTTCAACAGTACCTGTAACCATACACCTTTGTTATTCCCACCCAGATATTGTTGTGTATATGTTGCCTACATTCTATGCATGCCCTGAATTGTTATAAGTCTAACGTGAGTCACTGTATCAGGTTACCTTGGAACGATGTTTATTGTAAAAAATATTGTATAATCTTGATGATTGTGTATACAGCTCCCCCTGAGTGGTCGTTAGGGCCAGATCTGCCATGGCCCTCCCCCGAGCAGCATCGCCATAGGATCAAGGCAAGCAGCCCCCCCCCGAGTGGTCGTGAGGGCCAGATCTGCTACAGCCCTTCCCTGAGCCGCATCACCATAGCAGCAAGGCAAGCAGCTCCCCCCGAGTGGTCGTGAGGGCCAGATCTGCCTTGGCCCTCCCCCGAGCCACATTGCTGTAGGAGCAAGGCAAGCAGCTCCGCCCCCCCGAGTGGTTGTGAGGGCCAGATCTGCCACGGCCTTCCCCCGAGCCACATCACCATAGGATCAAGGCAAGCAGCCCCCCCGAGTGGTCGTGAGGGCCAGATCTGCTACAGCCCTCCCCTGAGTCGCATCACCATAGCAGCAAGGCAAGCAGCTCCCCCCGAGTGGTCGTGAGGGCCAGATCTGCCTTGGCCCTCCCCCGAGCCACATTGCTGTAGGAGCAAGGCAAGCAGCTCCGCCCCCCGAGTGGTTGTGAGGGCCAGATCTGCCACGGCCCTCTCCCAAGCCACATCGCCATAGGAGCAAGGCACGCAGGTATTACTGGGCGTAATGGATGGATTCAAATCTTGTGCAGCTTGGCACCAATTTCCAAACAGGATTTCTGAGTCTGTTATCTGCCTAATTTTAGTCGGCTGCACAATTCTGTTTAGGTTTTAAAATCAAACTAGCAGTCTGCCTAGCACTGTGTTTTCACCTAGACGTTTGCTGTAAATGTAATTGCTGGTTTTTGTGCTTAATTTGCTGAAACAGGACTCTGTCTCCACACCCTGCTCCGGTTTCTGTGTAAAGCAGCCTGTTTACTTCTTTCTGTGCTAAAGAGGAGCATAATTTCCCTTGCTGGTGCTTGTGCCAAATTTGCTAAAACAGGTCTTCATCTCCACACCCTGCTCCTGATTCTATGTAAACCAGCCTGTTTTATTTATTTAAGACTTAATTCTGTGTTACAGAGGAGACCATAACCATGAAGCCATTTTAAATCCCTGTTTACACATTAGAAACCCTGCCCCCATTGTCTGCTCAGTTCCTCCCTGCATCCTGCCTTACTTTAATCCTTCCTTCTGTCTCCTTCTCCACAGTTCCCCCCTGAGTGGTTGTGAGGGTCAGATCTGCCACGGACCTCCCCCGAGCCACATTGCTATAGGAGCAAGACAAGCAGGTATTACTGGGCGCAACGAACAAATTCAAATCTTGTGCAGCTTGTCCCTGCCAACACGTTGCGTTGACTCCCCACCACTCCCATCATCACCACCCTTGGTCGACTTATCTTATTTATAGTGCTGTCACTGTTGCTCGCATGAGTGTTTCAGCCTATTAGCCCAGTTTTCCATTTGCTGATTATCGGTACCCTCCACTAGAGGCAGCAGTCCTTCTGACATCTGCACCTTTACTAATCATGCCCAAAACCTGGATTGCAGGAGTAGCTGGAATTTTTTTTATGGCCCCTTTACACTCATCCCCCCCTTCCTCCTTCCCAGAGAAACAGCCTTGCATGCTTATAACTCTATCCTCCACATCTCTCCCCTCCCATACCTCTATGAAACAGCTATCTCCTATGCCACTGCAACAAAATTTACTTGTCAGCCCCTCAGCCCTCCCTCCCTCCTTTCACGCTGGCTTAGTTGCCCTAAAAGTATAGGCAAAAGCCTCCTCAACAACACTAGGACATTCACCTTACTTGAGTCGGAAACCCCTGCAGGTATTTCCCTTCAGCAGGGTATTGCTAACCATTCTGCTCCTGCTAGCCGGTGACATTGAACGCAACCCAGGCCCTCACCCAAACCTTCCTGTCCAACTCCCACCCCTGCCTCTCACTGCGCTGGGGCCTTAAACTCATGCACCTAAATATTTGCAGCATCCTAAACAAAATAAGCCTGCTGCAACCCATTGCCCTCTCTCTAAAACCAGACATACCGACCATTACTGAAACATGGCTGAAACCACACAATCTCGATGCAGAGTTCACTATCCCGGGCTACACCCTTATTCACTAGGACCACCATGGCCCCAAAAGAGGGGGCGGTGTTGCCATGTTTATAAACTCATCTCTGCAGTTCACTCCAGTCCCGTTACCCAGACCCACGCAATCCATTAATGCCATACTAATCAAACTGTCCCTAGCCCACACCTGCCCCATTTTCGTAGCTGGGTCCTATTGTCCCCCAGACACATCCCACCCTCCATCCTGGAACACCTGAACAGCATCACCTTGCAGGCCACAGGGGGCGAGTTGCACATTCTCGGTGATTTCAACGAAAACTGGCTCTCTAGTAGCAGCTCCAGACTGTGGCACCAGGTGGCAGCACTGAACCTATCCCAATTAATGACAGAACCCACCCACCTGAACCACAAATCCTCAAACCACTCTCTTCTGAACTGGTCCCTTACATCGCACCCACATCGCATACTCACCTCTGGCTTGCTACCGGACCCTGTAAGTGATCATAACATGATATACTCAATTAGAAAAATCCACCGCCCCAAAGCTAACCCACCCAGAACCATCCTCACAAGATCATAGAAATCCCTGGACCTTGCATCCCTCCTGTCTGACTTGTCTAGGTTGGACTGGTCCTACATCCAAAGGGCCACCTCTATTGACTCATCTTGGGAATGCTTTAAATCGCAGTTTCTAGTGGTCTGGAACTCACATGCCCCTGTTAAAGGGGCCCGGGTGAGGGGTACCCACCTGCCATGGATTTCTGCGGACATCTTGTCACTACTCAAAGACAGAGACACAGCCTGGAAGACTTTTAAGGTCTCTGGCTCTCAGGTGCATCAACAAATATATAGAGCTCTTAGAAATGCCTGCACTAGGCAGATCCATAGAGCTAAGGCAAAATACTTCAACAACACCTTCAAAGCTAACCTGAGCCAACCCTCCAAATTTTGGAAGGTGGTTAAATCTCTCTTTGACCCTCACTTTCAACCCCCTACCCCTATCCTTAACATTGGTGGCCCCATGATTACTGCGACCTCCTGGATATGGCCTCTCATTTCAACTCCTCCTTTATGGACTGCACCTCATCTCTCTTAGGCGCCAACCCTTAAGTCACCCAACCCTTCCAACCACCCCACCCCCATAATACTCCCCCAACAGCCAACTCCTTTGCCTTCCGCCAGACTACCCGGTTGAAGTTTACAAAGCTTTACTTGTCCTAAATCCTGACTAGGGCAAGTGTCCTACTGGCCTTGACTCCAAACTACTCTACTTGTCTGCCCCAGCCATCGCCGTCCCCCTAGCAGATCTTTACAACCTCTCTTTTTTTCTTGCTGTGGTGCTCACCAAGTGGAAACATGCTACAGTCATCCCACTGCCAAAAGGCAGTGACCCCTCAACACCCGGTAATTACCACACGATTTCCCTGCTTCCTATCCCTGCCAAAATCCAGGAAAAACTAGTTCTATATCAACTGTCCTCTTATCTTGATTCCTCTTCCTTTTTCACACCTTATCAGTCTGGCTTTTGAATGACCCACTCCACCACCACCTCCCTCCTAAGACTCACAGACTCCATTCTCACCGGTATGGACAAAGGCCATATCACCTCTGCCATTTTTGTTGACCTGGCTAAAGCCTTTGACACTGACTCCCATACACTCCTATTATCTAAACTATCTCATGCAGGGATCTCAGACTTGGTCACCAGGTGGTTCCAGTCCTACCTGCTAGACAGATCCCAGTCTGTCAGAATTGGAAATGCCACCTCTGCTTCCCTTTCTGTCACCTCTGGGGTCCCGCAAGGCTCAGTCCTTGGCCCTCTCCTGTTCTCCATATTCCTCAACAACCTGCCAGTCGCCTACCCCAGTACATCCATTCACATGTATGCAGAAGATACAGTGTTGTACACATCCGGAGCCTCGACTTCTGAAGTAGTGACCAGACTCCAGCAGGACTTCAATGAAGTTCAACACTGGTTTCGCTCAAATCTGCTTTTTCTCAATGCCAAGAAAACTATCTCCATGACCTTTGGCACAAGGTAGTGACTTTTAAGACAACCCCCCAACCCCTCTTTCTGCACACTTGATGGGACTTCAATTGAATCATGCTCCACCTTCAGGTATCTCGGGGTCTGGCTTGACCAGCACCTTGACTTCTCTGCACACATTGATACCATCCACAAAAAGCTCTACCCCAAGCTTGGTGCACTATACCGAAACCGTGGCTGCATCCCTCTGCCAGCAAGACTTGCCATTGTGCAGAGAATGATCCTCCTCATCTTTGACTATGGGGATGTAGTCTATGGTGCCGCTCCAAAGTCCACCCTGGCCAGACTGAATCCCCTCTTCCATTCCTTCTGTTGCTTTGACCTTGACTGTTCTCCTAGCACTCATCACTGTGTCCTGTACAGGAACCTAGACCTCCCCTCACTGCAGGGCTGGTGCCTAACTCATTGTGCGAGCCTCATGGCCAAATACTGGTTGCAGTCCCTCCCCATGTACCTTACCATGGTCCTCTTGGCCCACACCCCTCAGGGCTATGCACTGAGAAATAAAGACTCACGTCTATTGGCCATCCCACGCATGTCAACCTCGGCAGACCAGTCAGCTTTCAGTTTCCATTTGCCCAGCCTCTGGAACTCTCTCACATTAGACATCTGGCATGCCACACCTGATAGGCACCTTAACTCCCTACTCAAAGCAAACTTCCACCCTACCTGCGCTTGCTCCTCTGGGAGCTCACAAACTGATAGTCCTCAAACCCCTGCATCAGGGTAATTCCCACTGACACATACCGCTCCCAGATTTCACTGTTCTGTCCATCTACCTAAGATGGAACCTCCCAGAAGTCTCCTGTCTTCTGGTCTCATTTTCCTCCTATCGTAAAAGCCCATCACCATGAATGATGTATCTTGTATGTATTACCATACTGAAGCCAAGGCTAAGTACCTGCCTGTGAATTTGTACTCTACCTTGCTAAGGTTTCGCTTGCAATCATGTAAATTGTCATTACTGTATACATTTGTATGCGGTCCCATTCTCTTATGTATGTATGTATATTATCTATATCATGTAATTGAACTTACTGTATACGTTTGTATGCTCTCTCATTTCCCCCCAACCCCAGGGCACATCTGGAATTGAGCAGTAGTCTGCTCAGCATGCCTCCCTGGTAAAACACTTAAATAAATAAATAAATAAATAAAAAATGTATTGTACTTTAAATGGTTTGACTATATATATATATATATATGTACTGTACTTGACCTTGTTCTAACCAGGTCCATCTTGCAAATGAGCTTTTGCTCAATGGTGTTTGCCTGGATAAATAAAGATTTTGATTGATTTTTTGATTGACTGATACCACAAAGTACACTGGGGAAGTTTTGAGGCAGTTGTCTAATTCTAGGCATTTATAAGGCATTATTATCACACAAAAAACAAGTTAAAAGACAAAGAACCTCTGTGCGAAAGCACTGAGGCAATGGTTACCCCAAAGGGCATTGTCCGGGAAGCCAAGTTTCAAAGAAATACAAACTCCCACATGCCCCCATAATGCAAAGCATCGTGGACTGCATATGCAAATCACCACAGAATATCATGCTGGTTCAACTTTAAGCAAAAATGCATGGTTCCGAAAGGCCTCTCACACAGTTTGCAGAGGGTGCCAACAGAAGACATAGACACGTGTTTCGTCCTACCAGGACTCATCAGTATGCCTCATCTGTTTGATACCCCAGTGGAATGAACCAGCTACCCTAAGATGGTCTATCTGGGTTATGTTGTGGTGAACCCAATTAAAACAAAAAATAAGAGTCCTGGTAAGACGAAACACGTGTCTATGTCACATTGCTAAAACTGTGCAGGAAGCAGGAGAAAACATTGACGTTCCGAAACACATAGGGACTACTGATCTCACCACCCGGTCAGTTGTGGAGACCAAGGGACACCTGACCAGGCTGGGAGACAAACTGCCATCCATTTCATCCATCATCTCCTTCTCTGACATCCTACTGATCTGGGAGAGCGAGACAGATGGACAGAAGGTCAGAGAAGGGGAGATAGGGGAGCTAAATATGTGGCTCAAGAGTTGGTGCCAGGAAAAAGGACACAAATTTGTAGGTAACTGGCATCAGTTTTGGGAGTGAAAGTTCTTTAAATTCGATGGATTGCATCTGACTAAAGAGGGAGTCAGTGCATTGGGGCAGAAGTTTGACGCCTTGCAGAATATTTAAACTAGTAAATGGGGAAGGGGTACAGCACCTGATACATCAAATGGGAAGAATACCCCTCCCCCCTCAGCTAGTGATCAAACAGGAGTTCAGCATGTTTGCAGTTCATTTGCATCACCAGGTAAGGAAAAAGATCTGGCTTCCCATACGATGTGCAAGGGAAATGCCGGACCTCCCCCAACAACTAACGCACCAAAATCTGGGCAATTGAAAATCATGTACACAAATGCCTGCAGTCTGGGAAACAAAATCCCAGACCTGCAGGCAACAATGACAGAGGTTAAACTGGACATAGTAAGAATTAACGAGACAGGGTTCACCAGTAACCACACTTGGGAGACTTCAGTATCTGGCTATGTACTGTTCAGAAGAGACCGAGCTGCAAATAAAATGGGGGGGGGGGGCACTTTATGTCAATGAAAATATCAAAGCTACAGAAAATCAGAATACACATAAGGAGCCAGTAGAACTGTGGATCACCCTGGAAACAGGAAATGGGGCGGCCATACGAACTGGGGTTGTCTACAGGCCTCCAGACCAGGGGGAGGACTGAGACACATTACTGTTAAAAGATATACAAAACATCACAGCTAAAGGGAAGGTTCTGATAATGGGAGACTTCAACATGCCAGATACAGATTGGTCAATACCAGCAGGAACATCCGCCAGAACTAGACACATAATGGATTCCCTGCAGGGGGAAGGCCTCAAACAACTGGTACAACAACCCACAAGAAACAGGGCTATTCTAGATCTAGTACTGACTAACAGGGACAGGAATACAGATCTCCGGGTGGAAGGTCACCTCAGGGCCAGTGATCATCACATGGGTTGGTTCAATTTGGCCACTAGAATTAAATCATCCCATTCCAAAGCAAAAATATGGGACTTCAGAGGAGTTGACTTTGATAAGATGGCCAACAGAGTTAAGTTAGCCCTGGCAAGAAGAAATACAGGTGAGGGAGTACAGGCAAAGTGGGCAAGCATTAAGGATGCAATACTTCAAGCAACATCCCATTGTGTTAGGGCGAAAAACAAGAGCAAAAGGAGGAGGAAACCACTTTGGTTCTCAAAAACAGTAGATCAGAGCCAAAAGGTTGGCATTCAGGAAATATAAGGGAACGCTGTGGGACGAAGATAGGGAGGCATACCAAACTTCCCTAAGGGAAGCAGGGAAGGCAATAAGGCAGGCAAAGGCCCAAAATGAGGAAACACTAGCACGAACAGTAAAAGAAGGGGACAAAACTTTCCATAGATACATCAGTGAAAGAAGAAAGTCAAGAGGGGGTATTGCTAAGATCAAAGGGGATAAGGGGGAGTGTGTGGAGGAGGACCAAGGAAAAGCATCTATCCTAAATAGATACTTCTGCTCAGTATTTACTGAAAAGAAGGTAGGGCAGGGCCTACAGCTCAGCACCTTGGATGTGGGGGGGGGCAGAGGGAGGTATGCACAAGTCCCTTCACAAAAGAAAGGCTCCTACAAGAGCTCACTAAGCTCAGGGTGGACAAGGCAATACGACCTGATGGCATACATCCCAGGGTACTAAAGGAGCTAAGGTTGGAACTAGCAGAGCAATTATCAAAACTGTTTAATGAGTCTCTCTGAGCACAGGAGAAGTCCCAGAAGACTGGGGAAGGGCTCATGTGATCCCGCTGCTCAAGAGTGGTTGCAGGGAGGAGGCAGGGAACTACAGACCAGTCAGTCTTACCTCAATAGTGGGCAAGATTATGGAGGCACTCCTTAAGGAAAGGATAGTGCAACACCAGGAATTCATAGGAGCTCAGGATCCAAGACAGCATGAGTTTACAACAGGAAGGTCCTGTCAAACTAATCCCATAGATTTCTTTGACTGGGTAACCAGAGTGGTGGACCAAGGAGGTGCAGTTGATGTTGCCTACCTTGACTTCAGCAAAACTTTCGATACTGTCCCACTTAGAAGATTTTTTTTTTTTACCTTTGTTTTACCAGGAGAGACACACTAAGCTGAAAGCTTGTTTACAGGTGCAACCTGGGAGCACAAGGAAGTTAAGTGACTTGCTCAGGGTCACACAGTATGCTAGTGGGGGCTGTGGGATTCAAACTCAGGTCTCCAGGTTTGCAGTTCAGAGCCTTAAACCACTGCGTTATACTGCCTCCTGATTGATTAATAAGCTGGGTAGGCTCGGGGTGGGTCAGAAGTTGATCAACTGGGTGGCAAACTGGTTGGCAGGCAGAAAACAGAGAGTGGTGGTAAATGTTATACAGTCAGAAGAGATGCAAGTCACACATGGGGTACCTAGGGATCAGTCCTGGGCCAGTACTCTTCAATATCTTCATCAGTGACATTGCAGGTGGACTGGAAGGTAAGGTTTGTCTGTTTGCAGATGATGCCAAGATCTGCAACAGAGTTGATGATCCAGATGGGGTGGGCAGAAGGAGAAGAGATCTGGATAAACTGGTAAAATGGTCGGAAGAGTGACAACTGGGGTTTAACGCAAAGAAGTGCAAGATCATGCACATAGGGAAGAGAAACCCTGAAGCTACCTATAGGTTGTGAGGAGAGTTGCTGGAAATTACAAGGGAAGAAAGAGACTTGGGCATCATTATCACAGATGACCTGAAATCATCCAAGCAGACCACTAAAGCAGTAGGTAAGGCTAGAAGGATGTTGGAGTGTATTAGTAGGGGTATCACAAGTTGTAAGAAGGAGGTAAAAATTCCTCTTTACAAGACATTGGTTAGGCTCCATCTGGAGTACTGCATGCAGTACTGGAGGCCACACCTGCATAAGGACATTAAGAAAATGGAGGCAGTCCAGAGAAGGGCAACCAAAATGGTGCAGGGACTGCATCAGAAAACATTTGAGGACAGATTAACAGAGCTCAATTTGTATACCCTAGAGCAAAAGAAGGAGAGAGGTGATATGATTGAAACATTCAAACATCTTAAGGGCATTAACAAGGTGAAAGTCTAACATGTTTCAATATAAGAAAAATAGCAGGACAAGAGGACACAGCATGAGATTAGGGGGAGGTCGATTAAGGGGTAATGTGAGGAAGTTATTTTTCACAAAAAGGGTGGTGGATGCATGAAACGGCCTACCTCAAGAAGTGGTGAATATGAACACAGTGCAGGGCTTCAAACAGGCATGGGACAGGCATAAGGCAGCAATACAGATGAGTATGAATAGATAGGCCATTGACAAAGTAAAGGCCTATGGCACATTCATAAGGTAGAAAAAATGGGCAGACTGGATGGGCCTTGTGGTCCTTATATGCCCAACTTCTATGTTTCTATTTTATCAGTTGTGATTCTATGCATGCTTATCTTGCCACATGAACAGTACTTGCTCTTCTTGTTATGTTGGGAGAACCAGAGGAAAGCTCAAGGAATGAGTGGGGGACCATGTTAGAGCCCTCAAGCAGGGTAACTGAGTATGCCACTGTGGACTACGTAAAGAGTAACCTAGATCCTCAGAATTATAAGTGGTCCCTTAATGGGATTGAAAAGGCATTTGTGGGACCAAGTGGTGTGGACCTGCTGAAAATCCTTTCCAGAGAGGAAGGGTACTAGATTTTCAAATTGGGTGCCACTATTAATGATAAAATTATGTTGATACCCTTCTTTTAAATCTGTGTTTGAATATTTAATATGTGCACAGCATGTTTTTTATACCTTCTATTTTGTTTCAGGTCCAATGATGCGGTCATCAAGGCATCATATTAGGGCAACAAATTAGCCCTTTACAGGCAAAAAGTGTAGCATTTAATTTTTGTACCTGTTTACTATTTGTGCAACAGTTCCGTTTTGATATTACCTTTTTCTTGTGTCTCTCTCCCACCCCTTTTTTAAACATTTTTCATGTTGTCATGTCCATGTTATATTTGGATATCATGTTTGTGTCATATTTGTATATCACTTCATGGCACTAGTTCAAAAGGACTGCCATGGGATGAGACCTGTCTCAACAAAACGCAAAGGCAATAAACTGGTCAAGCTCCTGTGAGGGCGGACAGAGTACCACTGCTATCTCGCACAATAAATTAGTAAGCAGTATCTATTGGCATGGTGAGTACTATTTTTGTGTCTTTTTTCTGTATGAATAGACCATCTCAGCTCTTCCATACTGTAGACAGGGTAACTTCTCCCTCTCTATAGGCCAGAAGAGCCTTGTCTCAAGATTGGTGTAATAAGTTTTGTAAATTCTTCCTGGAAATCATCCTCCATTAGGTCTGGGATCTTTCTAGCTGGTCTGTCATAGGCTAACAGTTGTTGAGCGGAATGGTACTGGGACACTTCTGGGACCCAGAGTGTGTTTTAACTAGTTTCCTTGGAGGAGATGTATAGGGTGATCTCTAGGGCGTATTTCACCTGCTGAGAGTTGGATCCTGGGCCTACACAACCACTGGTGGTCTGCTACAAGGCTCTGGGCCCCATGTTTGCCAGCATTATCCGGTGTTTCCTTACATTGGTATCATTTCTTACAGCTCTTAAAAAGGTAGTGGTGAGACCCCTTCTGAAGAAACCCTCCTTGGACCTGGAGTTGCTGGTGAACTTCAGACCTTGGGATCAGTCACTTCTTGGGGCAGGTTATTGAGAAGGTGATGGCAATGCAGCATGAGGGTTACCTTGAAAAATGTAACATCTACAAACCATTTTGGTCATGTTTCAAGCCCCATTACAGTATGGAGACAACACTTTTCAAGGTGCATAATGACCTGCTGAGGAACAGAAGAAAGTGGCCAACTTTAATTCTTCATTATCTCTCATAGGCATTTGACACTATGGATCATAAGGTGTTGATGAAGCAACTTGGGGAATATGGGGGACACTCCTCTAAAGAGTTTATTCTGGCCTCCACTTCTGTTCTGCACTGATGGTCAGCTGCACAGTAAATCTTCCCTTCTCAGCCAATCAGTGCAGCAGCTGCTGCAGTAATCAAGGAAATGAGAAGGCTGGTCACTGCCTGGGGTTGGGGGTGGTAGAGTTGGTGGCTGTCTGTGGTGGCACCACCTAAAACTATAGGGGTTAAGGGGAAGAAGAGGGAAACATTTTTTTTGTAATAGTTTGCACCACTTGGGTCTGTTCCCAATGTTGGAATGAGGGATAGTGTTTAACTGCACTGGGATCAGGGTCCTGGTAATAGCATTTAATGGGTGTGGGGTTTGTGGATAAGGGGGTTTAGAGGGCAGTGGTGTGCCACTAGTGATTGAATCCCAGTGGCTGCAGCATTTGTTTTTCTAAATGAGTGAAAACTTACATTGTGGATGGACTTCAGCCAGTATCAGCATATTAAAACCAGCATTGACCAACATCAGTCATGTCTGCTTGCTTGTATTTGCTGTGTAGTTGTTGGGTATAGGCAGCATAGCAGCATCAGCTTTAAATAGTGAAATTGTCATGATTGTCACAATGTCCCCATTGTGGGGGGAGGGCTAAGCAGGGAGAAGAGGTACCAGAAGTGGAAATCACAGCAGAGAGAGTGAGGGAAGCCCTCAGCTCCCTTAAGACGGAGAAAGCACTGGGGCCGGATAAATTACATCCTAGAGTGCTGAAGGAACTTGTAGATGTCCTGGCGAAACCCCTGGCAGAGCTTTTCACCATCTCTCTGAGGACAGGGTGGGTGCCCCAAGACCGGAAGGTGGCGCATGTAGTGCCTATCCACAAGGGGGGATCAAGGGAGGTGGCAGGGAACTACAGGCCTGTCAGCCTGACATCAGTGGTGGGCAAGGTGATGGAGGGCATTGTCAAGGAGAGGCTAGGGGGGGACCTGGATAAGTCAGGGTGCCTGGACGATAGACAGCATGGATTCATCCCAGGAAATCGTGTCAGACAAACCTGGTGGAGTTCTATGACTGGGTGACAAGTGCCTTGACCTGGGTAGACCAGTGGATGTCCTCTTTCTAGACTTCAGCAAGGCATTTGACTCTGTTCCCACGGGCCTGTTGGATAAGCTAGAGAAATGGGGTGGGAACCAGATGATCAGATGGATAGGCAATTGGCTCCAGGACCGGACCCAGAGGGTCGTAGTTGGTGGGATAGTCTCATCCCCAAGGAGGGTCATTAGGTGGTCCCACAGGGATCAGTCCTGGGCCCCTTCTGTTCAACGCCTACCTATCTGACATAAAGGACAGGAATCAGGAGTGAGATGAGTCTCTTTGCAGATGACTCAAACTGGGGGTGTGGTGGATGGGGAGGAGGGGAGGGTCCTGCAGGGGACCTGGAGGCTCTGGAAAGATGGTCTAGAAAGTGGAAGCTGAGGTTCAATGCAGGGAAATGCAAGGTACTCCACCTGGGGCTGGAAACCCAGGCCAAGTGTACACCCTGGGGAAATACTACAAGTCTCAATGGCTGAGAGGGACCTGGGGTGGTGGTGGATGTCAAGATGAACAACTCTGAGACTTGTAGGAGGGCAGCAGCCAAGGCCAACAGGATGCTGGGATGCATCGCTAGGGGATCACCTCAGAAGGAGGGAAGTGATACTCTCTGTATAACTGCTTGGTGAGGCCACACCTGAGTACTGCGGTGCTTTGGAGGCCACACTTAAAGAGGGACATTAACCTCCTGGAGCAGGTCCAGAGGAGGGCAACCAAAATGATTTGGGGCTTGGGGACAGGACCTATGAGGAGAGGCTCAAGAGCTAAATATGTACACATTGGAAGAGAGAAGGGACCGGGGACATGGATAGAGGCCTCAGGTACATGAAGAGGGTAAATGGGGAGGAACAGTCAGGGTGCTTCGAAGGAAGGAGGAAGGGGCCACTAGAGGGCATGGGTGGAAGCTGGAGGGGGAAGATTCAGGGAGAAAGGAGGAGGTGCTACTTCACTGAGAGGGTGGTGGAGCCATGGAATGCACTACCTAGGGGGCTGGTGGAGGCAGAGACAATGGAGGGGTTCAAGAGGGGGTGGGACAGGTACAGGGGAAGGGTTCTGGAAGCAAAATCCAATGCAGCAAGAATATCCGGAACTGGGAAGGGAGAAGCCAGAGAAGGCGAGGGGGACAGCAAGGTCAGCACCCAGGGTGGGGGCTGACCAAACGAGCAGACACGAAAGACCGTTAGGCCTATTCTGCTGGCATTTTAGTATGTTAGTATGATTGGAAATGAAGAGGTTCACACATAACACTGCTGATTTCTTAGGTTGTGAGCCCGAATTTTCAAGATAGTGTTTTTATTATCCCAGCTTATAACATGACAGGTGCCATTAATCAAATCCCACAAGTAAAATTATTTTGTGGAATGACTGTGATAACAGGTTTGGGAGGGGGATTTGAAAATGACACCAGCCATGTTCATAAGGTGGGTTAAAAAATAAGACTATGTTGAAAATGTGGGTTCAAAATGTACAAATAATTGCAACATTATGATTCAGTAAAGACCAAAAGTCAATGTTTCTTCATAACTTTGTTGGTTTTTTAGATTTGTACTCCACATTTTCCACATAGACTTTTTATGACCCATCCTATGAAAGTGATAAGTGTCATTTAAGAAATCCTGCCCAAAATGTCATTTTGTGGCATGCCCATGAAAACACATTTTTGGTAGGATTTGAAAACTGGCACCTGTCTTGTTCACGAGGTGGGGTGAAAAAGGTCATTTTTAAACTTTAGAGCCCAAATGTTGAAAAACAACAAAGTAATGAGTAAAAGTTCAAAATGTATTAAAAAGCCATTAATCGGACTGACACCTTGTTTTCAATCAATTTGCAGTCCGATGTGAAAGAAAGAGCATTGTCTGCATTAGTTAGGGGATTACTTTGTGGGACCCTAGTGAGGTGAGTGAGGAATTACTGGGTGTGGAGTAGTACAGTAGGTGTTGAGAGGGAGTCGGAATGGGAGGTTACTGAATAGTTTTCTTTTTTCAGGATATACAAAAAAAGGGAAGCAATAATGATTTTTTTTTTCAGATAAAGGACATTTGGGATTAGGTACCCCAGTGTTGGTGCATTGTTTTGAGGCTACAAGAGTCATAGTAGTACAACACTTACTCCTTTCACATAGGTGCTGCTCACATGCTAGGGTGAAGGGCTGGGAAGATGCATAGATCCAGTCACTGGGGCATTGGAGGTCACAAGCTTTTAAGAGTTATGTGTGACCACAAGTGCTTTAACCTTCTGTTTGAAGTTTGAAGTTTCATTTACGTTTGAAGTTTTTTTTATATTTGGACAGGACAAGGCACTAGACATAGCCTGTTTTCAGGGCTGTCCTGAAAAATGACACTTAGTTACATAGAACTACATAAAATCAACATAAGAACCATTTATAAACAATACAATTAAAAACAATGACAAGAAAACAGGTTCCACTCGGAAAGCACAGCCTTGAAACTATGAGGTGAAGCCATGTTTTGCAATTTTGGTAGAACAGAGTTCCAAGGGGTAGCAGCAGTGTCGGCAAAGGTCATTTGTCCATATCTTGTACTAGTCCGAAGGATTTGTAAGCCTCTTCCTGCGACTTCTCGCGAAGAGTAGGGGGATGAGACCAGAATTTTTTTCAGAAGGCTCTGTTGAGCAAGACCCTTCATACATTTGAAAACAAGATTACAGAGGAGGCTCTCCCTCCTGATTTCTAGAGATGTTCAATTCAATTGGGGTAATAGTGAACAATAGTGAAACATTGAGGGTGAACCTACCAGGCCTAAAACAAATCTGGCTAAATGATACTGTAATCTGTCTAATTTCAGCAAATTATGTTTGCATGCAAAACGATAGACTATGTTTTCATAATCTATAATAGGGAAAAAGACCATGGTCATGACCTTCACCCTCGTGCCCCTTGTCAAGCAGTTTTTAAATCTACAAAGAACACCAAGTTTTTAGAGACTTTTTTACAGATCTTCTCTATATGGGTATCAAATTTAAATTCTGAATCTACCCAGACCCCTAAATATTTGTAGGACTTAACCTGTTCAGCTCTGAGGAAGGAGTCATCTGACTTCGAAACATCAGCACGTCATGGCTAGCTTGGGAGGAGACCACCTGGGTTCAAGCACTTGTTGCAGCATCTGCTACAGATAATATCCCTAGCCTGGGGAGTATGAGCTTGAAACCAAGAATGCAATTGTGAGTGCAGCCATTCAGGGTGGTCTCTAACCGGCCTTGTATTTCTTCCACCACTTGCGCCTATACTGGAGCGTTTCTAGCATAAAAAGAGTGCTTCTAGTTAAAATAAAAATAAAATACTCTATTGAAGCTGGCAGACCAGTGGAGACTGTAAACACTTAAGGGGACACTGTCAACCCCATTTGGCCTCAAAGTGTCCCTAGTTTAAAAAACACATATTATGATTGTTCTCATTCCAAAAAGACTGCTGATGTAGCTGATTGTTTGGTTCAGACTCATTTTTCCTTTAAAAAAGTGTCAGCCATACTGGTGTTACCACACCAAAACATGTTTGTTTATATTTCTTGACCAACTACAACTGCATCTTTCCTGGACTCAGGCACACCCCCAACACTATCTAGCTACTCATTATGCAGTGGGAGTAGATAAGACTATTGTATCACGAGTGGCTGCACTGTTTGAGGGTGGTTCTAATGTTCAGAAATTAGGCAGTAAGCTTAGGTAAACAATTTGGAGCAAAACAAGGCTGTGTATAATTATACATTTCCATACATTTTGGTTCTAATATGCAAGTAGGCAGATTAAACAACCAGCAACATCAATGAATTTTAGAGAAGGTAAGCAATCATAAAATATGGGTTTTTTGTCTAGAAATAATATAATGCAAAAAAGGCTGGCATTGTCCCTTTAAAGAGTTAGCAGTCACTGACCACTAAGAGGATTAGGCAATTGAGCCATGAAGTCCGGAAGTAGTAAATTTAAAGCAGATAACAAAGTGACTGTGTTAAAGAACTGACAGAGTGACTGGAATCCTTATGGGATCACAGTCATTGGACATATGTGGATTAGGCAACTGAGTCACAAAGTTACAAGTGATTAAGTCAGATAAAGGGGGGAACCCTTGCCGATCTGCAGGTCTGGGGAGAGGGGGGCCATCACTGGCAGGAGGGGGAAGGCAAAGCAGGGGGATGAGGTAGCGGAGGTGGAAATCATGGCAGAGAGAGTGAGGAAGCCCTCAGGTCCCTTAAGATGGAGAAAGCACTGGGCCAGATAAATTATATCCCAGAGTGTTGAAGGAACTGGCGGATGTCCTGGCGAAACCCCTGGTGGAGCTTTTCAGCATCTCTCTGAGGACAGGGTGGGTGACCCAGGACTTGAAGGTGGTGCATATAGTGCCTATCCACAAGGGGGATCAAGGGAGGTGGCAGGGAACTACACGCCTGTCAGCCTGACATTGGTTGTGGGCAAGGTGATGGAGGGCATTGTCAAGGAGAGGCTAGGGGGCTACCTGGAAAAGTCGGGGTGCCTGGACAATAGACAGCATGGATTCATCCTGGGGAACTCGTGTCAGACAAACCTTGTGGAGTTCTATGACTGGGTGATGAGAGCCTTGGACCTGGGTAGACTGGTGGATGTCCTCTATCTTGACTTCAGCAAGGCATTTGAGTCTGTTCCTCACAGAGGCCTGTTGAATAAGCTGGGAGAAATGGGGGATGGGGAACCAGATGATCAGATGGATAGGCACTTGGCTCCAGGACCAGACCCAGAGGTGTCGTGGTTGGCGGGATAGTCTCATCCCCAAGGAGGGTCATTAGTTAGGTCCCTCAGGGATCAGTCCTTGGGCTCCTTCTGTTTAATGCCTACATCTCAGACATAAGAAAGGGTATCAGGAGTGAGATGAGTCTCTTTGCAGATGACTCAAAACTGGGGGCAGTGGTGGATGGGAAGGAGGGGAGGGTGGCCCTACAGGGGGACCTGGAGGCTCTGGAAGGGTGGTCTAGAAAATGGAAGCTGAGGTTCAATGCAGGGAAATGCCAGGTACTGCATCTGGGAGCCAGAAACCCGGGCCAAGTGTACACCCGGGAATGCTACAAGTCTCAATAGCTGAGTGGGACCTGGGGGTTGTGGTGGATGTCAAGATGAACAACTCTGAGACTTGTAGGAGGGCAGCAGCCAAGGCCAACACTATGCTGGGATGCATCGCTAGGTGGATCACCTCCAGAAGGAGGGAAGTGATGCTCCCTCTGTATAACTGCTTAGTGAGACTGCACCTCGAGTACTGCATGCAGTTTTGGAGGCCACACTTAAAGAGGGACATTGAACTCCTGGAGAGGATCCAGAGGAGGGCAACCAAAATGATCTGGGGCTAGGGGGACAGGACCTATGGGGAAAGGCTCGAAGAGATAAATATGTACACATTGGAAGAGAGAAGGTACCGTGGGGACATTATTGAGGTATTCAGGTAAATGAAGGGGTTACATAGGGGAGGAGCAGTTAGGGTGCTCCGAAGGAAGGGGGGGGCCACTAGAGGGCATGGGTGGAAGATGGAGGGGGGAGATTCAGGGGAGAAAGGAGGAGGTGCTACTTCGCTGAGAGGGTGGTGGAGCCATGGAATGTGCTGCCCGGGGGGCTGGTAGAGGCAGAGACGGTGGAGGGGTTCCAGAGGGGGTGGGACAGGTACAGGGGAAGGGTTCTGGAAGCAAAGTCCTGTGCAGTGGGAATATCTGAGATGGGGAATGGAGAAGCCAGAGAGGGCGAGAGGGGCAGCAAGATCAGCTCCCAGGGTGGGGGCTGACCAAACGAGCAGACACGAAAGACCATTAGGCCTATTCTGCTGGCATTTTAGTATGTTAGTAAGTAATTGAGCCAATGGACTGGTAAAGTGACTAAAAAACATTTCTTCTGACTGCTAGTGTTCAAACAACATGCTTTATTATTTAAAGGCTGAGATCTGAGTTACTGGTTATTTGCAATTGTCTGAATAAAGCATAAACTGTACAGGCTATGACATGATGTAATTCCATTTGGTTCTGAGTGCAGATAGGACAGCAACACATCTGTGGGGCAGCAGATTGTACTAAACGATATAGTGTTAATTTTTTTTCTCATTAAGAACAAGCTTATTCTCAATCAACCAATGTTCCAACTTATTAAAGTCATGCTTCTTTTGCAGGGAAGAGCAGGACTGTGTCATCTGCATATAATTTTACTGTACACTTGGTGCATACTTTTGCAAGCTCATCAATAAATATAATAAGTAGAAGTGGGCCCAAAACTGAGCCTTGTGTACCACCCCTATTTACTTCCCTGGTTCAGACATTAACCCCTTAATAGCCACCACTTGAGAATGATCATGGAGGTAAGATTCAAGCCATTTTAGGACATCAAAACTGAAGCCCTTCAAGGTCAGTTTTTGAAGTAACAGTGAATAATCGGCTGTATCAAAGACCTTAACTAGATCTACAAACACTGCATCCATGCACTGTTTATTTTCCAGTGTGAGGGAGATGGTGTCCACAAAATCCACCAAGGCTGTTTGTGTTGAACGCAATGGCCTAAAACCAGACTGCCAGGGAGAGAGGCGACTATACTTGGATAGGTAAGAATAGACCTGTTTGTGAATTGCTGTTTCTAGTAACTTGGTTACAAGAGAAAGCAGAGCTATTGGTCTGTAGTTATTTATCAGTGAGAAGTCCCAACCTTTAAATACTGGAACAATTTTAGCAAACTTCTAGGACAAAGAAAAAGAGCCTGTGCATATGCTATGATTAAATAGTTTAGTTAGAGGCAAAGCAATTACATCAGCCCCTTCCCTAAGCAGTCTGGCTTCCAAGCCATCCAGTCCATTTGATTTCATTATGTTAAGTGATTTTGACTACTTCCAAATATCGTTTGGATCCAAAATTTTAAATCTAAATTGTGGACAACTACCAACCAGAATGTCAGATATTTCATTGACACTATCAGGGGAAACACTGGGGTCCATACTAAGGTTGTCAGACAAAGGTAAGTTAATAAAGAAACTATTAAAAGCTTTGACTGTCTGTTTTAGATTGCTTATTACTGACCCTTCAATATTGATGGAACCAGGAAAGGTGGAAACCACAGGGGACTACAACTGTTTAATAACTTTCCAGATTTCAAGGGTATTAGTAGCTGATTCAGATTTGCTTTTATATAAATTTTTTTCGACTTCTTTAATCAACTTTTGACATTTGTTCTTGTAAGCCTTACTGATCTCCCATTTGCTATCCCAATTAGATTTCCTTATGATTTCCATAACCTGTTCCTTGTTCTAAGATGTCTTTGGGCAACAGTTCTCAAACTTTGTCATAGTGAGCCTCCCCTAAGCCATGGAAAAGATTTTGAGCCTCTCCCAAAATACCGAAATATTTTTGGGCCTCCCCATAGAAAAATAGCCTACTTTTCACAGTACATCAGGTATAAATTTAAACCTCTTTGCATAGCTGGCTCTCATGTTATTAAGCTTATTGTAACCCCCCCCCCAACAGGACAACCTACTTGCTCCAATATTTTGACTCTCGAACTGTTGTTACCCCTTACTGCCATACCTTCATGGGTCAGACTGCTTTTTCTGTTTCCCCTCTAACTGGAATAACCTTCTTGTTGACCTCTGCCTCTCCCCCTCTCCCCCTGCTCTTAAGCAACTTCTCAGGGATCATTTTGCTCCCTCCTGCTCTTATTCCTAGTACCTGTATGGTTAACTTGTATTTAGACAGTTCTGCTGCCAGTCTAATTGATCAATTGTTCCTCGCATTGTTAGTTTACTGTTTTTAATTTGTTTGTACTTTTATTCATTTTGTACTTCTTGAGTGTTTTGCAGTTACATTTTGAATTGTAGTCTCTCACTACCCTTCCCTGGGTACACTTGAAATAAGCCATGGCTCAGTGTACAGTGCCTTCCCTGGTCACAGACTTGTGAATAAATACATAAATTCACATATTATTATCCTTTTTACGTTTGCCTTATCCCTTCACACAAAATCTATAAAGTTCAAAACTGAAATATAATACTTTTTCAAGACTTGCTTGAGCCTCCCCTGGAACAGATTGGGGTCTCCCCAGGGAGGCTGGCCTCACCATTTGAGAACCCCTGTCTTAGGATATTACCATTTATCCATGGCGTACTCTTCTGTTTCCTTTTTGCATGTTGTTTTGCAGCATGATTATCACGCATTCATTGGAATTCACTAGTACAGAACGTAACTGCATCCTCAAGGTCGGGTATGAGGTCCAGTCAGTGCCATTTAACTTTTCTTAGGTCATTCTAGAATGCCAGTTTATTAAAGTCCATGAAGGACCTAAATTGTATGTGAAAAGGATGAGTTTAAACTTGAAAGTATTCCACTGCTAACACCTAGCTAATTTCACAGTGGTCTCCTAACAACCCTTACAGAAATATGTGTGTGCTGCGTACATGCAGAATGCGTGCCACATGCTTAAAGATCATGTGCAATGGTTTTTACATATTTTTTATCAAAGCTTGAAAAGCTGAAATTCAAGTCCCTATGTCATGATCAGTGTTTCCTGAAAATGTCATGCTGTTTGATTTTGTGGTTTTCTTTAAATCAGCATTTGTTAATTTGCTCTACTGTGGCTGAAAGCAGTGGGGTTATTTCTGTCCTGTCAGCCAAACTTAGAGTGTTATGACATCATTTTGGAGTAGCTTGCTGTTTCAGATTAACAATCAGAGCAGTAGTTTGTAGAGTTAATGGTTTGCTGAGCTCTCCAAATTTCTTACAAAACCAGTCTCTGGTTTGTGTTTAGATAGATCAGCTTAAAATATATCATCATCTTCTCATAAAAAGCTGATCATTTCAGTTTCAATGCTGAACTGAAGTAGAGGAAATCTTTCTCTGTGAGAAATCAGCTTGTCTGTATCACAGCTCTCATTTCTTTCTAATCAAAACTGATTTTGTTTCTGTCTATATAACACAGGGCTATTTAATGAATATAAAATAAATCTAAATTTTGTTCATTCACAGAAACAGTTTGTCTTTGATGTAGCCTTCATAAATGCATTCATATAAGAACATTTTTTTCATGTCAGATTGACAAATAGTACATGTCCTTCAAATACTGCAACAGAGTGTGACAGACACCTGTCTGAACTCACAAACATCAGTTCTTTGGTGGTTTCTGTGTGACAATACATCATGTATGTGTGTAACTAGAAACACTATGTGGCATCCCAATGCACCGTGTCTCTGCCCCACAGTTGAGGCAGCTGCAGTCTACTGCCACCAGTCCCCTGCCCCATTAACCCCCTGCCTTTTTTTCATTTTTTCAGGGGTAGGAGGGGGCTGTGACCTATAAGACAACCTTCTGTCCAATTTGTTTTTTGTGGGGATTCCCTCTTCTATCTGCCACCCTCTCTATCCACCATCCACCAAAAGTCGCCATTGTATAGTGCTCATATCTGTGTAGGATGATTGTCTCTGTCATCCGCCATCCTCTACCGTACTGGCACAGAACATTGTGGGTATATACAGCAGTTTTTAAAATTGGTATGTCTGTCAGATTCAGTTTGAATGATGTCATTTGCCATCATCGACCATACTGGCACAGAGCATTGTGTATATATACAGACGTTTTTAAAATTGTTATGTCTCTCAGATTCAGTTTAAATTTAAAAAAAAAACATCGGTGGCCTTTATTTATTCCATTTGTGATGCTTTGGGTATAAATTGCTATTTTTAGTTTGGTATCTGAGATCTCCTTTGTCCCCACTAAGCTGCCTAACAGGGGTGTGCAGCCAGCACAGTGAAACCATTATAGCAATGGCAATGTGGGTGCTGCAACCCATCCGATGGTCATTCCAGTGATCGGTATTTCACAGTGCCCACCGTCGTTGATGCCTCAGGGGTATTGCTCTCTTCCCCTTACACTTCTGACCTGGAGGTGATTATATTATTCTCCAGTGTGTGCGATGGGCAAAGCCCCCCCACGGTGAGGGGTGCTGGGGCAAAGTCCCCCCCCCGCAAACAGCCAGGATGTTCCCCTGTGCTTTGGGTGCAATGGTGGTTGGGTGGCATAATTGCCACATGGCATGGTCTCCATCAGTATTTTCTTGTTGCTGCAATGTCAGTCAACTTTCTGGGTGTCAAACCAACATAGTGGAACCTCAAACAGGCACGGGTGCACTGTGGGTCCATATGGTTGTTGTTGTTTTTTATATGTAAAAATCTCTGTACGCTTTTTATTTTTATTACATTACAAAACACTGCTGGGCATTATTTATTCTGCTCTTGATTCTCAGTGTCTAATACTTTTTTTTATTTTGGCATCTGTATTTATCCTTTTCCTAGCTGTGTCACATTCATGTGAGGTCATCTACGCTCTTTGGTGTTTTGTTTCTTTCACTGATTCATTTCATTGTTCTGTGTCTATTCTTTGCATATAAATGTGTTACAGTACATTTGATTGTTTTATTTAAATGCTCATCCAGGTGCATAAAATGGCTGCCTGCACATGTGTGAGCAGTGGTGTCTGTGGTGTGGCATGACAGCAGTCAGTAACAGCAAACAACATTGTGGGTATGCAGTGATGTGAGTGAGTTATATTGAACATTTTAATTTGATCGACTCAGTATAACCACTCATACAAAGAGAAAGTGGCAAAGAACATTGAGGAGTACATTAGAGTGTAGCAGAGAGCTGCACTCGCAAGGAAAGGATATAGGGATTTGTTTGGACAAGCCCTGCCAAGCTGGCCTTTTGGTGTAATGGCTTGAAATTCAAAGGCATCTCACTCCGCAGTAGATCCCTGTTGAGAAAATGCATGCATGTACCCCATCAGTGTGTTTGATTGAAGTGTACAAAGATTGTACATCAGTTGTAAGCCACCTGAATTGTGGTTGCCAATTGTTACAAATTATGAATTTTTGAATTCTAGTGATGTCTCTTGATTCTGGCTATTTAAGGGTTACCTAAACTGCAGTACAGTGCTCCCTGATGAAGCTCCAGTGAGTGAAGTCCTGGGGTAACTGCGTTCAGTAGTCAATTGGCTTAATTTATCTCTATTGTGCCTTTGTGAGTTTGTCAGAATAAATCTTGAAATTTGTTATTTTAACAACCTGTTTTGGTATTATTTTACAGAACTGCTTCCTGCTCTTGAGTGTGGCTATTCTGGTTGTTGTGTTTGTCACATTGGGGTTGCTAACCCTTTTGCTTGCACTACTCCATAACCCAAGTGCAGCACTTTTTGGTTTGGGCTTGAGCCACTGATCCTGCAGCTGGTGGATCCAGGTTTGGGTCCGGGTCAGCTGTCCTATACATTTTTTTTACTGTGTTCTTTATTTTTCCCTGTGTCTGCTCCCCCGAGTAGATTATTTTTACTTTGGGGTATGCTCCCCACATAAAAAAGTTACTTTTCTTGTCTGCATTTGGTGAGCCAGTTACCATCACATTGAGTTCATGGGGGGAGATTGTGTCAAATGAATCTGATATATTTCTTTGGCTGCGTCACTGAGACAGTAGACAGGGGCCAAGCAGAAGACATCCTCTATCTTGATTTCAGCAAGGCCTTTGACTCTCTGCCCCATAAAAGGTTGATCAGGAAGTCCATGGACTTCAGGGCTGGGGAAAAGATGGCCAGATGGGTGAGAAACTAGCTGAGGGACAGAACCCAGAGAGTGGTTGTGGGTTGAGAGTTATCTGACACCAGAGAGTTAACCAGTGGGGTCCTGCAGGGCTGGGTGCTGGGGCCGGTGTTGTTCAGTGTCTTTATCAGTGACATAGGCGATGGCATGTAGGGCAAAATGTGCCTATTCACGGATGACACCAAGCTCTGTGAGAGAGTGGACACAGCTGATGGGATACAGGACCTACAGGATGATCTGGAAAAGCTGGGGAGATGGTCCAGGATCTGGCAGCTTGGCTTCAATACCAAGAAATGCAAAGTTATGCATACTGATGCCAAGAATTCCAGGACAGAGTACTACCTGGGTGGAGTCCAAACATCTGCATCAGAGGAGGAGAAGGACCTGGGAGTGATGATTGCTAGTGACCTCAAGCACTCCACACAGTGCATGAAAGGAGCAGCAAGGCAAACAAGATGTTGGAATACATATCTAGGGGGATCAGGAGTAGGACATGGGAGGTTATACTGGCAAGGCAAGGCAAGGTATATTTTATTTTTGCAGGCGCCCAATCTGGGAGGCTCTGGGTGCCATACAATCAAAATGCATTAGAAAACAGTTAAAATACAATAATTAAAATACAAAACAAATCTATTATGCATATTTGAAAACAGACCACCCAAAATGGGAGGCCTGACCTAGCAGCAGATAGACGAGGCCATTCTTTCAGAATATCTAAGAAATAATATCTAGAAAACAGTGTCCAGGAATGCCTGGCTGAATAAAAAGGTCTTGAGGCAGGCTCTGAATAGCTTAACTGAAGGGGCCTCCCTCACTGATGGAGAAAGCGAACTCCACAGGATGGGGCCAATGACACTAAAAGCTCTGTCACCGGCAGTTTTTAACCTCATCCTTGGAATCTCAAGGGGGCCGCTAGAGGAGGACCGGAGGGAACAGACCGAGGCAGCAGGTGTTAGAAGGTCCAACAGGTAGTGAGGGCCCAATCCATATAGGCCTTAAAGGTTAGCACACCCACCTTAAAGAGAACCCTCCACCAAACCGGCAGCCAGTGCAGTTCACGCAGCACTGGGGTGATGTGCCAGTATTTTGGCAGCCCCGTCAACAACCTGGCAGCTGCATTCTGCTCTAGCTGCAGTCAGTGGAGGGTACCTCCAGAGACCCCGAGGTAGAGCGTATTACAGTAGTTAAGCCTTGATGTCACGAAGGCATGTACCAAGGTGGGGAGGTCCTGGGGCAGAACTAGGTATTTGATCCTGGCGATATTCCTTAGATGGTAAAAGCTTGTCCAGACAGTGGACGACACCTGTAATTCAAGTGTCAATCTGCTGTTGAGGATAACACCAAGATCATGCACCCTAGAGGTGGCCTTCAATGGCACAGACCCAGAAACAATCCAGTCTCTGCACCAGAGACCATCCTATCATGCCTCCTGTTCAACTCGGAAGCACCAAGTTTGGTCGACAGTAAATCTGTTAACCACCCACACAGCGACGGCACAATACCGACGCAGGTATTGTGCCACTCAAACACCCAGTGTTTGCTCTGCCCCCCGCACCCCCTGGAATTTAGGATTCTCAACTCCAGGTTGGAGTTGGTCCAGGGAGGGGGCAGGACATGGGGGGAAAGTGAAACACGAAACGGACCATTACAGCGACTGTCACTGTAGTGGTCATTTTCCATGTTTCGCCATTGGGGTGTTGGGCAAAAGGGGGCCACCCATTTGACTCCACCACCAGTACCTCTGTCTTATCGGAATTCAGTTGCAACCAGCTGGAGGCCATCCAGTCACTGATCTCATCCAGGCAGTTGTTCTGTACATCCACCACATTGGATGTCCCCGGGGGCAAAGGATGGATACAGCTGGGTGTCATCAGTATAGTGGTAGAAATCCAGACTGTACTTCCTAATGATCTCACCCAGGGGCAGCATATACACAGCAAACAATATTGGTGACAAGACTGAACCCTGATGTACTCCACAAGACAAAAGGCTAGGGGAGGAGGAGAAATTCCCCATCACAACCCATTGCCTCCTGTCAGTGAGATAGGACTCAAACCAGCAGATGTCAGTGCCGGCGAGTCCACAAAATTACCTCAGGTGGTTGAGCAACACCCAATGGTCCACTGTGTCGAAAGCTGAAGAGAGATCAAGGAGGATGAGAATTGTCCCCTCTCCTTGATCTCTCGCCCTGATATCATGGTGCACCCCAACTAATGTGGTTTCTGTACTGTGCCCGGTACAAAACCCAGACTGGAGAAGCTCGAAGATATCAAAGAACACGAGGTATTCTTTGAGCTGCTGTACCACAGTCTTCTCTACTACCTTTCCCAGAAATGGAAGGTTGGAGATAGGATGGTAATTCGCCTTGACATCAGGGTTTAAAGAGGGTTTCTTCAGAAGGGGTCTCACTAGTGCCTCCTTCAAGGCATCTGGGAAGACCCCCTCCGACAAAGAGCACCGGACAATCAAGGTGAACACCAGGCCTACAGAGTCAACACATCCCATCAAGAAATGAGTTGGCACTAGGTCCAGTTCACAATATGTGTGCTTCAGCCTAGAAACAACCTCAATGACCTTGGCCACCACCACTGGTTTAAACTCCTTCCAACCAGGCGGAGTGCTCCCCGGACAACCAGGGCAACCACTGTTGGCCAAACCATGGCTCACTGGTGGAATTCTCTGCCTGATAGCAGACACACTGACTGAGAAGAACTGAGCAAAGTCATTGCATAAAGCATCTGAAGAAGCTGTTTTCAGCTTTAGACAAGCTGGATGTAACAATCTGTCCACATTACAAAAAAGCATAGCTGTTCGGTTCTTCCCAGCAGCAATCTCCCTGGACATGAATACTGCCTTCTTACGGTACTGTGCATGCAGGACCAGTCTGTCTGCCTCCAGCCCAGTCTTCTGCCAGCAGCGTGCTGACCTCCAACCCTTGATCTTCATCGCCTTGAGCTCCCCATCAAACCAGGGGAACCTCAAGTGAGAGGATCAGGGTCGTACACAGACTGGTGCAAGGGAGTTGAGTGCCTCAGACATCGCTGTACTGTAGGCGGTGACTGCTTCATCCATACCCCCTATGCATGCACTGCCCACACCAGATACTGCCACGGCCAGAAAACCCTCCGAGCAATACTGCCCTTGTACAGGTCCCTATTAAGCCCTCATCTAGAATATGGAGTTCAGTACTGGTGCCCACACCTTAAAAAGGACATTAACCTGCTGGAGAAGGTCAAGAGGAGGGCTACAAAGATGAGAGTGGGTCAGCAGGGTAAGGCATATGAGGAGAGGTTGAGGACACTGAACATGTACTACCTGGAAGACGAGAGAGAGAGAGAGAGAGAGAGAGAGAGGGGGGAGAGAGAGAGAGAGAACATGATTGGGACCTTCAAGTTCTCGAAAGGGATAAATAAAGTGGATAAGGAGAGTATCTTTAAGCTGAGTGGCAACCATAACATGAGGGGGCACAACCTTAAGCTGGAGGGTGGCAGGTTTAGGAGGAAGATCATGAAGCATTTTTTCAGACAGTGGTGAACACTTGGAATGCGCTGTTAGAAGAGGTGATCTCATTGAAGACAGTGGGCAGCTTTATTTTTTTCAACTTCTTTTTCTGGCTCTGACAACCTGGGGAACTCTCTTGGGCATCCACCTGCTCCTCCAGCTCTACCTCAGGGCCTGAAACTCCTTCTTACTCCTGGCACCAGCCCGGCTATCCCTCCGGCTCTGAGCCCCCTGAGGTGGGGCCATCCTATCCTCCCATGGTGCTCTATCCACAATTCAGGCTGGGCTGGGCTCGGTCCAGGAGAGGAAGAAGTCCAGCCAGTGGAGTGTGGTGAGAGGTAGGTGGTGCCGTCGCCTATTCCCGGGGGCATGGATTTTCTGCTTAGGATTGCCCTCGCCCCCCCCCCAGGTGGAGCCATGAGCGTGCAGTGATGCCAGGGGACGTCCGTCATGACTCATCATCCCTTTCTGCATGCCTGAGCAATGCAGTACCTCTGGTCTCCACTGGAGGCCACTGCAGTGCCAGGCATCCCCTTGAAACCCCCCTTCCCCGAGAGAGGAGAGCAGTCCTTCGGATGCTCCATCCTCTTTCTCCCCTGCCGACCCCTGATAGCCTGGGCTCGTTCCCGAATCCAGGTGGCCAGCATGGCACGAGGTGTGGCATCCAGCACCTCAACCCTCAGTGCCACCGGGCTGGCTCAGTGGGTAGCTTTAAGAGAGGCTGGGATAGGTATAGGGGGAAGGTAAGGATCGTGGGCAGGGAGGATAGGAGGAGTGAGGAGGGAGGGCAGGGACAGTAGCTCAAGCTGTGGGCCCTGCAATATGAATAGACTAGATAGACCAAATGGCCTTCTTCTGCTGACTTCTTTGTATGTTCATATGTATCTTTGCGGTGATCGCTGTGATATTGCTCGCACATTTGACTTTGGCGATTTTTTAGTCACTCTTTTTGTTCGGCGACTTTAAAAACTCACCCTTATCACATAAAACCAAACTGGGTAGTGTTGGAACCAATAAGAAAAGGTGAAATTGTGCATTTTGCAACACATGACCCCTCAAGCAGTTAGCAGGAGACCAATACACACCTCCACCATGCTCCCACACATCTTCCCACCTGCTAGCCTCAATTTGCACTTCTACCTTGGAGCAGCCACACTTCTTCACAGCCTCCATCCTAGACATTTCAATAAATCCCTTTCTCCCGTGCTTCACATCCCTGCTTTACTTTCTGATCCAGTGCCAGCCTTTCTGGTAAGAGAGCAGAAGCAGTGCATGCCACAGGCATAAAGCCTGGTGAATAAATGTAATAAAATCAGCACATCGGGTGGAGGGGGTGATGTAAACAGAGTGAAAAAACAGACAGAACATGGAAACCAGCACACCATTAGTAAGCAGCACACCAGACTATCCAACCTAGTGGCACTCATTTGGGACTATTTCACATTATGTTTAAAAACACTTCATTTATTTTTATTTGTCTTTTTGTAAAAACTGAAAAAGGGACCTGTTGGCCCTGAAAGCTTGTGTATAATTCCATCTTTGTACAAGACGCTTGTTGATCCAATAAAAGGGTTCAAACCTTCCGTCATCTCCTATTTATCTTTTTTAAATTTTCAAAAACATTAATTTCAATGTGTCTAGTTACCCATTTTATTAGTGCAATAAGATACCCCAAGGAACTACTTGTGCTGCAATAAATTAATGAGGCTTAAGACACTCTCCCTGTGGATTTGTCCTTCACTGTCCAACTGGGTGTGTGTTGATGTCAGTACTACCGATTGTACCTCTCAACTGTTCCTGATTTTCAGGGACGTCCCTGATTCTGGAAAAAAAGTCCTCTGTCCCTCCTTTTTAATTTTTTTCTCAAAGAAGAGTCAGGATTTGACTGAATAAAATTATATCAGACATTATTGTTACGGTTTAGATCCCTTTCAGAAAAATGCTTCTATCATTAAGCCATTTACTACAATAGCTTGTGGAGCTAATATCATAATTTTTTAACGTTTTTTTATGAAAATATATTTATTGAAATTTTGAAACCATTTTTTAAAGTTATTTCTCTGATTTTGGACTTCTGCCCCTGATTTTTTAAGCCTAGTCTAGGCCTCTGATTTGAGGGGAACAGTGCTGAGAGGTATGCTACCAGCATCCTGTGTCTCATTGCTTGCATTTTATTCTAGCCACTCTAATGAATATTGTTTTGTTTCATTGATTTAATATTATTACATCTATTGGCATGTTTTGTGTGCTGCATTCCCCTCCTCCATTTTGTAAGTGCTTCTCTCACTTTTGGAATTGTAATCAGTGCTTGGAGCACTGGAATGCTGCTATGTGAGCAATAATATATGACAGAGTGGGCAGTGTTGGTGGTACCCCCCCACCAAAGAGCGTAGTGAGGTCCAACACCTCAGACAGAGGGGATAAGAGCTCCAGAAGGGGGGAGTGTAGACAACACTACCCACCCTGAAGTGTATTATTGCACTTAGAAAATGGGTTTTGTTTGCTGTATTAAAAAAAATGTAATTATTGCAAAATCAGAAAACATATTAAAATGAATAAAAAAAAACACTTCTTGGTAAAATAGTCCTTCCACTGGAAGATTGCCAGTAGAGGGTACTGCTGCCAGCAGTAGTGTTGAAATTTTCTTGTGAGAGCCACTTTTTTGTATTATTTTGTATTATTTTTACTGCGTTTTTCATAGGTAGTGTGCAGGAAAATTGTTCAGACTGATGACAGCTTGGGAGACACACTGATCATGCTTGAAAAAGTAGCTTCAGCAGCGGCATTAAGGTGACAGCAGGAATGATGGTGGTGGCAATAGCAATAGCACTAAGGGAGAAACGATGAGGAGACAGCAGTGCTGATGAATGGAAGGAGGCCATGCTTAAGTGGGTTCGCTGATTCAGTGAATTTAAACAAGTAACAGGGGGTGAGGGAGTTGAGTGGCAGTTCTACTAAGAGAAGATGCCAACAATGGGAAGTAGTGGCCAGAGGACAGACGGGATGGAGGGTGGCGAGGGTGGACGAGATGAGGCATTCTGCAGTTTGAACATGGAATCACTGATTGAACTTCAAATAAGGTAAAAATATTTTGAAATCTGAAGTGAGAATTTAATAGTGGCAAGGAGTTATGAGCGAGTGGATGAGTAACAGCAGACTTGGAGTGAAACAAATGGTGTCTTTTTTGAAAATGTGTCATTCTATACAGAACACATGGATATTTTAAGTAAAAAAATATGTGTCACCAGGCCTTTTTAGTGGTGTCTATTGAAAAATAAATGTATGGCTGGGGGGAAGAGATTAGCCAGAGCTCAGGATTTAATCTACCAGTTTTCTAAAGTACTACTACTACTGCTACAGCCTTAACAACCCTCTGCAAGCAAGCAGGTAACTGCCACGACTCCACCAATAGAGCAGGTAGTGGATATATTAGAAAAGCAATAGCACTCTCTTTAAACAAAGTCTGTAAACCTTGTAACTGGTTTACTGAGCCAGTCAACTGCGTCCTGGTGACTCTGCAGCTTCAGGACCAAAGGGTGAGCCTCTCCATCTTGCTGTCCCTCCCTTTGATCTTTCTCTTCAGCCTGAACAGCCCATTGTAAACAAGCAAGCAGCTGCCATGCCTCCACCAATTGAGCAGCTAGTGGGTGAATGTACTACTCCCCTATTTAATCAGGTATAGTCAAACAGTCCTTCCATGCTGTGGTCTTGTGTGAAGGACCACCTACTAAGGACATCAAGGAGTCTGCTTTGAGTCAACTGTTCAGCTGGCCACGCTGCTTCCCTAGGCTTCCTTTAATTGTCAGATTGTGAATCTGTAGTCTCTATTATCGAACTGCTCCATGTCTGGTCCAAATGTAACCCCAGTGTACATGTATGGTGTCTTGTCCTCTGACTCTGTCTAGGTGATGTACTTTCTTTTGTTACACCCTATTCATTAAAGGGGGTTTCTAGTATTTAATTAGTCTAGGTTGTATATGTCTATAGTTGCACCCTATCTGTTAAGAGGTGTTCTAGTATTCTACTGCTAGTGTATTTATAATGTTATTTTCCTGTGGTTTTGCTCTACTAGAGTGTCCATTTTATTATGTTGCTCATTTTTACTGCCCTCCTGCTTTAGGGCAACTGCCTTTTGTTAGTTTCACATTATTTCTGTGATTGTTTGTTACACCACATCACTCATCTGTGCAACAGCTAGCTACTGACTAGAATATTGGTAATTGTATAGTTTCATTTTTGTCGAATTTGGTGGTGTCTGTTCATTACATTGTACTCCTTGCCTTTCTCCTGTGCCACCTCCTCCTTCCTGTGGTGCCATCAACTTCCCCTCACTGCTCCCCTCTCACCTCTTCGCTCCTTCCCTATACATCCTGATCTCCTGCCATTATATTTTCTTGATCTGGAGTTCCCTTTCAGAACTATCCTGTCCCATTCCCATCCCTCTCCCCCTCTCTCTCCTCCCAGGTCGAGGGGTTGTAAGTCCTTCCAGATCCTCCATCTCCTTACCCTGCTTCTCATCTTTGCAGGTGATGTGGAAGTCAACACAGGCCCATTCCCCTCTTCCCTTCTCTCTATACCTAAATGCTAGGAGCTTTCTTCCTAAACTAGACCTTCTCATGGTATGGGTTTCCCATAATGCTCCCAACATCCTCTGTATTACTCAGTCATGGCTTTCCTCCATGTTTTCTGATTCCAGCTTGGCCCTTTCTGAGTACCACCTATTCAGGCAGGACAGAGGTAAGCGTGGAGGAGGAGTAGCCTTCTATGTCCGCCACAGCCTTCCTTGTACCGTCATTTTCAGGGAGGCCTTACCCCTCCTCTCATGAGTATCTGCTCACCAAAATCTTCTTTCTCTCCACCCTACTCATATTCATTGGGTTTTTTCATGCATCTCCTAAAATCACTCCTTCTCTTGTTGACTTACTCTCTGTCATTACCACTCATTCCACCTCCAGTGAATGGCTCTAAGTCATAATAGCGAAAATATAACAGCGACTTGCATAAGAGTGAGTACATTTTGCCGACCACAAAATTGACTCTGCAGCCACTACAGCACTTGACAACACAGCGACGGCACTATACAGTGCAATGGGGGGGGGCGATAAAAACAAATGTTTAATGCAGGGGGCTATGCCCTCATCCCCCTTTGTGGGGGCAAGCCTACTGCACCCCCTATCTTAATATAATCAACTCCGGGGGGTGAACACTGGGGGACAGGGGAATACATGGGAGGGGAGCAGGGGAGCTACAGTATGCAGGGGGAATACCATGGCTGGGGCAACACAGTTGGGAGAACGAGAGGATGCAAAATGAACAAGACAATTATAACAGCCATAGACATCCTATAAAATATGCACCTGTAGGCAGTCCCAAACCGGGACAAACACCACTCCAAGCGGGTGACCAATCCACCACTCCAGGTGGCCAGCTCAGCAGCAGCAGGCTGCACTCCTTCATTTAGCCCACAACAGTATACTTTCTCCCTGTCATTCACCATCGCTATTCTGTCACTCCTTACTGGCTATTTCCTCCCCTTGCTATCCCCTCACATTCACTTCTCTTTTAGGCGTGCAACTTGAATCACTGATATCTGAGTCAATCATTTTGCTTCACCCATATAATGGGATGTCCCAGTGAATTAATTCTCCCAGTGGACTTTAGTATCAATTGACTTTCCCCTGCTGCAAAGTTTATGTCCCTTAGGCTTGAATCCCTAACTCTTACACAACTCATCACTGAACCTACCTGGCTCAATCCACATTCTTTTAACCACACCCTGCTGGATTGGGTTCTCTCCTCCAACCCAAATCGCATCATTGCTTCAGGTATATTTTCTGATGCTTTTGGTGACCATTGTATGACTTACTGTGTCAGAAAAAAGTGGCATTCCCCATCCCCCAAGTACCTGTGGTCTCGATCCCTATAGTCACTAAACACACATGTTGTACAAAGTAACCTGTATGCAACTGATTGGTCAACAGTGCTCACTGACCCTGATATAGACATTGCCATTTTCCTCTTCCATTATAGCTTAACTTCTGTCTGGGACAAACATGTCCCTGTCCGAAAGGCCAGGGTCATGTCTTCCCACCATCCTTGGATCACCCCTGATGTCATCGATTTGTGCCAGACCCAGGACCAAGCCTGGTCTCAGTTCAAATTCTCCCATTCTCTACCTGATCTTCACTCCTGCAGAGCACTCAGGAACTCATGCACAAAGGCCATTTGAATTGTTTAATCCTTGTACTTCAAAACCAACCTCCGAAACAATTTCAACTGTCCTGCCAAGTTTTGGAAGGTGATCCACTCTCTGTTTCACCTCCTAATCCAATCTGCTCCTCCTGCCCTTACTGTAAATGGTACACCAGTCTCTGACCCTCCTCTTTTGCTATTCACCTCAATGAAAAGTTTTACCACTTGTGCTTCCCCTCCTCACCTTCCCTCAATTCATCTCTCACTCCTGTGTCTCCACACTCCACTCCATTCTCCTCCCTCGTGGGGTTTTATTTCCATCCTGTATCTGTGTAGGAAATCCTGCTTGCTCTACTTTCACTTTACCCATTCAAATCTAGCCCCAATGGTCTGGACCCCAAACTCCTCTGTCTCTCTGCTTCTGCCATGGCCTCCCCTCTCATTCATCTCCTTAACCACTCCTTCACCCTAGGTGCTGTCCCACATGCTTGGAAGTTAGCCAAAGTTCTCCCACTTTATAAAGGAGGTGATCTCTCCTCCCCTTGAAACTACCATCCTATCTCCCTCCTCCCCTGTCTTGCAAAATGGTGAGAGAACTTGGACAATTCATGACTGTCTGACTTCCTACACTCCTCCAGCTTCTTATTTCTGTTTCAGGCTGGTTTTCAGAAGAATCATTCCACCATCTCCTCCCTCCTACCTGTCACTGACTCCATCTTCTCTGGGATGGATCAGGGCACATCACAGCTTTCATTTTCATCGATCCAGCCAAAGTTTTTGATCTGGTAGCACACCCCTTATCCTGGATAAGCTTAATTCTAATGGCCTAACAGTCTCTGCTGTTAGGTGGTTTAACTCCTACCTTTTGGGCCATTTGCAATTATTGCAGGTAGGTGACATCCTATCCCCTTCACTCCTCATCCTGGCTGGGGTCTCACAGGGCTCCATTCTGGGTCCAGTCCTCTTCTCCACCTTCCTCAATGACCTTCCCTCAGCCTGTGTCAACTCGCATATTCACATGTATGCAGATGAGACAGTTGTCTATATCTCAGCCCTTCAGTTGAGGCTGTTGATGTCATGCTCTAGCAAGGTTTCCATAATGTCCTTTGTTGGTTTCAGGCCAACCAGCTCCAGGTCAACATCAAGAACACAGTATCCATGACCTTTGGCTCCAGCCAGAAACTATTCAGGCTTGCCCCCCTCCCTTCCTTCACCACCCTGGATGGCTCTTCCCTTGATGTGATCCTTTCCTATAAGTACCTCAGTGTGTGGCTTGATAACAGGCTTGACTTCTGTGCCTACATTTATTTATTGAATTTTGGTGACCGGGTAGGCCCACTGGGCCCTGGAGGTCCCTTTTTCAGGGGCGACCCGGGAAGCAACAGTACATGACATAAAGGACAATGGAGCAATATACAGCAATATACAGGCTGAGGTTTACAGTAAGCAACAGCTTTCAATCCATGAGATATAGCTTTCATATTTATGGGTCATAAATGTCATAAGTGTCTAACTGCTTATCCTTTTGTGCATTTGCTCATGCTACAGCAACGTACAATTGATGAGACAGTACAGAGAGTTCGCTAGGTAACATTTCTCTAAGATACATAGGATATTTTTCTATGAGCGTGAGGTGGGGTAAGTGCAGACTGTGCAGTGGGTAGAGCTTAAGTATGGTAGAGAACGCTGACACAGGTCATTATTTTAGAGTTGGGTACTGTAGCATAGGCAGTTACTCATTGACAGCAGGTAGGTCTTGAGTCTAGTGCGGAAGCTCGGTACCGATGGGGTTTCCCGCACCTCCAAAGGAAGATTGTTCCAAAGGGAGGGGGCAGCATGTGCGAAGGATTTACAACCTGCCTTGGTCCTGACCTTAGGGACCTCTAGTAGCTTCTGACCAGAGGACCTGAGGTTCCGCACACTTCGTTTTTCTGTGAGGAGTCCATCGAGGCTCGGGGGGAGAGCAATGGGCTGATTAGTTTTTTCGCCAGACAGAGTACAGGGTACCTGAGCCGAGCTTCAAAGGATGGCCAGTTGAGCCTCGCTAGGGCCTCACAGTGGTGGCTCCTTGAGTGGGATGAGGAGGCAAAGTGGACTACCTTATGGTATAGGGTCTGTAGTCTACCATATTCCAGTTTAGAGACTCCCTGCAGGACCGGGGCAGCATACGTTAGCATGGGGAGTAGGACACTAGTAGCTATTGCAGTCCTAGCCGGGGTCCAGCTGTCCTTGAGCTGATATTAATCCGAGTTTGTGTGTGGATTACTTTGGTAACTTGGTCGTGTTGCTTGAAAGTGAGACCTTGGTCGAGGGTAAGGCCAAGGTACTTTGTTGAGGAGACTACTTCCAGTTTGTTTCCCTCCAGGGACATAACTTGGAATGATTGTGATCTATCTAGTCCAAGGGTTTTTGGGCCAAACAACATGGCCTTAGTCTTATTGGTATTCAGGACCATTTTGTTCATAGTGAGCCATTCCTCCATGACACGGATATCCTTTTGGAGGGATGGGCCTAGGTCGTTCAGGTTGTCAGAGGCTTTATAAATAACAACATCATCCTCATATTGGATTACCTTGCTGTTCCCACAGTGGTTGTGCATTTCACTAATAAATAGTGAGAACATTAAAGGCCCTAGTATCGACCCTTGTGGGACGCTCTCCTTTAGGGATTGTGGTTTGGAAAGTTTATCTTGCCACCTGACTCTTTGGGTGTGACCTGACAGGTAGCTTTCCACCCATTTAAGGGTATGGGTATCCAGGCCTATGTGGAGGAGTTTATGGAGTAGAAGTCTATGATCCACAAGGTCAAAGGCCTTGGAGAGGTCCACAAAGACCGCCCCTATGTTGGATCCAGAGTCTAATTCTCTAAGTACATCAGTAGAGAATTTTGTTAAGGCTGTATCAGTCCCATGTTTGGCTCTAAAGCCATGTTGTGACGGGGACATCATCATGTGTGTCTCAAGGTATTCCCTAAGTTGGGTATATACTAGTTTCTCCTGTATTTTTGCCAGGATACACAGCAGTGAGATAGGCCTATAGTTCTCCATAGGTTCCAAAGGCCCTCCCTTATGTATCGGGACCACATGCTCCTGTTTCCACAGCCCGGGACATGCCCTTCACGTAAGGACCTGTTGATGAGCCAGGTGAGCGGTCTGGCAAGTGCCGGGGCACCTTCTTTAAGCAGTCTAGCTTTAATCCCATCCGGGCCTCCTGAGCCTTGTGCTTTCAGGGTTTTTAGGATAGCTGAGACCTCATTTATCTTTGCCAGCCGCAGGTGGAAGAGTGGGCGGTTATGGATTGGGGGGATCCAGAGGAGCAGACTGGTAGTTGGGCACCACAGACCCGGCGTTCTGCTTGTCTGGGTTTATAAAGGAGTTGTTGAGGGCTTCAGCAATTAGTGCCTCATCGTGCAGTATCTGCCCATTAGCCTTGACAGGGCATGTGCCAGTCTTTTTGTTCCCCTTTAACAGTTCATTGATATTGGACCAGAACGTCCTAGGATTTCCTAGCTTTGTTTTCTGGAGTTGGTTAAGGTACGCCTTTTTAGCTTTCTTGATGGCCTCTTTACATTGGTTTCTGAGTGCTCTGTAGGTCACCCAGTCCGCCAGGAGTGAGAAGCCCTTAAACTTTTTCCAGGCTTTGTCTCGGCTTTTCATGAGGGCTTTTAAGGATGGGGTAATCCACTTGTAACAGTGGCCTTTTAACCGATAGGTCTTATTTGGGGCAAGTAGGTCCGCTACCCTCAAGATAGCTCTGTTGAAGAAGTCAACTACCTCCTCCAAGGTAGGGAGACATCTTAGGGGATTCCAATCTTGGTTGCCCAGGAGGATATTGTACTGAACCGGAGAAAACTTTGAGTAGTCTCTGGTGGTGAGCATTCTAGGCGGGACCTTTTCAGCCCTATTTTTCCAGACACAGAATATGGGTGAGTGGTCACTGAGTGCATCAGCCATGGTGCTGGCCGATTGGACATTTTTTGGGTTGGATACCAATGCCCAGTCAATGGTAGAGTGACTTCCCGTTTTATGGTTCAGTCTGGTGGGAAGTGAGATGATCTGGGTAAGGTTTGCCTCGTGTAGCAGGCCACTAAATGAGGACCTGGTTTCTTTGGCCCAGTTCAGGCTGAAGTCTCCAAGGATCAAAAGTTCCAATTTACACTCCACCATTAGGTTTTTAGTGAGTGCCTCCAGGGAGCTGAGCGCATCCTTCGGGGGACTGTATATGCACCCAATGTTTAGGTATTTGGTACCGCCAAGGGTGATCCGTATGAAGATGGATTCAGTACCAAGCACATTTACCTGCAGGCAGAGACGGAGGAAATCAGGGTATCCTCACATAGATAAGTACTCGCCCCTTTTCTGGGTCCTGTCCTGATGGTAGCAGAGATATCCTGGGTCAAGTACTCATGGTTGAGGACCTGAGGTTTCAACCAGGTCTCAGAGATTGCAAGCACATCTGGGTTATAGAGGGCTAAACATGCTTGCACTTCATGAATTTTAAATTTAAGACTGCATATATTCATGTGACAACCTTTTAGGCTCCTCTGGAGTTTCCAGGCCAGGTCAAGAGAGGAGGCGATGGCGGTGTTATTGACACCAGGGCCAGGGTTAGGTTGAATGTCCCCGGCTAGCAACAGCAGTGTTATGAACAGGAGATGGAGAAAGAAAGTTAGGGGTGGGAACCTAATTTTCCTTGGTCTGTTGGTCATTAGGCGGATAGCCCTGTAACATATTCCACTTCTACTGAGTCTGCCAACAAGCAATTGGGATATGTAAACAGACGGGCGGGGGCTGTGATAGTGACTAGTGTGGTCCTTGACAGGTCCATTTGGAAGCTGGGAGGCAGGGCCCAGTCTACTAGCAAGCCAGTCGACCCAGAGCACTATGGAGATGTAGATGGCCGCATAGAGGAGCATCTTGTTAGGCCTGCACAGGCCCAACCTCCCATCCTTAAGTGAACCCCTGAGTGGCATTTCACCTTTTTTTTGGCCTTATGTTACTAGGATTTGGTCTGAGTATGCTGCGCACTAATTAGGTCCAATGGGGCACCCGGGCAGTGTGCTGCCTACTTCAGCCTCCAGGGAAACACCTATGTCCGACTAAGTAATTATGGTCTGCTATTATTTCCCTTAAAGCATCACCCTCATTAGACCTAGTAGTTACATCAGTCTTAGTGACCCTGCTTGTGTATGGTGGCTTTATAGCAGTTAGGAGTAGGGTCAGGTAGACACAACCCTATTACATAGATCCTGACCAGGTTATTAGGGGAGATTAGGAGAGATCACAGGCTTGGTTAAGTTGAAAGACAGGTTGCCGCTCCTCAGAGTAGGATCCGTGGACACAGCCCTAGAGCTTTGAACCTGGCTGGGGAAAAAGCATTGACCCTGGAGACTATAGCCCCCTACATGAAGGAGGGCAAGAGAGTGTGGCAATTTTTAGAGTGGGAAAATTACAGCCTTTTGGGTAGAGATCAGGCTGACAATCCTCTGATTGTGAACCAGACTAAGGAGCTAAGCATATAACAGTGTAGGTGCAGTTATTAAAGCTTTGTAACGGAAATAGCTGGGGGGAAAAACACAAGCCATGTCAATACTCTGGATAGCAGGATTTAGAAACAACTATTATAGACACAAGCCCTGTCAATACTCTGAATAGCAAGGATTTAGAGACAACTATTATAGACCTCTGTTACACACCACTAGTCCATGTCTGTAAACAATTGACAGGTTATACACAAATTAGAGCGAAAGTCCCCAACCCCTACCCTTTCTAGTGGAGCAGGGGACACCAAGGGCGGAGCTCCTCGAGTATATACACACAACAGGAACTGGGTGGGTGGCGGGAGATTTTTTCCTCCAGCTACAGTCTCACTGAATTCGCTATGGGAGAGGTCCGTCAGACAGATTCAGCTGTCGATGCCTCTACCCTGTGGTCCTGGCGATCTTGGAGGCGGTGTTGCAATGGGGGGTCTGCCCACCACCCTTGCCGCCACCCCTGGCGATCTCACTCACAGTTTCTGGGGCTGAGAGGGGAAGCAGCCTTTTCAGCTGGCTGCACTGCATCGTCATGACCCCTCTCAGCGAATGGGCTCAGTTGCCCAAGTGGAGATTAAGTTTTTTGAAAAGGCGCCAAGCAGGAAACAAAGGGCTCAAGTCCACGTCCTGCAGTCTCCTTGCCGGGAATGCTGGATGCCGGAGATTTTTTCCTCCAGCTGCAGTCTCGCTGAATTCGCTATGGGGGAGGTCCACCGGACAGATTCAGCTGTCGGTGCCTCTACCCCGTGGTCCTCGCGATCTTGGAGGCGGTGTTGCAATGGAGGGGGCCCGATGCCGTTGACCACCCTCGCCACCCCTGGTGATCTCGACTCACAGTTTCTGGGGCTGAGAGGGGAAGCAGCCTTTTCAGCTGGCTGCACCAGCGTCATCCCGACCCCTCTCAGCGAATGGGCTCCAGTTGCCCAAGTGGAGATTAAGTTTTTGAAAAGGCGCATGCGGAAATAAAGGGCTCAAGTCCACATCCTGCAGTCTCCTTGCCGGGAACGCTGGATGCCGGAGATTTTTTCTCCAGCTGCAGTCTCACTGACTTGCCACGGGGAGGTCCCAGACAGATTCAGCTGTCGGCGCCTCTACCCCATGGTCCTGGTGATCTTGGAGGCGGTGTTGAAATGGGGGGGGCCTGATGCCGTCGACCACCCTTGCCACCCCTGGCGATCTCGACATTGATGCCATCCACGCTAAACTTTACCCCAAACTTGAAACCCTGTACCGTAATAAAGATGGCTTGTAACTGCATGTCTGCCTGGAACTGGTTACCAAAATGGTGTTACTAATGTCACTAATGAAAACAGGAGCAAAAGAAGGCCGAGGCCCATGTTAGCTCTTATACACTGTAGTAGTATTCCAGTTTACCTCCTTTTCGTATGTAAGTGTCAAGTCTGGATTTAAAAATGGTTTTATTTTTACTTGAAACCGCTTCCTCTGGCAGACTATTCCATAGATTGACCATCCTCTCCGTGAAGAAATACTTTCTTTTTAGGCTTCTAAATCTAATGCTTTTTACCTGCAATGTATGTCCTCTAGTAATGGACTTGTCTTTGAACTCTGTTTTCATTTCCTTAGCCAAAATGTTAGATTTAATGATTTCATACAATAAAAGTAAATCACCCCTTGTAATACGCAATTCAAGGGTATACAGCTCCAATTTTTTAATTCTTTCCTAGTATGGTTCTGTCTTTGTCTCACTTATTATTTTAAGGTATCTGTGTTGTACTTTTTCTATCCATTGTATGTCTTTTTTCTTATAAGGATTCCATAACTGGATACAATAATCAAGATGCGGTATCACATACGACCTGTACAATACTGGCATCATTACCCTGGACTGTCTACACCTAATATTTCAGCTAATAGCATATGATACACAGTTGGTCTTGCTCATGGCATTGGTACATTGTGGACCAAAGTCCATATTAGTGTCAATTAAAACACCCAGGTCTCTCTCAGAGCCAGAGCTATTAAGTACTATATTGCATAGAAAGTATTTATTTCTTTTGTTCTTTTTCCCATATGCAAGATGCAGCATTTATTTATGTTGAATGACATCCCCCACATATATGCCCATTGAGTAATTTTGTCTAGGTCTTGCTGAATAGTCAGGGATTTCAGAAGTGTTTCACATGGGCCACCCAGCTTGGTGTTGTAAGTATATTTAGTTATTTTATTCTTTAAATTGCTGCTCCGACATAAACATCGTGAACAACACAGGGATCAAAACTGAGCCTTGTGGCACCCCATTTGTTACCCATCCCTCATCAGACAGAAATCCATTTACAGCCACTCTTTGTGTCTGATCTACCAACCAGTTATGGATCCAAATCTGTATGTGTTCATTAATGCCTAGAGTAGCTAACATACAAGATATGGCTCAGTGAGGCACAGTATCAAATGCCCGACTAAAGACAAGCAGGACAACGTCTGCTGATTCCCCTTCATCTAATGTTCTGCTTATTTTTTATTTTATTAAGATTTCAGATAAGACCTTTGAGCCCAGGGCTCGCTTACAAAGGTTCCACATCAGTCATAAACATACAGAAGCATTTTTAGAGAAAACAAAGGTACAGAAAGCAATTGGTTACAAATTATCAGGAGCTGCCAGAGGCTTGGTCATTCACATAAGTTACAGTACATAGTACAACATACAAGTGGGGGGGGTAGGCCATATGGCAGACTCTATACAATGAGGGGATGGTAAAGTGCTTCCGGGGCAATTAAGAGAACAAGGAAAGCATGTAGTAGGGAGGTGGGGGGTCAGTACTTAGCAGGTACAAATAGAGGGAGAGGGTGGGAGGGTAGGTGGGTCGGGCAAGGGGAAGACCTAGGAAGAAAAAGAAGGAGGAGGGAGGGTGTGTGGGGAACAGAAAAGAGGTTGGAGAGGGTGAAGGGTAGGTGAGAGAAGGCCATTGTAGCAAATGAGGGCCGAGGAAGAGAAGGGGATGAAGAGTAGAGTGGGCATGAGGGAAGAGGTGGTGTAGAAGGAGGGGGGGTGTTTAGTAAGACAGGCAGTGTGGGGAGGGAGTAGGGAGTGGCAACAGATTGTTGGGGGGGGTTTAAGCAGAACAGGGAGGGCAATGCAGGGCTGTTTAAGTGTAACAGTCACAGTGGGCCATAGTCACCAGATGCATGGCAGAGTTTGCGTTTAAAACTGCTGAGATTGAGAGAGTTGGAGGGAATGAGTTGAACCAGGATGGGGCTCTAACTTTGTAGAAGTGCTGTCCTTGTGTGGTCCAGCAGTGGGGAATGGTAAATGATAGACTTTCAGCACTCCTTGTTGGGTGGGTGGCACAGTATGGGGTCAGTAGGGACTGGACCCCAGGAGGCAGCAGGCCCAGGACAGTCTTCTTAGCTAGGATGCATGTCTGGTAATTAAGCCTGCCTCAGAGCTGTAGCCAGTTAGCCTGTACATAGACATTGCAGGTATGTGAGAGTCGAGTTGCTGAGGTGAGTAGCCGACATGCCTCGTTGAGGGCCAGTACTATGCGCCAGAGAGGAATGTTGGTCGCAGCTCCATAAACCACTAGTCCATAGTCTATTAGCGAGGTGACTGAGCTTTGAATAGCTATTTTTAGGGCATCAGCTGTTAGGCAGTGCCTATGCCCGTAGAGTAGACCAATGCGGGCGTTGATAGACTTAGCAGTGTTATGGATATAATCATGATACGAGAGGGTGCAGTCTAGTGTCACACCCAGATATTTGAATTTGTTTACCTGTTCCAGCACAGATCCTCCAGAGCTGCTAATAAGAAGAGGCTGTTCTTTATGCCTGCTATGGGAATCATGAAACAGCATTGTCTTGGTTTTAGAGTAGTTTAGGATGAGTTTGTGTGCATGGAACTAGCTTTCAACTTCGGAGAAACTTGTCTGGAGCTGTTGCTGAAGAAGGGTAGGATCTGACTGGGTTGTGAAGATGACGGCATCATCTGTGTATAGAAGCATTCTGTTTTGGCAGGAAGCAGGAAGATTATTCAGGAAGACACAGAACAGCAGCAGACCTAGAATAGAACCTTGTGGAACTCCTGAGCGGACAGGGAGGGAGGTTGAGAGGGATTCCCCTATTCTAACTTCCTGGGAGTGGTCATGGAGATGGCTTTGAAACCAGAGGGTGGCGTCAGGGGAGAGTCCTAGGTGAGGAAGCTGTTCGATCAGAAGGGAGTGGTTAACAGTATCAAACGCCTTTGTCAAGTCTATGAAGGCGGCACCAACTAATTGGTTTTGGTCCAGGGCTTGGTGGATGTAGGAGGTAGGGTCGAGGAGTGCAGTGTTGGTGCTGTGCCCCTTACGAAAGCCGTGTTGTTGTGGACATAGCAGATTATGTTTTTCCAGGTATTCAGTGAGTCAATGTGAGACTATCCATTCCAAGGCTTTGGAGAGGGGAGGAAGGATAGAGATTGGTCTGTAGTTGCTTGTCAGAGTTAAGTCTCCACTTTTGTGGATGGGGTCACCACGGCAGACTTCCACTTCTGAGGAAACTGAAAGAGTGACAAAGAGTGGTTTAGGATTTTGGTGAGGTGAGGTGGGACTTCATCGATGGTGAGGTAAGCATAAAAACAGAGCAGGCTCATCTGACAAGATCTTCTAGCAATGAATCCATGCTGTTCTAGGTCTACTTTGCCTGTTTTTATCATGTGTTCTGTTAACCTGATCTTTATTAATGATTCAAAAATTTTCCCAGGGACAGAGGGGAGACTTATTGGTCTATAGTTAGACTTATCTTGTCTCTTTCCTTTTTTAAAAATCGGAGTGATGTTTGCTATTTTCCAGTCTCTTGGTACCTCACCTGTGCTTATTAATTAGCTAAATAATATTTCCAGAGGAACACATATTGTGTCTTTAGTAAGTATGAGCATCTGTGGAGTGATTTTGTCAATACCTGGAGCCACATACTTTTTTATTATGTCAATTTTATTTTTTATTTCATCCCTTGTACAGAAAACACCTGCCGGAATAAAATTATTCTTGGTGTCCAATCGACTGGATGGAGACTAGATTGAACAAAAATATGTATTAACAATGTTTGCTACAGTTCGTGGATCAGAAATACAGTTGTTATTGTCTATAATAGTGCTTAGTTTTTGATAATTTTTCTTAAGTGAATTTATGTAAGCATAAAATTGCTTACTATTGTCTTTGCTTGCTAAACTAGGCAGTTTGTACTCTATGTTCTTTTTTGCTTTGTTTATTGTATTTTTACATATTTTTTGGTATTTCTTAAATATGTTCCAGTCTTATTTGGTACCTGTTTTTTTTTTATAATTTCCATATTTTTTGTTTTTTAGTTTTATCAGTTTTATGATTTTTTTGCTTAACCATTTCTGTTTAATTCCCATGTTGTTATATTTTTTTATACGTGGTATATTTTTGTCACACATCTCTAATAGAGTTTGTTTGATAATCTCCCAACAGCTTTCACTTGATTTGTTATAAAGTATCGTATTCCAATCAATGTTTGATATGTCTGCATTCATTTTGTCTTTGTCCGCTTTTGCATGTAAGTATATTTCTCTACATCCCTTATTAATGCTGGTGCTACATCTTTTTGGAAAATATATGCATGAATGGTCACTATTTCCTAAAAGGGGTGCAATTTTACAATCCATTATGTTAATATTCTCTGTCATGAATATTAAGTCTAGAATGTTATGTTCTCTAGTGGCAGTTCTAACATGCTGTACAAAGTTATGTTCTAGGGAGAAGTGCAATAAATTGCTGTTATGATTGTTATTCACCTTATTTAAAATCCAGTCAATGTTATTGCAATTGAAATCACCTGTCCAAATAATCACACCTAACTCCATGGTGCTAGAAGCTTCATTTAATAATGCATTCAATGTTTCTTCATTTGCACTGGGGGGTCAATAGTACAGTCCTACAATTATATAATCTAACTTGTTTTGGTTTAACTGAAACCATAAGGGTTTCTGTAGGGGTGGAGTGTGTCTTTATTTTAGCTGTTATGTCTATTCTGTATATTTTTGTTGTGGTATATACCGCTACCTCTTCTCCTTTTTCATTTGTTCTATCTAATCGTAGTAGATTGTACCCAGTTATAGTTTTTGCCCAAGAGTCGTCCTCTTTCCACCAAGTTTCTGTAATTAGAACTATGTCTATATGCTTGTTTTTTGCCAGTAATGCCTGCAGCTCACTGTGTTTATTACTTAAGCTTCTTGCATTGCATAATATAAAGTTGAGACTGGCTTTATGCTCACCCAAACAGTGTTTATTACTGCTGGTCTGAGCGATGTATCTCTGCTTAAGGGAGTTGTCAGATGGATTACCTACTACCAGTCTTTGACTATGCTGATATGGTATACAGTAATGCTTCATCATCTTCTCTTGCTAGGCTGGACACCGTCTGTAATGCCTTCTGTCATCTTGCCATTAACTCATCTCCTCGTACCCATAATTGCACAGTCTACTCTTCCCTCTCCATCCTCCCTCTTCCCTCCCATCACCTGCATAACTCCGCTTCTTTCATCTCTAAATACTGATATGAGGAACTGCCCTTGTAGTTCTCCACTCTCATCCCTCCCATCCCCTCTGCTTCATACCCCCTTCATTCCAGGGATCATCTCACTTTCTCCCTCCTCCACCCTTTCTTCTCAGCTGGGCAGTTAGCTTTCTCCTGTCATCTCCCCTCTCTCTGGAACCTCCTCCCTTCCACACTCTATCCTTCACCCTACCCAACCTTCATTAAGTACCAGCTTAAATTCCTCCCACCTCACTCCTGCTCCTGTCAGCTCCCTTCCTAACCTGCCTTTCCCTTCCCCCTGAATTTTTGCGCCTCCCTTGGGATGGTTGAATGCTTACCCATTTCTCAGCATCATGATTGCCTAACAGTTGCTTGATTGCTGTCTCAGGATTTAGAGTGCTTTCTTGCTCCTGATACCCTTGACTTGAGCATTATGCACCTTTTAGCCATATTGCACTACTGCTTGTTTGCACTTTACATGTTGGTAATTATCTATTTTATTGTATTTGCTTGATGCTTTCCTGTACCCTTTCCCCCCGGGTCGCACCTGGATACAAGCCTTGGCTCAGTGTGCCTTTCGCGCTTACTGGGTTTTTAAATAAATAAATAAAATAGAAATAGAAATTTTCCAAGAGGTGCCAGAAGCTCTTTAAGATCACTTGCCAAAACATAATTTTATTCTGGGGAAGGGTGTTTTCATAAATACAGATGTTACATTGCCTGGAATGCTTCATTTAAAGTAATTGTAGTTTATTAAAAATGACTGTTTCTGTTAGTCACCTTTTTTGGTGACCCTTTTGTTGCTTGATGGGACTAACTTTATTTCAGGCATCTCAGTTCTACAATCTTAAACTTGGTGTATTTTTCCTCACAACAGTTATTCTTTTCCCACTGTGTTGAGTGTTTTGTAGACCAGTGACAGCAGACCTGCCAGGCAGTTTCCACATGATTTGCTGAAATGAACAATTTTCAGGAATGTGCCTCAGGGTCCCTCTAAAAGTTCACACAGTTGACATTTTTGATATGTCTGTAACCTTACTTATTATGAAAGGTGGGGGTAGGTAGCACAGTATGTGACTTGAAAGTCTAAGTTCATCATACAGTAATGGTGTTGCTGAAGAACATGTTTGACGGGGCTTAGAAAAATATTAACTTGGCTGATAGCTACACATAGCAGCCTTAGACAAATGACGTGCTCAGGATTTAGACAGGATTTCACACTTAGGTGAAATATACATATATCAGCATTTTATCTGTATATGTTTTACATTTGTTAGGAGAGAACAGGCCTATGGCAAACTGTACATGTGGTTAAATCACTGGGAGAGTTCTTATAGCTGGAGGTGTTTTAACTTACTGTGTGTATTGAAAATGATCCCATGTTGCGTTTGCGTGCACAGCAAGAATTATTAAAGGTAAGAAAAAGTGGCATTGTAATGTTCGTTCTGGAGCAGAATCATCCATTGCAATCATTGGGCTGTTCAGAATGGTCTAGATACTTTTTTCTAGGCTAGAAGATTTACAGTACATGCCATTGCTTTATAGTAGCAGTCCATGAGCATTGCTCAAACTCACACTAACAGCACTGTAACTCCCTTAACTGTTTGAGAGTTCTTTTTATTTTACAGAGAGATAATTTTACGGAATCATCTGGAAATATCATAGCACGATATCGCTTTAAGGTGTGTGAATACCTTTTATGGAATACTCATTGAGTATTTCAGTATTCAGTGGCAACTAAAAAAAAAACAACCTCCTGTATTCCTCCAAAAGTGGCTGGGGCTAGTCCCTGGACTACTCTCTCTCCATCCCCGGGATTTCTCATCCTTCACCTCCAATCCCAAGCAGATATTTTAGAAAATAAATTTGCAGAACTCATCTTTTAGCATCCCTTTCTCTCTCCCCCTATTCCCAAATATACATTATTTAGATGTTGACTCCTTCCTAAACCCTGAGCCACACTTTTGGGGGGGGGGTCATATGTAGAATTTACGCAGGCTAGACTAGTTTCCTCCCACCCTAACCCACAGTGGGCCTGTCATGCTAGTCAGTGAGGAGCATGGAGGTGCATGCAACTAGGAAGGAGACTGGAGTGGTGTGCATCACTGATGACACTAGGAAGATTGATTTTAGTCTGCTTGCATCATCAGTCATGCACACTACTCCAACCTCTCTTCTTCCCAGTCATCCTACCTTTGCACTGTTCAGTCAGCTGATTGACTAGATCATCAGGTTGGGGGCCGGTGACTAAGCTAATCTGGATAACTTTTACATATTTGTTTACTTACTGATTTATAAAGCACCCTTAAAAAGTATCAGTGTGCTGCCCCACCCCCAAAAAAGAAGAAAATACATATACTCCCCCAATCATTGATCTGGGTCAGGAGGGGGCAAACACCTAAATAAGTGGGGATTGTGCATTGGGATGGGGGCACTTTAAAAGCTGGTGTTAGCATCTGCTGACACAATGCCAGGCACTAGCATATTTTTGGGGGGAAGTAAAAAAGAAATGTGAAACAATAACATTCAATATATTTCTTGTAAATATAATAGTTCAAAGTCTTTTTGTCTTAGTAAATGTAATCTACCTTAAGTTGGGGTATCACCTTAATGCTTGGGTCATAAGACATTACTGTTTTCTAGCACAAGAAGCAAGATTTGTTTTCCTGCTCCCGTGACCCCCTTTACAGTACACAGTAGTGTCTGCTTGTGCATCACTGACTGCCTTCTTGACCTCCTTTATCTATACCAGGTATTGATCCATTCAGCTCCCCCTTGTTCTTCTTGTAGCTAATGAAAGCTGTTTTTTGACACTGCCTGTCTCCCTGACCTTCTTAGAGAACCAGACTGGTTTCTTGTGCCTGTTTCTCTTTGTAACATTCTCAAGCATGATTTTGGTTGCTTCAAGAATGGCACCTTTAATTTCTCCCCATCACTAGATTGTAAATATACCTGGATTTTTATTTATCATTGCATAGCTTTTGTTGTTCTCGATAACTCAATAGGCAATCTAGCAGGGTGTTTTTTTTATTTTTTAATTTTATTTCATTCTCTGTAAAGCATTTTCATCCCAAGCAATGCTTACTCCCTTTGCTTACATCAAATTACCAACCCCTGAACCTCAAAAAGGAAACAAGACCATTTTTACTGGTCTTGATTTCATGAACAGCCTCAAGTACCAACCATCATACTGTACAGTATCACTTTTTTTCTAGATCACTATCTCACTCACACTGACACAGCCAGAAGCCACAGAGAGTGATGTAAACATAGAAACATAGAAACATAGAATTTGACGGCAGATAAGGACCGCTTGGCCCACCCAGTCTGCCCATTTCCCTACCTAATGGATAAGCTGCAGATCCTAGTTAACCAGCAGCCTACTTCTTCCTACCCCACCCCCTAGAATTGCCTTATGACTGTCCCATTCATGCTTGAATTCCACCACTGTTTTTGACTCCACAACCTCCTCCGAGGCCGTTCCATGCATCCACAACCCTCTCTGTGAAAAAATACTTCCTTAAATTACCTCTGAGCCGCCCCCTCTATCTTCAAATTGTGCTCCTTGTTCTTGCACACCCTTTTTTGAAAGATGCTACCCTCTTGGACTTTGTTGATTCCTTTAGGTACTTGAAAGTTTCTATCATGTCCCCCCTCCCTCCTTTCCTCAAGGCTATACATATTAAGCTCCTTAAGTCTCTCTTCATATGTCTTCGGTGCAGACCCTGTACCATTTTAGTTGCCCTCCTCTGGACAGCTTCCATCCTGTCTATGTCTTTATGGAGATTGGGTCTCCAGAACTGCACACAGTACTCCAGATGGGGTCTGACCAGCTGTCTGTACAGAGGATAATAACTTCTTGTTTTCTACTGGTGATGCCTCTCCTATGCATCCCAGTATCCCCCAGCCCTCCTTGCTGCCCTCTCACATTGCTTGCCCACCTTTAGGTCATCTGATATGACTCACCCCAGGTCCCTTTCCATTTTGTTGTTGTTAGTATCTCACCCCATTGTGTACTCTTCCACTGGGTTTTGTTTCCAGGTGCATTACCTTGCACTTCTTAGCATTGAATCTAAGCTGCCATACATTTGACCATTCCTCTAACCTTGCCAAGTCCCTTCTCATCCTTTCCACCCCACCTTGTGCATCAACTCTGTTGCAGATCTTTGTGTCATCTGCAAAGAGACATACTTTTCCTTCCAGTCCCTCTACAATGTCGCTTATAAAGACATTGAAGAGGACCGGTCCTAATACTGAACCCTGTGGTACCCCACTAGTAACCCCCCTTTCTTCAGAGTGGACTCCATTTACTATTACTCTCTGTGTCCTATTCTCCAGCCAATTCTTTACCCAGGCTGTCATCTTGGGACCCACTCCCAGGCTGGCTAACTTGTATATTAATCTTTTGTGTGGGACTGTGTCAAATGCCTTGCTAAAGTCTAGGTGAGCCATGTCCACAGCCCCTCCCTGATCTACTACTTGATCACCCAGTCAAAGAAATCTATCAGATTTGTCTGGCATGACCTTCCCACTGTGAATCCATGCTGCCTTGGGTCCTTGCCCCTCTGGCCTCTAGATACTCTACAATTCTTTCCTTCAGAGGTGATTCCATCATTTTCCCTACCACTGAGGTTAAACTAACAGGTCTGTAGTTTCCTGCTTCTGCCTTGCTCCCACTTTTGTGAAGGGGAATCACATCTGCCCCTTCTCCAGTCCTCAGGTACCACCCCATCCTCCCATGATTTGTTAAAGAAGGTAGTCAGTGGTGTCACTAGTTCTACCCTTAGTTCTTTTAGAATTCTGGGATGAATCCCATCAGGCCCCATTGCTTTGTCCACCTTCAGTTTTAAGAGTTCTTCAGAACCTTTCTTCTGTAAATGGGCTGGTATCAACTTCTGTATCCAGAGTGTTTCTACTGTTTGTTTTAGGTACCTCCTCTTCCTTTGTAAATACTGAGCAAAAATATTTGTTTAGTATCTCTGCCTTTTCACAGTCACCTCTGCCCACCCTCCCTCCCCTTTATTAAGCTCTCACTATCCCTCCCTTGGTCTTCCTTTTGCTCCCTGATGTACCTATAAAGGTTTTATCCCCTTCTTAACTGAGTTGGCTATCTTTTCCTCAGTTTGGGCCTTTGCTGTTCTGACTGCCTTCCCAGCTTCCTTTTGCTTTAACTGATACAGTTCTCTGTCCTGCTCCTTCTGTGATTCCTTGTACTTCTCTCTTGTACTCTATGATATTAATGCGGATATGATGTAGCATGCTGAATGTAGGTATGATGTGAGATTTTATTAAGGTATAGCACAAACATGCAGTACTCATTAAAAGGGGACTTTGTGGATCTTCAGCAGCCTGCATAACCAGTGAACTTTAAAATGAATCAAACAGGGATCTGCAAAGGGCACGGCATGAAAAAACAACTACCTGATAAAGTGCAGAAAACTTAAGAAACATTGCAAAAATCTGATTTGTTTGGATAAAAGTGAGTAAAAAGCAGTTTGGCAACACATTCAGAAAACCCATGACAGCTTCAGGATACCATTAAATATCTTTTGGGCTCTGACTCTAGCAAATCTGTGTCTGATATTATGATTACTGGGTTCCTGACCTACAACATACTTGATATTGCGATGCTTTTAAAATGAAATTCACTGATTTGGGCTCATACAGAATCCATGCTATAATTATGGATCCCCATTCAGACAGTATTGATGACAGGGACAGCCTTGTACCTTTTTTATTTTAAAAGACTGTCACACAAAAATAAGAGTACTTTTTATTATTGACTTTGCCCCTACCAAAAAAAAAAAACTGTTCACAATAGATTGGCGCCACACTTAATGACATTAGCAACTTGTGCTGTTTCATCTCATTTTAACAAAGTTCATTTATTTATTTATTTTCTTTGATAACTGGAATTGTCCCTGACACCTGGAAAATTGCGATTTTAGTAACTGTATTTAAGAATGGTGGTCAAAACCTCTTGGACAAATACAGACCTATCTCCATCCAGTCAACTTCCTAGAAGGTATTCAAGAGATTGGTACAGTAAAGAGCCAATTATTTGAATACATACTGTAAGTAAGTACACACTGCTTTCTCCAAATCAGTATGGTTTGGGGGCAGGCAATGGGACCTTGATGGCCTTGGTCAGGTTCACAAATGAAGTTTATACAGCCATGGATAGCTGAATGCTAACGGTGGCCATTTTCAATGACCTAATCAAGGCCTTTGACGTGCTTGACTATGGACTGTTGCTTAAAAGACTTAATGTTATTGATTATCAAATGCTGCCTTGGTTTAAAACTGTATGGACACAAGCAGTTTTCAAAGTGGGATGCATCATGTCTGTGGTTATTTCTTTAAATGGTGGGGGCCATTGCTTTTTTCAGTTTTCATCAACACTTCCACATGTGAGCACCAGTTGCAGTACGTTGCTTTACATGAACAATTTGATTATCTACAGGCAGTCATGTTGCTTAACTGATTTAAACCAAGAACTGAATTATGATTTTGCCTAATCCAGTACTGGTTGTTAAAAGGTAAACTGATCTTGAAAACAAAAAGAATCCAAACCATACTTTCTAGCTTTAGGCTTAAGTTAAAACTGATTGGTGGGGGACAGTTAATGAAGTGTCAAAATGGCCACCTCCTGGAAGAAGTTAATAACTTCAAATATCTTGGAGTCAATCTTGACCGTTTGTTAGATTTTTTTCATCATATACCTGAAATCATTAAGGCAGTAAACTGCAGGCTGGGACTTACATACAAGGTATGATTAAACTTTTTTTTTTATTTCCTCCTCCTGTCACAGCTTGGGTGAACTCTGTCAGGCATCCTTTCCCTGTGCCTGCCCGTCTGAGATCCGCTGCGGTCTTGTGCCCTTCTCTCTGTCCCCCCCACTGCTAGCACCCCCGGTTTGACCCACCCGGGGATGGTAGTCTGACCACTTACTTGGGCTCCTTAAGAGACAGACTCTGGCAAGTGGGCAGGGCCCAGGTGGAGGAGCGGTGAGGCTCAGCCCAGTCAGATCTGGCACTGGGCATGGAGGAATGGTGACATCACCTATCCCCACAAGCCGGGTGTTTCCTCTTTTCTGTCCTTCTCCACCCTTCCTTGCATGTGCACCCCCGACGCTTGGCGCACGGCAACCCTGCCAGTGTTGGGCACGCTGTAACGTGCTGCCCGTGCTTCTGCGGCACCCTCGGTCTCCACCAGGAGTTGCCAGAGCACCGGACATCCCAGTACCCTCCCCTGGGACAGGAGAGCTGCCCGCCAGGTGCTCTGTCTGATCCCTCCCCTGCCATCTCCCAGTGCCCGAGCTCACTCCTGAACTCAGGTCGCTGGCATGGCATGAGGTGTAATGTCCAGCGCCTCAACCCTCAGCGCCACCGGGCCGCGGGTGCGGTTAAACTTAATGATGCATGCCAGGATGACAGTTGTGCAGGGGGCACCATTGCCTATGCTTACTTACTACTCATTTGTTTATTACAGTGCCTGCACCTGTGACCTGCAGAAGTGAAATATTGTCTACAGTAGGATCTATGCATTTATGTCATCATCAAATCTCACTAAACACCATTGCATTTTTATACATGGACTTAAGCTTGTGTCTGTTTGTGGAAGGAACTAGGCGGTGTACAGAAGAACTGCAATGGAGGCTGTAAACTTCAGCAACGTTTTCAGATTTATTAGGAGTACTGCCAGGCAAAGCACCAAAATAAAATAAGGCATAAGTGAACTTAATCCGACAAAATAAAATGACAAGGCATATTAAACAAGAGCACAAACATGAATAGCAGTCTTTAGGTCTTAACTAGGGCACTAGTTCCAGATGCACTCACTTCACCATCCTGACTGCTACTGACTTCTCTTTAAACTGCTGGATATGTATACTCTCTAGTGTTCACTCATTGGATGGATGATCCATCAATCACATGTTTTAAACAAACTTTTAAGTAAAACAATGATTTCTACATTATAATTATTAAATAAAGCATTATGACATATTCTGGTTGTATGTTTGACTAATGAAAACATTAGTACATTACTTAGAAGGTTTTACAACATGTTTGCACAGTAAGCCCCTCCTTTCAAAGCATAAAAGTATTAGCAGTGTGGCCGGCTGGCTCCTAGAGAGAAAGAGCACAGCACAGACACCAACAAGCTGCTCCAGTTTCTGTCAGGTATTACAATCCTTTCCAAGGCTTTCTTTCACATTCTTTCATATTACTAGTTACTAGAACTACTGAGGCTATCATAGTCTAACTTTTAGGAAGGTTACTAACATTGCAAGAAATGCATATAAAGTAAAAAGGGGTTTAAAATCAGTTATTTGTCACTGCTAGTGGGAAGTGTTTACAAAAGCCAACCTTTAATATTGCCTGGAGAAGCTCTCAGAAACTAACATTGAACTGGTCCCATAATTGCAAGTATTTCACTGAAATAAACAACTAGACATCTTTTATAAGTGGGCATAGAACTTTATAGTGTATTTAAAGGTAAACAACATCTCCTAGTGTTTGCTGCATTTTCAAGCTGCACGAAGGTGCGCACGTTCGTGCAGGTCACAATGAACTGTCGTGAAGGAGCGCTATACAAAAGCACTACTCCTGGATTGCAAATAACATGAAAAAACAGTGTTTTGGGGCAGAAAACACTAAATTCAGTAGGAAATTCTTGTTTTGAACAGTAAAAGGGTGTTTAAAGCGATTTGACTCATTATGGCCGTCTTAAAGGGGCCATACACATTTAAATCACGATATTGTTTTGTAGCTGGGTAAATATTGTTTTTGCTGGACGGAAAGACATTGAAACAGACAACGTATACCACAAATAAGCATATGTGGCCAGTTTATGCATAAACATACAACAAACAACAGAGACAAAGACAATACAGGAACAGGGGGGGGGCTAACAAACTCCACACCTGTCAGCAATAAAACAATGCATTCTATTATGAAACCCTTTGACATTCTCCTCCCACCTTAAAATAACAAAAGATGCTGATTATCAGTGTCATTTGTTTATAGTTTAGAACAGATCTCTTATTATAAGAGATGGAGCTGAAGCCCACCCACTCCTCTGGCTCCACCTCGGGGTCCCAATTTTGATTTTCTTTCTTGTTTTTCTCTCTTTTTTTTTTTCAAAAATTCAGTTATATCTACTTTACCCCGAGGTCTGTAATAGTATGGTCATAGCCATACCTTGACATGAAATCAGCATTGTTATATTCACTGCCCTTTCTATGTTTCACTTTAAAACAATATAATTGCAATGCTAGGTACCATCTCATTATTCAGGGATTACGGTCCTTCATAACATTAAGCCAACACAATGGGTTATGGTCTGTCCATAACTCAAATTCAGCTCCCCATAAATAAAATCTTAATGTTTCTATGGCCCAGCGCACTGCCAAACATCCTTTTCAATGGTAGAATATTTAACTTCTCTTTCATGTAGCTTTCTACTAATATAAATGATAGGATGTTCTTCACCATTTATAATTTGGGATAATACAGCTCCTATACCTGTATTAGATGCATCTGTTTGTAGTATGAAAGGCACTGTAAAGTCAGGTGAACGTAGGACTGGAAATGAACACAATATTGCTTTGATTGTTGTGAAGGCATCTTCACACTCTGGTGCCCATGTCACCTTTTCAGGCAGACATTTTTTTGTTAATTCAGTAAGGGGGTTAGCAATCACAGAGAAGTTTGGAATGAAACGCCTATAATATCTGGCAAGTCCTAAGAAAGACCTCACATCCTTTTTAGACACTGGCTTTGGACTATTTGCGACAGCCTCGACTTTAGATTTTATGGGTTGTAGCCGACCTCTAACCACTTGAAAACCTAGATATTCAGTTTCTTTCATGGCTAATGAACACTTGTTTGGGTTAACTGTTAAGCTTGCAGAGGTAATAACGTTCAATATGGTCGCTAGATGAAGTAGATGGTCTGACCATGTGTTGCTAAATATCACCACATCATCCATATTAGCAGCACTATATGCAGAATGCGGTAAAAGGAGTTTGTCCATGAGCCGTTGGAAGGTTGCTGGAGCTCCATGGAGACCAAACGGCATAACAGTAAATTGATATAGTCCCAGTGGGGTACTAAAAGCTGTTTTCTCTTTGTCTTTTGGATTTAAAGGAATTTGCCAATATCCTTTGGTGAGGTCAAGGGTAGAAATAAATTGTGCTTTTCCAAGGTGATCAAGAATGTCATCAACATGGGGCATCGGATAACTATCAAATTTGGATATATCATTCAGCTTTCTAAAATAAAGACAAATCCAAACCCCACCCTCCTTTTTACTTACAATGACCATGGGGAAATTCCAATCACTGTGGGAAGGCTCAATAATGCCTAATTGCTGCATTTTTGTGAGTTCTCTTTCTACTTCAGGTCTAAGTCTCTCCGGAATTCTGTAAGGCCTTACCCTAATAGGTTCTTTCTGAGTTGCTTCTATGTTGTGATGAACATTTACCACCCTGTCAGGTATTCCAGTGAAATAATTAGTGAAGGATTGCAACATAGTATATAATTCTGCTTTTTGCTGTCTAGACAATTCAGGGTTTATTCTAAGATCAGAAATGCCACCCTTTCCATCTAAGCGTTGGTACACTGTATCTAATTCACTGACAGAAGACTCAGGATGAATAAAACATATAGGGGGGGGGGTCTTTTCTTTCTACCCATTTCTTCAGTAGGTTCACATGAAACATATTACATTTTTTTGTTTTATCTGGCAACTCAATCTGGTAAGTAACAGGGCCTGTTCGTTTAACCACAGTATACGGTCCTTGCCACTTCATATATAACTTATTATCTGATGATGGAAGTAACAGTAAAACTTTCTCACCTTCTTGGAATTCTTTATGCTTTGTACCTTTGTCATAATATAATTTTTGTATTCCTTGTTGTTTGCTACTGACTTGGTGTGCTAGTTCTATATATCTACATAATTTCTTTCTAAGGTGGGATATAGTCACAAGGATCTTGACCTTGTGAGATTTGCCCATCTTCCCATTGTTCTTTTATCAGGTCTAGTGGACCTCGCGGGTTACGGCCGTAGAGTAACTCAAAAGGAGAAAACCCTGTAGAAGCATGAGGTACTTCCCTATATGCAAACATTAAATAGGGGAGGACCACATCCCATTTTCGACCTTCTTCCTGACAAAATTTTTGCAGCATTTTCTTAAGTGTCTGGTTAAAACGTTCCACTAGACTGTCTGTTTGTGGGTGATATGGGGTAGTGTGAAGAGCAGAGATACCCAAGATGTTATACAGTCTTTTTAGTAGGAGAGAGCAAAAATTACTGCCTCTATCAGTTAAGATTTCTTTTGGTATACCTGTTCTGCTAAAAAAGTTTACCTAGCTCCTCTGCTATTCTTGAAGCAGTGATAGTGCACAAAGGAATAGCCTCTGGGTACTTAGTAGTGTAATCACACACCACTAATATGTATTGATTACCCTTTGAACTTTTTGGAAGTGGACCAACTATGTCCATAGCTATTCACTCAAAAGGGGTTGTTATTAGTGGCAATGGCAACATGGGTACTTTATCGCTTTTATTTAACCTGGCTACTTTTTGGCACTCTGTGCAACTTTTACAAAAGTGTGCCACCTGCTCATGAATGCCAGGCCAATAAAATCGATGCAATAGTCGATTTAATGTGCGGTCCCTACCCAAATGACCACCTAAGGGTATATCATGGGCTAATTCCAATAAATGTTGTCTGTATTTGCTGGGTACTACTAATTGGTCTACTACTTCCCCAGTTTTTTGGGTTGACACATCTACGGTACAATAAACTGTTATACATCTTATACTTGTCTTCTTTACCATCATTCATTTGACCAAAATAGTCCCGTAGACTAGGGTCTTGGTGTTGTGCAGTCTTAAAGTCTTTTGTTGATGTCATGGACTCAGTATCCATATCAGGCCTCTGGAAATGTTCTTGGTTCCACTGCTTCTTGTCTTTCCATTTCTGTGCTTTTGACTTCTTACTTCTTATAGTGTCCCCATAAATATCAGAAGAGAAAGGAAAGATCTGTTCCAGGCCTTCTCTTGTCTGAGATCTGGTTACTGTGGCACCTAGGTTGTTAGATACCAAAGTCTGGAAGTCAGGATAATCATGCCCAATCAGTACAGGGACTGGTAGGTTAGGGACCACACCCACTTGGATGTTATGTGTATGCCCTTGCACTGTTATGTCTAAATTATAGACGGGGTAAGAATGAGTGTCCCCATGTATATATGTTACTCTGGTGGATTGAAGTGTATCTTTAGAAGTTGTGTCTAATAAGGTGCCTTGTATGAGAGTCTGTCTACTCCCTGAATCAAGAAGGCCATATACAGTATTGTGCCCAATTTGAACTGGTAACATATAGTGCCCCCAGTTGGCTAAAGCTAGGTGTGTGGATTCAGGTTTTCTTTTAGGACAGAATCATGCTATGTGTCCCTTGCCACCACATTCATGACATATGACATCTGATTTATACCTACTTTGTAGCCTGGGATATGCCTTTGTCACTATTGGCTGGGTTGTCGGAGAGGGAGAGAAAGGAGAAACAGCCTGTCTGGGTATAGTGGGAGGATGACTATGTGGCAAAATTGCTTTTGGTCGTGAAGATCTAGCAGCAATAAAGTCTTCTGCAAGACGGATTGCAGCATCAGAAGTCTCTGGTTGATGTTCTTTTACCCATAATTGCACGTCTTGTGGGAGGATCTTGACAAATTGTTCCAATACAATGGTCTCCAGGATCTGTTTGAGTGTCTTAGTTGTTGGCTGGAGCCACTTGCGACATAAGTCTTTTAAACATACATAGGCGTCCTGAGGGTTGTCTGCATTCAGATATTTATATGTTCGAAACCGCTGGTGGTAAGTCTCAGTGTTTATATCATAACATTTCAATATAGCCGCTTTTACCTGCTCATAATCATTTGCATGGGCCACCTCCATATGACTATATGCCAGCTGAGCTTTCCCAATTAAGTAAGGAGCCAGACGAATCAGCCACTGATCTCTGGGCCATGCACATGCTGTAGCAACCCTTTCAAAAGTCATAATGTAGGCTTCTATATCATCAGAGTCTGTTAATTTCACTATTTTAAGATCTTTAAGTCCACCTGCAGGTTGATCTGGTGGTCTGTTGACACCCAGAGCTTGTATTGCCCTCAGGGTATCAGCCCATCTGGCCTCATAATCTTTCTTATCTAGTTCTCTTTGTTTTGCCATTTCCATCTGGTGCATACATAGCCACTTTACCAGTTCGTGTGTCTCCAGGGGGGGATCTCCTCTCCTGTTCCACCTCCACTCGCCTGCACCCCAGGTTCTTCTTCAACCTTCGGTTCCCCTTCCTTCTTCCTCACAACCGGCTCCATGCTCGAAAACAAGGGTATATGAAAGGCTGCAGACACTGAGTGAGTGACAATCCTAGGAAAAATGCCAAGATGTGCCTGTTTCTTCTGCATACAGAGTCCACAAGAGTCTTGGTCAGACTCACCAGTTAAATATAACCAGGATCCCACTTCTGACACCAGTGTGGAAGGAACTAGGTGGTGTACAGAAGAACTGCAATGGAGGCTGTAAACTTCAGCAACGTTTTCAGTTTTATTAGGAGTACTGCCAGGCAAAGCACCAAGATAAAATAAGGCATAAGCGAACTTATTCCGACAAAATAAAATGACAAGACATATTAAACAAGAGCACAACCATGAATAGCAGTCTTTAGGTCTTAACTAGGGCACTAGTTCCAGATGCACTCACTTCACCATCCTGACTGCTACTGACTTCTCTTTAAACTGCTGGATATGTATACTCTCTAGTGTTCACTCATTGGATGGATGATCCATCAATCACATGTTTTAAACAAACTTTTAAGTAAAACAATGATTTCTACATTATAATTATTAAATAAAGCATTATGACATATTCTGGTTGTATGTTTGACTAATGAAAACATTAGTACATTGCTTAGAAGTTTTTACAACATGTTTGCACAGTAAGCCCCTCCTTTCTAAGCATAAAAGTATTAGCAGTATGGCCGGTTGGCTCCTAGAGAGAAAGAGCACAGCACAGACACCAACAAACTGCTCCAGTTTCTGCCAGGTATTACAATCCTTTCCAAGGCTTTCTTTCACATTCTTTCATATTACTAGTTACTAGAACTACTGAGGCTATCATAGCCTAACTTTTAGGAAGGTTACTAACATTACAAGAAATGCATATAAAGTAAAAAGGGGTTTAAAATCAGTTCTTTGTCACTGCTAGTGGGAAGTGTTTACAAAAAGCCAACCTTTAATATTGGCTGGAGAAGCTCTCAGAAACTAACATTGAACTGGTCTCATAATTGCAAGTATTTCACTGAAATAAACAACTAGACATCTTTTATAAGTGGGCATAGAACTTTATAGTGTATTTTAAAGGTAAACAACATCTCCTAGCGTTCACGGCATTTTCGAGCTGCCGCGAAGGTCTCTGCGTTAAATGCAAGTCGCAGGAACTGTATGCGAAGGAACGCTATACAAAAGTATTACTCCTGGATTGCAAACAACGTGAAAAAACAGTGTTTTGGAGCAGAAAACACTAAATTCAGTAGGAAATTCTTGTTTTGAACAGTAAAAGGGTGTTTAAAGCGATTTGACTCATTATGGCCGTCTTAAAGGGGCCATACACATTTAAATCACGATATTGTTTTGTAGCTGGGTAAATATTGTTTTTGCTGGGCGGAAAGACATTGAAACAGACAACGTATACCACAAATAAGCATATGTGGCCAGTCTATGCATACACATATAACAAACAACAGAGGCAAAGACAATACAGGAACGGGGGGGGGCTAACAAACTCCACACTTGTCAGCAACAAAACAATGCATTCTATTATGAAACCTTTGACATTGTTCAAATAAAAAAGTAAAAGGCACATACAACCCTGGGTGTTCTGTTTATAATTTAATGCACACTCTACTCCTAGTTGCTTAAGTACGCTTTTTCAAGCTTTACCTGCAGTCTTATTTCTGTGCTCAAGTGACAGACACTTTTACATTGAGCATTTTTATACTAGCGGAATGGGCTAAAGATCATTTCCATATTTGCCCCTAACCTTTGGAGTACTTTCCCTTTTAATATAATAATGCCCTTTACTTATTCTTGTTTTAAAACCAGGCTTAAGAAATATTTATTAAATCAGACTGTTTGCAGTCATGTTTGATCTTTTGTATGTTATATGCCATAGCGCTGTTCTATGAACTATGTACATGTATCTTAATGTGTATTTTAATATTTTATTTTTTATTGTACTGTACATTTCATGTACACAGGTAATTCCTGAAAATAGGCCCTTGGCCTAGTGTACTAACCTGGTTAACAAAAACTTTATCAATCAATCAATTAGTCAATCAGTCAATCAATCAATCAATCAGTAATTCATAACAATATACAACAAGATCAGAAAACCTCCACCACAATTTTAAAAAACCTGTTCCAAGTCTGATTCGATATATTCCATTACACATTTTGAACAGCATGCATTGGGTTCACTAACCTTTACTTAGTTACTGAAATTGTTTTACTAGATAAACCTAGAGAAGTATAACAGGTAATCTCACTTACAGATGCAACTGGGAGGGGGGAAGGTTACAAAGGGCAGAAACATGATATGAAGGAATCAAGTAGGCATCCATAAATAGTAAGTACGGTATATGCTAGTATGAATAAATAAAATGCTATACTGTACTTTACAATAATACTGTAGGTACAAAACCAGCAGCTACTCATGTCCCCACCGTACCAGAGACTCTGAGGGACTTTCTAGGGCTGGCCTGGAGCTAGTGTGCACAGCAATCTGTGTGCCCCCCCCGGCCTCACCACACAATGGGGAAAAAAAAGGCACCAAAAAATTTAAACTGTGGGAGTGCTGGTCCCTACAAGAAGGGCTTCCAGCAGCTCCAGAGTCATCACTGAGCAATCGCCATCGAGGGTAGAGGGAGCAGGTAGGAGAAGAAACCCCCCCACCCACACCGCACCACCGCCGCAACTTAAATAGGCTTCAGACATAGCCCAGCACATCCAAAACTTGCAACAGTTGCCCAATATCTGGAGTGGCTTAAAGGGGAACAGCCACTGCTCAACCCCTGAGTCATTAGCACGCACAGAACACAGGATTAGCCTGCCGTGGAGTAAGGATAGAAAAAGGGCTGTCGTAGTACTGTGTTCTTACCATTTTTATTTATTTATTTTTTTTGCCACCTATCTCAACTACTATTTAACCTAGTCTATCTAGCCTGTACAGTCTCCAGAATCTGTATCTACTTAAGTTATTATTAATGCGGGGCAAGGAGCGTGCTAGCTTGATATCACTGTGATGGTGTTTTTACTGTATTCTGATCCATCTCGTTTGCCAGTTTCACCAAATCTATTTATGTTTTTTAGCCCAGCCCACACAGTCCCCAGAATCTGTCTCTTATTATGATTGTTTTGAAAAGAGTGTACCAGTGCTCACATCGTCATACCGTGTTGTTAGTATATTGTCAGCGCATCCAGTTTATTTAGTTATTACCCTAGCCTATGCAGTCTCCAGAACTATCCTCTTACCTACCATGGCTGCTAAATTAGCTTGTCTACCTCTGCCTTAGATCTGACCAAACCACAGCCGTTACAACCACCAGAACAGGGTGTCACTAGTTCCAGTTTTCCCTTCACAACCTCCCAACCCAGGGGGGCTGCATATATGACCAAGGCACCTCTGGGAAGGCATACAGGGAATCCCTAAGTAAGGTTACGGCTGGCTTTTGAAAAATGTGGTGGTGGTTCACAATGGGACATCAAATGAGGGGGGTGTTGAGATCTTGTTGGGAACCCTATATGTACTGACAATTGCTGCAACTGATTATGTCACCGTATGCCAGGCTGGGCACTACACCAGCGGAGCTGGTCTAGATGGGGGTCACTTTATCCCAGGGTGTCAGCATCCATGTTTCAGGACCTATACGACAGCTGTATACATACTGGAAAAAAGAGGGGTTTTCATGGATGCAGTAATGTACATAAGGGCCCACAACACAAAAAAAAATACCCCACCCCTATGCAAGCCAGTGCTAAGACACTTCTCCCGGGCTGCCTGCTTCTAATGGGGGTGACATAGAGCCAAACCTTGGCGCTCCCCGGGACTAGCATCCCCCACCTAACACCTAGCACACCGGAATGGGCCAAAGCTAGGGAGCTGAGGGTGGCCCACATGAATATTAACAGCCTGAGGCCCAAGATGCACGAACTAGAGGCCCGGGCCAGCCTCTACTTCCCTGACATAATATGCATCTCTGAAACCTGGCTGAAGCCATATGTCATCCCTCACAAGGTTGAACTGCAAGGCTTTAAAACATTTAGAAAGGATAGGAAGGGGAAGAAGTGTGGGGGGAGTCCTGATATATGTTAGGTCTCAAATCAATGCAACCATGGTCTCTACTACGGATCTCGAAGGTGATGGGTGCGAAGTACTGTTTGTCAAAATTCTTGTTGGGTACCGCAAGCCACTACTTGTGGGGTGCACCTATAACACCCCAAAGAAGGCCATGGAAGCCCTGAGAATGCTGACACACACTGTACCCACCCTGCCCAGCTGTGAAAGGATAATACTTGGAGACTTCAACCTAAACTGGGGGGATAAGCTAATCTGGGAGGTCAAAAACAGCTTCCTGGGAGCGAATCTCATGCAGCTGGTGCACAAACCCACATGCATCAACCACAAGACTTGGAACCATACCACACTAGACTGGATACTAGTGACTAATCCAGAAAGGGCCAAATTGGTAGGAACGTGTGCAGACTCGCTCAGCCACTACATGCCTACCCTTCTGGTGTGGAGGAATAATTTCCCCAAGCAACCCCCCAGAACCTTCTGGACCAGAAATTACGCAGCACTAAACAACGGCTTCTTCCTTCAAGCCCTCTCGGAAGTTGACTGGGCCCAGGCCCTTGATACTACGTCTATAGATGGAGCCCTTGAAGGCTTCACCAGACATTTTTTGTCGGTAGCCAACAAGCACGCACCCAGGAAGATGATCAGGGTCAAAGATTAGGACACCAGGTGGCTCAATCCTGATCTCAAGAGGAGGCTGAAGGACAGAGACAAACTATGGGGGAAATACAAACACTCAAACCTGAAACAGGATTGGGTGCGATACCGGGAAGCCAGAAACAGCTGCAAAAGGGAACTCAAAAATGCAAAAAAGAGTTACCTGCATGCACTGCAATCCAAGACTCTGGTAGACCCAAAGAAGTTCTGGTGGCACATTAACACTCTGCTCAAAGGGGGGCAAGAGCAAAGTGGCCAGGCCAATAAAAGCAAATGGGACACAACTCTCCACCCCTATAGACACGACCAATATTTTCAACTACTTCTTTCTTACCTGTAGAGGTTCAGAACGGGTGATCCTAGCAAAGACTTGGGTCACCAAACACACCCAAGGAACCCTCCCCAGGGTGGCCAAGGGCACCCGAAGGCCCCGCATCAGGGCCCCGAATCTTACCTTAAGCTGGTATCAGCAGGGGAGGTCCTGAAGTTGCTCAGAGGCCTGAAACCAGATGGCGCAGCAGGGCACGATAACCTGGAACCCAAGCTGCTGAAAATAGGAGCCCCTGCTATTGCAGGACCTATAGCTCAGGTCTTTAACAGGTCCCTGACAGAAGGGAAGATACCTGCACTGTGGAAGGTTGGACTGGTGACCCCAATCCTGAAAGGTGGACCTCACGGAGATGTGGAAGACTTTAGGCCTATCTCCATTCTAAGTACCCTAAGCAAGCTGCTGGAGAAGGCGGTCTACCAACAGGTAAGCCACTACCTGGAACTGCACAACTTGCAGGCCCACCAGCAACAAGGTTTTAGAAAAAAACATGGGACCGAAACAGCCCTAATAAGCTTCACCACTGATGTGTATGAAGCCTTAGACCAGAGCAAAATGCTTGGCACGGTCTTCATTGACCTCACCAAGACATTTGACATGGTCAACCACCAGCTACTTCTGGAATGGTTAAGGGAGCTGGGTCTAGACACAACAGCCCTGCAATGGTTCACAGACTACCTCAGCGGCAGGACACAAATGGTCTGGTGGAATGGTGCTACATCAGATGAGTGCTCAGTACCCGCAGGTGTCCCACAGGGGTCAATCTTAGGCCCCCTGCTATTCTTCCTGTTCACAAACAACCTCCCCCAGCACTGCAGAGGGGCAAAAGTCACGCTCTACGCTGATGATGCAGTGCTGTACAGGACAGGAGAGGACACGGGGTCCTTAAACCGGGAGTTGAGTCAGGACCTTGCAGCCTTTGAATCCTGGTGTCAGATTAATAGGCTGGTCCTGAATAGCAAAAAGATGAAAACCATGCTCTTTGGCCCAAAAAGACTGGACCAAAGGAGATCCGACCACCTATCACTCTCCACCAGGGATGGAGTAGGGATAGAAGTTGTGGACAGCATGCAATACCTGGGAATGTACATTGACCAGGAGGTCTCGTTCAGGAAGCATATCAACCACCTCACAAAGGTAGTAAACCAAAAACTGGGCCTTCTCTATAGATTTAACCCCTTCCTAACCAAGGAAACTAGGAAGGTGGTAGGGAACAGGACAATTCTCCCGACCCTTTTCTATGGAGCAACCTTGCTCCAGTTGCTGAGAGCTACGGAAAGACAGCGACTGAGCATGCTCTACCACAGAGTCAGCCATTTCACTGCCAGGGCAGATAGAATGGAACACCACTGCAAAGTGCTCCAGGCCCTAGAATGGCCATCCTTGGTGGCAAGATTAGCATATCCCTCCCTGTGCATGGCCTATAAGCTACAGCAACCCGGGGCCCCTCTCGGGTTGTGGGACCTGCTCGTCCCTAAGACAATGAGACGAGAGTGCAGATCCACCAATCAGACACTACTAGAAATCCCCAGGGCTAGATCATCCTTAGGTCAACAGTCGCTCAGGGTCGCCCTCCCCAAACTCTGGAATGAGCTCTTGAGAGAGATACAAGACAGCCCCACCATTGAGGGTTTCAAGAAAGGGCTAAAAGCACACCTAGGGAAGGGGTCTCAGTGCTGCTGCCTCACTTAGAGTCCTTCCAAGGGACCAAACACAGGGTGATATCCCTGCTAAAGAATGGTGGGACATGGATGGATGGGTCCGTCAGTCTGGTGGTAGAACTGTCCCCCGCACTTATATAGATTTTACAACTGTCAATTGGTCTGTACCTAATAAAAGTCTGGAGCATTGGTTGCATCTGTTTCTGTACTTTGATGTTTGTTCACCCACTCTATGTAAAGCCTTGCTGCACTGTACATATCATTTGCATTGGTTTTTCCCTCTCTCTAGGTACATGTAACTAAACCTGGGTCACCGCTGAAAAAGGGACCGCAAGGTTCCAATGGGCCTACCCAGTTACCAAAATTTAAATAAATAAATAAATAAAGTGTGGTGTATTTAAAAATGTGCAACAAATAATTTAAAATCGGCACATTCACAAATGAACTGTCAAGTGTAGTCACAACTGGATAGAAACAGTATCATAAGGGCCTTTTTGGCAGAGGTAACACTGGTGGGTATGCAGAAACCAAAGGTTAAGTTGTTCTACAACTGGGAGTCTATAACGGATGGTACCATGAAATAAAAAACAAACACTTAAACAGCATTTTCCATGGTGCAGTATTTTTTCACTTTTAAGCCTCAGATCATTTATTGCATCATACAGCAAGACCACAAACCACAGCCCTCGATGAAAACCATTTCAAACAGCATCATTTTTACCAGCCTCCCCAAAAAACTGTATAATAGCTTTTTATCTCCTAGCATTTTTAGTGTCCCTGCTGTAACTGTATTTTTATGTACTGTATACTTATTTACTTGTATTGATGTTTCCTGAACTGTATGATAGCTTTTTATCTCCTAGCATTTTTAGTGTCCCTGCTGTAACTGTATTTTTATGTACTGTATACTTATTTACTTGTCTTGATGTTTCCTGAACTGTATGATAGCTTTTTATCTCCTAGCATTTTTAGTGTCCCTGCTGTAACTGTATTTTTATGTGCTGTATACTTATTTACTTGTCTTGATGTTTCCTGAACTGTATGAATGCCCCACCCCAGCACTGGACCGGCAGCTCGAGACAGCAGTTAGCAATGGGTCAGAGGCAGAGATTCGGGTGAGGAGCTGATCTCACAAGGACAGCACTTCAGTTCTGGTAGTATAGCCTAGAGGTTAAAGTAATGAGCTGTGAGCAAGTTTGGTGCATCCAGCAGACCTAGATTTGATTCCTACAGCCTCAACTTGCATGCTTTGTGACCCTGAGTGAGTCATTTAACCTCCCCATTGTTCCCAGGTCTCCCCTGTAAATGGGCCTTGTGTCCAGTGGGCCTTACCAGTTAGCAAAGAATACAAATAAAAAAATGCTAGCACTCTAGTGGCACAGCAGGTGAACAAAGAGGAGACAATACAGGAGTTAGCACACCACTGTACTGTCTTGAGATTGCTATTCCTATATCCTGCTGCAGGCATGAGCCCCTTTCTCTCTCGGGGGAGTTTCTAGAGGTGGAGCCAGTGGCCTAGTGTCAGGTTAAGAGTTGTATCACTCAGCCAGGCCAAAGCTACTTTGACCCACTCTTCTAGGCCAGAAAGTAAGGAAACAAACACTGCAGATAGCTTCCCTTTAATTTCTTATCATGATAACTCGTTTTCCATCACAATAGAGAGCTTGAGGACTATTCCTATTAACAATGAAATGATAGCTCACATTGAGTCTTTTGTGCTGGTACATAATGGCATCTCATGAAGAGCTGCAAATTACACCAGGCCTTCTGTAACACAGAGGGGATTGTAGTATGAAGACTGGAATTGAGCCTGCAAAAAGTAACTGTTTTCTAAAATATTTTTGCTGTTTCTCTGGCCACTGTTGCTGATTCTGTGGGCATTTATTTAGGGGATCAGGACACTACCACCATCCACACTTGCTTGTGGCCAGGACAAGGGTCGGCACAGATACCACTTTCAAGGCCTCTTCCATTTACATTAAACTAATGATGTCAGGTCTGAATGGGCTGGCAGAATAGCCTAGAGGTTAGAGTAATGAGCTGTGAATGAGCTCGGTACATCCAGCAGACCTGGGCTTGATTCCCACACCCTCCACCCTCCACTTGCATACTGTGTGACCCTGAGCAAGTCACTTAACGCCACCCCAGTGCTCCCAGGTTGCCCCTGAAAACAGGCACTTATGCTTAGTGGGCCTTACCCGGTTACCAAAGACTAAAATACAAAAATAAAATGAACTGTACAGGCTTCAAACTTCAGGGTAAGGTTATACAAAAAAACAACTGTTGTCAAGTGTTTAGAGATATTAGCATGGGGGCCTATTCACTAAGGTGCGGAGTGGGTACGCACAGTGTAAAGCCAGCACGTATCCCATCCTGCACCTGCCCACACCCTCCCGCGGCCACTGCACACCCAACATGGTATGCTGTCAGGAACTATGCCCCCCCCATGCACCTGATCCTCCAGCCGATCATGCAGCTCTGCACTGGGGTGGGCCAGGGGGTTGGGCAGCGGCCATGCCAGCACTCTGCATGATTCACTAAACCATGGAGTGCTGCACATAACATGCTGGTGGCTATGCAAATGAAGGGCAGCCATAAACCTGGGTGGCCTGTTATGTGCTCCCGGGGATGCATCCACCGGCAGTGGCAGTGATGGCGGGGGGCATTGGCTCCTCCGACAGAGACACCCCTGCTGTCGGGGCACACTGGGAAGTCTGGGGTCGCTTGGCTGGGGTATCCCCCCAATGTCATGTCTGGCATCCTGCATGCCAGTGGGCAACATGGTGCCCCACAGGCGCAAAGGATCGACTGCAGGATCCGGAATAGGCAGTTGATTGGCTGTCACCAAGCTCAGCACCCACCTGCCCCCGCGGACCTGCATGCCATGGGTGTGGGGCTGCATAAGGGATCTGGGTGGGAGCCAGTGTATCTGAATGTAGTCCCCACATGGATTTCCCAGGAGTGCAGAGCTGCGCTGGTGGGATACGCACCTTTGGTACATATTTCCCTTCCATTCCTGAATAGCCCCCATTGTGCACACATATTTAGGTCCCATGATAGTCATGGGTTCAGCTTAAAAGATTTTTATTTCCAAGTTCCAGGACCTTCAACTCATGGCTGAAGGAATGGTGCAAAGTGCAGGGGTTTGGCTACATTTGGGACTGGGGACCCACCTGGCCGGATGAGGGCCTATACAGGGGTGATGGCCTACATTAATCCGGAAGGAACTGCAGTCCTCAGTGTACAGTTTAAATGCTACAGTGCAGCCCACCTGAGTGCACATCGGATAAGTGCACATCCCACGTAAGTGTACACTTTTTCAATATCCCATTTTTTTCCATATGTTTGCCATGTTAATTTAACTGCTTAAGTGCACGCTGTATAAGTGCACATTTCGGTTAAATGCACATTTTTTTTTTCATTTAACATTTTCTCCTACTGCAACCACAGTCCTGCTTTTTATATCCAGCCACCGCTCCACTCCGCCTCTGACTCTGAAGTTGCATGCCCAGCTGGCAGACGCAACTACACCTGCGAAAGGGGGCCCCCCGTAGCCCCCCGCACCCAGCGAGGAACCAGTACCGGCACATGCCTCCAGGCATCATCGGCCGGCGGAGCTGCAGCTATGAAGCTGCCTCGGACCCGTGCTACGATTTTTCCCTTGTTCTTTCCCCATTGGGACCACGGATGTGCAATGACATCCGCGCACGTACATGCAGATGTCCACCGTGGTGCCCCCTCCGTTACACCGCTGCCTGTGGTACCTCTGGGCATCCCCAGGGGTTGCCACAGCACAGTGCAAAGTCCCTATCCCACTCCAGGACTAGGAGAGCTGTCTCCCGATGCTCAATCCCAGTCCTCTCCTGCCGACCCCTGACAACCCGAGCTCATTCCCAAACCCTGGTCGCCGGCGTAGTGTGAGGTGTGGCGTCCAGCGCCTCAACCCTCAGCACCACCGGGCTGGCCATGCGCATTTTTTTTTTGAAGGCAAGCCTGTTAAATTTAATGTCCAGCATCCTCCTAAGTGCACAACCCAACACAACCCATCACTGGGTTACATTAATCCACCTTTATAAGTCTACCTTAAACTCTTAATTGGCTTGTGCATCAATTATCCAATGCTCGCTACTGTGTTCAACTAGTCCTTGCAACTGTTCCTTAGTGCCACACTCACTCATTCATCCTGATGAAGCAAGGAAAAAAAGTAACGCTAACTCTAGACCAGAAGGTTGCTTTACTTAACAAACTTACACAACCAGATACAAAGCGATCAGATCTTGCCACAGAGTATGGCATTGATGTTTCAACTGTGTTGCGTGTTTACAGTTCAAAGGAGTGCTTGCTTGCCGAGTGGGAAGGTAGTGAGAATACGAGCAGGAAACAAAAATGTACCAGAAAGAGCAAGACTGTAGAGACTGCATTGCTGCGGTGGTTTATGGCAAGTAGAGCTGTTGATGTCCCAATAAGTGGACCCATTCTACTTCAAAAGGCACAACATCTGGCAGGCATGCTGTCCATCCCGTTTACCCCCACCAATGGATGGTTGTGCCATTAGAAGGAGAGGTGTGGCATTGTCTATAAAAGATACCATGGGGAGAATAGGGATGTGGATGCAGAGTCCACGAGCACTGGATAAGTGATGTCTTGCCTACAATCTTAGCTGAGTATGTCCCTGCCGATATTTTTAATGGTGATGAAACTGGATTGTACTTTAGAACAGCACCTGAAGGCACATTGACATTTCGGTCTGAGGCAACACGCGGTGATAAAAAAGCTCAAGAAAGAATTTCGGTTTTATTGTTTGTGAACATGTTGGGGACAGAAAAGTTGAAGCCAGTGGTAACTGGCAAATCGAGGAAGCCAAGATGCTTTAATGGCATTGAAATAAGCACACTTCCGGTAATCTACAAGGTGAACAGTAATGCCTGGATGACGGCAGAGATTTTCACCCGTTGGCTGCAGCTTATAAATAGCCAGATGCGGCAAAGGTGATGGAGGATTGCCTTACTGCTGGATAATTGCAGTGCTCACCCCAGTTTAAACCTTTCCCACATAAAACTTGTGTTCCTACCACCTAACACCACATCCAACCCATGGACATGGGAATAATCAAGAATGTGAAACACTTCTATTGATGAAAGGTGTGTAGACCACCCAACCAGCTTGTAAATCTAACCACACATAAAAGAAGTTCTAACCTTTGGTTTCTGTTGTTTTGTTTTGCAGATTATAGACTGCATTCTAATCCACATTGATTCGAAGAACACCCAGCGATTTGATGAGCTTGCTAAAAAGATATCCATCCTGGATGTCATCAAAATGCTGGACTGGGTGTGGTCAGCCATCATACAAGAGACCATCACCAATTGCTTTCACAAGGCTGGACTGACATCAGCCAGTCCGACACAGGGAACCACGAACCCGGAAGAGGACAGTGCAGAAACGCCGCTGCCAATTCTGGTTCTACCGACAGGCATGACAGCATCGGGTTTCATAGTGTACACCACCATAGATGATGCTGTGGCTACTGTAGGTCCAGTCAGCGAGGAAGAGATATGTGGAGACATCCGCGGAGACTCGGCCGACCGGGACCCAGAGGACGAAGAGGATGCCAGCCAAGAAGATGAGCCGGTGACTTTTGCAGAAGCATTACGAAGTATGGAGGAAGTAAGGCAGTATGTTCTGTCAAAAGAAAAAAGGACTTTAGGATACTTTTTCATTTCAATGAGTATGCTCAGCAGCTAGCTTTAAAGAATAGTAAACAGAAGAAAATTACCGATTTCTTTAAGAAATGATCAGCCAAACTTTAAGACGCAATGCTAGAACAAGCTGATTTTTTGCTGCATTTTTTTACATGCATTATAGAGTACAATCTTTTAAAATTAAGTAGTAAATGTTGATTGTTGACTGTTGTGATTGTTTTTTATGCTGTAGTATGCACATTACCGGTATGTGGTTAGATACATGTTCAACAATATTTACGTTGTTCGGTACTAGCGTCTTGATAAATAAAACGGTTTAAAATTGCTCTGATGCCTGAAAAACTATTTTTCAGATAAATGCACAGCCCGCTTAAGTGCACATTTTTACAATATCCCAAGGGTGTGCACTTAAGTGGGCTACACTGTACTTCGATGAACATTTCAACTAGCCAAGGGGGTGGGCGGAAGAAATCAGGGAGGCAGAAACTGCCCTCCCCACTGGCTGAAGTACAGAAGTAGGGGAGAGGAACCCCTCAGGGTGCAAATTAATAAAGGAAGCAGAATGATAGTAATGGAGCGAGGGGGCAACAGAAACATTAAAAAGTGAGGGGGGAAGGAGGAGGGACAAAAAGGAAAGATGGGGGTAACAAACAAAGTACTAACAAAATCTTGAAGGCCATGTGTACTAATACTAGAAGTCTGAGAAACAAAGTTTCCAGAGTTAGAGGCAATCATGGCAGAAACCCACCCTGGATATAGTGGCCATTACCAAGTCATGGTGCTCTAAAAACCATGACTAGGACATGGCCCTACCAGGTTACACTATGTTTAGGAAGGACTGGGTGGGACGGAAAGGAGGTGGTGTGGTGCTTTATGTGAAAGAAAGCAAAAAACAACAAAGACACAATGAATTCAGGGAGCAGAGATATTGTAGGTCCTCATGTAGTCAGGGAACAGAGCCACTATTCACAATGGAATGATCTACAGACCTCTGGCACAATGGGAGGAGTTAGATAAGCTACTCTTGGAAGCCATTGACAAAATGGCAGAAAAGGGGGAGGTGCTGCTGGTAAGGAACTTTAATCTGCCATATATAAATTGGAAGCTTACAACTGTGGCTTCAGCTAGAAGTAGGGACATCCTGGACTCCCTGCAGGGGGCATTCCTCAGACAACTAGTCAGTGAACCCACTCGTGATGGGGCAGTACTGGACCTGGTTCTCACTAACTGGGACAGTGTTGCAAACATCAAGGATGGGAGGCCACCTGGTGAACAGTGATCACTACAGTGTGGTTCGATATAAGGATAGCTGCGGAACTGAACCGCACATGAGTGAGGGTCCTGGACTTCAGAAGGGGAGATTTTATAAAGATGGATGAATGCCTCAGGGATGACCTGGCAGGGGTGACCTGTAGGAGTGGAGGAACAGTGGGCCAAGCCAAAAGGGGGCATAGTGAAGGCAACAAGCCTCAGCATTAAGCAAGTGATCAAAAACAGGAGGAAAAAGAGACCACTCTAGTTCTCAAAAGAGGTGGCAGGTTGCGGAAAAGGTAAAGGTTAAAAAGGTTGCATTCAGATGGTACAGAAGAATGCAGACAAAGGAGGATAGGGAGGTTTTCGGGATACAGAGGGAAGCAGGGAAAGTAGCAAGGTGCACAAAGGCACAAACTGAATAGAGAATAGCCCAGGCAGTATCAAAAGGGAAAGGCATTTTTAGGTACAGTATGTAAGTGAAAAGAAGAAGACCAAAGGAGGAATTGTAAGGTTAAAAAGGGAAGGGGGGATGTACAGAGGGGAACCAGAAAAAGTAAAACATCTTGAACAAGTGCTTCTGCTTAGTGTTCACAGGGAAAACGGGGGGCAAAAAAGTAACAGAAACTTTGACGAGTGGAGGTGGACACTTGTCCTTTTTCAGAGGAGGGAATCCTGAAGGCACTGGCTAATCTGAAAGCGGACAAAGCAGTTGGGCCAGATAGGCCATCCAAGGGTGTTGAGGGAGCTCAGGGAGGTACTGGCTACACCTCTGACAGTCTTATTTAAGAGATCTCTGGAAACTGGAGTGGTTCCATAGGACTGGAAGAGGGCAGATGTAGTCCCCTTTCACAAATGTGGCAATTATAGGCCAGTTAGCCTAGCATCAGTGGTGGGAAAGTTAATGGAAACACTGCTTAAGGAAAGGATGGTAGAATATCTTTCATCCAGTAGGTTGCAAGACCTGAGGCAACACAAATTCACAGGGGGAGGGCATATCAAACAAATCTGATAGATTTCTTTGACTGAGTGGCCATGAAATTAGATCAGGGAGGTGCTGTGTACATGGTCTACCTAGATGTCAGTAAGGCTTTTGAAACCATTCCACACAGGAGACTAGTAAGCAAATTGGATAGCTTAGAAGTAGGTAGAAAGGTGGCAAACTGGGAAAGAAATTGGTTAGGCATAGGTGACAGAGGGTGGTGGTAAATGGAGTTTGCTCGGAGGAAGGTAGGGTGACCAGTGGAGTACCTCAGGGATCAGTGCTGGGACCAGTCCTCTTTATTGTGTTTATAAGTGACATTGCAGAGGAGCAGGCTGGAATGGTCTGCCTCTTTACGGACAACACCAAGATCTGCAAAAGGGTGGACACTTCGGAGGCAATGGAAAGGATGAGTAGAGGCCTGAAAAAACACAAGGAGTGGTCAAGAGTATGGCAGCTGGGTTTCATTGCAAATAAGTGCAAAATAATGCATTTGGGGCACAGAAATCCAAGGGCAGAGTACAAAATAGAATTGATGAGTATCAAGCAGGAAAGAGGTTTGCGGGTAATCATACTGGATGACCTAAAGGCGGCCAGGCAGAGTGACAAAGCAGTTGGAAGGGCTAGTGGGATGCTGGGGTACACAGGAAAGTGTATCACCTGCAGAAGGAGTTGTGTTGCCCCTGTATAGATTACTAGTAAGACCCCACCTTGTGTACTTTGTCCAGTTTTGGAGAGCACATCTCTGGAAGGACATAGACAGAGTGGAGGCAGTCCAGAGGAGAGAAACTAAAATGATACAGGGTCTGCATCAAAATACCTATGAGGAGAAACAAAAGGACCTCAATGTGTACACCCTGAAAGAGAGGTGGGAAGGGGGACATGATAGAGACCTTTAAATACTGGTACCTCATGGGGGTACAGTGAATACGGTGCAGGAGGGAAGTGTTTTCAGAAAAGAAGGTGACCAAGAACAAGGTAAAATGCTATGAAACTGGAAGGGGGTAGATTCAGGAGAGATGTGAGGAAGTACTTCTACACGGGAAGAGTGATGGATTTCTGGAACAGCCTTCCAGTGGAGATGGTGGGGGCTGAAAACAGTGGTGGGTTCAAGAATGCTTGGGATAGACACAAGGGAATCGTAGTGTGTAGAAATGGGAAAGGAAGAAGGAGCTGTAGGTCAAGTAGGGTCTACAGTGAGAATGTAAGTAGGGAAAAAAGAGCAGACTAGGTGGGTCAAGTGGCCCTTATCTGCCGTCAGATTCTATGTTTTTATGTTTCTATGTTTATGGGTTATTCGCAGTGGAATGATCTCCCAAGTGATAACAGGAGAGAGCTGGGATTTCCTTATATGATTCTACAAGCTGTTATTATAGAACTGATCTGTTATCTTTGTTATACCACTAAATGCATTGGGCCAGATTTTCAAAGGGCAATGCTGGGCTTGTGCCATGCCCTTTAGTAGGTTTGGTGCAGTTGCAACACTTTACCTGATTTATGGTAGCTCACACCAAATATTTAGTGCAATCTCAGTAAAAAGGGTACCTGAGATTGCCATAGGCTAGACCAGAAAAGGTGGTCTAACATGCGACAATTGACAAACGGGATGGAAAATCCTGATTGCCAGGTAGAAGAATGCCACAACCCCCATGCGCCATATATTTGACGCACCTGGGGCTTGCGCCATTCTGGCTTATATACTTTTTAGATACCCTATCCCTAATCCTTTTAAATCAAACTCAGTTTACAGAGGTTGAGCCCCTTTGTTTCCACAACTGTGTTAAAGGTTACAGATAGGGAAGTTGTCCCCTCAAAGATTGTTTTTGAACTAGTTCAGAAAATTGATTTGAATAATGAAGAACTAATCTTTTCTGAGATTGAAACTGGTAGCCTGCAGACATGTGAAAAGTACCTAGAAGATTTTGAGAAATTAAGGAGCAGGTGAGCGGAGCATCAGAACTACCGACCCAACAAAATGACCTGAAAGCTAGGACAAGTAAAAAAATTGCTTTTTTATTATACATAAAATAAAAGCTGATTCATAGCAGCAGGAACACCCATCCTCCAACGTTTCAAGTAGCTTTTTATGCTTTATCAAGCCGGGGCCATGTCAACTAGACATATCTGTTTTTAAAGGGCTTCTTAAAGAAACACTCACCCTAATTATTATAATTGTTATACAATCATGACCCAAACTAGTAGCAACCTGTGCACAACCACATATTAAATACAATAAATATATATAATGTTTTCTATATGTGCTTAGCCTAAAAAAAGGTTAGTAGACAACACTCATCAATGTATAAATATATAAATACATAGACTAGGTATTTATATATTTATACATTTATGAGTGTTATTTGTGAAACATTGGTGGATGGGTGTTGCTGCTGCTATGAATCAGCTTCTATTTTATGTATAATAAAAAAGCAATTTTTTAACTTGACCTAGCTTTCAGGTCATTTTGTTGGGTCGGTAGTGCAGATGCTTCGCTCGCCAGCTCCTTACTTTGTCCTTATTCGCGGCAGCACTGACACTGTCTCGGGTAGCTGCCTTTTGTCCTGTATTTTGAGAAATTCCTGACTCACTGAAGGACAGAAGGGGAGCGGGATGTGTTTCTGTAAAATTTTGTCCCCTCGTATCAGCTCAGTCAAGTGTACCCATTTAAATGGTATTAGACAGTTTTGCGCTACCTTGGAATTAAAATAACAGAAGACTTAGACCACTTGGAACTCCTTAATTTAGAACCATCAACCCAACAAATAACTGGAGTCCTATCCAGATGAACTCAGCTCCCCCTTAGTTTTTTTAACAGAACAGACACTATCCACCAAAATATCCTTCCAAGAATATTATTTACAAACTTTTCTGTTAATGCCAACTACCCTGTACTGTAGATAATGTGTCAGAACTATTTTGAGGTTTATTTGGTGGGGAAAAGATCCTAGAATACTATGTTCAAAACTACAACTGCCAAGAGAGAAAAAAGGTGTGAATCTGCCCAATGTTAGGTTATATGCCCTATTAACTCATCTTTGAACAGCCTGTACTTGGGTCACACCAACCCTTCAACTCCATTGGAAGCAAATTGAGTTTGCTTTAAAAGACATTTACAATAATGATAGGTATCTGTTTATTAACCCGCCAAAAAGTCTTCCATTAGCCAAATTCCACCAGTATACAGCAGAAACAGTTTGCCAATGGCTGAAAGTTCTGACAGAATATTGACGTCCATCGCAACATTTTCCCCAGAGGCCCATAGCCTGCAATGATGATTACTGCCCTAACAAGATACATGGGACAATGCTGAAATGGAGCCATCTGGGATTAAGACATATTTATCAATGACTAGATACCAAGGGTTTTGACATGCAAGCCACCTACTATCTTCCAGCATCTGACCATTATCAATATTTACAAATACAATCATACCTGAATGAGAGGCAAGAAAGCTATCGCACAGTACTCCAACAACTCCGTAAACTCCTCTGCATCATAATGGCATACAGCATCTCTGGGGGAGACATGGCCTCACTTCATTGGACACCTATATAGGGCATTACAAGAAACTGCTACTGAATCTACTTCAACTATAATAACAAGTAGGAACTTAGACTTAGACGCAATTCATACCATAGATGAGTGAAATAAATATGCCTCCCTAGCCCAAAGAGTAACTGAAGGCATGTAATGGCATGAATATGCATGGAAGTGACATTGAAACTATTTTCTACTGCCCAGGAGGGTTCACCTCCTCTTTCATTCTCATGGCAGTCCCCGCAGAAGGGCATCGCAACAGCCATTCTGCTTTGAAATTGCTATGGATAGTGGTCACTGCAGTGAAAAAAAAAGCCATTATGAGGCTATGGCACATGGATGAGATCTCTGCCATGGAAGGATGGCGACTCATTATGTGCACTATATACACAATGGAACATTTAACATATTCATGCAACAACCAGTGGGCCCTATTCACAAAGGCAACGCACCGCTACGCATGGCATGCATGTCCCCCGTGGAGGTACATACACGCGGAAGGCATGTAGGCCAACACCCCATGGGATGCACAAACCATGTGTAGGGACATGCACACCCACATGGCATGCAGCTACGCACATGTGTGGCTACGTGCCCCCGTAGAGGGCATGACCACATACGCCATATGTGTGGCGAGCCGTACGCGCATTCACAACACACCATATGTCAGAATGGCACACCACAGAGCTGCGCAGGCTGTACGTGTCTGGAAAGCAGCCATAAGGAGGCACACGCACCCCACAGAGAGCAGTGCTGGCATGCGCAGTGAACTGATGTGCATGGTGGACATGCCTATGACAGCGCACACAGCCGGCAAGGCACGATGCAACACGTGCCGTGGGCTGCATGGCTAGGCATGTGCGCATGTGGCACCACAGAAGGAGTGCAGGCCTAAGCATGGCATGCACGCCGCCAGCCAGGCACAGCCAACATCTGACAGCCAGCACAGCGAACCCCCAGGCACAAGCAACATGTTCACAGGGCCCATACACAGAGGCCCAACCCATAACACTCACATCGCACACACACCCCCTACACACCGTGCTGGGGTGAAGAAGAGGCCACACAGAGGGCGGTACAGGCAAAGGCCTTTATTGCATACAGGAGCACATCACCAGCACAGGGCTACACAACAGGGCATGGAAGCAGGCACAACAAAAGGTGGACAGACAGAATCCCAGCTCAGTCTGATGAGTCTGACATTGACCACACTGGGCTCGTTGACGGTGTCACCTCAAGGGGTTGGGTGGTGTCAGTGAAGGCCCAGTCCTCAAGCACAAGGTGCCTCAGGGGCCAACGATAATGCTGCAATGAGTAGAGCACACACAGGGGACCTGGGTCAGTATGCACACATGCAGACAGGGCACAAATGCAATGTTGCAACACACATGGGGCATGCACACACACATGCACACGGCACCTACCTGTGAGGGGGAATGGATGGCCCACAAGTCCCCCTCATCATCCTGGTACACCATGTCATCCATGCTCTGCCACAGGTCCAGCCTAAGTGGTATGTCATGAGCCAGGTGGCGGCCTGGCGTCACCACCACAGCCTGTCCCAGCACTCCCACCTCCTGCAGCTCCAGCACCAGCTTGGCTTTATGTTGGTGTGGCCCCTGTGGAAATATAAAGGCAGTGTTAGCGAAGGCCATTGGCCTTAATGCCCCCCCAAGCAGTGGGCCTGCAGATGGTGGACCCTGACTCAGCCACTCACCTGTCTCTGCTCCATGACCTCCAGCGGGCACCCCCATCCTAGTACACGTCTCTGGTGATGTGGTATAGTCGCCATGGCAGGGCAAGCCTGCCATGCACTTTGCCCTGTGGCATTGGTGAAGTAACCACCATGACATTCGCTGCAGTTATGGTGTCCCCCATGGCCGTCCCATCCACAGCACGTGGCCAGGCATCACCCCATAGGGCATGTGCGGCACGCCACCCAGCAAGCATGGGACACACACGTGTGTGTGAAACGCCACTGAGTGGACATAAGACACGGAACAGGCAGAGGTGATACGATGTGCCCTGGGGCACTGCTACACATTGCAGTATTGGAGGATGCCATGGAGGAGCACTGCCGATGGCATCATTGCCACCCACGGATGTTCAGACCACGGCTCACAGCCAGGACCCTCCCTGCCACAGACCCCCTGCATCAGTACAGGCTTGACCACAAAAGCACAGTATGTTTGTGCACTGGTGGAGGATGACATATGCCCACACACAGGGCATTCCCGGGCCTTGTCCGTGGAGATGAAGGTGCTGTGCGTCCTGCAGTACTATGCCATGGGCTCCTTCTAGAGGGTGACTGGGGATGTGTCGGGGTGTGAGCCAGGCCTCTGTCTCCAGAGCCCTGTGCCAGGTGACCAATGCCCTCATGCACCAAAGATGGTGCCATATCATGTTCCCCACAATGCCAGGGGAGCTCAGGGCTGTCAAGGGAGGGTTCCTGGACAGCTATGGCACGCCAAACATGATCGGCGTCATAGATTGTATGCATGTGCCCATACTCACGCCAAGCATGAACGAGGAGGCATACTGGAACTGTAAGGGTTTTGACAGCATAAACTGCCAGGTGGTGTGCGATGCTAAGGGCATCTTTACCAACATACTGGCACAGTACCCAGGATCCAGGGAGGGATAGTGAGACCGAAGTGGGAGGATGGGGGCTGTGTGGAGGATGACAACAGTAAAGCTGACATATTTAACAGGTATTTCTGCTCAGTCTTTACTGAGGAAGAGGAGGGTAATGGGTCTGAATGGAGTACAAGGGGTGAGAATGGTGCAGAAATGGACACAAGTCCCTTTACACGAGAAAGGGTCCTGAAGGAACTGGAAGTAATAAGAGTTGATAAAGCAATGGGGCCAGATGGGGGTGCACCCCAGGGTCCTTAAAGAACTAGAGAGGTGGTGGCTGAACCTCTTGCTATCCTGTTTAGCCGATCACTAGAAACAGGAGGTACCCAAAGACTGGAGATAGCAGATGTAGTCCCCTTATACAAAGTGGGAACAAAGAGGAAGGGGAACTACAGACCAGTCAGCCTCACCTCGGTAGTGGGAAGATCATGGAAGCACTACTGAAGGAGAGATTGGTGGAACATCTGGTTGTCAATGGACTACAGGACCCAAGGCAGCATGGTTTCACCAGGGAAGGTCAGTGTCAGACCAACCTCATTGAATTTTTTGACTGGGTGACTAGGGAGGTGGATCAGGAGGGCAGTGGACATGGCCTATCTGGACTTCAGCAAGGCCTTTGACACTGTGCCACATAGAAGACTATTGCACAAACTGGGGAATATGGGTGTGGGCAGGACAGTAGTGGTGGGTAGGTAACTGTGGCTGGGCAGCAGGACACAGAGGGTGGTGGTAAATGGCTGTCACTCCACAGAGGGAAGAGTGACCAGTGGGGTCCACAGGGATCAGTGCTGGGACGGTACTATTTCAATATCTTCATCAGTGACATTGCGCAGGACCTAGAAGGCAGAATTTCACTGTTCGCTGATGACACAAAGCTCTGTAACAGAGTAGACACACCAGAGGGTGTAGACAGAATGAGAAGGGACCTGCAGAAACTTGAAGAGTGGTCAGGGGTTTGGCAGTTGAAATTCAATGCAAGGAAGTGCAAGATAATGCATTTGGAGCACAAAAACCCTGGCACAATATATCAGTTGGGGGTGAGGATATAGCATGCACCAAGCAGGAAAGGGATCTTGGAGTTATCATCTCTGATGACCTCAAGGCAGGGAAACAGTGTGACAAGGCAGCAGGTAAAGCAAATAGGATGCTGGGATGCACAGGCAGGGGCATCACCAGCAGGAAAAGGGAGGTCATAATTCCACTATACAAGACATTAGTGAGGCCGCACCTGGAGTACACTGTGCAGTTCTGGAGACCTTACCTACGTAAGGACATAGACAGGGTAGAGAAGGTTCAGAGGAGGGCAACAAAGATGGTGCATGGATTGCATCACAAGTCCTATGAGGACAGGTTGAAGGCACTGAACATGTACTCCTGGAGGAGAGGAGGGAGAGAGGGATATGATAGAGACATACAAGTATCTTACAGGGAGGAACAGGGTGCAGGAATGCACTATTTTTAAGCGAAAAAGATGTTCCAGGACTAGAGGGCATGGGATGAAGTTGGAGGGAGGACGATTCAGAGGAAACGTGAGGAAGAATTTCTTCACAGAATGTGTGGTGGACAAGTGGAACACCCTGCCAGAGGAAGTGGTGGGGGCTGAAACAATCACTGGATTTAAGAATGCATGGGATAGACATAAAGGAATTCTGGAGGTCAGGGGTAAGGGGCAACAGACTTCCTGGAAAACATGAACTGAACTTACAAACTTAAATGGGCAGACTGGGTGGGCCATAGGCCCTTATCTGCCGACACTGTCTATGTATCTATGTATCTATGATCCTGCCACGATGGATACATATATGACAACAGTGATTTGCGGCCCCATCTGGAACAGCAGGATGAGGGATACGGGTGGCTGTTGGGTGAGTGCCTCCTCTTGCCTGAGACAACGATCCATGACAGTGCTATACCTTGTGCCTAATGTGTGTTTTTCTCTCCCCACACAGGTGACAGCAGATACCCACTGAGGATGATGCTCCTGACACCATATATTGTGCCCCGGCACCCTGAGGAGAAGACATATAACACATCCCACATGCAGGTCCGCAGCATCGTTGAATGCACCATCAGACTTCTGAAGATGCAGTTCCAGTGCCTGGACAATACAGGTGGCACAATGATGCATGCGCCTGGGATGGCGTGCAGAGTGTTCATTGCCTGTACTATGCTGCACAACATATGCATCTGACACAGTGTGCTGCAGCCCCCAGATGACTGCCTGGAGGAGCATGGAGAGGGACCACCACAGCTAACACAGGGACCAGCACTGCCAGGTGAAGGTGAATGGGTGCCACCCAGGGGACAGGACACAGTAGGCGGCATGGCGGAATGGGCTGTGAGGCATCAAGTGGCCCATGGCACATTTGGAAGGTTAGCAAATGCACAGGGTGGTGATGATGAGACCACCAGTCTGAGCCACTCAGTGCACATTGTGGGATGCCCAGCAGGTGACATGCCACCACTGGCCATGCCTGATGGTGTGCGTGGTGGGCCTTGGGTGGCTGACTGGCACCCTTCCCGGTCGTGCACCTTCCATTGCTATGCCAATGCAGTGCTGGCCCATGTGGTGTCTCCATAACCACTGGTGCGGTGTGTCTTGTTGGTGTACATGGTGTGCCACTGCATGGTGTGTGCAGAGCTTGTGTGGGGCATATGTGAGGCATGTGCATGGCATATGCGGGGCTTGTGCCTGCTGTTGCTGGCTGCATGGCCTCATTACTGTGTGTTGGGCTTTTGTGCTGTCCCTCCACGTCCGCGCTCACGGCCAGTCCCCCTGCTCCCCCGTGGCATGGGCATTGGCTGCATGGCAGGCTGTGGCCTCGGTCCACAGAGTGCTCATTGGGCCATGCCACCTGGGCCCATTGCGGCGTTCGCATTGGACTGTGCCAGTGGTGCGGGGTGTGGGTCCTGGTCACATGGCCATGGCCGGTGTGCATCACCTGATGTTGCCTGTGGCATGCCAGTATCCTGCGATGGCTGTGGATGCATGGCCAGGTGTGCAGCTATAGCTTGGCGTGCATTGGCTATCTACTCCTGTGTTTGTGTGTGGGCCTGCTGCCACCACATCTGCAAGTCTGTCCTGGGCATGTACATTTGCCGTGATGGCATTGGCCATGTGTACCTGTGCCCACTCGCCTGCAGCTACACCCTTGGCCAGGCTCTCCTGTGTACGCATGAATGTCTCCAGGACACCTGTTAGCCGGTGCACCACCTCCGTGCAGTCACATGTTGCCTGCAGCTGGTTACGCTCCAGCTGTCAGAGGTCTGGGTAGTAGGTTGCCAGTGCTGAGCCACTGCTGCATGCCCACTGGCACCGTGTGGGCGGGGGAACCCCAGGGACGGTGCTGTCTAGCCCTGGGGTGTCCGACAGTGCAGCGTCTGCCCCCGGCCTTGTGGGGAGCTTTTCGGCATCGATGTCCTGCTGGCTGTCCTCCTCCATGCCCCTGTGCGCTCCTGCCACAGTGTTGTCCTCCTTCACCACCAGGTCTTGCACCATCATGTCCTCCACGCCGGTCTGGTCATCTTCAGGTGTGGCACCACCACCTCCCTCCTCCTCCTGCTGCCGGTCCTCTGTCTGGGCCTCGGCACCCCTCTGCTGTTCCTCCATGGGTGCAGGTGACTGTGTTGGCTCCTTCCCTGTGGCATCTGGGCTGTGCAGTGTACCTGGGGGGGGGTACATGGATTAGTGCCCTTGCACTAGGTGTCAGCGTGGCTCAGTTGGTAGCACATCCGCTTCTGGACCAGAAGGTCGTGGGTTCTCGTCCCACACCGGGATTGGACTTGCACCTAAAAATCACTGGCATCCGAGTGCAGAATTGGGAGGTGCTACACTGCTGGGGTGTGCCATCCTTTGGATGAGATGTTAAACCGAGGTCCGTTCTGCCCATCCTGGTGTTGTCCTGGTGGGTGTCCAGGTGGAAGTAAAAGAACACAGGGCACTCTTCACAAAGAGCAGAGAACATTCCCGGTGTCCTGGCCAACATTCCCCTTCTCATAAACTGGTTCATGCAATTATCCAGGCTGTGTGTGGGTGATGATGTGCGATATGGCCTCCACCACACATTTAGTCACTTCACTACCAGTCTAGTATTGCTTGTAAAGCACTTTGGATGTATGAAAAGCGCTATATAAATGCTGATTCTTCTTCTTCTTCTTCACTGTGGTTGGGTGCAGTGCTTCATCCCATGGCCATGCTGCTATGTACCTGCATCCCCTGGCTTCGGGATGGTGCCGCCGCTGGTCCCACTCAGTCCCTCACCTGCGTAGACATTGTCAGGCCCTGTGGGTGGTGAAAGAGGTCTGTTAGTGGTCATGTCCATGCCCCCATGCAGTGCTACCACCCCTTGTGCATATTCTGGTCACTCACCCAGCATGCTGTCGATGCTCTTGGGCTCCCTATCTATGGCAACGTCATGTATTATGTTCACCACCAGCTTCTCGATGAGCATGCGTGGGGGTCCAGTGGGTGATGGGCTGCTGCTGGTGGCACGCTGTGCCTGGTGTGCATGGCTCACCTTCCTCTTTGCCTGCGTCTGCAGATCATGCCACTTGTGCTTTATGGTGGACAGTGAGCGTGCCTCTGGTCCAGCTGCACTGATGCCCACCTGCTTGTCAAGCCATATCCTTGCCTTCGTCTTGGGTGGTGTGCTCAAACAGCATGTCGTAGTGCTGGCAGACCTCCATCACCAGCAAGGTGACCTGTGCATCTGTGAAGTTGGGGGACCGATGCCTTGTGCCCCCTCCGCAGCCTGTGCCATGTCCCGTGCCTCCTCCTGCATGCTCCATGGCCCCTGCCATCTCCTGGTCCCCATTGCTGGTGGCTGGTCTCGCCTTCCTCCATCATGGGTTTTCCGCATGTCTGCATGTAGTGGTGTGGCATAGTGCTTCCACTTGTCCATTTATAGAGGGGTCTCTGGGCGTTCGGTGTGGCTTGCGTGGTCTGTGTCCTGTCCCTGCACATTGCTGCGCACCTTGGCCTGGCCCACCCTGTCCCCATGGGAGTCTTCCATGCTTATTCATGAGTGCCGCATGTCACCCTTGTGTTGTGTGGCGTGCAGCTGCGCACACATCCTTATGTGTCTTTTGCACGTACCAGTGGCACCTTTGTGAATAGTGGCCAATATCCACTTTTAGAGCTGCAATGGTGAAAATGGTTACTGTATCAGCTAACTCATTGCTCTGGTTTTGAATCATGAGGCCAGGCACTTCCTTGTCCCCCCCCCCCACTATCTCTCTCTCTCTCTCGCATGTACTCTGTCCTCTTTTCTTTCTTTTTCCTTCCAGATAAAATCAATCCAATCTAAACTGTAGAGCTTACTGTAACTATAATACTCTCCCTAGTATATATGATATTTACTGTGTGTAATTTAAAGCTCATATGAACAGCTTACCAGTCTATAGAGCACAGCTTCATTACCCGAGGGACTCTTCTGAAAGCAAAGTATGAAGACCTATAGACAGGATACTATTCTTTGGGTAGTAGATGCATGAGACTTCACACAGGAGTCTAAGATATACTCTCCATATCTACCCTACAGACTATTGCACAGTATTAGCAGACTCAGTTGAAAGACATAGTCTTTAAACAAGTCTGACTGGATCTTTACTGTAAGTGATGAAGCAACTGATTAGCACCTTTTATTTTACAAGAAAAAGTATTGCAGCTTTATGCTATCATGTTACTCTAGCTTTATCAATTTCCTTAGTTACATGTAAGCAATAACTCATGACAGGGTGTGCTGTTATTGGGGATTAACACACACCTGGGTGTGTTGTAAGGCACGGGACCACAGGCCGAGTGCCCTCACAGCACCCGTGTGTGTGGTAATCTCCAATAATAGCACACCCTGGAGTGGATAATTGCACTTATAACATGGGGTAATGCCACTGTTACCAAAAAAAAAGGAAAGTTGTTTAAAATGATAAAAAAGTCTGGATTTTGGGATGTATTCTTCCCCCAGACAAAATAGTTCCATTTGCAGCACAGTGTGCTGCAAAGCCCCACTCTCTCACTAATGCTCAGAATTACAGGCTGTGTTACTGTTGTTGGATAAAGTGTACAGATTAAAGGTATACTGATGGGGAGAGGTAGGGCTGAGGAAGAGGGAGAAAGACTCAGTGCATAGCATGCACATGGGCTACATAGAGTTTTTCTCACTGTCCTGCACCCTGGTGAGAAGGAGCAGTAATAAAATGCTGGTATAAGCCTGTACATTTTTACTTACCCCAAAAATTATTTAGTTGTTCTTTCCTGTTGAGAGTGACTTGGGCAATTCGGGAGTTTTAATTACACTGCTCCATGATAATTTACACTGAAGAGCATCTTGGCAGTTCAAGTTTTGATGTGCGGGAAGCAGCATAAGTTGCACAGGTTAAATATTGAACCTGTTTGCTTGCTGTGCTTTACAAAAGAAATCAGGATTACAGCATTTTTGACAGTTTTATTAGCTACATTTCTACAGATGCTATTAAGCTCTGTATCTCACACTTGCATGACCAGCGCACAACACTTGACAGACACTTGATGCTCGGGACACAAATGTCAGTACCTCTGAATTGCTCCCTCCTTTCTTACATACACTTTGTGACTGGGAACAAGACACTGTGTTGGTGTGCTGAGCATCAAATGCCTTTCAAATGTTGTGCCTCGCTCATTTCTTTGGGGGGGGGGGCTTTCTAAGACTTCACTGACCACACATGCCTCTCTTTGTCTCTCTCGTTCTCTGACTGTGTACATCTCACTGTCTCTCTCTGCTGTGGTTCTCTTTCTACCTGCCGCACATGGTTCACCAAATGCCACAACACAATATACAGCCATTTGGTGAGCTGCTGCACACTACAGAAAATGGACGACTCAGGGTTGGTACAGTAGGTGAGCTTCTGGCAGAGATTGGGATAGGACACTGCAGCAATCAGAAGCCAGCATCACTCTGGGAGAGACAGCTCACCCCAGCCCCCCCAACTGATGTCAGGCACTGTGCCAGCCCAGTGGCACGGAGCAGGTGACTGTTTCCATGGCCAAGCACACAACAACACTTTATGCTGCCTCTCTGTCTCTCTCTGTCTGACCATGCACATCTCGCTCTCCCTGCTGTGCTTCTTTCTCTCCCTGCCACACATAGTTCCCCAAATGCCACATCACAGTATAGAGAACAGTGGATAGGCAACTATGCGCAACCAGTGTGATGTGCCACCGAGGGGTTCTGGTTCCCTGTGATCTCGAGAGCAAAGCTCCAGAGGTCCGTGGGAATCAGAACCCTGAGGTGGCACAACACACTAGTTGTGCATAAAGTTGCCCATCCACTATTCTTTATAGTGTATGGTGCCTTCCTTTAATAAAATATATCACTTTATTTCTAAAATACAAATTAAAATTGGTTGTTTCCATCTTGGGTATGCTGGTAGTTAGGGTGGTTGCTAGGGAGCAGACATTCATCATTTTGTATCACAATTTCCTATTGGTTGCTAATTGGGAGTGGGAGGGAATTTCCCTCAAAAAAACATGGCGGTCACATTCCTCGCTTAGGGAGAAACAGTGACTGCGAGGGTCAATTTAGAGAGTGTGTGTCTCAGTCTGTGCATAAAGTAAGTAATAACACCTGAGAGGGTGGGAATTATTGGGATATAACGGACCACCCAAGGGAGTAATAAGGCCCGATGCCACAGGTGGAGGGCCTTATAGCCCATGGAAGGTCTGTTATATCCCATAACGCCCACCGTGGAGGGTATTATTACACTTAGAAAATGGGCAACTAATACATAGGTTTGTAAAAATGTAATTTTTGTTTTAGTGTTAAAAGGTTGTTTCATTTATTTTAGGTAGTGCCAATTAACAAAAAAGGTTCTAGACAGGACGTTGGTGACTATAGGCCAGTGAGCTTGACTATAGTGCTGGGGAAAGTTTTGGAGGGTGTTATTAAGGATTACATCACTGAGTTTTTACATAAATCAGGAAATATTGACCAGTCACAGCATGGGTTTACCAAGGGATGGCCGTGCCAGACAAACCTTTTAGATTTCTATGGCAGGGTCAGTAAAGCACCTGATGACAGAAACTTGGTGGATGTTATCTTTTTGGACTTCACCAAGGTATTTGATAAGGTGTCACACAGTGAATTGGTCGATATCTTAATAGATCATGGTATCCCAGGGAACCTGTCATGCTGGATAGAGGCATGGCTATCCAACAGGACACAGAGAGTATGTATCAAAGGGGACTACTCTGAATGTGCGAAGGTGTCTAACAGGGTCTCTCAGGGCTCCATGTTGGACCCATGTTTGTTTAATATATACATTTCATCCATGAGCACTAAATTGGGGGCATGGCACTCACAATTTGCTGATGATACTAGATTAGGGCTGGTGGTCAATACAAAAGATGACGCTGTAATCTTACAGACTGCCCTTAGGGACTTAGAACATGGGCCATAATTAATAGACTGATAAATGTACAGTGATGCTCCTAGGTAAACGTAACCATATCTTTAATTATGTACTGGGGGGGGGTTGATCTTAAACCAGTATTGGATGAGAGGAATTTGGGTATCAGAGTCAGTAATGACCTCAGTTTTAAACTACATTGTAATCAAGTGATTAAAAAAGCTAGCGGCATTTTGCACTGCATTAACAGGCATATCAAAAGTAAGGCCAAGTAAGTATGGCTCCCACTTTATACTTCACTGGTAAGGCCCCATGTTGAATACTGTTCACAGTTTTGGACTCCGGGCAGAAAAGGGGACATAAATGCACTTGAGAGGGTCCAAAGAAAGGCAACACGTTCTATCACTGAAGTATCAGGAAAATCTTACCAGGAAAGATTGCAAACATTGGGGTTGTATTCCCTGGAATATCGAAGGCTTAGTGGGGAAATGTGCCTCAATTTCGAAGCACTGGCAGATGCTCTGTTATGGGAGCAGCTAGGCCTTGTTCTTAAGGACATGGTATACTGTACAAGGGCTTACCTTTTGCAACTGTATGGAGAAAGTGTAACACCAATAGAAGGAAGCATTGGTTTAGTGTTAGGGTGGTTAAAGAAACAGGATAACCACTTAATTTTAAATAACGTAACAGGGTATAACTAGTACTACAGTATTAGCAAGTTATAATGGACCTATCAGTCTTCACAGAGCTTTGTATACTTCTATGTAATCTATGTAATTTTGTTACACAATAGTTCCTAAGCCTACATTGAAATGCTGCTTTTTTTTACTTTGGTCCTGCTACACCCTCCATAGTTAAGGTTCCAGGACCAGTGCAGTTTTTCCAGCTTCTGTGACAGACTGCAGGATGTGAGAAATGGGTAACAGTCTGTTCTCCCATGCTGCTGATTACCAGCATTGTGTTGCTTTTTTGTTAAAATTAGGACTTGTGGTCTCTTATTGTTAGCAGGTGACAGGACAGAGGAAGGAGGGCAGCACACTGACTGGGTGACTGGGTAAGCCCTCTGTCACAAAGGACTGAAGGTGGGGTGATTAATGAGAGGAGCGGTACTTTCGTAGGTTTCTGAACCACAGATGGATGTCTATCTGTGGTACGAAAACCAAAGAAAGTACCGCTTTTCTCAAATGTGCTGGTGCTGTGGGTAGTACTATGTCTGTCCCTCATGGAGCTTTGTACATATTTGGAGCATGGCTGCAATTTCAGAAAAGTGTGGTGAATTATTTTACATTTTTTTAATTTTATCAAGTGGGCCGCTACTTTAGGGCTCGCTTACCAAGCAGGAAACAATGACAGCAGTTAAGTTTGACAATTGGGTGGCCCCTGGATACCCTAAGTAATGGGACACCTCAAAGTGGAACTCATTATTCAGCGGGCATTGTTAAAAAATAACAACATAGGTGTGAGGTTATTTTGGCCAATCAGATTTCAGCATTTGCACTGCCCATTTTCTAACATGGATTAACGAACTGTCAGCTGCTCTATTGCAGTCAATCCCAGTTGCCACCTACAGACCCCATATTAAAGGCTCAGTTAAATGGATCTGGATCTCAATACTGTATGATGCAGTAATATTAAATAAACATATAATATTGATAAAAAGAAGGGAGCAGAGTTATACAGTGAAGATCTTCAAGTTCCTGAAAGTAATGAGCAGGGTAAACTGCAATTAACTATTCAATAGGAATAATGAATCTAGAACACAGAGACATGAGGAAGTTCTGTTTTACTGAGAGATTAGCCATGCTATGGAATAACCTGCTGGTTGAGGTAGTGGGCAATAAAACCATCAATGGCTTCAGACATGGTAGGGACAGTGAAGGGCATAATAGTGACCCAGTGAGGCAGCAGTAGGGCAGGAAACATGGGAGGGAGAACCAAGACAAAACCCCTTATAGATACTCATTCTCATGATTGGTTAGGGTTTACAGGCAGATTACATGGACCAAGGGTCTTTTTTGCCATTGTTTTCTATGTTTTTGTGTTTCTGTGACTCCCTTTTTAAATAGAGTTGACCCAAAATGTACCAGAAAGAACACATGCATTCCCTATTTGGCCTGGAAAACTTGTGCTTTTTCCCCTAAAGATGTTATCTCTCCAAGAATTATGACTTAGTACCTCCAGAGGATTGAGCAAAGTAAACAAGAGTTCTACCAATAAGAAAACTATAGAAGTACAATTGTACTAATGGAAACCAACAACCTTTTGAGATGTGTGTTAAAAGTTTTATTGCAAACTAGTCCAGTACTTCGAGAATGTGCACAGGAAGTGTGGTGCTCAAACAGTAGAGTGCAGTAGCAAATTCTGGTAAAACTGTGGCACACGCAACCTGTCTGTATAAGGACACCAGAGCTCAATATACGTAAAATATTCCTTAATAAAGGATTTACGATCCAAAACACATCAGGCTATGCCTGGTGTAGATGAAATACCAATATTTTGAATGGATGAATAAATAAGAATGTTTTTGCATCTATTCTTAAATAAATAAGTTGTGTGAGCCACAGTTTTATCAACATTTTTTATTGCAAACTCTAGCAGTAAATTTGCAGCGAGAGAGAGAGAGAGAAACTGCTAAAGCTAGCTATTAATCAGAACAAGTTAAGTAATCAAAACAGAATTGATGACCATACTCTGCAGGAATGTGCTTGCTTCATGTAAGGTATAACTGAAGAAATTGCATATAGGGAGGACCAGGAACTCAAGAATCTGGTCAAAAGACAAAGGAAACTGAAGGTAAAAGATAACAGAAACAGGGCCAGACTCGCTTTCAATCAACTTGTAACCTAGCGTAGTCTATAGATTTAATTAGCTTTGGAGAAGAGGCTGTTCTGGAAAACATTTGAATTCCAGTCAAAAAGACAAAAAAACAATGAGGCTTAACAAACCTGTGTTGTTTCTAAGCCTTCTCATAATGCCAGTCAGCCTCAAATGAAAAAGTCCAGATCCATGCAAACAATGAACCCCAGAATAAAAATATAATAGAAGGCAAAGATTAAAGTAAAGGACCACAACAGACTATTACCATCTATACTGGAGTTTTACCACAGTCAAAAACAGAAAATAATATTACATTAAAAATGCTGGTCTGCAATTTGTTAAAATGAGTTTTAAAAGATTATATCACATTAAATTATATTTCTGTGTCTTACCACTATAAGATTAATCTAAACAATGGCTGGGTCTGTGTAATTCTAAAATTAAAGCCTCTACATGAATTAACATTGAGGAAAAAAAACTGTTATAGAAAATTTGGAGTTGCAAGGGACAGTTACAGATAGGTAAGCACAGAGAAGGTTATAGTCCCAACTAAAGAAAAGGTTAAGAAATCTATTATAGTGTATAGTAAAGCATTGTTCTCTACAGAATTCCATCCCTTTCAAAATGCTGTTGTACCACAGTTCAAAGGTCATGGAATATGATTGTACTCTTCTGTGGTACAACATCATTCTGAAACCTCTAGGGACTGAACAAGTCCGTTTCATTCTGAAAGCAAAAGAACTATTGTGCACATATTTCATATAATACTATAGACTATAAATATACAGGGTGAGCAACTTTATGCACATCCAGTGTCTTCTGCCACCTTGGGGATTTGATTCCTATGGACCTCTCGAGCTTTGCTCACAAGGTCAGAGGGAATCAAAACCCTGTGAGGCAGAACACACTGGTTGTGCATAGTTGCTCATCCAGTATTCTCTATGTGGCCAGTCCTCAAAAAAAAGAGGACAGCAGCAACAGATTACAGAACTTCTTATTCAAGATCAGTTCGGTCTTTATGATTTTAGTGTTGGAGTAGGCCAATAGTTGTGAGTTCCTGGATTGTAGTGGTGAAGCCCAATGACAAAAAGAGCCCTGTTCCTTTAATGGCAGAAACAAGTTATGGATCATTTGCCAGAACACTGAAAGATTATTTTCTAAAACTAATTTAATTTCTTCATTTGATATTGCCATGTTTCCAGAAACTTGGTCTAGTTCAGTAAATTCATTGAACTCCAATGGTTTTAAAAATTTTGAAATGCTGGAGAACAACAACAAAAAAAAAAATTAAAAAAATGAACAAGCCAAAAGTGAGCTACTTATTTGTGGCTACACATCTAAATTGACATACCAGAGTTTTAAGTACTGGATATCAATGTTTTTTAACTGTTTTATCCAGTGCTCCAAATAAGATTTTTTGGGATGAGTATTTTACTTCTCATTTTGGAAGTGAGGTGAGTAAAACCAAATTCAGATGTGTACAAATGTGTGGACAGAGTGGAATAAGGAGTACGGTTTTAAAAACAATGTAATGTTTTTCTAGATAAGAATTGATCAGGTGCACAGAATGCTTCAGTTAATGTTGACAGGTAGAAGTAATTTACTCACCAGTTTTAAAATATGAGCAAAACAAAATTGGGATGCATATGAGTGTAATAAATCTGAAAAAAATGCTCCTTTTGAATCACTAACTAAGTTATGAAGCACTATTCTATGGAGGGTGGAGCATTAACAAATGTTGGGTGAATATTGGTACTCATTAAAACATTTTCTGAAGAGTATTTCCTAAAATGCTGTAACCTTATCTGGAGCCCTGGTTTTGTCTTTTAAGGGCATTAAACCTTTATATACAGTATCATAATCAAGTACATAACTCTGGCTTCCTATGGGGAATGTGTTATATTGATTCAAAAATGACTTCCACAGTTGTTAGATCACATCAGTACACACCACAGTACCTGGGAAAACTATAGATTAAGCTGGGGGTGCCAATGCCCAACTAGCCTAATTAAATTAGCTGAACACAGGAACTAGGAATATAGAAGATTTTCTTAACATACCAAAAAAGTTTAAGAAGAAAATGGGTCTGGACTTTTGTCTCTAGCTACCAATTAAAAGTTATAGCTGTTAAATGGTAGAAACTTGGGGAATCTGATTGCAAGATAACATTTCTTAATACAGCATCAGGTAGCATTATTGATATTTTTATTATTTGTGCTCCTCTTTCCATCAAGTTCTGAAATTTCAGGTCTTACCTACTGTAGACCAGAGAGTGACCATTCCCCAGTCTGTTGTACACTTGTGTCTGACTGGAAGAAAAGCTTTGGGGGAATTAAGGAGAGAAATTTTTATTTGATTATCCAACTGAAAAGAATCAAAGTGGTGTCTCTTTGTGGAGAATCAAGTTAAAACTTTAATTGTAGATGAATTTACCTGGAGTTTATGCATGCTGCAGGAACTACAAACAATCACTTATCTGAAGATTTTAAGAGGCTATAAGAAAATATGATGATCTAAGTCAACATATTTGTAACAACTTAGCGACCATCAAAAGAAATTTGAATAAACAGAAACCACTTAAATGCTGGCTTGATAAAGAATGTAAAATTAATAAAACTCAATTTTTCAAAGCATGTTAGAACAAATTAAAACGAAGAGAATCAAAGAGTCCTGTGTAATTTAATAAATGATTAGAGGAAATTCCTAGTTCAAAAGAAACCAACATTTCAAAATGATTGAGGGTCGCAGTTACATGAAGACACAGAAACTAAAAACATAGACTCTTTCAGAGCCTTGTAGCTTTCAACATGAAAACAGACAGCACCCACCTTGTAGTTCAAATTATTGAAGAGGCTTGGATGAGACATTTTAGTTAGGCCTATGATGTCAGGGAAAAGGTTCATGAAATGTTTTCTGTGTCCAGTAATTTGATAACATTACTGACAGATGCTTTGTATTGCCTGCTCATATTGAAAGTCATTTAAAACTACAACATAAAAACAAAATTCCTGGAGCTGACTTAATCCTTGCTGAAAATGTTCATGCACAGTTGTCATTGGGCTCAATTTCTTGCTGCATTATTTACTGCAATCAACATTTCTCTTAACTGCTCCAACAACTGGAACACCAGTACAAGTGTTCCCTATTTAAAAAGGGTAATAGAGCAAACACAGTTTGCTATCAATTTGTTTCTCATTTATATGTAGCTCAAAAAATCTATAGGCAATTTTTCTTAACTTTGTTGGAAAACTGGAAGGCAGAAAAATAAATTCCACAACTACAGGCTGAGTTCAGACCCAAGAGATCTACTATGGACCACATACTCCCCAGACATCCGCAGATGTCTTACCTCCCCTCCAGCAGCTGGAGTCATTCTATTTGTCCAGGTATGGCAGGATTCACTGAGTGGGCTGAGTGTGAGCTGCTGAACTAAAAGATATGTTTGTTTGTACCCAGCCTACCGTCGGAGGACAGCACCTGATAGTTGTTTCACTGCTGTACTTTACTACTGTTTGCCTGTGTTTGTTGCAGTGGGGATCATTGCTTTTAGAGGTACATTGATTAGGGACTGCCTGGGTGTGGCTGCGTCCTGCTGGAGATTATGCTGGGGTTGTAGAATTTTCTGATAGTTGTATGGTCTGCATTTGTTATCTTGTTATCTGTGCATTTCACCTGCTTAGCATTTGGATTTACTGTTTGCTCTGTATGTTTACTCTGTAGAGGTGTAGGTTGAATTTGCCACTAGGCCAGGTCACCACTCGCCCCGCCCCCCCCCTTGTTCTATTCCTGCCCTAACCCCACCATTGTCTCCCAACCTTATCTTTTAATCCTCTCTTTTCATTTCAGGCAGCCCTGCTCAGGAAATCCAAACTCCCTATATGTTCCTCCTTCCCCTCCAGCAGCTGAAGCAGTTCCGTTTAGCCAGGTATGGGAGGATTTACTGAGTGAGCTGCTGAACTAACCTGCTGCCGCTTCCATGGCAGCTGCCCTACCAACCCTGGGTGGTGCTTTCACTTATAGGTAGGCTAGGTCACGTGATTCCCATCTCCCCAGACTACCCTTAGTAGCTTATTCTGCTAAGCCACTTGGGGATGCTGTGCTCTCCACCACTTCAACACTAAATAGAAATTGATTAGTTCTGTCCTCAGTTGCCCCTTAGGCTGTTCCTGCCTCTTCCCCTATTCATGCCTTATATCTGCCCTCCTTGTAAATTCCCCCCTTTTTTCTGTCCCTTGTTCTTCTGTCTCAATAGGATTTGAACCTAGGCCTGAGGTGCACAGCCCATTCTGAAGCCTTCAACTCTATCCACTAGGCCACTCAGCCTGCTAATATTTCTATCTGTTGTGATTTTGTAGTACCACACACCCCCACACACACATACACTTGGTCCATTCGACTTGCTCTGTTTCTATCTGCTTCCACCAGGGTCCTAGTTGCTCCCCTGTTACTATCTTGCACTTCCCCTCAGCTAAATAATTGACTAATTTTTGTTGACTAGTGCTTTTCACTGATCCCTGTACCCATCCAATTTTTATAATTCCTCTCCCATCTGAATATCCTACCCTTATACCCTATTTCCACTGCCCTTGCTTTCACAATGATACCAATTATCCTCCTCCTCCTTCTCTTCTCCATCTCCTCATGTGCCCCTTCATCTACCTCTTACCTCTTCCACCTGTATTCTCACTTATTGACTTCATCCCTCCTCCTACTAACTCATGCTCCATCCTCTTCTCCACCTCCCATGCCCCCGGTCCATAATACCTAGTTTATAGGACCATCCATTCTCCCCCTTCTTACCTCCCCTCTATAGCCCTGTATCCCAAATTCACCTTCTATAGCTACTCCTCTCACCCCTCCCACTGTTGTCCCTCTCCCCTGGCCTCTACAAGGTGACCCTATGGCTCTTCCAAGCTTAAAATTGCTATCCTACTACTAATAGCAGGTGATGTCAATCCATACCCTGGTCTCTCTCCCAACTGCCCTTCCAAACTTCCATGAGGACTCAAAATTGCCCATTTAAACACCGGGAGTTTGCAACATAAAATTCCCTTGCTGCTTCCACTCACTATAAATCTGTCCCCAGATATTTTTATTATCTCCAAAACTTGCCGAAACTCTAAGGTCCCTGACTGCTCTGTCTCCCTACCTAGCTACTCCCTAGTCTGCCAGCACAGAGACAGTCATGGAGGAGGTGTAGCCATGTACATTGCCTCTTCCCTGCAATTTTTCCCTATTCACACCTCCACTTCTACGGATGCTTATGAACTACTAATCATCAAACTTACTCTCCCCTCCTCCACTCCTGTCTTTGTAGTGGAAGTTTATTGTCACCCTAGCTTATCCCTCTATATCTGCCCTCATGATCACCATCCTGTCCCATACCTCCACCTGAGAAGTTTATGTCCTTGGAGACTTTAATCTGAATTGATTGTCCCCATAACACACCAAAACATGAAAAGACATATCCTCAGTCAACCTGACCCAACTCATCTCTGATCCCAACCACCGAAACAATAAATCCCACTCCCCTCATTCTCCTTCTACAGTATACCCCCATCTACCACCCTCAAGGCCCTTCTCACCTTGAACTTCTCTTCTGGGTCCTCCCCTGATGGCCTTGACCCAAAACTCCTCTTTCTGTCTGCCATTGCCACTCCTCTCACCTCATTTCTGAACCTTTCCTTCTCCCTCTTATCTGCCCCCATAACCTGGAAACACATCACTATCATACCCCCTTCCCAAAGGGGGTGACTCCCCCTCTCCTAGCAACTACTGGCCCATCTACTTCCTCCCTATTCTGCCTAAACTCCAAGAACATATTTTCTTATCTCAACTATCCTCCTGCCTTAACTCCGTCTCCTTCTCCTTCTTCACCCCATTCCATCTGGTTTCAGGAAGGATCACTCCACCACCACCTCCCTCCTGCAGCTCACTGACTCCATACTTACCAGTATGGACAGTGGCCTCATCACCTCTGCCAAATTTATTGACCTTGCCAAGGCATTTGACACAGTTTCTCACCCCATCCTCCCATCCAGACTCTCATCAGCTGGGCTCTCCCCCTCAGCTGTTGACTGGTCAGCTCCTACCTGGTCAGCAGAACCCAATTGATTAGAATAACTGACTCTGTATCCCCTCCCCTTCCCATCAAGACAGGTGTCTCACAGGGCTCTTTTCTGGGTCCCATACTTTTCTTCATCTTTCTTAATGACCTTTCCTCTGCCTGCTCCTCATCTAGCATCCACATGTACACAGATGACACTGTTCTGTTTACATCTAGTTCATCCCCATCTAGTGTCACTGCCACCCTACAGCTGGACTTTAATAATGTCCAGCCCTGGACAGTTTTACATCAGCTATTCCTTAATGCTAAAAAGACTATCTCCATGACCTTTGGCACTAGTCAGAGATTGTTCCGCCTCCCCTGTCTGCCTTCTTTCCACACCCTTGATGGGACTAAACTGGAGGATTCTTCCTCTGATAAGTATCTTGGTGTCTGGCTTGGTAGGCTCCTCAACTTTTCTGTACATATGGATGCAATTGCCAAAAAAATTCACTCCAAGCTTGGTACCCTCTACTGTGACTGTAGCTGCATCCTGCTGCATGCCCACCATGCTGTGGTACAGAAAATGATCCTCCCAGCTTTTGATTACAGTGATGTAGTTTTTAGTGCCACTTCCCAAAAAACTCCTTTGCCAGACTGGACACCCTCTACAACTCCTTTTGCCATTTTGCACTTGATGCCTCCCCCTCTCCCATCACTGTGACCTCTATAACTCCCTCTCCCTCTAAGCCATTAAGGATTTCCTGACTTCTGGCACAGGACATTGTAAGGAGGCATGGCTGCACGCTGGTTCAGAAGCAGTAGCTGAACAGAGCAGAGAGCTAGAAATGCTTTTTTTCAGTCTACAAAAGATATACCACTGTTGCCTCAGTTTGTTTTCCAGTTCTAGCTTTTTTCCAGAAGTTCGTGTGCCACAGAAACTGTCCCTGCTGTTCTCCTGCCCTGTTTTTCTTTCCTTTCCGGGCCCTGGAATCTTGGCAGTGGGAGAGCTGTGCTAGAAGGGAGAGAACTGCAGCACCCTGCAGGGAGTGTGAAGCTGGAGAATGGGCGTGGAATTTGGACACTACGGATAACCCAAATTTTAGATGGATGTTTAAAACAAGAGCTTCATTAGATGGAGAGTCCTGAAGAATCTTAACCCAGGAACAACACTGTGGACTACAGACTACAGGAAGACTACGGGACAAAGGAAGAAGGACAAAGGAGCCTCTGAGAGAAGGGAAAGGAGTACTGCACCCTAACTCTGAATCTTAGATACTGTCTTGCCCCGAGCATTACTCCTGAGCCTCCTGAACCTGAAAATTCCTAGTACTCTGTATTTTAGCATTTGTGAAACTGCTCATAAGTCACTTCATGAATATTTCTAATATTTAGAGTATTTAGAAAGTACATATGTGTACATATGTGCATGAGTAACTTGAGTTCTTACTTGAGTTATTGAGTTTTGTTGTTTTAATGTCTTGATGTTGATGTTTTTCTTTGCTCACTTGGATTGGTGATTCTTTTTCAATATTGCCCTTAACTGGCTGCTGTCCACTGAATTTTTTAGATAAACCAGGGCTATAGTTTTTATACAGATTCTAGTTCATAAATTTATTTTTATCTTTCATGCCAGTGTACCACATGACAAGTCTGCATTAAAACACATGCATGGCATCCTGGTTACGCATTCGCCATTTTCTTTGTGCACAGACAGGTCATATTCCTAGTTCTGTGGTAGAAAGGCATGTTGAGGAACAGAGTGGAATACTGTTGTCTAGCCTTAGTACCTGATTTATTTCCTCTGCTGTATATCTGTTGACCGAGGCTGCTATAGCCTGTATCGAACTACGACATGTTTCACTTAATTTTGGCATGTTATCGCTACTTGTTGCTAACTTGGTTGGTGGTTTACCAATAGTGAACCATCCCAGCTTAACACTGCAAAACAGGTGCTGCCTCAAGTTTTAAAGTTATACTGCCAGCTCTCTGGAAACTTTCTATTCATTGGTCTAAAAGTAGGTAAACGTTACAGTTTGTACTGACATCCATTTTTGAATATCTGCCTAGATTCTAGGGGATTCAATAATTTGACTTTTTTTCTGGGGCAGTGTTTGTGATGGTAGCCTGAGATTTAAAGGTAAAATCAAATTTAAGCATCTTCAGCATTAACCGAGGAATCAAAAAGCAATTAAAATTAACGCACACTTTATTTTCTTTCTAGTGGAGGGAACAGACTGCGCTATACAGCAAGCCCCAAATCCTGAACATTTTATCAGCTGTTGCCTGTCTTGGTTGCTTGCGGACCCTGCCAAGGAAGTTTGCATTTTAAAATACTTCACGTCATTTTAAGGATTCTAATAACCATTTTTGAAGTACAAGGACCTTTTTTATTCTAAAGAGATATTAATTTGCTGTTTTGGTGACTGTTGAAAAAGGATGTTTTAGAATCTTGCTTATCTATTTTGATGTGATCTGCTAGATTGATATTGTGACTACACACTGCATTTGACCCAGTTATGAACTGTGAGCATTTGTAGTTTACAGTACATTAGAACCCTACTCCCTCCTAGCTGCCTACCTCTGGGATTGGTAGTACATTGGTGGTGTATTGTACTATATCCTTGAGTGATATTTGTATATTTCAAGGTGATGTCAAGCTCAAAGAGTACTGGAAAATGAAAACCAGACAAGCACTTAGAAACCCCTTAGTAAATACTACAAAACCACCAAATAATAAAAAGAAGAGGGCTTCAAAAAATAAATTCAATAAAAGGGAAAGGGAAAGTGTAAAAGGACACCACATCTGCTGATCCTGGTACCGGGAGAAAGAAGATTACAAGTTATATTCTGGCTCCTGGCTCCCAGATAAATTTAGTGAGGAAATGCAAAGTTGTAAGAATTCAGAGTCTGTCATTCCCCACACTTACAGTAGTTCCTTCCCAGTAAAATCTACTAGAAATAGAGAGAGAGAGAGAAAGAAATCTGTAGATACTGTATTGATACTAGTGATGCCAGTGAACATCCAGTACTGAAAACTACTAGAATATTAGAAAATGAAAATGATACTTCTCATCAAGGTGATATTGATATACTTGCCACTAATCAAGACAAGAGCTGAGAATAAACAGCTTCCAGAAACAGATAGGGAAAAGTCTAATGTAGTTGTTGAGTCTCCTGTTATTAAATCAGTTTTGATGACACAAGAAACTGTGAGTAAGGAGAAGGAAGGCAAGGACTTAGTCCACAGCACTTCTAGTAGAGCCAGTAGATGATTTCTTGAGGAATTTGATGCCTTTTTAACACCATATACACAGAGAATGAACATTGAACATCTAGCATTACCACCAACTGATACCTTATGTATATCTGGCCAGAAGGTGGTGGGGAAAAAGAAAAAGAAACTAGGGAAAAAGACCTTGAAGGAAAAAAAGGGAAACCAGATACTAATATTATAATCCACAGGGATGATGATTCTGTAGTTGAACTTCTTAAAGAATTATGTAACGGGATTCTCCTTAACAATGATATGTTAATTAATTTAACATCTTCTATACATAATTTAATAAGTGGGGAAATGGTGACTAAAGTAGCTGCCATTAAAACCAGTAATGTTGCTAAAACACCAAACCCAATTAGTACATTTACAGAAGAAATTGAAAACAAGGAAGTGGAGAAGACAGAAAAGCTAGTGGGTGAATTAAAAATGAGTAAGAAAAATAATCAGAATGGGAAAAAGAATTTTGAAACTCAACATAGTAAAGCTAAAAATGGGGAAAAGAAAAATCACACTCCCTTTCAAAAGATGCCAGATCCAGGACTCTCAATATGGGGCAAAAAAACAAGATGGTGTGACGTTGAATGTATCAATATTAAAAAATGAATTTGAACAGTTAGGAGATGAGTTAGGAAATATAATTTCATTCAAGACAGAATCTCAATCCAACATCTTAAATCTGAATGTAAAGAAACGATAAAAGGGAAAACAGTTAAGTACTATAAAGGCATGTGGTCTAGTATGTAGGAAGCAATTAAGAACAAAGACAATGTAATATTCTGGAATTTGGTGGCTCTCAGAATGGACAAGAATAGATTTAGTATAGAGACAGTTATACCTGGTGAGGTGTGGTACCATCACAATAAAAAGGTTTTTGGTAACCCATACTTAAGAATTAATTATTCAACTCTCCCTGGGTTTGAGGACATAAATTCTAGAGATTTGGGTTTGTTAAAACAAGAAATAGTAGCTGCAATCCTTGCTCAGCAGCATAATAAAGCCCCAGGAATAGATAACCTTGGAGCTAAAGTGTTCCAGGCAGATCCAGTCTGGTGGGCAGACATATTATTGCCTCTGTTTGAACTTATCTCCAGAAGCAAAACAATTCCTGAGCACTGGAAAACCAGAATACTTATACTTCTCCATAAAAAGGGGGGAGGGAGTACTAATAAACCATTGAATTACCAGCTCATTACCTTATTGAGTGTTTCCCTGAAGATATGTTCTAGAATTTCACTAGATAGACTGCTGCATTGGATAGATGAAAAAAATATACTATCCCCATTCCATGCAGGGTTCCGTAAAGGGAGTGCTAAGCTAGACCATATGTTTGTACTGAATTTTATTTTTCGTAAGTATGTTAAACAAAAGAAAAAGAAAATCTATGCAGTCTTCTTAACTATAAAGGGCTGCATTCGAGTTGGTTAACTGAGAAATTATTTGGCATATATTAAAATCAAAAGGCATAGAACTTAACCTATTAGATATGCTAATTCCACTCCACAAGAATACAAAATTAAGAGTTAGATTTGGGAAAAATGATGCATTAACATATCAAATTGAAGCAAATACTGGAGTTAAACAGGGATGCTTGTTAGCCCCTAACCTCTTTAATATCTATATTGAAACACTAGTGCATGATATCTTTAAAATTGACACTCCCCCCCAAATTAATCAAGTTTCAGTGAAAATACTTTTGTATGTGGATGACACCATTATCTTGGCACAAACACCACTTGGACTAAAAAGGGCACTAGGTTCAGTCAGAGAAAGCTTGGTGAAACTGGAACTGTCGCTAAATATAGAAAAAACAAAGACTTTGACTTTTGGGTCCCAACAGAAAATGTTAGAACCCTAGAACATAAGTGGTGTAGTTATAGCAGAGGTAAAGGAATTCCAATACTTGGGGGATGCCTTTAGTAGAGATTTAAGTTGGAAATCACAGATAACACATAATAAATAGAATGTTAAAAGTATCATGTTGGGCATTAATAAATTCACTAGATCTTTTACAAAAGATTCATTTTCAGCCCTTTATAGTTGTTTTGATGCAAAAATTAATATAAAAGTTCTTTAAGGAGCAGAAGTATGGGGTCTGTATGTTAATACCAAAGAACTTGAATAACTTCAAGCTTCCTTCCTAAAAAACATATTGGGTGTTCCTCTATACGTAATGAACAGTGCTATATGAGTGGACACTGGAATTTTATCTTTTAGAGCCAAAATATATAAAAAAATCTGCTATGCTATAGAAGTAATGAATGCTCCTACTGATAGTCTTTAACCAGTCAGTTAACCCACTGTAGAAGAGATATGCAAAGTAATGTGACAAAGAAGCCCCACTGCTGGTTCATAAAGTTAAATCAGGAGTTTAATAGGATAGGTTTACCCAATGATACTCTGTTAAATCCCACCACAGACCATGTAGTTCTCTCCAGATTAGCTATGGAGAGAATTATAGATACTGCTGCCCAGGCAGACTTGGGTAATATTACAGAATTTGGTAGATATAAGAATTTAAAGTTAACAAAAGAGCTGTTTTGTAAAGAAAAATATCTTACCTACTGTGAAAATGTAAACATAGGAAAACCTTAACTAAATTAAGGTTTGATTTGTTTAGAAATATATGGAAACCAAATAATGTTCAAACTACTCATGCTTCTTGTTTATGTGATGAAAATGTCAGACTTACTGCCTTATACTTAATATGGTATTGTCCTAATCTGCTGGAAGAAAGGAAAAAGCTTGTATATCCTATTTTTAAGATAGGGTCAGATGTTACCTATAAAAGCTATACTATTTTTGACACTAACCAAAAAATGATATACAAATATTTTCCCTGGCAAGTTATGTACATAAGATAATGTATAAATTTCAATGAATATAACTGCTTGATAGCTATGAATTATATGAGTTATAAACTGCCCTTACCAACAAATAAGTTTTAAGTACAGTGGCCACTTTATGGAACTATATAATGGGAAGATATGCAGTAAGATGATGTATTTTTTTATCTTAGTATGTAACAGGGATGTGTATGTGTGATGCTGAATTGTCTAATTGATTCATGTATGTAATAACTTGTTTTTATACATACTTGAATACATTTGAACTGAACTGAACTCCTTCTCCTTCCTCTCTCTTGAGAATAGGAGGTGCCCTCACTGTATCTCCTTCACAGCTAAATACTGGCTTGGTTCCCTCCCTTCCCTTCTCGCCTCCTCATTCTCTTCACTCCCCTCCCACTCTTTCCCTCTGTAGCTATGACCACCACTCCCTAACTATTCCCGGAAGATCCACTTCCAAAGGCCAATCTGCATTCTCCTACCATCTGCCTAAATGATGGAATTCCATCCCCTTGCCCCTCTGTCATACCCCCTCACCCACTGCTCTTTCCTCTCTCCTTCTCAAGCTCCCTCCCCACAGCTACACTTGCAACTAGTTTTTCTCCTTGACTCACCTCTCTTGCCATTTTAACTATACCTCCATTCTAAACCTACCCTGCATCTTCAGCCCTCTCTATGGGAGTCCCAACTTCTAAGTGCATTTTTTCAGCTATATCACACCTTTCTCTACCTTTACACTTGTACCAATTCATATCACTGTATACTGGTCACCTATCACTGTTCCGGTACTATAGCTTATGAATTGCTGCACTGTTATAGTTGAATTACCTTTGCATATAAGTATTTATGCTGTATTTTCCCCTTCTCCTTCCTCTGATTCCTGCAGTGTTAATATGTTACTTGTATGTATATCTGTTGCTATATTCCCATTATTACTGCACTGTTGATATTTTTACTTGAATGTAAATCTATTCTGAATTTCCCCCTTCCCCCAGGTTGCACCTGGGAATGAGCCTCAGCTCAGTATGCCCTCCTGATGAAACATTTTTAAATAAAATAAAATAAACATAGCCATACTACAATATCTAATCTATAAGTACATCAGAAGTAACACTAAAAAATGCATGTCGCTTTCATAGACTTAAATAATCCCTTTAACTCTGTTTATAGGACCGTTTTATTGAAAATTTAAGAACAGAATGGGTTAGAGCCAAGTCTTCTTGAAATTATTAAATATCTCTATAGTTACACTTTTATAATCAATTAGGGTAGGAATGGATGGACAATTCTCCAGTCCTTTATTAGTTCAGAAGGAGGTAAAACAAAGATGCCTTTTGGCACCTGTTTTATTTAATGTCTATATTAATCAAATTACAAATGTCTAGCCTTATAGAAACTGTGCCTTTCCAAATATTACAGACTATGACATTACATTTGCACTTTATATAGATGCTGCTGCTGTGCTTTCATTAACCCCCACGGGACTTCAAAGAAATTTATCATTGTTTAGTACACTTATTTCATAGTTGAGGTTCAATATAAATATTGAGAAATCTAAGATAATAATGTCCTGTAATCATATTTAGCAATTATTGGTACCTCAATAATCAAAAAGTAGAAGTGGTCAGACACTACAGATGCAGTGCTCCCTCACTATGACAAACAAAATCAATGCCTTGCAGATTGTTTGTTATAGTGATGTGTTCATTATATTGAGGTGCAGATAAAAAAGAAACAAGACCCTGATTTTAAAGATAGTATTGTTTGTGCTTTAAAACATCATGTGCACCAGTTAAAAACAGTAAAAACTTTTAATTAAAATTATTTAAAAAGAAGTCCATTTAGCCTGTTTGTGTCTCTTTCTCTAAAGATTTTGTTATTTTGACCTGGTATACTATACTTTTCATGGTGAGGATCCTCATGTAGGAAAGTAGCTGTAAGACCTTGATGAGGGCTGCCGATTGAGAATGTAGCCACTACAGTGCCTTTTCTAGTCCTGCAACAGCCTGATGTTATGTCTGTTTCTCAGCAAAGCTTTCCTTGCCCTCATCCACAGACTCCAACGCAGAGACTGTACCACATCCTGTAACTACTTCCATGATATCGGTGTCAGTCAGCTGTTTAATTGAAGGGCCTGTGTCATCCACTGTTAGCCAATCTTTGGTGGCCCTGGCACTGCCAGTGTGAACAGTGTTCAGTTCACTTGCTATCACTGTGATATCCTTTGTGTCATCTAGATCATTGTCCTCACCAGCTTGCAGGATCCCCCAAAATGCAGGGCCAAAGTTTGCAAACTAGGAGCTGAGCACTGTTGCAGTGGGGACTTTTTCCCAAGCTGTCCTGCACAACTAAACAAAGTCTTTCCAAGTGAGTCTCTTCAGGAAGTCAGTTACACTGTCCTCTAATTTTTTTAGCCAACAAATCACTTAGCCATCTCTTTCAATAAAATATTTTATATATAGTGATGATCCTACCATTGAGTGGTTGGACCTGTGAAGTTGTGTTCTTTGAAAGGAACATTGCCTTAATTCTTCTATCTCTGGATTTTAGTTTGCTCTCTGGGGGTTGGCAGGACACTGGTCTAGCAACAAAAGTGCTTTGCATGGTAACCTGTTTCTCCTGAGGTGGGCTGAAACTGATGGAACAAACATATTCTTGAACCAGTTTTTGACAGTGTTAGCCATCATCCATGCATTGTATCTGTTATCATACAGAACAGGTAAGGTTGTCATACTGACATGGTGAAAGCACCTTGGCTGTTGATACCAGCCAATACACAGTAATGTTATTTATAAGACCCAGTTTCATTTGTGCAAAAAGGACTGACACACAATGCTTGGACATGTTGAACCCTTTTGTGGTTTTCATCTCATGTTTGGCAACATGGGTTACTTTAGGTAGAAACTTCCAGAACAGGCCAGCTTCATTGGCATTATACACTTGTTCTGAGTGGCATACCCCATTTTCCAGAATTTTCTTTAACGTTGGACAAAATTCTGCAGAAGCTACCTCATCACATGAACACTGCTCACCAGTAAGGAAAACTCTGTGAATTCCATGCCTTTTCTGGAATTGCCAGTGCCGCCCAGACAAGGATTTACAATTGTTGAGATCACCATGAGTCTCTTTTGTGAAAAGCTCTGCCTTTTCTCTCAAAAAACTGCCTGATACCGGAACCTCATTTGCTCTCTGATGGCTGAACCAGAGCTGAATAGTTCAAGTCTATGGCATTGCCCAAATGGATCCCTAGTACCATTATATCTGGATAGAGAAAAAAGTGAAAACATTGGGGTTTGGGGCTGTTTTTTTGTCATTGCCTATTGCCCAGATGGTTTGGAATTTTGTTCTGAAATTTTCAGGGTAGGATTGACTTGCCCCAGAATGCTGCCTTTCATTGGTTTGGTGAAAAAAAAAAAATTAATTCTACAGTTACATGTCTTTGAAATTTCAATTCTAAGCATGCTAAGTACAGCCTTTTGGATAGTTGTTTCATATAAAAGAAGAATTTGGCTGTATGAAACAGGATTCTCTTCTGTAAGGGGAGTAATCCTGTTTCATAACAAAAAAAATCTTCTTTCGTATGGCAGCCACCTTGTTTCTATTTTTTTTATTGATTTATGAAAACCCATAAAAATAATATCCTACAGAGACACCAACACATGTACCTGTCTAAATGGGATCCCATTAGGTGAGTTCTGCAATTATTTTTTGGGAAAAAAGATCCAGAAATGTGTTTTGAGAACATTTAAAAAATCTTGTTTCATGAGATGAGTTTCTTCTTTCATATGACCTCATGAAACAGGGCCATATGAATGAAGATTAAATTTATACAGCATGAAAGAAGACTTTGGACGTAATTTTTTCCCATATTCTTCTTTTGTATGACTCAGTCCTCTTTCGTGACAACAACCCAATCTCACAAAAGAGGATTGGTTCATACAACACGAGAATATGGACGTACAGTGGAGTCAGCCACGATGAAGCACAGTAACTTGCAGTAATGACAGGTTACAAAATCCTGCATGACAAAATGGCTTAATTGCCATTGACTTACAATGTCACCTGCAATAAACTGTAGCATTCTGTAATATTCTGCAGCATTTGTATGTTGCATCCTGGCTGTCACATCTGTAGTTTTTGTTTACATTTTTCTTTCATATGAACCAATCCTCTTCTGTGAGTACGACATCATTTCAAGAAACAGATTATTTCATACAAAAGAAGAATTTGGACTTAGTTTTTCTTTTTTTGCACATTTTATCTTTAACAAGCCAATTCTCCATCAATATTTGGAGTTAAGGAACAATCTATACTTCAAAAGAAAAGTATCAATGAGTACTACAAGAGTAACACATAATACCCTGCAAACAAATTTGCAGCAGCATTCACAGAAGTTGTTCAAGCCAATTGCATACTGGCTCACCCCCAGCCAGCTATGTGGCTGTGCACATGGGTGGTCCAGGTGGAAGTGGCAGGGGCATGCCTGCACGCTGCACCATGCACAAAGGTGCAGAGTGCAGGGCACTGCAGGTTACAGCAGCAGGAACCTTGTCATAAGTGGTGCATGCCCCCAACAAAGGCACCTGCCACTGCTGCACAGTAGGATATACAGACACAAGCCAGGGACAGCACCATAGATATTGAAGTACCCATGTACACCACTGGAATGGAGCCATGAGACCCTGGCATTCAGAATTCCAGCACCCTATGATATTTGACATGTAATCCTGGCATCATACTGGAATGTAGGTATTAAAGTATGTTGTGGTGGCATTGTGCCCACAGTCCTACCATGCAGCTAGGTAAAGTATACAGCATATGGAGGGAAACTATCAATTTTACTCTAACTAGGAGAGCAACTTTTGGATTGTCACCTACTTTACACAGATTTCAGCATGTGGGCCTTCAATCCATATTGACATTGCAAACTGTGATAATCCAGAACTAGATTTCTTCTGTAACCAGGCTATTTTAGTTAGTTAGTTAGTTAGTTAAGACAGTCAGTCTGCTCTCTATTTAGTGTGATGCTCAATTTATGCACTTTAGCATGCATTGTTCAAGGTATCTACTGTATGTATGAATCCATGTACTGTTCATTTTATTCAATGAAATATTCCATGCTGTTGTTAACTCATGTGTGACTTCTCACTTAATCTGTGCAGTTGGATTGCCTATGTATTTCATACATTGTATTTTGTATTTTTGCACTTTGGATATTTGAAAAGCTCTTATGTCTGTATTGCGATTCCCCCCTTCCCCAGGTCACACCTGGAAATAAGCCTTGCCTCAGTGTGTCTTTCCTGGTTACTAAAATTTTAAACAAATAAATTGAAGATTCTGAAACACAATTAAACATGGGCAGGACTGGAGGCTCCTTAATGCTATCTGAATATAGAAAGTTTAAAAAACTTGAGGCATTGAGCCTTATCCTCAGCTTTGAATTAATTTTGAACAGCAGAGACCATTGGCATGGTTAAGATTCCAAGTCATTGATGGTACTTTTAACTTATGGGAATCAAATGAGCCATATGTTTGCCAGTGTGACACTGTAATACTTCAAAAGATCAAACCCCTCCTGTTTGACTGCCCAAATAAAAATTCATCTGTTGAGAATAAAGTTAAATTGGCCTTTAACTTCAAATAAAATTGTGGTCATGTACACCATTGCCTCATTTGCATTTTATAATGCTAAATCCTAAATCTTACATACTATTGTAAAATAGGTTTTAGGATTCATTTTAGGGCTTTTGGACTGCAGATCTGAAAATTCTAAATCCCAAAAATCAGATCGGAACCCAAAGAATCCAATTCCATTCCATGGATTCTGAGCAGCCATATCCTCTATACCACTGCTGTTTGCTCCCCTGATGATCTCACCTGGACAGTTTCATCAGTAGCTGGATACAGGGTCTGATGAGGAAGAGGTCAGAAATTCATGAGAGAAAGGGTGGGACCTGGTGGACATGGGTAATATGGTGACATCCAATGTTCTGGACCCCGTCCTTTTCCACTCTGGATGCGCATCGACAGGGATATAGATTCAGGCAGTTCATTTGGGCGGTGTGGAGACACCGAGAATGCCAGCAACCAGATAAGTGGGGGATCTTTGTCTTTGTGCTGAAAGCAGGGACTGTATAATGTTTTAAAAAGAAAAGAAAACTTGCTTTGTGCTTGTGTGGGATTCAGGGACTGGGAGGAGGGAGGTAGTGAGCATAGGGCTGAAAAAGGGAGGGTTCAGGCCTAAGGTGTCTGTGCCAATTGATGGGGGAAGTGGATCACATAGCTGCATCATGCCAACAGGGTGGCTGTAGTCACAGTAGGTTTTAACGGATGGTTCCCTGGTCTGCTCCATATCCGGGCAGTGTGGAGACGACGTGAATGCAGGCAACCAGATAAGTGGGGGATCTTTGTCTTTGTGCTGAAAACAGGGCTGTATAATGCTGTAAAATAAAAACTTGCTTTGTGCTTGTGTGGGATTTGGGGACAGAGAGGAGGGAGGTAGTGAGCAGAGGGTGGAAAGAGGGAGGGTTCAGGCCTAAGGAGTTGGTGCCAATTGGAGGGGAAAGTGGACCACGTGGCTGCAGCATGCCAGTAGGGTGGCTGTAGTCCCACCAAATTACCCAGAGGGCAAAGCAACCCCTCATGTGAGTGACCCCAAAGCATGAGTGCCATGAAGCAGGAATGTGGTGTCTGTGACTAAGTGATGTCTGGGGGCATTGACAGGGTATCTGCAGGGAGGACGGCAAGCCACAGGTCACACTGGTCAAGGAAGAAATCTCCATTGTGCCTGCACTTCAAAATAGCTGCTCAATAACAAGGTTCAGCACTAACATGAAGTTCTCCAATAAAGTGCTTTATTAAGCAAATAAAGTGAATGTGTGTGCAGACTAGTCTACTGCCACAATGCCTCAGCATTTCGGGTAACACAAATCCTTTGTCAGGGGACTTTATTTGCTTAATAAAGCACTTTATTAGTGAACTTCATGTGAGTGTTGAACCTTGTTTTTGAGCAGCTATTTTGGAGTGCAGACTCACTGGGGATTTCTTGTACTGTTTGGGCCTGCTGCCCTTGCCTGCACCCCTCCCAACCTGGGCTACTCATGGTGTCTCTCTTTCTGACACACACACTGGTCAGGGCACAGAAGGTAAGTATATTACAGGGGAATGGAAGCAGAGATTGTGAATACAAGCTGGGGACTATGTATGTTAATACTATCTATCTGGGTGAGGGAATGAATATGGGTAGGAAAAGAATAAGAGAAAAAATAAAATTAAGTATATAAAGAAATAGGAAAGGAGTGAAACTCTAAGGTAAAACCAACCTTTCACTAACCAGCAGGAAAAGAGGATTGCAGCAAAACCCGATCTATGGTCAATGTACTTTGTAAAATAAGAACCAGGAACAAGAGAGATACACAGCTGGGGCTGGTGTAGGCTAACTGGGGCAGATGTGGGAGCTTAGGAGCTGGTGCAGACAGTAGGACAGCTGGGATGGATTGATGGAAGAGGAAGAAAGTGGGAAGATACAGTGGACAGGATGGGGATAGGAGGGTGTTCAGCTGCAATGGATGTGGGACCACAGTCTTATTAAGATGGAAAGCAGTGGGCTGTCCAGGGTGCAGAAACCTTGAGCAGCTCAGGGCAGAGATATGAGGTGTATAAGATGAGAGTTGGAAAGTGGGGAGGTGGGGGGCGGTGGCTGAAGGGGCAGGTAAGGGCTGCCCTGGAGTATTTGGATGGCAGGCACAGGATAGAAGCAGAGAGGTTGGCAAAGTGTCCTGGGACACTTCCTCCTCTTCAAGGACACTGCGGAACCGGAGCAGAGGATTGGCAGGTGGTAAGGGGAAAAGGTAGGTGGGTAAGAGGATCAGTGCAAGGAGGAAAGGGAGGGAAACAGGGTGGGAAAACAGAGAATGTTCTGGTATGGGAGCCCTTGTTGAACAGGTGTGCAATACTGGCCAGTTTAGGGAGGGAGGCAGTATAGCATGGTGGGTTAAGGCTCTGAGCTGCAGATCTGGAGACCTGGGTTTGAATCCCACAGCCACCTAGGTGCATACTGTGTGATCCTGAGCAAGTCACTTAACTTCCTTGTGCTCCCAGGTTGCATCTGGAAACAAGCTTTGGCTTAGTGTGCTACTCCTGGTTAAACAATGTTCCCTTTCTCTTTAGTAGAACAGGGGCAGGTGGGGGGGTAGGGGATCGAAAAAACACAGAGTCAAAGGATGGTGGCAAGGGGGTGAAAGAGGTGAGTAGGTGGGGGAGACAAGGAGGGAACAGTAGTCAGTGTGGAGCATAGGATGGGGGAGGTGGAGTTAGGGTACAGAATAGGGAGGGTAGTGTGGTGGCAAGTAAAGGTAGCAAGAGAGGGATGGGAACAAGGGGGACTAGAGAAGCAGTAGGAGGGAACAGTGTTGGTAAAGATGGAAATACTTCCAAAAGAGACAGAGAGCAGATGAAGACTGAAGAGGCTATGCTCACTAGGAGTGCACAGGAGATTGAATAACAAGATTGAGAGGGATGAAAGGGTGATTATCATTGGGGATTCCATAATTAAAGGTATCCACTGTTGGAGGAAAGGGGACCCAAGGACTTGAAGAGTGGTTGTTTGTATACTAGGGATGGAGGCAGGGAGGGCAGAATCTAGGATTAGGGACATTGTAAGGGGGATAGATGGAAAGCCTCAGTCATCCACCTAGGAACAATGACATTGCAGAGGAGGAGGTGGGGGTGGTGCAGAACAGGTTCATAGAGTTAGCAAAGAACTGCAAGGATCTGGTGATCTCTATGGCCTTTTCGGAGGTAATTCCTTTCCCCAGAGCTAGCACAATCAGAAAGAGGGGAATTGAGGAGTTAAGCTTGGCTAAGGAGCTGGTGCAAGGTGGAAGGGTTCAGTTGTATTGAAAGCTGGGGAGGCAAGTGGTGGGACAAGGGCTATATTTGGTGGATAGGCTGCACTTTAATATGAAGGGATAGAAGGTACTATGGGACAAGCTGAGGGATTACAAGGAAAAGGATCTGAGTTTAAAGTGCTGAGGATGGATGGGAAGAGGTGGGCCAGTGGGCAAAGAAACTTCAAGACAGAGAGGTCTGTGGACCTCCCTCCTGCACAGCAAGTAGAAATCAAGAGGGAGGATATAGGGGCAAGGATGCACATCCAAGAAGAGGTGGTGAAGGGGGAGTTTAGGGGCTAGGCAGATCAGGAAAGATACAGGAACTAGGCAGAAAGGTGCAGAGTCAAGGTGGAGGGTGGTGTCACTCAGTGCTTGCAGTCTTGGTAACAAGATGACAGACACGCAGGCCCTCTTAGTGGAGGGGTACATAGATGTAGCACCAGTTACCAAGACCTGGGCTACAGCACACCATGACTGGGATCTCTTGATCCTGGGGTACAAATAGTACTGAAGGGACAAAGTGACAGGCAAAGTGGGGGGTAGTGGCATACATCAGGGAGGGGATAATATGTGCTAGGGAGGAGAATGAACAGGGGAAAGTGGAATTCCTATGGATCCAGCTCTGGACAGAGAGAGAAGAGGCTCAGGGTGTTGGTGGTCTACAGACTGCCCAACAAGGAGGAAGAAAGGGACAAATAATTATACCGTATATGGAATTGCTGGAGGTAGCAGGTAAAGGGGAGGTGGTAGTTGTGGGGGACTTTAATCTGCCTAAGTTGACTGCAGTACACCAGCCACATCCTCTGCCAGGAGTCATGTAATCCTGGATGCAATACAGGGAGGTTTCATAACCTAGGGAGTTACTGAGCCCACCAGGGAGGGGTCAATCCTTGATCTAGTGCTCACAAATGGGGAGCACATACATAACAGTCAAGGACTTTCTGAGAGGTAGTGATCGCAGCACAGTGTAGTTCAGTTTGGATAATGGAAGGTAAAGCTACTCCACCAAGACCCAAACCCTGGAGTTCAGGAGAGTGGATTTCCAGAAAATGGGGGAGGTGCTAAGGAAGCAACTAGAGGGCCTTGGCTTGAAGCACACATGGAGATGGACAGACAAAGAGTCATCATCAGGGATGCAATACTAGCAGCCACAGCAGATTGTGTTAAACTTATGGGGAAGAAATCGGGGGCCAAATCACCCATCTTGTTCAACTCTGGGGCTAGTTCAACTCTGGGGTTGCCAAGGCAGTTAGGGACAAGACAGTGGCCTACAAGAGCTATAAGAGAGCAAAGCAGATAAGGAGAAATACCTAAGGTTAGCTAAAGTGTCAGGCAAGGTGGTGTAGCAAGCAAAGGCACAGAAAGACCTGCAAATAGCAGAAGAGATTAAGACTGTTGAAAAGGCCTTTCATTGCATAAGCAAGAAGAAGGACAGGAAGGACAGGATATTTAAGCTGTGGAAGGGGGATGGATGGGTGGAGGAAGAAGTGAGAAAGGCAGAGGTGCTGAATGAGTACTTCTGCTCTGTCTTTACTAGGGAAAAAGATGGGCCAGTACAGCCTAGGAGGAGAAGGAGTGAGGTGGGAGGAGCAACAGACATGGTAATAGAGGTGGAAAGAGTGAGGGAGGTGCTACTAGTAGTGAAAGCAGACAAGTCCCCAGGACCAGACAGCATACATTCAAGGGTTCTGAAAAAGCTAGCAGAGGAGCTCGCAGGGCCACTGGCGGACCTCTTTGATGGATTCCTGGAGTTGGAAGTGGTGCCACAGCACTGGAGAATGGCACATGTGGTGCCTCTCCACAAGAGTGGACCCAGAGATGATCCGGGGAACTATAGGTCAGACAGTCTGACATCGATTGTGTGCAAACTCATGAAGACCATACTTAAGGAGAGGTTGGTAAGGTACCTAGAGGGTAATGGTATTTAGGATGAGAGGCAACATGGGTTTGTGGGAGGCAGATACTGTCAGATGAACCTGATTGACTTTTCAACTGGGTCACCAGGGCAGTAAATGGGGGCAATGCGGTAGCTGTCGTTTACCTGGACTTGAGCAAAGCTTTCAATTCTGTGCCACATAAGAGGCTAATCAGCAAACTAAAAGATCTTGGGGTTTGGGGAGAAATGACAAGGTGGGTAGAAAGCTGGCTAAGTGACAGAACCCAGAAGGTGGTGGTGGGGGGAGAATTATCCAGAACCAAGGAGGTTACCAGCATGGTGCCACAGGGATCAATGCTGGGGCTGGTGTTGTTCAATGTCTTCATAAACAACATTGGGGAAAGCATAAAGTACTAGATGTGCCTGTTTGCAGATGACACCAAACTCTGTGGGAGGGTGGACACAGATGAAGGGATACGGGACCTATGGGAAGATCCCAGAAAACTTGAGAGATGTTTGGGGATCTGGCAACTTGACTTCAGTGCCAAGAAATGCAAAGTGATACACATTAGGGCCAGAAATCCTAGGACTGAGTATCAACTGGGGGTGGGAGTCCAAGGGGTTTACCTATGCCGACACAACAGTGTTGTCGACATTCAGCATAGTGACAGCACCAATGTTGACAGGTGAAATTTTGCCTGTCAGACATTGGTCTGTGTTTCTATTGGGGGGCTGCGCCCCTGAAACCCCCAGGTGGGGGTCTGCACCCCCATGCCCCCTTCTATGGATTGTTAACTCAGAGTCAGTTAGCTCAAGGGGGGGGCAAAAGTCAGCAAAAGGGTGAAATTTTGCTGGTGGGTCCCCCACAGTGACATTTTCCAAACTTGTTGAAAACATCGCTGTCGGGGATTTTGCCGACAGGGTTTCACTCTTCCATCAGTACACTGAGTCCGGGTAGTAGCTTTGGAGGAAGAAAAGGATCTGAGGATGGTAATCACCAGTGACCTAAAACACTCCTAGCAATGCAAAATGGCAGCAGGGAATGTGAACAGGATGTTGGGGTGTACAGCCAGGGATTCAGAGTAGGCAGGGTGAGGTCTTACTGACCTTGTACAGGTCACTGGTGAGATCACATTTAGAATATAGGTGAGGTACTGGAATCCATGTTATAAGAAGGACATCAGCTTGTTAGATATGGTCCAAAGGAGGGCAACCAAGATGATCAAGGGACAGCAGGGGAAGTCTTAAAAAGAAAGGCTGGGAGCCCTGAGAATGTAGGGATATGACAGAGATATTTAAGTACCTGAAGGGAATAAATTGAGCAAATAGGGAAGGGCTCGTCAAGCTAATTGAGAACAGAACCACGAGGGGGCACAGTTGGAAGTTGGTGAGGGGGGAAGTTTTAGAGGAATGTTAAGAAACATTTTTTTCACAGAAAGGGTGGTGGACAAATGGAATGCACTGCCAGAAGGGATGGTTTCAGTGAAGGCAGTGGGTGGCTTTAAGAGTGCATGGGATAGGCATAAAGAGAACCCATGAGACTGTTGGGGTGGGAGGATAATGAAGGAATGGTTGACTGGGGTGGCAGGGTCAATGGCGTAAGCCAGGGACACTGCATTAGTAATGAACAGACTCAATAGACCGATTTAGTCTTCTTCTCCTGGCTCTTTCATATGTAGAGTGTATAGCACCAAACTGTAGTGACACATGGCCCATCCGGTTAAAAACGCTCTTCTCAGCTGGACTACCACCTGTGGAAATCGATGCTGTAGCCCTTCTTCACTAGAGGAGGGAACATTTTCCTGCCAGTCTGCAGAGATGTCCCAGTCTTGGGAGGTAAATCTGGATCTTTTGGCACAGCAAGTGGCTCCCAAGCCACTATGCTGTTGAGTCATCCCATTTTAATGGAATTATGATATTATAATGAGGCAGCAGCCACTGTAACCTACATTGTAATGCGGTGCACCCCTTTTCGTCGACACCCCGACGGTGAAACAGGAAAAAAGACCATTATGGTGACATTCACGGTAATGGTCCTTTTTCCGTGTTTCACCTTCCCCCAGTGTTCCACCAGTTTTATGTGATAAAGGCGAGTCTGAAAAGACTGCCTATCACATAAAGCGAACAAATATGAACCCATAGTCAAAAGGGCGATGGATATTGTACCGACCATCGCAAATACTTTATAAACGCACACAAAAAACATTTTTTACATGGAGGCAAGCCCCCCACACCTCTCAAACTTAAATAACAAACTTCAAGGGGTGTATGGATCATGGGGCAAGTTACTGGATTAAAAACAAATACAAATCCAGTCTATACTTGGTCTCAGTATGGCACCAGGATTAGTAAATCACAAACTGAGCTATAACTAGCTCTGTCTATAAGAACTTGCAATATATACTCTTGCATCTGATACCTGGCTCTGTTGTTAGCCACGGAAGCTTGTGGGATGTGCTGCTTGAGATGCATGACTCAAAATAATGGCAGGAGTGATGGCAATCAACCAGATAAAATGTAAAAATTCAAAAGTCTGTAAGTAGAGCAATTTAATATAGTTATGAAAATACTAAATGGGGGCTGCCCTGCACTGAGGTGTGGGGCATTTAGATATGGATGTTTCATTTTAATGCCTTGGTCACCCCTGGATGGAATAACCTGGAATTTATCAGGTACACAGTTGGTCAAAGAATCTTTGGATCACATAAATTTGGTAACTGTTGATTAGGGGATTTTGAAGTTATAGAAAGTTGAAAATACTAAAACATGGTTTTAAGATGTGTTTCTTTGCTTACCAGTACCACAGAAAATGGCTGAGAGATGAAATATGAAGCTACCAAGTTTGTTAGATTTTGGCCATATTGTGATTGCTATTCAGCTTTACTAAGAAATGTATAGACTTTAATTTATTAAGAAAATACATTTCCATTTTCAAGCATATGCAGGTAACTTTTTCAGGTATTATTCATAACTGTTTTTTTTGCAAAACTGAAATATGCCACTTTTTGTGACTCAGAATCCACTTTTGTGAGATAAGATTTATGGTTTTAGGAGGCTTAACAGTCACCAATGTGGGTAAAACAAGAGAAAGCTTTGCACATCAAAAACCAAAAACAAGAAAGTCCATTGGAAGTTTATCTTGAAACTTGTGCAGTCAGTAGTGTAGCATGTAAGGTTGATTCTTCAAGTATTTTTTTAAAAAGCAACAGTTTTAAAATATTAATGAAATTAGGTTGTTAAATGTCATGGAAACAGGCCCTGTGTCCGTAACTTGTGAACCATTTTTTGACACTCGAACCATTTTTGTGAGAGACAATCTTCACTTTTGTGATGCTCTCAAAATGAAAAAAATCTGGGTGGCTTTGTCGGTGGCAAAAATGGGTAAAAAATGAAAAAACTGTGAGCATCACAAACAAGAAAATCTGTTTGAAGTTAAATCTGAAACATGTGTGGTCATTACTGTAGGGTGTAAGGTTGATTCTTCACACTTAAAAAAACAAAAATATGAAAATATTAATGAAATTAGGTAGTTGAATAACCCTAACCTTGGAAGCTTTCTCTCAAAGTACTGGTGTGTAAGTAAATGCATATGCCCTGTAAGACATTGCCTAATTTAGGACAAGACCAACACAACTTTGAGTAATAATGCAAACCTCAAAGAACAGCACTCAATACATTCACCAACAGTCAGAGGACTCTTTTACCCTAACTTTGCATTCCCTACATTTGTGACATTGTGCTTCAACCTGAGCTGATGCATTACGTTTGTTACTGTTAATTTACTTACTTTTTTGAAAGGATATTTAATAACTCAAGCAAACTACTTTGTATTGACAATGCCGGCTGATCAGTATATCTAATGCCAAGAAGTCCCTGCAGTATGGTGCCACCCCCATTTCACCCCAATCTGGACCTATTGAATACTTCCATGACATTCGATGGCACTCTTTCCCTTGCCATGCACTTGTACCAAGCAGTACCTGGCATCCAGTTGCACCACCCTCCCTCACTCTACTCTTATGCCAAGTATAACTGGCATCTGGTTGCACTCCTATCCTCATTGTGCTGCAGTGCCAAACATCATTGGCATCTAGTAGTGACCCGTATCCCTATGAAGCACCCCTGGCATCCTGTGACACCCTCATCCTAAACCTTGCACCAAGTGAAGCAGCCCTGCACAGCTCAAATTGTCACTGGCATTAAGTGACACGACTCTCTCACTCTGCCCCTAGTCAACTGGTCCCTGGTGTTGAATGGTGCCCCCTTTTCTGCCATGGCCAGAGTCAAACAGTCCCTGGTGTCCAGCCGCACCACCCTAAGGATGTCTGCCACAAATCCTCCTCTCATCTCCACAGCTGGCCACTGTTTGAATTCTGTTTTGCAAATATAACACTGGAAACAGATGTGCTTACTGTGAATACTTCCAGTATCATACCATAGCTCTTACGTTTTATATACAGAACTAAGAAGACAGCAGCCAAGGAGGTGAAAGGTGGGCCTACTGGCCTCTGCTTGGAGGAGGGGGTTCTTTAGCAGCATAGTGGATGAGCTCCCTTTGCCACATGCTACATGAAAGGGCAAAGAGTTGGGGTGCGTGATCATGCGGGAGTAGGAGAAACCTAACACTCGGAATGGGCTCTCTGTGTTAAAAAACAAAAACAAAAAACAAAAGCAGCATCAGCAATGAAAGGCAAGTAGGAGGTCCTGGGTTTATGAGAAGCAATTTCCACACCCAACACAAGTAAAGAAGTGCTAAAAATGGATCTTATAGTAAATTATTGCTAGTTCCCTTGTCTCTCTGCACTGCCTCCTAACACAGCTTTTCTGATTGCATCTGTAGGAATGCAGCTGCCCCTGAACGACAAAACTAAACAGAAATATTGCTTTTCATCCTTGGTACAGTATATATTTGTTCTCATGACTTGACAATGTGATCATGAGATAACCTCTCACAACTACATTTCCTATTCATTACAACAGTTCTAGTTACACATACATTTTTCATTATCTGTTAAATAAGGCTTCTCAGAAAAACCTTATCAAGATAAACTGAAACACGAACTGAAAGCAATGCTTCCTCTGCATGTATGTGTTTTCTTTTGTTTACATACATCATTAATATTTTTTTCATTATAAAACCACCAAATGGGAAACTCTCAGGCTGGGATCTAACAAACCTCAAGGTTTCTGTTCCCAAATCACAGACATTTCTCAGTTATTGCTAGGCATAACAAAAGTCCCCAAATCTCAGACTTTTCTCAGTTATTACTAAGCAAAAAAAAAAGTCTGAAAAAACATATTTGCATAAATGTTGTTGCAAGATAAAAACCTGATCTTGAGTAAAGTTGCCACAATCACATTTTCAACTCATGACTATAGGGCCATACACGAGACTGATTTTTAATATTTGTATTACTGATATTTGTATTTGAGTTTATTAAGTTCTTGTAATATTAGTAAAACAGTTTTAGACTATCACAGACTTGTAAAATTATTAATGAAAGCACAGTATCAAGACTTTGTGTGTTTCCTTACCTTTGTTCATCTGTTCGTTAATAGTATTTATTTAAAACAGTCCTGGAATACCTTACTCAGCCTTAAAAAAAATGTTGATTTTGCTATGTTTATCACTTGTGCAGTTCAAGACTGCAGTTAAATTAAATAGTATTGGTACGTCACATCTGTTTTGATCACCATATAATATATATTTGGCAAAACGTCTGACAAATTCTACCACACTTATCTATATGCCCTTATTATTGGCCTATGTCAGTTCAGTACGTAATAGGCAGAGCTTGATTATTAGTGAAGCCCGGAAATGCAAATCCAACACTAGACTTACCATAATAAGCATGCCCTCAGTAATGCTGTCTACTGTATTTAAGCAAAAAGTCCTTATGCTTGTGTTACTATGCTCTGGAAACATATAACTAAACCTGGGCCTACATCTCCAGTCTTATCACCCTCTGAGTTTGCAGATTTAAATGGGATAAAACTTATGACCATTAACATTCAAAGCACGTTAGGCAAATTGGATAAACTGAAGATCTGGATTTCACACACAAATCCAGACATACTTGTTTTGACTGAAACATGGCTGAATGCCTCTATAGATTTCAATATGATTTCCGCTCCATGGATATGGTTTATATAGGCAAGATCATCTTGCTCATGGTGGAGGAACTGCATTCTATATGGTTTATATAGGCAAGATCATCTTGCTCATGGTGGAGGAATTGCATTCTATATTAAGAACAAATTGACATCCTCCATAATCAACTCCCTGTCTAAACCATCAGCATTTGAATGCATTGAAGTTAATATAAACATTTCAAAAAATGATTAATTTAATGTGATTGACTGTTATAGGCCCCCCCACGGCTGAAATGTATGTCCTAAACTACCTATCCAAATTTTCCAGTGAAAATAATAGAAAAACCCTTATATTAGGGAACCTAAACTATGATGGGCTAACTTCAAAGTTGCAGAAGCTAAAAAAATTATGTGATGAATTTGGTTTCACACAATTTATCTCAGAACCTACCAGACCTAACCCCTAAAACCCTTCCAGTTCATCCTTATTAGACATTATCCTAAGTAACAGACCCCAGAAAATTACAGTTGTAGCTGTCTTTGATAACACTCTCAGTGACCACTGTGTAGTGGCTTGTGCTAGGGGGATTAAAAAGACATGTAGCAAACCTCTTTCATTTATAAACCCTCCCTCACTTATTTTTTAGTAGAAAAATACCTCTCATTTGGCAGCTAGAAACTGGCAGTTTTACCTTGCTTCCTCAGCACATATGACACATGAACGTTTTACTAATGCAATGCTAAAAGTCTTAAACCAGCTTGCCCCTATTATGAAATGTAGGACAACAAAGAAAAACTCCTCTTGGTTTTCCAGTGAATTAAAATATGCCTTGAGAGACCAAAATCTGCACTGGGCTAAAACTAGAATGACTAAGTCTGAGCCGGACTGGGCTATTTTTAGAGAAAAAAGAAACCATTGTACCAAATTGATCCATCTAGCTAAGGCAAAGTAGCACCTAGTATTGCTGCAGGGAAACAAGTCTAACCCATACAAATGTTGGAAAACCATAAATGAAATGGGGGGGGGGGGCACATCAGGCCTACCTAGGCAACTTAGTGTTGATAAATCAATTACAGACATGCAAATTATAATGGAGGAATTAAATATATACTCTGCATCTTGTGGGATGGCTTTTGACAATTCTCCACTAGCTAGCATACTGGTACCTGATAATCATTTAACTACTCTTACAGTTGTCAGCTCCAGCCTATTCCATTTTCAGCCATTCTTCTTTCTGTAGGTGGAGCAGCTTCTCTAGAATCTGGACCCTAGAAAAAGTCCTGGTGCTGATAACATTGAATCACTGTTTCTGAAAATGGGTTATCCCATCATAACAGCTCCCTTATCCCATCATTTTAATTTATCAGTAGCAAATTGTGAAATTCTGCTCCTGTGCAAAACTGCACACATTATTCCATTATTTAAATCTGGAGATAAGGCCTTAGTAAGTAATTATCATCCTATCTCCATTCTCCCGTTTATGGCTAAAATGTTAGAAAAGTTAGTGAATGCACAAGTAAGAAGAGAATGTCTCAAAAAGTTTAATATTATCTCTCCCATTCAATCAGATTTTTGCACTAAACATAGTACCTCAACTGCATTACTTAAAGCTACTAATGACTGGTATAAAGCCCTTGATCAAAAACTTACCAATGTGGCAGTTTTCCTGGACCTCAGTAAAGCACTTGATACCGTGGACCATGATATTCTGAATAAACTTAAGACTATTGGATTAGGTCCAAATACAGTAACATGATTCAAAGAGTATCTCACTGGCAGACAACAACAATTAGAGATGGAAGGGTTAACATTATCCGGTGTCCGTATTTGTAAAGGAATACCACAAGTGCCCATACTTGGTCTGCTTTTATTTACAATTTATACTAACAATATTGTCTCTAACATTGAAAAGGCAAAACTACACCTTTATGTTGATGACATGGTCCAAACCCTCAAAGCCAGGTGTCCTGGTATCTGCTTCAGTCCCTAGCAACTATGCTGTGTGGCTACTAAGGCTAATATGACCTTTAAAGGGCTAGCTGCTTCCTCGTCCTGTATCCTACTCATAATATGCATTGACCTAGTGCTGATAGGGTTTGATGCTTGCATCTCAATTGATGGTCCTAGTCTGCATCCCCACCCCTACATACTGCCCCCTCCTGCTCAGGAGTTCATTGTCTTCTTATTGCTACTGCATGGCATGTACAGGAGGGGTAACATCTGCAAACTGCTCTCCTCCTCAAATTGTCCTAAGTGGTCTGACCTTGGGCTAAGAGTTAATGTTCCCCTATGGCTTTTGCTTGCAATCTACATTGCCTTGTCTGGGGACGTGGAGCCAAACCCTGGCATTGCTCCCACTAACCATAGGATCTGCTCCCCTGCTGACCTGGCATGGGCTAACACCAGGGGACTGAAGCTGGTCCACCTAAATATTAATAGCCTTAGATCCAAGATGCATGAACTGAAAAGTTAGTGACTATCTATAGATGGGACATCCAGGCACCATCCTAAACCTGGCTCAAGCCTCAGGTGATGGGCCATGAAATTAAACTAGCAAACTATATCACCTTCAGAAGAGACAGGCCCAGTAAAAAGGGGGAGGGGTGATAATCTATGTCAACTCCTCCTTAAATGTTCCCCCTGTTGATGTAGTTAACCTCAATGAATGTGGTGGTGAGGTTATATTTGTTAAAATCTTGCGGGGTAGCACTAAGTCACTCACTATGGGGTGCATCTATAACCCTCCTCATGTAGTCCTTGGGGTGTTGGATACTTTAACCAAAGCACTAGCTGACCAGTCTCCTTGGGAGTTAATTTTGCTCTTGGAGACTTCAGTCTAAACTTGGCTCAGGATACTAAGTTTAGATTCCAGGCTCACCTACTTGCTGGCCTCACTCAAATTATCAGTGAACACACAAGACTTAACAAAAATCTGGCAATCATTCTTTACTCGATTGGGTTGTGGCCTATGGACCTAACAGGATCAGGGCTGCTGGCATCATCTCTGACTGTATTAGTGACCACTCCCACATTTTCTGTGCTTGGAAAAATAATGCCCCAAAGGGGCAGCTCAGAATCTTCCAGGCACGGGATTACACCAGATTTGATGTGGTGTCCTCCAAGGCTTCCCTAGCACAAACTGACTGGTATCAAATTGAAAGGCTCCCCACTCTGAGTGAAGCCTCAGATTTCTTTGTTCACAATTTCCTCTTGATTTCCAATAAACATGGTCCCTTAGAAAAACTCAGAGGCAAGGGAAAATGTCATAAATGGATTGTGCCTGAACTAGAACACTTCATGTCTCTTAGAGACAAAGCCTGGGGGACCTTTAAAAGTTCTGTTCTTAAGACTGACTGGGATAAGTACATGGAATTATGAAACTTGTGCAAAAAGAAGTCCAAGTCAACCAAGAAGGACTATGTTAGGAGGCTACAAAGCAAACATCTGACCAACTCAAAGCACTTCTGGGGACAAATCAAAACCCTACTGAATGGGTGTACTCATTCCGCAGTAGATACTATTGTGGCTAATGGCCAGTGTATCAGTTAACCCAAACTCATTGCTGATGCCTTCAATTGCTTTTTCATTAATCTATTCGGATTCAAACCTGCCTTCTCCAGGTCTCCTTTCTCTCCCATAGGTTGAGAGGTAACCAATCCCAGAACCCCCCTTCCATCTACAGCTTGTCCGAAATCAGGAAGTGTATGCTCTCCTAAAACTTATTAAATTGGATGGTGTGGCTGGGTTTGACAGTCTGGAGCCCAGACTTCTTAAGCAAGCTGCCCCAGACATTGCATGCCCTGTTACCTTACACATTAACAGATCATTCCTTGATGGAAAAATCCCAGGAAAATGGCAAATGGCAGTGGTGGTTCCTGTCCACAGATGTGGTCAAAAGGACCTTGTTGAAAACTACTGACCCATCTCCCTCCTTAGCCCATTGGCTAAGATACATAAAAGGATGGTCCATAACCGAGTCCAAGACTACCTGGAAATTAGGGCTAGGAGAACTCGGTGAAGTTCTGACTCTTATTAAATAAAAACTGGAACACAGTGGAGTTCTGATTTGTTCTGATTAGTTCTGATGATTTATAAATATTTGAAAAAAATGATAAAATGCACAGAAGTGGCCAAAGTCAGTCATATTCAACACAGAGGCCAAAAGGAAATCATTTAATGCATTATTTGTATAAAAATGATGGTAAAATGCTAAATAAAAGCAATAATTAATTACTACTAGCTGCTTCATGGCTGTCCTGTACTGGTAGTATATCCTGCTAGGGCCCATGACATGAGTGTGCTGGGGAAGAGAGAGAGAGAGAGAGAGAGAGAGACAGAGAGAGAGAGAGATGGAGAGAGAGACAGACAGATGCAAGTACTATTATACCACAAAGAAATACCAAGCACTGCAGGCAGCTAACATTATTTTTTATTAATACTACTGTGTGGGTATAATTTTAATGGATTTTCAAGTCAGAGAAAACCAGGTGAAAGAAATTAATAATCAAAATGAGCAGCAGTAAGAGCCCACCCATCCTACCTATGTAAATGATGCAACTGCATTGCATGTCCCAGTGTACTGTGGTATGGTACACTACCTGGTCCAACTGATGGTAATGTTGTCTATGACTACATCAAAGACAAAGAACCTCTGTGCGCAAACACTGAGGCAAGGGTTACCCCAAAGGGCATTTGGCTGGGAAGCCAAGTTTCAAGAAAATACAAAATCACACATGCCCACACAATGCAAAGCATCATGGGCTGCATATGCAAATCACCACAGAATGTTATGCTGGTCCAACTTTAAGCAGAATTGCATGGTGCCAAAAGGCCTCTCACACAGTTTGCAAAGGGTGCTGACAGAAGACATAGACACGTGTTTCGTCCTACCAGGACTCATCAGTATGCCTCGTCTATGACTATTTCTACTACTGTTCAACGTGCAATACATTTATTAAACAAAAAATAAAAGACATAAACTGATCACCACCCAGGCAGGCAGTCAGTCACATCACATCGGTCAAGTGCAGTGCAGTCATAAAAATAAAGGTTGCTACTGCCAGCTAAAGACTTGATGACATACAGTTACATCCATCTTAGTTCCACAATTGCTGCTAACCAGTGCCAAATAATTTAAGTACATGAAAATTAAAATATAATAATCTCAGCCCAGTTACTGTAACTGAGATGTAGTGTTGTTACAGCCAGGCTAGCATACCACACACACACACATACACACACACACACAATAAAGAAATGAATTTACATTTTTCTCTGTAATCGCAGCCAAATATTGGGGACATGAGAAATATATTATACAAAGAGCATTCAGTTTCAGTGTTCAGACTTCTGTTAAACCATCCGTGGTATGAAAATTAAAACAGTAATACTACAGTACAGTCAGGTCAGTGGTAAAATAATTTGTAATCAGTTGCTGAGGACAAAAAAGTGACAAGTAGTAGTAGTGAGGACAAAAAGTGACAAGTAGTACATATGACGTGAGGTCAAAAAGTGACAAGTAGTAGTAGCAGACAGAAGTGCCCTACCTTTCAGATCAGAGTGGTACCTAGTACCACCAAGTAAGAGTGACATGAAATGCAGTTGCTTGCTGTATTTGGACTCTGACCCACTGATGGTATTATTTTTCATGTTTCTGTGCTCTTTGGGATGGTTAAAATAATTCTGGCCTGGCCTAGTGATCCATCTTCCTGAGTCCTGACCTGACTTATTGTAAAAAACAAAACCAAGGTGCTGCATCAGCATGTGGTCTACAAGCAAAACAAAAAAAATAGTTATATTAAATGCACACTGAAAATAGAAAATAGAGTTAAAATCTACGTTTCGATCTTAGGTCTTCTTCAGGAAATATTTAAAAAAGAAAAAGTCAAGGTTAGTGCTGCTTCATGTAGTAGACCCTATTCACAAAAGATTTTCACCACAGGCACAAAATCCATTTTGGAGTGTTTTATGGATAGGGCCTGCTCACTTAGACTATAGATTTCATTCAGGTATCATATTTGAAATTAAAGTGAGGAATGTTGACTTTTAGAAATATCAGGCACTCAGCATTTTCTGGTGTCAAACAGGATTGTGTATCAGTAATGATGTTACCCGCTGAGCTAAACAATTGTTCTGAACACATGCTAGTTGGAGGGCAATTCATGTACTTCATTGCAATGTTTACTAAAGCAGGCCACGTGCTTTGTTTGGACTTCCAGTATTTCAAAGGATCAGCATTCCAGCTGATTTTGGGCTCTGCAGGATACATTTCAACAATAGTCTTTGATGAGACTGTGTTACAAGAGGCAGATGGAGAAGATGTTACAATTACATCTTGTAAGTGACTCCAGAGACATGAAGCTGAACCAAGTGACTGTGGGACAGTGCTATGTTTGGATGGTGGTGAAGAAGAAGATTTGGCTGAAGTGTCTGAGGAGGAAGAGGGAGAAAATGCCACAACAGTAGAGGATTGTCCATGTGATGCTGTGCTGTGTCATGAAGAAGATTCTGAATGTGGTGCTGCTGTTGTACCCTGTTCCATGACAGCACACACCTCATCAATTATTTCATTTCTCTCAAAATAAGTGTCATCATCATCATCATTCAATAGTGGCTTTGATTTGTATCATGGTTCCAAGAGTGTTGCTTTAATGTACCACTCAGAATGAAGCATTTTAAATAGTTTGTCATTTTCTGCAACTTTTTTGATCGTACGTCTTGTAAGATCTTCTTGTATTCTGGGGACAATCAGTATGTGTCAGCAGCACCACTGGCAGCCTGTGTGATCATGGTCTATCTTGGTTCTCTGACTTTTCCCTAATCAGATTCAACATGAATTTTAAATTTTTATTAGGGTTACCACCTGGCTCAGAGTTGCTGTGTTTGCACTAACCTCTCTGGCTGGAGCAGGAAAATTAGAAAGTCCAGCATGGCCCACTGTGGTGGAGTAATATAAAGGTCTGCATCATCAATTTTATTTTCCAAGGTGTATTGTCTGAAAGCTTTCTTTTGTTTTAGCAGACTTTGGAACATACAAAAGGTTGAATTCCATTGAGTAGAAATGTCTTGGATCAGTCTGTGCAAAGGTAAACTGTGCTCCTGCTGTATTTTTTCAAACAAGTGACGGGCTTTGCTTGACTGACTAAAACGAGTGCATATTCTTTTAGTAGTGCTAATGGGAGCCTTAATCTCCCTGTCACCATTGACAAAATTGTGAACTATTAAATTTAAGCAATGTGCAAAGCAGCAGATGTGAACAAAGTCACCCTTCTCCCAGGCCTTCCTTATGTTGGACCCATTATCGCAACTATAAAGCCAACTGACAGTCCCTGTGAAGTGAGCCACTGCTGTATTGTTTTTTGGAGCTCTTCACTGATGTTGTATGAGGTATGTTCAGATGGAAAATAAAACATTCTTAGAACAGCAAACTGCGTTGCTTAACTGTTCCCCCATGAATTATCAGAACATGCCCAATGTGCCACGACAGACATGAAGGGTTCAGGATGACAACTTGTCCAGTATCTGTTGTGAGATGCACCCCCTCATAGCATTGCACAAGACACATCTTAATATTTTGCATATGACATCATAAATATCTGGAATCCCCATTGTCTAGATGTATTTCCGTGATGGCATACTATATCGAGGTTTGAGGTACACAAGCAGCCGCCTGAATCATACATGTTCAACCACATTATATGGTAGCAAATCAATATTTATAATTTCTGAAAATTTTTTGGGTTATTTTAAATGGAACAGAGTGAGTTGAGTCATATTTGTCTTTAGGCTCATATGTTTCTGAGATGGTAAGCTGTCTCCTTGAAGGGGGGGATGCTTTTGAACACATGGTCACTTTCAGTAACAGTAGGAATCCTAATGGGAGGAAGTGGTGGTGGAGATGTTTCCATAGTGCTGCAGGGGCTACCACTGCTTTCATCTGTTGGAGTTACCCGAGTGTAGTGAGCTATCACTGTCACTTTCTCTTTGAGATGCACAACTGGAGTTCTTGGTAATGTTATGACATCTGTCTAGGTGCCTTTTCAGTGCTGACATTCCCAATGCTCCTTTCTTTTTGCCTCTGCTGATTGGTCATTTACAAATGGCACATATTGCCACCAACTCATTAGAAGCACTAATGGGGAAGTATGACCAAACAAAAGATAATATTTTTTTAGTTTTTTTCCCAGGACGGCACTGCACTGTGATCCCCTTTTCAGGGGTTTTCACCCCCGGATTGTTCTTGGGCCTGTTCCGCTTGTGGTTTATTCCCACTGCCCTCCTCCTCAACCAAAACATTTCTGTCCATTTCTTCCTCACCTGCAGTTTCCATCCCCTCCTATTGTAAATCTTGCGCTGCCTGATCATTCTCTTCATCTTCATCTTTATTATTAGTACACTCATTGGGTTCAACCTCAGAAGAATCATATGACATCTGTGAGGGACTGGCAGTAGCATAGTATGCAATTGTTCCATAAATATCTTTGGGTGCCTCTGCGTCTGGTACCCACCAACCCTTTGGTGTTAACTACATAACTTTTTTTTACTTGAGACTGATCCGACAGATGCACCTTTTTTTGGTTTAAGCATTTGCTTGGAATACAAAACTTCAGATGTGAACAAATCATTTTTTGCAATTTTATTTTGTTTTTCCTTTGCATGCTGACTGCTGTTTCTTGCAGTGGCACTTGCTGCACTGCCTTCCTGAGTAGAGTGCCCCTCAGCAACACTTTGATCCATTGTTTATTTCTGATTCTAAGTGTAAAAAAAAAAGATCCCGCTACCTAACATCCTCTGATGACTCCCCCTCACACCCACAGGCCATTGATGGATTTACAGTCATGAGTCGTGAAGCACGATTCTACACAGCACACCACAGTCCACCACCACTTCCTTCCAAGCTTAACTGACTGACTCCTACAACACTTACTGTTTAGTGACCTACTCAACAGTGTGCCTCAGAATTTAAATTGATGATGCAGACATCTGGTGCATGGCTGCATGCACAGTCCCACACTGCTTGGTTAATGCTTATATGTAATGATAAACTAAGAAGGATAAGGAGGAGGAATAATGGATGAAATGAGTGATGATGATTGATGATGATGGCACTTGTGTGTGTACTTTCATTACTTGTGTTGTAGTGTAAACAGACTGATATGGGTCACAAATTCAGAAGATCCTATGGGCCCCCCACAGCCAGCAGCACAGGTGTAGTAACTTGTCTGTTATTTGCCAGAAAAGTATTTTTTTTATTTGTAATATATGAAATTGTGAATGAACATTAACTAGTGATCTTGATTGGGTGGCACAAGTCAACGATTTGTTTTGCCAGCCTGCCCTTACCCTGTACACACAGCCACACTGAGGCCAGGAAAAGAAAAAAAAACTTTTATTTGGGATTTCTTGGACTGTACAATTTCTCATGCCCCCGTAGTCTCTCTCTCTCTCCTCTGGATCTGGAATGGATGGCTGGGTCAAGATTTATTTTGTCAGCCTGCCCTAGCCCTCACACACTTACAGATTGAGAGGCCAGGAAAAGAAAAATAACTTTTATTTGGGATTTCTGGGACTGTAAAATTTCTTGTGCCTCCCCCATAGTCTCTCTCTCTCTCTCTCTCACCTCTGGATCTGGATGGCACAAGTCAAATATTTATTTTGTCAGCCTGCCCTTGCCCTACACACACTCACAAATCCACACTGAGGCCAGAAAAAAAAATCGTTTTGGGTTTTGGGGTTGCTGGGACTGTATAATTTCTCATGCCCCCCCATAGTCTCTCTCTCTCTCCTCTGGATCTGGGATGGATAGGTCAAGTCAAAGATGAATTTTGCCAGCCTTCCCTTGCCTGTACACATAGCCACACTAAGGCCAGGAAAAGAAAAAACGTTTTGGAGGATTTCTGGGACTGTAAATATTTTTGTGGCACCCTTCCCCCATAGTCTCTCTCTTCTCTGGATCTGGATGGCACAAGTCAAGTGTTTATTTTGTCAGCCTGCCCTTGCCATACACATACTCACACAGCCACATTGAGGCCAGGACAATAAAATAAAATGTTTATTTGGGATTTCTGGGACTGTAAAATTTCCCATACCCCCCACCCCATAGCCTCTCTCTCTCCTCTGGAGCAGGATGGAACAAGTCAAAGATTTATTGTGCCAGCCTGCCCTTGCCCTGTACACACAGCCACACTGAGGCCAGGAAAAGAAAAAAAACTTTAATTTGGGATTTCTGGGACTGTAAAATTTCTCATGCCCTCACCCCATAGTATCTCTCTCTCTCTCTCTCCGCTCTGGATCTGGAATAGATGGCACAAGTCAAAGATTTATTTTGTCAGCCTGCCCTTGCTCTACACATACCCACACAGCCACATTTGAGGCCAGGAAAAGGAAAAAAAAACACTTTTATTTGGGATTTCTTGGATTGTAAAATTTCTCATCCCCCCCATAGTTTTTCTCTCTTCTCTGGATCTGGGTGACACAAGTCAAAGATTTATTTTTTCAGCCTGCCCTGGCCCTGTACACACTGCCACATTAAGGCCACAAAAAGAAAAAAATATATATTTGGGATTTCTGGGACTGTAAAATTTTTCTTGGGTCCCCAGCAGTCTCTCTCTCGCTTTTCTCTGGATCTGGATTGCACAAGTCAAAGATTTATTTTGCCAGCCTGCCCTTGCCCTGTACTACACACAGCCACACTGAGGCCAAGAAAAGAAATAAAACTTTTTAGGGATTTCAGGCACTGTAAAATTTCTCTTGGGCCTCCAGTAGTCTCTCACTCACTCCTCTGGATCTGGAATGGCACAAGTCAAAGAATTTACCAGCCTGCCCTTGCTTAGTGTACACACAGCCACATTGTCTGAGGCCAAGAAAAGAAAGAACTTTTGGGGGGAATTTTTGTAACTGTAAAATTTCTCTAGGGCCTCCAGTAGTCTCTCACTCTCGCTCTCATCTGGAGGATCTTCTGGATTAAATTTCTGGATGGCACAAGTCAAATATTTCTTTTGCAAGCCTGGCTGGTCATCCCTTGCCACAAGAAGACTGCTTCACACTGGCACCTGGGCCCTGAAAGTCCTACTGAACAAACTGCCACCTTATGTTACTTCCCTTTATCACCAATCGAATAGCTACTATGCCCTCGGAAAAAATGACTGCATCTTTCTAGAAGTCCCCAAATCCTGCAGTCTCTCTGGTAGAGCAGCAATCAGTCATGTTATTCTGACCACCTGGAATAAAATACAGGCCTCTCTCAAGCTCTCTGGACTAGTCTCCCTAAACTTTTTGAAATCATTTTTCAATAAGGCACTTATGGAAACTTGCCATTACTGCAATCGCTAGCACTCCTAGCTTTCTGGACTTGTCTTCCTAAATGTTTTTAAATCCCTGTTCAAAAAGGCATTTGTGGAAACTTGTCATTGCTGCAATAGCTAGTGCTCCTAGCTAGAGCAAAGTTAATACAAAATTCACATGTCTCCAATTAACTATCCCCTCTTCCTTCCTCAGAATTTGTTTGATTATCAAAATGTATAGTCATAGTTTGCATTGCTTGCCTAATACAAATGTGTGACTGCTTCCTCAAAATCACCTGTATTGTGTGCCATTGTTTTATTGTCTCTGTATGTATCCATATCGTATACCAATTATCGTATCTGTATTATATGTCAATATTGTGTATTGTACACTGTTGTATAACATTGTCCTAACAGGACCTCCTTATAAATGAGCATGCTCAATGGAGTTTTCCTGCAAATAAACTTGAACTTGTACTTATTGACTTAACCAAAGTGTTCAGTTTGGTTGATCATAATCCACTCCTCCACAAGTTGCAAATTATAGGATTTGACAGCCACTCACAACAATGGTTCAGGCATTATCTAACCAATTGGTACCAGGAGGTCAAATGGCTTTGTGCTCACTCCTGCTTGAGAACCATTATCAATGGTGTCCCGCAGTGGTCTATCTTGGGTCCCCCACTGTTTTCCATATGTATCTATGACCTGCCCAACCATTATGGGGAAGGGACCTACTTCTCTATGCTAATGATGCAGTTTTCTACCAAAGTTGTGCCAATGTAAACCTGATAAATTCCCAGCTTGCCTCTGATTTTGCCATACTGGAAAATTGGTTCCTTGACAGTAGGCATGTCCTCAATACTGCTAAAACCAAGGTGATACTCTTTTGCACCAATCATCTTGTACAGCCAGACAGCACCTGCTCTTGCTTGCCACATCAGCTGGTGCACAAATTAAAGTGGTGGACAAGACAAAATACCCGGGGGTCCTCATAGACCTGGACCTCACTTTTAAACCCTACACAGATCAGGTAACCAAGGCTATACACCAGAAAACTGGTCTATTATATTACCTGGGTCATGCCTTCATTCCAGAGACTAGAATTGCTGTTGCAAATTGTGTTCTGCTCCCCACCCTACTCTACGGTGTGCCTGTACTCTAGTCCCTCAAGAGCTTTGAAACTAGTGGGCTCAAGGTTCTTTACAATGAAATTAGCTGCTTCACTGTGGGGTCCCCTCCCAGAAAGCATCACTGTGAGGTCTTATCCTTCCTGAGCTGCTCCCCCGAAGGGTGATTGGTGTATCCCTTATTATGCCCAGCCTACAAGTTTATCTCACATTTTACCCCGCCCAATCTCTCAGGTGTATTAATATCCAAGCCTGAAAGGCATCTCTTCTGGGTCTCTAGCCTTAAACTGCTCGAAGTGCCCAGACTCAAAGTTTAGGGATGAGGTCTTATGCTTATTCCACCTCATCTCTCTGGAACTCCCTACCTCCTGAGCCTCAAAACTTCCCTTGCTTGAGTGCTTTAAGAAAAGGTTAAAAATCTTTATACTCAACAGCTCACATTGCGCTTGTTATCATTGATTGCTTCCCCTTTTTATTGTTTTGCACTGAACCCTGCAATCTTTCTTTAATGAACTGTATGCTAAGTAGTGTGTTTATGTCCCTTCAGTTACTTGGTGTCATGTATGGTATTAGTCAGTTAACTAATCTTGTAATGCAATATGTTTACATTATCTGCATCCTCTATCTGCAAATCATTTGTATTTTAAACTATGCAGTATGAAGTATTATATCCTCATTGTAAGGGGTCATACTTATAATTAACTCCAGGTTACCTCTGAAAAGGAACCTGTAGTCCTAGTGGGTTCACCCGGTTACCAAAATTCAATCAATCAATCAATAAATAAATAAATGTCTCTAGCCCTACCCCTACTATAGCTTTAAACATATTGCAGGAGGAGTTTGATAAGCTTCAACTTAACCAGTGTGCATTCAAACTCCTATTAAATATATCAAAAACCAAATACATGTTTTTTTTCCTAAGTCCCTCTTGCCTCCTCCAACAGCTGGTATTACAACTCTGAAAGGAGATAGACTAGAATTGGTAGGCTCTTTTATATACTTAGGTATGTGGCGAGATAGCAAGCTATTCTTTAGCACACATAGTGACAACCTCTGTAAAAAATTGCTTCAGAGACTTGGATTTTATTCTTGGAACAAAGTCTGTTTTAGCCTGGTGACAAGAAAAAAGGCTTGATCAGTTGACCTTCCTGCCACTATTAGATTATGGTGACATCACATACAGGAGTGCCTCACCGTCCCACTTATCTCAGCTATATGCATTGTACCATAGAACAATTTTATTACTGGCGGGCATGCTAGAACACATCATTGTGATCTTTACACAGTTGTGGGATGGACCTCGCTTACTATTAGATGGCTAAGAAACCTGCACATGTGGTCCTTAAAGGCAATACAGAACCTTCTGCAGTCTTATTCATCAGATCTAGTTCAAAAATCTACAGGATCATATAGTTTAAAAAAGTGCCATATTATCCTGCTGGATGTCCCAAGACATCATTCAAAATTTGGTAATAATACTCTCAGTTGGATGGCCTCTGCTTATTGGAATGCCCTACAAGACTCGCTTAAAATGTTCTCAGTTACTAGCCCTTCTTATTTTAAGGTCCTTCTTGGTCAATTCTGAGTTGATAAATGTGTATACCATTGAAAATGTATACATTATGTATTTTTATTGGCTGTTACAATTTTTATTTATATTAGTACTCTGTATACATAATTTCTGCTGCAAGATTTTGTTCTTTCTATAATTTTTATGATTCTTACATTGCTAAAGTTTATACCTGTTTCAATATTTTAAAAGTCTCTGTACTCTATGAAACTGTGCTGTAACTCACTGTATGTTATTTATTCATGTTTTTGATAACTGGGCAAGCAGACTGATCCAATGGACCATTTTCAGTTTCGACCTGAGCTATATACAGTGGCAAAACAAAGCAGATGCAAGTTATAATACAATGGAATAACATATAATACAATGAGTGAAGGGGTGTCAGAAATAGTGATACATTATATCACTTCATAAAATAGAGGTTTAACATAGAAGCAAGTTTATCACAGAACAGGCAATGTTTCTCTGTATGCATATAAGTAGGACATACACTTCCAAAAGATACAGACATTTCAGCCAATAGATGGATAAAATAATAGAGATAACATTTCAACAAGGTCCACACAGAGTAATAAGACCAGACAATTGTTTATATAGTAACCAATACATGGGAAATAAGGCAGTAGGTACGCTGGGCCCCTCAAGGTGGCTTATTGGCAAGGGTGTAAACTAGGGGAGCAGGTACAGGTGGCATGGGATATAAGCCAATCTCTTAGTTTCAGCTTGAGAGACTGATGAGAGGGTAGCATATGGATGGCAGGTAGCAGTTTATTCCAAAATGAGGGGGCAGAGACAGAGAACGCCTTGCTCCCCATGACAGTGGATACATGGGGAACATCCAAGGAAGGAGCAGAAGAGACTCTGAGGCACCTAGTTATCACCTGGTCAGTGAGAAAGGAGGAGTAAGGGGACTTTTGTGGACTCCTGAGAGAGGTGTCAACTAGACAGCCCAAAGCAAATTCAAATTGGCCCTGCAGTGATAGCCAGCCTAGGGACTGGTATAGTGAGCAGTGATGAGTGGAGTACCCAGAACCTCCTTGTAAATGAGCACAGCCCAGTGGAACTTTTTTCCTGGTAAAATAAATAAATACAATACAAAATCACAAATGCAATAGAACTGTGAGTGAAAGACAAGGTAATCCCCATGTCAGCACAATACCCCAACTAGTTTCATTCAAAAATGCTTCGGGGGATCCACCTACTGTATGTATATTTACAGTATGTGCCTGATTTCAAGAAAAAGTGACGCTTATTGCAATATTATATTCTGTAACTACTGTACCACATTATATATAAGGGGTGACAAGATTTAAAATGACTCCCAGTACCATAGAACCCTGTCAAAATACCAACCAAGGTGTTAAGTGGCTTCTGTGTCAGGTTGTTGAACTGATGCATTCAGTGTCTGAGATGACAGATGATGCTGAATGCAACCCCCTGTCCTGCAGAGTTAGTGTTTCAGTGACTACAGTAGGCTGCAGTTCATGATGATGGAAATAGATGATGTGATATTATGGAATATGACATGGGTGAGAGTGAGAGTGAGATAGCAGAGTTTAGTGGCAGTGAGTAGAGATATATCTATTTTACTGCCATGCATGTCATATTCGATTTATACAACAATTGTGGGTCTCTCTTTTTTCAGTTTTAAAGTTATTTACATTTGTTTGTTGCAAAACATGAAAAGAAAATAACTTTTCTACTTTTTTTTGTTAATTATAAAAAAAACAAAAGATAGCTATAAATGAAACACCACTTATTTTGTAGATGCTTTTGTGCTGAACAACTTTAGTGCTCATAGTACAATGCTATCATTTTTTGTTTTATAGTTATTTGCATTTGAATATGGTTAGTTCTGTTACTGAGGCTGAGCATTCTAAATGAGTTTCGAACCTTTTGTGACTTACCCAATTGGCCAGTATATCCACTGTGATATACTGTACCCAACTGTGAAGATAAAAAGTGACATCTCACATGTGGTCAGTGAGATATCTCTTTTTTCTTCTCTATGTTTCAAATTTAGAGTAAATCATGATTGCTGTGTTACATTGTGTGTGAAATTACATAATTTTTTTAAGCAGGCCAGTGAAGGACAGGTTGTTACCATAGAGATTCTACTGATGAAAACTAGAGGGGACATCACATGGAAAACTGAGGGCTTTCATGCTGCCATATACAAGTGGCCTATACTATGTCTATGAGGCTGTTATGCAAATGACCCCTCTAGTAGTTCGATAAATTCAATCAAAACACTGAAAGCAGAGCATGCACAAATCTCATAAAGTACAAGGGCACTTAAAAATGTATTTAATACATGAAAGAGGTATAAAATCTGATGCGTTTTGGATGTCCAGGCGTCCTTTGAGAAAGGGCCTGGACACATCCAACTCTCAGGTTATACTTTCATGTATTAAATACATTTTTTAGTATTTTTCTCTAGAGACGGGTGCCCTTGTACTTTATGAGGTCTGTGTGTGCTCTACGTTCAGTGTTTTGATGCTTCTGTTTAGTATTGCAGAACCATAGTCCATGTGTCTGCTCCTCTTTGCACAAGTAGTTTGATATATTCTTTGCAAAAAAGTTTGTTAATGCTTCAGATAGGGTGAATACCACAATGACAGAAGCAGGGAAATGAGGCATTAGGGTTCCCAACCCTACCACCCTCCCCATCCCCCCACCCTCCATACACCAACAGGCATCGGGGTGTGCCATTGGGTCATCAGGCCCAACTCTTACCCCATTCCACATGTAAACAAGCTCACATGCTACAGTATAGGACAATGGGGTGAAAGTTAGGCCTGATGACCCAATGGCACACCCCAATGCTTGTTGGTTTGTGGAGTGTGGGAGGATGGGGGAGGGTGGTAGGGGTTGGAACCCTTGGGGAGGAGCGTTAGGGTTGGCAATCCTAACACCTCATTTCCCTGCCTTTGTTGCTATGGTATTCACCCAAACTAATTTTTTTGCAAATAATTTCCCTTCTTTTTCAGATAGTATAATTGTATCCTCATTTTACTGTGGGAGGGCATCCCTCCATCCAGATAATACAACAGTGTCCAAATATCATGGTGGGAGCGTGGGGTCTGGCCTCCATCCAGATTGTACAACAGTGTCCAAATATCATGGTGGGAGTGTGGGGTCCGGCCTCCATCCAGATAGTACAACAGTGTCCATATGTCAGGGTGGAAGTGTGGGTTCCGGCCTCCATCCAGATAGTACAACAGTGTCCAAATATCATGGTGGGAGTGTGGGTTCCGGCCTCCATCCAGATTGTACAACAGTGTCCAAATATCATGGTGGGAGTGTGGGGTCCGGCCTCCATCCAGATAGTACAACAGTGTCCATATGTCAGGGTGGGAGTGTGGGGTCCGGCCTCCATCCAGATAGTACAACAGTGTCCAAATATCATGGTGGGAGTGTGGGGTCCGGCCTCCATCCAGATAGTACAACAGTGTCCAAATATCATGGTGGGAGTGTGGGGTCCGGCCTCCATCCAGATAGTACAACAGTGTCCATATGTCAGGGTGGGAGTGTGGGGTCCGGCCTCCATCCAGATAGTACAACAGTGTCCAAATATCATGGTGGGAGTGTGGGGTCCGGCCTCCATCCAGATAGTACAACAGTGTCCAAATATCATGGTGGGAGTGTGGGGTCCGGCCTCCATCCAGATAGTACAACAGTGTCCAAATATCATGGTGGGAGTGTGGGGTCCGGCCTCCATCCAGATAGTACAACAGTGTCCATATGTCAGGGTGGGAGTGTGGGGTCCGGCCTCCATCCAGATAGTACAACAGTGTCCAAATATCATGGTGGGAGTGTGGGGTCCGGCCTCCATCCAGATAGTACAACAGTGTCCATATGTCATGGTGGGAGTGTGGGGTCCGGCCTCCATCCAGATAGTACAACAGTGTCCAAATATCATGGTGGGAGTGTGGGGTCCGGCCTCCATCCAGATAGTACAACAGTGTCCAAATATCATGGTGGGAGTGTGGGGTCCGGCCTCCATCCAGATAGTACAACAGTGCCCAAATATCATGGTGGGAGTGTGGGGTCCGGCCTCCATCCAGATTGTACAACAGTGTCCAAATATCATGGTGGGAGTGTGGGGTCCGGCCTCCATCCAGATAGTACAACAGTGTCCATATGTCAGGGTGGGAGTGTGGGGTCCGGCCTCCATCCAGATAGGACAACAGTGTCCAAATATCATGGTGGGAGAGTGGGGTCCGGCCTCCATCCAGATAGTACAACATTGACCATATGTCATGGTGGGAGTGTGGGGTCCGGCCTCCATCCAGATAGTACAACAGTGTCCAAATATCATGGTGGGAGTGTGGGGTCCGGCCTCCATCCAGATAGTACAACAGTGTCCAAATATCATGGTGGGAGTGTGGGGTCCGGCCTCCATCCAGATAGTACAACAGTGTCCAAATATCATGGTGGGAGTGCTGGGTCCGGCCTCCATCCAGATAGTACAACAGTGTCCAAATATTATGGTGGGAGTGTGGAAGTGGCCTCCATCCAGATAGCACAACAGTGTCCAAATATCATGGTGGGAGTGTGGGGTCCGGCCTCCATCCAGATAGTACAACAGTGTCCAAATATCATGGTGGGAGTGTGGGGTCCGGCCTCCATCCAGATAGCACAACAGTGTCCAAATCTCATGGTGGGAGTGTGGGGTCCGGCCTCCATCCAGATAGTACAACAGTGTCCATATGTCAGGGTGGGAGTGTGGGGTCCGGCCTCCATCCAGATAGTACAACAGTGTCCATATGACAGGGTGGGAGTGTGTGGTCCGGCCTCCATCCAGATAGTACAACAGTGTCCAAATATCATGGTGGGAGTGTGTGGTCCGGCCTCCATCCAGATAGTTCAACAGTGTCCAAATATCATGGTGGGAGTGTGGGGTCCGGCCTCCATCCAGATAGTTCAACAGTGTCCAAATATCATGGTGGGAGTGTGGGGTCCGGCCTCTATCCAGATACTACAACAGTGTCCATATGTCAGGGTGGGAGTGTGGGGTCCGGCCTCCATCCAGATAGTACAACAATGTCCAAATATCATGGTGCGAGTGTGGGGTCCGGCCTCCATCCAGATAGTACAACAGTGTCCAAATATCATGGTGGGAGTGTGGGGTCCGGCCTCCATCCAGATAGTACAACAGTGTCCAAATATCATGGTGGGAGTGTGGGGTCCGGCCTCCATCCAGATAGTACAACAGTGTCCAAATATCATGGTGGGAGTGTGGGTCCGGCCTCCATCCAGATAGTACAACAGTGTCCAAATATTATGGTGGGAGTGTGGGGTCCAGCCTCCATCCAGATAGTACAACAGTGTCCAAATATTATGGTGGGAGTGTGGGGTCCGGCCTCCATCCAGATAGCACAACAGTGTCCAAATATCATGGTGGGAGTGTGGGGTCCGGCCTCCATCCAGATAGCACAACAGTGTCCAAATATCATGGTGGGAGTGTGGGGTCCGGCCTCCATCCAGATAGCACAACAGTGTCCAAATATCATGGTGGGAGTGTGGGGTCCGGCCTCCATCCAGATAGCACAACAGTGTCCATATGTCATGGTGGGAGTGTGGGGTCCGGCCTCCATCCAGATAGTACAACAGTGTCCAAATATCATGGTGGGAGTGTGGGGTTCGGCCTCCATCCAGATAGTACAACAGTGTCCAAATATCATGGTGGGAGTGTGGGTCGGCCTCCATCCAGATAGTACAACAGTGTCCATATGTCAGGGTGGGAGTGTGGGGTCCGGCCTCCATCCAGATAGTACAACAGTGTCCAAATATCATGGTGGGAGTGTGGGGTCCAGCCTCCATCCAGATAGCACAACAGTGTCCAAATCTCATGGTGGGAGTGTGGGGTTCGGCCTCCATCCAGATAGTACAACAGTGTCCATATGTCAGGGTGGGAGTGTGGGGTCCGGCCTCCATCCAGATAGTACAACAGTGTCCATATGACAGGGTGGGAGTGTGTGGTCCGGCCTCCATCCAGATAGTACAACAGTGTCCAAATATCATGGTGGGAGTGTGTGGTCCGGCCTCCATCCAGATAGTTCAACAGTGTCCAAATATCATGGTGGGAGTGTGGGGTCCGGCCTCCATCCAGATACTACAACAGTGTCCATATGTCATGGTGGGAGTGTGGGGTCCGGCCTCCATCCAGATAGTACAACAATGTCCAAATATCATGGTGCGAGTGTGGGGTCCGGCCTCCATCCAGATAGTACAACAGTGTCCAAATATCATGGTGGGAGTGTGGGGTCCGGCCTCCATCCAGATAGTACAACAGTGTCCAAATATCATGGTGGGAGTGTGGGGTCCGGCCTCCATCCAGATAGTACAACAGTGTCCAAATATCATGGTGGGAGTGCTGGGTCCGGCCTCCATCCAGATAGTACAACAGTGTCCAAATATCATGGTGGGAGTGTGGGGTCCAGCCTCCATCCAGATAGTACAACAGTGTCCAAATATCATGGTGGGAGTGTGGGGTCCGGCCTCCATCCAGATGACAGTACAACAGTGTCCAAATATCATGGTGGGAGTGGTGGGGTCCGGCCTCCATCCAGATATTACAACAGTGTCCATATGTCAGGGTGGGAGTGGGGTCGGCCTCCATCCAGATAGTACAACAGTGTCCAAATATCATGGTGGGAGTGTGGGGCCCGGCCTCCATCCAGATACTACAACAGTGTCCAAATATCATGGTGGGAGTGTGGGCCCGGCCTCCATCCAGATAGTACAACAGTGTCCAAATATCATGGTGGGAGTGTGGGTCTGACCTCCATCCAGATAGTACAACAGTGTCCAAATATCATGGTGGAGTGTGGGTCGGCCTCCATCCAGATAGTACAACAGTGTCCAAATATCATGGTGGGAGTGTGGGGTCCGGCCTCCATCCAGATAGTACAACAGTGTCTAAATATCATGGTGGGAGTGTGGGGTCCGGCCTCCATCCAGATAGTACAACAGTGTCCAAATGTCATGGTGGGAGTGTGGGGTCCGGCCTCCATCCAGATAGTACAACAGTGTCCATATGACAGGGTGGGAGTGTGTGGTCCGGCCTCCATCCAGATAGTACAACAGTGTCCAAATATCATGGTGGGAGTGTGTGGTCCTGCCTCCATCCAGATAGTACAACAGTGTCCAAATATCATGGTGGGAGTGTGGGGTCCGGCCTCCATCCAGATAGTACAACAGTGTCCATATGTCAGGGTGGGAGTGTGGGGTTCGGCCTCCATCCAGATAGTACAACAATGTCCAAATATCATGGTGTGAGTGTGGGGTCCGGCCTCCATCCAGATAGTACAACAGTGTCCAAATATCATGGTGGGAGTGTGGGGTCCGGCCTCCATCCAGATAGTACAACAGTGTCCATATGTCAGGGTGGGAGAGTGGGGTCCGGCCTCCATCCAGATAGTACAACAATGTCCAAATATCATGGTGGGAGTGTGGGGTCCGGCCTCCATCCAGATAGTACAACAGTGTCCAAATATCATGGTGGGAGTGTGGGGTCCGGCCTCCATCCAGATAGTACAACAGTGTCCAAATATCATGGTGGGAGTGTGGGGTCAGGCCTCCATCCATATAGTACAACAGTGTCCAAATATCATATGGTAGGAGTGTGGGTCCGACCTCCCATCGAGATAACACAACAGTGTCCAAATATCATGGTGGGAGTGTGGGGTCCGGACTCCATCCAGATAGCACAACAGTGTCCATATGTCATGGTGGGAGTGTGGGGTTCGGACTCCATCCAGATAGCACAACAGTGTCCAAATATCATGGTGGGAGTCTGGGGTCCGGCCTCCATCCAGATAGTACAACAGTGTCCATATGTCAGGGTGGGAGTGTGGGGTCCGGCCTCCATCCAGATAGTACAACAGTGTCCAAATATCATGGTGGGAGTGTGGGGCCCGGCTCCATCCAGATAGTACAACAGTGTCCAAATATCATGGTAGGAGTGTGGGCCGGCCTCCATCCAGATAATACAACAGTGTCCAAATATCATGGTGGGAGTGTGAGGGTCGACCTCCATCCAGATGAGTACAACAGTGTCCAAATATCATGGTGGGAGTGTGGGTCGGCCTCCATCCAGATAGTACAACAGTGTCCAAATATCATGGTGGGAGTGTGGGGTCAAGCCTCCATCCAGATATTACAACAGTGTCCATATGTCAGGGTAGGAGAGTGGGGTCCGACCTCATCCAGATAGTACAACAATGTCTCCAAATTTCATGTAGTCTTGAGTGTGGGTCGACCTCCATACAGATAGTAAAACAGTGTCCAAATATCATGTGGTGGGAGTGTAGGGTCAGCCATCCAGATAGTACAACAGTGTCAAATATCATGATGGAGTGTGGGGTCCGAGCATCCATCAGATAGTACAACAGTGTCCAAATATCATGGTGGGAGTGCAGTGCGGCCCCCATCCAGATAGTACAACAGTGTCCAAATATCATGGTGGGAGTGTGGGGTCAGCCTCCATCCAGATAGTACAACAGTGTCCAAATATCAAGGTGGAGTGTAGGTCCGGCCTCCATCCAGATAACACAAGCGTCCATATGTCATGGTGGGGTGAGGGTCCAGCCTCCATCCAGATAGCACAACAGTGTCCAAATATCAAAGGTGGGAGTGTGGGCTCGGCCTCTCCATCAGATAACACAACAGTGTCCATATGTCATGGTGGGAATTAACAGGGGTCCCGGCCTCCCATCCAGATAACAACAGTGTCAAATATCATGGTGGGGTGTGGGTCCGGCCTCCATCCAGATAGTACAACAGTGTCCAAATATCATGGTGGGAGTGTGGGGTCCGGCCTCCATCCAGATAGTACAACAGTGTCCAAATATCATGGTGGGAGTGTGGGGTCCAGCCTAAATCCAGATAGTACAACAGTGCCCAAATATCATGGTGGGAGGGCAGAGGTCCGGCCTCCATCCAGATAGTACAACAGTGTCCATATGTCAGTGGTGGGAGTGGGTCCGGCCTCCCATCCAGATAGCACAACAGTGTCCAAATGTCAAGGTGGGGTGTGGGGTCGGCCTCCATCCAGATAATACAACAGTGTCCAAATATCCATGGTGGGAATGATTGAGGCCCGGCCTCCATCAGATAGTACAACAGTGTCCAAATATCATGGTGCAGGAATTAATAGAGGTCCGGCCTCCATCCAGATAAAGATACAACAGTGTCCAAACAGTCATGGTGGGAGTGTGAGGTCAAGCCTCCATCCAGATAGTACAACAGTGTCCAAATATCATGGTGGAAGTGTGGGGTCCGACCTCCATCCAGATAGTACAACAGTGTCAAATATCATGGTGGGAGTGTGGGGTCGGCCTCCATCCAGATAGTACAACAGTGTGTCTATGTCATGGTGGGAAGTGAGATCTGGCCTCCATCCAGATAGTACAACAGTGTCCAAATATCGCAGTAGAATGTAGGTCCGGCCTCCATCCAGATAGCTACAAACAGTGTCCAAATATCATGGTGGGAGTGTGGGGTCCGGCCTCCATCCAGATGGTACAACAATCTCCAAATATCAGTGGTGGGAGTGGGGTCCGCCTCCATCCAGATAGTACAACAGTGTCCAAATGATCAGGGTGGGAGTGTGGGGTCCGGCCTCCATCCAGATAGTACAACAATGTCCAAATATCATGAGTGGGAGTGTGAGGTCAGCCTCCATCCAGATAGTACAACAGTGTCCAAATATCATGGTGGGAGTGTGGGTCCGGCCTCCATCCGGATTGGTACAACGGTGTCCATATGTCATGGTGGGGTGTGGGGTCTGGCCTCCATCCAGATAATTAACAATATCCAAATATCATGAATTAGATGTAGGTCGACACTCCATCCAAATAGTACAACAGTGTCCAAATATCATGGTGGGGTGTGAGGTCGAAGCCTCCATCCAGATAGCACAACAGTGTCCATATGTCAGGGTGGGGAGTGTGAAGTCAAAGCCTCCATCCAGATGGTACAACAGTGTCCATAACTGGGGAGATGCAATGAGCGGTCGGCCTCCATCCGAATAGTACAACAATATTCAAATATCATGAATACTTGAGTGTGAGGTCCGGCCTCCATCAGATAAGTACAACAGTGTCCAAATATCCTTGGTGGGGAGTGTGGTCCGGCCTCATCCAGATAGTACAACAGTGTCCAAATATCATGGTAGGGAGTGTGGGGTCGGCCTCCATCCAGATAGTACAACAGTGTCCATATGTCAGGGTGGAGTGTAGAGTTCGGACTCCATCCAGATAGTACAACAGTGTCCAAATATCAGGGTGGGAGTGTGAAGGTCCGGCCTCCATCAGATATTACAACGTATCCAAATATGTAGTACGAGTGTAGGGTCCGGCCTCTCCATCCAGATAGTACAACAGTGTCAAATATCATGGTGGGAGTGTGAGATCAGGCCTCCCATCCAGATAGTACAACAGTGTCCAAATATCAAGGTGGGAGTGTGGGTCGGCCTCCATCAGATAGTACAACAGTGTCCAAATATCATGGTGGGAATGAAGGATCCGGCCTCCATCCAGATAGTACAACAGTGTCAAATATCATGGTGAGGTGTGAGGTCCGGCCTCCATCCAGATAGTACAACAGTGTCCAAATATCATGGTGGGAGTGTGGGGTCCGACCTCCATCCAATAACACAACAGTGTCCAAATATCAGTGGGAGAGTGTGGGGTCAGACCTCCATCCAGATAACACAACAGTGTCCAAATATCATGGTGGGAAGTGTAGGGAGGCCTCCCATCCAGACAGCACAACAATGTCCAATATCATGGTGAAGTGTAGGTCCGACCTCCATCCAGATAGCACAACAGTGTCCAAATATCATATGGTAGGAGTGTGGGGTCGGCTCCATCCAGGTACCACAACAGTGTCCAAATATCATAAGTGAGAATTGTGGGTCCGGCTCCATCAGATAACACAACAGTGTCAAATATCATGGTGGGGTGTGGTCCGGCCTCCTCAATAGTACAACAATTAAATATTATGGGGCGGGAGTGTGAGATCAAGCCTCCATCAGATAACACAACAGTGTCCAAATACATGAATGCAGGAGTGTGGGGCCCGGCCTCCATCAGATAATTAACAACAATAAAATATCATGGAAGTATGGAATGACCTCCATCAGATACTACAACAGTCCAAATATCTGGGTGCCGAATTAAGATTCCGGCCTCCATCCAGATAGCACAACAGTGTCCATATGTAACCATGGTGGGAGTGTGGGGTCCGACTCCATCAGATATTCTGTGATGTCCAAATATCCTGGGTGGGAGTGGGGTCGGACTCATCAGATAGTAGTGTCCAAATATATGGTGGGAGTGTGAGGTCAAGCCTCATCCAGATAAAACAACAGTATCCATATGTCAGGGGTGGGGTGTGGGGTCGGCCTCCATCCAGATAATTACAACAGTGTCCAAATATCAGCGGGTGGGGTGTGGGGCCCGGCCTCCATCCAAGATAATGCAACAGAATCCAAATATCATGGTGGGAGTGTGGGGCCGGCCTCCATCAGATAGCAACAGTGTCCAAATATCATGGTGGGGTGTAGGTCGGCCTCCATCAGATAAATACCACAGTGTCAATATCAGGGTGGGAATGTGGCGACCGGCCTCCATCAGATAGTACAACAGTGTCCAAATATCTGAGTGGGAGTATAGAGTCCGGCCTCCATCCAGATAGTACAACAGTGTCTAAATATCATGGTGGGAGTGTGGTCCGACGCCATCCAGATAGTACAACAGTGTCCATATGTCGAAGAAGAATTGGGGTGTGGGGTCCGGCCTCCATCAGATAGAACAACAGTGTCCAAATATCATGGTGGGAGTGCAGTCAGGCCTCCATCCAGATAGCACAACAGTGTCAAATCTCATGGTGGGAGTGTAGGATCAGCCTCCATCCAGGACTACAACAGTGTCCAAATATCATGGTCCCAGCGGGGTCAGGCCTCCATCCAGATAGTAAAGTGTCAAATATCAGGGTGGGAGTATGGGATCAACCTCATCAGATGTACAACAGTGTCCAAATATCAGGGTGGGGTGTGTGGTCGGCCTCCATCAGATGATACCAGTGTCCAAATATCATGGTGGAGTGTGGGGCCCGGCCTCCATCCAGATAGTACAACAGTCCCAAATATCATGGTGGGGAGTGGGGCCCGGCTCATCCAGATAACAGTGTCCAAATATCATGTAAGTATAGAGGTCCGACTACATCCAGATACTAAACAGTGTCCATATGTCATGGTGGAGTGTGGGTCCGACCTCCATCCAGATAATACAACAGTGTCAAATATCATACAGGGAGTGAGGTCAAGCCTCCATCCAGATAGTACAACAGTCTCCAATATCATGGTAGGTGTGGGTCGACCTCCATCCAGATAGTACAACAGTATCAATATATCAGGGGGAGTGCAGGGTCGACCTCCATCCAGATAGTACAACAGTGTCCAAATATCATGGTGATGTGGACCGACCTCCATCCAGATAGCACAACAATGTCCAAATATCATGGTGGGAGTGTAGGGCCCACTCCATCCAGATAGTACAACAGTGTCCAAATACAAGGTGGGGTGTGGGGTCGGCCTCCATCAGATACACAACAGTGTCCAAATATCATGGTGGGAGTGGGGTCCGGCCTCATCCAGATAATACAACAGTGTCCAAATATCAGGGTGGGAGTGTGGGGTCCGGCCTCAATCCAGATAGTAACAGTGTCAAATATCTGGTGGAAGTGTAGGGTCAGCCTCCATCCAGATAATACAACAGTGTCCAAATATCATGGTAGGAGTGTGGGGTCAAGCTCCATCAGATAACACAACAGTGTCCAAATATCATGGTGGGGTGTGGGTCGGCCTCATCCAGATAGCACAACAGATAAATCACAGGGTGGGAGTGTGGGGGTCGACCTCATCCAGATAGTACAACAGTGTCCAAATACAGGGTGGGAATGTGAAGCCTCCATCAGATCACAACAGTGTCCATATCATGGTAGAGTGTAGCGTCGACCTCCATCCAGGTGGCTAACAGTGTCCATATGGGGTGGGGTGTGGGATTCAGAGCCTCCAATCGAATAGTAACAGTGTCAAATATCATGGTGCAGTGTGGGTCAGCCTCCATCCAGATAATACAACACAGTGTCCAAATATCATGGTGGGAGTGTGGGGTCGACCTCCATCAGATATTAGCACAACAGTCACCGTCTCATGGTGGGGTGTGGGTCCGGCCTCCCATCCAGATAAATACAACAGTGTCCATATGACAGGGTGGGAGGTGGGGTCGGCCTCCATCAGATAGTACAACAGTGGCCAAATATCATGATGGGAGGTGAGGTCGGCCTCCATCAGATAGTACAACAGTGTCCAAATATCATAGTGCAGTGTGGGTCGGCCTCATCCAGATAGTACAACAGTGTCCAAACAGCTGGTGGAGTGTGAAGTCGGCCTCCATCCAGATAGTACAACAATGTCCAAATATCATGAATGCGGTGTGGGGTCCGGCCTCCATCCAGATAATACAACAGTGTCCAAATAACATAATGGGAGTGTGAGATCGACCTCCATCCAGATAATTACAACAGTGTCCATATGTCAGGGTGGGAGGTGATCGACCTCCACCAGATAGTCAGCAATGTCCAAATCATAGTCAGTGTGGGGTCGGATCCATCCAATGATTCAACAGTGTCCAAATATCATGGTGGGGTGTGGGTCAACCTCCATCAGATAAGTAACAGTGCCCAAATATCATGGTGGGGTGGTCGGCCTCATCAAATAATACAACGTGTCCATATCAGGAGTAGAGTACGGGGTCGGCCTCATCAGATATACAACAGTGTCCAAATATCATGGTGGGAGTGTGAGGTCCAGCCTCCATCCAGATAGCACAACAATATCCAAATATCATGGTGGGAGTGTGGGGCGGCCTCCATCAGATAGTACAACAGTGTCCAAATATCATGGTAGGAGTGAGGTCAGCCTCCATCAAATAACAACAGTGTCAAAATATCAAGGTGGGAGTCTGGGGTCGGCCTCCATCCAGATAACACAACAGTGTCCAAATATCATGGTGGGAGTCTGAGGTCCGGCCTCCATCAGATAACAACAGTGTCAAAACATCATGGTGGGAGTGTAAGATCAGCCTCCATCCAGATAGTACAACAGTGTCAAATATCATGGTGGGAGTGTAAGGTCCGGCCTCCATCCAGATAGTACAACAATCCAAATATCACCAGATAGGTGTAGGGTCGGCCTCCATCCAGATATTTTAACAGTGTCCAAATATCATGGTGGGAGTGTAGATTAAACACTCATCCAGATAGTACAACAGTGTCAAATATCATGTGGGGAGTGTGGGGTCGACCTCCATCCAGATAGTACAGTGTCAAATATCATGGTGGGAGTGCGGGGTCCGGCCTCCATCCAGATAGTACAACAGTGTCCAAAAATAGAGGTGGGGTGTGGGGTCCAGCCTCCATCCAGATGGTACAACATGTCCAAATATCATGGTGGAGTCTGGGGTCCAGCCTCCATCAAGATAAACAACAGTGTCCAAATATCTTAATTGGGGGGTCAGCCTCCATCCAGATAGCACAACAGTGTCCAAATATCAAGGTGGGGTCGGTCCGGCCTCCATCCGAATACAACAGTGTCCATATGACAGGGTGGGAGTGTGAGGTCCGGCCTCCATCCAGATAGCACAACAGTGTCCAATATCAAGGTGAGGGTATGGTCGACCTCCATCCGATAGTACAACAGTGTCCAAATATCATGGTGGGAGTGTAGGGTCCAGCCTCCCTCCAATACTACAACAGTGTCCAAATATCAGGGTGGGAGTGTGAGGTCCGGCCTCCATCCAGATAATACAACAATGTCCAAATATCATGTGGTGAGGTGTGAGGTCCGGCCTCCATCAGATAGTAAAACAGTGTCAAATATCATGGTGGGAGTGTAGGTGACCTCCATCCGATAGTACAACAGTGTCCAAATATCATGGTGGTGTGGTCCGGCCTCATCCAATAATACAACAGTGTCCAAATAAATTGGGAGTGTGGGTCCGGCCTCCATCAGATAGTACAATCAAAATATCATGGTGGAGGGTGGGGTCCAGCCTCCATCCAGATAACACAACAGTGTCCAAATATCATGGTGGGTATGAGGTCGGCCTCCATGTCCAAATATCATGGTGGGGTGGGGTCCGGCCTCCATCCAGATAGTACAACAGTGTCCAAATATCAGTGGTGAGTGTGGGGTCCGGCCTCCATCCAGATAGTACAACAGTGTCCAAATATCATGGTGGAGTGGGGTCCGCCTCCATCCAGATAGTACAACAGTGTCCAAATATCATGGTGGGAGTGTAGGGGTCCGACTCCATCCAGATAGTACAACAGTGTCATATGTCAGGGTGGGGTGTGAGGTCCGGCCTCCATCCAGATAGTACAACAGTGTCCAAATATCATGGTGGAGTGTGAGTCCGGCCTCCATCCAGATAGTACAACAGTGTCCAAATATCATGGAGGTGGGAGTGTGGGGTCCGGCCTCCATCCAGATAGTACAACAGTGTCCAAATATCATGGTGGGAGTGTGGGGTCCGGCCTCCATCCAGATAGTACAACAGTGTCCATATAGTCAGGGTGGGAGTGTGGGGTCCGGCCTCCATCCAGATAGTACAACAGTGTCCAAATATCATGGTGGGAGTGTGGGGTCCGGCCTCCATCCAGATAGTACAACAGTGTCCAAATATCATGGTGGGAGTGTGGGGTCCGGCCTCCATCCAGATAGTACAACAGTGTCCATATATCGGTGGTGGGAGTGAGGTTCCAGCCTCCATCCAGATAGTACAACAGTGTCAACATATGCAGGGGTGGAGGGTCCGGCCTCCATCCAGATAGTACAACAGTGTCCAAATATCATGGTGGGAGTGTGGGGTCCAGCCTCCATCCAGATAGTACAACAGTGTCCAAATATCATGGTGGGAGTGTGGGTCCAGCCTCCATCCAGATAGTACAACAGTGTCCATATGTCAGGGTGGGAGTGTGGGGTCCAGCCTCCATCCAGATAGTACAACAGTGTCCAAATATCATGGTGGGAGTGTGGGGTCCGGCCTCCATCCAGATAGTACAACAGTGTCCAAATTCAGGGTGGGAGTGTGGGGTCCGGCCTCCATCCAGATAGTACAACAGTGTCCAAATATCATGGTGGGAGTGTGGGGTCCGGCCTCCATCCAGATAGTACAACAGTGTCCAAATCTCATGGTGGGAGTGTGGGGTCCGGCCTCCATCCAGATAGTACAACAGTGTCCAAATATCATGGTGGGAGTGTGGGTCGGCCTCCATCCAGATAGTACAACAGTGTCCAAATGTCATGGTGGGAGTGTGGGGGTCCGACTTCTCCCATCCGAGATAGTACAACAGTGTCCATATGTCAGGGTGGGAGGTGTAGGGTCCAGAGCCTCCATCCAGATAGTACAACAGTGTCCAAATATCATGGTGGGAGTGTGGGGTCCGGCCTCCATCCAGATAGTACAACAGTGTCCATATGACAGGGTGGGAGTGTGTGGTCCGGCCTCCATCCAGATAGTACAACAGTGTCCATATGTCAGGGTGGGAGTGTGGGGTCCGGCCTCCATCCAGATAGTAGAACAGTGTCCAAATATCATGGTGGGAGTGTGGTCCGGCCTCCATCCAGATAGTACAACAGTGTCCATATGTCAGGGTGGGAGTGTGGGGTCCGGCCTCCATCCAGATAGTACAACAGTGTCCAAATATCATGGTGGGAGTGTGGGGTCCGGCCTCCATCCAGATAGTACAACAGTGTCCAAATATCAAGGTGGGAGTGTGGGGTCCGGCCTCCATCCAGATAGTACAACAGTGTCCATATGTCAGGGTGGGAGTGTGGGGTCCGGCCCCCATCCAAATAGTACAACAGTGTCCAAATATAGTGGTGGGAGTGTGGGTCCCGACTCCATCCAGATAGTACAACAGTGTCCATATGTCAGGGTGGGATGTGAGAGTCCGACCTCCATCCAAATAGTACAACAGTGTCCAAATATAGTGGTTTGAGAGTGCGGTCCGTCCTCCATCCAGATAGTAAAACAGTGTCCATATGTCAGGGTGGGAGTGTGAGGTCCGGCCTCCATCCAGATAGTACAACAGTGTCCAAATATCATGGTTGGAGTGTGGGGTCCGGCCTCCATCCAGATAGTACAACAGTGTCCAAATATCATGGTGGGAGTGTGGGGTCCGGCCTCCATCCAGATAGTACAACAGTGTCCAAATATCATGGCGGGAGTGTGGGGTCCGGCCCCCATCCAGATTTTACAACAGTGTGCAAATATCATCGTGGGAGTGTGGGGTCCGGCCTCCATCCAGATAGTACAACAGTGTCCATATGTCAGGGTGGGAGTGTGGGGTCCGGCCTCCATCCAGATAGTACAACAGTGTCCAAATATCATGGTGGGAGTGTGGGGTCCGGCCTCCATCCAGATAGTACAACAGTGTCCAAATATCATGGTGGCAGTGTGGGGTCAGGCCTCCATCCAGATAGTACAACAGTGTCCAAATATCATGGTGGGATGTGGGGTCCGGCCTCCATCCAGATAGTACAACAGTGTCCAAATATCATGGTGGGAGTGTGGGGTCCGACTCCATCCAGATGAGTATAACGGTGTCCAAATATCATGGTGAGGTGTTGGGTCCGGGCTCCATCCAGATAGTACAACAGTGTCCAAATATCATGGTGGAGTGTGGGGTCCCGCCTCCATCCAGATAGTACAACAGTGTCCAAATATCATGGTGTGGAGTGAGGGTCCACTTCCATCCAGATAGTACAACAGTGTCCAAATATCATGGTGGAAGTGTGGGTTCTGCCTCCATCCAGATAGTACAACAGTGTCCATATGTCATGGTGGGGTGGGGTCCGCCCCATCCAGATAGTACAACAGTGTCCAAATATCATGGTGGGAGTGTGGGGTCCGGCCTCCATCCAGATAGTACAACAGTGTCCATATGTCATGGGTGGGAGTGTGGGGTCCGGCCTCCATCCAGATAGTACAACAGTGTCCAAATATCATGGTGGGAGTGTGGGGTCCGGCCTCCATCCAGATAGTACAACAGTGTCCAAATATCATGGTGGGAGTGTGGGGTCCAGCCTCCATCCAGATAGTACAACAGTGTCCAAATATCATGGTGGGAGTGTGGGGTCCGGCCTCCATCCAGATAGTACAACAGTGTCCAAATCTCATGGTGGGAGTGTGGGGTCCGGCCTCCATCCAGATAGTACAACAGTGTCCAAATATCATGGTGGGAGTGTGGGGTCCGGCCTCCATCCAGATAGTACAACAGTGTCCAAATCTCATGGTGGGAGTGTGGGTCCGGCCTCCATCCAGATAGTACAACAGTGTCCATATGTCAGGGTGGGAGTGTGGGGTCCGGCCTCCATCCAGATAGTACAACAGTGTCCAAATATCATGGTGGGAGTGTGGGGTCCGGCCTCCATCCAGATAGTACAACAGTGTCCAAATATCAGGGTGGGAGTGTGGGGTCCGGCCTCCATCCAGATAGTACAACAGTGTCCAAATGTCATGGTGGAGTGTGTGAGCCGCCTCCATCCAGATAGTACAACAGTGTCCAAATATCATGGTGGGGAGTGTGGGGTCCGGCCTCCATCTAGATAGTACAACAGTGTCCAAATGTCATGGTGGGGAGTGTGAGGTCCGCCCATCCAGATAGTACAACAGTGTCCAAATATCATGGTGGGAGTGTGGGTCCGGCCTCCATCCAGATAGTACAACAGTGTCCAAATATCATGGTTGGGGAGTGGAGGTCCGGCCTCCATCCAGATAGTACAACAGTGTCCAAATATCATGGTGGGAGTGTGGGGTCCGGCCTCCATCCAGATAGTACAACAGTGTCCATATGTCATGGTTGGGAGTGTGGTCCGGCCTCCATCCAGATAGTACAACAGTGTCCAAATATCATGGTGGGAGTGTGGGGTCCGGCCTCCATCCAGATAGTACAACAGTGTCCAATGTCATGGTGGGAGTGTGGGGTCCGGCCTCCATCCAGATAGTACAACAGTGTCCAAATATCATGGTGGGAGTGTGGGGTCCGGCCTCCATCCAGATAGTACAACAGTGTCCATATGTCATGGTGGGAGTGTGGGGTCCGGCCTCCATCCAGATAGTACAACAGTGTCCATATGACAGGGTGGGAGTGTGTGGTCCGGCCTCCATCTAGATAGTAGAACAGTGTCCAAATATCATGGTGGGAGTGTGTGGTCCGGCCTCCATCCAGATAGTACAACAGTGTCCAAATATCATGGTGGGAGTGTGTGGTCCGGCCTCCATCCAGATAGTACAACAGTGTCCATATGTCAGGGTGGGAGTGTGGGGTCCGGCCTCCATCCAGATAGTACAACAGTGTCCAAATATCATGGTGGGAGTGTGGGTCCGGCCTCCATCCAGATAGTACAACAGTGTCCATATGTCAGGGTGGGAGTGTGGGGTCCGGCCTCCATCCAGATAGTACAACAGTGTCCAAATATCATGGTGGGAGTGTGGGGTCCGGCCTCCATCCAGATAGTACAACAGTGTCCAAATGTCAAGGTGGGAGTGTGGGGTCCGGCCTCCATCCAGATAGTACAACAGTGTCCATATGTCATGGTGGGAGTGTGGGGTCCGCCCATCCAGATAGTACAACAGTGTCCAAATATCAAGGTGGAGTGTGGATTACAGCCTCCATCCAGATAGTACAGCAGTGTCCATATGTCAGGGTGGGAGTGTGGGGTCCGGCCCATCCAAATAGTACAACAGTGTCCAAATATAATGGTTTGAGTGTGGGTCCGGCCTCCATCCAGATAGTACAACAGTGTCCAAATATCAGTGGTGGGAGTGTGGGGTCCGGCCTCCATCCAGATAGTACAACAGTGTCCATATGTCAGGGTGGGAGTGTGGGGTCCGGCCTCCATCCAGATAGTACAACAGTGTCCAAATATCATGGTGGGAGTGTGGGGTCTGGTCTCCATCCAGATAGTACAACAGTGTCCAAATATCATGGGGGGAGTGGGGTCCGGCCTCCATCCAGATGTACACAACAGTGTCCTAAATATCATGGTGGGAGTGTGGGGTCCGGCCTCCATCCAGATAGTACAACAGTGTCCAAATATCCAGGGTGGGAGTGTGGGTCCGCCTCCATCCAGATAGTACAACAGTGTCCAAATATCTAGTGGAGAGTGTGGAGGTCCGCCTCCATCCAGATAGTACAACAGTGTCCAAATATCAGATGGGAGTGTGGGGTCCGGCCTCCATCCAGATAGTACAACAGTGTCCAAATATCATGGTGGGAGTGTGGGGTCCGGCCTCCATCCAGATAGTACAACAGTGTCCAAATGTCATGGTGGGAGTGTGGGGTCCGGCCTCCATCCAGATAGTACAACAGTGTCCAAATATCATGGTTTGAGGTGGGGTCCGCTCCATCCAGATAGTACAACAGTGTCCATATGTCAGGGTGGGAGGTGGGTCCGCCTCCATCCAGACAGTACAACAGTGTCCAAATATCATGAGGGAGGTGGGGTCCGGCCTCCATCCAGATAGTACAACAGTGTCCAAATATCATGGTTGGAGGTGAGGTCCGCCTCCATCCAGATAGTACAACAGTGTCCAAACATCATGGTGGGAGTGTGGGTCCGGCCTCCATCCAGATAGTACAACAGTGTCCAAATATCATGGTGGGAGTGTGGGGTCCGGCCTCCATCCAGATAGTACAACAGTGTCCAAATATCATGGTGGGAGTGTGGGGTCCGGCCTCCATCCAGATAGTACAACAGTGTCCATATGTCAGGGTGGGAGTGTGGGGTCCGGCCTCCATCCGAATAGTACAACAGTGTCCAAACATCATGGTGGGAGTGTGGGGTCCGGCCTCCATCCAGATAGTACAACAGTGTCCAAATATCATGGTGGGAGTGTGGGGTCCAGCCTCCATCCAGATAGTACAACAGTGTCCAAATATCATGGTGGGAGTGTGGTCCCAGCTCCATCCAGATAGTACAACAGTGTCAAAATGTCATGGTGGGAGTGTGGGGTCCAGCCTCCATCCAGATAGTACAACAGTGTCCAAATATCATGGTGGGAGTGTGGGGTCCGGCCTCCATCCAGATAGTACAACAGTGTCCAAATATCATGGTGGGAGTGTGGGGTCCGGCCTCCATCCAGATAGTACAACAGTGTCCATATGACAGGTGGGGTGGGGTCCGCCCATCCAGATAGTATAACAGTGTCCAAATATCATGGTGGGAGTGTGGCTCCGGCCTGCATCCAGATAGTACAACAGTGTCCAAATATCATGGCGGGAGTGTGGGGTCCGGCCTCCATCCAGAGTAGTACAACAGTGTCCACATATCATGGTGGGAGTGTGGGGTCCGGCCTCCATCCAGATAGTACAACAGTGTCCAAATATCATGGCGGAGTGTGGGGTCCGGCCTCCATCCAGATAGTACAACAGTGTCCAAATATCATGGTGGGAGTGTGGGGTCCGGCCTCCATCCAGATAGTACAACAGTGTCCAAATATCATGGTGGGAGTGTGGGGTCCGGCCTCCATCCAGATAGTACAACAGTGTCCAAATGTCAGGGTGGGAGTGTGGGGTCCGGCCTCCATCCAGATAGTACAACAGTGTCCAAATATCATGGTGGGAGTGTGGGGTCCGGCCTCCATCCAGATAGTACAACAGTGTCCATATGTCAGGGTGGGAGTGTGGGGTCCGGCCTCCATCCAGATAGTACAACAGTGTCCATATGACAGGGTGGGAGTGTGGGGTCCGGCCTCCATCCATATAGTACAACAGTGTCCATATGTCAGGGTGGGAGTGTGGGGTCCGGCCTCCATCCAGATAGTACAACAGTGTCCATATGACAGGGTGGGAGTGTGGGTCCGGCCTCCATCCAGATAGTACAACAATGTCCAAATATCATGGTGGGAGTGTGGGGTCCGCCTCCATCCAGGTAGTACAACAGTGTCCAAATGTCAGTGGTGGGAGGGTCGGGCGCTCCATCCAGATAGTACAACAGTGTCCAAATATCATGGTGGAAGTGTGGGGTCCGGCCTCCATCCAGATAGTACAACAGTGTCCATATGTCAGGGTGGGAGTGTGGGGTCCGGCCTCCATCCAGATAGTACAACAGTGTCCAAATATCATGGTGGGAGTGTGGGGTCCGGCCTCCATCCAGATAGTACAACAGTGTCCAAATATCATGTTGGGAGTGTGGGGTCCGGCCTCCTTCCAGATTGTACAACAGTGTCCAAATATCATGGTGGGAGTGTGGGGTCCGGCCTCCATCCAGATAGTACAACAGTGTCCATATGTCAGGGTGGGAGTGTGGGGTCCAGCCTCCATCCAGATAGTACAACAGTGTCCAAATATCATGGTGGGAGTGTGGGGTTCGGCCTCCATCCAGATAGTACAACAGTGTCCAAATATCATGGTGGGAGTGTGGGGTCCGGCCTCCATTCCAGATAGTACAACAGTGTCCAAATATCATGGTGGGAGTGTGGGGTCCGGCCTCCATCCAGATAGCACAACAGTGTCCAAATCTCATGGTGGGAGTGTGGGGTCCGGCTCCATCCAGATAGTACAACAGTGTCCAAATATCATGGTGGGAGTGTGGGGTCCGGCCTCCATCCAGATAGTACAACAGTGTCCAAATGTCATGGTGGGAGTGTGGGGTCCGGCCTCCATCCAGATAGTACAACAGTGTCCATATGACAGGGTGGGAGTGTGGGGTCCGGCCTCCATCCAGATAGTACAACAGTGTCCAAATGTCATGGTGGGAGGTGTGGTCCGCCTCCATCCAGATAGTACAACAGTGTCCAAATACAGTGGTGGGAGTGTGGGGTCCGGCCTCCATCCAGATAGTACAACAGTGTCCAAATGTCATGGTGGGAGTGTGGGGTCCGGCCTCCATCCAGATAGTACAACAGTGTCCATATGACAGGGTGGGAGTGTGGGGTCCGGCCTCCATCCAGATAGTACAACAGTGTCCATATGTCAGGTTGGGAGTGTGAGGTCCGGCCTCCATCCAGATAGTACAACAGTGTCCAAATATCATGGTGGGAGTGTGGGGTCCGGCCTCCATCCAGATAGTACAACAGTGTCCAAATATCATGGTTGGAGTGTGGGGTCCGGCCTCCATCCAGATTGTACAACAGTGTCCAAATATCATGGTGGGAGTGTGGGGTCCGGCCTCCATCCAGATAGTACAACAGTGTCCATATGTCAGGGTGGGAGTGTGGGGTCCGGCCTACATCCAGATAGTACAAAAGTGTCCAAATATCATGGTGGGAGTGTGGGGTCTGGTCTCCATCCAGATAGTACAACAGTGTCCAAATCTCATGGCGGGAGTGTGGGGTCCGGCCTCCATCCAGATAGTACAACAGTGTCCAAATATCATGGTGGGAGTGTGGGGTCCGTCCTCCATGCAGATAGTACAACAGTGTCCAAATGTCATGGTGGGAGTGTGGGGTCCGGCCTCCATCCAGATAGTACAACAGTGTCCATATGTCAGGGTGGGAGTGTGGGGTCCGGCCTCCATCCAGATAGTACAACAGTGTCCATATGACAGGGTGGGAGTGTGGGGTCCGGCCTCCATCCAGATAGTACAACAGTGTCCATATGACAGGGTGGGAGTGTGTGGTCCGGCCTCCATCCAGATAGTAGAACAGTGTCCAAATGACATGGTGGGAGGTGGGTCCGCCTCCATCCAGATAGTACAACAGTGTCCAAATGACATGGGTGGGAGTGTGGGGTCCGCTCCATCCAGATAGTACAACAGTGTCCATATGTCATGGTGGGAGTGTGTGTCCGGCCTCCATCCAGATAGTACAACAGTGTCCAAATATCATGGTGGGAGTGTGGGGTCCGGCCTCCATCCAGATAGTACAACAGTGTCCATATGTCAGGGTGGGAGTGTGGGGTCCGGCCTCCATCCAGATAGTACAACAGTGTCCAAATATCATGGTGGGAGTGTGGGGTCCGGCCTCCATCCAGATAGTACAACAGTGTCCAAATATCAAGGTGGGAGTGTGGGGTCCGGCCTCCATCCAGATAGTACAGCAGTGTCCATATGTCAGGGTGGGAGTGTGGGGTCCGGCCTCCATCCAAATAGTACAACAGTGTCCAAATATAGTGGTTTGAGTGTGCGGTCCGACCTCCATCCAGATAGTAAAACAGTGTCCATATGTCAGGGTGGGAGTGTGAGGTCCGGCCTCCATCCAGATAGTACAACAGTGTCCAAATATCATGGTTGGAGTGTGGGGTCCGGCCTCCATTCAGATTGTACAACAGTGTCCAAATATCATGGTGGGAGTGTGGGGTCCGGCCTCCATCCAGATAGTACAACAGTGTCCATATGTCAGGGTGGGAGTGTGGGGTCCGGCCTCCATCCAGATAGTACAACAGTGTCCAAATATCATGGTGGGAGTTTGGGGTCTGGTCTCCATCCAGATAGTACAACAGTGTCCAAATATCATGGCGGGAGTGTGGGGTCCGGCCTCCATCCAGATTTTACAACAGTGTGCAAATATCATCGTGGGAGTGTGGGGTCCGGCCTCCATCCAGATAGTACAACAGTGTCCATATGTCAGGGTGGGAGTGTGGGGTCCGGCCTCCATCCAGATAGTACAAGAGTGTCCAAATATCATGGTGAGAGTGTGGGGTCCGGCCTCCATCCAGATAGTACAACAGTGTCCAAATATCATGGTGGTAGTGTGGGGTCCGGCCTCCATCCAGATAGTACAACGGTGTCCAAATATCATGGTGGAAGTGTGGGGTCCGGGCTCCATCCAGATAGTACAACAGTGTCCATATGTCAGGGTGGGAGTGTGGGGTCCGGCCTCCATCCAGATAGTACAACAGTGTCCAAATATCATGGTTTGAGTGTGCGGTCCGACTTCCATACAGATAGTACAACAGTGTCCATATGTCAGGGTGGGAGTGTGAGGTCCGGCCTCCATCCAGATAGTACAACAGTGTCCAAATATCATGGTGGGAGTGTGGGGTCCGGCCCCCATCCAGATAGTACAACAGTGTCCAAATATCATGGTGGGAGTGTGGGGTCCGGCCTCCATCCAGATTGTACAACAGTGTCCAAATATCATGGTGGGAGTGTGGGGTCCGGCCTCCATCCAGATAGTACAACAGTGTCCATATGTCAGGGTGGGAGTGTGGGGTCCGGCCTCCATCCAGATAGTACAACAGTGTCCAAACATCATGGTGGGAGTGTGGGGTCCGGCCTCCATCCAGATAGTACAACAGTGTCCAAATATCATGGTGGGAGTGCTGGGTCCGGCCTCCATCCAGATAGTACAACAGTGTCCATATGTCAGGGTGGGAGTGTGGGGTCCGGCCTCCATCCAGATTTTTCAACAGTGTCCATATGTCAGGGTGGGAGTGCTGGGTCCAATGGACCCTGCTTCCTCATCCCTCCATCCAGATACTACAACAGTGTCCATAAGTCACGATGGGAGAGCAGGATCCGGCCTCCATCCAGATGGTAGAAGAGTGTTCATATGTCATATGGAGCGCAGGGGTCCTGTGGACCCCAGGCCTATCCCCTCCACTGAGATAGTACAACAGTATCCATATAGTCATAGCAGGGTCCTTTGGACCCCATGCCTCCCATACCTCCATTGAGATAGTACAACAGCATCCATCCGTCCACAGATGAACACATGTAGTAGTTGTGGAAGAACAGTGGTCTCTGACCACTGCACTTCCACACATTAGGTTAGTAGCAGGCATAGTGAAATTGCAACAAATAGTCATAACCATGCCATCTTAAATAATTGTTACCCCAAATGTTCAACATAACCTTCTTATCAGCTCACCACATATACCCAGTACAGAAAACTTTCAAATCCCTGTCGAACTGTAATTTTGCACAACTGTAATGTGGTTTTTCACCACACAGGTGCAGAAAAATTTTTTTGACAGGATTTGAAAAATGACAGCAGCACTGTTCATGAGGTGGTGTGGAAAAATTTTGATGTTAAAAATCTGGAGTGAAACTATGAAAAATTGGCAGTTATGAGAGTGCGTAGAAACTGATCAATGCATGCCTGTAACGCAGTCATTTTCTGGAATTCTTTCACCAAATTTTCAACATCAGCTTTTTGGGACCTCCCCTCATGAACAGTGCAACTGTGATTTTGTTAATCCATCCCAAATGTTTATTTAGCACAGCAACTGCACCATTCTGCCTCACAGGTGCAAAAACACATTTGGGGAAGGATGTGCAAAATGTTAGCTGTACTGTTCATGACGAGGTGTGAATAAATGGTGAGGTTGAAAATCTGAAGTGAAAATATTAAAAATTGATGAAGTTACGAGCGTGCGTAGAAACTGCACAATGCATGCTCGTAACACAGTCATTTTTGGGAATTTTTTCACCAAATTTGCAAAATGGGCTTTTTGGTACCCCACCTCATGAACAGTGGCACTGTTGTTTCATGAATTGGTCCTGAAAGGTGATTCCATGCAGCAACCCCCAAATGACCTTTCGGGACTGAGGAACGAAATGACAGTGCCAGTGTTCATGAGGTGGGGTCACACGAACCCCATGTTGAAACGTTGGTGCAAAAATTCCTAAAATTGGCTGAGATATTAACATAAGTTGAAACCCCTTTGACTCCCATTATATGGCTTACCTTGGATTCTTCAGTTTGCGGTTGGGCTTTGAATAGTACAGACTTGTGTCCCAGTCCGAAGAAGATGACATTACCACCCTCCAGAGTTAAGTATGGGGTAAGGTGGGTAAGAGGAGGTGGGTCCTTAGTGGGGGGTGGGGACAGGGTACTGGGGAGACGATGAGGGACTGTTTTCTTTTACAGGTTAAAAAAGACATCGAGGGACAGTTTAATTATTTCACAGCTTAAAAAATATAACATTTGAGGCACACTGGGGTGGGCTCCCAGTGTGCCACTATAGTTTGGGGGGGAATACATGCTGACACCGGAAGTGGGCATTCTGGTTTCAGAACGAAAATAAGGAATTTGCCGGGAGCAGACTTGTTTAAAAAAATACATTTTGGCACACTGCAGTGGGCTCCCAGTGTGCCAAATAAGTGTGTCTGAGTGTGGGGGGCATGCATACTGACAAAGGGATTGGGCACCCTGTGTCGGTGCGAAAAATAGGAATTTGCTGAGAGGGCAGAGTACTTCAATGCAGGATTCTGCATCAAAAATTTCAATGCAGGATTCTACTTCATAGAAAAAAGACATCAGGGGACAGTTTTCTTTATTTTACAGGTAAAATAGACATCAGGGGACAATGTTTTCTATTTTACAGGTTTTGGAACATTTTGGCACACTGAGGTGGCTCCCAGTGTTCCAAATAAGTGTGTGTTGGGGAGGGGATATATACCGACATGGGGATTGGGTGCTAAAAATAAGAGATTTGCTAGGAGGGTAGGAGCTACTTTGATGCAGGATCACCATTGAAATGCTCATAATTTCGGCATGAGGATTCTGCATTGAAGAAAAGATGTTGGGGGATGGCTTTCTTTTTTTCACAGGCTTTTAAATAATGTAGGGCACACTGTGGTAGGCTTCCAGTGTGCCACAATACTTGGGGGGGGGTAATACACACCGACACAGGGATTGGGCACACCAATGTCGATGTGAAACATAGGAATTTGGGGAAGGGACAGACTAGTTCGATGCAGAATCCTGCATCAAAATGATCGCAAATTTTGATGCAGGATTCTGCATCGAAGAAAAGGTGTTGGGACAGTTTTCTTTTTTTTCACAGACTTTAAAATAATGTAGAGCACACTAGGGTGGGCTCCTAGTGTGTCAAATAAGTGTGTGTGTGTGTGTGTGTGAGATACATACGGACACGGGGATTGGGCACCCTGTGTCGGTGCAAACACAAATGGGTCTTCCTTGACTCTGCAGCCAGCAGCACGAGTTCCAGCTGTGGCTGCAGAAGTCAAGAAAATACCGATCTTCTCATACAGAAAACAGCCTACAAGCTGTTCTCTGTATAAGCTGGCACCTGACAAAAAAACTTGTTTGGGTCCAACTGAAAACAAAACAAAAAACATCAGGATACACCTGAAGGGGTCCTCTTTAGCTGTGTTCTGATGTCTTTTTTTTTTAAACATTTGTTACTTCAGCACCCTCGCTAAGCGGAAAACAAGATGGAAGGCACAACAAAGTTCAATCAATCGAACCTGTGTGAACTACGCACAGAATACCAGCCTTCTTTGCAAAAAAAAAGCTAGTATTGTGCACACAGTACTCATGTGGTGCACACATTACTAGCCTTCTTTGTGAAAAGAAGCTGGTATTTTGCGCACAGTACTATATTGTGTGAAAAATAGTATTTTTCATGCCTGACGTAAATTTTCCCATAGGAAATAATGGGAAAGTTAAAATTGTCGTAACTTTTGAATAGATTGATTTTTTTTTCACCAAACCTTCAAAAGGCACATCTGTGACCCAAAGGTGTTCTACCCTTAAAATTTCAGACCACAACATAAAGCTGTTTCTGAGATCCAGCTGTAGAAATAAATGTAAAAAAAGACTGATTTTTCTGTTTTTTTTTTTTACACTTCATATTTTTTATTTTATTTATTTATTTTTTGAAGTTTCGAAATACAGCCTTTGAGTAGACACTCATTCATGGGTTCCACGTCAGTAGGGTTACAGTTAGGAGGAGATTATGTGGCCAGAAGTAGGCCAGCAACATTTGCAGAGAGTATGGTGGCATAGTCGAGCAATACATTACAAGATAAGTGGCAAAACAGCAGAAAATCAATCAGTTCAAATACATAAGGATTGGGTGCAGGAAGGAGGCAATTAAGAAGTACATGGACAAAGGCTACATAAAGAGAGGAGAATAAGCCCAAGGGGCCTTGTCAGAAACAAAGAAGAGAAGGCACTGGCATTTACTAGGGGGTGGGAGGAGCATGGATGAGTAGCTTAATACAGAGGGGAAGGAATCAGTCAAAGAGGTCTTGTCAGCAAAGTTATAAGGGGGAGGAGATTTAGTGGGAGTAAGAGAGGAGGAAAGGGAGGGAAAATAGAGGAAGCTGAGTGAGTGGGGAGCAGTTCTGCTAGGAGTGAAGGGGGGTTGCTGGGTGTGAAGAAAATGGGAGGAAGGAGGGGTGAGTGGGGGGTGATGGGAGGTAGGGATGTGAGGGTGAGAACAGGCCCAAGAATCGACAGGAGGAGGTTAGCTGGTGGAGTAGGAAGGGAGGGAGGAGGAGGCAGGTGTGAGAAAGAGAAGGGGGAGTAAGAAGCATTCTGTATAACAGGGTAGAATGTAGGGTGAGGGATGGGTAGGGCAAGAAGGAGGGGTGAGAAGTGGGGAATGTGGGGGAGAGAGAAGTGCTACAGGTCCAGTAGGTTGCAAGAGGGTGGGACAGGTAAGTTATGTGCTGGATATCGGATAGAGTGAGGCTAGTGGAAGTAGTCACAGCTGGCGTTTGGTACTAGTTGATGTTGCAACTTCCTCTTAAATGAGCCCAGGGTGACTGTAGAGGCAACATCATTACTGAGTGAATTAATCCATAGAGGGGCACCGTATGCAAAAGACCTTTGGCATAGGGAAGTGTGACAGCGAGGAATATTAAAGAGCCCAGACTGCCGACTCCGTGGCGCTGAGTGAAGGGGTTTGCTCGGCACGCTGGCGACCCGGGTTCGCACACCGAGCCCGGGTGTCAGGAGCGGAGTCTGGCGGGGGAGAGGATTCACAGGCATCCATTGGATGCCTCCCTCCCGGGGAGGTGGGTTCAGCCAGGAGACCTGAGGGTATATTGGTGAGTGTGCTTGGAGATGTGTGGCCTCGACACGCCCCCTGCACGCTCTCACCCCAGGATCCTCCCCACTCTATGCGTGGCCGAGAACTGCAGTGAGCGAAGCACCAGAACATGGAAAAACACCACTTGACCAAAGCCTAGATGACGAGTGCCCGAGGCCCCTACCACCCGAAGCCATGGAGCCAGCACGGATCCAGCCCCATGGCGCCTGAGAAGCTGAATAGGGGCCACAAGGTGATTTCCTCCTGGAGGAGAGGGACCCACCTGGTACAGGGATATACCAGGGCCACTCTCAGGTAGGCCGCTATAGGAGCTGGTAGTAGGTGGTAGGGTTTTGGAGGGTGGTGGTTGGCACTGGCACTCTGAAGGAGTGGCAGGTCAGGGGAGGTGGCAGGGAGGTGCATTAAAAAAAAAAAAAAGGGGCCCAGACTTCTTAAATCTGCTGCTCCTCTCATTGCCTCCCCTTAACCAAAATCTTTAACCTGTTGCTCTGACACATCACTGTTCCAGACATGGAAGATAGCAAGAATTACCCCTATTCTTAAAAAAGGTGATCCCAAAGACATGTCAAGCTATCAAACCATAGCAATCCTATCTGTGCTAAGCAAAATCCTGGAAAAATTAGTGGCAACTCAGACCATAGCATACCTACAGAAACACAACCTCCTCTCTGGTTCCCAGCATGGTTTCCGCAAAGGCCACAGTACTTCCACTACCCTCCTAAAACTAACAAATGACATTTGATGCCATGGATTCAGGTCTCTTAACAGGTGCTCTCCTTATTGATCTAACCAAGGCCTTTGACCTGGTTAACCATTCCCTTCTCCTTACTAAAGTCCAATCTTTTGGATTCTCTGCTGAGACGGTGGCCTGGTTCAGCAGTTATTTAACAAATAGAAAGCAGACTGTAGCTTTCAACTCAGCTATGTCTGATCTCTCATCCATTCATATTGGAGTTCCTCAGGGATCTATACTTGGCCCTCTGCTCTTCACTATCTTTATAAATGACCTCCCAGCAGTAGCACCCACCGGCTCTTCCCTGCTCTATGCAGATGATCTTGTTATCTACCACAGTGCTAGAAATGTCTTAGAAATAAACAACTCCCTAGCCTCTGACTTCCTAAGAATACAAATCTGGCTTACTGAGAATAACCTTGTGCTTAATGTAAGCAAAACATACTCTGTGCTCTTTGGCTCTCCTTCTAGAATCAAAGGGAATAGTAACACCCTCTTAATATCCTGTGCTGATGGCTCCTTGTTAGCTAACACCAGTTCCATCAAATACCTGGGCATTCTTCTCAATGAATCCCTGGAGTTTGATCTTCATATTACTGCTTCCTGCAATTCTGTCAATGCAAAAATTGGGGGAGGGGGCATACCGCACTAGCTATGCCCTCACCCCATCAGCAAGGCTTGCTGTGGCACAAGGCCTCCTGCTCCTGGCCTTGGCCTATTGCTCGGTCACCTACCAAGGCACCATTAAGACCTCTCTACACAAGTGGGACACTACTTATAATAACATCTGCCGCTTCGTCTCTGCCTCACCACAGTATAAACACCACTGTCAGCTCCATGCTGACCTAAAATGGCCTTGCCCTGCAGCTCACCGCCTCCGGTCCTATGGTTCTCTCATTGATGGTATAATAAGATCAGGCCTTCCCCAATCCATCGCCTACTTGCTACACACCCAAACCCCCTCCTATGGGCTCCGATAGAATAATCCAAGCTCCTCTGTACATCCCTAGATGTAAAATTACTATGGGTGCATGAGCTTTCTCTTGTGCTGCCCCTAGGTATTGGAATTCTATCCCCAAGCTATATGCTTAGCACCTACCCATGTTGATTTCAAGAAGCTCCACCGTGAGTATCTACATGCTTCAAATCCCTGCACATGCTTCCACCCACCTTAAGCTCTTTCTTCTCCCCATATCTCTCATCCATACTATTTCACACTCTACTCTCAACCCTTCCTCCACTTGCTATCAGCTTCCCCTCCCTAGCTGTACTCTCTCACCATCTCCCCTCCTTCTCTCCTTCATCCCCGCTACTCTTTCCAGGTGTACAGTCCTCATAACAGCACTCAATGTATACAGTACATTACAACCCTGTACTTCCTGCACTTGTTGGCTCTGAATACCTTAATGTACTGTTTATTATTGATCGGGTCAAACTACTTACTTCTCTGATTCGCTAAGTTGATTGTATTTCTAATTCCTCCACATTGTATCTCCTATGTTTTGTGCAGTGTCTCATTGTTGTTGTTCATTGTATTCAACTTGTATCCTCCCAGGTCATGCCTGAAAATAAGCATCCTTATGCCTAGTGCACCCACCCAGTCAACAAAAGCAAATAAATAAATAAAAATAAAGATCTGAGTATCTGTACTTCTTGTGCGATGCTGATTGTTGGAGACGGTGAGTAGCTTCTTTACCCCTGGAAGCAGATGTTCTAGACCAACTTTTTTTTGCCCAAAGACAAGTATGGTACATAAGCCTACCCTTGTGTTGGAGCAAGTTAGCATGTGAGTGCAGATCACAGGTGTGGGTCGTATGCGCGGAACCTGTTAGGAGGTGGCAGGCTTTGTTTACGGCTACTTTAATTCGATGGGCTGTGTCCATAGCTGCCCTGTAGATGATCAAACCATAGTCGATGAGTGAGACAACTGAACTGTGGATGGCAAGGTTAAGAGCCTCAGGGGATAGACAATGCTTATGCTTATAGAGTAGCCCAATACGCATGTTGACCGCTTTGGCTATGCTGTCGATGTGGGGGACAAATGACAAGGTGCTGTCGATAGTGATACCCAAGTACTTAAACTGAGGAACTAGTTGCAATGGGGAACCCATAGCATTCTTAATGGTAAGAGGGTAGGTCCTGCGCCTATTTTGGTGGTTGGAGAATAACACAATTTTTGTCTTCTCATAGTTTATTATGAGCTTGTAGTTACTGAATCAATTTTCAACTTCAGCAAAATGTAGTTGAAGTCGGGTCTCGAGGGTCTTGGGGTCAGGATCACTGGCAAAGATGACAGTGTTGTCAGCATATAGTAGGATGTGACCATGGCAGGCAGAGGGGAGAGAGCTGAGGAAGATACTAAATAGTGGCCCCAATATGGACCCCTGAGGTACTCCCGAACGGACTGGTCTACTATCCGAAAATACATTAAATATCTTTACTTGCTGCTTGCGATTGTGAAGATAGCTTCTGAACCAGTCCACAGTTTCATGGGAGAGGCCAGTGGTTGCAAGCTGCTCAGTCAGGAGGTCATGGTGCACTTTGTAAAAGGCTTTGGTTAAATCAGTGAAAGCCACAAAAGTGAGGTGGCCTTGGTCAAAGGAGTTATGTTAGAAGCCTGTGAACTGAAGTAAGGCTGTTGTGATGCTATGTCCACATCTAAATCCATGTTGTTGTGGGCGTTGAAGCTGATATTTATCCAGATATTCAACCAGCTGGTCAGCCACTATCTGTTCCAGGGTTTTAGACAGTGGAGGGAGAATGGAAATAGGTATACAGTTACCATGGGTGGCACGGTCCCCACCCTTATGTACTGGAGTTACTACCACTGATTTCCATTTTTGCATAAATTGTGAGTACCTGAGAGATAGGTTAACTATATGGGTAAGTGAGGCCAGGATTGTGTCTAGGGTAAGGGTGACAAATTTGAGATTGAGACTATCACCGTTGTGTTTAGCTTTCTGTAGGACCTTGAGAAAATATTTTTTGGCATCAATTTGCGAGATGACTTTGAAATTGAATAGTGGGTGCGTGGGACTGATGGCATCAAGGTTCCCGAGGTTGACATTTGTCACTCTAGGGCTAAAGAATTCAGGGGGAAGGACACTGCTGAGGTTGGTAAATGCACTCTTGAATGTGTTAGCAATGATACTTGGGTCAAGGGAAGGGGCCCCATCAATATTGATCATTGTGGGAGCTAACGTTGGGTCCTTTCCAGTGATTTCTTTCAAGTTACTTCAGAACTTTTTACCATCACTCCAGGAATGTGAGAGAGCTTCCTTGTAGTGCTGGCTTTTAGCTACATGGATAGCCTTTGTGCAGTCATTTCTTGATTTTTTTATAAGCCTGTATGTCAGATTGTTTGCCCATAACACGGGCCCTGAGCCAGAGGTGGTCCCTAAGCTATAAACACTCAAGTAGGTCCAGGGTGAACCATGGGTTACTCTGGCCTTTAATTTTTTGCATTTTCAGTGGGGCATGCTTATCGCACACTACGCTGAAATTGGATACAAACTGCTCCAGAGCAGTATTATCATTGCAGGTGGAGTAGACTCCAGTCCAGTCTAGGAGGTTACGGTCTAATTCAGAAGCTCAAGGTGATCTTTAATAAGGACCCTGTTAGTAGTAGTTCTAGTAGGGGGTTTGGCAAACTTATTTGACCAGCAGAACAGGATGGGAGAGTGGTCACTGATGGTATCATGGAGAACTGTGGTATTGGAGATGTGTGCCGGCCGATTGGAGAGCACCCAGTCTAATAAGGTACTGGTGCCTGTCCTGTAGTTCACTCTTGTTGGGGCCTGAACCAGCTGAGTGAAGTTAACTGTAGAGAATGTATTCTTGAGGGAGTTAGCATCAGGGGAGAGCCTGATGATTTCTGAGTTTAGTCTCAGATTGTCTAGGCAGTTCATGAAAGAATCAAAGCCTGGGGATGTCAGCCTTAGTGGGATATAAACAGAGAGCACAGTCATTGCTCTGTTATGTGCACCAAGGAGCACTTTAATGGCCAGTGTTTGTATGTTATCACCGGTACTGGGTAGTTGCATGGCTAGGCCCTGTAAGTTGTCCCGAAGGTAGATCATACAGCCGCCACCTCTCTTAGTTAGTCTGTCTTGTCTGATGATTGTGTGGCCTGTAATTGAGATAGCTGAGTCTGGTACTTTGGGTGTGAGCCAAGGTTCGATGATAGAGAGAACATTGGGATTGTACTGTGAGGCCCAAGCTTGCAGGCTGTCTAACTTAGAGAGAAGGCTGTGGATATTAAGGGATGCAAAAGTAAATGAGTTTAAAGAGCCTTGTTTGTGATGAACATCATTTGGGGCCTGTCCAGCAAGACCTGGACTAGGATGGATGTTGCCAGATAGTAGAAGTAATAGGAGGGCAATCCTTAGAAGGTGTCCTCTTAGCAGTTTTATGGATAGTTTGATAGTCCGTCTGGTGCAGTGGATCCTTTTTCTCTTTTTGCTCAGAGTTAGAAGGATAATGGGATGGGCGGGAGTAGTGATGCAAATCTACGTGCTATGCAAGGCTCAGTCATTGAGGTGAGGGAGGATCCAGAAGGGGGACCAAGGACCATTTGTGAAGTTGAAGAAATTCCCAGAAATACAGCCCTTGATGTAGTGAAGGTTGCTGTCAAATTCGATATTGATAGGTTTCTGATTTTTGTAGTAGGAGAGTCCATCATAATTGATCAGGATTAGGAAGCTGAGAAGGTGGAGTAAGGTTCTCAAACTAGGCTTACTCATAGTTCAATTGTGGTAAGATTAGTTGGAATGTAAGCAAGTAATGATAGTTCCAGCACTAAAAGTGCAGGCTGATAGGAGACAGTGTTGTGATGATCCCTCTAGTGGCCGTGCACAGTAGGTCTCAGAAACAACTCAATGGATTCACATGAAATTTGGCAGTTCAAGAGACCTACACCTAGAGATTATGCATGATAAATTGCATGCAAATCCATTAAACGACTCTAAAGTTATTAAGCTTCAAAGTTTGATCTTTAACGTAGAAGTTCACTTTCACCCTAACTACAGTGGCACGACCATGCCAGTATTATTTATGTATGTATGTATGTATGTGTGTATATATACAGTGTATATATATATATATATATATATATATATATATATATATATATATATATATACTGTGTGTGTTGCAAAAACTTTGTTAATGCTCCAGTTAGGTTCAAATCGACAAAAGTTGGGAAATGAGGAGCTAGGGTTTCCCTAACATGCCACCTTCCCAAATCAGGCAGGAGAGCAGGTCTGGGTGTGCCTAGGGCTCTCAAGTCTACTGCTCACCCAATTCCATCTGTAAATAAGGTTAGATGTGTCTTTTATGAGAATGAGGTGAGAATTAGGCTTGAGAAGCCTAAGGTACACCCCACACCTGCTCTCATACCTGGTTTGGTAGTTTGGGGTTTAAGGGAATCTCTAATGCCTCATTTCCCAACTTCTGTAACTTTGAACCTAACTGGAGCATTAACAATGTTTTTTGCAACTTATTTCCTTACTTTTTGAAATAGTATAATAGCATCCTTATTTTGCTGTGGGAGCGCAGGGTCTGGGTCACTTCCCTCCGTAGATGCGTATTATGTAGCTGTGGAAGCCCAGAGCTCTCTGGGCCCTGCAGTTCCATTTATAGGACAAAAATTGTCCAATGACCAAATTGTCAGTACAGCCATCTTATTACCCCACCTGATGTACCCGGTACAGAACATTTCTGAATCCCTGTCAAAATGTAATTCTACGCAACTGCAATGCCATTCCATGCCACAGCTGCAAAAACACATTTTGGCCAGGATTTGAAAAATTACAGCGGTAACATACGTGAGATGGGGTAATAAGAAGGTCATGTTAAAATCTGGGGTAAAAATATTTAACATTTCTGAAGTTACGAGCAGGCATAGCAAAATTGCAGTGAATGGTCATAACTTTGGCATTTTTTCTTATTTTGACCCCAAATTCTCAGTATAGACTTCTTATGACCCCCCTTCATATATCCCATACAGTAGATGAAAATTTTAAAATCCATGCCAAAACGCCATTCTGTGCCACAGGTGTGAAAACTTGTTTTGGACAGGATGTGAAAAATGACAGCTGTACTGTTCATGAGGTGGTATGAAAAAATGACTACTGTATGCTGAAAATTTGGAGTCAAAATATTGAAAATTACCAAAGTTACGTGTGCGTAGAAAATTTTCAACAAATGAGCATAATTCAGCCATTATTGTGTATTGTTTCACCAAATTTTCAATATGACGTTTTTGGGACCCCACCTCATGAACGCTGGCAGTGAAAGTTTGTTATTGGGTCATGAAAGGTGATTTCATGCAATGGCCACAAAATCACATTCTGGGCCTGAATTACAAATGTCAGTTGCAGTGTTCATGAGGTGGGGTCCCAAAAAGACCATGTTAAAAATTTTGTGCAAAACTTCCAAGAAACAACAAAGATATCAACCTAGGTTCAAAATGCCATTGAAATACATTATAGGGCATTTACCTTTATTCCTCGGTTCATGGTTCAGCTTTAAAGAGTGCAGACATGCCTCAGTCCACTGAAAATGACAGCATATGACCTCCAAAGGTAAGTCTAGGATGTGGGGGGTGTGGGAGGTGGGTGCTCAGTGGGAGGGTGGGGATGTGGGAGGGAATGTCGGCATTACCGAATGACCGGTTTCTTTATTTCAGGTTTAAAAAACAAACCCCCCCCCAAAAAAAAGTCGGGGGATGATTTTCTTTTTTGCCATTGCAGGTACATTTAAATAAATCTATTTCAGGACACTGGTGGGCTCCCCAGTGTCTCTCTGCTGGGGGGGATACTGAATGCCGACATAGGGATTGGGCCCCCCCGATGTCGGCAAACATAATTAAAACAGTGGACTGCGGGGGCATCCAACACCGGGGGTGGACATCCCAGTGTCTGATTATATAAATATAATTAAAAACAAAAACAGGGAGGTAAAGGGGCTGCCACTAGATACCAGAGAAATATATTACAGCACAGAATTCACTATAAATGATCTTTTTTTGTGACTTGTGATATGAAAAACAATTCTTTTTTTGTATCATGTGGTCACAAAAAGGATTCCCAACAGTAAATAAAACTCATTTCTGGGGCATATCTCTAACATTGAAGTGCAGATTGCACCTAAGTGGGTCCTCATCAGTCAGCTAAGTGTGGTGGTCTCTCTCCAGGATGTCATTTTTGTGGCTTTTTAATTTTTTTTTTTTAAAACAGAAAACGAGATGGCAGCTTGCACAAATGGATTTTTCTCTCACAAAAAAGGATTTTATTCTCATGAAAATGGAATGGGTCTCGCGAGACAGAATCCTTTTTTGGCGGATCATATCCTTTATCGAACTTTCTACCTCTGTACTAAAAATTAATCTTCCCATTGAAAACAATGAGAAATGAAAAATTGAATAACTTTGCAACAGATTAATATTTTTTCTCAAAACAAACACGTGCCTGTTCTGTTACCCAAGCTGTTTCTACCATAAAAAAATCACACCAAAACTCCACAGCATCTAGACGAAAGGCATTGAGAAAAGGATCTACAAAAAGTGGTGACTTTATGACTTTTTGCACTGTCCAGATCTCAGCATCTGCATATCCAAAGGGAACAAAACTTGCCACGTCAAGAGATCAACCCTATGGGACTGCACATGCCAAATTTTGTGCAAATCCATTGATTGGTTGCAAAGTTATTAAAGTGCAAATTTGAGGTTTAACATTAAACATGCTACTGAGCCCTAACTATAGTGGCGCTATCTTGCCACTATAATATATATATATATATATATATATATATATATATATACATAAAATTTAATTTTTATACAACATATGTTTTGGGATATGTGCAGAGATAAAAACTACTATCTCAGGCAGACAGTAAAGATATCACTGATATCGCCTTGTTCCTACATGTCACAGTGATATCTCCATATTCCTATACATTGTAATGATATCTCCATGTTCCTATATGCCATCCTGATATCTTCATGTTCCTGTACATCATTGTAAAACATATCTGGTTGATCCTGCTTTCAGATTCTCTTGCCATAAAAGTACTTTCACTTTTACTCCTCTAATACAGTGTGACCGAGTGCTATCAATAGTGATAGATGAATTGCTGGCAGACCTTTAGAATAAAGCACTCTGTATTGGAAAAGTTGGAAAACTATTTCTTTTGTTTTAAGCTTTCTTTGATTTGTCTAAAAGAAGCTGTCAACTATACAGAGACAAGAGTGAGTGAGTCAGTGGCTTCAGAAAAGTAGATGCAAGCCTAAGCGACCGTTGCTATAGCAGCACATGCTTATGCTTTCGTCTACTTTTCTAAAATTGCCGACCTGTTCACTCTCATCTCTGTATAGTCGGCAGCTTCTTTTAAACAAGTCAAAGTAAACTTACAATAAAAGACATCATTTTCTAACTTTACCAACACAGAGTGCCTTATTTTAAAGGTCTGCTAGCATGTCATCCATCACTATTGTTAGCGCTCGGTCACACTAAATTAGAGGAAAAGCGAAAGTATTTTTATGGTACCAGAATCTGAAAGTGGCAGGATCAACCAGATCATAAGCCCTAACACTCACCCCATGCCATAAGTAAATAAGCTGAGATGGGAACAGTATAGGAGAATGGGTTGAGCGTTAGGGCTGATGACCCCAAGGCACACCCCTGATGCTTGTCGGTGTGTGCAGCATGGGGGTGAGGTGTTAGGTTTAGAAACCCTAATGCCAAATTTCCCCACTTTTGTGGCTGTAACCCTAACTAGAGCATTAGCACAGTCTTTTTGAATTTATTTCCTTACTTTTTGAGATATTATAATCGTATTCTTATTTGCCTGTGGGAGCACAAGGACCATCCCTCTATTGATGTGTATATATACTGTATGTAGCTATGGAAGGGCAGGGCCGTTCAGGCCCTGCACTACTATTTATGGGACTACAGTGACCAAATTGTCAGCATATCCATCTTATTACCACATCTCATGTACCTATTGCAGAAAATTTTCAAATCCCAGTCAAAACGTAATTCTGCACAACTGCATGTGTAGCAAAATTGCAATGAATGGTCATAAGTTTGCCATTTTGACATATTTTGACCCACACTTTTAAAATAGTCTTCATATGACTCCACCTTATGAACAATATGACTGTCATTAAGCAAATACTGACTAAAAGGTGAATTTCGTCAAACAACCACAACATCACCTTTTGGGCAGGAGTTCCATTATAGCAGCCATAATGTTCATGAGGTGGGGTTCCCAAAAAGCTATTTTGAAAATCCGGGGTCAAAATCTCAAAACATGGCTGAGTTATGAATAAAAGTTGAAACTCCCTTTGAAATACTGATTTAACCACATTTACCTTAGTTTCTCATATTGCAGTCACTGGTTCCAGCAACAAAATGTGTCTTCGATTGGAGAGTGGATCTTGAATCTGGGACCTATTCAGGTGAGTGAGGGTGTGTGGGGGTGTACTGGGGTGTGTGGGGTGGTGGGTACTGAGTAGGAGGTGGGGGTAGAGGGTCAGATCAATGAGGGAGTATTTCATGGAAAAAAATTTACACAAAAACATTGAGGATGGTTTTCCTTTTTTCAGATATACTGGGGCTCCATTGGCGGGTGGGAGGGTACCACTAGACACTAGGTAATACTATTTCAGAAGGGGGAGAGTGATCAGCAGTTGATGGGTTCCACTGGACACCAGGGAAACAAAATAAGAATGGGGATAGGGATTGGAGGGCGGGGGTATGTGTGCTACTAGACAACAGGAAAACAAAGGAAGACCAGGGATGGGGATCTGAGGGTTTGTGGCACCACGACACACCAAGGAATATTACAGCTGTTTAAAGTTTATCATAGCTAGTGGGGGGGTCCTTACAAGTTAAAACAGTCTTTTTGAAATGTTGCATTTCAGTGCTGGACTGTCTAGCCCTCTCTGCATCCTAAAATACGAAAGTTTGCCCCTCATGACATACCTTCAACACAGCTGGATATTGGAATCAAAAATCCACTTTCTGTAGTGACAGTTCATTCAGAGAGTTAAATACTTTCTGTCTTTTTTTTTTGCACAATGCACAGAATCTCCTTGAAGATGGTAATGAGGGTCTGAAAGGGATGGCAGGAGGGAGGGGCACCACTAGACACCAGGGGAACAGTGGCTGACTGCCCCTTCAATAGAACTTAAAGTAGTCTTACTTCCCCCTTTTTTGCTTTATTTGGTTAAACTCCCACAAGCAGGCATCTGATGATGTATTCTACAGCAGCTGTCTCCCTCCAGCATGCATCTTGTATTGCATCTGAACTTGGTCCTGTATTTGGGCTTTAGTTATGTGTCTCCCCTTTCATGTCTGCATACTGTTAGTTTTTATGTAGCATACCATGAAATTACGTTGGTCAGGGTAGGAGATTAAAAGTACACTTGTCATAATTTCTGGGGATGCTGTAATCCTATCGCTTACTTTTTCCTCCCCCATTCAAATGATTGGTGCCCTCTTCTCCATCACCTTGAATTCCCTCGTAGTACTCTATTCCTCCCTCATCCCATCCCAATGAAAATACAGCTTGTAACGCAATATGTGTCCTGAATTAGCAGCTAATCATTTTGATGTTAGTGTTTCCAGTCTCAATAGTCTATAGACTCATACTTCATTTGCATCATTTATCCTGTCTTCATATCCACTGTAATATGCCACTCTGGTCAAAAGCATGAGTCTTAGTTTGTGAGATATAATGCAAATGATACTGTAACTTTTTTTACATATTGATAGACTGAACAGTGCTGCATAAAAACTAAGAAAAATGCATTCTAAGAGGTATTGTTTGCAGCCATCAGCTATGGTTAATTCTAAGTACAATTGCCAAATGTTCCGCTACTGCATTTGAAATTAACATAATTTTGAAAGTGACCAACGTTCCTAAAAAGGCCCGCCCCCCCACCTTTCCCAACTCTTGCTCACCTCTTCCTCTAGATAGTTGTTGGGCTCACCATCTGCTTTGAGGTTACTCAGTTGGGCGAGTGTGTGCGTGTGTTTGTTTTATGTGTTTTTAAAAAAAGAGCTATTTATCAATTTTCCAATTGAGGTATACATCCTAATACCCCTAGAACTGCTCAATAAGACATCAGCACACTTGCATAGTTATGGAGTTAAGTAAGTGAGATGCTCACCAACCCCTCTGCTGAGTGAGTGCATAAAGACAGTACATCATATACTGCTATGCTGAATTTGTAATTTTTTTAATGTTCCCCTCATAATGAAATGGTAGCAAGCACAATAGGGCACAAGGGTATACACACAATTCATTACATACCCTTGCTACCTGATCCCTTAAGAACCAGTCACCGCCCCTTCCCCCACCTGCCCCACCACCACCAACACAATCATGGATTATTTGTGTATTTCCTTCTATTATAAAAACAAGGTAATGTCAGAGGTACCTGAGATTTTTGATATTCATGGCACAGTCACAATAATATCCTTTTAGTGGTGCTGTCTCCCCATTCACAACTCCCATTCAAATTGATAGGTTATGCAGTGTATGAGGATACTGAAAAAAAATAAATTGTTTTACCTAAAAACCAAAAGTAAATATAAGCTTAATTCACAACTTCACTGAAAGATGTACTGTGATGTCTGAGGAGAACTGTCAGGCAGGCGGCTGAACAACAGTTAGGTGAGAGCATGGCTCTGCTGCTTCAGCAGTCACTCAGGCTAACTCATGTTCTGCCCCATCACTGTCGCTGACTGGAACCAGCAATAAAATCTGGGATTTTGGGTGCCCAGAAAATGTGTTTCTGTCAACTGTTGAAAAAATGAACACCAGAATCTGTCTAAATGGGTCCCGTTTAGATAGGTTCTGATGTTTGGTTTTTAAAATGACAAAATCTTTGTGTATTTTCCACGCTTGTTATGTTTGTGGAAAAAGTCAACAAGATGGCAGTTGGCACAGCACTAAAAATTGTGTGGTGCTATGTGAGATAAGAGGCATGAAATAAAAATGTGTATTTGTGGCATTAAATTTTTACTTTTGCCACAGAACATTATCTGAAAAACCCTACTGAGCATGCGCAAGTTGGAAAACACTACATTTTAAAGCCTTTTAACTTGGGAACCCTTTAATATTTTTTCACCAGACCTGTCAAAGGCACTACCTTGAGACATGACATATGTCCCCTGCAAGTTTGGGGGAAAAAATTATATTCCATGTAGGCTGTAGGGGAGAGCAAAAGAATCCCATGTTAAGTATAGGACAAAAGTTAGATATTTACAAGAATGCAGATCTCAGAAACCACACAAGCTGCTGTCAGATCAAGATCTTGCCTCCTAGACAACACATACATAATTTCAGCTCATTTTGTCAAATGGAGTCAAAGATATTAATGTGCAAACTTAGGGATTTAACATGGAACAGACTACTCAACCCTAACTATAGAGGTGCTACTGCACCACTATAATACATTCATGCACACACTCTATGGTTGTAACATTGTGCATCTTGTCTGGTGTTACACACCAAATTATTTAAAACCAGATTTAACTCATTTTATCTTGTGCCGCCATTTTGGGTTGGGTTAAGCAATGGATAGTTCCAACGCCATACGGCATTACATAGAAACATAGAATTTGACAGCAGTTAAGGACTACTTGGCCCACACAGTTTGCAGATTTTTCTACCTAATAGATAAGCTGCAGATCCTAGTTAGCCAACAGTCTACTTCCTCCTATCCCCAACCCCTAGAATTGCCTTATGTCTGTCCCATGCATTCTTGAATTCCCCCACTGTTTTTGACTCCACAATCTCCTCAGGAAGGCCATTCCATGCATCCACAACCCTCTCCATGAAAAAATACTTCCTCACATTACCTCTGAGCCGTCCTCCTTCAATCTTCAAATTGTGCCCCCTTGTTCTTGTACATCTCTTTTTCTTAAAGTTGCTACCCTCTTGTACTTTGTTAATTCCCTTGAGATACTTGAAAGTTTCTATCATGTCCCCCCGTCCCTCTTTTCCTCAATGATATACACATTAAACTCCTTAAGTCTTTATTCATATGTCTTCTGGTGCAGATCCTGCACCATTTTAGTTGCCCTCCTCTGGACTGCCTCCGTCCTGTCTATGTCCTTGCGGAGATTGGGTCTCCAGAACTGTATGCAGTACTCCAGATGGGGTCTCACCAGCTGTCTGTACTGAGGGATGACAACTTCCTGTTTTCTACTGGTTATGCCTCTTTCTGTACATCCCAGTATCCCCCCAGCCCTTCTTACTGCCCTCTTACATTGCTTGCCCACCTTTAGGACATCTGATGTGACTACCCCAGGTCCCTTCCCATTTTTGTTGTTCTTAGTATCTCACCCCCCATAGTGTGTTCTTCCTCTGGGTTTTTGTTTCCCAGGTGCATTACTTTGCACTTCATAGCATTGAATCTAAGCTGCCATACATTTCACCATTCCTCCAACCTTGCCAAGTCCCTTCTCATCCTTTCCACCCCACCTTGTGTATCAACCCTGTTGCGGATCTTTGTGTCATCTGCAAAGCGACATACTTTTCCTTCCAGTCGCTCTGCGATGTCACTTATAAAGACTTTGAAGAGGACCGGTCCTAGAACTGAACCCTGTGGTACCCCACTAGTAACCCTTCTTTCTTCAGAGTGGACTTCATTTACAATTACCCTCTGTGTCTTGTTCTCCAGCCAATATTTTACCCAAACTACCATCTTGGGAACCACTCCCAGGCTGGCTAACTTGTATATTAATCTTTTGTGTGGGATTGTGTCAAATGCCTTGCTAAAGTCTAGGTAGGCCATGTCCACAGCCCCTCCCTGATCTACTGTACTACTTTGGTCACCCAATCAAAGAAATCTATTAGATTCATCTGACACGACCTTCCTACTGTGAATCCATACTGCTATGGGTCCTGTGCCCCTCTGGCCTCTAGGTTCTCAACAATTCTCTCCTTCAGAAGTGATTCCATCATTTTTCCTATCACTGAGGTCAAACTAACAGGTCTGCAGTTTCCTGCCTCTGCCCTGCTTCCACTTTTGTGAAGTGGAATCACATCTGCCCTCCTCCAGTCCTCAGGTACCACCTTATCCTCCCATGATTTGTTAAAGAGGGTAGTCAGTGGTGTCACTAGTTCTACCCTTAGTTCTTTTAGAATTCTGGGATGAATCCCATCAGGCCCCATTGCTTTGCCCACCTTCAGTTTTAAGAGTTATTTCAGAACTCTTTCTTTTGTGAATGGGCTGGTATCAACCTCCCTATCCAGAGTGTTTCTGTTGTTTGGTTTAGGTACCTCCCCTTCTACCCTTGTGAATACTGAGCAAAAATATTTGTTTAATAACTCTGCCTTTTCACAGTCACCCTCTGCCCACCCCCACCCCCTTTATTAAGCCTCACTATCCCTCACTTGGTCTTACTTCATTCCCTGATGTACCTATAAAAGGTTTTATCCCCCATCTTAACTGAGTTGGCTATCTTTTCCTTGGTTTGGGCCTTTGCTGTTCTGACTGCCTTCCCTGCATCCTTCTGCTTTAACTGATACAGTTCTCTGTTCTGCTTCTTCTGTGATTCCTTGTACTTCCTGAATGCTATCTTTTTCTCCCTAACCTTCCCTGCCACCTCCTTTGAGAACCATAGTGTTTTTTTTTACATCATTTTGTATTATTTGCTTCACACAAAGGCTTGTTGCCTTAGTGATGGCAGTTTTGATTATTCCCCATTGTTCTTCCACCCCTCCTTCCTGCCCATTTGCTAGTGCATTCCTTAGGCACTCAACCATTTTGGCAAAGTCAGCTTCCTAAAGTCCAGGACCTTTGCCTTTGTATAGCTGTGTTTATCGTGAACCATACTGTTTGATGGTTGCTAGTTCCCAGATGGCTACCCACTTCTACATCTGTGATCCTCTCTCCATCTTCATTTGAGAATACCAGGTCTAAGATTGCTCCCTCCCAAGTTGGTTCCAATACTAGTTGTCTAAGGCATGCCCCCTGCAGGGCATCTAGAATGACCACCCTTTGATGTGGCTGCAGCAAATGCACTCCAGTTAACATCTGGCATATTCAGATCCCCCATCAATAATATCTCCCTTTTTTCTGCCATTGTAAGGATATCTTCTATCATTTTCTTGTCCATTTCCTCCCCCCCGAGATGGGGGTCTGTATGCAACCCCTATGCAGATTGTGGTGCCATTGCCTATCTCCAAGTTGACCCGCAGTGCTTCCTCTCCTCCCTGTTTACCCTTTTATTCTGTTGCTTTGATTCCTTCCCTTATGTAGAGAGCTACTCCACCTCCTCTTTTACCCTCCCTGTCCCTCCTGTAGATAGTGTACCCTGGTATGTTTACATCCCAGTCATGGTTCTGTGTGTACTATGTTTCTGTGACTGCCATGATATCCAGATGTTCCTCTTCCATCAGTGCCACCAGTTCAGGAAGCTTGTTACCCAGACTACGAGCATCGGTACTCATTTCTCTCCATTTTTTTATGGCTTTTCCTCTTATAACCCCATCTGTGCCCTTACTGACTTTGCTTTCTCCATTTACCCCAGTCTTGCTCCCTACTGACCTTTCTACCTTGGTCTTTACCTCATTTAGTACCCTGTTTTGGAGGGAGCAGCTTGGAATTTCCTGCTGCTTATCAGTGCCCCCCCTCTTGGCTAGTTTAAAAGGTTGCCAATGAAGCATTTAAACTGATCACTGAGGAGACTGGTTCCTTTCCCGGACAGATGCAGGCCATCATGCCAGTATAGGTGGGCATCCCTCCAGGTGGAATATGGAAGAAATGGCATACACTTGCTTTCTGAAACAGCAGACTGAAGCACATGGCCCAGTTTCCAGTTGTCTTGGTGGTGGTGCAGCTGGTATCACAACCTGAATGGTATTCCAGACAGCCTGGGTTCAAGTTCCAGCTGAGGCACTTACTTCTTTCTCTCCTCTGTTTGTATGTGTTCCATAAATATGAACACTGCACTCCTGTGATTGAAAATGTCATTATTCCTTCCACTGAAGCCCCATGCCGGCCTCCAATCCCATCATCGCTCTCCCCATTGTTAAGCCAGTGGGAATCCACACAGTGTGATACCTGAGGACTGCAGGAACTGTCACTTTTGGTGACCGTGCATATGTTCTTTTCCCCTTGTTTTCTACCATGGTCCTTCCCTCCACTCCAGATGTCTGGCATAGCCTCTGGTGGCCTTGGGATATAATTGTGCACACTAGGCATGCACCATCTCTCTCGAGGGAGCAAGTTCCCTGGCTCACCATGAAGGTCACTACTGCGCTGAGTCCGAGCCATCTTCCTCTCCAGCTGACTCATGCTGCTTATTGGGAGCACTTGTCAGCCTGGCCACCTGACCCATATGGACCTGGGCTCATTCCCGAACCTGGCTCACTGGAGTGGAAGCACATAGTGCTACCACTGAACCATTGGGCAGCCCAGATGATATGGATATTGCTTCCCGTACATGCCAGGATGGCTCTGGGAGACAGTGAATGTCAACTGTGAATGAAGCCTGCTGTTGGAGGGGTGAAGCAACACTAGCCAAAAGTGACCACAAATATTATAAGCAGTACAAGCAAGAAATAGATCAAATAGCCAAAACTAAAGTCACCACCTTGGACATGGGCAGAAGTGTCCAGATGAGTGATTTCCTCTATAATGGATCTCAGTGAAGTACAGATTGCTATTTTGTCTGCATGATCTGGCCAGATGGGGTGCATGTCTAGAAGCCCCTCTCTCAGCACTACACATGAGATGTAAGCCACAGAACCAGAGAGTCGAAGGGCTCTCATTTCCTACCAAGGAGCTCTGCAGGTTTTCACCAGTTCTGGTTGTGCCACTGTTGGAATTTGTTCAAGTCATGTGCCTTCCTCTACCCTATAGGGGGGGAGTTAACTAACCATTCCATGATGGGAGTGGTCAGTGTCCTCCATTCTAGTGAGCAAAATCTCAGCTGGTGCAGAACTGTGCAGCAGTTGGCACGCCTTTGTCTATACAAACTACTTCAAAGAGCTTGAGTGTCCTATGGGAGACTCACCAAGACTGGAAGCGGAGTTTCCCTCATAGGACTGTAAAAGTATTGACTTTAATGTTCAACTTATAATACACTGAAGTTTTAATACTCATTTTGTGGAAGAAAAAGAAAATAATATTTTGGGGGGACATTTATAGCAGTGTTATGTGTGTTTTTTCTCCTTTGTTTTCTTGCAGGTGGATCTGGGCCTTACCATCATGTCCCTGCAAGTGATGAAAGGAGGAAGAACTGAAGATGCCATGAAAGTGAAGACTGCTGCAGGGCATCAGGGTGCCATTAAAGCCATTAGGCACTTATGTTGGCTAACAGTGCATATGTTCAAACTGTGTTTTACAGTAAGTAGTCAGTGTTTGTGTGTACATACCCAGTTCTCATCACTTCTATGGAGACAGGAGCCATTCCACATATATCCACTAAGGTACACGATAAGGCCTTCTGAGTGTTTTAGCCTGTGTCAGACACAAGTAGGGGGCTGATCACATGATTACCCTCACAGGGATGCCAGGAGGACAGTAACCCTAGTAAAAGGAGTTGGCACCAGAACTGGGTTCCCTTGCAGGAACAACAACGATTTGGGGAGAGCAGCATGAAAGCAGCCTATATCTTCTATCAAGTTCCAGGCAGGCTATGAGGAAGCACTTGAAGGGTTAACTCAGACTCAAAAAAATTGTTTTCTGCTGGACCTCAGCTGAGAGACAGGGTGCCTGAGTGTCTGTGTTGTCCCACCTTCTGGCTCAGCCAGGAGGCCAGAGCATAAACATTCATGGCCCTACTCTGCAGGGAGGGAAGTCAGAATAGCAAAGGCCCAAACTGAGGAAAAGATAGCCAACTCAGTTAAGAAGGGGGATAAAACCTTTTATAGGTACATCAGCGAGTGTAGAAAGACAAAGGGAAGGATAGTGAGGCTGAATAGAATGAACAGTTGGTGGGCAGAGGGGGACAGTGAAAAAGCAGGAATACTGAACGAATATTTCTGCTCAGTATTCACAAAAGAGCAGGGGGACGTGCCTAATCCAATTAACAGAAGCACTCTTGATAGGGGGTTGATTCCAGTCCTTTCACAGAAGAAAGGGTTCTGCAAGAACTCCTAAAACTGAAGGTGGACAAAGCAATGGGTCCTGATGGAATTCACCCCAGAATTCTAAAAAGAATTAAGGGAGGAACTAGTGAAACCACTGGCTACTCTTTTAATAAATCATGGGAGGATGGTGTGGTACCCAAGGACTGGAGGAAGGTGGATGTGATTCCCTTCACAAAGTGGGTTCAAGACAGAGGCAGGAAACTACAGACCTGTCAGTCTGACCTCTGTGGTAGGGAAAGTGATGGAGTCACTCTGAAGGAAAGAATAGTTGAGTACCTAGAGGCCAGTGGAGCACAGGACCCAAGGCAGCATGGGTTCACAGCGGAAGGTCATGTCAGATGAATCTAATAGATTTCTTTTGACTGGGTGACCAAAGTAGTAGACCAGGGAGGCTGCGGACATGGCCTACCTAGACTTTAGTAAGGCATTTGACACAGTCCCACACAAAAGATTAATAGTCAAATTAACCAGCCTGGGAGTGGGACCCAGGGTGGTAGCCTGATAAAACATTGGCTGGACAACAGACACACAGAAGGTAATTGTAAATGGAGTCCATTCTGAAGAAAGGGGGTTACTAGTGGGGTACCGCAGGGTTCAGTATTGAGTCCAGTCCTTTTTAATGTCTTCATCAGTGACATTGCAGAGGGACTGGAAGGAAAAGTATGCCTTTTTGCAGATGACACAAAAATCTGCAACAGGGTTGATACACAAGGAGGCGTGGAAAGGATGAAAAGGGACTTGGCAAGGTTGGAGGAATGGTCAGAAGTATGGCAGCTAGGATTCAATGCAAAGAAGTGCAAAATAATGCACCTGGGAAACAAGAACCCAGGGGAAGAATACACAATGGGTGGGGAGGTAGTAACAACAAAAAGAAAGGGACCTGGGGTAATCATATCAGATGACCTTAAGGTTGCAAGCAATGTGAGAAGGCAGTAGGGAGGGCTGGGGTATACTGGGATGTATAGGAGAGGCATCATCAGCAGAAAACAGGAAGTTGTTATCCCTCTGTACAGACATTTGGTGAGACCCCATCTGGAGTACTGTGTCCAGTTCTGGAGACCCCATCTTCCCAAGGACATAGACAGGATAGAGGCAGTCCAGAGGAGGGCAACTAAAATGGTGCAGGGTCTGCAAGAGAAGCCGTATGAGGAGAGACTAAAGGAGCTTAATATGTATACCCTTGAGGAAAGCAGGGAGAGGGGGAATGATAGAAACTTTTAAGTACCTCAGTGGAATCAACAAAGTCCAAGAGGTAGCATTTTTCAGAAAAGAGACTTGCAAGAACAAGGAGACACAATTTAAAGATAGAAGGAGGGTGGTTCAGGGGAATGTGAGGAAGTATTATTTCACAGAGAGGGTAGTGGATACATGGAACAGCCTTCCTGAGGAGGTTGTGGGGTCTAAAACTGTGGGAGAATTCAAGAATGCATGGGACAGACATAAGGCAATTCTTTGTGGGGGGGTAGGAAGAAATAGGCTGTTGGTTAACTAGGATCTGCGGCCTATTGTGTAGGTAGGGAAATGGGCAGACTAGATGGGCCTAGCGGTCCTTATCTGCCATCAAAGTCTATGTTTCTATGTTATATGTTACTCTTCCAATTTTGCCTATAAAGGGAGGAAGCAAGCTCTGCCTAGCAGCCTTGGGGTTTTGGTGCCAGAGAATGTCAGAGAAAAGCATGAGAGAGAGAGAGATCCCTTGGAGGATCTTGCTTCTGCTTGCCCCTCTGGGGGTGGGAAGGGGGGCTCTGGACAACAGGGACTGGAAGGTCTTCTTTGTAAAATTTTGCCCCAGAGGAGGCAGTCCATCCAGTCAACCTGAAAAGGACCTTGGAGTAATGGTGGGCCTCTTCTCTAAGCAGGTCAGCAGGGTCAATGTGGATCCATTCCCAGTATGCAAAAGTCAACCTACATACAAAGCTCTAGGAGTTATAAATGGCACCAAAGTAGTAATCTGTTATGTAATTGGGTACAACAGGGAAAGGTGCCTGGCAGGAGTCGGTGTCAGCTACTAGTCCCACTGAGGTTCGGCCAGGCAATGGAGCCCATTGTGAGAAAAGCTCACTAGGCCCTAGTAGTGTGACACAGGAAGGCATACATGGATTGAACTGGCTGGTGCAAAATTTAAGCAAACCATAATCTGGTTGCAGTATTTACCTTAACCCTGCACAACTGGTATGTGCTGGCATACTGTATGTAGCCACCCAGGAGAGTGTGCCACCATGCACCAGTCTTGTGGGAAGTGGTACCAATGGGACCCTATAATGGCTAACAGTCCTAATTATTTGCAACTATCTGTGTTGCAGCAGCACCCATTTTACACAAAGGGAATATAGAAGCTGTGTGGAGACCTCCTGGATGAACAAAAGGGGAGTGGCTGGAAAGGGGATATTGTCTTGTATGAACCATGTGTAACAGAGACATGGTTTAATAAACACTGGCCTGCTTGATCCTAGTTCTCAGCATAGACAGTCTATTTATGAGTGGTCTTCTGTTATTAGTGCCACTGTGGTGGTGGTTGTGCCTAGTCCCTGTTTTCCAGACCCATGGTGGTTATCTGAGGTGTGGCTTTTGGTGTAAGCAGGCCTTCTCTGGATGCAAAGTACCATCCCATGATCCTAGACACAAGGAAAGGCCTGACTATTACACATATTAATGTAGGTTTTGTTTGCTTTCATTTGCTTAAAGTTAAAATGAAAAAAAAAAATATTCTCCTGCTGGCACACAATCTATGGACCAGAGAAGCACTCGAGCTCATTTATATTTTCACTGACTTTTAAATAAATTTAGAATAAAAAAATGTTCTCCTTGTCCTGTCACTTGCACAGAGCTAACAGCCCAGACTAGGATGCCCTCACTTGTGTTTCTTATTTGCTGGCTTTTGTTTAATTAAACTTAAAATAAAAACAGTTGATTTCCTTTCACTGGCACTGAGCCTGTATCACAGGGCAGGGCACTCTCACTTGAATTTGTTACTTGCTGTTGTCTAATGGAAATTAAAATAACACAGCCCTCAAGGATCAGGCAGGTTCTCCTACTTGTTTTTACGGCTACAGTGGGCGCAGCCCTGCAGACGTTTTGCTTTGAGAAAAGGACTACCTGCATAATTACCTTCCAAACAACATGGTAGAGTGTTAAAAATAGTGTCCTCCGCTGAAGCCTCCTCACTACACTGCCTGTGTCTGTATGGTAGCTGGAGAGCACTGTTTTTGATTGGATTGAGAAGTTAATTAGCCCTCTTCAGTAGTGCCTTTTTTTGCATGTTGAAACCTCCTCCATAGTGTTTTATGGGCATTTCTTTGTTACATTTCAGTGCTTAAGTTGAGCTCTCCCCAGTACTGCATCTTTTTGCAAGTTGAAACTCCTCCATAGTGTTTTATGGGGTTTTCCTTTGGCTTGAGAGAAGTTAAAGGAAAACTCCACCCACAGTCCAAGTCTGGTGCCTCTTCGATTTCTCTGAATTTACTAAAAAACTATCCTGCATATTTTGAGTCCTTCCATAGGGGACATCAATAAAGTAACCAAATACTAATGATTGGATCACATAGACACACTCACAAAGCCTACTTTGCCAATGGATGATCTAAGCTGCAGAATGATTACATTTGTCTACAAGCACTGTCTTCTATGCAAGACAGAAACAAATGAATCAAAAGTCCATAACATGTTGATCAAAATGGGGGGGGGGGGGGCAGGATTTTAGGCAAAGTGACACAGTTTATACACAGATTGCAGGCATCAATAACTGCTGCCGAGATACACTGATGTGTTCCTTGCTATGCAATGGTGGGGAGTAGCATTGTTGAGGAGCAATCACAGATTTGTTTTATAAATAGCTATGCTCCATGATGTTTCAAGACTAGTTTATATAAACCATTCCAGTTCTGCATATATTATTTCATTCATGGTCTACTTTAACAAATTGTAAAGTGCTGCTTCATTTCTGCTACTTGGTAGTGGTGCAAAAACTGAAAGGGACTGAGGGATAGCAACAGGAGTGCAGAAAAAACTACTTTAAATAGTGACATGCTTAAACACACACACACACACACACACACACACACACACACACCCCTGGATAAAGTACCAATATTTAGGAAATTTGATTACACTTACCCTAAGACTAGAAGTGCGACTCCTCTGGCTGCTGTGTTCTCTCTACTGTGGTTAATTTGAAACAAAAATACTACGCAACAAGACACTGGCCTCCAGCAGGGGCTATTAAACATTACAGCAAAGGGCACTCTGGGAAGACTCTCTGGGACAAGATGCAATTAATGAACCCTTAATGGCAGCTCTCAGGGGTCATAAAACAGCCAGGGGAAGTTAGAAAAAACTCCTCTCACAGCCAGAACTGGAAAACAAAAAACACTAAAATGAAGTTAGAAGACAAAAAAGGTTAATAATACGTATTGTTTCCTGATTTTAACATATCGTTTTCCTTCAATTGAGCTATCCCCAGTACTACCTCTCTTTTTTTTGCAAGCTGAAACCTCCTCTATAATGTTTTATGGGCCTTTTCTTTCTGTGTTAAGTTTCAGTGCTTAATTTACAACCATTTGCAAACTGAGAAACTTGTTTTGCTGGTATCCCCTCCCCCACTCATCCAGAGGTGTAATTTCATTTGTTTGCTAACCATACTGGCTGATCTTACCTGCTTCCCTCACAGTAAGAATGTGAAAATAAACTTGTGTTATTGTAAATGGATTGATAACATGACATGTCCAGTTTGCATCTTTTGGGGATGAAGCTGTATCCCTTTACTTATATGGCATAATTCACTTGACATCAGCTCTTAAAACCTCAGCTGTAAGATACATCATGCATATAAGCAGGAGTGTAGCCAGGAATTTTAAACTTGTGCTCAAGACAGGGAGATGATGGAACTGTTGCCTATGGGGAAAGACTCAGGGAGTTAAATATGTACTCTCTAGAGGAAAGGAGGGAAAGGGGAGACATGATAGAAGCATTCAAATACCTCAAAGTTATCAATAAGGTACAAGAAGGTTCAATTCTGCTGAGAAAGAGATATTCAAGGACAAGGGGACATGATATGTAGCTAGAAGAGGGGAAGACTTAGAGGGGAAACAAGGAAATACTTCTGTACAGATAGGGTGGTGGACACCTGAAACAGGTAATGGGTACCAAAATGGTAACAGGTTTCAAACATGCATGGGATACACATAAGGAGACCTTGGTAACAGGGCTGGTGCACGGTGGGGGGTGGAGCTGGTTAAGGCTGGAGATCGGTTATGGTCCATGACGGCACAGTATGTAGGGACCTTAATGCAGACAAGGTGGGCCAGGAGGTCCTTGTCTGCCAACAGATTCTATGTTAGTAAATAGCTAGTACATGAGCATTATACATTCATGTTGACATCAATTTGAAGATGTTAAATATAAAGACTATGGTGCCAGTAACACAATGCCATAAACAAGTACTGCTCAAATATTAAAAATCCATGGAATCAACCTATTGTCAATTTAAATCAAAAATATGTATCTCGATAGTAGTCAGGGCCATAAAGAAAAAGAGAGAAAAAAAGAAACACAGATGAAAAAGTGTGCATAAAATAAGCCAAAGTGTGTGTGTGTGTGTGTGTGTGGGGGGTTATGATATGTATAAACCAAGTGAGCAGCATTGAAATGCATTTTCGTTATACTTGAGAAAGGATGAGAGCTCAGGTAAAATATAGGTCCTAAATATAGAAAACAGTTGAAAAGGACAAAAAGGAAGGGAAAGGGTCCTAGATGCAGTAGAACAGAGAAAAATAACACAGAAATCAAAGAAACAGATTGGCAGACAATTTAAAACAACAAAACAGTAAATGATAGTTGGCAGACTATAAAGGGCAACATATTATCGTTTGCAATAGTTTACATTAAAAGGATCAATGAAAATAATAACAACTGATGACAAGCAAGATGGTTAAATGAGGATGTGAAGAAAGTGACTCAACAACAACAACAAAAAAGCTAAACATGCAATAAAATATCTCGAAACAAAAGCCATGACATAACCACATGGTCAGAATATTAAACATTTTAAAAGAAATAAATGCAAAAGTAACCATTTCAAAAAGAAAATGGAACTTAAATGCAACAGATGCAGACAAAAGCAACAGCAAACAATTGTGCAGTTACAGCAATACCCTAAACAAACAAAAACAATATATATAAGTATATTAATATTAAAGGGAAAACAGTAAAAAATCCAGTAGAGATAGCAAAGCAATGTAATGAATAGTTGTGTTCCTTATTCAAACCCAATCACAACTCAGTCCCATGCCCCTGTACATTACCAGGAATGCCAACAGAATTAATATAAATGCAAACATACTGTAACAAATTCAGAATAAGAAAATCAGAGTGCAAAGTTTCCACTAAAATGATGAAATTAAATATTGGGATAATCTATAATGATGCACTCCCTCAAAATATTTTTTAAACAATTAATAAATACAGATTCTGGGAAAAATTCTATAATCACTACTTAAAGATTTAAGTTAGCCACCTGTCTAACAGTGATTTCAGTGCAGAGAGCAGCAGTGATTCACAAAGGGACAATCATGTACCCTAGGAATTTGTTGCTTTATGCAGGCTTTCACTGGTTAAATTTAAATTTATGTTCTATCATCTTTTCCTTCCCTTTTTTCCCCTTCCCTCCATACTTCGCTTTTCTCTCTCATCTTCCTCCCCCATTATGTACTCTGTAGCTTCTAACATAGTTACAATATGATCCAGACTGCAATTTAAATGAATCATTCTAGATTTTGATATTGGCATATATAGTCAGGATCGTTGCACTATGTATGTTAATGAATATGTACAAATGTACATTATTGCTGAATTTATTGTTGTGTCTATTTTATGTATGAAAAAAATCACTATATGTTTCACTGGGTGTTCCTAAAATTAGCATCAGCTGCTTGTATAGGTTAAACCTGTCAGTTTGTTAATGTCTCACTATGCCTTTATGACATCATGGTGTTGAAGGGTATTTAAATGGTGTGTATCTAATATTGTTTAGCCTTTGATAAAAGATCTGTTGTTTGATCCGTAATGCATCAGGCATTTCTCTGCCTTTTTTAATATTAAAATGAAATAATGAAGATCCCTGGTGTCCATGTTATATGAAATGGTGAGTGCTCAGCTTTCTAAAGTTTTGACATACTGTTCTTTTGCCAGTGCGCCACCATTCCAGTGTGAGACATCTTGTTTGACTTCTCTTAAATTTCAGTCTTAAAATGCATGGGTTGTGGCTACAAGCTGCGTGAAAACTCAGATGGTATCCACCTTTTGGGGACTTTCTTCAAAGTTATTAACTCTCTGTCTGGGCAAAGCAAACCCTGTATCTTATGCAGCACCATGTCGCTGAAAGCAACACCTAAAGTAATTTAAATCCTACAGTGTTAACTGAGGACCCTTTCAGTTACATAATCCAGCTTCTGGCCACGGCAATGGCTCCAATTCCTTTCTACAAGAGCAACAAACAACTGATAATTTATTACCTGAAGCATACTCTCCGCTTGATGCCTTCTGAAACTTGAAAAAGATTACAACTCAATTAAGATGAATTTACTGGAACACCACCAATCTGGAGGCTTACATCCAGGTGAGCAGAATACTGAGGGGACTCAGACTAATTAAGAATCCAGCACATGGGCCAGATAATGCAGAATTTATGAAATTGTGGGAAGAAATTTTATCTGAAGTGAGTACCAAACTTATGAGATTAATTATATGGTTCAGCAAAGAGAGGGAAAATAAAAGATGAACTAAAAATTATAGAAGCAGCAGTTTTAAAGTACAAAGAACATGCAGAGTTCAACAATTTAAATACTAAATTAAGAGACTCCATCACCAAACTTGTTAATGAACTAAAAGCAGCTATGCTCATCAAGTTTCACAGAGACATTGGCGATTATGAAAATCATAGAGTTTATGCTTGGGAAAAAGAACAAACATATCCTAGAGCCATTTTAAGGAGGGAACATCATGTCTCTTTTAGTTACATTGCTGAGGTCAGTGAATCAGACTATGAACCAGAAACAGCCAACCAGAATGTTACAGATAGAACATACCCCTCTTTTCAGCAGGCTAGGCCAAATCCCGATCCTCCATTTTAACCCAGATGCAGCCCAAGGTTCCAAATGGGAGGCAATGTTTACAGAGAAGGAGAAGGAAGACCAGGCGGGGCAGGAGACAGCAGAGCCATTGGACACAAAGGCAATCAGAGGGGCACTTTCAACAGCAGGAGATGGAACAATTTCTGAGGCAGGAGATGCTACAATCACTAAAGGTAATTAGTCTATCTGCACATTCTTTAACTTCAAGTGAACGTAGCGTTTTAAGCAAAGGACTTGGGTTTTCACCCACAAACATTATCAACAAGATCAATACTCTGATAGACTTAAACATAGCATACAGGAATTTAAATTTAACTTCTTTTTCAACAACAAAGTGCAAGAAACTGATATTTCCACACAAACAAGTGGCGATAGGCCATTTCAGCTGAAATCTGATTTTTGCCAGCCCCCTCCCATACAGGTGTTTACAGAACTAGTGGAACAACAAATAGAAAACCTTTTTAACCAATTGACTCAACCAAATTTTCAAAATCTCACTACATCAGAGGGAGCTGCAATCAAAACTTTGAAGAATTACACAAACTTAATAATAAAAGAGGCTGGCTGATAAGGGGGTTGTGTTGTACTCCAGAATTGGGAAGACTATGTTAAGGAAATTCAGAGACAATTGAATGAGACTTTTTATTTAAAATTAAGCACGGATCCAGCATCAGAGTTTAAAACGTCTATAGATGAAACCTTCAGGGCAGCACTTGAACAGAGATTTATAGATGTAAAAACAAGAGATTTTTTGACAACTGAATACCCTGTCCATGCTACCTGCTACACTCTCCCTAAGATTCATAAAACTCTACAACAGCCTCCTGGACGAACTATAGTAAGTGAACTGGGGTCTTTAACAGAACCTCTCTTGAAGTATGTTGACTTTTATTTGCAACCATATGTACAGACATTGCCCACATATTTGAAAGACACAAAGCACATTTTAAATGTATTGAACAACATTCAACTGCCTTTCTGATACCATCTTGGCAATGCTTGATATAGAGGCACTGTACACAAACATACCTCAGGAGGGGGTCCTAGATGTGGTAGCAGAATTTTTGAATCAACAACCCCATACAGCAATTCCACCTACAGAATTTGTTATAAATCCTTTGTAGTTTATATTAAAATTTAACAATTTTCTTTCTGACAGGAAAATGTACCTGCAAACCAAAGGAACTGCTCTGGGAGCCACATGTGCCCCCCCCCCCAATAGTTAATCTATATGTGGGAGCATAGAAGAACAAATATGTCCTTAATGCTATAGAAAATCCATGTTTCAATAATATCTTGATGTTTAGACATTTTATTGATGATATCTTGCTGATATGGACAGGTGGGGGACCATTACACATCATCACAGAACATCTTACATTTTCTTACACAGCACATAAATCCAGTATTAATTTTCTAGACCTATCACTTTAACAGATGAAGGGTATATTCAGACTGAGACTTTTCAAAAAACAATAGATGGCAACACCTATCTCCTAGCCTCAGTTTGTCATCCAAGACATTCCATCCAGAATATACCTGGCCAAAACACTCAAGGATCAATTGGTACATAGCCATTATGGGGAGCCAAAATCACAGAACACTGTACACAGCTGAACAAATATATAAAATGGTGTGTACAATGTAAGAGATGTCTGTACTGCAAAGATGTTTTAAATAGTAAAGATTTCTCCAGTGTAAATGCACAGAAAAAGTTTGAAATAAGACAGTTAATAACTTGTGACACTGCTAGAATTACTTACTTAGCTACATGTTCATGTTCTTCCTTTTATGTGGGTAAAACCACTAGAAGTTTTAAAACAAGGGTGGAGAACATATACATGCTATCCAGAGAGGGGACTGTACTTATGCAACAGCAGCACAAATTGTAAAAATGAATAGTCAGGATCATGGTTTCCAATTTCAAGCAGCAGAAAAGGCTACACTATCAGTAAGAGGTGGCAATTTTAATGATCCAATCCTAATAAGTGGAAACTTTTGGATATTAATGCTAGGAGCAAACAAAAAAAAACAGAATTGAATACAGGTCTAGATAGAAGACCACATTTGAAAAAGAAAAAGTAATGGGATTGTGCATTGTTTTTAAGTACTGGAATTTATTGTTTTATGCAGGCTTGCACTGGTTAAATTTAAATTTATATTATTTTATCTTTTCCTTCCCTTTTTTCCCCTTCTCTCTCCATACTTTGCTTTTCTTCCTCATCTTCCTCCCCCACCCACCATTATTTACTCTATAGCTTCTAACATAGTTATGATATGGTCCAGAATGCAATTTGAATAAATCATTCTAGATTTTGATATTGGCATATATAGTCTGGACCATTCGTTGCACTATGTATGTTAATGAATATGTACAAATTTATATTATTGCTGAATTTATTGTTGTATATATTTTATGTATGAAACCTCACTGTGTGTTTCACTGGGTATTCCAATAATTAGCATCAGCTGCTTGTATAGGTTAAATCTATCAGTTTGTTATGTCTCACTACATCATTGTGACATCATGGTGTTGAATGGTATTTAAATGGTGTGTTTCTAGTAGCTTTTAGCATTTATAAAGATCTGTTGTATGATCTGAAAAGCATCAGGCATTTCTCTGCCTTTTTTAATATTAAAATGAAATAATAAAGATCCCTGGTGGATGTGTTATATGAAGTGGAGAGTGCTCAGATTTTTAAGTTTGGTATACTATTCTTTTGCCAGAGCACCACCACCAAGACTTTTTGCTTGACTTCATGTTAAAATACATACCTTTTAGTCAACTCAGCACCCAATATGCAGTCAGACCAGAATGTGCATCAAAGGTGTAACATACTCTGACCTTTGCATGGAGGACTAATATCTTGCTACAGCTTTCTGAACCAGCTGCAGATGGTATAGCAAACCACAAAGTAATCTTTATAGAGCGTGTTACCATAGACCAACCTAGAATCATGTAACCCAGTGCTCCCGTTTTGGGGACTTGGATTAATATGCCCAGTATTTCTCCAGCTGGGACATGGTGCACTTGACTGGTGTGGTTCAGATGTGGGCATTAAAGGAGGTATGCTGGAAGTGGATATAGAGAGAGTGAGGTAACCAATGGGCTGAGGTGTCATATGTTGCAGCTGCAATTGCGTGTGGCTGGAGGTTTGTCTGGAGCTCGGAGCTGGGTCCACCTGCAACTGTGGCTGCCATGTTTACCCTTCTGCCAAGCACTAGTCCATTTAGTTGTAAAACCAAAACTGCACAACAGGGTCTCTTACAGACATCTTGGAAGATGGTTGGCCAAGCCCATTGCTTGCAAAAATGCTAATCTTATAGTTTAATTGGATGACTGGTGCTAGTTTAGTGTTTTTTTGAAAAATTGTAGATATCATGCTGTGTGAGCTTGAAAGGCCCTATGTGGTCCAGATACAAGAACTGTAGATATGTCAAAATGGTGAATTCATCATAACTCACACTCACAATTATTGGGCAAAGCTACTTCTTTTACTCTTCAAGTTGAAGTCATGATTGATTACAAAAACAAATAATGGATTCCCAATAAATTACTAAAAAAACCTTACAGATATTTAGACGTTCACTTGACTTAACACTTGCTACTAGGTAAAAAGGGAAGGGGGAGACAAAGTGCATGAAACACCAACTGATGCAACAGTCTTTTTGGCCTAGCCTTACAGCTCAGCTAGCTATGTTGTGCAGCAGCAACAACATTGCTGCCTACTAGGATTGTGGGGGAGCTTCCAGGGGCACACCTCTTCTAATCAAACCATTAATCAGTCACTCACCACTGACATAGATGCTCACACCAAAATTATCCATTTACTGTATACTGAGGCATGTTATAAGACAGAGCCTCAAAGTGCTGAAAGACAGCTGGGGGGGGGGGCAAAATCCATATGATAACTGTGTCTGCCTGTTGGCAGTAGTGAGACCTCTCCAAAGTAGTGGGGGAGGATAAAGATAAGCATGACCTGAGCAGGAATGAAGCAGCTCCTGGATGAAGTGGGTTATGGCTTTCTACAGTAGATCACACAGAATGGCGCCTGACTTATTTCCCAAGTACACCAAACATACTGTCAAGGGGAACAGTTCTTGAATCTTGGCCCAATCAGGCCATAACTAGCCAGAGAGGAGGCGTTGTAGGCTACTGGCTGGCAACAATTCCACTTGGCTCACTTGGCAGGGGATTTTTAGGCCAATTGTAGGCAATGAAATAGCCTGCTCAGTGAGGACTTTGTGGGTTACCAGTAGTTGGCATTTCTAGATGCAAACTCAATAACAGCAATAGGAGGAAATTTATAAAACAAATGACCCTAGAGGGTGGGTATAGAGGGAAGAAACATGCAGTGGGAGGTAAAAAACTGACTGTGGATGAGTAAGTAATGACAGTAGAGACAGTGGGCCTAAGGAGCAGTCCAGATAGTGATCTTGTGGTATTTAAACATAGAAAAATCATCAATGACAACAGACAGAGACTGTTGGTCCATCCAGTCTGCCTACTTTTAACCTACTCTACCTATGAACAATTGTCTAGATAGGGTTTTTGGCTGCCCCCCCCCGATTCCCTTCTTTACAGCTATACCTCACCTGAGTAACTCTTGAGCCCTGTAATCTGTCCCAGCCATGCTTGATCCCATTAATGTTTTTTCCCTCCCCACCTCTACTGCTTGGCTGTTTCACAACTCATCCACTCTCTCAATAGAGTAAAACTTTCTCATATCTATCCTGAATCTGCTCCCACACCAGTTTCCACACATGTCCCCTTGTTTTTGACCTACCATGCCTCCTGAATAGTTCCTAGCTCTTTGCCTTATTGGTTTCTTTCAGAAATTTAAAGATCCCTATCATGTTACTTCTTCTTTTGGCTACGAGCAAGTGCATGTTCAGTGAGCTGAGATGATCCTTATAGAACATGTTCTGCTTGCCCTAAATCATTTTGGTTACTCTGTGCTGCACTATCTCCAGTCTGTCTGTTATTCCTTAGCTGAAGACTCAAGAAATAGGTACAATATTTCAAATGGAGTCTCACCAATGAGCTACTGTATGGAAAGGTAGTATTACCTCTTTCCTCCTGCTATCCCTTCCCAATACACCACAGGATTCTGATTGCCTTGCTGTAGACCTTTTTACATTGGCTAGTTTGACTTAGGGAATTGCTTTTGATGAGTCCCTGGTTCCTGTTCTCTGAAGTAGTGCCCCTCCCATCCAGTATTTTGTCATGGAGCTCTTATTCCCTATGTGCATCATGTTGCACTTTGTGGTGCTGACTTTCAACTGCAATTTTTTGGATTGCCTTTCTAATATTTGCAGGTCCCTCTGCAACTCACTTACCCCTCCTAACTGTGTACCCTGTCACAGAACTTATTGTCATCTGTGAAGAGACACATTTTGCCCTGTATTCTTTCTTCTAAGTTGCTGATGATCATATAAAAAAAAGACTGATCCCAGGCCCAACCCCTGGCGATACCCCACTCGTGACCTCCTATTCCCTTGATTTGATCATGTTTGCCACCACCATCTGCTGTCTCTTCCCTAACAAATTTCCCACACACCTAACTAAATCCTTTGCTGCTCTTAGATCCTCTAATTTCATCAGCAACCTTCTGCATGGCACCAAGTTGAATGCCTTGCTGAAGTCAAAGTAGAGTAAATCTATTACTTGTTCCTTATCCACCGCTCTTGTTACCTAGTCAAAGAATACTATCAGATTGGTCTGCCACAAAACCATGCAGCTTACTATCCAGGAGTACATTTCTCTCCAGGTAATCCACTAAATCCTCTTTGACTAGTGTCTCCATCAGTTTACCTACAACTGAGGTAAGAGTAATGGGCCTCTAATTTCCCAGTTCCTCCCTGTCCTTTTCCTTGTGGAATGGCACCATGTCCAGTATCTTCCAATCTCTCAGAACCACCCCTGACTAATGTGCTATTGAATAGCCCTGTCGGGGTTCAGCCATTTCTCATACCAGTTCACTCAGCGTCCTCAGGTGCATCACACCTGGCCCTGGACTCATATCTGTTTTCAGACCTACCAGACCTTTTCTAACCCTTTTGTCTTTTAAGTACTACCTGTCCTGTTTCTGGCATCCCCCATGCAGCAGCCTTTATGCTGCTTTCTAGCAGAGGCGTACAATCCTCCACTCTGAATACCGAGTAGAAGTAGTCATTTAGAATGTGTGCCTCCTGCTCATCCTCCTGTATTACCCTGCCACCTCTATCAGATTAACAACATCTCCTCTCATCTTCCCTTTTTCCATGACATACCTGAAGAATTATTTTCCCCCTTCCTTGGCCTCCTCTGCAATATGCAGCTCTGTGTCAGCTTTTGCATCTCTGACTGCCTTCTTGGTCTCCCCTCATCTTTACCTGGTATTTGCACCACTCCTTTTCTCTGCTTCCCTTTGCAGCTAATGAAAGCCCTTTTTGTGGTCTGCACTGCCTCACTGATCTTCTTAGAGAACCACCTTGGTAACCATTCACAAGCATGATTTAATTGCTTTGAGAATGGCTCCTTTAAGCTCTCGCTACCTCTCCTTGACCCCCTGATATTCTTCTAATTAAAACCAGCTGTCCCTTAATTTTAAAAAAGACAGTCTCTATGATTTTTGGCTTCCGGCAGTGTCCTTCCACCATCAACTTCCCCCTGTCTTCACAACCTTTGAAGGTGCCAAAAGTGAGACTGGCCCATCCATTAAATACCTTGGAGTTTGACTTGACAGCCACCTTGGTTTCTCAACCCATGTTGATGCAATCCACTCCAAGTTCCTTTCCAAGTTGAAATCAGTCTACAGGAATAAAGCCTTTATGCCCCCCCCCCCCCCAACCAGGCATGAGGGTCTCCAAAATTATCCTCCCTGACTTTGATTTCAGTTTTGTGGTTTACAGTGGTGCTGTCAAATTCACCCTGGCCAGACTCAGTCCCCAGTTCCACTCCTCCTGTAGCTTTGCATGGACTGCATACCCTAACTCATCATTGCTCCTTGTACAGCTCCCTTTCCTTCCCTTCACTTTGAGACCACCCCCTCACTCACTGCAATTCCCTCATAGCCAAGTTCTAGTTTGGCTTGGTCCCCTTCTACCTTTTCTCCCTTCTTTCCAGCTCTAACCCTTACCTCCTACTCCCTCCATTCCACTGACTCCCACTTCTTCTCCATTGATCATGTCAAGATCTCTGCTGGGCTGTCTGCTTTTTCTTACAGACTCCAGTTCTCTGGTTCTCCCTCCCATCCACCATTCTTGCTGCTTGTACTCCTGCTGCTCTGAAGGCTCTTCTCTATATGGACATCACTCACACCTTCACCTGCCCTTAATTTCCTACTTTTGCCCTTAGACATACACTGAATATTGTAAATGATATATTTAATTATTTGGCTCAAATATACCTTGTCTGTACCTGCCTTAACCTCCAGTGTCACCTCTTTTGGAGTTACACTACTGTAAAGTTAAGTTTACTGTAACTTGTAATTTGTTCCACTCCTTCCTTGCCTACTTCTATCACCTGGAGTGATGTTATTGTTGTGTAAGTGATATTATAAGATACGTTGCTAAAAACCCCATTGGTGGAGTCCCTTGGTGTGGCCATGCATTTTAATGCATGGTTCCATGGAGGGACTCAGGGCAAGAGCTGTCAGAACTCATTCCTGACTTCAGAAAGTCAAGTGAGTGTGGCAGCCATGACAGGATGTGGGAAACCAAGAGAGCTCCAGTGGGCAACATACTGCCTAACAGGCCTGGTGTACTGTTGACAGCTGTGCCAGTTTTCCCAGTGGGCACACCCACCTTTTCAAAGCCATGATCTTTGGCTAAAGGAGCAACAGAAAAATCCTTCACACCGCTGTCTCACAGCGCAAGTGTCTCTTTCCTCCCCTCCCCCACTGAGAATGTAGACAGAAACATACAATGTAGTACTGTACAAGAGATGGGAACTGTTATATAGTGGCCATTCTAATTTCCAATGCTTAGTGACAGTGATGTCAGTGACCACAGGCTTGCTTCTGTGCTCTGTTGCCAAAGCTGTCCACTTCTGTAAGTTTCTCTGTACATGAACGTGGGAGATAGGTACAGTAGTGATAGTGGGTTGGAGACATGCAGACACCTGTATTATATGTGGAGAGAGCTTTGACCCACTGATACTTGTTAGAAGTGCTACATACCAGCAGCTGACTGGTGTGTACTCACCCCCAGGCCGACACAGACAGAAGGAACATCCGCGGTCCATGTGCCCGATCCTGGTACATTGTTAGTTTTTTAACCAGGAATAGCACACTAAGCTGAAAGCTTTTTTACAGGTGCGACCTGGGAGCACAGGGAAGTTAAGTGACTTGCTCAGGGTCACACAGTATGAAAGTGGAAGCTGTGGGATTCAAACCCAGGTCTGGTCTGCTGGATGTCACCAGATTGGCAGCTCAGAGCCTTAAACCACTGCACTATACTGCCTCCCCATTCCAATGCTATGGGTAACTGGGCAAGAAGAGACAGAGAGAGCTTGACAGCGACATGGGGAGAGACAGAGAGTGACACAGAGACCTGTCAGCAGACAGCAGGCAGAGAGAAGGTGGGTGCGAGTGAGTGGCACATACAGAGTTTGTGTTCTGAGAAACAGTTGCCTGGTGACTGCTGTGAAATTGCAACAGAGTATGTCTGTGTAAGTTTGTCTCTGCGAGAGTCATCTTCTACTCAAGAAAATCTTGTAATTCTGCTAAGAAAGAGACACACACAGACAGCATATGTGTGTGTGTGTGTGGGGGGGGGGAATGTAATGTTGTAGACATAATACCAGAGGATGTTATGCAGAAGAAATGTCACTGATCATGTCAGTAGCATATCTGTGACAATTCTATGTGCATAAGTGCAAGGAAATGTGGATGTTGTCTTAGGGACAATTTTATAAAGTGGAAGGATACAGTGCCTTATTTGGTATTTAAACATGAGAAAAAAATATTTTGAGGGTTTTGCTGTGTTTTTGAAATAACCCATGTTATAAGTGCAATAACCCACTCCAGAGTATGGGGTTATGGGGATTTAATGCATGGCTGGGGTGCTGTGAGGACACTCGGCCTGCGTCCTCATGCCTCACAACGCACCCGGCCATATATTAAATGCCCATAATCCCATAATCTGTCATGAGTAATTGCTTACCTGTTCTATTTCTCCCTTCTATCCCTTCCTCCCAGTATACCACTGGAAACGACTTATTTTGGCTCACTAGGCCATTCCTGGAAAAAAACTCTTTCAATAAATAAATAAATGATGTAGGAACAATCCTAACACTTTCTAAAAGATGAAGTACAGATGCTTCCTTTTGTCCCCCTATGGCCAGCCTGGTAACACTGTGCCAAGTACAACCAGAAAGCAGTAAAGGTGAAATACCTTTTTGAATTTTAGTAGCTTAACAAACATTAAATGTTTATTTCATGTTTAATGTCATATTGCTCCAAAGTAATTCACACTAGTAAATCACACAGGAAGAAGTACAGGCTGCTTTAAATGATATGAACTAGTTTGTTTATTCATTTGTCAGACTGAACTCTGTAAGTGGTAATATTAGTCCTCATGCCCTGCACAAAGTAAAACTGCATGCAAATATTTATAAAAACTAAGCTACTGTAGCCAACTGAGTGACAAATGGTATGTCACGAATGATTTTCTGATAAACAGTGCAAACAGGTTTGAACTAATGTACAACATGTCCAAAATTCTAGAAGGAGTTTATTTTGAAAATTAATTTACAAATTCTGCAGAATTCGCAAAGTGTGAATTCACTGCATTCAAGAAGTGCTGACTGGTGAAATTGTTTTTTTTTTTAATTTACTATGCTTTTGTACCTCCCTGGCTACCAGCTGGCTATCATCGGCCTGCACCCTCCACCCAGCTTCATCACCTACCTTCTCTGGGACTTACCTGGTGCCCTCAGAAGTGCACCCTGGCTTACCCTACAGGGTTGGGCCATTGGGGAGAGCCCTACCCACAAACAGAGACATTGACTGATTCAGGGATAGAGTGCTTCAGTCAGTGGGGTGGGGCCTCTCGTGTGGGGGTGGACATCCTCCTGCACAACCTGGTGGTTTTTCTCTTGTTTTATTCCAAAACCCCTGGGACACTGAGGAAGCTACGTGGCACGTGGGAACATTTTGGAGTTTTCCTACGTCAGATCATGGCGGCACCCCCCCATCTTGTCAGCTCTCATGTACCACACCCTGTGGTTACCCAGAGGGTGGTAGAACAGTGGGAACTTGAACATCCACCTTCACTGAGATGGAGAGCGTCCTATGGGATGCTCATCTCACCTCCCCTGGCTGGCACTTCAACGACCCATGCTTGTTCCCGAACCTAGGTCATCAGCGTCACGGGTGGTAGCACTACTGCTGCACAGGTGGGCCAGCTGAAGTTGTTTTTTCTGTAAATTTATCAAAATTTGCTTGTGAATTGACTGCTTCAAAACAAATGGCCACTGCACAGTAAAAACTTTGCAATTTCAGCAAAGTTCCCAAGTTCCATGGAAACTTTACAAAACTTCACTAATGTGATTTTGACCGCTTTGTGACAACTTCACCAGCAGTTTAAATTCACAGCATCTTTATCTGTAAGTGGTCAGCTGCTATGCCATCCTCCAAGGCTGGTATTACTGCCTCTGGGAGTACTACCTGATGTTCAGTCTGTTCCTGACCATTCCACTTCTGCACAATCTGTTGTCTGTTCTTGGCCACTGCTTTTATGTCCATGGCTTTTCCTGTTACCTCTCTACTCCAGGCTGTAGTATATCATGAGATATCCTCACTTCCTGGGTGGTTGAAGGCACTTGTCTCACAAGGCACCTGTAGGGTATCTATGTCCCATGAAACACCACTCTATAATGCATTAGGTAAGCAACAAGACCTGATATGGTGTGGGGTATTTGTGGATGTTGCCAAGCAAGGGACATGATGAGGCCTAATGTTGCAGGTGAAGAGCTTTACAGCCCCTATAAGTGTGGGTAATCACCAATGCCCCACATCCTGTAGAGTCTTACTGCACTTAGAAAAAAGGGTGGGCAAATAAAAACAAATTCTAAAAGATAAAAAGTTGCAAACAATAAAATAAAATATTGCTTAGCAAATGTCAGATACTCCCTCCACAGATTGTTTCTGCCTGTCAGTCATCTGTCTTTCTACAAATTCACTAGAAGGTGTGTTTGTTTACCATGGAATATAAGAATTCCACATTCTGCTGTATTACTCTATTGTTAACATGGAATGCATGAATTAAAAATTCTGCAGTATTGCACTGGCATGCATTCACACAGACACACATTGGCCTCGTATGGAGTCAGTGCCTCGTTTTTGTCTGTGACAGGATTAGCAGCAGAGATTTCTTTGTTAAGTTAGTTAGGATATGAGTTTTTTTTTACAGTCATCAAAGAAACTCCAGAACTGAAAACTCTAGATAGTGCTTGATTTAAAAAAGATGTGTAAGGAGAAGCTCATGAGTCAAAAGAACATGATTTATTTATTTATTTATTTTAGGGCCTAGTTGAAGGTTGTGCAAGAGTAAATATGGCAGCCAAGTTTGTGATGAAATCAAGAATGAGTAAAGTGGCTCATGAATTCTACATGTGATTGATCCAAATTTCAAATCACATAGTTGGATTTTTTCTTTATAGGGCAGTGTTGGCACAGAAACATAAGCCAATGGACTTGCAACAGACAGTCAGCATAGAGTAATTCACTTGCCTTTTTTCTAATGGTTAATTGTCCACTGTCAACTGAAGAGTATGCACTGGAATGGAAAACAGCCAAGGTTAAGCGACTCTATAAAGTTAGCTATCCATCCTGCCTATGGTGTTACAGATTCTGGAGAGACTGGTATCAACCCAAATTATTACTGTAGATTTACTTAGTATCGCAGGTGTTTAATTTAGCGCTTCAGCCTCTGGCTCTGTATTAGCGGGAATCAAACTTCGCGACTAAGAGATCAGGTTTCCCAGGACATTCCCCTGGCACTCCATCTGATTTCTCCTGCTTTGACTCCACATAGCCAAAAGATACTCCCGAGATCATACTGTGAGTCCCTTGTGCTTTCTGCTTTGTACTTTGTGTGGTACTTTGAGCTCAGTGAAGCTCAATGTTTGCTACACGATAAGACAATTCACAGTAGTTTCCTAGCCAGAGACAATTGTGACAGCCTGACAGATTACCCAACAAGGTTGGATGTAACAGCCTGTTCGTGCCTTTTTTGCTGGCTATTTTTTATGTTTACAACCCATTGAAGTGATTGCTGCTCTGTTACTCAGATACGGCACTCCACAGCAAGCTGAACTTGAGCTACTGAACCATTGCTTGCCTCTTAATTGTTTTGCATTAACAGCACTTGTGGCAACGCACAGTATTGATTTTTTGCTGGTGTTTTTTTGTTGTTGTTTTTATTTCATTTTGCAAAATAAAGTATTTTAGACCTCCAAACTTATTTCACTGCCCATTATTGTTCGCGATCGGCATGTCAACCGCGAACATAGTGAAGGTTTATTGTCAGTGAATATTAGTAATTCTACAGAATATAGTTGATTGAAAATACATTTGTAATAAATTGCAGTCTGGATTTAGATATGTGCATACCACTAAGACCACATTAATCAAAGTCTCAATGACTTACAAATGGCAGTAGATAAAAATGTATATGCAGGTACAATATACGTTGCTATTTCCAAGGCCTTTGATATTATGGACCATGGGATACTGATATAGAAACTTGATAATTTTGGCTTTATTCCCACCTCTCAAAAATGGGTGAAAGACTAGCTAATTGACATGTGGCAACTGGAAGCATTTAGAGATGTACACTCCTGCATGTGGAAGGTAGCGTGGGGGGACATTCTCCAAGCTTCAGCGCTGAGACCACTCTTCTGCATATTTGTTTATAGACTGTGGAAGTACTGCTGAACAATAGGAGTGCTCCTTCCCTCTGCACACGAGCCACTCTTATTATGTGAAAAGTGTCTCATGCTCAGCTGCTCTGAAACTGGCATGTTTGAGTAAAGTTTTCTAAAAATCTAAAATATTATTGATTAACCTTGATCAATAATATATTAATCCCTCCACTGAGACCACTCTTACGGTTGTACAGTAAGAACAGTCTCGCATTCTTAGGGTGTCCGAACTGCTCACCTTCCGTTTGTGGTTCTTGTACCCTAACTATGCATGTGAGACCACTCTTACAACTGTAAGAGGGGTCTCATTGGAAGTATTAATACACAGAATGATTGGAATAGAGCCATTCATGGCACTTTTGTGCACATGTATGTAGATGGTGCAGTCCTTTATGAATGGGGAGAGGAATAGTGCCCTTACCATCAACCCTGCAGTGAGGGTTTGACTAAATCCAACAATTTCTAAGAACTAGCAAACTAGTTTTAAATTTGGTTAAAACTCAAACCATGATGTTCGGTATCCCCCACCACCAGATGTTAAAGTGAAATTAATCTTCACTAGTAATAACTACATGTGACATCAGGCCTCTAAAGTTAAAACTGTGACCCAATATAAATGTCTGGGAGTCTAGATGGACTCCCAGTAAGAAACAGGAGTTTCAGATCAACCAGACGCTGAAAATGATAGGGCCCAAAATAGGATTTCTGTACAGGCAAAAAATGACTAATTTTCATTATTACAGGTCACGTTAGACAACGTACAGTCACATTGCGTGTACTGTACATAGAAATGTGCAGAATAATGTTACACCAGCTACACTTAGAGCTGTGTATCATAACCTGTGTGCTTGTAGCACAGGTAGTGCAGAGCCAATTCACAAATTCACGGAATGCAGATCGACTGGGAAGTGTTGAATTTCACCCTGGTGTCCAGTGGTCCTCCCTCTGCAGATCAACAGCCCCAGTTTAAAAAATATATATCTTAGTAATAAAATCCCTGGTGTCTAGCAGATCCCCTCCACCTCTGATTACCGGCATCAGTTAAAAAAAATAACATATATATATATATATATATATATATATATATATGGATAGATAGAGATAGATAGATAGATAGATAGATAGATAGATAGATAGATAGATAGATAGATATGTTATTATTATTAATAAAATACCTGGTGTCTAGTTGTCTAGTGGACCCCTCCTACCCAGTCAGAGAGTGCCCCATCAAATTCACCACCCCTACACCCCCATCCCCAAGTTGGGGACCAGCACAGCCCTCCAGTCTCTACCATGGCTGGCCACCAAACTGACCTGTCTGGAATGAATTAGCACATGCTTGTACAAACACATGCACAATCAATCACCTTGGCCATGATCAAGCTCATTTATTGAGCTTTCTTCGGGGGAGGGGTGCAGACAAGAGTAGAGGGCTGTTTTGGTCCCGGTGGGTGGGTCAGGATGGGGGGAGGAAGGACTTCGTTAACCCCACTGTTCCCCCCATTCCAACTCCCCTCCAGCAGAGACCAGAACAGTCCTCCTCTCTTTTCTGCGCATCCCAAAGAAAGCTCAGTGAATGAGCTGCATTGTGAATGAATGAGTACGTGCTTGTACAAGCAAATACAAAACTTCACTGAATCTCTAAGCAGGGGTTATCCTTTGCAACCTATACACTTGCACTTTATCTTACGTATTGTATTTGTTATATCCTTTTGTACAGTACTTTACATTTTAACTCTGTAACTCAAACTTTTGTAGTAAAACAGCTTTACATGTCCGCATTGAAAACTGGATAAGACTTCTTTTCCTAATAGTATGATGGCTCCATGTTATAATAGCACCTGCATAATGGTGCTGACCAAAACAGTGACTGCACATCAACTAAAAGCAAAATGGCAATGTGCACTACAGTGCCTGCAACAAACAACTACTGGCACTCACTGTGTCTATGGGGGATGATACCAACTTACTTTTTATGTGGGGGGCACCAATTTTAAATATAATCAACTCTGGGGATGATAATGGGGAGAGGGGAAAACTTGGGAGGGGGGCTACCTTGCAGTGGGAAAACATTGGGGAAGGGGAACCTGCAGGCAGGGGGGGAACAAAGTCGGGAGAGTGGGGGAATGAGTATTCACAACCCCCCAAAAAAAGCTGTAAACAACCTAATCAACCAACTAAAAAAATGTAATCACCAACAGCTTGCCCCAAACCCAGGTTGCCTGACACAAAGACAGTGACTGTAACCAATACACCAGATGGCCAGCTCAGAACTGGCCTGCCAAACAAAATCTTACGTAGTTTTTAGGGCTGTGGATGGAGCCTACAGCACTATTGTGATTGCTCAGTAGCTCTACAAAATGGCCAATCATGGAACCTTCCATTGGACTTTTGGAAGTATCCTTCCAAAAGCCCAGTGGAGCTTGAACCCCTCCACCACGATCAGCCACTATGGAATAACAGCTGCACTATTTCAGCTGTTATTTCCGCATTCCGGTGGCATGAACTGCACATGCGCGACCCGTGCACATGTGCAGTTCTGCTGGCATTGTCATGTATGGCAAAATGCCATTAACTACAACTGCACATGTGTGACTGTCACGCATGTGCAGTTGCATCACCACTACCAGCTCTGCGGCATTCTGTGGCCCCCCAAAACTCATGTGGTACACTGGGAGCCCACCCCAGTGTGCCCAAAGCTTTTACTTTTACCTGCTGACATCGGGGTGCCCAATCCCTGTGCCAGCCACCCCCAGCTCTGCGGCATTGTGTGCCTTCCCAAGCTCATGTGGCACACTGGGAGCCCACCTCAGTGTACACAAGATTTTGCTTTTACCCACTGACATCGGGTCCCCAATCCCCATGTCAGCATTATGTGCACCCCGTCCAGTGTGCCTAACTTTTTTTTCTCACCCCCACCCACCACAGCTGACATCAGGGTACCTAATCCCTGTGTCAGCATTATGTACACCCCTCCATCATGTGGCACATTGGGGGCCCACCCCAGCATGCCCAAATGTTGTTGTTTTTTTCTGTAAAAAAGAAAATGGTCCCCCGTCATCAGTCCAGTCTTTTTTTTCCTCCCTGTAAAAAAGAAAATGGTCCCTCGTCATTGCTTCAGTCCCCTTCACCCATCCCCACCCTCCCACTGAGCACTCACCTTCCCACACACCGTCCCTTACCCCATACTTACCTTCGGAGGTTGGCGCTGTTATCCCCTCTGGACCGGGACATGTCTGCACTCTTTAAAGGCGAACTGCGAACTGAAGAATCAAAGGTACAGTAAGCATGCTATACAGCCATTCAATGGGGTTTACAACTTATGCTGATATCTCATCTATTTTTGGAATTTTTGCCCCATATTTTCAACATGGGGTTCTTGGGACCCCAGCTCATAAAAACTGTCACTGTCATGTTGTTACTAGGTCCTGGAAGGTGATTTCATTGTCACTGCACAGAATCACCTTTCAGGACTGCTTCACAAAATGACAGTGCCACTATTTATGAGGAGGGGTCCCAAAAAGCCCATGTTGCAAATTTGGTGAAAAAATTCCAAAAAATGACTGCATTACAAGTGTGCAGTGTGCAGTTTCTACGCATGCTACTACCTTCGCCAGTTTTTAATATTTTCACTCCACATTTTCAACATTGCCATTTTTGTACACCTCCTTCGAAACACTACAGCTGTCATTTTCTACAACCTGCCCAAAATGTGTTTTCACACATGTGGCACAGAATAGCGCATTTACTCTGCAAAATCACCTTTCGGGACAAGTGGACAAAATGACACTGGCACTCTTCATGAGGAGGGGTCCAAAAAAAGGGCATGTTGAAAATTTGGTGCAACACCCCCAAAAAATGGCCAAGTTACACCCAGGAGTTGAATAATTTCTACACACATGTGTAACTTTGGTCACTTGGTAGCTTTTCTCAACCCTATCAGCTCTGGCTAGAGTTTTTTCTGAGTGGTACTCCCTGCATAGAAAGATACTGCTGATATTATAAAAGCACATGCTATTGAAAGGACATAGCTGAATTTACATTCGCTATTTTTACATCACCCAAATTGACTCGCTCGAAAGGACTCGCTATATTCACAGGATACCCGGTATGATTTACCTGTATAAAATACCTTTTTATTTAATACACATAACTTTTACTCAGGACAAGTAGAAGGTCAAAAATACTGTACACCTGATCAGAGAGAGAAGCCCCAAATCCCCTACACATGCTAATCTAGGGAACAGTCACGGTCCTGCTCTCCCCTGAAGATAATCTAATGATGCCAGCCCATCTCATCTGGAAGTGGTGGTATTTTTGGTTAATTACCAAAGTTTTTTGTTCCATTTTATAAATTCAACCCTTCACATCCTCCCAGTTCAGTAATGTAGGTGATCCTCCATCAGCTAGTGTCTAGTTATTGCCTTATGGATCACCATCAACAGGATTCTTCAGAGGTGTGTTGGAATCTGGCCCCATTTGTCCTCTGAGAGCAGACCTAAACTTTCTTGTTGAAACTTTAGTGGGGAGCTGATCCCAAATAGGTCCTTCAATGCCTGATCCAACTCCTCCCAATATGTAGCTAACTTTTCACAAGATCAAAATGTATGCAAGTGCTGAGACCTCATCTCTTCACACTTCCTCCAGCACTCCGAGGAATCAGTCCTTCCCCACTACATCTGAATGTGTGGGGTATAAGAAAAAAATGGAAACAGGAACAAAGCAGCTCCATCTCTGAGTGTGCTATGATAACAACCAACTCAATAGTTCGACCAAAAAGAATTAGTACCACGAAGTCAGCATGAAAATGCATATATAAATTTATTTTACTTACATACTTATAATCAAGGCCACTGTTTTACCGTAATTCCGTGTTCACGGACGGAATCACGGAATTCCCATTGGCTGACGGAATCACGGAATTCCCATTGGCTGCTGGAATTAAAAACATCCTGCCAGTGACTCGCAGAACTCACGCTGCTAGTGTGAGCTTTCGGGAGTTTGTCCCTTTAAAAGCCGGCATGTAGAGTAGCTTCTGTCTATTTTCAGGAACACCGGAAGAAGGAGGAGAGAATGCGCGCTGCAAACGCTGAATGCTGAAAACCACGCGGTTTGGATGCCAGAGAACAGAGAACCTCGCTTTTTTTAGCTGTTTTTTAGCTGTTTCTCGGTCACGACAACTGAAATTTGTTGTGTTCTCACTGCTCTCACTGTGCCATAAAAAAAGTATTTATTGCTGCTACACTCGCCGCAACAACCACCCCAGCCACCACCTGAAGGACGCCTGGCTCAAGAACGAAAGAACGACTGTCCTGAAGTACACCAGGTTACAAACCTTCAGGTACTTGCTATAACACTGTAATTATTTATAGAAGGGTATTTGATGTTTTGAATCTGTAGCGCTATCCCACAACATAATTTAATAAGAATATAAGTTCAGCTCGTAAAGGGGCTTATTTTTTGAAAGTCACAACCCTTTTTAGAGAGATAGGAAGCAGCAGGATTCATTTATTAATGGTTTACGTCTCGTTTTTCATTGTATTTAATCTTTAAAGGATTTGAAATAAGTAGCAAGCATATTGTTTTCGCAATGGGATCGAGAACCCTATGAATATTCATGATGGGAGGTTGATTTTATTCATTAGCCTCCACGCTATCCCAAAAGGAGGTGAATTCATCAGTATGACGCTGAATATATTAATAATAATGAAGGAAGGCATGTCTAAAGCACTTTGAGGGCTTTTTAGCCAATAGAAAGTAGTTACGTCAGAAGGATATTAAATTCATGAATGATTTGATTGTAGTTCAGGTGAATTAGATTTACCTTGTTACAGAGATATTGGCAATTAAAAATAGGCGCGAATTTTGCACTAGACGCTGCACCCTTGAGGGGTATAAATACATTGAACTGTTGGCGTTGCTCGCACCTAGGTGGAATTCTTTGATGACCGAATCCTGAACGGTATTGAAGTTTGCTTTTCAGATAATTTTGCCGTTATCTCATTTATAGTGCCGTAGTGAGTTACATCGAAAAACTGACCTATATTATCAAGGAATTCTGGAATGAAAGTGGCGGCTTAACAAATATTACATGCTGGGATTAGCGCTTTTTTAAATGAAGGACGTTATACTGGCTATTAATATAAACCGCTTTGTGAAGGATTATATAAATATCCGAGTGTGGAAAGTCCTAAAAAGGTATGTTATTGAAAGAACTAGTAATTATAAACGAATTTATCTAGATATAAAAGGGAATCAATATATACAACTTAAAAGGTTTTGTTTTTGTTTATAGAAAGCGATTTAACCGTGGAATGGTTTTTATAAAGGCACAATACACTAGGTAATGGATTCCATTGTAAACTATAATACATATTGGTTATGGATTTATAATTATGAGCTCTATAGGATGGTTTATTAATTGTAACAAATTACTTTGGTTTAGGTTATATGCAGAAGAAATATGAATTCTAAGTAAAGTGAAATAGAAGCATGATGGCAGCAGGTAGATTATTTAAAAATGGCTTTAAAAAAATTATTTTATTTCATAGTATGTTAAAATGAACATTGATGGTGAATATGTTCTATATTTGTAGAAGCCCCGTGAACAAGCTGACATACAGTGAAACGTAGGGGCAGTTTTGTGAATTAAGAAATAAAGAATCACAGTATGGTGGAATCAGACTCCTAGTTGCATCTTTGAAAAGTGTTGTTCTTCACCCTTTGGAGTCCGAAGTACAAGTTTTGGAACAGAAACTGGAATCATTACCCAGATAAAGTTTTATTACATAACTTGCTATATTTGCCCAGCTGTTTCATATTTTGCGATTTTGCGACTAATGGGGGGGAGGCGGCGAGGGTAGCGGCAATGCAGAAGCTGGGAGGACACAACAAACTTTAATAATGGCGTAGATTGTGGGGGGGCAGGTGGGGCAAGCTGAGAAATGGGACAGGGACTTTAAAAAGATATTTTTTCATCTCGTTTTTTTTTTTTTGAGCTGACCGACTGAGATTGTGCCTGACCCTGAACCTGGCTGCTCTGGGGGGAGGTTGCTTTAGACTACTATCTCTCCTTGTGTAGAATTCAATATTGAAACCCGAAATGACCCTTCTGTCTCCTTGGCACCAACGCTCCTCCAGTCAGTAAAGAGAGACGGCAGCTGGAGCAGAGTTGTGTGAGCTGCACATGTACATGAAGTGGTGAGACAGTTGGGCAGTGTAAGTGAAGGAGAGAAGGAGTGCTATGCTCTCTCAATCTCAAGATACTTTTTTTTAGTTGGTCCACACTAGTGTAGGAATGGGGATAGGACCAGCAGCACACAGCCACCCAGAAGGTCAGGGGTAACGTTGTTGGGGAGAGGGAGAGGCTGAGCCAATTCAAGAGGGAAGATTAAGTGGCTAGTCTAAGATGAGAACAGGAACACTGCAGCTGTGTTAAGAACTGCTGAAAACCTGTGGCAGTGCTGTGTGAGCATTTGTGGTAAATGGAACACAACTGGCAGTCGGGAGGACATGGGTGGGACTTTCACTAAGGTGTTGAACCAGAGATCAAGAAGTGTTCAGGCATGTAATATTCCAGGTTTTTCCATCGGGTTGCACCAGAGGTGTAGTAGTTTTTCCTTTCCTTTTCTTTGTGCCCTGCCCGTGTCCACTCTTAGGTAGTTAGTATTTTGCTGGCATGAGTGGCCTTAATTCATATTTATTTACTTTGTGAATCCCCCCCGATGTTGCATTACTGAGCAGAGCTGAAAGCCAGTGATAGCATGGGTTTGGGAGGGGGGTTGGTTATGCACACAGCAGAGCGGAACGCTGATATATTCTGGCTCAGGACTGCACCTGCTACATGTCTACCTCAGACATATCTGTCCATAACAGAAACAACTTTTAAAAACTGGCACTTATAAAAGGGGAGGGAGGGGAGTTCTAATGCTTTTTTTTTTTCCAAAAGGTAAAAAAATCAGCTTCCACTGTCCTAATCCATTTTAATGCAAGGCATCCCAACATTCCGCCCTATAATAAAGGGCTTCTTCAGGGACTTTTATTTGATGTGCTCCTAGGGATGCTCCTGTTTCACCTACTGACCCCCAAGCTACATTGGGTGCCTTTCTTTTGCTATGTTCGTCACTATGGTGAAATGTCATGTCCTGTACCAGCTTTAGCACTTTGATCACCATCTTGAACTTTGCCTGGATTTTGCATATATTGGAAGCTTTGCACAAAATATGCTAAAGTACCCAAAGGAGCCAATATATTATTGAATACAAAAGCACCCTCCCCGTCAACGTAAGATGCTTTGGATGGGAAACATACGTTGACCGAGTGCTTTGTATTCAATAAATATTTAAACGTGCTCTAGCATTGGGCTTTCTTGTGTGGTAGAGTTGTAGCCGAAGGTTTCTATTATTTACTATTGGAGAAGCTGTAGCATAACATAGAAACATAGACTTTGATGGACCGCTTGCCCACCTAATCTGCCCATTTTCCTACCCACAGGATGTGCTGCAGATCCTAGTTAACCAACGGCTTATTTCTTCCTACCCCCCCCACAAGATCTGCCTTATGTCTGGCCCATGCATTCTTGAATTCTCCCACAGTTTTAGACCCCACAACCTCCTCAGAATGGCTGTTCCATGTGTCCACCACCTTCTCTCTGAAAAAATACTTCCTCACATTGCCCCTGAGCCTTCCCCCTCTATCTTCAAATTGTGTCCCCTTGTTCTTGCACATCTCTTTTTCTGAAAGATGCTACCCTCTTGGACTTTGTTAGTTCCACTGAGGTACTTGATCTCAGAAATGTAAAGGCTAGCCCTTCCTGTTAAGTAATACAACAGCTCCTACAGCTACCTATGTGTGGGTGTCATCAATTCCCAGTCCATTCTGAACTGCCTATATAATGTGCTTTACTGGGTTCTGAGAGTGGGTCACTGTCCATTTTGCATATTGCTACAGTGAGTGTGCTGGTGTAGAAGTGAGGGCTTTTTAACTGGAAGAAATCAAGTGCTGTTCCAAGAAAGGGTGGGGTTGGGTGATGGAATGATGCAGCATGCTAACATGGGCACGCTTGATGGATTAGAGTTGGTAGTGCTGTGCCTCGGAGCATGTCTGAAGGGGCAGTGTTGGTTGCTGTGCACCCAGAGCAAGTCTGAGGACAAAATGTTTTCTAGATCTTATTCTTTGGGGATATCTCTTGTAGGATGTCTCTCAAAAGGAACATGGTAGACTGACATGGCAAGACAGAGTTGCCCTGGGGATTGTGTGGGGGAGGGGGGTTCCCGGCCTTCACCCGCAGAAAAAAAACTTGCACCTGCCACAGCAAAGTGCAAATAAAATCACTACACCTAGGTTGACCTCAGAAGCATAGCAGGCAGGTATGGAGACAGGGCCAAACCAGGCATCAAAACAAAAACACTTGTGAGAACTCACTGTGACCATAGATATTCAAGAGTCTCTTGCAGCTGGCCACACCCCAGGAACCACAACCATCAGGCACCAGGACCACACAGAAATCCCCCTGCCAGCAGTCCATCTGGGGCCACGTACAGCACTGTCATGAGGTTGACATCCTCCCTATGTAGCTGTGGCCCCAGATAGACCACTAGCAAAAATGTCTCCATGTGGTCCCGGCGCTCAATGGTTGCAGACCCAAACTGTGACCCACTGCAAGAGACTGTCCTGAAGATCCACTAATGGTAAGTTCTTACATAAAAGTGTTCCCTTTTTTGGGGAGGGGGGATGGAAAGCCCCCTGGATCCCCACAGCAACCTTGCACTCCACACCTGCCTGCCACACCTCAGAGACCAACCTACAGCAGGTGCAGTGGTTTTTCCATACCACTCTATGCAGGCACAAGCCATCCCCACCAGGGACGTATATGGAAATACCCCCGCTTCCCACTGCAACAATGCCTTGCTATACCTGCCCACAGTGTTTTGTTTTGAGGACCAGGTAATCTGAGCACAAATCCATTTTCAGAATGTAGAAAATCATGTAAAAGTGCAGCATGTTAAAAGTTCTGCACTTTTACATGATTTTCTACACTGCACCTGGAGAATGGTGGCTATATGCTGCTCCTCCCACTGCCATCACACCAGGAGGATGGGAGCCATAGGCTGCTGCTGCCATCGTACCTTGAGGATGGGAGTTCTAGAATGCTGCTGCTGCCTTCACACCCGGAGGATGGGAGTCATAGATTGCTGCTGCTGCCTTCACACCCGGAGGATGGGAGTCGTAGATTGCTGCTGCTGCCTTCACACCCAGAGGATGGGAGTCGTAGATTGCTGCTGCTGTTGTACCTGGAGGATGGGAGTTATAGACGGTTGCTGCCATCTCACCTAGTGAATGGTGGTCACTGGCTACTACTGCCATCCCAGGAGGATGGAGTTGTAGAATGCTGCTGCTGTCATATCTGGATGATGGGAGTCATAGATTGCTGCTGCTGCCTTCACACCCAGAGGATGGGAGTCATAGATTGCTGCTGCTGTTGTACCTGGAGGATGGGAGTTATAGACGGTTGCTGCCATCTCACCTAGTGAATGGTGGTCACTGGCTACTACTGCCATCCCAGGAGGATGGGAGTTGTAGGCTGCTTCTGCCATCGTACCTGGAGGATGGGAGTTGTAGAATGCTGCTGCTGTCATATCTGGATGATGGGAGTCGTAGATTGCTGCTGCTGCCTTCACACTTGGAGGATGGGAGTCATAAGGCTGCTGCTGCCATCGTATCTGGAGGATGGGAGTCATAGGCTGCTGCTGCTGCCATCGTACCTGGAGAATGGGTGCTTTATGCGGTGGCTGCAGTCATAAATAATAGCCAGAGGATAAAAGTCATGGACTGCCCTATCCAGGGGATCTGAAACTCCCATTTTATTGAATTTTTATCTTATCAAGCAGATTAGTGGAACACACTACTAATAATTGTTTTGGCTGTGATTTCAGTATTCATACTTCCTGCATGATGTTTGCTACACCAATGAATAAGAAAGCCAAGCTCTGCTACACCTCGGCTAAGGAGCGAGCTCTTCAGTTTAAATCTGAAGGCCTCTATGAGGATGGAGGAAAACTTTTCTGTCCTTACTGCAACCATGTCCTGGACCATACCAGAAAGATACAGTCAAAGACCATCTGCTCAGCAAGAAACATGCTAGGAATAAGGAGCGAGCTGCTAGCGAAGGAAGACCAGCAAGGCAGGTGACCCTGACCAACAGTTTCAGAGCTGCAACAGAATCATCCATAGTAAGAAATGAGATGGTCATGGACACAGTTAAGGCATGGGGGGCTGCAAATATCCCATTGGAGAAGCTGGACCATCCACAGCTGAGGAAATGGATGTGCAAGTATGTGAAGGGGAGTGGAGCGGTGCCAAAAGCAGACACCCTGAGGCAGCTCTATCTACCCAAGGTAAGAGAACAAATTGATGAAGACCTAAAGCAGCTGTGACTGAAATCATTGTCTGTGATATGTGATGAGAGCACAGATGCACAGTCACGCTGCATTCTTAATGTCATCTTTGTGTTGGAAGGGGGCAAGACATATCTTGGAAACAGCATAGAACTAGACTCTGTCAACCATTCCACAGTGGCTCAAGCTGTCTTGAAGACTCTCCAGAGTTGTAACATTGACTTTATGAATGTAGTTTCCTTTGTCAGCGACAGTGCTCGTTATATGATTAAATGTTTTAATGATGCACTTCGTGGGGTTTTTGGGGACCATGTTGTGCATGTGTGTTGCTGGGCACATGTCTTGTCCCTTGTTGGGGATACATGGCTACACCATTTCAAAAAAGTTAATGAACTGGTTTCATTGGTAAAATATGCCTTTCAGCAGTCACCGAAATGCAAATGAGAATTCATCACGTTTTTGGAGGATCTGGAAGCTCCGGGGGAAATGATTGCTTTGCCACCGGTTCCTGTTTTAACTAGATGGAACACATGGTTTGCAGCTGTGGCATACCATTCAACACACCTGCAATACCTGAGGGACTTTTTCAGGGTGGATTCAAGTGATGCCACCGCAATAAACAATCTACGGGCATTACTGGACGAATGGTACGATAAGCTACAAGCACAACTGGCATTCATTACAGATAATTCAGGTGACATTATTGCTGCGATAGAACTTTTGCAGTCAAAGGAGAAACCGCTTGCGACATCCACGTATGACATGCTAATGTCAATCAAGAGCCGCTTTGAGGCTGGCACAACTAAAAATGATGGCTTTGGTGAGAAAGCAGAGCTTTACCTCTCTAAACTGAGGAATAAAGTAAGAGATGAGAACATCAAACTGTTCAAAAATGCTTTTAAGGTCAGTTTGGAGAAACTGACAAAACACCTGCAGTCAAACCCATCTGTACAGTTTCTTATGGCCTGTTGAATTCTAAACCCACTCAACCTTCCCAAACTCAATAAGGACTTCCAGCTGTACTTGCCCTATAGCCCAATGTTCACATTACACAATAAGAATGCACTGATAAGGGACTGGGAGATCTACGTACGGCAGGATGTGCGGGAACTACCAGAGATCGAAACATTTGATCTGCACCAGTACTGGATCTCTATGTCCTCACAGGTACCAACTCTAGCAAAGGCAGCTCTTCAGGCCATCTGGGTCCCTGTTTCTAGTGCAGAAGTAGAGCGGTCATTTCTGCACATGGACAAATCCTGACTGACCAACGGAGAAGCCTGACTGTGGACAATTTAAAATTATTTTCAATGCTGCTATTCAATAAGTAGACCCAGAATCTCCCACCCTCATTTGTGTAATTGCAGTACTGATGCACTGTCTATTGCAGAAAAATGGTGCTTCTCTGTGCAATAAAGTTGCAGACACAGTTCTAGTATAATGTTGTAGAAAACAAAGTGGTGCTTCACTATGCAATGACGAAGATGTGTTCTGGTGCAGTATTGTAGGAAAAATGGTGCTCCACTGTGCAATAGTGTCGATGTGCAATATGTAGTATCTCTGCATTATATGTAGCTATGGGTTGAGATTCTACTGTCCTTCTATAGTATGCTTTATTCATGTTGTCTGGGTAGCGTATTTGTCTGGGTAGCGTATTTGTCTGGGTAGCGTATTTGTCGACCCATGTTCAGTAGTCAATACTTGAATTGTGTTTTTTGCACATGTTTATCTTTGTAAATCTTTTTAAAATAAAACACATGAATTGCATTTTAGCTTTGAGAAGTTTTTATTATACATGTCACAGAACATATTGTCAACATTAAAACAAAGACTAGCTTTTGGTGTCTATTTAGTATTGAACAGTCTTCAGAATTGGTTCCTCCCTGTGAGAAAAATGTTACTGTTACATGAGACCATTTATTTTCACCAGCTGCATTGATCTGATGGGAATATTATTTATGCCGGTTTGGCCAATGGAGTTCTACGGTCAACTCATTATTAGCCTTGATAGTTGGTAGATGCAAAACTTGGATAGGTAATATAACAGGCAATAAGTTAAATGTTCTTGTTTTCTGCTGATGTGACTTAAATCTGCATAAAAACATGATAAAACACTGATAGACAAATTTATTACTTAAAATGAGTGAATAATATAAAGTTTTGTATTACGAAAAAATCCGGAAACTGGATTCCCAAACACCGGTAAAATCCCGGAATCCAGGATGGTCAAAACGGAATTGGCTTTTTCCGAGCACCGAAAAACAGTGGCCTTGCTTATAATTGATTACTGGTGCAAAAAAACCAAAAACAAAACACAATTGTCAGGATTCATGAAGCTTTTGAAACACCTGCAGCTGAGGGTAAACGGCTGTGCAAGTGGGTTGTCACTTGCGCAGCCACAGGTTACCCGCAGAGGCTGTTATTCACAGAGGTGGAGCCAGATTATGACCGGCTCCATGGGTTACGGCCACTTGTGGGTGGTGTCGCCAGGATGATGGCCACAGCTGCAGGAATGGGCTACAGCTGGTGGAAGCAGCTGTAACACCGCAACTGCTGCAACTGTGAATCGCAACCGCCGCAGCTGTGGGCGATTACAGTCCACATCAGCAGTTGCGGTGTGGGACATTGAAATGGAATGCTTCATGAATCCTGCCCAATGTGTCTGAAAGTGCAAATATGTTGTGCTGTCTACAAACTGCTGCTAGAAGAGCAGGGGATGATAGGAAACCACCATGTACTCACCAGTTTTATTGTGCACCTTATCAGGGAGTAGTAGTTAATGCATCAAGTTACTCTTTTATGTGTCTATTAGTTTAAAGAGACAATAATTAAATTCTAATGTATAGACTATGGCAACCAATAAGAAGTGCTAGTAAAAAGTGTCTGTAAACAGTATAAACCAGTGTTATGTCAACATCATGGTAGAACACTACATTAAGGACATGGGGCAGGATTCTGAAGGTGCAAAACCTTCCCTAAGTCCCCAAAACTGACGTAGCTATGGAAACAAAGGGGAATCTGCACTGAGTACTATTCATAAAACCCTCCACAGCTGCAGATAAAAACACTACGGAATGTGGAAAAACGTGCAGCTGGGGAAGTCGCTGATGAAAAAAAGGTGTGAGATAAGCAGGGCACATCCCCTGAAAGGCTAGTCATAACCAGTTTTTTTCTGCAGTTGCAGAAAAAATTTTACACGCTGTGGAATGAGGTGTAACTCTCCCTCAGCAAACTCAGTAGTGCCCCAACAATTGAAATCAATTAAGGTGGCAGTGAGGCACAGGTAATAGCATCCCAGATAGTATAGCAGTGGCTGATGTTACAGCAACAAAAGCACACATTGCCATGCTATGGCAACAAATAACAGCCACCAGACCCAGTGCAGTCCATGACGGATCCCCACAGGCAGTAGAGTCTGGCCAGCCTGCAGCGAGTGCTACCCCTGCAGGCAACAGGAACACCCAGGGAGGGAAGACCAGCAGTGACAGTCGGCCACTGTGGTGCCATGGTATTGCTGGTACCTGTGGTGCTGCAGTGGTCCCAGTTGAGGGACTGGCTGCTGGTCTCTTTGTGGGTGCTTTCAGCTTCATTCTATGGCAGCAATGTTAAAGTTTGCTGCTCCAGTTAATAAGGTTCACTGTTGCTGTGCCTCCTAAACCATTTTCACAGCTGCTGATACGCAGTCACGGATTATTAGCACTTGCTCAATTTCAGCAGCTGCTGAATTTCCACAGCTGCGGGGAATTTAAGGATTCCGTACCTGCGCAAAATTTCTTTCAGAATATCATGCAACTGCATTTCCGCAGTGCTGCAGGCCTTTTTCCCACAGGTGTGGGTTTTTTGGCTTTGTTTGTTACTCCTGCCCATAATGTGTTGTTTTTACACTGTGATTAAAAACATGGTATCTATTGAGTGTTACGGTCACTTCAAGCAAATCAGGAATTCATCTCTGTATAGAGATGAATATACGTGAATGAATTCTAGTTAACCTGGAATAATATACTGGGACCAGAGATCAAATCATTACTCTATTAGGGATCAAGGAGGAAGGTCTTTTAGAGAACAAAAAACATAATGGAGGGTGTGCAGGCACCAGTGCAGGGCCTAGGTTCAGGCCAGAGGAATGCCAATCCCAGCTTAAGTTAAGAACAAACAGTGAAAAACATGTCTGAGGTGAAATATATTGAGTGAAGCACCAGGGCACCTGGTGTAGTGTCATTGTGTCTCACACCCTGCAATTTTCTTGTTTTATTTAACAATGCTGCACTACACCATCTATGAGTGTAATAAACACTTTCAACAAAATCTTTTGCCTTGGACTTATGTTTTACTGCAAGACACTGTAGTTATCAGCAGCCTAGAGTGTGGCCGTTCTTGTTTGTTCAGTCTTTTAGATAACCATGAAACACTAATGACAATTTGTCAATATCACAGACAAAATATTTAATGGGGAACAAAATGGGTAATTTTGGAAACAAATATTGGAGCACTAATGACAATTTTCAGATTATAGTGTTGATACTATGAAAAACAAAAGCAGACTCATTTCCACAGCAACCAGAACACTGACAAAATTCCATAATGACACTTGTAGCAACCTAGGGCTAGCAGTTGTGCTAAATAGGCTACCAACAAGTATTTTCTGTTTTTCAACTTGGCAGCCAGCCCCAATTATCTTATAGGTCTCAGAGCTTGAGACCATAACCAACTAGGTGCACATTTAGCCAGATGACAGCAACTACAGTATATACGTATAAAGAATGGTTAAAAATGTGCCTGCCTGGCCACTATGCATATACAGTAAGCAATGTTCCAAGTAAAGTGGGCAACAGAAACCTAAAGCTTTATATACCTGTCCATTAAATGCTACTGGCAATTCATCCAAGCAAGTGTGCAAATGAACATCTAAGTGAATAAGATTGTTTACAAAATTTGGGAAATTTTTATTTTTATTTATTATTTTATTTGTTTACTAGGTAAGGGCATTGGACTGAGAGTCCTATTTTTGGCCCGACCTGGGCAAAAGCTTGCAATACAAATTGGCATGCAAAAATTATAAACATGAAATATTGTACAAAGCAAAATTAAACATAATTACAATTGGCACAGTGCTTCATCCTGGCGGGCTTCGCTGTGCGAGTACATTGTTTTCACAAATATTGTTTAAGATAATTGTTAAAAACAAAATGAATTAGGTAATTGTAATGAATCAGGTAAACCATTCAAGAAGTGAGGGTCAGCAGCAGAAAAGGCAAGGGCTTCAACCTTAGATTTACTGGATTTCTCAACCAAAGTAATCCCTTTAGTCGACCTTAAGCTAGGTAACATCACCCTTACAGGAAGTAGGTCTGAAGGAGCCCCAGGGGCAGATGAAAATACAGTTTTATATCCACATATCAAACTAACTGTTGAACAGAAAATGTGATAATTCTATGGAATCATTTAATCCTGGACACTTAGAGCTCCCAATTTGAACATCAGAATGATTCCCTTCTCAAAGTTAATGTTTTCAAGCTGCCACCATGTGGTCTTGATGTATTGTATACCATCTGTTTCTTCATCCTTCTTCAGTGACTACTGTACTAGTATCATTCCCCATCTTTATACTTAGAGTAATGTATATTTCAGTCTATCTATTGAACGACTTTTATTCCTCATTCCTATGTTTATTGTAATAAGTACTCTGTTTATAGTGTATGTACATTGGTATACTGCTAATGCATGTGTTTGATGTGTGTGTGCACTGATTTTGTTGTATTTCCTTATCAACTGTAACCTCCCAGATCATGCCTGAATAGGCATTTGTTTGTCTAGAGCACTTCCTGTATCTGGGAAATAAAAACTAAGTAAATAAAACTAACTGCTTAACATTACTGTCCAATGCTATTTAATGCCATTGTTGATATGATCTAATGATGGAACTAGAACTGTACATGGTTAATAGTTGTGTGTTATGTTATATATTATAGGTTTTGTGTAAGCTTTATTAGTATTTTATCAACTCCAAAAATAAAAATATGTCTCATATGTATTACTTAATACTAAGGGTGACATTTTTGTGCAGTATATTTTTTTTGTATGCATCTCATTCTTGCATGGTATGAAACAGCTGTTTCTACAATAAGTGAGCACTTGTTTCTTGTCATTCAGATGGCAGCTGGCCAAGGTGCTGTATGGAGGGGTTGTGCTGGTCGCCATCTGTGGTTGGGCTCTAGCTACTGGTAGATGGGGAACAGGGAATGGTAGAGAAGGGTGCTGTGTGGACAGAATGAGGAGGGTGGCTTCTGTTCTATAGGGGGACCACTGGACACCAAGAAAATATTTACCAAATGGGCAGGTGATCAGGGTTCTATGTGATAACAGTGATCACAAAACTGCGATTGCCGTTAGGACGATTGTGTATCACTGAAAAGCAAATTGGTGATATACACTTGCGGGCTAACAGACATCGAGCAAGTGCACTAAGTGTTTATCTATGGAGGCAGTGCCCACCAGCACCTCCGTCATGGGGGACTTTTCCGACTGCACCCCCTGCTTAAATATAACAAACTCCAGGAGGGTGCATGTAAGGGATGGGGAGACACTCTGAAGTAAAAAAACAAACATTTCCCCCTTTCTCAGCCCCGAACCCACTACTTGTTGCACCAACGCTAGCCAACCTCACTACCACACCACATGGCTGCAGCAGGCACACTACCCCACATGACCCCTCTTCCTTATCCCTCCACTTCTCCTCCCTATCAGTCCCCTTCTGGTCACCCTCCCTACACTAGCAGTTGCAGTCGGTCGCTACCCTTACAGGGTAGCCCAAACAGATAGCACTGTAAATGAGTCATTGCTTTGACAGTCACTCATTTACAGTCACTATCATCACTGGATGCTGGTGATCAGTGGGAATATGGGCCTCTTAACACAAGGGAAAGATTCTATTGTTCCCAGAGAGGCAGTGGAGGGCAGGGGAACCACAGGAAACCAGGAAACAACTTAACAGATAACAAGCGGGTGTTTGGGGGGGGGGCAGAGGGAGCTACTGTACACCACAGAAATATTTCAGTGATGATGGGCAGCATTAGTGCCACTGCTTGTGGCACTGATGATCTGAACTTGGGAGTGAACTTGGGACATCAGAGGGTTGGCTGTGAAGCGAAGGATTGGGCATCCAACACACTGCTCTCCTTATCAAATGAGGAATTGGTATGGCACCCAGCGTTAGCATGGCCACTAGTTGTGGCTAGGGAAGCAGAGTGCTGGGACTGCACTGTGGAGGTGATAGAGTGGCAGACGTCTGGCATGCTATGTGTGGAACTGTGCATAGCACTACAATTACATCATTGCACATACCCTCCACTGCACCAGTTGGGAGGGGACCAGAAAAATAAGGACAACAACCCCAGACTGCAGGAAGACTCTGGACACCCGCAGACCCCACACATGGCCACCTAAGCAACCTCCACAAAACCAGATCTGTTTGGTGACAGGGATTGGGGGATGTTGCCACTTCTACTGGGGGGGGGGGGCAGAAGGCCTGGACAATGATAATGGTGTAGTAAGTCCAAGGAGAAGTTGGGGTGGTAGGGCTGGGATGGCCAGCATGAAGGGGGCAGTCATCAAGTCCTCTTTTTACCATTTGAGGAATATCACCTGGATAAAGCACCTTGTTCCACCTGATGATCTTCCAATGTTGGTCCATTCCTTTATGACCTCCCACCTTGACTACTGCAATGCTCTATACCTAGGGTTCTCAGGGTGGACATCTGCTGCCTGCAGCTGGTGCAGAACAAGGTAGCCAGGTTGGTGACAGGCTTGTCGAGATCTAGCCATGTCCCACCTGTGCTCCGTGAACTGCACTGGCAGCCTGTGTGGTGGAGGATCACTTTCAAGGTCACTTTGCCGATCTATGAGGCCCTACACAGACAGGAACTGCACTATTTATAAGACCTCCTTCATCCTACTGCCCCCTCCACCTCACTCCATTCCTCCAATGAGGGATTGCTAGAGATTCCCAGGGTCTATTTAAAGACTTCAGGGGTCAGAGCTTTCTATTTCATGGCCCCAACCCTGTGGAATATTCTACCTCGTCGGGTTAGAGAGTGCCTGCTCACTGAGACTTGTAAGTCCACGCTGAAAACCTGTCTTTTTGATTTAGCTTTTGCGGATACTATCTAATTTATAACTTACTTCTGCTGCCTATTTTAATTTATGTGTTTTTAATTGTATTTTCTGCTTTTACTTTGTACAAGTGCTTTCGTATTTGAAAAGCGCTTTTTAAAAATAAAGTCTGACTTGACTCGACTTGACTGCAGAGCAGGGGGACAAACACACAGAAGCAAAACTGTTTCAATGCGTTAATATTGCCAGAAAGATAAAGTGGTAAAAAATAATGTGGGCAGCTCATCATGCTCAGCAGGTCGCCTGGTGCAAAACATCGCTGGGTCAAAACACTGCATCTGCATGGTCGAGTCTAGAAAAAGCAACAATGCACAGGTCTGTATCTTTTCCCCTCAGAGTCCAGTGGCATTTGTGGATATTGTAATGGCAGCTCACTGTAATTTATTCTCTTAGAGAACTAATTATTTACAGTACGTGTAAAACCTAATCCTACCAGCTGTGATGTCCTGTCCCATTTTGCATCTTCACTTTGTGATATCAGTGTCCTTCCATGCCCACAATATGCTGAGGCTGTGAAATGATAGATGTGTGTGTCCAGGGTCTGTGCAGCAGATGTGGGAGGGTGACAGCTTGTGATGTGATGGGGGAGGGGGTCAGGGAGCCGGACAGCACAGGGGAAGGCTGGGCAGTGATATTGGTAGTAAACTCTGTGAAGCACTGACAGCAGGGGGTGCTGTGGGTAGGGCAAGAGGGTAGCACAACATTGCCCACTGTGACAGGGGGGCAGTGCAGCAGGAGTACCCTAGGAAACCATGGACAACCAGGTCATACCACCCCCAACCCCAGTATAGGTTGCTGGCATATGAAACAGGAGGCATTGGCAGGAATATATACCTGAGGCTGCACAGGGGTCTACCACCCCACTGAAGAACCGGACTACAAGCGGGTCCTGGAGGGTGACAGGGGGTCATGCATGGGATCCCCCCATCCATTGCACCAGTTCAGAGGATATAGAGGAGGTGTACCAACAGCATGTAATTCCTGCTCCCTGCCTGCACTGTTTCATCCTATGATGTTTTTATCCAGCTCTGTTATGGTTTGCGATGTCATGACCACAATGTTTAGTTCCGCGATGAACTGGCCCAGAATATTAACACACAGAAGCATAAAACCTCTAACAAAAATCAGTGATAACAGGTGACCAATTGGGGGGAAATAGACACCAGTGAAGAGTTAAACTGTTAGTGGCCAGGTGATTGGGGGGGGGCAAGGGGACCACTTGACTGCTAGAGACAGTACACAAGCAGCCCATCCAGGTACTGGGGAGAGTGCACAAATACCATATACTTCTGACCTGTAATGAGGTCATAAATGGGATGCAGATCACCCCATAGCACCTTGCTAGTGCTATGGGCTCATTTGCAAAGGGATGTACAAATACAGCAGATTGCTTCAGAGGAGCAATTGCCATTTACGGGCCCTAAAAGCCTGTTTGCTCCTTCAAGTCACGTAGCTTTCTATTGGCCACATAGCTCATGTGGGTAGTGGGCAGGGGGGTTGGTTTGCTGGAGCAATCCTATAATGCATGGCTCAGATGGTTCATACAGTACTCTATATTGTGACATGCCATTAGAGATCACTGTGTGCTTTAGGTGTGTTCCAATATACAGCTGCAGCAATTGACATGGTCAGGAATTTCTTTAAATTCCTGTGGTATTTCCAGAAAAATGTTCTGCCTGTTTGAAGCACTTCTATATGGCTACTAGAAAGAATCTCTTTAGATATACTGCTAAATATCTGGAAATATCTGGCTATGTCACTTGTTACAACTGTACCTGTACTTTGCACCAGGTATTAATTTGAGCCAGGAACAAATGGTTTTCTAACACAAAACAGGGGGCTGGATTTTCAAAATGTTCAGGGAATAAAGACCCATGCTGCAGCCAACACTGTCACAAAATCTCCGCAGCTGCAGAGATTTCTGTTTTCAGCCTGTGCTCTGCACAGGTGACAGGTGCAGCTGTAGGAAATGTTATGCCATAACATCAGCTTAACTGTGCCAAACAAATAGCTGCAAGCTACTGTGAATAAACCAGCTCCCACTTTGAAAATACAGCATGTGTGGGGAAAACTGCAGCTCTGCAAGGGAAGTCCACTTGAGGCAGTTTTTCCCTGCACCTGTGCCAATTTTTGGGGGTCTGAAAGTCCAGCCCAGGGTTTTTTGAATATCCTGGCCTTACCTTGAAGATACTGATGGTGTATTTCTGCTTTTTTCACACATAATCTGGTCAAAGTATCCCATTATAAATAGCAAAGTTAAGATTTTTAATAACTTGTATTGTCAACTTCCCATCAAACATGAATCTCTTACTAGTGTATATTTCTAAAAGGGTGAAAGAGCATTCTTATCTTGATTACTAGTAATCACAATTGCAAGGCTATGACTGTAGTTCGATGGGCGGAGCAACAAACCACTCCCACATCTGGCCTTAAAAGGCTGCTCCTCCTGGCTGCTCCAGGATTGTTTCATTCGTTGCGGCAGAAGATGCCACCCTATCTTGCTCTGAACTGTTGTCCCATTTGTACCACGCCTCCAGACACCATTCCTCTCCCGTCCACCACTCGTTCTGTGGCTTCCCTCATTCTTCCTTGCTTCCTTCCTCTCGCCCTGGTTTGTCTGTCTTGGTGCTTCTCCCCCTCTCACTCCTTCTATGGCCTCTGGCTCCATCGCTTCTCTCCATCCCTTCAGCTTCTGCTCTCCTCCCTGCTGCCTTTGTGGCACTGCTGTTTCCTGGGGTCCAGATGCCTCCTCCACCTCATTGGGCTATTCTGTCCTGTACCTGTTCCTCCTAGGCTGCCTCCAGTGCTCTCATCTTGGGTGGCCCTTCCTGCTCATCACCTCTCTCCTCTGCTGATGTTCCCGAGGCACAGGGGGCAGCACAGCCTGCCGTTTCATTGTTTCCGGCATGTCCGGGGTGCGTCCTCCCTGCTGTGCTCTGACTCCATTCTCCTTCCTCCGGTTGATCATTTGGGCCTTCCCTTTCTGGACTCCAATCCTGTTCCCCATTCCCACTTGCTCTGCTGCCCTTGGTGTGCCCTGTCTCTCCTGCTACCCAGCTGGTGGATGTTGCTGTAGGCATTTCTGCAGCAGTGCTTTTCTGGAGATTTGCGGGGCTGCAGTGCTCATCCGAGTGGAGGGAATCCTGCTCCATGTCTCACTTCCTGCTCCTCGATCTAGACTCTCTCCACTGCCTACTCCAGTTTTCCCCTGGATTTCCTAATCCTCCCTGGATTTCTTGGTCCAGTTTGGCTGCTGTGCTGGCTCACCATTTTGATTGGGTCCGTCTCTTGAGCTCCTTCATATCCCTTCAGTTCCTGTGCTAAACATTATCCTCTGGGGCCATGTTCTGACTTGCTGCTCGCCACTCTATTTTTCAACTGCGCTCCAGGGCCACTCCCGGGAGTGCCTTCATAAGTGCCAGTTTGCTCTCACTCCTCTTCTTGTTGGCTGCTGTCTCCACCATCCTCCTGGTTCAGGTGCTCCTGTTTCTTCTCTCTCTCCTTGTGCTGGTGTCCCATGCTGCACCATCACCTTTCCCCACACCGACACCTCCCAGTCCACTCCTGCTGCTCATACCTACATTAGTGGTGCAAGATGGCTTCTACTATTTCACCACAGCAATTGCCTTTACTAAATTTTACTGATCAAGCACCTCTGTCTCTTGGCTTCCTGAATCAGTCCTTAGTGGCTGACTGCCGTCCTCCAGACCATCGATAATTTTTTACCTCTGTGACTTCCTGTGGGCCCCTGTTCTGTCCAGATTTTGTCTCAGTCATTGACAGAGCTGCTCTCATTACAGAACCATGGTGTTTACATCTTTATGTGCTACCATTACCACTTATTCTGCCTCCCTCCTTTTGGAAGTACATGATTTTGCCTTCCTCAAAAAGATGAATGTTGGACTACTTGACTACTGTGCACAATGTGTGTATTCTGACCCAGATTTGGCACTGGTGTTTCTTTTTTAATGACACCTGGGTGTTTTGAGCTACTTTCTCCCTATCGACCCTAACCATGCCTGCTTTTTGGCTCTCCATTTCTTTTGGGGTTCCTGCCCTATTGGCTGTTTATCACTATCCAGTCATCAATTCATGCCGGTCCTACCTGGGACTCCTGGGCATTAGACATATTCATACCTTCAGCATCTTCAGGGAAGGGATCACAGATCTCCAGGTAGAAGGTCACCTGGGGGCCAGTCACCATCACATGGTATGGTTCAATTTGGCTGCTACATCTAAATCATCCCATTCCAAGGCAAAAATATGGGACTTCAGAGGAGCTGACTTTGATAAGATGGCCAACAGAGTTAAGCTAGCCCTGAAAACACAGGAGGGGGGTACAGGCAAAGTGGCACGCATTAAGGATGCAATACTTGAAGGAACATCCCATTGTGTTAGACACAAAGGAAGTGCAAAGAAGAAGGAAACCACTTTGGTTCTCAAATACAGTAGCAGAAAAGGTCAGAGCCAAAAGGCTGGCCTTCAGGAAATATAAGGAACACAGCGGGATGAAGATTGGGAGGCATACCAAACTGCCCTAAGGGAAGCAGGGAAGGCAGTAAGGCAGGCAAAGTCCCAAACTGAGGAAACACTAGCACGAACAGTAAAAGAAGGTGACAAGACTTTCTATAGATACATTAGTGAAAGGAGAAAGTCCAGAGGGGGTATTGCTAAGCTTAAGAGAGAAAATGGAGCATGTGAGGAGGTGGACCCTGTAAAAGCATCTATCTTAAATAGATACTTTTGCTCAGTATTTACTGAAGAGAAGGTAGGGCAGGGCCCACAGCTCAGCACCATGGACACAGGGGGGAGGGAGGTGAGCACTACTCCCTTCACAAAAGAAAGGGTCCTACAAGAGCTTGCTAAGCTCAGGGTGGACAAGGCAATGGGACCTGATGGCATACATCCCAGGGTACTTAAGGAGCTAAAGGTGGAACTAGCAGAACCATTAGCAGAACTGTTTAGTGAGTCTCTGAGCACAGGAGAGGTCCCAGAAGACTGGAGAAGGGCTCATGTGATCCCGCTCCACAAGAGTGGTAGCAGGGAGGAGCAGGGAACTACAGACCAGTCAGTCTAATCTCAGTACGGGCAATTATGGAGGCACTCTTAAGGAAAGGATAGTGCAACACCTGGAATCCATAGGGGCACAGGATCCAAGACAGCATGGGTTTACAAAAGAAAGATCCTGTCAAACTAATCTCATAGATTTCTTTGACTGGATAACCAGAGTGGTGGACCAATGGGGAGCAGTTGATGTCACCTACCTTGACTTCAGCAAAGCTTTTGACACTGTTCCACATAGAAGATTGATAAATAAGCTGGGTAGGCTTGGGGTAGGTCAGAAGTTGGTCAACTGGGTGGCAAACTAGTTGACGGGCAGAAAACAGAAAGTGGTGGTAAATGGTATACAGTCAGAAGAGATGCTAGTCACAAGTGGGGTACCTCAGGGATCAGTCCTGGGGCCAGTCCTCTTCAACATCTTCATTAGTGATCTTGCAGATGGACTAGAGGGTAAGGCTTGTCTGTTTGCAGATGACACCAAGATCTGCAATAGAGTAAATGATCCAGATGGGGTGGGCAGAATGAAAAGAGATCTGGATAAACTAGCAAAATGGTCAGAAGAGTGGCAACTGGGATTTAATGCAAAGAAGTGCAAGATCATGCACATAGGGAAGAGAAACCCTGAAGCCACCTATAGCCTGGTAGGGGAGTTGCTAGCAGTCACAAAGGAAGAAAGAGACTTGGGCATCATCATCACTGATGACCTGAAATCATCCAAGCAGACCTCTAAAGCAGTAGGTAAAGCTAGGGGAGTGTTAGGGTGTATTAGTAGGGGTATCACAAGTCGTAAGAGGGAGGTAATAATCCCTCTTTATAAGACACTGGTTAGGCCCCATCTGGAGTACTGCGTGCAGTATTGGAGGCCACACCTTCACAGGACATTAACCAAATTGAGGCAGTCAGAGAAGGGCAACCAAAATGGTGCAGGGACTGCATCAGAAGGCATATGAGGACAGATTAACAGAGCTCAATATGTATACCCTTGAGCAAAGGAGGAGAGGGTGATATGATCGAGGCATTCAAACACCTTAAGGGCATTAACAAGGTGAAAGAGTCTAACATGTTTAGATATAAGAAAATAGCAGGACAAGAGGACACAGCATGAGATTAGAGGGGGGCCGATTAAGGGGGAATGTGAGGAAATTCTTTTTCACAGAAAGGGTGGTGGATGCATGGAATGGCCTACCTCAAAAAGTGGTGGCTATGAATACAGTGCAGGGCTTCAAACAGGCATGGGATAGGCATAAGGGAGCAATACAAATGAGTATGAATAGATAGGCCACTGACAGAGCAAAGGCCAATGGCACATTTATAAGGTAGAAAAAGAAATGGGCAGACTGGATGGGCCTTGCGGTCCTTATCTGCCGTCAACTTCTATGTTTCTATGTTACCTACTTATTACTGCATTCCGGCCTACGACTGTTTCACCCCAAGGCATGTCAGCCCAGCTACAGCTGCTGGCATTAAATCAATTGATTATTTTACTGTTTTATGTGACTGTCTGGTCCAGGCCGGCTGCCCTCATTTTGTTTAATGTTCACTAGTTCACTTCATCATGCACATTCCAGCCCTCCTGGCTACCGCACTCCTACCTTCCACCACTCCCTTGACCCTTGCCTTCTCTCCTTCCTTATCCCATGCTTTCTTTTGGTAGTGTTTCCCTATCCTGCCATCACCATACCTATTTGTATCCTCCTCTTACCCTAGACCTATATTCTAGACAACTCAATTCATATATCCTCCACTCCATGTCAACCTCTGTCGCTACCGAACCTCATCCTTCCTATACCCTACCTGCCATCTTACCTACACTTAACTGTACCGGCCTTCAAGATTTTCACTCCATTATCATACATCGTCCATTTCATACCTCACTTTACCCATTCTGGCCTTCAAGGCTTTCACTCCATTATCATACATCGTCTATTTCATACCTCACTTTACCCATTCCGACCTTCAAGGCTTTCAATCCACCATCATTTCTCGTTCATTTATTCTCGATTATCCTCTCCTCCTATATCGACATCTCAACTCATCATAGACTATGGGCATCACTCGGCCTTCATTGTCTCTCCCCTTCATACTGTTCACTCCCATTTTGCTTGTCCACGCCTGCCTTCAAGGATTCCCTTTATTACCATATCTTGTATATTCATCATTGAACCTCCACTCATCCATTCCGACTTCATAGCTCCTCCCTCACTACTCCTGGTACTTTGTACCTCGCCGTCGGCTGCAGTCTTCACCCAGCCGTTCCCTTTTCTACCTTCATGCTGTTCAACCTACTCCTAATTTGGCATCTCAATGGACCCAGTTGGCATGCACTCCTGTGGTTACTAATCACAATCAGCCTCCTCATGACGTGCATCAGGGTCTCCTTTGCTCAGTCCAACCTCTCTGTAGGTCCACTTATTCACATCGACTACTCAAGCATACCCCTCATATGGATCTCATGCTACCTCAACTTGACCTGCTCTCCACTTGGAGACATGCCTTTTGTGTCCATTGCTCCTTGGCTCGGCGCTAGCCTGTAGCTGATGGTCTCACTCTGCACCAATGAAGTCCACATCTAGAGCATGCAATGCTTGGAGCGGGGTCCTTCTCCCTGGCCCATAGTGAGAATATCTTCACTCTGGGTGGACCTTCAGCCGGCCTTCATTTCGGCAACACCTCTGGATGTAGAATTTATGACTTCCATCTGCAGGGGGGTGGGGCTCTCATCAGTGGGGCCCCTTTAGCTGCCTGAGTTGGTTTGGAGGCACCCTCTGCGCTATTCTCCATCTGACTGTTTCTGGTTCACCTGGTCTGTTTCATAGGTTCATGTAGGTTGGCTGAGTGCCTCAATGGTCATCTCTCTCCTCCTTTGCTTTTGGGTGTCTATTTGCAGAGACGTCACTCGCAACCCTCAATAGCTTTCCTGTCAGAAGGACAGAGTGAGAGCTTCCTCCAAATTGGAATTTTTTCTTCTTCCCTCAATCTTGACTCTAGATTGCAGTAGCTGAGCCATCACTAACCAAAACGTCCTTTAGCCTGGAGGGAAGGCGACCTAGGCTTTAGATACCCAGAGGCTTCCTTCTCAAAGGGGTTTTTTCCTCTCCTCCATGCCGACGGTCATAATATTAGATAGGGTTAGTGCTTTTATAGGTTCTCTAGTTAGGTTCCGCTGTTGGATGGAGTCAGATAGTGGCCCAGGCTGTTCCCTCTCTTCTTAGGAAGTCCTGCCTCCTGCTTCATGCTGGATTCCAATCCACTAATTCTCCTAGTCACATCCTGTTCCTCTCCTGCCCTGCCAGTGGCGTAGATTGCAGGGGTGGGGCAAACTACCCCCTGAGAATTAGACGGGACTTTTTAAGGAGCTGAGCCACCATTGTCTGGTTATCATTTTTTTAAATATTGAATGGGCTCAAGGATGTACCTGGACTGGCTGCGCCTGCAGCTCTTTGGGAGGGGGGTGTGGCGCCATTTCTCCTAAATAATCCAATTGGTTACAAGCTGGCAACCATAGTAGCTTGCATGTTGCAGCCAACCAGAGTGCTGCAAGCTGGTGCCATCGCGTGAGCAGTACGTTAGTGGCGTGCCATTTAGTTCTCTCTGTGCCTTCCATGAAGGAGCAGCAGCAGCATCCATATAACATGGGGCTGGGGAGAGATAGCAATTTGAGGAGGTCGAGCAGCAGTCATTGGTTGTCTGTCAGGGGTCACCAGTGTCTCAGTCAGTCTAGTGTTCCCCCCCTCCTGTCCTGAACAGCCCGGTTTAAATATACCTCCTCACCCAGCTCCTGTGTCCAGCAGGCCAGAAAAAGATTTACCGTGTTGTCGGTGAATCCCACACCACGCCCGTCACCCACCAGTTCCACAGTTCACCGAGAGAGATTATTCAGGTCAGTGAACAGCCAGGCCTAGACCAGATTCAGAACAGTGAAGAAGCCGGCGGTCGTGCAGACTGTAGTGGACCCATGATGCAACACGTTCATCTGGTGTAGGAAAAAAATGAGTTACTGTCTCATTGGGGGATTAATCGGGAGAGGAATGGGACTTGGGAGAGACTCAGCTACCTGACCTGCCTTCTTGGCCTTGCTGTGCCCTGCTGCATGCTGCCCTGGCTGTGCCCTTATTGATTTGGTGAGTAACTGTGCTGCAAGCTGGTTGGAAATTAATACCATTCACATCCCAGAAATGTGTCTTTTGAGGGAGTCTGGGCCATAGCCATATGTCTGGGGGTGGGTGGAACTTAAGGTTTGCTGTCAGCCTGTCAGTATGTCTGAGGGTGGCTTCTGGTTGTGTTTCTTTGGGGGTTGCTTGCTGTTGAAGAGGCTGTCCATGTTGGCGGGGTGGGGGGGCCTATTTGTTTGGTATGGTGTGGACACTGGTCATGTTGGTGGGGTGGGGACACTCACTGACTGTGCTACTGGTGTGGTGGGGTTTGTTGGAGAAACTCACTGGATGATCTGTGTTTGGTGGTGCTGGGGGGATGGTCTGTTTTGTGGGGTTGGGTCAGGAGATGGTCTATCTGTTTTGGGGCTGACTCACTGAGAGGATGGTCAGTGTTTGGTGCTGGGGAGGGCCTGCGTTTGGTGGGGCTGGGGAGGACGGTCAGTGTTTGGGGCTGAGGGTGGTTAGTGTTTGGGACTGGGAGGGTGGTCAGTGTTTGGTGGGGCTGGGGGGACAGTCTTTTTTCTATTCTGGGGTATGGTGGGGTGGAGACACAGGCCATGGTGATGTGGGGACACTGGCTGTGATGGTGGGGTGGTGGCACTAGCCATTGTTTGGTGGACTTAGCTGGCCATTTGTCTGGGGGGGGGACTGCTCATGATGGTGGAAAAGGGGGACTGTCCATGTTTGCCTGCCGGGTGTCTTGTGGGGTGGGGATACTGTCTATTTGCTGGTCAGGTGTCTGGGAGGGATCTTTCCATGTTGGCTTATTGGAGGGGCAAGGGTGAATGTCTTTGATTGCTGATCAGGTGTCTAGGATGGACTATCAATGTTGTTGGGGAGGGGAAACTTTCCTTGTTTGCTAGCCAGGTGTTTGGGGGGATTGTTCATGTTTTTGGGGTGCGGGGACATTCTATGTTTACTAGCTGTGTGTTGGGGGGGTGGGGACTGTCCTTTGTGGGGCATGGGGGGACCGTCCATGTTTGCTGGCTGCCTGGGTGTCTGGTGAGACTGTCCTTGTGTAACCCCTAGGTGGCGCTATCCCAAGGGCTACTACCCCTGCCTGCTTGGCTACTAACAGGTTGAGGGGCCTGGGTTCTATGACAGGTGACTCCACCCAGAGGTCAGGGTTTATAGTGGTTAGACTAGCTTGGTCACAGCCCTCTGGGACACCGTGACCCCCTTGGTTCCCTCTAGTGGCTCACACAGTACACAGGATTACAATCCCAATACCCCACATATACACTGTTCACTCATAAAGTATCACTTACCCTCGAGACTGATTCTGCAGCACGTCTGTGAGGACCCCCTGTAAAACAAGGTTAGGCAATATACACAAACACAATGCAATGCTTTTTCTACATGTACTGATACCACAGACAGCATATAGGGTCCAAAATGTCACTCTCTGGGTACCCAGGATGGTGGGGGGCTAGCCAGGGTCGGTGCAACTGGTTGGGGCCCTTTGATGGAAAAACACATGCACACACAAATTGTTATCCGGAGCCCTGGGGCTCAGTTCGTGAAGAAATGAAACAGCAATAATTAGATGACACACTTGCAATTTGAAAACAGGCTGCAGGGGAATACCCTGATTTGTACTCACAATATCCAAGCTGAGGACCGGATGGTGGATGTTCTTCTGGATTGTCAGAACAACAGGGCATGGAGACAAGGTCCTTGTGACTGGACCCCACTGCAGTTGATAGCAAACTGATATAGTCCAAGACAAGCTGGGGTTTGCTTCCAGCTTCAACACACAGCACACATCACGGGGGATTGGAAATAGCGATTCCCCACAAGCACTACACACATTCATATGTAAAAGGAAAGTACTATACCAGACAGGCTGCTCCTTGATCCCGATCGCAATTACTGCAAAATACCCGGGAGCACACACAGCAGCTTCAGTTCCTGACAGACCGAGCGTGATTCAGCAATTTCTCCAATCTTCTACAGGGTGAGCCTGGTTTCCACTCTTCAGACTTCCTTCTTTCTCCTCACAAATCGGATTCAGTCCGAAATGGCACTTACAACGGCTGCAGACCAAACCTCAGGGACTCACACATGCTTCCCGCGCGAAACTATACACCGCAGAAGCACAGAGCTCCTTCTCTCTTCACTGTCACAACTGATCTGGCTCCCCAGCAGACAGCATGGGGCTTCCTTTCAGATCCACAAGATCCCGGTTGGCTGATTCTCCTTGTCAGTCACAATAGGCTCCCTCTATTGGTTTAAAAAAGGCTCCAGAACTCTAAGAACAACATTTCCCAGAGGCTCTCTCCATATAGTCCCAGTTCAGGTAGGCTCCAAATGAGAGTCCAAGTTCTGATTCACCCACAGCAGGCTCCATTTTAAAGGACCCCTACACTGATTGGTCCAGTTCAGCAGTCCGGGACCAAATTGAAAGAGCTACACTACACAGTCCTTGATGAAAGGAAAGCAGGTTAGAACCAACTGCATTTTCATTATTATTCTAACAGGTTACAAGCAAACAATTATATCTTCTCAAAGAGCTCCCTCTGCGCATATAGCGACTGCAGAAACGGAGCGATTTGCTCAGTGGCCCAGGCGGGACTCAAGCAGGGAAACACACAGACCCCCCCATTTCAAATTAATTATACTGCAGTTTGGCAGCTCTTAAAGTGACAGTACATGGAGGCATTAGGCACTCTCGCTCAATTATTTTTTAAATCAGCTGAAATACAGGACACCAGCCCAGCGTAGAGCATTTAGGCTCACCCAAAAAAGGCTTTTTAGTGACCCCCATTTGTAGGGGGGTTACACTTGTCAGTTGGGAGGGAGACAGTCTATGCTCGCTGGCCTGGTGTCTGGTGGGGATGGGGGGACTGTTCGTGTTTGCTAGCCGGTGTCTGGGGGGACTCTCCTTGTAGGTGGGGTGAGGGGGGGCACTGTCCGTGTTTTCTGACTGGGTTTCTGGTGGACTGTCCATGTTGGTTAGGAGGGGGGACATTCTGTGCTTGCTTTCTGGGTATTAGCTTATAAACATAAGCAAATGTTAAAATGTAATTTCCACCTCATCCTTTACCTGTCAAGGGATGTATCTCACTGACCTGTGCCCACAGCTAGCATATGAACATTAGTAAATGTTAAGACATTATTTCCCCCTCATCCTTTACCTGGCTGTAAAAATAATCATTCACTTTTATGATTTCTCCAATCATTCACTGTGGAGGGGTGAAACCATCAGATTCCTTAGCCTTACTGTCTCTGTCTTTATTGCCTGACAAACACAACCAAAGGGGTAGCTTTCTGTGTTCTCCCCATACAGTGTTACAAGACTAGCAAAAAAATCTTGCACTAAAACATGCACCCTAAAGAAATGATGATACTACTACCTGGCTATTGTTACAGTGACTACTGACTGGCCATGATTTTTTTCGGGGGGTTGGAACACTGGTCGTGTGTGTGTGTGTGTGGTTGGGGACACTGCTGGTCATGTGCATATGGGGTTGGGGACACTGCTGGTCATGTGTTTGTGGGGTTGGGGACACTGCTGGTTGTGTGTGTGTGTGTGTGTGTGGTGGGGTTGGGGACACTACAGGTTGTGTGTGTGTGGGGGGTTGGGGACACTGCTGGTCATGTGTGGTGGTGGGTGGGGGTTGGGGTCACTGGTTAGTCATTTGTGTGGGTGGGGTTGTGGATACAGGCATTGTGTGGGTGGGATGGGGGCACTGTTGTGTGGGTTGGGTGGGGGCACTGGCATTGTGTCAGTGGGGTGGGGTTGTAATTGCATACCAGGCAAACTAAGCTGACTGGTAGCTCAACATTTCTCTTTCCAGAGCAAGAAAGAAAGAAACATAAACAAAATGCAGTATAAAATGTGGTTTTATTTATTTTTGTGTGCCTGTGATGGGGAGGCACAGACCTGGATGCCTGGAGCGGATACCAGATAAATGTAGCTGGAAATGGTGTTAGTTGGGCGGGGTGGGGAGAGTGGCTGTGTTGGTGGGTGGACACAGAGTGTGGATAGTGGCTGTGCAAGTCCATCAGGGTGCAGAGAGTAGCCGAGCTGGCCAGTCTGGGTGGAGACAGTGGCCATGCAGGTCTGGGGTGGGGAGAGTGGGCTGTAGCTTTTTGCATGGACATTTAAATTCACTGTTGCTTGCTGTGCCTTCTGCTGCCCTACCAGCTTTGTGCTGCTGTGCTGACCGGGGCGGACTGGTACACATGTTGAAAAAATGGTTCTGGCCACTGGTGATGGAGGAGGGAGGGGGGTGGACGGGCATACTGGCACAGAAATATTTTTTTCAACATATATGCCAGTCTGCTGGGTCCATGCCATGCTTACCTCCCTCGTGCAAGGGGCTTCTGGGCACTAAAGATAAGTTTCTGTGTCAAAATTAGGAACTGTTGGGAAGTATGAAGTCCTACTGTATAAAAATTGTGCATGTTTATGTAGTTTCACCTTACTGTGTGGTTCAACAAGATGTTCTGTGGTCTCTCCTCCTCATTTAGCACCCTGGCCAGTGACTCAGCCAGTCCCCCCAGAGCAGGGGGAAGGTCCGTTGTTTTGTGGTCTTTTGGTGGTTTGATGGGCATTGTAAAATGCATTGCTTCATTTACTGTGTTGTACTGCCTAGACCTGCTTTACCCTGTCTCTATCCTGAATGTAAACATGGTATAAAAAAAGTTCATTTTTGGGTGGTGTGTGTGTGTCTGTGTGTAGAAGAATAGAGACACATACTCGGACAAAAAAAACTTTATTAAACCACATCAAACTGAAGCAACCATGTTTCATTTGTGCCCTTCAAAACTGTCAGATGAGATGATTTTGAAGTAGTCTGTGGGGGGGGGGGACATCCGCAGCAGCCTGGGCTACCACAACCGGAACCTCCACACACTGTCATAGGTGATGCTAATAAAAACCACCAACCAAGCACTTTCCTTTCAGGGTGGTCCTGTGTGACTGTGCATGGGTATCTGGAGTCGTCGTTCCAGCAAACTTCCTGTGGCGTCTGTTCTCTTAGGTTGTGAGATGCTACCACTTTTGTGCCAGGGCAGTCAGCGTTTGCTTGGATGGGGTTATGTAACCCTGAGCATGGACAGAGATGCATATTCCTTAGGAGCCCATGGGGAGGAGAGTGGTAGGGGTTGTGGTGTGACCACACCATGCCCATGATCATGTTGAACAATTAGGGGATATGCAGTGTTCTGTTGCACTGTCCCAGGTACATCAGCATGCTTGTTAAGAGCACCGCCCAAGGGATATCAGCAAGTCCCATGCTTGTGTATGCAATGCTTGCTTGCTTGAGGAGAGTATTATCCTCTTCTTTTACCTTACCTAACTAGATTCAGGCACGTGATATTGAATAATATGGGATGGGGTGGGATGGGAGACTGTGGAATTAACTTGGTTATAACAAAGAAAAGGTGTTAACACTGGATGCAAGTAAGCAATAATGCCCGACGGGGTGTGTGTCATGCTGGGATAACATCACACCTCAGGTGGTTGGGCACAAGTGTATCCAATACATAAGGTGTGACATTATCCTACCATGACACACACCCTGGAGGGCATTATTGCTATTATACAATGGCTTGTTAATCAGAATTAAAAAAAATAATTTTAAAGATGTTTTATTAGCCGTGGAAAAATATTTTTACGAGAAGATACAAAAAAAAAACAACACACTAATGCTAACAATCAAGAGGTGGAGGTTCACGGAGAGGCTGAGACTAGACCTGTGATGATGTACTGGGATAACATCATGGGTCTAGCCCAAGACTGACCAATCAGAGGCCAGCATCCTTTCTTGTCATTGTATAATCGCATTTTTTATGTAATCTATGTAAATAAGGACTCATGCTGTGAGGATGCACATGCTGGGATTTTTCCCATACCATCCATGTTTATAGGTATACAGAGGTGGCACAGCCATTTGCTGCACTTCCTTGAAACATGCTTTTTGCACTCCTCTAGGGTGGGAGGGCTAGCTCAAGCAGACATTTCAAGAAGTTCAGGATCCACCTATCAGGGCTGGACTTGGAAGGGTTATGTAAGTAGCAAAGGGGGGTGAGAGACTAGTGAGCTATCCACCTGGAGGTTGACGTTGGGGCAAAATGAGGTCAAGACTGATTTGAATTGAAACTCAGGTGAGGTCCTGTCCTCTTGAGAAGGAAGTTAAGTTACTTACATATTTTCGACTTTACAAGTTAAGTCCTCACTCCCAGGATAGAAGAACGAAGAACTGAATACAAAACAGATCTCGGTCAGTTTTTCGACTCTGGTCTCAGGAGGAGTTGGGCCGAGAACAGGCTGCAGTGAAACTGGAGGGGGGGGTGCTCTGACTTGGCCTGGGCTGGTCCCTCCCAGGAGTTATTCAGCTGTAGCCTTAAATGTCTTTTGGGCATTATTTGATGATGGTTGATTTGTTTGCATTACGCAAGCCACCCACCCTCTTCACTGTCGTGATACGTGAAAATCAAGACTTTTTTGTTACTTTGCACCCCCTGTAAAAATAACAAACGACGCCCCTGCACCCTGCCTATCTTCACCTATTGATCTCCGTTCTCATCCTCTATCTCATTCTGACTCCTCGCCTCCGCTGATGCTTGACACCCTTTTGGGTACTCTTTTTGGGCTTCTTCCTAAGCTACCTTTAGCCAAGGGAATCATTCCGATGGCATCTATAGGGATGGAACCCTCCTCTAGGGTTCCTTGCAGTTGTACCCCTACAGGGTGGTATATCCCATGGATATAGAGGCAAGCAGCTATGATGTAGCTAAGTCACACAAGCATACATCATACTAAGTTGCATAAGCACATCAAACGTCCTTCCAATGACTTTTTGTGTTGGCATCCTGATCCTAGCTATACTAGGCTCAGTTCTTTTTTTTATTCCTCCTAGAAGATAAACATTTATTGGTCAGAGGGCTGATTATTTTTGAGTTAGGAGATAATTGGATTGGTGACTGTTTATCCTTAGATTTTTTCTTTTTTTTTGTATTGGCTGTATTTGTTTTACCTTTTTAACCATCTTTAATCTTATTTACTCCTCATTTACTCCTGTAACACTTCTTGTTTTCGCCATTTTCTAAACTTCCTAAAAATAGGAGTAAGCATGATGTGTTTTCACATAGGGTCAGTTACAAGTCACTTTTAAAACTCAGACCTCATAGTCGCAGATGACATGTACATTTGTTGAAGCAGTTCATGATGCATTGTTTGTAGATATAATTTAATCTGTTGCCATACTGGAAAACAAAAATATTGTGCAGCATATTCAAACATTATACACTATGCAAACTGTGTTTATGTCACACAAACAGGAATATTAGTGCTTGTATGGTAGTTTATGTATTAAATTCCGTACTAAAAACTACTGTTTGTACTGGACGAGGCAGTTTGCACAGCAGTGCAAAGGCAGCACTGGAGCAGCTTCAAACAAAAGGCAAAATCATGCGTGCATAAGAAAATGGTATATTGGTAGCCTAGTGAATTCACTAACTGGCTCCTGACACAGCACCATTTAATGCTTGGAAAAGCATGTTTGAACAGCCTGCAAATAGTGTAGATCATATGCAAAACACGTTAATAGTACCGTGTAAAAGCCAGTTACGATGCAGTGGTGAACCAAGGGGATGGACAGTAAGGGAACTTATTGCAGTTGCACAGTCAGTACACCTTATGATATACTGATGTAGCGAACCATGAACAAGCTTATTACAAATGTCACACTGGCCGCCCTAAACAATTCACTCTGGCAAAAGTGTGCTGAATCCTCATGTCTCACCCTTCTCACACGTGGATGTGGTTTGCTTTGTTGTACTACATAGCGCACAACTTCTATCTACTGTGAGGAGCAATGTGCATTGAAAATGACATGTAGATGGAAGGTAATGATATGGAACAGAGGTGTCAGAGAGTTGCATATTGAGAAGGGTAGTTAGCATTTTATGTACCAATATTGCCATTACAGAATGACCAGGTTGCCCAGTGTGAAGACCCATGCAAGGTGCTTTGTAAGTGTATTCATATTTCTGGTTTGTGCTTCCAGATGGGTTAGTCCTTAGTACTGCTCTCACAGGGGGTACAGGGCTGCCCACAAGGATAAATCACATTAATGCAGAATTCTACATGAAGAATGTTGTGGTAGTGCCTTGAAAATCACATTTGGCTGCAGCAATTAAGCTCTTTTTTTCCTGAGAGAATCCTGCCATGCTGCAGGCAGACAGCAGATGGCATTTACAAGGTGATCTGGCATTACAGGACTGCATTTTAGTGGAATTCTTGCTATTGTACAAACCTTACTTGTTATATTGATAATTGAATAGATACAAATTAATGGTTTTCCTGCAGGGGTGGTTACAAGGAGTTGCAGTGGAGGCACACTCAGAATTAGTCAGTCATCACTTTTTATGTTTTAAGTATATGTATGGACTTAAATAGCATTCATTGGGTAAAATATTTTACTTTAAAAAATTGTATTGCTTGTTATGATTAATACATTCTAGTACTGCTATAATGTGAACTTACGCACTCTACAAGAAATGACTAAAATCCCTTCACTGGTCCATACCCCCCTGTACATGTTAGAGTTTGTATTTTGGTCTTAGAGTACATAGCAACCCATGTTTACCCTGTCCTAATTTTCTCCTCTACACTTGTCTCTACTGCAGCCTGCATTATTTGATGCTCCTGAAGTGTATATTGTATTTGCTTGTAATATGATGTATATCATATATTTAATGTTTGTAGTATGTGCTCAGTAAGTTGATGTAACTAATAACTGCTGTCCGTATGGCCTCTGTGTATAGTGTTGTATTTCTTACCTTGTTCAGCGCAATTGTATTCCTGTATGTGCAGTGGAATGCTATTCATACATCTCACCTACAGTATGATCCTGCTGTATTGAATATTATATGTGCAACTAATTCCAGGTCGCCCATGAAAAAGGGATCGATGATTTCAGTGGGCTTACCCAATCATCATAATTTAAATAAATAAATATAACTCTGTGAATGCATTCAGTCAGTCTTGAATTAGAAGAAGGCAGCCTGTACATTCTGACACTGTGATGCTAGTCAGAAATTTATTTGCTGGATTTAATATTGTATTTGCTCAATGACATTTATATAGTAGTTATACAGATTGTATTTTCCCCAGTTTTACCCCCAATAGCATCTTTCTAATTTTTAAAAAATATCACTGGTGGCTCACACAAACAAAAACATGAAGAAAACAAACAAACCCTAAAATGTGTAACAGTGGTTGACTTGATTTAACGATATGAAATGACTTAGAGAGCAGCACATGATGCAGCACTAAAACATACAGTTCCAGGATGCCACCCAGTAAACGGGGTCACTGAAACATGATACACTGCAGCACAGCCATTTCCCTTCCCATTGAGTTATCATGTGCTGCTAGGTACAGCAGGGGAATGCAAGACATTGAATCCCAGACAAGATGTCCCTTCCCTGTGAGTTACAGTATCATGTGCTGAGGGGTACTGTGGGGAAACATCACACACAGCAGCTCATCCAACCATTTCTCTTTCCACTCTGTTTTCTCTTTAACATGACAGTACAGACAAAGAGCCCATTCCTAATGTCCACCAAATAAACATGGGGCACTGCAAAATTTAGAGCTGTCAAACCTAGTGCAGTGCAAAAACATCTCCAAACTTTGGAGTTGTCAGTGTCACAGCCAGGCTGGAGACATGCAATAGCTGAAAGAGCCAATCACTGCAGTTTAGTAACATCAAATAAAAACTGAGATGATTTGCTCAGTTTTAGCATTTAATCTTTATATTGTATTACAATGGGGGAAGTGTCAGATGTAAGTGGTGTTGGTCATCATCCTTTGGTGACAGCACTGAGCTCTACGATGCCGGTTTGACAACCCTTTTGTTGACCAGCATCTCGCTGACTGGAATTGAGTCAACTGCAAGTTGCAGTTTACATGACTCCAGTGTGTCTCCCAGTCAGTTTTTTTCTATCGGGGGCTTCGCCCCTGAACCCTCCTCCCCCGTCTATAGGATTCTCAACTCCAGTTGGAGTTGATTCGGGGTGGGGGGTTGCAGGACTGATAGACAGTGTGCCCCTGTCTTGGACACACCAGCACAGCAACCTGTCAACAAAGTGCTGATTTTGCCGACAGGGATGTAGTTCACTATGTTGATGTTGATATATGTGGGGTATACCGCAGCATTGTCAGCAGTTGTAAGTTTGTTGGTGGGGCAGTGGGGGGAAGTCATGTGCCAGTGTGGCAACAGTGTGGCAACATTCACACACTGGGTGAGAGGCAAAATCTGTATGTAATTTATTTGTTTATAGCAATAACTGTTGCTGCCTCATCCCCCACCCCCAATCACACAAACAATTTTTGTTGTTATGTCTCCATCCAGAGACCACATTTGTGGGTACCATCACTACTGGTCACAGCTCTTCTGGACAGCTTTTTGCCTTTACACAGGTACAGTTTCTTGCTTGTTCAGACACTGATGTATCCCCAAAAGAACAACATGGGACACAGGTCATGTGTTCTTCACTCTATTTATTGCACAGGTACAGGTAAAGTATTCTACTGTATACACTTTATATGGGTGCATGATACAGTTCTGTACTTTACTGCATCCAGTCCATTCCCATGGTACTTGCCAGAATCCCATAAGTCTGTGACACACATTCCCGGTGGCAGTCTCAGTGCTGTGCTATCCCAGTATACCTGCATCCCCCTGCACAGTGCACATGGCTGGTGGCCAGGCACCTAACACTGGTAGGCACCACTGAATTAAATGTTCATGGATCCTGCACTATCATGAAGCCATAATAAATGGCATGCACTGCCTTCTTCCTCTCTTCTGGTGGTTGTCTCAGGGCCTCATGGTTGATGCCAACAATGTTGGGATCCTCCTTTCACAGCCACATTACTGCCAGTGGTGGCATGGTATCCTGTGGGTGGAAATGCAGAAGTGAGGTGGTTGTGCCCACATCCGGGATAGCCTGCCTACCCTGCTGGCCAGTTACTACTGTATGCCTCCATGTATTCAGGTTTTATAGCAGAAATTCATAATATTCTAAGATTCTGAAACAAAACTAAACTTTGTAGAAGTAAGAACAACTTACTTTCTCCACAGTGTTTTGAGCTTGTATCTCCATGTTTGACAATGTGTCCCTCACTGTGAGGGTCAGTGTCCCTCATTCTCCTTCATTTTGAGTGTCTGTCTTTCTTATTAGAGTTACAAAAGGTTGAAAGGTATGGGCCATGTCTGTACTCACCATGATGGTTTTGATGATGAACCAGGCTGTTCAAAACTTATCACAGAAGTAGTCCCCTATATATTCCAGGCCCTCAGGTAGTCACACTGCCCATGCCAGGGCAGCCTTGTGCCTCATCCATGGGATGATCAGCTCCTGTGGGTATGGTAGCAGTAGGATCTCCCCCGGGCATCTGTGGAATGCCTGAAATCACATGAACACAGGTGTCAGTTGTGGCTGTTGGGGCACTCCCCCTGTGGGTAGGCACTGGCCAACCAGTACATACCATCACAGGCTGGACAACACCCTAAATGTGATTATCTTCATCCTCATAGAGGAGTGTGGTGGCCTGCTCAAGTACATAAGACAGTATCTCTGCAGCCATTTCTGGTCATGATGCAATGTTGCCATGAGTCCCAGTGTCAGGCATCAGGTCATGGCATGCACATAGCAGGTGGATGTGACCACAATCACATACAGACACACTTTTGACTTATGAGGACAAAAGTTAGTTACTATAGTAACAGAAGATTCAAGGTGGGGGAACCATTGCACACCAGGGAATACAGCACAGTATTTTCACTGTAGTAGCTGGAGATGGGGGATGGGTGGAACCACTGGACACTAGGACATTTTATTATAATGCACCAACCCAGCTCCCCCCCCCACACAAGAAGAGTCATGGGTACTGTACTGTAACATTAAAAACAAAGAACAAACTCAGACTGGGTAATGAACAATGGCAGTCCAGTCCCTGCAGCTCAGCCATGGGCACTCATGTGTGCTGCAGTGCTCAGGCTCCCAGTGCTATAGTACCCTACTGACTTAATGTCTGTGCCATGCTACTCCACAGTAGATTGTGAGGTCAACAGTACTGTCACAGTATAATGGGGGCCATGAGTACTATTTAAGGGAAACAAATAACCAAGAAAACTAGGACCCAGCCCCAAGTGTTCTGTTGTGTCAGGTGCAAGTACTGTTATTACTGTAAGTGTGATCTTCTGTCTCATGGCTTGCATTTTGTGTTAAGCAGCAATAAGTTCAACTGCCTATTTTACTGCTACAGTAGATGGCGATCTGTCATTATTTGAGAAATGCACTCAATCCCACTCCTCCCTGCTACCTTTTCATTCTGTCAATTGTTTAGTTTAGTTTATTGTTCTAGAAATTAATACCTTTGAGCCAAAGGCTCTTTTACAAAGGTTCCACATCAATTGAGTACAAAACAAGTGTAGTTACAAAGAAAGGCAAATAAGTTAAGTATTGACAAAAGTGTCCATACATGACAACATTACCTTAAAATTGACAAAATTAGTATAGGACAAGGAAACAAAATACTTTTCATAAACAAAACAAAAGTAGATTATGGGGAAAAAGACTCAAAGAAAATGTACTATTGAGAGAGCAGGAGGAGGGAAGGGAAGCAGTCAATAGTGAGAAAAGAGCATCACATATGCCTTTGTCAAGATAAGAGAGTGAGGAAAGAGGAAGAGAAAAAATAAAAGAGAAAGAAGTAATTTAATCAAGGCAGTCACAGGAGCTGGAGGCAGCGATGTGAGAGTGGAGCTGAGATTTGAAGACTCCTAGGGGTGTAGAAGGTGAGATGAGGGTATTTATGACATTTAGCCAGCTAGGTGCATGGTAAGCAAATGATCATTGGTCCTGAGTAATCTGGCATTGGGGAACCTGGAGAGGTTGATGATTAGATCCTCTGGTGAGATGGATGCAAGGATTTGGGCGTAGCAGGTCTTGGATACACGGAGGGGTAAGGCCCATGGTTGTTTTTTTATCCAACAGGCAGGTAAGGTACTTTAAGCGGTTTGAGAGTTGCAGCCAACCAGTTTCAGTGTAGAGCTCACATGTGTGAGTGCATTTATGAGCGCCAGTGAGCAGTCTACAGGCCTTGTTGAGGGAGGTTGTTATGCGCTTAAGAGAGGTGGTTGAGGCAGACCCATATATAATTAAGTCATAATTGTTGCAAATACTGTAAGAAATACTGCCAGGACTGTGCTGCTAATTCTTTATTGCTGTACCATCATACAGTTACCTAGCCTCCAGCCAATCTAAGGAACCCATCTCAGCAATGGACATAATTCACATACAGATAACATGATCTTCACTCTCAGTTCTTCCTCCCCATTGTGCTGTCCTGTTAGGAAGGAGGGAAAGAGAAGTGTTGGTTGGCCTGCAGTATGTCATGTTTCCTTGCAGTGCCCTGTATTTATTCGTTCATTCAATCTTGTTTAATGCCCTCCTTTTCCTTACCCAAAGGGACTGTGTCAACAATGTCAGGATGTTAGTGCTTACAATAGTGTGAGTATTGGGGTGTATTAGATCCTGAACTGAATGAGTGAAATGTGCTTTGCACTTTACCTGTACTGTACATGTCTATCTTTAAAAGGTATTGAGGATCAAGCATACATCATTTTACTAATGATTTAAGCTGATGATCAGTTGAGCAGAACAATGACTGCTTGTAACCTGCAACAAAAAGTGAATATACAAATAAGATAATATACATCAATTTACAATTCAGTACAATAATGTATGTTAATATACAATCTAGTACAATAATATAAGGCAGTATATGATCAAATCAAAAGGGAAGGAATTAAGAAAAGAATAAGGGGGGGATTACTGCCTTCTCGACTCAATCTCATAGAGTAAAACAAATAATTGAGAGAAACTGGGACCTGCTGCAGAATAAGACAGCCTTGTTAAACTTGAAAAAACCAAGGACATCTGATTCTTATAGGAAAGAAAGAGTTGAGAAGGTAATAATTTCCTTCCCCAACCCCATTCTTTCCTTCATTCTTTCCATCCAGGTCTAATCATATATCATTGTGTGTTACTGTATTTCATTGCATATTATTATATATTATTGTACTGAATATTTTTGACCATTTACTACTCATGGTTTTTAGAGCTATGAGTTATGTGCCACCTGGCATGTTTCTAGTCAGCCAGTAGCTACATAGAATTCATTCAGTCTTTTGCACAGATTGTTTGTTTTTTACCCTTCAAATTGTAATGACTGACCTGCTCACCATTGTCGCTTTGGTGCTAGATTCTGATCTTTAGTGTGTTGACTGTAGAAAGACACTTTAGCATGCTGATGTTACATTTCAACTTTTTCTCAAAGAAGTTAACTTGATCTTGTATTTAATCTTTCTTTCTTTCTTTCTTTCTTTCTTTCTTTCTTTCTTTCTTTCTTTCTTTCTTTCTTTCTTTCTTTCTTATTTTACCAGATAAGCAAACAGAGTTCAAATGGGCTAGCTTCCAGCTGTGCTGGTAGTACAGGAGATAAATCAGGAAATACTGTACAATCCAAACAATTCAGCACAAACAATCACAGTAGTAAAAAGGTATAAAATCAATACATACAGTATACAGAGTTACCACATTTGTACAAATTCAGTATACAATAGGCAGTATAAAAAGTCACTACTGGTAGTCCTCATCAAAGCTGGCTTATGTGGTTGTACTCCTATGCATCTCCCCTCACATGCTGTCCAGTCAGGGAACCAATCATTTTATTTATTATGATTAATTTTAAAGTTTCCTGACCAAATGATGAAGAAAGGTAAGGACAGAATATTATTTTCCACTTTATTTGTTTTTAGTATTGATGTTCAGTTTCCGGTGTAATGCAAAAATGACTTTATCAATAATATTAAAGAAGAAATTAAAAAATGCACACCGTATCAAATGTATCTTGATTTCCTATAGAACAAGTGATGTTGAGTTCTTCTGTGCATTATGCCGTCCCTAATTAGCTTATGCTGCTGTTGTCAAAGGTCAGAAAATCTAGTCTCCACATGTTGCAATGCAAGCTCCTTCGCATTATTCACTGTTACACATTTCCCTCGCAATCCACCCAAATTTGCACGATTGACTCATTTGCTATATTTCTAAGCAGTTATTAAACTCCTGAAAATAAGGACTGCATAGGGATCACACCGTCTGTTTGTGGCCTTATAAATTTTGTTCTGTACCTCAGATGGCAACTGCAGTAAGTTAATGTCTGGCACGAGTGTACCCTGAGGCACAGGAGTAGATTGTTTTAGAAAATAGCAAGCATATATTCTCTTTCCTGATTGAGTAAAAGCACCTCCAACCTGGGCATCTATTTTTCAATAGTTGCCCAGCTAAAAATGAGTTCCAGTCCAAGCACCACTTCACCACGCACCATTCCACAGCGATGCTCAACCTGCTTCGTAATTGGCTGAAAGCGACCGAGAAAATTTGAAATGCCCCTCATCTTTTTCTCTCACTTAGCGAGAGCTACTGGTCTCACACAAATACAGTGGACAAGTGACCAAAGAAGGCCCCTGCCCCCGTGAATGAAGTCATATCCCCCACAACCCCCATAGCCACACCATCAAAAAACACATGTTATTTAAATAAAATACATGTTTTCAAAGTACAGTTTTCCACTTTCATAAATTCTCTGTTATTCGCAGCCTCAGGTCCTCAAAAAAAAACACCACTCTAGTAGTGGGACCTAGCTGGCAACAAGTTATGTCTGAGCAGCCAAATCTAACAGTGCTGCCACTGCTCCTCAGCCCATGCTCCTTTCATGCTACTAGTGGTACGAACCTTTTTTGTCCACTCCTCCTCTGTCCACAAACATAAATCACCCTGCAACATAAAAAAAATATCCCAATCCCTGCAAATCTCTACACAAAGAAAAGTATTTCCTGTATTTCTGGTATCACTTTCCCTGCCTTGCCTGCAATGCCAGCATTCACTCTCCCACCTGCAGACATTTTTCTTCTCCCCACAGCAACCACATTAGCTCCTGGTGATGCCGTTAAAACAAACGGGCAATCAAAAATGTGAACTCCCTGAAAGTACGCTCTGCCGACTGCGCTCACAATCTCTGTCTTTCTTCCAGTCCTGATCGCTATGACAACAGCTGCCAATAAGAAGGAAAAAACCTTCTGTTGTCATTGATGGTTGGGGGGGGGTGAACAACAACAACAAAAAAAGTAGAATGCAGAAACAAAGGTGTTACATGATGATGAGGGGGTGCCTGAATCAACAAACATAAACAGGCTGCTATGAGGGGTGTAACTGCATACAACCAGCTTTCCAGCTTTCCTTCTAATCATTCTGATTGAGGCAGAGGTACTATTTTATTACAAAAGTTATATTGAACTCATTTTCTATTAACAATTTTTATTGAACATTTTTGTTTTTTACAGTGCCATTTTCTCAGTGCAATAATACCCTCCAGGTTGGGCGGTATTGGGGAATACTGGACCTTCCAGGGGCATAGGGCCTCATTACATCCCTAGGTGGTCTGGTATTCCCCAATACCACCCACCGTGTCAGGTATTATTGCTTACATATTGGTGTGCATATATTGTCGATATTGTTAATGGAGTCATTTGTGGAATATGCGGCACTTGCTATTGACCATTATTGTGTTTGTTTTGTGTTTAGGCATTTAAGAATTGTGTCCATATATATTTTCATTTGTGTTTGCTCAGCAAACAGTTTAACTAGCCTTTGCTACATGGCCACATTTCATTCTTTTTTATCTGTCTCTCTGCTGCCAGCTCATGCCTAAATAGATTATATGCAGCCTTGGCTGTATCTCCCAACTCTTTACTCTTACTTTTCTCCTTTGGTTCCATACAGCATCACCTAGGAATTGGACATTTTCTGAATTCAAGAAATGCTCTTCTTCTTTTTGACTCTCCTCCACTGGTTCGTGGAACTCTTCAAAGCTGTTCGCACTTTCCACAATAACGTCAGGTTCCAGTGTGACTGATTCAGGCATGCTTTCTGGCATGGTGTTTATATGCTGGTGAGTGTTTATCCTGTCCACTAAAAACTAAGTTGTTGGTGCATTTCCATCTTCAATAACCTTCTCCTAACTCAAAATATTAAAACAATCTGTTATCAATTATGCTTTAATAATGCAATGTTTTATACTGATTCCTGGCAGTTCAAAGACCTATTTACAAAGGATGCAGCTTTTTGAGGTTTAATTAGAATTCAGTTAAAGGACATGATTACAACACAATTGTCTATTAAATTTAGAGTGAGTTTTAATTCCTTCTACCGTATCCCTACAAACTGTTTAACCAGATTGTGGCCTTTTCAGGCCTGCCAAAAGTAAGAAGAAAACAGAGAGACTTGGAAAGTGTCCCTATGAATTAATAGCAATGCATGCAAAGTAAAATAACTCTTAGTAAGATAAATATCAGCTAGAAAAAATGTAATGGCATCACATGTTATCAGCACTCATTATTTAGTCATTATATACTGCACAGGCAGAGACTCTACATTTACTAATTTTACATGTTTTAAAATGAATTGCAACAGGTTTAAATACAATTACTGTATTATGATTTTATTTCTAGTGTTCTTTTGCTTTCCATTGTTACTCCCCCTTCCGCCCTTTGTCTGTAGCCTCCAGTGCTTACTGGTGTCATTCAGTTCAGTACAATAATATGTGTAATATGAAATGCCATACAATAACATACAACAGTATATGATCAGACCCAGAGGGAATGAAAGAATAAAAAAGTAAGGGGTGGTAGTGGAGGAAATTACTACCTTCTCGACTCTATCTAATAAGGTAAAACAAATAACTGAGAGAAACTAGGACCTGTTACAGAAATGAAATGTATATAATTCGGTTTAGCACTGGGTTGGTCACTCAAGCTCTCTCTACTTGTGTTTCTCTTCCCATCCAGGCATCCACCCATATTGCCACTCTGCCAATTAACAGACTGTGAAAAGTGTGCAAACGTTAATATATTAAAAACACTATTCTACAAGGCTTCTATTATTTGTGCTATGTGCCCTGGCACTCAATGTGACCATTGCTTACTACTGTGCTCAGTACTGCAATATTGTACAGTATCTTAAAAAATGCAGGTCCTACTCACTGTTCCTTTGGAGGTTTAGGTTTTGCTAAAGCACATTTTTTGTTTTGTCCTTGGGGGAGTTTTCTTAGGCTATGGGGCAATTTTCTTTGTCTTCAACTGATGTTCCTTTTTTGGGCCTTCTCTGGTCCATTCTTTTTACTTTTTTTGAGGACAATTTACATGCTTTCTCAATGGTTTCAGATACGTTAACATCATGTTCTCCTGCTGCATTTGCTCATAAGAGAGCTTTGAATTATGATCGGCACCATTAAAAGACATAGGGCCCGATTCTAGAAGGGATACACCTGGAGTAACTTAACTTGCGCCCCCAAAAATGGTGCAAGTAGCAAATTATGCCAGCAGTTGCGACATACAATATTCTACAAAGTGGTCTTCAACATGTTGCAGGCCACTTGCACCAAAGTGGACTTACACCAGCAGTGACATCTGCAACCCCCTGTGACATGGCGCTAGGGGGTTTATGGCAGCAGTTGCACCTTATTCTGGAAGGGCAGCAACAAAGTCCCAAATGTCGTGATTCTACAACAATCCCGGAGGACATCCATCAAAGTACAGTTACACCAGCATTTTGCTGGTGTAAGTGTACCTATGCCCTCCGGGGGTTGTGCAGACCTGCCACCAGACTGGCACTCAATCCATGTTCCCGGCCCCCCATACTCAGAACACCACAGTAAGTGCCCCACAGGGCATCTCTCATCCTCCGGTCCCCAATCCCCCAAACTGTACTAGCCCCACAGGGTTGTTCACACACCCCCTGCCCCCAAATCCCCACACTGCTAAGAGCACCAGAGGACAGCTCTGTCCTCCCCAACCCATTCCCCAACCCCAAAACACAGGTCCCAGTAGTGCTGCACACTGTAAAAATAGAAGAACATGCAAATATCCCTGGTAGTCTAGTGGCCCCCAACCCCGTACTCAGCAGTGCCAGTCCACCCTGCATCTTCAACCCATCCCAGCCAGTGACTGGCACAGCCCACCTCTCACTGCCACAGCCAGCCACTGACTGAGCTCCATAGGAGCACATACTGTATATATGCACACAATGAATGAATGTACTCATTCATTCATTGACCATGTATATACAGTACGCACTCCTACAGAGCTAAGTAGGTGTCTGCCCATGGTAGTGATAGGTGGGCTGTGCCAGTTGCCAGCTGGGGATGGGTTGGGAGGTGAGGCGTGGACTGGCACTGCTGGGTGGGAGGCCACTAGACTACTAGGGACTGTCTGGTATGTCTACTGTACCTACTGAACAGTACACAGATAACATGGGGAGCCATCAGGAGTCGGGCTGGAAGGGATTCATGGGGCATTGGCAGTGGATGGGGAGTCCTCTAGCTCTGTGGGGCTCTGTTTGCACTCTCCAGGGGATCAGGGCATGTGGGGCACTTGTGCCATGCCACACAGTGGTTGTGACTTATGAAGAACTCACCAGGTACATCCTCAGTTCAGCGTACCTGGCTAGATGTGGCTCGGAGGTGTCCAGCTAGCTACCTCATACCGGGTATGGAACCTGGGTGTTATGTTTGATAACTGTCTGACTTTTAAATCACAGGTGTCAGCAGTTGTTAAAACCTCTTCCTACCATCTGAGAAATATCACCCGGGTGACATATCTGGTTCCTCCCGATGATCTTCTAACGTTGGTTCACGCCTTCATTACCTCCCGCCTTGACTACTGCAATGCCCTTTACCAAGGGCTGTCAGGGGTTGATATCCACTGCTTGCAGCTGGTGCAGAATGCGGCTGCCAGGCTGTTGACTGGTGCTTCAAAAGCCAGTCATATAACGCCTGTGCTCCACGATCTGCATTGGCTCCCGATTAAGTGGCGGATCACCTTTAAGGTTGCTTTGTTAACCTATAAGGCCCTACACGACCAGGGACCAAGCTACCTGAAAGATATCCTTTGCCCGTACTGTCCCTCCCATCCTCTCTGATCCATTGATAAGGGATTGCTAGAGGTTCCCAGGGTATGTTTGCAGACATCGGGAGCAAGGGCATTTAGCTTTGCTGCTCCGTCCCTGTGGAACTCTCTACCTCATCGAGTACGAGATTGCCTGACCGTCCAGAGTTTTAAAACTGCATTAAAAACTTAACTTTTTGATCTGGCTTTTGGTAATTGAAGTGTTTTTATGTGTTTTTATATTTATTGGAATTTATATAACGTACGTAATTTTAATTTATTTGTTTTATTTTATTGTACAGGCGCCTTGGTTTTGGAAAGGTGCCTTTTTTATAAATAAAAGATTGATTGATTGATTGATGTTGCAAGTCACAGGACTTAGCCATGGGGACCCTGCCCCTTCTAGAATTGGGCACAGGGTCCTCGTTGCAACTGAGTTTGGCGCAAGTCACCTTTGGTGGTGACTTGCGCCAATCTTCTAGAATCGGTCCAATACAGTATTGGTAGTACAGCATATCAAATGGCATTTGGTGTTTACAACATTACCTATTGTGATAATTAATAGTGTACAGTGTTGTATCTAACCTTCAGTGTTCTACAAGAAAAACAGTTTCTTATCATTGATTGAGATAATGCAGATCCTAAATTTCCCCTGCTCCCATCCTGCATATTTATAGAGCAGTTTCACCTTGTGAATGAGCTTTAGTGTCCCACAAAAGTTTTTTGTTAGCACAACATCTGTTGGCTGATGTTCCTCTTCAGTAAATTCTATGACCAAATGCTTGGGGTGATGGGCATTCCTCCTTGTTGCATTATGCCCTAAGGTCTTGCACAAAATGGAAAGAAAAGTAACCTGAACTGAAGATGGCCTGCAAGTGGGAACTCAGAAAAAAATAGGGGTTAAGTAGAATTCCAAAGACAGGTGAATCTTGCTGGTGTTAGGTCCCGTTGGATAGCTCAGTATAGTAGAAATGAGGATTTGCTATGACATGATCAACAAACCAGATAGTTGCTTGCTGATGACTGCCATTGGATAGCACACTCCAATGTAAAATCCAGGTGCTTCTGATATCACAAGGAGATGATTCTGCATCAACTTTTTGCTGTTTTCATTTGAAAAAAAAAGCACACATCGTATTTGTTCTGAAATTTAATTGATAGAAACTCATTGTCCACTTTAATTTGGTTATTTGAATCAGCAGTAAATTCAACATGAATTAACTCTCCCAAGAGAACAGTTCAACTGTGGTTACAGTAATGTTGAATGGCTACAGATATAAAGAAATTTAGCTTTTCTTGCAAAGCATAGGGATTGCAATGTCATTGGGAGAATTTAGAGCACATATGACCAACTTGGAAAAGAAAAGAGAGGAAGGACTGCCAAGGCCACAAGGTAAAGTACTGTACTTTATCATGTGGCAATTAATTTATTTAAGCAGTAATGCATGCATGCTTAGTGGTTTCATTAGCATACTCTCAGACCATTTTTATAATACAGTTAGAGATGTGCTTAGCATTGGTAATGCATGGTGAAGTTTGTCTTCATTTGATGCTTTTCATTACTAGGGATGTGGAGCAACTCATGGACGAGCTGATGACTGAAGATGATGAGCTTAGTGCAAGAGAAATCCAGCTGTTACTGAGCATACATGGCATTGAAATATCTTTGAGTGCAATCAAAAGAGTTTGAAAGTGTTGATTAGCATTATGGGAGAACAAGGTTGGTTCCATACAATAATTCATGCTCAGTTACAGTGGGTTAGAGATAAGAAGGGGAGCTAGGGGTGGATACTGTATAAAAAACATGGATTCACAAAAGGTCTCAGGGTACTGTATGTTATGGTGTTACTGGAAGACAGGAAGTAGTGGTGTTTTGTGTGAGGTGGGAGGTGCTAACCATATGTATTTAGGATGGAAGGCTACACTTTACACTTCCAAGGCAGTATAATGGGGCTTACACTCATTACAGTAGGTATTGCATTTTGTAAGAAGCTCTGACAGAGCCACTATGGCTGTAAATGCATTAACTAGATAAGGGTGTTTCATGATCTTAAACATAAACATGAATTGCTGTTGCATACATTAACTGAAACAAAGTACAGTACATCGAAAAAGAGCAGATATAAAAATAATGCCACCATCTGTATTACAGTTATCTATATGTTTCACATTTCATTCTATGCACTGCTACAGCATTCAACTCAACAGAACTGGGCCATCATATATATGAAAGTACTGTACCTTAATTGCAAACACTGCTGAGACAGCTATATGTTGTGACAAGGTGGAAGATAAGCACAATGTTGAGACATGTTTAGGAAGACATTTGATGTGTTTGATTTTTTTAGAGATTGCTGTACAGTAGACAGACACATAATTAGTATATAGCATATGGTAGAACATTGTTATTAGTAAAAATCTGTCATTTACTAGTTTTATTGTACCATCGTTGAGACGTAAGTAAGCTGTTATACTGTAGTTGGTACATCACAGCGATGGTACAACAGCATTGACTATCTTTACACATGCACAAGTGGTAGTACTTAACACATCCGAAAACGTCTGGCCTCTGAGATTTACATTCAAACTGCTAACCTGTTTAGAGCTGCTGCCTTCCCGAGCGGCACCCCGCAGATGGAGAGGAGTTACCTTCCAGTTGCTGTAGCCGAGTCACTTCCCCACTCTCTCTCGCGCCGCCAGCTGCTGCCTGTTGTTGAGGGAGAGGAGGAGGAGGGAACTCGGTCCACATTGGTAGATAGCATGGACTTTTGAGTGGATGCAACCACAGAAGAAGTGACAAGCTATTTATTTACTGTTGCCCACACACTATAAAAGACAATGGATGGGCAACAGTAAACAACAACACTGTTGATCACTTCTTGAGATTGCTTGACAACCGTAAACCTCTTGAGCTTCACTCTCAAGGTTTACATGGTTGTTATGACAACCTCTCAAAGTGAACAACAGTGTTGTTGTTCACTGTTTCCCATCCATTATCCCCTATAATATAAAAGTGCATATGCCCAAATGTCAATGTAAATCTTACACATTTCATTACAAGTTGTTCTTTTGAAGGAAGATCTTACTGTACAAGGCTTAAAAATGGGCATTAGGTAAAAGTAAACTGGGGAAGGTGTGTTATTGAGGGTATTACATAGTTTATCTTTTATTGCTGCTCCACCCCAGGCACACACAATATGAAAATCAACAACCCCTTGATATGAAGCAACAGGAATTAGTTAGCACAAGGACAGAAACAAGTAGGAGACTGAGTAAGTGGGTAGACAAGCATGAGTATGGTAAGTCAGCTAACATTTCAAAAAGTCTCACTATTATAATTAGTTTTTTGTAAATGCATCTGCACAGTTGACATTTTTTCTAAATAAATAATAACAATGGGAGTTATTCCACATATGACCACAGATGCCACGCATGCAGGTGGAGGGATCTGAGGCCTGGATGCACCAGTCTGCCTGATCCTGGGTCAGAAGATCATGATGGAGAGGTAGAAGTACTGGGGGTTCTATCAATAGCTGTTGAAGCAGAGGGAACCAAATCTGATGAGACCAAAGAGGGGCTATCAGAATCATGTGAGCCCTTTCCACCTGTATCTTCAGGAGAACCCTCTGAAGCACTGGGAAGGGAGGAAAGGTGAACAAGAACCTCCATGTCCAGGAAAGAGTCTGCATGTCTCACCAGAAAATACCAAGCCCAGGAACGAGCGAGCAAAAATTTAATAGCTTTGCATTGGATGGGGAGACAAAGAGGTCTATCTCTGGCTGATCCCAAAGGTCGAATAAGCCTTTGACCAACTCTTTATTTTAGCTCCCACTCATGAGCCCTGATAGTGGTGTGGCTGAGACTGTCTGCCAGGACATTGCTGATGCCCGGCACATGAACAGCAGTCAGGCAGAGGTTGTGCTGGACTGCCTGGTACCACAGTCGCATCACCTCCCAGCATAGAGGATATGAGCGAGTGCCTCCCTCTTTGGTCAGGTACCAGACCACAGATATATTGTTGATCTGAACCAGGAGTGTCCCTGGACATAGAAGAGGCTTGAAGGCCTGCAGGACATACAGCACTGTCCTCATTTCTAACACACTAATGTGTAGAGACACTTCTAACAGAGACCATGTTCCCTGGGTTTGATGGTCTCCTAGGTGAGCTCCTCAGCCTTGACATGAAGCATCCATTGTAAGGGTCATGGTAGGAGCAGGGTGTTGAAAGGGAAACCCCCATGGAGAGATTGGACAACTCCTGCCACTAAAGAAAATCCTTCTTTATGTACCTAGACACTAGGATACTGTGGTCCATGTTGTCCAGCCGCTGATCCCACTGGATAGAAGAGTCCATTGGGTCACCCTCATATGCAGTTTGGCTAGAGGAATTGTAGGGATTGCAGCTGCCATCAGCCCGAGAAGATGGAGGATCAACCGGGCTGTGGTTCAGCTGAGTTGGCCGCTAATCTGGCCTGTTCCTGCAGGGTCTCTACTCTATCTGTTGGGAGGAAGGCCCTGTGTTAGACAGTATCCATCACTGCCCCAAATAAATAGTAGGCACTGGGAGGGGAGAAGTGGGACTTGGGAAAGTTGACTGTTATTCCAAGTCTGGAAAAGAGGTCCAGGGAGAAGGAAAGGGACCCCTTCAGAATGCTCTGTGATGGGGCTGATAGAAGCCAGTCATCCAGATACAGGTACAATTAGATCCCTCTGTAGCATACGGCCACAGCCACCACTGCTAGGCACTTGGTAAAAACCTGAGGTGCCAAAGATAGGCCAAAAGGGAGAGACTTGAACTGGTAATGTGCCCTCTGGAAGGCAAACTGAAGAAAGCAGCAGTGGGCCTGGAAGACAGGGATGTGCAGGTAAGCATCCTGTATTTCCAGTACACAAAGTCAATGGCCCTTGTGGAGCAGGGGTAGAATTCCCTGGATGGTGAGCATGCGGAATCTCTTATACTCAATGTACAGGTTGAGCATGCTGAGGTCCAGAATGTGTCTTAGGTCGCCCATCGTTTTAGGCATTAGAAAGAAATGGAAGTAGTACCCTCTTCCTATCTGTGCCAGAGCCACAGCCTCTATGGCTGACTTTTGCAGAAGAGCCTGGATCTCATCCCCTATCAGAGACAGGTGACTTGGAGGATAATGGGAGAGGCCTGGGGGGTTGTATGGAGGCCTGTCTAGGAACTCTATGGTGTGACCTTTTGCTATTAACTGAAGGTCCTAAGTGTCCATGGTTATGTCCTGTGACCCTGGAAGGTGGATGGCACATCCTCCCCACTGGTTCCCCTAGAGGATCTAGAGGAAACAGGGGGTTCCCCACGAGTCAGAAATCTGTGGGGCAGAAGTCAGCAGCTCCTATAGAGGGCTTCTGGGACTTGGCAGGGAGAATAAGGGTTCCTGATGCTGGATACCAGCATTTGTCCTGGTGTTTGGCAGGGGCCTCTTTGGTCTGGCATCTCCGTTGCTGACAAAAAGGCTGTTTGCCTTTGTAACCCCCTGGGTACATGACGTGGACATTGTGGATGGATTTACCATGGTCCTGCAATTCAGTTTTAATATCATTGGCATCACCTCCGAATAACATGGATCCCCTGAAAGAGGCATCCAGGATGGAGGTCTGGACATCTTGTGCCAGGCCAGCAATCCTGAGCCATGAATGTCACCTAATGCAGACAGGAATGGCTGTGGTGTGAGCAATTGAGTCTTTTGTGTCATAAGTGGCCTGGAGGGCATGACAACAGTAGATTTTAGCCATTCTCACTGTCTTAAGCTCCTGGTCCTGGATGGCTTCCAGCTTGGACTTGAATGAGACCAGGGAAGATTTCTTGTAGGAAACCATATGAGCCACATAATTAAGGGACCTGAGGGCACAAGTGGAGAAGGAATGGATCTTGCGACCAAAATTGTCTAGTTGCATAGACTCCTTATCAGGAGGAGACATGCTCAAATGTTTAGGTTTCAAGGACCGGTCATGGGCAGCTGTGATGACAACTGAGTCTGCATTAGGGTGGCCAGTAAGGTGTGTGACCCCATCTGGGGGGGTGGTACATCCTGTCTGCCTTTTTTGAAACAGCCAGAATGGAGGAAGGCTGTTGCTAGATAGTGGATGTCAGGTCTTCATGGGGCCCAGTCCAAGGCAGTATGGGCATAGGAGCTGTGTCAGTCATGTCTAGATGCTCCACAAGCCTTTTCCACTTTGAATCCTGTTCCTGGATAGCCCAGCCACAGGCATTTTGTATAGTTATGAGGAGTTCTGCAAAGGAAGGGTCCTCCGGAGGGGACTTCAGGGACTCCTTAGGATGAGGTTCTATAGGTATATGTGTACCAGAGCTGAAGGACAAGTTGGAGTCAGAGTCTAAAGAGGGCCTGCTGGAGGTCTGAACCCTTTTTAGAGGAGTGTTCTGGGTTTTATCCCTGACCTGGTGTCTAGAAGAGCCTTCTCTGGAAATGTGGGAATCCACAGCAGAGGCTGATCTAGGGGTCGGAAAGAAGGCAGGAGTAGAGGCTGCCACTGGTTTCAGACAGTCAAGCTCTGAGGCTAGTTGAGTCCTGGCCTACTGAATCAGGGTCTGAAACACTGCCTGGATATCAGCCTGAAGCTGCTGTGGAGGCTGAGGAGGAGGTGGTGGAGGAGGAGGCTGGTATAATGGATAGCCTGGCATCTGATATTGAGGGTATCCATGAGTCTGAAAGGATTAGGGAAAGCCAGAAGGAGAATACCCTTCATTAAACATAGCCTAGCCTCTGGTACCCCAGTACATAATGGGGTTGATGACCAGGCGTTAGATACCCTGGTGAAATGTACATTGGGTATTGTGGGGGAGGATAGCCTGGATCATTGCCCATAGGTCTAGCTGGAGGCAGTGCAGATGGCCTGGCAGGAATTGGGTCTGAACGACTGGCAGGAGGTCCAGAAGGACCAGGCATCAGCCCCATAGCAACATTTAAAGGGCCTGGCACTGGATCAGGCTTAGAAATGTCCAGCACCAGAAGATTCAGCACCTGGGGGCCTGACTGAAGTCCTTCCAGCATTTCCTGAATGGCCACAGTGCCAGACACACCCTGACCCAGCAAAGGATCACCTGATGAAGGGTCACTTGCAACGGGGTGTGAGTAGAACCTGATGGAAGACGTGTCATCGTCTGGGGAGCCAGAGTCCAAGATGGCAGAACCTCATTGTCCAAGGGGGCTTGGGTTAAGGAGGTCCTGATGAAAGGTCCCTGGAGGGATTAACAATAGGCCCAGTGGGTAAACCAGGAAGAAACTGACCCAGTGAAGGAGGGGGATCCTCCAGATTTGTGTCCACCTCTGGCTCTTAATCTTCAGACAAGTCCGGAGGATCTAGTTGGATCAGTGGGAGCGAAGAACCATCTAAAGACTGTTGCATGTCTGGCAGCTGGCTCAACTCAACATCAGGTGTGTCCTGTGACCCCAGTGCGAGAGCCTCAGCTGTATGGTCCCCAGAGGAACCAGGGAGTGACCTAACAGCCACAGCCATGCAGGCATCAGAAGAGCTAATGTCCAACTTATCGGCCTGGGCCATGCAGACAACAGTGGAGCTGGAGTCCAGCTTACTGGCTGTGACCATGCGGTCCTTGGTGAAGCCAGGGAGTGACTTATTGACCTGGCTACTGGCAATAGACACTGAAGAAGATATGGGCCTAAGGAGCACAATAGTGGTTCCGTCGTCCAAGAAGACCCCTGACTGCACTGTGAGTAAAGCAGGCAGGGAGGCTGTGGTCTGATCCACTGGAGCAGTAGAAGACCTGGCAGTAGGGGTACTAACTGAAGCAGAAGCCTCTCCAGTGTCAATAGTGTCTGATGGTTGCTGCCAAGTGGATGGAGACCTATCCCTGTCTTGGTGCCTCTCCTTTTCCTTTTTCTTCTTTTTGGGTTCTGGCATTGGAGAAGAAGATTTCCCACATATTCTGCGACTCTTTTCCACCAAAGCTAGGCACTTCTCCAGCAATTGGGCTTCAAGCTTTTTCTGGTGTCTAATCCATGTGGCCTGGTTGAAGGATTGGCAGGGTGCACAGTCCTTAACCTGGTGTTTGGTGCCGTGGCAGATCACGCAGCGGGAATGCTCATCTGCATGCTGGATCTGGGTGCCACAGGACTTGCACTTCTTCTTTTCGATGCATCACCCAACTGTTCATGTTTCTGAATTGTACCTCCAACTACAGTACATCCTGTGCTGTAAATGTGTCACTTTTATTTATTTGCTTCCCTTTTCTTCTGTATATCCCTCAAGATCTCTATATTAGACCTGTTTATACTGTATTTTATTATGTAATTGTTTGACCTGGTGTTCTGCTCTCTTTTTATGCTTAACTATATGTTTGTGTAAATGAGAATTTTTGCTCACTTACCTTTCAGTATAAAATAAAGACTGATTAAAAACTGGACTGACAGACCTGAACCGCAGCAGTTTTGTAAAAATCCAAACTGGCCATACTGGGTGTAACTTGCAGAAATACTGCTGGTCCGGTCACTCCTGCTGCACTGTTCAGTCCGACTTTTACATATCTTATCAGCTCCTAGAAGTCTGTTTTTTAACCCTTCCTTGGCGTGGTTGAAAATGGAACTGTCAGAACCAGGCCAGATAGGTGAACGCCTGACCAGATCATCTGGAGTGAGTGGATCAGCAATTTTTGCACAAGCTGTGCCCAGTCCAGATTTTACAGCTCTGGTCTAGTTCTGGTGATCTTTTATTTGCCCATACCCCACTGCATGTGGCTTAGTGACATACTGTACAGATGGATGCAGAGTCTAACCTATTAAAGGCTGAAGTTTCAGAAAACCATTATGCTAAAAATAAAAAGACTCATTCAATTCCTGATGATCCCCCACCCCCAAGTCCCACTTAGTCCTCTACCAAAGTCATGCTCAAATATTGGTGTCTCTACATCCACACCATTAAGCTTTTAATGCCATCATGCCTTTTCTGCTGCAATGAGCACCCCCCATCCCTGAAGTCAAATTCTGCTTGTGGCAGCTCTCCCCCCAAACCAGGTAATTTTCCAGGGAGAAGTTCTTCATACCACATAAACTAAATGTCTGCTAAACTCCTTATTTTTAAACATTTTGTTCAGAAATTTTTGTGCCCAGTCCAGATTTTACAGCTCTGGTCCAGGTCTGGTGACCTGGTTTTTACCCATACCCCACTGCATGTGGCTTAGTGGCATACTGTACAGATGAATGCAGAGTCTAACCCACTGAAGGTTGAAGTTTCAGAAAACCATTATGCTTAAAATATCAAGACTCACTCAATTCCTGATGATCCCCCACCACCAGTCACACTTAGTCCTCTACAAAAGTCATGCTCAAATATTGGTGCCCCTACATCCACACCATTACGCTTTTAATGCCACCATGCCTCTTCTGCTGCCATGAGCTCCCCATCCATGAAGTCCCATTCTGCTTGTGGCAGCCCCCCATCAAACCAGGTCATTTTCAGGGAGCAACTCTTTACTCCACATCGACTAAATTACTGCTAAACTCCTTATTTTTAAACATTTTTGAGAAATGTTTGTTTTAATATATCAATGGTCAGGAAAAATGAATTTGTAAAAGAAACCAAAGGCCCCATTTATCAGTTCATTTAATCACAATACAGCATGTTATGAACTAATCAGATTCTATGTGTTACCTAAGTCAAACAAAAATTAGACACACACACATGCCTACCTGTTTTCAAGTGAAGCAAATGTGGTTGCTATCATTCAGTTGTAAACACCTGTAGTCACAAATTACAAGTTAAGAATATTCAGTAGAATATAAATGGTAGCCCAGAACTGCCTGCTTGAGAAAATGAAGTTGGTGTATTATTTAGAAACAGGCATCACTGGAACTCTTGCTATGGAATGTCCTGCAAAGTAGCAGAATGACTGCTCTTTGGATGGTGGTGTCAAATGGCTTAATGAGGTGTTCCTAGGGCTGAGGGCACAGCAGAGCGTATTTGTTATGCAGAAAGCTCCAGGAAGTGTTTAACCCATTCTACTTCCAATAGCTTTCTATGATGTCTGTACTACCCAATGGTAATCTGACACAGAATGACTGCCAGAAGATAATGAGTTAACTTTCTGTGGGCTCAATTAATTCCTGAAGCCAGAGGAAAAATATTGCTCTACAGCTTCATATACACAAACACAGGCAGCATAGTAATGAGGCTTCAGTGGAGGAATCTATTTTTAACACTCTATCATGTTGTTTGGTAGCAAAAATGATATCAACCCTTTTCTGAATGCAAAATGTCTGCTGGGCTACACCCACAGCCATAAAAAGTTCTAAATCCAGCCTTTTGTTAGAGTGCACTCTAGTTTGATTAAAAATGTAATAAGCAGTATGGTGGGATTGCAAGGAATACACTATACAGCAGGAATGGTTTTTAATATCAAGCAATCAATATTTTTATTTATAAAAAAAGTGCAGTTCACGACAGATCAAAGTGCTTAAACATGTTACAGAAATGTAATGTTAAAATATCTAATAAATATTAAATTACATATCAGTATCAGCTAATCTTAATCAAAATCAACATTCTAAAACTCACTACAGTATAGGAAAATTTCCATCTCAACGTCTCTGGGTAGGTAGTCATGTATTCACATGTTAACCACCATTTCTGTGAATTAATGGTGCACAATGTATCTCATCTTTCTTACAGCTTTTCAAAGGCATGTTCGATTGTCGGCTTGCGTTTATCAGCATTACATTTATTAAAAGGCATAGTCTACACCATTGTATTTAATTTATTCTGCATATAGTAATGGTTCATTTATATATTTTTATTCTGTATTCAGCTTCTGCCCCATATGTGAGAGAAAAGCAAACTCTACATCTGCAACAAGCAGTTGCATGACTGGAATCGGGTGAACAAGTTTCTGATGTTCATTTTACAGATGAGACTTTAATACAGTTACAAAGGCACACTATAATATCATTTGTAAACAGGGAGTTATTAATTAGAAGCCATGGCCTACGCACCCCCTTAAGGTTCATATGTGGGGTGCAGTATCAAGAGAAGGTCCTGGACCACTAGTCATTTTTGAAGATACAGTACTATACACTTTTGTACTGGGCAGGTAACTATACTACAGCACTGTGCAGTTCTCTATACTGTATTTATATTTCTTTATGTATTCCACACTATAGAAAATGACCTAAAGCATACTGCTGCATCCTCATTTTCCAAGGTATGGATAATCTGGATCCATATACCACCTGAGTAAGTACATAGATACATGGAATGTGTTGGCAATGGGGACCGGCGATCCATCTAGTCTGCCCATGTTTTGGATTCCCCCCCCTCCAAGATTTCCCTGTCTTTGTTGTCATAGTTCCTTTGTATTTATCCCACATGTTCTTGGATTCTCTAACTGTCCTGGCTCTCACCATCTCCTCAGGTAACCCATTCCACAGTGCCACCACTCTCTCAGTAAAGAAGAACTTGCACTTGTTGCTCTTAAACCTCCCCACCTCAGCCTTAGGCCATGACCTCATATCTTTGTGGATGCATTCAGCTGGAACAGCTCATTTGCCTTGACTCTGTTTAACCCTTTGAGGTACTTAAATGTCTCTATCATATCACCCCTTTCCCTCTGCTGTTCTAGAGAGTACATGTTGAGCTCCCCAATCTGTCCTCATAGCTCTTTTCCTGGAGTCCATTTATCCTTTTAGACTTTAGTTTCCCTCCTCTGGACTGCCTCCACCCTGTCAATATCCTTCCTCAGGTATGGTCTCCAGAACTGTACACTGTACTCAATGTGGGGCATCACCAATGACCTGTACAGAGGCAGGACAACCTTCTTCCTTCTGTTAGTGATGCCCCTACCTATGCATCCCAGCATATGGTTTGCTTCTAGTGCTGCCTTCTCACACTGGTTACCGATCTTCAAGTCTTCTGAAATGATGACCCCTAAATCACGCTCTTGGCTTGAGGTGGTAAGTTTTTCCCTCCAAAGTAATATTTGATTCTGGTGTTGCCCTTTCCGAGGTGCAAGACCTTACTGTTCTTGGCATTAAATTTCAGTTGCCATGCAGAAGACCATTTTTCATGTTTGTGGAGGTCATCCCTCATTTGATTTACCCCCTCCATTCTGTTGACCCCACTACAGAGCTTAGTGTCATCTGCAAGTAGGCACACCCTCCCCCCCAGCTCCTCCATGATATCGCTAATGAATATGTTGAAGAGTAGAGGCCCCAGGTTCAACCTCTGGGACACCCTGCTCATCACTTCTCTCTTGCTAGATATGGCTCCATTTACCACGACCTTCTGGGTTTTGCCTTCCAACCAGTTTTTTACTCACGATACTATTCACCCCACTCCCACCTGCCTTAGCTTCTTTACCAGCCTTCTGTGGGGTACAGAGTCAAAGGCCTTACAGAAGTCCAGGTAGACGATGTCTACTGCTCCTCTCTGATCCACTGTCCTAGTGATCCCATCAAAAAACTGCATCAGGTTGGTCTGATGGGATCTGCCTGTTGTGAGTCCATACTGCCTGTGGTCCTGCTGCTCACTGGCCTCCAGGAGCTCCACCATACTCTCTTAGAGAGGTCAGACTGACCGGCCTGTAGTTTACAGACTCTTCCTTGCTTCCCTCCTTGTGAATAGGGACCACCATGGCCCTCCTCCAGTCCTCTGGAACTACCCCCTCTTGTAGACTTATTAAAGAGATCTGTCAGAGGTGCTGTTAGCACCTCTCTTAGCTCTCTTAGTCTCCTTGGATGAATCCCATCTTAACTCATGACCTTGTCCATTTTTAGCTTTGCTAGTTCTTTCATAACCCTTTCTACTGCAAATGGGCTTAAGTCAACATTCTCAGCCTATATGGTTTCAGCTATCAAGGTGGATCCATCTCCATTCACTTCATTTGTAAATACTGAGCAGAAGTATTTGTTCAGTTCTCCCACTTTCTTGCTGTCCCCTTCTACAATCTCTCCTCCCTCCGATCTGAGTCTAACAATTCATCCTTTGTTCTTTTTCCTATCACTAGTATATTTGAAGAAATTCTTGGGAGCTCCCAAAATGTCTCATACAATATTTTCTTCTGCTTGTGCCTTGGCTGCCCTGATTTTTCTACTTGTTTCCCTCAATTTGATCCTGTGTAGATCCATATCCTCATCCCTTTTAGAGGCTTTGTACCTTTTAAATGCCTTTTTCTTTTCCCTTACACTTCCCTTGTAAACCAAATCGGGTTGCTTCTCCTTTTTGTTTTGCTGACTTGTTATATGCAGCTGCCTGCCACCTTGTTTAATGCCTCTTTAAGGTAGTTCCAACTCTCTTCTACTCCTCCAGGTAACATTTTCTCCAGTGCCTTCCAGAGGCAACTTCTCACCTCTGTGAAATTAACTTTCTTGAAAACATAGACCTTGGTCCTTGAATGACTAAGGTCCTCCTTTGCACTGATTTCAGGTTGAAGAATTTTATGGTCACTTGACCCCAGATGACTCCCGACTTCAACCCTTATAACCATCTTACTGTTTGTTAGGACTAAGTCCAGGATAAAATCCCCCTTTGTGGGGTCAGCAACAAGTTGCTCTATTCCAGTTCCTCTCAGGGATCTGATAATATTCCTACTTCTGGATGAAGTGGCCATGATGGATTTCCAATTGACATCCGGTAAATTGAAATTTCCTACCAGGATCGACTACTCTCAACTACTGCAACACCCTGTACCTTGGGCTACCAGGGGATGATATCTGCTGTCTGCAGCTGGTCCAGAGTGTGGCAGCCAGGCTGCTGACTAGCCTATCGAGATCTTGCCATATCACGCCTGGGCTCCACAGTCTGCACTGGCTGCCAGTTTACTGATGGATCACCTTCAAGGTTGGTTTACTGACCTATAAAGCCCTTCACAGCCAGGGACCAGGTTACTTTCAAGGTCTCCTTCACCCTTATTTTCCCTCCAGTCTCTCTGCTCCTCCAGTGAGGGATTGCTAGTAGGTTCCCAGGGTATGCCTTAAAATCTCTGGTGTTCGTTCCTTTGCTTTTGCAGCCTCTACCCTGTGGCACTCTCTACCTCATTGGTTAAGACAGTGCCCAACTGTCAAGAGTTTTATATCTGCCTTTAAAACTTCTTTTTTTAATCAAGCTTTTCCTGATTTTAGTTAGTCTGGCTAGTACTATTTATTACAGATGATATGTGTTTTTTATCATTTTATGTATTACTTGTTGTATTTTATTTTACAAGTGCTTTTATCAACTGGAACTGCGCTTTTTATAAATAAATACTGATTGATTAATTGATCACTTCCGCCCCTGTAGGTCGTGTTAGTTGTGTTTTGTAGCAGACTTTTGTCTGCCTCCACATCGTGTGCTGGAGGCCTATAGGCTACTCTAGCCCGTGTGACCAAGCCTTTGTCTTCTTCAATCATGATCCATAGGATCTCTGGCCCCGTTTGTGCTCCCTGAACCTTGGTTGCCTTTATTCCCTCCCTTACATACAATGCTACCCCCCCTCCTTTTCCCGTTCCAGTCCCTTCTAATGAGATTAAAACCTGAGATGACATGGGTGTGTGGCTTGCCTACTAGAGTAATGGAAACGTAATCCGTATTCTTCTTCTCTCCCAACAAACATCCTATTACTACATATCTTCATGTCATCAGCAAACAGACACACCTTCCCCCATAGACCCACTGTGATGTCTCCAATGTATATGTTGAAAAGTATGGGTCCCAACACAGACCCCTGGGGAACCCCATTCATCACATTCTCTTCCTTTGAGTGCACCCCATTCACCACAACCCTCTGTGTCCTCCCCTCCAACCAATGCTCTACCCAATTTGTAATCTTGCTCCCCACTCCTAAGCTGCCTATCTTGCCTATCAGCCTCCTGTGTGGGATGGTGTCAAAGGCATTCCTGAAGTCCAGGTAGGCCGTGTCCACTGCCACACCCTGGTCCCATATCTCCGTCACTCTGTCAAATAATTTAATCAGGTTGATCTGGCAAGATCTACCACCTGTGAATTCATGTTGACTGTCATTTAGGAGACCCTCTCCCTCTAGATATTTTATCAGCCTTTCCTTAATAAGCACCTCAATTAGTTTACCAACCATGGAGGTAAGACTAACCAGGTGGTAGTTTTCTGGCTGCTCCCTTCCTCCCCCTTTATGTAGGGGCACTACCTCAGCCCTTTTCCAGTCCCCAGGGACCCCTCCCTTGTGTAGTGACAGGTTAAATAACCTTGTGAGTGGTACTGCCAATTCCTGTTTTAATTCTTTGAGTACCCTCGGGTGAATCCTGTCTGGACCCATCGCCTTATCTGTCCTCAGCTATCCTAATTCTTCAAGTACCCTAGCCTCCGTGAAGGGACTTGAGTCCATCCTACTGCCCATCCTTCCCTGTTTTCCAACTTCGGCCCTTTCCCCTCCTCCACCATGAAGACGAATGCAAAGTATTCATTCAAGACATTGGCTTTTTCTATATCTCCCTCCCCCAGTTCCTCCCTTCCCACTTGAGCTTCATAATCTTGCACTTCCCCTTCCTTCCTTCCTTCTGTCACTCACATATCTGAAAAACTTCTTGGTTCCCCCTTTTTGCATCCCTTGCTATATGTTCTTCCATTTCTGCCTTCGCCCATCTGATCACCTTCCCTGCTTTCCTCAGTTTTTCCGTATATACCTCCCTGTCTGCCTCCCTCTGAGATGCTTTATATAGTATATCCTGAATGCCCTCATTTTCTCCCTAACTGCATTCCTCACTTCTGTTATGAACCAAAATGGTATCCTCCTCCTCTTTTTCTTGCTCACCATCCTAATGCATAATTCTGTCACCTTCAATATTTCTCTTTTAATTTCCCCCATAGCTCCTCCATGTCTTTCAAGTCTTCCTTCCTCACTAGTTCCTCCTGGACCATTGCCCTCATCCTCCTAAAATCTGCCTTTCTAAAGTCTAGCACCCTAGTGTTGGAACTGCTCTTAACCAGTCCCTTTCTAATTCTGAATTTTACTGTCCTATGATTACAGTTGCCCAAATTTTCCCCAACCTCCACCCCCTCGACACTGCCCCCATTTGTCATAACCATAACCCATTTGTCAGTGTCAGTGTCCCACTAGGTAGCACACTCACCTCTGAGGCTGGGAGATAAGAGGGCTGTGGGTTCAGTTCCCACATCTGGCACTTGAGTTAATATCCCAATACTGACACTGTAGTGCAGCATGAGGGGGTTGCTGCACTTCTGAGGTGCTGTCTTTCAGATGAGACATTAAACCGAGGTCCCATCTGCCTGGATTGATGGTAGTTCAGGTGGATGTTAAAGATCCCATGGCGCTTATTGAAAAAGAGTAGGGGAGTTGTTTATTGAGAACTTCAAAACAAACAAAATGTATTTCATCACACAAAATCAGAAACACAAATAAATCCAATACAAAGGCAAACATTAAGTTACAGCATACATAAAATTAATTGGACACAAAAATAATCTGTACAAGAGATGAATTCTAACCACCAAAAGAAAATTACATAATGATGCATACTGTCAACTGATATATAAAGCAAAAATCTCTGTAAATCAGACATGTAAAAGAAAAATCTCTGCCCCTCCTTACAAAGTTCCATCAAGAAAACCCCCCATCAAAAGTATAGAATTCCCACAATAAGAAATAATATCATAAAGCAGAAAAAAATGACAACACAATAACATCCCCCTCTAATGAAGAAAAATAAATAAATATCAGACAGTCTACTGCAACAACTAGAAAGATATGGATCCATCCCTTGAATCCCACCAAAATTAGTAGAAAAGCCCACAACAAAATAAGAGCAGTCAGGAAGGAACAGCGATTAGCAAATAATAGGAGATCCAGCATGAACTCTAACTCATATCAAGCCAAGTCATCTTCCTCCACCAAAGTTTATATAGATCTGGATGCACCCTCTCCCTTTCCAACATCTACCAACTCAGTACATCTTTCTTGATGTTAAATAGAACCTGATTTTCTGTTTTCAGCTGTTTTCTAAGCATAAGGCTACACTGAGTCTGCCAAAGCTGATAGCTAATAAACCTCATTAAAAGTCTAATTGTGATCAAGTCATAAATTACCCATGAGCCAGGCAGCACACCCTCAGTCCATATATCTGATGACTGACCTTGGAAAGGGTTCAGTGGCCAGGCAGCATGAAATGAGACCAAAAAGACATAACAAAAGGACAATCGCAAAAAAAAATGTGTCAAAGTTTCAACCACACCCGAACATGTCTCTTCTCTAGGACAAAATCTCTCCGATAGTTCTTTATGTTTCAAACTGCCCTTCACCCCCAAATTCTTATGCAAACAGAGTCATAAAAAGTCCCATAAATACTTATGGATCCTCTTACTAATCAAAAATTTCAGCTTAGAGTGTTGGTCAGCTATGGGCAATTCCTGGAACCATGGGGCAGCATAAAAAAAATCCTGCACCACTTCACTATAAAATTTTTTCCGGGTTTATAAGCAGAGGGATCTTTTAACTACCTGCCAAGTTTTCAGTTTCCCAAACATCCCCTGAAAATGACTTGAAAACTTAGACATCCTAATCTGACATGGTAAAAATGCAGAAGGGTCCCAATTTTCCAGTAGTTGACCAATACTATCCTCCATCCATGGGGACCATACCTTGGCCTCCCCTTTTAATACTGGAATCAAATTATAAAAAAATAAAAGTAACATGAAGAAATACTACAGGATTCAGCATCCCCAAGCCACCCTCATTAATGGGTAAATATGTGATACCCCTCTTTACTGGGTTCAACCTGCTCCCCCATAAACAGAGGAAAAGTACTCTATAAAGAGATGCCTCCAAAGATTGGGGGATGGGGATAAATTGCCGCCAAAAACAAAAAATATGGCAATAAAAATGTTTTGATGAGATAAACCTGTTTAGCCTTCGACATCTGTCCCTTATTTCAAAGAACCACCCTGTCTCTAGCTACCAGTAACTGCCTATCCCAGTTATATCTCTGAGCATCCGTACCCCCCAAAGTAGAAACTAAGTATCCTTCTGTATCCTAAATCTACAGGCATATTCCAGATCGATCAAGGCCACATCAGCAGCATCATAACCTAATGGTAGGATCCCACTCTTCAGCTTATTAATAAAGGATCCAGAAATTTCAGAAAAGGTCTGCAATATTAAATTAGCTTCTTCAGTAGAGGAACTATCAGCTAAAACCAAAGCTAAATCATCTGCACATGCAACTGAAACAACCTGCTTATCTTCACAACCCACAGATAAACCCGTAATCCTTTCTGACATGTTCAGGGCATACAGTAAGGGATCTAAGGACAGAACATACAGCAGAGGGCTCAGAGGACACCCCGTCTGACACCCCTATACATCATGACCTTTTTCCCTATCCAACCATTAACACTAGGTACCAAACTTATACCTCTGTAACAAGTTTGCAACCAGCCTATAAATTGAAAAGTCATTCATAACTACGTCAGGTTTCCCAGAGGTATGCATATTCCACCTGATTAAAGGCTTTTGTTTGATCAAGGCAAACAAGATGACCAAATATTTCCTGTGAAACTTCCTTATGCAAAATCTCCCTGAGAAGAATCAGGGCATCCTGTACCCTCCTGTTCAGGACACCACTGAATTGAGAGGGATGTAAAATAGTATCTAAGACTCCCCATAGGCGGTTACACAAAACCTTCAACAAGATTTTATAGTATGTATTAAGGAGTGACAAAGGCCTCCAATTGTCCAAATTTTCTCTATCTCCTTTTTTAAAGATTAATAATAAGAGACCCTGTAACATACTTCTAGGGAGATTTCCAGACTGCAATCCAATATTCAAAACTTTACCGAGTTCTACCCCGATACTTCCCAGATCTCTTTATATACCTCATAAGGGAGCCCATCAGAACCAGGCACAGTCCCTGTTTTAAGGGACCAAATCACAGAGTTGAGTTCTTCTAGCGAGATGGGTTCTATTAGAGAATCCTGCAGTATAGGTGTTAACTGTGGTAATTGTCTGCTATTCAACCAACTTCGTATGGAAGCCTGCGGAAGGGATTTATTCATAAAGGAGTCAGAAGCATAAGTATGAATTTCATCTAAAATGCTTTCATTAGATGATACTTCCCCTCGCCCTTCGGTGTTCAAATATGTGATGCCACAGGATTCTCTCAAAAGCTGTACAGATTCAAATGGTAATGTGTCCCTCTTTTTCCCCGAAATCTCATACTTATGCTGCCGTTCCATATCATGCAAAACCTTTACCTGCAAATGAACCAGTTCAGCTTTCAACTCTTTAATCTTGATATGGCACTCACACCCCGTATGCTGTCGAAAAGTGGGCCAAAATTTAATTCTGCCCCTTAAATAGCTTAGCTCATCATGTGTTAGTCTCCCATTAATTCGACCAATCTTCTGAAAATAAACCAGTATTTCTGTTTTAGTGTCCTCCTACCATTCATTTAAATCTTCATAGAGAAAAAAACAGACTGGCATGTGACCAAAAGAAAACAAAACCCCTCTTTCACATGAGGGATATCCAATAAGGTTACATTTAACTTCCAGATGCCAGGACCCCTCTGGGTCTCAGGCACATCACACAGAACAAGCTTATGAAGTCTATGATCTGACATAGCCACCTCTAGTAAGAACTTCGACTGTGCAACAACCCCAGATGAAAGAAAGAAATAATCAATCCTGGATGCCCTGGGACCACAAAAGTAAGTATTTCCATTTCCACCTACATTAGAACCAAAAGCATCAACCAGACTAACATCAGAAATTAACTGAGCCAAACAAGTCACATCACAGTATACCTTCTTCCCCAAAGCAGAAGATATCCGTGAGGGCAAGGAACAATTAAATTCACCCCCTACAATAACTGGATAGGAAGTACACAAAAAAGGGTAAAGGGATTTGAACAGCGCAACTCTATCAAATTTATTTTGGGGAGCATAAACATTTAATAAACATAAAAGAAAGGAACCCCACTTGGTATCTACTACCAAAGCTCTACCTTCCAAAACCTCTATGTGATGAACCACTTGAATGTGAGAAAGAAAAAAAAACAAATCCCAACTTCACTACATAAATCCTTCCCCTGAGACCAAAAGCTGTCACCCAAGATCCAACCATTAGTAGCGGCAATCAAGTCCTCAGGAGAATGTAAGCGGACATCTTGAAAAAAAATACAGTCCAAGTTCTCATGTACAAACTGTAAAAAGGTGTTCAGACGCTTGGCAGGTGATTTGATGTTGTTAGTATTCAAAGATGCCACATGGACTAAGACAGTTATCACTTCACCTTACTTGAGGCCCTAGTCACTCTGCCACTCTTACAATCCTGAGGTCTTGGTTCCTTATGATCTTCTGGAAGTATCGGTGCCTCAGGCTGGGAGGGTGCCATATCAGGTGTTCCAGACACAGCCGTAGCCAGTGATTCATCCACCAAAATATCATAAATATTAGGGTCTGCTAGAGGAAAGGCTGTGGCAGAAGTACTGGATTTTGTAAACTGTTTACCCTTCCCTTTTAACGATTTCCCTTTCTTACCCACAACCGTAGTGTAACCCTCATCAGGGGAAAGCTGTTCAGGGGGCTGGGGGGAGGCAAATACCTTCACCTTCTAAGTCTCCCATCACAGGTACTATAGGTACTGGAGCCATAGGTAAGGGAGCAATGCCAGAGGCAAGAACCAACCCACCACTCGGAGTCTGCTTAGCTTGCTGCAGGCCGTTGGAAGGGACTAGATGAGACACTCCCCCCAATGGAGAGAGGCCCTGCTTGACAGCCGGTCATATGTAGTGGTCCTGGACTCTAAAGTGTGGTTCTTATGTATTTTTAGCAGCCATGGGACAAGTCTCAAAAGCGTGCCCTATCTTGTCACACGGATTGCATCTAGATTGCTGAAAGCAGTGAGCACTAGGGTGACCTGTTTCTCCACAGCGTGTACATTTAAGTACATCACAGGAGGTGTTAATGTGGGTCTTAGACCCACACTTTAAGCAAGCTCTGGGCTGTCCTGGGTAGAAAAGAAAACCCTTATCTCTACCAAGAAAAAAACAATTGGTCAGTATCAGTGGAATGTAACTTTACTCAAAACTTCCAACCCCATTCCAAAACCCCTCTACATCCAAAATAGGAACAGGATTGCCTTAAAAGTCACACCTTTTTTCCAACCAGTGCACAATATCCACAACGTTGACCCCTTCATTTCTAAAAAGGATTGTTATAACATGGAAGGGCTGTTTAGTTAGAGGCAAAACAATGAAATCAGACCATAATGGGTTCATTTTCAGATTCAAATAGCAACACCAAAACATTTCTAATAAAGCAGGAGTACGAAAACTGATGTTGAAAATAAACTCTCCCTGGACATGAATTAGTGCATAGATCTCCGAGGGAGAAAACCCCATACTTTGTTTTAACAGAATTTTCCCAGCGTAAAATCTATCTGGGTGGTTATCACGAGGACCCACATATCTCAAACGAATGGCATTATGCCGCTTTGCAAGCTCCACAGGTTGTCAAAAGTGACTGGCATAAGTAGGCCGTTTTGGGGCTTCAGGAGCTGACTGCTGTACAGTATCTATGTGGATTTTAGAAGCCCCAGTGCTTGACCCACCCTCAAGATTAGCAGGGAGGTTAGACTCAAGATTAAGGGAAACATCACCCTTTCCTCACTTATACAACTGTAGAGCTGTAGAAACGGTACTTAGAATGGGAGTGGTGTACAGGCCACCATCTCAGATGGAGGAGTTAGACAGGGAACTAGCGGGACAGATCAGGAGGACCTGCGAGAAGGGTAGTGTGGTGATTGTGGGGGACTTCAACATGCCAGGAGTGGACTGGAACACTGCAACAACCAGGAACAGAAGGGAGCAGGTACTGCTGGATGCCTTCCAGGACAGCTTCCTGCTGCAAATGGTCAGTGAACCAACCAGGTTATGGAATACCCTTGACCCTGTGCTGGCAAATGGGGACTTTGTGAGAGAACTTACAGTGGAGGAACCACTGTCAGGGAATGACCACCACTCAGTATGGTTCACGTTGGATATGGGCAAGGAAGGAGTGGAATCTGGCGCAAGAGTGCTGGACTTCAGGAAGGCCGACTTTGGGAGGATGGGGAAAGTGGTAAAAGGTTACCTGGCCAGAATTCAATCTAGTATGGACACTAACCAGAGGTGGGAGCTCATAAAGCTGGGGATAGTGGAGGCAAACAAAACCTGCTGCAAAGCCCAGAGCAAGAAGTCTAGGTCTAAGAAACCGAGCTGGTTGAGCAAGGAGGTCATGGAAAAGGTAAGGAGGAAAAGAGCTGCCTTTAGGAAGTACAAGAAAACAGGGAGGGGGGAGGACAGGGAGGAGTACTTGACAGAACCGAAGGAGGTGACAAGGGCAGTAAGGGGAGCCAAAGCATCTACGGAACTCAGACTGACACAAGGCATTAAGAAGGGGGAGAAGGACTTCTTTAGGTACATCAGGGAGAAAAGGAGCTGTAAGGACCACATAGTAAGGATTAGAAAGGAGGGGTTGGGTGGAAGCAGGGTGCAAAAAGGGAAGTACTAAATGAGTACTTCTGCTCAGTATTTACTAAAGAGAAGGGGGGTGACACCCAACGGGAGAAATGACAGAAGCGGGGGGAAGTGGTGACAGATGGGGAAATCATGGAGAGCAGAGTTTGAGAGGGTTTGAAGGCACTGAGGGTGAACAAGGTGCCAGGCCCAGATGGCATCCACACCAGGGTACTGAAGGAGCTGGCAGAGGTTCTTGCAGGACCTTTGGCAGACCTATTTAATGCCTCACTACATTCGTGGTGTGTACCTTAGGACTGGAAGATGGCTCATGTGGTGCCCCTCCACAAGAGTGGCCCCAAGGATGAACTGGGAAACTGCAGACCAGTGAGCCTCACATCCATCGTGGGTAAGCTAATGGAAACTATCCTGAAGGAGAGGCTCGTGGCCCTCCTAGAGGCCAAAGGACTACAGGACAGCAGACAGCATGGCTTCATAGATGGCAGATCCTGCCAAACCAACCTGGTCGAGTTCTATGACTGGGTAACTAGGCAACTGGACAGGGGCCATGCAGTGGATGTCCTGTATTTGGACTTCAGTAAGGCATTCGACTCAGTGCCACATGGAAGGCTGGGAAGAAAGTTATTAGGCACAGGGGAGGGTGCAAAGCTGGTGAGATGGGTAGGAAACTGGCTGCAGTAAGGCAACAGAGGGTGGTGGTGGGTGGGGAGCTCTCACACCCAAGGGCAGTGACGAGTGGTGTTCCACAGGGCTCGGTGTTGGGACCAGTGTTGTTTGGGATATTCATTGTAGACATATCATGGGGCATCAAGAGCAAGATCAGTTTGTTTACTGATGATACCAAGGTAGGCGCGGTGGTGGATGACCTAGAAGGATGGCAGGGGTTGCAGGATGATCTGGCAAAGCTTGAAACCTGTTCAGACACCTAGCAACTGGGGTTTAATGCCAAAAAGTGCAAGGTGCTGCATTTTGGGATGAAGAACCCAAGGAGGAGTTACCAGCTACGGGGAGTGCAGCTAGCCCAGACAGAGGAGAAGGATCTGGGTGTGCTCATTACAGAGTCAATGAACAACTCGGCACAATGTAGGAAGACAGCTGCAAAGGCCAACAAAATGCTGGGTTGTATTGCAAGGGTATATCCTCGAGGAGGAGGAGGTGATTCTGCCACTGTATAGGTCATTAGTTAGACCACACCTGGGGTACTCGTGCAGTACTGGCATCCGTATCTGAAGAGGGACATTAAGTTACTGGAGGGGGTGCAGCGTAGGGCGACAAAGATGATCAAGGGGCTGGGGGACTTATCATATGAGAGGAAGTTGAAGGAGTTGAACATGTACTCACTGGAGGAGAGGAGAGGCAGGGGTGACATGATTGAAACCTTTAAATACATGAAAGGAATGAACAAGACAGGTACAGAGGGGCTGTTCAAAGTAAGGGAGGGGAGGACCACCAGGAGCCATGATATGAGACTGGAGCAAGGAAGGTTCAGGAGGGAGATGAGGAGACACTTTTTTACAGAGAGGGTGGTGGATGGGTGGAATGCGTTACCTGCAGAAGTGGTATACAGGAGAACAGTGGACTGCTTCAAACGAGGATGGGACAGGACAAGGGGGAGGGTTAATGAAGGGGAAGGGTGGAAGGGAGGGGCAGCTGCAGAATAAGGGGTGCTAGCTGCACATTCGAGCAGACTTGATAGACCTCTAGGCCTTAATCTGCTGGCAAATTTCGTATGTTCGTATGTTATCTGAGGACCGAGTCCATCCATTATGTCGCTGACAACATCTGCAAGTTTCCAATTGCCATCCAACATAAGGATCCACCCTGCATCCTGCAGGGCCCTATCCGGTGACCAGGTAACATCCACTATGTCTCCCCAATCCTTCCGAGAGGAAACAGCGCCTGTAGCAGGCCACTCGTTGACCATGAGAATTTTACTGGGGCCCAATGTCTCTGTAGCACCTGGCGAAATGTCAGAGCATTTCCGCTTCCGATTGTCCTCCTGAAATTGTTTTTGACCTTCGAGTGCAATCAACTCACTCACTCTGAGTAGTTCCTCTTCTAGACAGCACCACTTTTTAGCCAAACTTAAAGGCTGCTCTACTTCCACCTCTGAGGGACCACCGACTCGGGCGATGTGCTGGCCACCCATTGGGTGCATTCCAGTCGCCTCTGCAGCGGATCCCCTGTCCAGTATTACTTCCAGCTCCTCACTCTCCTGGGCCATCATAGCCCTCTGCTGCAGACCTACCACCTCCAATGTCAGATCCAGAATGACCATGTCTCACAGCAACAGTAGGGGAAATTCTCCTGTGTCCTGGCCAAATTTCTCCCATTCACTAAAAAATACCATCAACAGCTCAGTCTGGTTCAGTTTCAGTTGCTTACCATCTGTATCCCCCCTCCCCCCCAGTTGCCCCTGAAAAGGGACTTCAAGGCCCAGTGGGCTTACCGGGTCAACAAAATTCAATAAAAAATAACCAGATCTTCTAGTATGGCCCCCAAAGTAGGTTCCATTACCAGTTGATTGATGAAAACTTCCTGCAAGGCTTCCAGCAGCTCCCTACTTCTTTCTGTGGCTGCTGCTGGGATGTCCCAATCCACGTCCGGTAGATTTAGATCTCCCACCACCATGACTTCCCCTTTGCTAGCCATCTCCTGTATCTCCCTACCCATCTGTCTATCTACTTCCTCCCCCTTATTTGGTTGTCTGTAGACCACCCTTACCTTCATTGCCGCCCCCCCCCCATTTTGCTCAAAGTGACCCATAGGGTCTCTTTTGGTCTATCCCCAGCTCTACACACCATTGTTCTAATCCCCTTTTTTACATAAAGGGCAACTCTCCCCTTTTTCTGTCCTGTCCCTCCTGTGGAGTACATACCCAGGTATTTCTGTCTCCCAAGATCTATGCCAGAATCATTGCTGCCAGACTGGAATCACTTCAGTCTACCCTAATTCATCCCTCACAAGTCAGATTCATATGAGGGAGATTAGGCTTAGACCATTTATGCACTCCAAACAACCTGATCCATATGGCCAACTCCCACCAAACCCCAGCCGCCACTGTAGCCATTGATTTTTAGAAGCCATTTAATTCCATCAATTGGAAATACCTATATGAGGTGCTAACCCACTTAGGATGTTGCAAAATATTAATCTCAGCCCTCAGCTGCCTAAATCCTTACCAACTCTCCCCTCTCCCCCTCTTTTTTGCTCTTCCGAGGAACTTGACAGGGTTGCCCACTACCCCTTCTGCTACTTGTCCTTGTGATTGAACCCTTGGCTGCAGAAATTAGGCAAGACTCTCTCATCCTCAGCCTCTCTGCAGAATATTGCACATACAAAACCTAATTATATGCAGATGGCCTCCTGGTAATCCTAGGTGAGGCCCATGCCTCCATCTTGCCACTTCTCCAACTTCTCAAAATCTTCTCTGGCCTATCCGGCCTGAAACTGAACACCTCCAAAACAGAAGTACTCCCATTAAATGGAAAATGCCAGTCTTCTTATTTTGCCAAGTATCAATTAAAATGGTTAACAAATACCATAACATACTTGAGGACGCACATCTCCAACAACCTATCCAAACTAGGTGACCAGAACCTTGCAGCCCTAATTCAAAACATCAGTACTGCTCTAGACAGATGGAAACCTCTTAAACTATTGCGACAAGGAAAAACTGATGCAATAAAAATGATCATGGCCCCTAAAATCCTCCACTTGTTCTCACATCTCCCAATCCTAATCACTCAAAAATGGTTCGATAAACTCGACAAACTAATAGGTCCCTTCCAATGGGAGGGATGCCGGACAAGATATAGCAGATATAAATTACACTCCCACTGGTGCAGAGGAGGCAAGAACCTTCCATGGTTACAAGATTACAACTGGGCATTCAAACTATCACAAACCATAAAAATGGTTTGAAATGGCTGACTCCCCCCTTCCCTCTGACTTACCCTAGACTTTGCAATCCTATGAAAAATAACTCCAGTGACTTGCTTATACCACAACTGCAAACCCACCACAAGTCTTCCCCCCACCATAGCCTCTTGAATATACTCCTGAAAACGGGTAAGCAAAATGTTGCAAACTGACCTAGCACATCTGGCCCACACACTGCTATGGGACAAACCTATGATAACCATTGATAAAAAACACTTTACATTGGGATGAATGTGAAAATAAAGGCATACGCTCTCTGAGTGATCTGCTCATATCTCAGTCGAACACAATGTTCTTCTTTCAAGATCTCTAGCACCAGTATGGTCTACCAAAGATTGACTTTTGGAATGCCTGCATATACACAGCTCAATTGCACCCACCCTCATCAAACTATGAAACCACCACACCCCTGCTGTAATCATCCCATCTTGAAAATGGCTAACAACAAAATCAGGTACTGCAGGTAGAATATATGCCACCATATAGGAGAATATACCAGAACAAACTACCTCATCTAGAACCTACTGGTTCAAATGCCTGAACCATGCAATCACTGACAAAGAATGGCTATAGTGTTGGAAAACCACATGCAACCCCATCAGAGACCCCAACAGCTGGCTCATACAAAATAAGATCTTGTACTACTGGTAACTCACCCTTGCAAAACTACACTTGACCCATCATCTCCCCACGAGCCATTGCTGGAGATGCCAACAACTCCATGGTGACCTCTTCCATATCTTTTGGAGCGGCACAACACTCACAAAATTCTGGTTCTCCATACAGACACCACTAACACATACACTGCATAAATCAATCCCCCTCTCACTAGGACTGTTCCTCATAAGTCTCCCAAACAACATCAAACCCCACAGCAGATCACAGACAGACCTTGTAATCCATGCCACAGTGGTAGCTAAACATCTTCTATTATGCAGATGGTGCATGGCAGAGATCCCTTCCACCTCCAAATTCATACCAGAACTTACACAACTAGACACCTATGACAGATTGACCCACCAAATTTCCCACATGCTCCACTAACATACCACCATATGGACTCCCCTGAAAACCTACCTGAACTCAACACACACACTGCAACCACACCCAGCTGCAAACCACTGCAGGAAGATCTTCCCCCAACAAGACATAGGGTAACCCGGATCAATCCCATAGCAGTACACACCTAGGCCACACCACTGTAACAGGGTCCTATTATGCAGAAAATTTAAAAGTTTCAAAAAGAAGAGAAATTCAAGATGTCCCCCCCTTTTTGTTTTCATTTTCACTCTCTCCTGTCTACTCCTCTGACTTCCTATCTATACTAATTTTCTTGTCAGGGTCGCCAACCTGCAATTCTTAAAGCTTTATTATCCCTGTTATCCAATTCTAGTTTGTGCAACCTGATAGTAGTTATTGTAATGGGCTTTAATATAAAAAGTAATTGCCCTTAAAAGCATTTGTTAGAATATTCAGACAAAGCAAAAGTATGTTGCTAAAGGAGCCCCCGCTTTCTATGCAGAGAGCTTACACCAGTAAAGAAAAGGTTGATAAGGAGCAGTGCTACACTCCCTAGCAAGTAACTCTGAAGTCCTGTTCTGGTGCTAGCTCCAAGGAAATAAAAAGGAGCTGAATTCATGCAAGAACACTGAGGGCATAAAGAAGTTAACCCTGCAGTGTCTATATTCATTCAAGACGGGCTGTAATTGTTTAAAGAAGATGCTGCCTTTCTGTTAAAAGGCTGAAAAATGAACAGCTGTTGGCTGAGAATTGCAGCCATTGGGGAATCCCAATATTTGTTAACTAAACACAGTAAAAACTCTGTTAGCTAGAGTTACAGTATGTAAATAGGAGATCAATGTGTTTTATAAATAAAAACAGTTTTTTTTTCCTTTGGGTTTTGCACTAGAACATCAAACTGGCTATTTATTAAAGAGTCTCGAATCTTACAAGGAAACAAGATAGGGGCGCCCTCATCTGTATGGTTGAAAGATTCTAGATTCTTTACATTTAATATTTAGGTTACTTCTTTTCTCTGTTATGGTTTACTTATCTGGGTAAAGTCATCTGGGAAACCCTTCTCATAGAGTTGGCAGCCCACGAAATGGCTGCCTTTATAGCAACCAAATGGAGGTGATGTCAGAGAGTAGGTGGGGCCAATTTCAAACTCTGCCCCTTTTGAGTACTATATAAGGCCTCCACCAGAAGACCTTGTCAGAGAGGGAGAGGAAGGAGACTGGTCAGTATCTTCTGATCAGGTGAAGGAATGGAAGTGTGAATGCCTACACACTAGCTTGGAAGTATTGGATACTGAGAAGAGCAGGGAATCTGATTGCAAGACTTGCCTGGGTTTTTGTTTACTTTTGTTTTGGTGAAAGCTAACCTATTTCTTTTCTGTAAATAATAATTTTTTTTTTCTGGAAATAAAATGATAAATGCTATGCCAGCGTTTTTTATGCACTTCATTTTTGTGACTGGTGTCTGTTATTGAACCCACACGCTTACATTGGTGTTTGAAGTGGGATTCAACCTGATGCATCGAGACTGCCTGGGAGGTGTAGCGGGGGTGCTGCAGCATAAACACCCTAACAGATGCATTAAGGGGAACAGTCAGACAAAAATGCATTGCATCTCACCTGGTCAGTGAGGGAAAGGACTGGGGAGCCTTTGTTGCCTGGGCTAAACTCTGGAACCAGACCCAAAATGAAGAAGGCAGAGGAAGAAGAAGAAGAGGTACTAGATGCAGCAGCAAAGCCACGAGTACAACAGGTACCTCCAGCTGCTGATGATCCTAGTGAATTGTTAAAGTGGCTATGCATGTGGTAGATCGAGATGGAGAACCAGAGTGATGAAGATTGGTGACTGAGGGATGAGGACCGAAGACTCCAAGCTGAAGAAAGGAGAAAACAGGACCAAAAATGGACTGACACCCTGAAGGCGATACAGGAGATGTTACAAAGGCAAGTAGAACAAACTGTGCCAAGAGATATTAAGTTGACTAAATTAATCGAAAGTGATGATATAGAAGCTTATCTGACGAGTTTCGGGCGAATAGCCCAGACTTGCAACTGGCCCTAAAGATCAGTGAGTAATAAGATTGGTACCCTACTTGTCTGGGAGGGCTCAGCTTGTATATAGTCAACTAAGGGTGACTGATGCTGCCACTTATGCTAAAGTAAAGGAAGAGATTTTAAGAAGATATAATATCACCACAGAGACTTACCGTCAGTGCTTTAGGTCACAGAAAATGTTCCATTATGACACACCAAGGGAGACCTATGCCATACTTAAGGATTACTGTGTAAAATGGCTACAACCCACCACAAAGTCTATTGACCAGATTATGGAACTTATTACCATCGAACAATTTATCCAGGTTTTGGCTCCTGATGTGCAAGTATGGGTGAAAGAGCACAAAATTGAAACTGCAGAAGAAACCATTAAGCTAGCTGAGGATTACCTAGCAGCTAGAGCAACCAGACCCAGAGGACAACCAGGTAACCAAAGACCACCTGCACCTCTGGTAAGACCCTTTTATTCCCAACATTTGCAGAATCAGAGACAATCACAGTATAACAGGAGGGACAGAGGTGCTAGAATCACATATTCTGAACTGATATGCCGTGGTTGCCTTGGGAAGGGTCACATTGTGAGGAATTGTCCTAATAAAAGACAAGAGCCTGCTCATTTGGCTCTGGCCAATTTTGGCTATGTTGAGACCGTGGGGATTGGAGACCTACAAACCCTGGGATTATTGGATTCTGGGAGCAGGCAAACATTAGTGCGAACTGATCTTGCCCCTGATTGTGCCATAAACCAGCAGGATACTACTGTCAGATGTGTGCATGGGGACATTCACCGGTATAAAACTGCCCATCTTGATATTAAAATAAATAATGATTGTTGTAAAGTACTAGTTGGTCTAATACCCCGGTTATCAGTACCTGTCATTATTGGACAAAGTTTCCCCACTTTTTTAACACTGATGAGTAGTCACCAGACTTTTATGGAGACTGTTAATGCGGTTACCACATATCAAACTAAAGCCCAATTAGACTCTATTTTTCCCTTTGAAGAAGATTATTTTGAAAGTGGGGGCAAAGATAGGAGGTCCCGAAAAGAAAGAAGAAGGGAGAAGAAGGCTTGGAAAGAACAATACCAAAAAGGGACAGAGTATATGGTACCAGGGTTGTCTTGTAACCATATTTATGAAGATCAAATGGCAGATGATTCTTTGAAACCTTTATTTTCACAGGTAGCCAAAGAGAAACAACCGGGACAATCTTATTTCATACAGAGAAATCAAATACTATATAGAATATCTGTTGACCAAAAAAATGATTTAGAAACTGAGCAGTTGATGGTGCCCCAGAAGTACAGAGAACAGGTGATGTTTCTTGCCCATGACATCCCAATGGCTGGCCATGAAGGGAGGGATAAAACCGTTCTGAGAATCCTGTCCAGATTTTGTTGGCCAGGGATTCATCAGGACGTAGCTGCTTATTGTAGAGCCTGTGCTAAATGCCAGCTAGTAGCACAAGGAGAGAGAAAAGATCAGGTACCCCTACAGCCTATCCCTTATGTTACCACTCCTTTTGATCAGGTAGCTATGGATGTGGTGGGACCCCTACTTAAAAGTTCTAAAGGGAATTAGTATATTCTTGTAATCTGTGACTATACCACCCAGTACCCTGAGGCTATCCCAATGAGGACGGTAACAGCTCCTCGAGTGGCCGAAGAACTGGCCAAAGTTTTTAGTAGAATGGGAATACTATAATGGGAAATATTAACAGACCGTGACAGTAATTTTACATCAGCCCTGTTGCAAGAATTGTATAGACTACTAGGGGTTACAGCTCTTAGAACTTCCCCATATCATCCCCAGACAGACGGACTAGTGGAGCGGTTTAATAAAACTATGAAAAAAATGCACCAGAAATTTGTGCATGAAGAGGGAAGAGACTGGGACAAATTTCTTCCCTACCTTCTTTTTGCTTATAGGGAGGTACCCCAAGCCACTACTGGGTTCTCCCCATTTACCCTGTTGTATGGGCACAACCCCAGAGGGCCACTAGATGTAGTGAAAGAACACTGGGAGATTGAAAAATGTTGGGGGCACAAATATTGTTGAGTATATGCTGTCACTAAGGGAAAGATTGGTGAAATATATAGCATTGGCACATGAGAATGTGGAAAATAAACAACAGGCTCAGAAAGAAAAGACATGATGTAGGGTTGAAAGAAAAACAATTCAAGCCTGGGGAAAAAGTATTATTGTTGCTACCTACGACTGAGAATAAGTTGTTAATACATTGGCAAGGCCCCTATGAAGTTGTCAGACAAACAGGGGTGATAAATTATGAAATCGAGATGCCAGGGCATAGACCCTTAAAACAAATTTATCATGCCAACTTGTTAAGAAAATGGGAAGAAAAACCAAAATCTGAAGTAGTATGCTACATCCAACCAGAACAGGGTAACACAGAATTGGATGTTGCATATGAGTGGTTAGACCCTTGTCACCCATTCACATTAATCCAGATTTGGCACCCGCACAACGTCAAGAGGTTGACAATCTCTTAGGTTATTTTAAAAGTACTTTCACAAAAACCCCTGGAAGAGCAATGGGTGTGGAGCATGAAATCAAACTGTCACAGACCAGGCCCATACACCAGAAACCATATAGGCTTCCTGAAAAAGTCAGACAGGAGGTAGTGGAGGAAGTGACAAGAATGGAGCAAGCTAAGGTTATTGTACCATCAAGCAGTCCATGGTCTTCACCCCTGGTAGTAGTTAGTAAGAAAGAAGGTGGAGTGAGGTTATGCTTGGATTTTAGATGCATAAATGCTGTCTCAGAGTTTGATGGGTACCGCTTGCCCAGGATTGATGATCTGTTGAACCAAATTGGATCTGCCCAGTATATCAGTACACTTGACCTCACAAAGGGGTACTGGCAGATCCCATTGGCAACCTGAGCACAGGAACTAACAGCATTCTGTATTCCAGTTGGGCTATACCAGTTTACAACCATGCCATTTGGACTACATGGGGCTCCTGCCACCTTTCAAAGATATATGGACCATGTGTTAAGACCCCATAAAGCATACAGTGCCGCTTATCTAGATGACATTGTCATCTATAGCCCAGACTGGCGTACCCACTTAGTTCACTTAAGTGCAGTTATTCAGAGTCTGAAAGATGCTGGCTTAATGATTAATCTGGCAAAATGTGCCCTTGCCAAAACTGAAACCCGTTACTTAGGTTTTCTTATTGGAAACCGGGCTATCAAACCAGAAGTCAGTAAAATTGAAGCTGTGGCAAATAGTCCAGTGTCCAGTACAAAAAAGCATGTCCACTCATTTCTGGGCCTGGCTGGTTACTATCGTCAGTTTATACCAGACTTCTCAACCATTGACACACCTTAAACAAATCTAACAAGGAATTGTTGCCCCACTAAGGTGAAGTGGACAGCAGAGTGTGATGCCACTTTTAGAAAAATAACGGCAATATTATGTTCTGCGCCAGTATTACATAGTCCAGACTTCTCCAAACCATTCGAGGTTCAAACAGATGCCTCAGATACAGCCATCGGAGCTGTTCTTACATCCTATTCTTTATTTAAGTAGAAAGCTCCATGAAAGGGAATGAAGATATTCCACCATAGAGAAAGAGTGTCTGGCCATGAAATGGGCCATTGAGGCCTTAAAATATTATCTATGGGGGAATGAATTTACAATTGTAACTGATCACAATCCTTTATGTTGGCTTAATCCGATGAAAGACAAGAATATGAGAATTATGAGGTGGTACTTGTCTTTGCAACCTTACAAGTTTTCAATTAAACATCGAGCAGGATCCCAACACAAAAATGCAGATTTCCTATCTAGATTAGGAGCGGATAAAGATGGCTCAAGAAAAGAAAATGGATGATGTTACATCTAAAATGTTAAATAATAGTTGCAAACTATTAGATGCACACCTCAGGGAATTGTGATAACTGGAACCATATTTATAATGTACATATTAATGTTTGGTAAATGGTTCCGATTTGTTAAAGGTCCCTGAGGTGGAACTTCTGAGAGTGGGTGGGAGGAAGTTCCAACCCTTCCAAGGGTGAAGTGTCTCAGTCAATAGAATACAAGTTTATTATGTTGCCTTCTTGTGCAGGGAGGTATGTAACAGGGTCCTGTTATGCAGAAAATTAAAAAGTTTCAAAAAGAAGAGAAATTCAAGATCCTGCCCCCGTTTTTGTTTTCATTTTCACTCTCTCCTGTCTACTCCTCTAACTTCCTATCTATACTAATTTTCTTGTCAGGGTGGCCGACCTGGCAATTCTTAAAGCTTTACTATCCCTGTTATCCAATTCTAGTTTGTACATCTTGATAGTGGTTATGGTAATCAGCTTTAATATAAAGAGTAATTGCCCTTAAAAGCATTTGTTAGAATATTCAGACAAAGCAAAAGTATGTTGGTAAAGGAGCCCCTCCCCCCTTTCTATGCAGAGGGTTTACACCAGTAAAGAAAAGGTTGCTAAGGAGCAGTTCGACACTCCATAGCAAGTGAGTCTGAAGTCCTGTTGTGGTGCTTGCTCCAAGGAAATAAAAATGAGCTGAATTCATGCAAGGACACTGAGGGCATAAAGAAGTAAGCCCTGCAGTGTCTATATTCATTCAAGAGGGGCTGTAATTGTTTAAAGAAGATGTTGCCTTTCTGTTAAAAGGCTGAAAAATGAACAGCTGTTGGCTGAGAATTGCAGCCATTGGGGAATCCCAATATCTGTTAACTAAACACAGTAAAAACTCTGTTAGCTACAGTTACAGTATGTAAATAGGAGATCAATGTGTTTTATAAATAAACAGTTTTTTTTCCTTTGGGTTTTGCACTAGAACATCAAACTGGCTATTTATTAAAGAATCTCGAACCTTACAAGGAAACAAGATAGAGAGCGCGCCCCTCATCTGTTGCCCTTGGTTAAAGAGTCTAGATTCTTTATATTTATTATTTAGGTTACTTCTCTTTTCTCTATTATGGTTTACTTATCTGGGTAAAGTCATCTGGGAAGCCCTTCTCCTAGGGTTGGCAGCCCACGAAATGGCTGCCTTTATCGCAACCAAATGGAGGTGATGTCAGAGAGTAGGTGGGGCCAATTTCAAACTCTGCCCCTTTTGAGTACTATATAAGGCCTCCACCAGAAGACCTTGTCAGAGAGGGAGAGGAAGGAGACTGGTCAGTATCTTCTGATCAGGTGAAGGAATGGAAGAGTGAATGCCTACACACTAGCTTGGAAGTATTGGATACTGAGAAGAGCAAGGAGTCTGATTGCAAGACTTGCCTGGGTTTTTGTTTACTTTTGTTTTGGTGAAAGCTAACCTATTTCTTTTCTGTAAATAATAATTTTTTTTTTCTGGAAATAAAATGATAAACGCTATGTCAGCGTTTTTTATCCACTACATTTTTGTGACTGGTGTCTGTTATTGAACCCACACGCTTACAACCACCTCCCACCCCTTCCTACTCTTTTTCACTCGATTAATGCACAAATCCAGGGACCGCTCTCCCTCTGGACTATGCAACACATCCCCCCCTTTTTTGGCACTCCCCTAGAACTCTCTAACTTGGAACCGTGTACCACCCCACAAAACCTTTAGCCCACATATGCAGAAGCAGTATTTAACTGTAGTTTTGGTTTTATAGTTATAGTGGTAGTTTATGTATAATGTTTAGGATTGCTTTTGCACCCCACATACTGGCAACTATGCGCAATGTACTGGACATACTATACATACTGAAGCAGACGGATGACCCTTAGACGCTTCCACCCCCATTCTGGGAACAATGCATCCAGTCCATAGCAAAGTTACCACGGAGTCTCCCAGACAGGTCACCTACCCCAACCCCCTCTAGTCTATTCCCTCCTTAATGATCTCAAACTTTGATCTGTCTGTACCATAAACTCATTATTATGTATAATATGTATGTTAAATGATGCTACTGCCTGTACAATTACACCCTGTATATTTAAATGTTTATCTGTATGGAAAATCTTACATGTTTATCTGTATGTAACACTTGTTTTTTTTTTATAACTAATAGAAATTTGACAACAAAATATGGGATGGCTACATCCTATGCATGGTTATCATTGAACCGTGTTTCAGTTACCGCTATCCAATCAAGTTTTGCATCTGCAGTGAAGGCTATTAACTCAGCTATTTTATTTGGTAGACTACATGCATTTAGTACCATTGCCTTCCATGTCTGCCTTACTGTTTTTTTTGCATTTATGTTTGCTTTGCTTATATTTTTTGTATCCTTATATTTTGTTTTCACCAAGTGTGTTTTGTCCAAAGTGTGGGGAAAGGTGACCTGGACTCCCTTTTGCAGGTCTGGTTTAGCCACTGTCTCCCCATTCTTTAATTTAAACCCCCTACAAACATGTTGAGTTTCTGATTGAGTGCTCTTGCACCTTCCCTGTTGAGGTGGAGGACTTCCCACCTGAAGAGCCTCCTGTCCCAAAAAGCATTCTAATCACTGATGTAGTGATACCCCTTATGTAGGCACTAAGCACGTAGCCATGAGTTTAGTTCATTTATATCCTTTTCTCTGTTTTTTTGTAAGCTACACCCTTTCTCCCATACTGGCAGTACCATAGAGAAGGCTAGGATGGATGAAAAAGGGGTTAGTTTGTCGCTGAGTGTTGACATGTGTGTTGTGGTTTCCTCCACTGATTTACCCGTGATATTGCTAGTCCCGATATGAATGACAATGTCCTTTATATCACTTTCTCACTCCATAATCTTAACAATACTTTTGGTGTCTTTTTGTGCCATGGCTCTTTGGAGCATCTGCATTTTACTTCCGTAGGTGCATTGTCACTCAGGTGAGGTTCTGTTTCCTTTGTCATTGAATCACCCATGATTATTATCTTATTTTTACCCTTATTTTCTGAGATCCTGTTATTCTGATCTTTTGTCTGGCTGTTTCTAATTTGCTTTTGCTGATCAACTGCAGCACCCTCTGCATGTACAGTGTCCAAATCCTGGAGCAGTAAAAACCTTTTGCTCCCTGCTGTGGGAGTCCTTCTCCCCCCCCCCCAGTTTGGCTGAGCCCAGTCATTACAGGCCCCGCCCCTGGGCACCACTTGCCATCCACCTGGCGCTGTTTTTCTTTGTGGAAGTGGCAACCCCTTGCGGCATGGGTGACAACAGAGTCCTTGTGGGGACATCACCGCCAGAGGGCTAGGGTGGTGATGAGGCCCCTGTGGGGGTGGCACCCCCCAGGGCTCCAATGCTGAAGGAGTCCATTGGGTGGATATGCCCTCCTAGGGTTTGGGTAGTGCCAAGGGTAATCACAAGAGTGGGTCACAACATCCAGCTGATAACACAGCCAGCCGATATAATCCCATGCCTTCTGGAGCTGGATCCTGAGGTTCTGTATAGCCCAGCACATGGGGAATTGCTGTAGGACCCTCAGGTCAGATGTGTTGTGTAACCCTCCACATTGTTGGCAACTCATGTACTCCATGGAAAGTCCTATCAGATGGGAAAATAATCAGGTTGATAGATGTTCTCGTCTTAGTGCCTAGGGAAGTAGGCTGTAGATGAACTGACAGATTTTGTGAAAGACAGACCTTAGTGGCTTGGGTTGTTTTTTTAGGTTTAGGGCAGAGTTTCTTCATGTTTGCTGTGCTCTCTTGAAGCAAAAAGCATGGAGCGACTTTCCTGTTTACTGTCTGGTATACTTGGTGAACTCCTATGGAATTAAGTAATGTTTTCCTGTTGGTTTAATGTCTTATAGGGTATCAGACCAATTAAGTGTCTGGAAAGGTGTGGCTTTACTGACAACCCCTCCTTCCTGGTTATCTGCCTATATAATTAACACTGGCAAAGGGTTGGTGGTGTGGCTGGGTTGGGCAGGAGGGCCAACAAAGCCTCTGAGCTGTGGTTTCACAGTGCAGCAGAGGCTGGATTCAAGAGCCTCTGAGTTAGACTACACTGCTTCTGTGAAATCTGAGCCACCAAGAGAGCCACTGAGTTGTGGCTTCACTTAAGTTGTGGCTTTCTTTCTAAGCTTCTAGTCCCTGCTCACAGCAACAAAGCAAATGCTGCCTACTATTCCTCTGTTTGAGGTGGCTGCACTCGTTATCGATGAAAAGGAAAGAAAGGGATAGTACCTGAGTGTTCTGAGGTGCCACTTAAGACGGCACTGTTGACAGTGTTTCTGTGTGGCTATTGATTCCCCTTCTGTCACACCCCTTTTCTTCTAATAGAGATTTTGCTCCTTTGCTGGTTTGCTCTTTTGTTGAGCCTTTTGTCCCTGGTGAGCTGCGGCTTTACAGTGGAGCAGAGACTGGATTCTGGAGCCTCCAAGTTGTGCTGCACTACTCCTGTTGGATTCCTGATTCCTGTTGGAGTCTGAGCTGCCAAAAGAGATGCTAAGTTGTGACTTCATTTGATAATAGAGCCCCTGAACTGCAGCTTCACAGTGCAGCAGAGGCTGGATTTAAGAGTCTCCGAGTTGTGCTACACTACTTCTGTGACATCTGAGCTGCCAAGAGAGCCGCTGAGTTGTGGCTTCCCTTGAGTTGCAGTTTTACTACTAAGTTCTAATCCCTGCACATGGTGACAGAACAAGTGCTGCCTGCTATTCCTCTGTTTGAGATGGCTGCACTTGTTATCACCAAAAAGGAAAGAAAAGGTTACTGCTCTACAATACTGTAGTATCCAGGGGGTATTGTGGAGGGAAGCAGACAACCAGACTGCAAGAGCTGGCATACTTTACTGTAGGGCTATTGTGTTAGAAAGAGTGGGCTGGCAGCTGGGGCTGTGCACAATGCCTCATTAAATATTGTGTGCAGAGGGATTGTGTTGCATCGCTAGTAGGCACATGTCACTAATTTTAGTAATGGTGGGTCGGAGTGCAATGTGCCTTATGCATGCTTATACTGGACCAGGTCAGGCATAGTACTATTGAGCTCTGGCTTGAGATGAAATTCAGTGGGGTATCATACACACAGAAAAGGCTAAGTTCAAATCTCATAGGACTTTCATTGCCCGGTTCCTCAAAGGATAAGACAGCAATACGTACAACATTTTTCAAACCACAATAGCATACAGAAAACTGTGGCTATGCCACTAATATCCAGTTACTCTATGCTATATACAGTTGCAGCCATAGATACATTCAGATATTCCCAGATATTATGTGATATCTAAAGATATTCTGTCTGGTGGCCTTTAGTGGTACTGCAGGCAGGCAGGAAATTTCTCAAGAGACATCACAGAAATTTCAGGAAATATCTGACTATGTCTACAGCTGCAACTGCATGTCTCAAAACGTAGAGGATGAATATACAGAACTGTGTCCAGCTACATAAATGCAGTGCATTTATCCAGACTATCACTTAGACATACACATACAAGCCAAAGTGCAAGAATGCAAAATAACATAAACACAGACACCAGCTATATACTGTAGCATATAGCAGGGGCTTGGAGAGGCTGCACAAAGAGCCTGGCTCTTGCTTATATATAATAAGCAATAGTCTGAATAGATATGTATATATATAGGCAAGGTAATTTTATGAATATGGCACCCATTCCCAAAGGCTCTGGGAAACTCAAATCACATACAAATAACAAGCAAATTATTATTATATTTTTCATTTATTCATTCGGATATAAACCTTTCAGCACAGTTTATTTTTATAAAGGTTCCACATCAGTGAGTAGTTACAAAAATTTTGACAATTCAAGAAGTAAGAATACCGATCCATCAGATCATTGTCATGGCGTACATATAGGAGCATTTGTAAGATCCCTACATACAGATTAAGTGTTTTTGAGTATTACAGTATAATATAAACACACAAATGAAAAAATATATAATTAAGCCAGGCTAAAACTTAACATGAAAAAAAAATGGGGTTTTAAATATTTTTGTTTTTAAAAGGGCCAGATAAGGAGCACCTCCTATCTCCTGGGGAAGGGTGTTCCATAAATATCAGAGTCACCACACTGAACACCCAGTCCCCTTAGGATTTTAGCTGGGATCTCGGTACCATTAAGAGGTCTGCCTCAACTGACTGGAGGGTGTGACTAGGAGCGTATGGCACCAGGAGGTCTTTCAGGTAACCTGGACCAAGACCATGCAGGGCCTTGTAAGTTAACAAGCTTACCTTGAAACTGATGCTCCACCACACTGGCAGCCAATGCAGAGCACTGAGCACCAGAGTGATATGCTTGACCAGGGAGATTCCAGCAGCTGGGCTGCTGCATTCTAGACCAGCTGGAGGCAATGCATCAGTCTCTTGGTTAACTCAATATAACGAGCTTTGCACTAATCCAACCTTAACATGACTAAGGCATGCACCAGTGTTGCCAGATCAGATGGCTCAAGATAGGGCTTAATCCAGGCGATGTTATAGAGATGATAAAATGCACTATGAACAACAGCCAACACCTGATGTTCTAGTGTCAGCATAGAGTCCACAATGACCCCCAGATTCCTCGCCCTATCTGTGGCTTAAAGAGACATAATGTCCAACAGAGGAAGGATGGCACTCTTGCTTGTTGCAACTGAAACTGGCTGACCTGATTCCACCAGTAACACTTCCATCTTCAAACAATTAAGCCTAAGCCAGCAGGCTGCCATCCAGTTCTGGATTTCCTTAAGGCACTCACTTAGTACTGAAATGGCCACAGGTCCAGCGCACAAGGCACATGCAGTTTGTGGTCATCAGCATAGCAATGAAATCCACAAGCCATAGAATCTAATGATCTCCCCCAGCAGCAACGTATACACAATGAATATCATGGGGGCAAGGATCTACTAGTAGGAGTTGAACCATCACAGCCCTGTACATGAAAGTTCTACATAGTGCACCAGATGAGCCAACAGCACCTCATGATCCACCATGTCAAAAGCCGAAGAGTGGTCTAGCAGGACAAGAATGGAGCATCGTCCGCTATCCCTCACATAAAGGAGATCATAGTGCACCCTGACTAGTGCAGTCTCCATACTATGGCAAGGCCAGGAACTGGACTGGAAAGGCTCATAGATGTTATATTTTTGCAGGTGTTGCTCCAGCTGACCACCACCACCTTCTCAAACAACTTCCCTAATAAGGGAAGGTTTGAGACAGGCCTGTAATTTTAGAGATTGTCAGGGTCCAAAGAAAGTTTCTTGATGAGGGTGTCACCACAGCCATTTTAAGGACAGATGGGAAAATCCCCTCCTCAATGGAACACCTAACAATCTCCACCACAACTGGACCGAGCGAGTCCCAGCACTAGAGGAGTAGCTGGCTAGGTCCAGGGCCCAATGCACAGAAGGTGGGACGCAGTCCGGAGGCTACTCGGAACACATCATCCACCAAAACTGGCTCAAACTCAGCCCAGAAAAAGAGTGCCTCCATCTGTCAAAGCTGGAACACTGCCAGCCAATGACAAGCTACTTGAGGAAATCCCAACCTGGATAGTGGACACCTTGTCTAGAAAGAACCAGTTGAACTCCTTACCTTTATTGAGAGAAATGGCTCTGCAGGACTGAGGACAAACTGTATTTAGTAGTCTGTCAATGGTGTTGAAGAGCTGAGCAGGCTGGTTCCTTCCAGCAGCATGTGGATGGCACTATCCATTGTATAACAGTAATGCTCTTAAAAGAAACTACCATCTCCTGAAGAAGAGCTGGGTATAAACATGAATGTTTGTATGTTGAAAATCTATTGTTGGTCCAAAAAGTATAAAATCATCTACTTCCTCAACCTATTTATGTAATGACCAATACAGCTAAAAACAATTCTCTACTGAAGTATTTACAAATCCTAGCACACAGGTTTGCCTTCTGCCATCGCCCCTCAGGCAGTGATTTGATAGTGAACTGCCACCACCACAGCACCAACAAGCTGGACAGGTGTACTCTCCCAGAAGACACTTGGTTATGCAGGGCAGTGAAAGAGATGCAGGGTGTTACTGTCATCCTAGGGATTTTGTCAAACATACTTGCCTGGAAATAGCGCAGTCCAGATCATGTGCCTATAAAGACAGATACTCCACCGTGGCACCAGTGTCTGTGGCTGACAGGGGATCCTGAAAGAGGCTTGGGATTTACCCTTATGTGGCTAAGCATCATCCTGTGCTGCTATAGGGAACCCACAGGGATCACAAGGTGAACACACATAGCATAACTCCACGCAAAGTCAGAGGTCAGATACTTACCACTGTGGGCAGCCCTCAGCTGCTGTGAGTCACAACCACGTGAGATTCTGCATGCCTGCACTGCTCCCCTTGCCCTGTCCATGTTGCTGCTGCCCGATAGATGGCCTTGGTCGTGGCCCCTGCTGGCAGCTGTGTTGCCCTCTCTGATCCCTCACCTGCACCTGGTGCTTGATGATTAAAATACAGGATGCATCTTACCAAACAGTATGAATGGCAATGTATGTGGACCCAGGCTGTGTGATGTGGGCAGGCATTCAGTTCATTACATGGTGACCAACATGCGCAACAGCTCATGTCATGTGTGTGTACCCAGTGGTACCCTGAGTGGGTCATGTACTACATCAGTGAACATATGTGTGCAGTGAGTATCACACACAGAGGTCATGGAACACACAGGCTATGCACCAAAACATACTGCATGACACATTTGTTATAACTTAACAGCATGCTGTGGAACAGTACTGTGCATAAACACCTGGTCAACAAGCAAAGGTGTAAACATCAGAGGCAGGAATGCCATGATGGCAACACACAGCAGTGCAATATATTGTACTGTATAGCATGACATTGTTGATTGCACATCTGGCAATGATGGACAGGGGTATCACAATTAGTGCGCAGTTCTGCAAGCCATGCAGGAATGTTATCATCATCGTCATGTAAGGAGTGACACACACATCCCACGATATGTACTTAGACTATGCCATACATGCAGCAATGCCAGCCAGTATGCAATGCAGCACAGTACCTTGCAATATTACTGCAGTGTGCAACAGCATACTGCAGGAAACAATGAAATCCAGAGGCAATTAAGCCATTTTGTCATGAAGTATTTTGTGACATATTTACTGCAAAGTATTGCATTGCATCCTGGCTGACTCCGGTGTACAGTACAAGTGGTGTCAATGGCAGCAGAGTACTGTGTGATGGCAGTTGTAACACATACAATATGTGTTGTACAAATGCTGCACAGTCACAGCCTGCAGTTCTTTTTCTTTTCATCTTTTATATTTTATACTGGTAGGCTAATGAGCATTACTGTCCGTTTTCATTAGTGAAAAGTTAATAAATAAGGGATACACAACAGGGACCTGTGGAATATATGATTTATTTTCACAAGTGCTGTTTGACCTTGGGTAACCTCATGAATGGCATAAGCCATGACTGATGTGCCCAAGGTCAAAAAGCCCGAGTGAAAATAATCATATATTCCACAAGGTCCCTGTTGCATATTTCATTTATACAATAGGCAGGGACCTTGCGGTTATTTATTTTTGTAATTTTTTTTTAATTTTAAAGTTTTGTGGGTTTGCATGTTGTAGTGCTCCTCCACCTCTGAGGAGTGACATTGTTATGCCCGTCGTCATGAATGCCTCATCATGACACTAACATTGATGGGACAACATCTGTGTGGATTGGTGAAGGAGCAGACTTCTGAAAAAACTTTAAATAAAATAGCGGAACAGTTTAGCGAGTGAGGCTGGTTGTTGTGGCCAGGGAGAAACTGCAAGCTTTCCTTCATCAGCAGTTGAGAAGTTCCAGCAGCTGGAGACTGAACAGGATTTATTTGTATTAAAATTTGTATTTATTTTGGTGCACAGAGTGGAGAGTGTGGAAGGGAGAATGCATCGCAAACTGTGAGCACTGCTTGAAATAGCAACAGAGAACTGTCAGCAGTTTTGGAGCAAAAAGTTAGGTGTGTTTAAGAGGTATTTTTTTTTAAACTTTGCATTCAAAGTGCAGGATATGAATGGACAAAAGCATCTAGTTTAAGTGAGATGGCAGTCAGGTTAATGAGTGACTGAGCAAGAGAGCATGTAAGTGTGTTTGTGTTTGTGTATGTGTGGTGGGGGGGCTGCTGCTCTGCTTTTTGAGCTACAATAAAAATGGGCAAAAAGGAAATTCCTTTTGCAGTGATTGTGTACGGGTAGTTAAGTGGATTTTGTGGGTGAAAAACTTTTTCAGTGGGATGCTTACTGTGATTCCTCAGCAAACTGTAAAGCAGGGAGTTAGGGCTCGAACATGAAACTGAAAGTACGTAAGTAGTGCCAATAGGAGGAAGGATGATTGATGTTAGGGTATTAAATAAATGGTGTTTGATTGACATTAGGGTGTTAAATAAATGGTACTTCTGAGATTTATTTAACACCAGTGAGAATAAATACATTTATTTAACTGGTTTTGTGTCCATGTTTATTGCATAAATATAAATCTACAGCATAATACAACACAATTAAAAACAGAACATAAAACATTAGTTAAAACATGTGCAAACATTGGAAAAGCCATTGTTTTGGTAGCACTCTTATGGGTGAGTATTATTGAGCGCATCAATGTGAGCGACTCAATAATACCACTCCCATGCAGAGTGAGTAGTGGAAAAGAGCTATTAATACAGAAAGCAAGTGTAGTATTCAGGTATACATGCTACACTTGTGAGAAAAGGGGATAAAATGACTATTTGGCCAAGTCCTGCCAAGCTGGCTGTGCTGTATACTGATTGAGCCACTACCACTGGAATCTGAGGTGCTGGGTTCGGCTCCCAGTGTGGATAATATTTTTGCTTCCAGGGGGAGTTTCTATTGATTTCTAAGTCTGCTTGCCCCCCACAGAGGGGGGTGCAGGGGGGTGTAGCAAAAAAAAGAGAAGCATGTATGTATTTAGAGGACCGTCGCTGTTTGCTGTGGTCTCTCTATGGTGAAGATGCCCTTTTGTTGTGGGCAATTTTTTTCATCGCTCTATTAAGTGGCGTGATAAGGGACTCACCTTTACCACATAAAACCCATTGTTTTAGGTGAACTTTAAATATATACATGGTTGGACAATTGACAAGTTTGCTGGGTAACAAATTGTGAACAGCCTTATACAAAAAAGACCTTTAAAGATCTCTTAAATAATGGAATATTATAAGGCCTTCTATTCTGAGATCTTGTCACATGCACTTTATGGGCCAGATATTCAGAAATGTGTCAAAGGGCAGCGCAAGCCTGGAGCACTGCAACCCCAATGTACGATGGCACAATGAGTGCGAGATTCAAAGATTGCACATGGCAAAATGTGCCAGTGCAACATGGCTGAATATTGCATGGAAGCACCATGGTACAACGAGACATGGGGAAAGGAGCAACCAGACCAGACCCATAGCGCAACCAGACATGCACCAAGGCACAACCAGACCAGCCCCATCGAGCAACAAAGATACTCCAGGGTGTAACTGGACATGCGCCATGGTGCACAAAGACTATCCCCAGGCAATGGTGGGAGCACAGCAGCAGTGTAAAGGCATGGGCCATGGTAGAGGATGACACCCGGGGACAGTGCCAGGGATGCACAGTGGCAGGCCACAGTTGGCCATCACCAGCAGGGCACACACAGGCACCCAAATACCCCCCACGGAACACACCTGTGGCACACAAAGCAGGCAACAGGTGGCACCGATGGCCAACGGAGGGCCGACAGTAGATCCCACCCCACATGCTGTGCCCCACCCACCCAGACCCCAGCAAGCCACACCCAGAACCATGCTATCAAGCACACACATGCCACACATCCTAGACAGCTGCCCCAAGGCCACCCCAAGGCACAGCCACTGACCAAGGGACAGGACACCACAATGCATGACCTGCACAGCAACACAGGCATACCACACAGACGCACTCCACATCACTGCAGCCTGGCTCCACACGGCAGCTGCAAAGCAGACACAGACACAGGCAGGTAAGGCAAAATAGAAATGTATTGTCAAAAACTATGTACAGAAACAAGGGGGTGGGAAAAGGTAGGATAGCAAGGGAAGGGGACAGGGGACAGGGAACAGGGACTGTACAATGGGATGGGGGACTGGAGGATAAGGTATGGCAGTGGATACAGGGGTACACAGTATAGGGCTAGCGGTGCCCATGCCCAGCCACCCCCTGCTGACTCAGTTGCCTCCAGATAGCCAGGACCTGCCTCCGGACCTGGAACATGGCCTCCATAGTTGAGGAAACCAGGATGAGCTGATGTAGGAGCCTGCAGTACAGTGGCAGCCTTGAACATCTATGGATACCTAGGACAAGGGACAGAACAGGTGATCAGTGCAACATCTCAAGGAACACAGCCCAACCAGAGCGCTGACTGAGCAGGAGGAACACCCCCCCCCGGAGGGCCCATACAGGCCACCCACAGGGTTGTGGCCAATGCCTGCTGGCAAGGTGGAACACCACATCAGTGCTCAGCGGTGGTCTGTGCTGCACAGTGGCCATCTGATTGCAACAGAGCAGTCACATGGCATAGTGTCCCACCTGTACTACAGCAATATCAGTGGCAGCCGCGCGCACACCCACCCCACCAGCAGCAGGCATACATGACCGATGGATGTGCCACAGTGGTGGTCACCACACAGACAGCTGCCATGGCACACTGCACAGGCTGCCATGCCCCGCACCCATGCCCCTGCCACCCCCTACTGATAGTGAACAGAACTATGTAGGTGCCTACCTGCCCTCTGTGGCCCCACAGGCAGTGGTGAAGCTGCTTCTTCTCCTCTTCATCCTCCTCCTCCTCCTCCCTGGGCTGCCGGCAGAGTCATGTATGCCTGCTGCTGGTGGGGTGGGTGTGCGCATGGCCGCCACTGATATTGCTGTAGTGCAGGTGGGGCACTATGCCATGTGACTGCTCTATTGCAATCAGATGGCCACTGTGCAGCACAGACCACCACTGAGCACTGATGTGGTGTGCCACCTTGCCAGCAGGCATTGGTCACAACCCTGTGGGTGGCCTGTATGGGCCCTCCAGTGGGGGGTGTTCCTCCTGCTCAGTCAGCACTCTGGTTGGGCCGTGTTCCTTGGGATGTTGCACTGATCACCTGTTCTGTCCCTTGTCCTAGGTATCTGTAGATGTTCAAGGCTGCCACTGTACTGCAGGTTCCTACGTCAGCTCATCCTGGTTACCTCAACAACTATGGAGGCCATGTTCTAGGTCCGGAGGCTGGTCCTGGCTATCCGGAGGCAACTGAGTCAGCAGGGAGTGGCTGCCCAGCGCTGCCCAGCTCCTGTTCTCAGGTTCTGGGAATGGAACAGAAACAGATACACATCAGTAACCAAGCATAGCAGCTGCTCACCACCCCCATCCCTGTGCACAGGGCGAGCCCCCGCCTGACATGGCCCACAGGGTGGCAGTGCAATGCAAGTGGGGGAGAATGAAGCCACAGTGCACTGTGCACGATGGTAGCACTTCACTCTGTAGGACATGCCAGGTAGTGTAGCCAACACCACAGCAGAACACCTGGGCACACAGACATGATGGGCCTACTCACCTGGCTGTGGCATAGCCCCATGCCGGGTGCGCGTTCCATCCGCTAGAGGCACTCAGGGTCCCTCCGCTGCAGGTCCCCATATCAGTGGCGGCACTGTTCACCATTCCTGGCAGCTTATACAGATCTGCCACTAGAGGTACTTTATGTTTTTCCTATTAATCCTCCAACTCACTTGTCCTATTCACCTCTGCCTCTCTCCTGTTCCAATCACCGTTATCCCCCTCCTTGTTTCTCGCTCTTAGTATATTGTACTTAAGAAAAAAAAATACAGAAAAAAACATGGGTATAATTAATTAGTTCTCTGCCCTCTACCACCTGTCCACTACTCTGGCCTCCCTGGTTTAGCTACCATACTCCTACCCTAGTGACCTCGGGCAAGCATAGCCCACAGCAGTTTTGTACGTCTGCTCTCCACATTTCTTGCTCTACTGCTTCTCAATGTATTAGCTCTATCATCTCTAGTACACTACATTACTGGCGCAACCACAACACCACCCATGGATTTTTGCTTCTCTAATCCGATTGCCAATTCTTAAACAAAGCCTGCCTATCATATCCTACTATTACGGAAAGGATGTACCTACTTTGCAATCTCAGTGGTTATAAAGTGTTTTCCAAAGTTTGTAGTTCCTCGGCTCTTTCCTAAGGGTCAACTCTGGTTTGTTGTCCTACTACCCATCCTTCTATCAGGTGATGTAGAACTAAATCAGGGCCCCTCAGTCCACTATTCACCAGCTGACATATCTGCAATTTCAATCAAAGGGCTCTTTATTGCCCACATGAATAATCAAAGCATTGCACGTAACCTCCCAGATCTAGAAGCATGGGTTGAAGTCTGTAAGCCAGATATTCTCTGCCTAACTGAAACTTGGCTCAAACCAGTGCTTCCCGACTCTATCTGCTCTCTGGTTAATTACTCCCTAATCCACAGAGATAGACCTTCATCTAAGCGCAGTGGTGGGGTTGGCATTTTCCAAAAAACCCATCTTAACATTGAAGTTGTACCTGTCTCTACTGCCATCTCCTCCTGTGAATCAGTACAGGTAATTCTCTCCTTGGGCACAAAGAAACTGCACATTATCTGTGCCTATAACCCACCCTCTGGGGGCATGGCAGGCCTACAGGAACTACTAAACCAAATATCTGCTGGCTCTAAGCAGAATGAGGCCTTTGTACTCGGAGACTTAAACATAAACTGGCTAGGGTCAGCTCAAAGCTTGCTCATATCTCTGATACAAAGTTACAACATGCACCAGCTATTAACTGAACCAACTACAACTACCCCAACCCTGAATTCCTTCTCCCTCATTGATTGGGTACTGACTAACCGTCTGGACCACATACCCATAGCGGGTTTGCTGGCTGATGCTATTACAGATCATAACCCTACTTTCTGCATTTGGAGTCATACAGCAACACCTTCCCCTCCACCTCACTATGTAACATTTACAAACTTTGCTAACCTGGACGAAGAAGCATTCCTACGTGATGTCTCAAGCACAAACTGGTCTGGCATCTATCATTCCTGTGATGTTAAGACTGCACTCGGTATTTTCTTGAATTAACTCCTGACTGTTCAGGGTAAATATGCCCCCAAGGTAACCCGGAGGGTGTGGGGTAAACAATCTAGATGGCTTCGCAAAAAACTCCTGGCAAAGCTATGGGAACATGATAAATGCTGGAAAAAGTTGAAATTGTCTGGGCTCCAAGCTGACTACAATTCTTACAGAGAACAGCGGAACTCCTGCAAAAAAACAAGTTCACACTGCCAAGAGTATGTACTGCAGGAACCTACTACAAAGTTCTGCTGTGGACCCCAGGAAATCTTGGGCACACGTAAAGACTTTCCTAGGGGCTTCTCAAAAGACTACTCCTGGAGACATGATGCTAAATGGGGTACACTGCAATGACTCAAATACCATTGCAAACTCCTTTGATCACATGTTCTCACATCTGTCTCCATACACCTCATCCTTTCCATCACCTCCAACTGACTCACAGTCTTCCTTTATGAATGATTCACCTACCAAAGACCCTCCTCTTAGCAAACAGCATTCTATACCTCCATTTCTTTTCAAGAAAATATCAAGGACTGAGGTCTTAAAATTGCTGCAGTCCACGTCGGATAATACCAGCTCAAGTTCTGATACCCTTGAACCAAAGCTCCTAAAGTTAGCTACACCTATTATTGTCTCCCCAAAGGCTAAAATCTTCATGATATCACTCTCCTCCAGTCTGGTTCCTGACCTCTGGAAGACTGCTTGCATCACACCTGTCTTTGAAAAAGGAGATCCTGCTGAGATAATTAACTATAGGTCCATAGCTATCCTCTCAGTCCTTAGTAAAATTTTTGAGAAACTTATTGCCAACCAAACTATAGAATACCTAACAAAATACAGTCTTCTCCCTAATGCACAGCATGGCTTTAGAAAAGAACATAGTACTTTGATGGCTCTCCTTAAATTCACAGCTGCTGTACTTTCAAATATGAATGCTGGATTATTCACAGGGGCAGTTTTCATAGACCTTACCAAGGCCTTTGATCTTGTTGATCATCCCCTGCTCCTTTCCACTCTAAAAAATATAAACTTCTCTCCCTCTGTAATCTGCTGGTATAGCAGTTACTTGTCAAACAGGTCTCAAATTGTGAAGTTTAACTCTTCTCTGTCTGACAGAGCCATTATCAATATCAATGTTCCCCACTGGTCCATCCTGGGACCCCTACTCTTCTCCCTTTTCTTTAATAATAATATCACTGATGTGTTTCACTCATGCTCTGCCTTACTTTATGCAGATGATCTAGTCCTCTAATCCAGCTCCAAAAATATCTCCTGTATAAACGCTTCACTCTCATCTGATTTCAACAATGTTCAAAACTGGCTGGCAGCTCATAAACTTATCCTGAATGCAAAGAAAACTCAAGCCATGCTATCTGGCTCTGGCCCCAAACTCAGGACCTGTCAGACTTCCCCGATATGTGATTAAGGCGGCTCATTAATTGAATGTATATCCTCCTTTAAGTACCTTGGAGTCCTCCTGGATCAATCCTTGGATTTCAATCTGCACATTTAATCTGTCTGTAAGGCCATAAACATGAAGCTGGGAATTGCCTACAAAACATGCTATATGCTAAACCCCTCTGCTAAGCTGGCCATTGCCAGGGGTACCCTCCTCTCTGCCCTCACATATGGTGCTCCAATCTTTGTTTTGGCCAATAAAATGACCCTGTACAAGTGGGACGTTACCTATAATTATGTCTGCAGGTACGCTTCTTCGTCTCCTAGACTAAAGCACCACTAACAACTCTACAGTGACTTGGGGTGGCTGTCCCCCTCTGCCTGCTGACTATTCTCCCTTGGCTCGCTTATTGACTCAGTAATCAGAAACAAAACTCTGTCTTCTCTTGCAATGATGCTTGTAGCCCAATCCCCCTCCTATGGACTACACTCGGCTGATCAGTCTCTATTCTACGTGCCATGGTGCCAGACATCTAAAGGCTCCAGTGCCATCCACCATGCAGCCCCCAAGTTCTGGAACTCCCTTCCCCTGGCTCTTTGTCAGACCATATCCCATCTCAGTTTTGAAAGAAAGCTTCGATTGCATCTATCTCTAGTTGACTCCTGCACTTGTTCTGACCCCACCTAATTCCTCTCTGCATCCTCCTCTCATGCTTACCCTATTTCTATACCCTCCCCCCCCTTTTTTCCTCCACTTGTGAAACCTATCTTATCTGCCCTCAAGGGCATTTTTCATTTATAACACTTGTAACACCCTGCTGGATAGTTCCTTCCTAATTAAGTTTCTTTTCTCCCTCTTTTTTTCCTATTTTAGCTATAACTGCAATCTGCATCACTTTCTATTGTCTGCTGCCTTACCTATATTTATTGTTGCACTATGTTATGTTTCCCATTAAATCTGTCACCTTGTTAACTGCTCTTTATTCCAGTGTGAGTGCACAACGTCCTATCTGATTCTATGCTATGTTTACTGCTTTGCATTTACTTTTACTGTTCAGCAATACCTGTAACTACTGTATTGTACATGATGTTCCTGCACTGATGTAATGTACTTGTCTTACCACTATTTTTGTACTCCCTCGGGTCATGCCTGAAAATAGTCACTGTTTGGCTAGTGTACTCACCCGGTTAACAAAAATGAAATAAATAAATAAATATATACTCTCTTGTACTCGTTCACAACTCATGCGTGAACACTTGTTCAACACAGGTCACCCTGCCCAACCAACAAGTGGGACACATACCACATGAAAGTGTAATATAATGACAATGAGGATTCCTGAAAATACAGGCTGAGATACTTACCTCACCTGGTTATGCTCCCACTCACTACTGCAGCACTCAACTGAGACAGCAACTGCTGCTCTCAGCGGCACAGGTAATCTCACCTGTAGGGGCACTGCACCCCTGTGTGGTAAGTCACCCTCCTGCCAATCGACTCCCACTGCATCCTGGAGGAGAGTGAGGTTGCTTTGGGGCTAGTTTCAGATTGCAAACAACACCAGGTAGCAGTGTATCCCCCTGCACACCTGCAACAAAGAAACACAGACTGGGATGGAACTGTTCCACTCAACTTCAGACTAGTACCACAACCAGTGGAGAAATGACCCACTCACCAGCTATCTTATATTTTATTTTGATGTGGACACACTCCTTTATTCCATTATTTTGACATTTTATCAGGTGTTAATCAAACATAATTTTGTGGTACTGCACATGGCCACTTCATTAGGATAACAATATGTCTGCAACATTAACAAACAGTAACAAACATAAAAATAAAAATAAATCATTAATATTTCTCATTAATGGGTTCAAAAATATTCCTATTCTATGTATCATTCCTTGTGTTGTTATATTGCAAACAACGTCCCATTAAATATTATACAAAAGCCTCCACCAAACACATAAAAACACTCCATGATGCCTCAGCCTGCCATGCCAAACACTGGTATCCAGTGATATGGACACCTTCAAACTGAGCGACTCAATTGGAGTGGTTGTATTTACGGCGATTGTGGAAGGAGAGCAACTGTGGAAATGACAACGGTAGAGGGGCTGAAACGATGACTGCAGGATAGAGTGCTGGTAGGAGGGATGTCACGGGAAAAAGGATATAGGAGGTAGGTTGGGACAATGTCACTGAGCTGGCCATGTGGGCTTGTGGAGGCAGTGAATGCCTCTGGTGTGGAAGGATTTGGGTTTGATCCTGGGTTGGTGTGCTACTCTTTTTGGGTGGGGAATGTTTTGAGTGTTGTTATTTTTTTAGTCTGAATTGGCAGTAGCATGAGATATGAGCACTGGGGATTGGGCTCCTACAATGACGGCGACCCAGTGCCTGGCGCATGTCTCCAGGGCTACTGTAGAGTAGAGCGGCCGGAATGGGGGGCGGCGAACATAGCAACAGGATGTCACTATATGTACATGTGTGTGGGGGAAGAGCGAGCATGCACAGTGAGTGGTGGGAGGGAATGTGAGGGGTGGTGCCACAGTGGGTTGCTGAGCCAACCCCGTGGTGTGGTGGGTGGGTTGGTGGTGTTGGTCAGCAGGGTACTGGGTTTGGGTCTGGGTGCAGGTGTGTTTTTATTGCGCTTAGCCCAAACATTTTTTTTTATGTTTTCACCCCCCCCCCCAACATGCACCCCTGGAGTTGAGAATCCTTTAGTAGGGAGTCTGGGGCAAAGCCCTCTGCAGGAGGTGTAGGGAGCACAGCCCTCAGCATAAAGCATTAAAAATCTAAATCCCCAGTGCCATTTTGCTGTCTTGAAGTGTCAGAGTGCCAAAATAAATTTTGGCACTCCGACGTGTGATAACAGCGATCGCCTTTAGGCTTCGCCATTATCCGCGTAAACAGAGTTGGCTCCCTTACCCACTGTCAGGTCCCCAGAGTTTATTATTTGTAGAAGGGAGGGTGCAGGGGGAGCAGCCCCCACATAGAACGTAGGATAACATATGGTGTTATGGACATCAATGTTTTATGCGGCATAGTGCACGGTTACCATTTGTGTTTTCGGCATTGTGCACTCACCCATAGGTATGGCGCTGTTGTGTATTTGCCATTATTATTTGGAACCCAAACACTGAGAAGGCCATCACTAAATGGTACTGACTAAGCACTTCTGTCCACTTTAATTTCTTAAAGTCAGTTTATGTACATTAATCAACATCCTGATATAAAGGAGAGCACTATTAATACCCAACACCATGTAATAAATTCATAGTTTTCAGTTATTCTAATTATTTTTTTAAATAACATACCCAAAACAATAACCTCACTGGCCTGGAATGTTATTGTTAGGCTTTTAATTTCTGTCAATATTTCTGTAAAGGAGATTTTTGCATAATTCTTAACTCTATTTTCAAATAAATAAATTCTTGTCAAACAGCGTACTAGCATTTTCAATAATTATTCTGCCTGGTTTTTATTTACCATTCATGTATTGCTATGAAGATTTATACTTCAAAAAGTAAATCTATGAAAAAATCCATTTTTAATATAGCAAGCCGCCACCACGAGCAGTACTTAATTTGCGGTGCATCTCACAATTTATTTTATAGCCCCCACCTTCCTGTTTAGAAAAACAGGTTGAGTTACCAGTCAGTTACATAGAAATGTCGACTTTGTCAGTAGATAAAGACCTATTGGCCCACTCAGTCTGCTGCCTATATGGTTACTGAAGACCCTACCAGATCTCTGGCTACTTCCCCCTATTTTTCTACAGAGATTACTTGTGCCTATCCCATGCATGTTTTTGCCACCACCACTTCTGATGAATGACTGTTCCAGGCATCCACCACTCCTTCAGTTAGGTACTTCTTCACATCCCATCTAAATTCCCCCCTTGCAGTTACATAGCATGCCCCCTTATTCTCGTGCTCCTTCTCTTCTGAAAAATATTCAAGTCCATTACCTTATTCACCCCAAGAGGTGCTCATAGGTCCCTATCATGTCCCCCTTTCCCTCTTCTCTTCCAGAGCATACATATTGAGATCCTCAGTCTCTCCTCATAGGGCTTATGATGCAGTCCCAGTATCATTTTAGTTGCCCTCTTCTGGACAACCTCCACCCTGTCCATGTCCTTCTTGAGACTCAGTTTCCAGAACTGAAGACAGTACTCTAGGTGGGGACTCCCAAACGATTGATACTGTGGTAACACCACTTCTTTCCTTCTGTTGGTGATACCCCTCTATATGCCTGGGTTCCCTGTTCCTCATAAACTTTGTAAAAAAAACTCCATTAAGTGTTAAATCCCTTGACCACATCCCCACTACTGTTATCGAGTTTCAGTCTTAAAACTAAATTTCCCACAACATTAGGTGGTGAGTATGGCTGCACATGTACTGTGGTTAAAAAAAAAACTCTTAGGTTTTACATGCTCCTTCATGACATTAAGGTATTTTATGTGGCTAGTTATTAAAAAATCCTGAATTAATTGAAGCCTTATATTAATATAATGTGCTACTGTACTAAATCTGCTAAAGCCGTTAGAGGGAACCCTGTTACAATAAAATGCTTAAAAACACTAGGGCCAGGATCTTCAAAGCAGTTGCACATGGTGCAACTGAGTTGCATTGATGCAAGTGCAGACTTGCGCCAAGGAGCGATATTCAGCGGGAGTCATTGTGTGGTGCAAGTCCCATTGTGTCAATGCACAACTATAATGAATGCATGCACAAGAGCAGGGGGTGTGCCTATGAATATGCAGTGCAGTGCGATATTCAACCGTGGAACCATGGCACAAGTGCAGAGCAAACCCTCGATGCGCTGAGCAGACTTGAGCCTATAAATACAGGGCGCAAGCACACAGACAGCACTTGCACCAGGGGAGAGGGAGAGGAAGAGGGAGGGGGAGAGAGAGAGAGAGAGAGTGGCAAGAGAAGGAGGAGAGACAGTAAAAGAGACAGAGCAAGGGTGACAGAGCCAGTGAGGGATAGAGTGATTGGCACAGGCAGCCACAGGAGTGTGGGGCAGAGGTGGCAGTGGAGAGTGAGCAAGGGGCTGAGAGAGTGAGAGGGAGAGACAGGCAAAGTGCCACACACTGCACCAGGGTGACAGACAGCCTGCAGCAGCTGACTACCCAGGGGGAGACAGGACATCAGGGACCATGATCAATGCACCCTTCCTAATGTAGGACGTAATGAGGGGTGTGAGGAGGCATGAGGAACAGCTACGTGGCTGTGGAAGGGCTTATCAGTGGTACACCTGAAACAGATGGTACTGTGCCCACACCACCTTTGAGAATGACACATATATGGAGATTGTGGGCTGGTGTCGCCTGAACAGGGCCATTCTGAGGCAGCTCTCTGAGCTGTGCAGTGAGGAGATGCAGGCACCCACAAGACAGAGCCACGCAATGTCTGTGGAAACAAGGGTAACAGCAGTTATGTGTCTGCTCACCACAGGCACCTTCCAGAGATGAACAAGGGATACTACAGGTATAACCCAGTTGGCCACATCCTGCCTCCTAACACAGCTCCTCAACGTCCTGCTGCCACATGCTTCGGAATACATCCATTTCCCCAGCACACAGGCAAAGCGTACATCAACCATGCAGGACTTCCACAGGGTAGCATGCATGCCTGGTGTGCTTGGGGCCATTGATTACACCCACGAGGTTATCCACATGCCACCTGGCCCTGAGAGTGTGGCCTATGTGAACCGGAAGGGGTTCCCAAGTGCGAACTGCAAGGTGGTGTGCGATGCCAAGGGGCACATCACCAATGTTTGTGCCACACACCCTGGGAGTGTACATGATGCATTAATCTGGCACAGCTCTGCACTGTGCCACAGGTTCAAGGTGTGGACATCCCCACAGGCTACCTAGTAGGTGAGTATGGGATGGGCAAGGGGTGCCAGGCTGAGCAGGGCATGGGATGGGGAAGACAGGGTAGGTATACTGGCGAGGGCACCAGGGATAGACAAGGAGCACAGTAACAGAGGACACAGTGCTAACCATGTCATTATCCACACAGGTGATAGTGGCTATCCTCTCAGACCCTGGCTGCTCACCCACTGTTGGCGCCTGTCATCCCTAGCAAGAGGAACGGTACAATGAGGCACACGCCAGCATGTGGAACATCATTGAGTGTGTATTTGGGATGCTGAAGGCATGGTTCTGTTGCCTAGACAGGTCTGGTGGTGCCCTACAGTACAGCCCCTTGAAAGCCTGTGGTCTGTTCCTGGCCTGCTGCATACTGCACAACATGGCCACTGACCATGGGATAGCTGTCAAAGCTGATGAGGGGGACAGTAGTGGGGATGACGAGGGCAATGGGCTGGAGGGTGTTGAACAGCGCCCCCCCCCAGGTGGAAGGATCCATGGCTGTAAAGGATGGCATGCCAGCACTGGGACACCATGGCACAGGAGTACTATGGTGCATGCAGTTAGGTGGTGCCACACCCGTGCACTGGCCACACACACAGGTACAGCACACAGGCAGGGGCGTGCACTGCAATGGGCATGCACACACAGAGGCATGGTGCAGGGGTGGGGGTGACAGAGCCACACAGCCATGCACAGCAGTGAACAGCAACACACACTCACACACACAAACACACACCTGCCCAGGTGCTGGCATGTGGTGGGGATCAGATGCAGTGCACAGGCACAACCGGTGCAGATCTGCTATCATCCTGTCCACACTACATGGCCAGTGGTCAGGCAGGCATGGACACAGGCAGCGTGCAGTGTGACACACAGGTGCCACACCTGTGGTATGCACATACACAAACACACACTGCCCATGCATGCACAGGGCAGCAGCAGCAGACTACAGCCAGTGTGGCATGCACATTAGGTCCACTGTGTGGAACCATGGCCACCGAGGCCATGGGGAAGGCCACACCAGGGCTGATCGGCAGCCACACTAGGGCCAATCGGCAGCCACAGGCTGAACACTGGCCTCAGAGGGTGTTTGTAACAGCTCCCCAGGGGTTGTACTGCAGGATCACAACTGGGTCCACACAGGGGTGTGTATGCACCCAAATAGGCTTGCCCCAGGCGTGCCTGGGATGTCAACAGCAGAGCCCGGCATCGACAGGGAGAGTTTCGCTCGATGTTGGGATTGTGGGGTGGACAGTGCATTACGTGGTGTTTGAGGGGGCTGGCCATGCCCTGTGGCAGCCAGCAGTGCAAGGCCATCCATGATTGCATTGGCTATGCGATCTTGGGATGCAGTCGTGTCCTCCTACAAGCGCTGTATAGCCTCCAGGAGCTGTGCAGTGACTATTTCACACTGCTCGGCTGCCTGGCACAGCTCCACATGCAGTGCATGCACCCAGCTACCAGCAGCACCTGTTGCTCCACCGAGGCCCGCAGTAAATGGGTGTGTTCTGCCAATGGGTCAGTGCTCAGGGGAACCTGGGCAGGGTGCCGATCCTCCGGTGGTGTACGACCATGCTGCATAGGCCCCGCTCAGGTGGATGCTGCACAGTGAGGTCCCCATGAGGTAGGTCTCTATCAGGCACCCCGGCAGTGGACTCCGCTTCCGGCTACCCTATGTCCCCTGCTGCCTGCCACTGCTGCCCTTTCAGCTCCTGTATGCTGTCCACTACCTGAGCAGCCACACCACCACCACCACCACCACCACATGGCACTGCCATAATGGTGCATCCAGCAGCACCTGCAGTGGTGGCGGGCAGCTGTCCCACTGCTGTCAGGCCAGTGGGTGCACTGCCTGTGATGGTACCTGGTATGGGCATCTCCCCCACAACACCACCCATGCTGTCCAGTATCATGGTCAGGTCATCATCGGTGTCGGACCCCACCCCAATCTGTGTTTCCATGTGGAGGATGCCATGGCTGGCATCCTGCAGAAACACAGCCAGTGCCTCATCTGACCCCATGCCCAGGACATCCGGCTGGACAGTGGTGGTGTGCTGCAGCTGATCAGGCCCCCGGATGCCCGTGGAGGTGGATGGCTGGTCTTCCGAGGCTGGGCCTACCTCCTGGCTGCTGCTGGTGCCCCATCCTCTGCATGCAGGTGCGCTGGTGCTGAAACAGAAAATGTGTCAGTGATGCAAGGCTCCCATCCTCCCCCCATCCCCCAGCCAGTGCCTGCTGTGCATGACCAACATACGTACCATGCAGTAATGGGCTTCCACCCATCTGTAAACTTCCACCTGGCACACCCTCGACAGTGCTGCAGCGTATGGTGGCTGCCACCAGCTCCTGCAGCACTGTGAGCTGTAGCACATCAGCTGGCACCCCTCCGGTGGCTGTCGGGGCTGCATGAATGGCCACCACCTTTTCCTTGATGCACCACTTGTCAGTGCCCACCTTCTTACAGCACTCCTGCGTAGACCGCTGGTGGCTGCCCTGCTGGTTGACACATGCCACCTCCCCCTTCCATGCCGTAGTCCTGGCCTGTGGTGTGCCTGTGGCACCACTCAGCAGTGGCTCCCTGTCGTGGTGGGCCTCAAACAGGGCACCTGCCTCTGCCTTAGTAAAGTTGGGCCTGCGTTTGAGAGCAGGCCCATGCTGCTCACTCTCTTCATGCTCCAACATGTTGCTACCTGTGGACATGGACATGTGTGTCAGTGTCAGCAGCAGCCTACTCTTTCCCCCTTGCTGCGCTGGCTGGGCTCAGCAGTATGTGCAACTTACCTCAGATGGTTGCAATACCAGTCCATGGCCTGTGCTGGTCTGTGTTGGTCCATGATGCTTTTATAGCGCAACGCATGCAAATGAGCATTGGCGTAACTGTAATGACATGCTAATTTCTCCAATGCACCACGCATTGGCTGATGAACTCATTTACATGTAATGGCTGAATATCGCATACTTGCTCTGTGCGCAATGGAATTGCTCTGTCCAGGCATGAGCAGTGTGCAGGACTGCAGTGCGCATGCATCAGGTGGTGTGCTACTGCCTGTTGTGCACCGTGCACCCACTGCGCAATAGGGGCCATGGCACTTTGTGCGCCATGGCTGCTACTGCGTACTGGTGCACAGTGCACTGGTCGACCCCTGACCCCTACTGTAACCCTCTGACCCCTTGGGATTCCATCACCACGTGCCTGTCAGGCCACACCCATGTCATGTATCTCCGGCATTGCATGCTTGGCGGACACAGTGCATGCCTCCACAAGGTGCGCATCCTGTGCACGTTGTGCACACGTGCGCCTCTGGCCACCATTTTGTCTCCACACATCGCTGTTGGTACAATGGCACAGCAGGGAGTTTGCCGGACCAATAACTGGTCAGACATTGAACTGGCCAATCTAGTGGCCTGTGTGCAGCCACATGTACCAGGGCTGTTTGGACAGGTGCCCCTGCAACAGCCACAGATGGATGCCTGGCAGGGCATCACCGCTAGCCTGGTGCAGAACACTGGGGTGGCCAGAACTGGGAAGCAATGTTGCCACCAGTATGGAGAACTCATGCAGTGGGACCCAGAGTGCCTGAGACAGCTGCAGGCATGCGTCCGCTGAGGGGCTGTGCCATGGACAGGTAAGTCATCCATGCTGCATGTGTGCCCTAATGCTGTACTGTGGTGTTGGCTTTGATGCCTGGCATGCCCTGCAGAGGGGTACACTGTCATCATGTGCATTGCAGTGTGGCATTGCCAGCCACAGCATACGTTGCAATACAGCCTTGCGGGGCATGTTGGGCAGGGGCACACACTGTGCACAGGGGTTGGGGTTGTGGGCACATGCTGTGGGTGTTCTCTGATGTGTACCTGTCTTTGCTCCATTCCCAGGATCTGAAGACCGCCACAGGGCAAGAGCAGTAGGAGCACCATGGCCATGCCAGCAGGCCACAGCAGGACCCAGCGGTGGTGGTGGTGCAGCAGCAGGACAGGCACCAGCGGGGCTGCAGCGGGCAGGTAGGCACTGATTTGGTCCTGTATACATTATACGGTGGTCAGCGGGGGAGTGGGTGCAACCATGGCCACCTATGCCATATGCCATGGCAGCTGTGTGTTGCACACTGTGCGTGATGCATGCAACTGTGGGGCGGCCATTGCACACGTGTACCAGCTGTTGGTGGGGTGGGTGTGCACCTGGCTGCCACTGGTGTTGCTGTGGTGCTGCTGGTGCCCTGTGCCATCTGACTGTTGCTGCGCAGTTGGGTGGCCATTGGGCGGCAGTGCCCACCACTGTGCACTGTCATAGCATGCTGGGTTGCTGGCAGGTGTTGGCCCACCCCCCTGTGGGTGGCCTGGGTGCCACTCCAGAGGTGTGTGTTCTAACTGTCCATTGCACACAGTGAATGGGCATGGTACCTAGGGACCTTGCACTGATCACCTGTCCTTTGTCATAGGTATCCGGTGGAGGTCGAGGCTGCCCCTGTACTGTAGGCTGCTGTGTCAGATCATCCTTATAACTTCCACCACCATGGAGGTGGTCCAGCAGGTGCGCCAGCTGTTGCTAGCTGAACAGCGACGGAGGAGGCACCAGGCGGTGGCAGGTTGTGGCTGCCCTTAGTTCCAGCCCCAGCTTTTCCCTATTTTCCCTGCTGTCCCTCCTCCATCCCTTCCCCTTCCCACTGTACAGTCCCTGTTCCCTGTCCCCTTCCCTCACTTTCCTACGCTTTTCCAACCCTTGCTGTTGTATATAGTTTTCTATATTACCCTTATTTTGATTTACCTGCCTGTGTCAGTGTCTGCTTTGCAGCTGGTGTGAGGAGCTATGCTGCAGTGGCATGATGTCTGTCTGTGTGGTGTGCATGTGTTGGTGTGCGGGTTGTGCATCTGTGGTACACTGCTGTGTGCTGTGGTGTGTCCCACGGTGGTGGTGTCCTGCCCCTTGTTCGGTGGCTGTGCCTTGGGTGCCCACAAGGCAGCTGGCAGGGGGTGTGGCATATGTGTGCTTGGCAGCATGGTCCTCAGTGTGGCTTGCTGGGGTCTGGGTGGGTGGGGGCACAGCATGTCTTGGCTGGGGAGTCTTCATTGGTGGCCTTCCACTGGCCATTGGTGCCACCTGTTGCCTGCTTTCTGTGCCACTGTTGTGTTCTGGGGTGGGGGTGTCTGGGTGCCTGTGTCTGCCCTGCTGGTGGTGGCCACCTGTAGCCTGCCACTGTGCTTCCCTGGCACTGTCTCTGGGTCTCTTCCTGTGCTGTGCGCCCCCTTTACTCTGCTGCTGTACTCCCACCATTGCCTGTGGCTGCTCTTTGTGCACCATGGCGCATGTCTGGTTGCACCACGGTGCATCTCTGCCATATTCAGCCATGTTGCACCGGCACATTTCGCCATGCGCAGCCTCTGAATATGGCACTCATTGCATCATGGCACATTGGATTTGTGCTGCGCCAGACTTGTGCTGGCCATTGGTGCATTTCTGAATATCTGGCCATAGATTTACATCAATTATATTTTAACTTCATTGTTTTCTGTTCATTACTTTTTTTGACTTTTCTTTGCCACTGGTCTACTAAATACTGTAAGTAATGCAGCAGTTATTTCACAGAGTCTTTCAAAAATGTATCTGACTCTCTCCTGCTAAGCACACAATTGCTGTTTGTGACATCACAGCCTGTTGTCATTGTGAGAACTGTGATGTCCTAAACCAAGGCACTGTGAGCTTAACACGGGAGAGGCAAATGCTTTCTGTACCAACTTTACAGAGGCCCTACCAAGATGTGCTGTAAATCTTGCACATTGAGAATGAAAAAAAAAAGTATTCTCCAGTATATTTTAACAGCTGAAACATCTTATTCATTAAAGCACATGCTAAAGTGCAGAGTTGCTCATTAAGTACTCATTTAATCATTTAAAACCCTGTCCAAGTTCAGGTGTTTCTTTGTGTTAATTGGTTACTATGGTTACCAAGTCAGCACTGGAAGTTACAGCTGTTTAAATTCACCTTTGTCCTTGGTACAATTTGACCAGTCTCTGCACCCATATTCTGTTATAGCCTGCCAGCTGATTGCTTTAATATTGCAATCCTTTCTGAGATAGAAGCATAGACAATGTCGGCAGAAAAAGACCGTTGGTCCTTCCAGGCTGCTCAGTTTTCCCTACTTTACCCCATCACCTATTGTCCAGCCCTGTTGTCTAGACAGAGATCTTTCCTCCAGTTAGTCTGAAAAAGACTCTCTGTTGAAAATGGGTTCAATAAACTTTTGCTGCTTCTGGCTCTCCCTCCACATAACAATCTACTTCATCTCCTAAACTAACATCTTCCTGTAATATATGTGTAACTGCAGAAATCACATATAAGACGTTGAACAGACTTTATCTGCACGTAGGGTTGTTCCAGTTTATTAAAACATATACAGGAACAAAGCTGCTGAATCAGGAGACTCACACGTTCCCTAGAACAGACCCGGGGTTCTGACCTATGTAGACCCTACAAGATTGTAAAGTGACCACATGAAGAAAACCATAGGCACTGAGGAAATGTGCCAGTCTTTGGTAATGGATTTCAAAGAGCTAGTCCTTCCTGGCAGTGACCAGCTCCATGGGGTTTTACAGCTCCTCCATACAAAACCATCTCTCTCTCTGGTGCTCTCTGCTTGGCCTTGCTCTGCCAGACATGCTTGTTACTGCATTGCGACAGTGCAGCTCATCCATGGCTGTCATGGGTGTACAATATGATTTGCATAGCAAACATATACTTCGGTACATGTTTGCACAGTGTAAGCTTCAAATTGTGATGCTACAGTTGATGTTTCCTATATGGATGGGGCTGCAGGTGTACTACATGCATCTGATGTACACCATGCAGTCATGTGCTATGCAGTGCTGTTGACATGCAAAGACGTGTGTTTATGCAGTACCACGGTGCCATTGTTGTGTGACCTGCACTTCACAGTTACTTTACAATAGCTCTAATTAGTGCCTGCATGGCCATGGAATTATTGAATCAGTTGTCATGCAGCCACTATTATTTTTTTATGTTTGCTTGCACGCATGCGAGGAAACATTATGTGGCAGCTTAGATGAGAAGCGGGTTATGGAGGCGCGGCAGTGTGGTAGCCAACAGAGGCATTGCATTTGGGGGTTTGGCACTGTTGGACCAATGGAGGCACAGTGTGCTGATGACACTGGCTTCCAAAAGTGCCAGCAACTTGTAATGTTTTCGCTGCAGCAATCAGGGACTGCCTCGTCATTGCAGCGTCAGTCATTCCGCTGCAATGAGGGAGCGACCTATCATTGCAGGGCAGAACATTGCATAGTGTAATAATATTTGAGAACATGGCGGCAAGCCACCACCATGTTCACAAATGATGTTAGATAGCCTCCAGTGCTGAGGGGGTGCCCAATCCCCCTCGGCATCATGTGCCACCCCCAAAAACAGTTTTTGTCTGCCGACGGGGGATCCAATCCCCCTTGGCTTCATTCCCCCTCCTTCCCAGAATAATTTGCTGATGGGCATACCCACTCCCCATTGGCATAATTCTCCTCCCTTGCCAGTGTAATTTGTCAACAGGGGAGCCCATTCCCTATCGGCATAATGTCCCCCCAAAAAACATTGGTTTGAGCCGAGGGGTGTCCAACTTCTCGGCTCTTACCTCCCTGCCCATACGTGCCGGACGGGGTGTCTAATCCCCCATCGGCTACAGCTACCCAAAAAACATTCAGGTAGCCCCCTGGGTGCCCACCCCAGTGTACCAAATGTCCCTGGTTAAAAAAAATGCCCTGCAATGTTTTTTTCTTTTTTTTTCCTTTCTTTTCCTGTAAATCAGAAAAAGGTCCCTCACTGAGTCTGGTAATCCCGCCCCCACCCACGCCCACCCTCTGTGCACCCTGCCTCCCCACACCCCTCCCTCACCCCATACTTACTTCCGGAGCCCAGCACGATGATCTTCGGTGGACTGGGAACACGTCTGCACTCTTCATCAAAGTCCAAGAGGGTGGCATCTTTCAGAAAAGAGATGTGCAAAAACAAGAGGGCACAATTTGAAAATAGAGGGTGATGGCTCAGAGGTAATGTGAGGAAGTATTTCTTCACAGAGAGGGTTGTGGATACATGGAATAGCCTTCCTGAGGAGGTTGTAGAGTCAAAAACAGTGGGAGAATTCAAGAATGCATGGGACAGGCATAAGGCAATTCTAGTGTCGGGTAGGAGGAAGTAGGCTGTTGGCTAACTAGGATCTGCAGCTTATCCGTTAAGTAGGGAAATAAGCAGATTAGGTGGGCCAAGTGGTCCTTATCTGCCGTCAAATTCTATGCTTCAATGTTTCAAAGCCGACCATGAACTGAGGAAATGCCAGTAAGCTGTATAATGGCATAAATAGGGCTTTTTCAACTTTGGTGCATATCTCAGGCATTTTTGGGAATTTTGGCACCAAATTTTCAACATGGGTTACTGGGACCCCCTCCTCATGAATTCAGCCACTGTCATGGTGTTATTCCATCTCAAAAGGTGATTTTGTAGTCACTGCATGGAATCACCTTTCAGGACCGATTAACAAAACAACAGTGCCAGTGTTCATGAGGTGGCTTCTAAAAAAGTCTATGTTGCAAATCTGGTAGAAAAAAATCCAAGAAATGACTGTTTTACGAGTGTGCATTGCACAGTTTCCATGCACACTCATAACTTCGCACATTTGTATTATTTTCACTCCAGATTTTCAACATTGCCATTTTTCCACACCTCCTTATGAAGAGTACAGCTGTAATTTTTTTCACATACTGGCTAAAATGTGTTTTTTGCATTTCTGGCACAGAATAGCATGGTTGCTGTGGGAAATCAGTGTTCGGGACACATTAAGAAAATCACAGTGACACTGTTCATGAGCAGAGGTCCTAAAATACCTATGCTGAAAATTTGGTGACGAAAGTCAATAAAATGACTGTGTTACGCGCATGCGTTGCCCAGTTTCCATGTATGCTCGGAAGTGCGAGCATTTTTAATATTCCCATTACAGATTTTCAACATTGAGATCTCTTTGCATCTCCCTATGGATGGTACAGCTGTCATTCTTCACATCCTGCCCAATCTGTGTTTTTGTACATGTGCAGCAGAATGGCACTGTCACTGTCTGAACTCAACATTCGGGACACATTGACAAAATCACATTGCAACTCTTCACGAGGAGAGGTTCCAAATGCTTTCATGAGGTGGGGCCACTAAAAGGTCATGTTGAAAATTTGTAGTGCAAATACCAACAAACGCCTGAGGTATTAGGGTTTCTAACCATAACATCCTACCCTATACAGACTAACAGGCATCGGGGTGTGCCTTTGGATTGCTCATGCCATCCCCCCCCACCCCCAGCCACTGACAGACATCGAGGTGTACCTTGGACTCTTCGGCCCCAGACTTCTTCTCATTCTGCTATGCTGCACCCATTTCAGCATATGTCCTTATGGAATGGGGTGACTGTAAAGCCAAACACCCTAAGGCACACCTCAACACATGTCAGTGTCTGCAGAATAGGGTGAGGTGACATGGCATGACCATCATGGGTGACGACCCAAACACTTGCCCCAATGCCTGTCCGTCTCTACAGGATGGAGGTGGGGTTAGCATGAAGTTCAATACTTCACTGTAATTCCTATTCTGCATCTGTCTAACTCCTACATTTCAAATGCTAATACCAGCAAGCAAACATTCAGCATTGACAAATGCTCGTTCCTGTATGTGGTGCTGTTTTGTCTTTTGGCATGCACTACATCTTTCTCACTGTGTAGTGTTTGATTACCAGAGCACATACTGTACAAGCTCATTTCTTTATTCATCCCCTTTTGTGTTAATAGAGCACAAACCTTATACTGTATATCATTTCATCTATTTTGTTGCTTTGTTGAATGTTTCTAGACCCCAAAAGCACAGTGAAGTTTAACTGTGTCCCTCTGCATTAAAATGTGCTGCTATGAAAGACGTCTCTTCCATTCTTTTGATCACACTCTTGTGCTTGCAGATTCACTGCTGTAGTGGTCGAGATGTTTTGCCCATATACATTGTGTCACAAGGGTTTTGCATCACACAGATTACATATATAGTGTCACATGTGATTTGCCTTTAATGATTCCACCAGCAGCTTAATTTGGTCTAATTTCAGTTGGTTTGTATCAGTATCTCCCCCCTCCCAACTTCCCGAGATGAGACAGAAAATAGGCAGTATTGTCAAGCCCTTCTTTCCTGGTCAACAAAAACTAAATAAGTAAATGCATTTTCTTTTTTTGTTAGTGAACTGGACCTTATATGTCTTCCTTTGTGGTGTTTGCACATTCTGTGCATCTGTTACTTTTTTATTCTTTAGTAGCCCAAACCTCAGCTGTTTTTCTGTTCATTCTATGTTAATGTGAAGTGCATTTATGAGTCTGGCTCAAATAATGGCATTCTTCTTAAAAGTTACTAAGGGGTTCTGCCTGAATCTCTAACTGCTCACTGATCCTGTTTCTAAAGTGTGCCAATTTGTTTCTGCAAATCTCTGGTTTGGTGTGAGTGTTTTGTCAGAAAACCAGTCTGTCCATTGCTTCTAGGACCATTGGCTTCTATCTTCAGTTCCTTCCAAGATGGTGGGGGAATATCCTGTCATTAGGAATATTTCTGTGATACTTTTAGTCTCTGTCTCAAAGCCATCTCTGTGCTGCAGTTGTGTCTTACTGCTGTCATTTTGAAAATGGAATGTTGCTCTTTAGTTTTATGTTGTGAAACCTTATTCCATGTACTGCAGTGTCATGTTTCTAAGCGTTTCTTTGCAGTATAATGCAGTCTCTAATCTGTTGTTCATTTTCTGTATCAGAAGGTCAAAAAAGTGTATCTGAGATACATCCCAATCGTAGGTTTATGGTCTTTGCCTCCCTAGCCTGACTAGCTTCATCAGCCCTCGATGTGCTCAGAAAACAATGCTACCCCCCCCACTCACGAAACACAGTTTCATCCAGACATCACTGCCCTCTCCCCCCATCCATATTCGCAACTGAAAAAATGTAAAATAAAGTGTAACTGAAACTGGCTTTTCCCCGGTCGGCAGCATGATCATGCAAGTGCGTGCAGAGTTCAAAAGTGCTGTGCTCGCTCCTTATGCTGCCCAGCTTCTGGAAACCACATCCGCACTTTGATGGCTAAAGAACTAAATGATCCCCCTTCCCAAATACAACTAGAAAAATTAAAAAAAAAATCACATAAAGGAGTAACAAACTCTGCCTTTGCTTACAGCCATCCAGCAGGCTGTACACTACACATACAAGAGCAGTGCTCCAAGCTTAATTCCGATATGCTTAGTCACAATAAACAGCAACACTTCCTCACACTATACTGGGAGAAATGTGAACACTCATAAATGGATGGGGGGGCAGACACACAGCGTTACAGACACAAACACATTGGGGAGGAAGGGAGCATTGTAGCAGCACTAGATGCTACAGAACAGTCATGCAACTGCACTGCCATCTTCTGGACAACAGAGAAAGTACGGACTCATTTTTTCAATAGGTATACCTCTCCTTACAAAAATTATAAAAAAAAGCATTTAAACATATTATTTTCCCATTTTCTTTTAAAAAATAAATAAAGAGTCATTGTATAATAGGAATAATGCACCCCAGGGTGTGTGTCGTGCTGGGATAACGCCATGCCTGGGGCACTGGATGCACTCGGCCTGTGGCCTCATTCCCAACCACCCTAGGCATGGCGTTATCCCAGCATGACACACACCCTGTCATGCATTATTCCTTTAGTAACACTGTCATTTTACTATGACAGCATGCATTTGTGTACTACAGAGTGATGAAGTTCCATTGATAACAGTGCTTAAATATATTAACTTGATATTCGCACACCAACCAGCTTTACGTTACCAAATGTCCCCCCCCCATAAATGATGACACCTGTATGTCTGCATTAACAGTTCTTCATTTTAAAGATTAAACTGTTTCTTATGATGAACACAATAGTTGCATGGCACTGAAATAAAGTGGTGCACACAATTAAAAGAAAAATGTTTTAACTGTGCTTTCAAAAGGCTTTACAACGTTAATGATGTTCTAACTTCTAGCTTTAAAAAAGCCTGCAATATTTAATGCTGTTTAAAATTACCAGCTAACTACTACACCAGTTCATTATTGTGCATATGGTAAAGTGTACCAATCTCACTATGTTGGTTACTTGTAGTATAGTAACTTGTTAAACTTCATAATGTTAACTGTCATTTTGACAATTGTACTATTAAACTACATTACTGTTATAACAACTCTTGCAGCCATTAGATAGCTTACACAATGCTGTCCTGGTAGGCACAAATGTAGCTATTTAACTTTTTGTGAACAGTTCAACTTCAGTTCTTTCTGTGTTCTGCATAACACTGCATGTTGCACATTGCAGACTGAGAAAGAAATATGAACACTTTTAATAAAATGTCTGAATCATATGATGTATTCATTTTCATTGCACACTGTGGCCATCAACAGAGTCAACATAGAGAATGAGAGTGACTTGCTCAGAGTAACACAAACAGTATGCAAGTGTGGGATGTGTGATTTCATGACATTTGCAATGAGATCCAAATAAAGTCCTCACTCAATATGTCCTGCACATAGGACGGGAAAAATACTGTACATGATTCTTGGTGGTACTCGGCTGCATAATGCTGGGCATTGCTCCTGAACCTGATGCCATAGTTGGTCTAGATGTCTGTGGCGAAGTCATTGTACCTTGACCAGACATCACGCTTCTCTGAGGTGTGCCACCTGTGCTGTGTACTGCACCATGGACAGGTGGTTGCAGGTGGCCTACAGGGCCATGAGTCAGGTTGCCCTGTGATGTGCTAGCACTGCTAGGAACAGCAACGTGAACTGTCTGATGTTGGTGTCCTGCATGTGCTTGCATATGGCTGCCCTGAGATGTTTCAGAACGGTTGCCACCAGAGATTAGTGGTTGGCCGGTGCTAGGCATAACAACCTTTGGGAGCTGTAAAGCATGACCGGAAGAAGACTATGAGAAATGCATTGACACAATGCTTAGCATGTTACTAAAAAACTGAGCATTTGGGTCAGCCTCATATTTTCTCAGTCTTTCCTCCATTTTCCTTTCCTCCCACACTTTTTCCTACTCCATTTCCACAAGCTCCCTATGTTGTTTCTGCATCATTTGCCTCGTGGGCTCGAACACTGCCTCCATAAGATCTTTCAGCCTGTTACTTTTCTTCCTCTTGCGCAGGTTCAGCAGAGGTTCAGATAGGCGCTTCTGTCCTGTTGCAGAGGTGCTTCATGATGCAGTGATGGGAGACCCTTCAGATGCTGCAACCCCACTATTTTCGTATGTTCCAGAGGAGCAAGCCATTGAGATGGTGTCACTCTCTACTGATGTATGCTCCATGTGGTCTGCATCTACAAAAGAAAAACAGTGGTGTAAGCAGTGCTGTGGCCACAGAAGACACACCAACAACAACATTTGCTACTATTTGTCATACCAACATTACTCGATTCAACAATGTCATGTAGAGGGTAGTTGGCATCCTCTTCTTCAGCTTCTGGTCTGTCCTCATCTTCCTCTATTGTACTACTTCCCAGCACAATCTGTGGCTCAGAGGTTGGTTTGGTGCCACGTATCTGATCAAGCTGGTCATAGAATGGACAGATGACCCGATCACCTCCTGACCTGTTATTTGTGCCTCTTGTTTTATGGTACCTAACTTTTAGTTGTTTAATTTTGTACCTGCATTGCTTTGCAGACCACTCAAAACCATGCTCACTCAAATAATTTGACACTTTCTGATATACTCTAGTATTTTTCCTAAACAAAGCAAACTCGTCTTGCACACATTCTTGTAACCAGTATTCAATTAAATATTTAGTTGCCTCATTAAACCAGGAAATGCTGCGGTCACTCATTGTACTTTATTTTAACACCCCCCACTGTTGAAATGTGCCACGACAGTGTTCACTACAATTCACTCTGCACCACACGAAGCACTGCTGCCTGACAGGATCTTTAAATTCCCTGCTCTGTTTACTTCAGTGTTACGCATACACACAGCAACCAGGGCACACTGGGATACTGCTGCTATGCATTATGGCACTCTGGAGGTTTTGAATCACAGGAATCAGTACACTGTCGCGTCCGCACTGGTAAGAAAACTGTTTTCTTTGCTGTAACATTGCTGGTACTGATCTAAAGACCACATCCCAACAGGTCTTTAGATCGGTTTTCAAATTGAAACATAGAAACATAGAATCTGACGGCGGATAAGGACCGCTTGGCTCACCCAGTCTGCCCATTTCCCTACCTGATGGATAAGCTGCAGATCCTAGTTAACCAGCAGCCTACTTCTTCCTACCCCCACCCCCTAGAATTGCCTTATGACTGTCCCATGCATGCTTGAATTCCACCACTGTTTTTGACTCCACAACCTCCTCTGGAAGGCTGTTCCATGCATCCACAACCCTCTCTGTGAAAAAATACTTCCTTAAATTACCTCTGAGCCGCCCCCCTTCTATCTTCAAATTGTGCTTGCATGCTAAACCGTTACTAGTGTGGATGTGAACCATATTTATGAGTAGCAGTAACAGTTTAACACACTGGTAACGGTTTAAGGAGATCAGTGTGGACAGGGCCAAAATGACTACTACTTCCACTGCTACTACTGGTTGCTAGCAGGGTTTTGTCCCTTGGGTTTAGTGCTCTGTTAGGTACATCTGGGCCTGATCCATGGGGCGTGCTTGTAAAAGAGTCCTTATTGCCCCATTTAATTTGTCATCCAACTACATGTTATTTTCATTGATGTCTGGAATGATTTCTAACACATTTGTTGTATAGCTGATGTCCATGGACACGCTCTGAACTAGGGGTTGTATATGGAAGTTGGTGTAGCTGGATAGTTGTTTTAGTGCTGAGTCTATCCCAGAGAATAGGGGATGTGTCTCACCTTTTTTGTTGACCTTGTGAAAATGAACAATAGACTAGAGACTACGTTACATTTGGGACATGACATACTCTAGGATGGATCACAGAATAGGAAAAAGAAGTTCTGACTTAAAAATATCCACTAGTCTTCAGGTGAAGCTACCTCTGGCTGAAAGCTGCAACACTGGACTTAAGATTTGCAAGAAAGCGAGTAGTGCTCACAACAGAGGGAGGTGAACCTTACAATTTACAATTGTCTTTGGTTTGAAGCAGATTCCTTAGGAAAGTTAATATTCTTCAGGTAGAGGATACTTCTAACTGAAGGGTGAAATAAGGAACTTAGAATTATCAGAAAAGGCAGTCTTTCAATCAACAGAGGGAGGTGGAGTTTGCTTTACTTGTTACAATTGTTAAGATTTTACTGTTTTCTGTGTTTCTGCCCTTCTGACTTGATTGAAGTTAGTGATTGACTGTTTGCATTGCAATATTTGTAATACTGTGAGTATTCACTGGGCTAAGAATTTGTCACAAGCCCTGAATTGAGAGCAGGTTACAGGCTGTGTATTGGACCCAGACAGTGCCTAGGGGGTGGAAACTGGTTTTTCTTTTGTTTACCTCAGTGTGCCTTATAAGGCCAAGCCAGACTGTGTCAGAAAGTGCTTACATCACAGCTACTTAACAGCCAATAGCTCTGGAAGAATCTTACAGACCTTGATAAAAGTACTAATTTTAGCAGGCTCATCAGATAACCTCATAGTCTTCAGGTGAAGCTACCTCTGGCTGCAAGCTGCAACACTGGACTTTAGATTTGCAAGAAAGCGAGTAGTGCTCACAACAGAGGGAGGTGAACCTTACAATTTACAATTGTCTTTGGTTTGAAGCAGGTTCCTTAGGAAAGTTAATATTCTTCAGGTGGAGGATACTTCTAACTGAAGGTGAAATAAGGAACTTAGAATTATCAGAAAGGCAGTCTTTCAATCAACAGAGGGAGGTGGAGTTTGTTTTACTTTTGTTACAAGTGTTAAGGTTTTCAGTGCAGGAAGAGTTTAAACCCACATAGGCTGAATACTGTTTTCTGTGTCTGCCCTTCTGCACAGCTGACGTGTTGTGGGGCTGACTGTTTTCAGAGCACAAGTCACCAGGCTCTTTTGAGGCTGGAGAGGTTTACCTGTTTCTGACTTGGATGTTTGGATTTTTCTCTGTTTGATTAGCAGGGTATTTTCTCTGTCAAATTGGTTTGAAGCAGTATTACAAATTGTCGTGTATGGCATCTTGCTGACAGGAAGGCACTCATTGCATTGGTAGGTCAGAGCGTTTAGCTGATTGTTTTGTGAAGGCACAGTTTAGGTCCAACCCTTCCCACCCACCCTGGAAATAGTTAATTTATACCTGGGGTTCTGACATCATTTCCTCAAGAGGGCAAGGTACATACCACTGTCATATCCTGTCTAGCACACTGCACTGACAATATAAGCATACACATTATATAAATACATATATTTCTATATAACGCACCAATCACACACACACACAAAAAAAAATAAAAAAAAATAAACAAGGTAGACAGTTATGTGGGGAGTAGTACAATGTAATGGCTGTGGGGCAGCAGTCTTCCAGGAGTCTTTCTGGAGGCTGAGATGCTGCCCTGTTTGCAGACAACTATCTGCCCTGAGGGAGGAAGTTGCCCGTCTTCAGGCCGCACTGGACAGTGGCAAGGGAACCTCCCCCATCCAGGGAGCACCAGAGCCACCACCACTACCTCAGAGGTTGCAAAAGCACAGCAGTTGGACCACAGTGGGCTCAGGAGGTAAGGTGGTGGAACAGAGGCACACCTAGTCAGTTGTTCCATTCCACAATCCATACACCATTCTGGGAGAGCATAGTTCCCCTATGGATGCACCTGCAGAGGAGACTAAGGAGGGTGCAGACAACTGTCACAAGGGAGGCCCTCAGGAAGGAGGCAGAGGGCACCACAGGGAAAGAAAGCAGCTCCTGGTGGGGGACTCAATTATTAGGGGGATAGAACTGGGGGGAGCAGGGAAAACTGAAGTAAGGTGCCTGCCTGGTGCCATGGCTTGGAGGGACAGGAAGCGCATCCTTAGGATCACGAGAACAGTTGCACGGGAGTCTGAGCTGGACATCATTGTCCACCTAGGGACAAATGACTTAGCTCATCATGAGATTAGAGCAGTGCAGAAGGACTTTGTAGAGTTGGGGAGGGGCTTAAGACAAGTAGCACACACAGTATCCTTCTCAGAGGTACTGCCTGTCAGTGGCATGGGTGAAGCAAGGGTACTTTGCACCATGCAGTTTAACAAATGGTTGAAAAAATGGTGTGGAGCACAGGGGTTTGGCTTCATTGGGGACTGAGGTTCCATCTGGAGGGACACCAGCCTATACTGGCAGGATGGTCTGCATCTGTCCAGGAAGGGAACAAGTCTTTTGGGCAATCGGTTTAAATGCTTCATTGGCAAGCCTTTAAACTAGTCAAGGGGGGAGGCACTGATAAGCAGCAGGAAAATCCCAGCCTCCCCCTACAAAACAGGGTACTAAATGAGAAAAGACCAAGGTAGAAAGGTCAGTGGGGATGCCGCTACAGAAGGTAAAGCCATCAAAAATGGAGAGCAATGAGTACCAATGCCCGTAGTCTGGGTAACAAGCTTTCTGAATTAGTGGCCTTGATGGAGGAGGAAGATATGGATATCGTGGCAGTCACAGAAACATGGTACACACAGAACCATGACTGGGACGTAAACATACCAGGATACACTATCTACAGGAGGGACAGGGAGGGTAAAAGGGGAGGAGGAGTAGCTCTCTACATAAGAGAAGAAATCAAAGCAACAGAACAAAAGGGTAAACAGGGAGGAGAAGAAGCACTGTGGGTCAGTTTGGAGGCAGGCAATGGCACCACAATCCGCACAGGGGTTGTATACAGACCCCTCTCTCAGGGGGAAGAAATGGACAAGGAAATGATAGAAAGTATACTTAGAATGGCAGATAAAGGGGAGATATTGCTGATGGGTGATCTGAATATGCCAGTTGTTAACTGGCGTGCAGTTGCAGCAGCCACTTCTAAGAGTGGGGTTATTCTAGATGCCCTACAGGGGGCATGCCTTAGACAACTAGTATTGGAGCCCACTCGAGAGGGAGAAATCTTAGACCTGGTTCTCTCAAATGGAGATGAAGAGAGGATCACAGATGTAGAAGTGGGTAGCCATCTGGGAACTAGCGACCATCGAACAGTATGGTTCACAATAAACACAGCAATAGAGTCAAGCCATACAAAGACAAAGGTACTGGATTTTAGGAGGGCTGACTTTGCCAAAATGGGTGAGTGCCTAAGGAATGCACTAGCAAATGGGCAGGAAGGAGGGGTGGAAGAACAATGGGGAATAATAAAAACTGCCATCACAGAGGTAACAAGCCTTTGTGTAAAGCAAATAAACAAAATGAAATGAGGTAAGAAACCACTATGGTTCTCAAAGGAAATGGAAGTGAAGGTTCAAGAGAAAAAGAAAGCATTCAGGAAGTACAAGGAATCACAGAAGGAACAGGACAGAGAACTGTATCAGTTAAAGCAAAAGGATGCTGGAAAGGCAGTCAGAACAGCAAAGGCCCAAACCGAGGAAAAGATAGCCAACTCAGTTAAGAAGGGGGATAAAACCTTTTATAGGTACATCAGGGAGCGAAGGAAGACCAAGGGAGGGATAGTGAGGCTTAATAAAGGGGAGAGAGGGAGGGTGGGCAGAGGGTGACTGTGAAAAGGCAGAGATACTAAACAAATCTTTTTGCTCCGTATTTACAAAGGAAGAGGGGGAGGTACCTAATACAAACAGTAGAAACACTCTGGATACAGAAGTTGATACCAGCCCATTTACAGAAGAAAGGGTTCTGAAAGAGCTCTTAAAACTGAAGGTGGACAAAGCAATGGGGCCTGATGGGATTCATCCCAGCATTCTAAAAGAACTAAGGGTAGAACTAGTGACACCACTGACTACCCTCTTTAACAAATCATGGGAGGATGGGGTGGTACCTGAAGATTGGAGGAGGGCAGATGTGATTCCCCTTCACAAAAGTGGGAGCAAGGCAGAAGCAGGAAACTACAGACCTGTTAGTTTAACCTCAGTGGTAGGGAAAATGATGGAATCAATTCTGAAGGAAAAAATTGTTGAGTATCTAGAGGCCAGAGGGGCACAGGACCCAAGGCAGCATGGATTCACATCGGGAAGGTCATGCCAGACAAATCTGATAGATTTCTTTGACTGGGTGACCAAAGTAGTTGATCAGGGAGGGGCTGTGGACATGGCCTACCTAGACTTTAACAAGGCATTTGACACAGTCCCACACAAAGATTAATATACAGTTAGGCAGCCTGGGAGTGGGTCCCAAGATGACAGCCTGGGTAAAGAATTGGCTGGAGAATAGGACACAGAGAGTAATAGTAAATGGAGTCTACTCTGAAAAAAGGGGGGTTAGTAGTGGGGTACCGCAGGGTTCAGTATTAGGACCGGACCTCTTTAATGTCTTTATAAGCGACATTGCAGAGGGACTGGAAGGAAAAGTATGTCTCTTTGCAGATGACACAAAGATCTGCAACACGGTTGATGCACAAGGTGGGGTGGAAAGGATGAGAAGGGACTTGGCAAGGTTAGAGGAATTGTCAAATGTATGGCAGCTTAGATTCAATGCTAAGAAGTGCAAGGTAATGCACCTGGGAAACAAAAACCCAGGGGTAGAGTACACAGTGGGGGGTGAGATACTAACAACAGCAAAAATGGAAAGGGACCTGGGGGTAGTCATGTCAGATGACCTAAAGCTGGGCAAGCAATGTGAGAGGGCAGCAAGGAGGGCTGGGGGAATACTGGGATGCATAGGGAGAGGCATCATCAGTAGAAAACAAGAAGTTATTATCCCTCTGTACAGACAGCTGGTGAGACCACATCTGGAGTACTGCATGCAGTTCTGGAGACCCAATCTCCATAAAGGAACATAGACAGGATGGAAGCTGTCAGAGGAGACAACTAAAATGGTGCAGGTCTGCACGGAAGACATATGAAGAGAGACTTAAGGAGCTTAATGTGTATAGCCTCGAGGAAAGGAGGGAGAGGGAGGACATGACAGAAACTTTCAAGTACCTCAAGGGAATCAACAAAGTCCAAGAGGGTGGCATCTTTCAAAAAAAGAGGTGTGCAAGAACAAGGGGGCACAATTTTAAGACAGAAGCGGGCGGCTCAGAGGTAATTTAAGGAAGTATTTTTTCACAGAGAGGGTTGTGGATGTATGGAGCGGCCTTCCAGAGGAGGTTGTGGAGTCAAAAACAGTGGTGGAATTCAAGCATGCATGGGACAGTCATAAGGCAATTCTAGGGGGTGGGGTAGGAAGAAGTAGGCTGCTGGTTAACTAGGATCTGCAGCTTATCCATCAGGTAGGGAAATGGGCAGACTGTGTGGGCCAAACGGTCCTTATCTGCTGTCAAATTCAAATTCTATGTTATACTATAAAGAAATTCTGGAACATTTATATTGTGGCTTTACAATGTCCTTGTGAATCTTTTAGAGTGTGTAAAAGACTAGTGTGAATGGATATTTTTAAGTCAGAACTTCTTTTTCCTATTCTGTGATCCATCCTAGAGTATGTCATGTCCCAAATGTAAAAAGGTTTCCAGGGTCACCCTGCATGTCTGTGAGAGGATCCTCTGATCAGCTTATATAGTTTCTTGTCTCTTTGAGCTGTCACTTGTATTCAATGATATACTTCTCATATTTCAGTACCACTATTCCCCTTCCTCGTCTGCCAATATAATTATAATAGTTCTGTCCATGTCCAGTCCCTCACTGCTTTCCTATGTGGCTTATTAAGACACTGTGACAACAGGCAACACTTATATTTGCTAGCACCTCTCTAAAAAAAGACATTCAGTAGGAGTTTGAAACATAATTTAGAGGCCCATGAACTCTGGCTCTGACTAGACTATGAATTATCTGTAGTAAAAATGAGAAACTTGACTGGCCATAAAAGCCTTTTTAAGCCATAAAGTATGCTTAGTGTGAAAAGGAAGCGATTAAGAAAATGGACACGATTAGCATAAGAGTGCTTGATCTCTATCTATATCCAGTGCCTATTGATTTAATGATTACCATTTTCAGATTACAGCTGAGTCTTGAAAATAGAAGAATTCTATTTTTAATTGTAATGTCTCAAAGAGAAACTGTTTGTGGACCAAGCAAGGAAGCTGTGAACAGCCAAACGTTCAAAGAAACAGACATGTCACAGGGTAAATTAGTATTACAGGGAGACAACTTAAATTGAGAGTTTAGTGCTTCTCATGGATAATCTGCCAAACTAATATGAACCCCAGCACTAAATGAGCACAGCGAAACATAGAATAACACTGCTTAGAATAACCATCTATGTGACTAGAAGAATACAATGGAAAACACTGGATATGAATGTCTACAGTATGCAAGTGAAATGTAGCAACTGCATGTTTTTATTAGACACAATTTTGAATATGAGGCTTGAACTGAACAATACTGTAGGCAAAAATTGAAGCTGGAATGAGTTTGCATAGAGAGAGACAGAGAGGGCACATGACTGGGACCTTTAAGCACTTGAAAGGGATAAATAAGGTTGATAAGGAGTGTCTCTTTAAGCTGAGTGGTAACCATAACATGAGGGGGCACAGTCTTAAGCTGGAGGGTGGGAGGTTTAGGAGGGAGATCAGGAAGCACTTCTTCACAGAGAGGGTGGTGGACACTTGGAATGCACTGCCAGAAGAGGTAATCTTGTTGAAGACAGTGGGCAACTTTAAGTGAGGCAGGTACAGGTATAGGGGGAGGGTAAGGGCCATGGGTAGGGAGGATGGGACGAGTGGGGAGAGGGGGCAGGGACAGTAGCTCAAGCTGTGGACCCTGCAACATGAGCAGACTTGATAGACCAAATGGCCTTCTTCTGCTGGCTTCTTCATATGTTCATATGAATACTAATCAACTATATTGAAAGAAACATAACAAACAGGAGAACAGAGTAAATGCTGCCACTAGTTGGTATTATAATACTGGTTATTTATAATGTTTTCCCAGCTATCACCATCAGGCTGGGATGTACTGACATGGTGGTTACAAAACATTACTTGTTAGGTGGGTATGTGACTCAAAATAAACGTGAAGATTTTCAAAGAATGACAGTAGTTGATCATCCTCCTTGTATAGTAAGTTATTTATAATTATACAATGGGGTATGAAAATCCTGTAACCTCATTGGTCAAAGCACATCACATGACCGTGATATATCCTGCAATAACCCATGGCTGAGAAATGATATTTATAAAAAACATACTTAAAAACATTTTAAATGTATTTTACACATGGATCCATTGTATAATTGCAATAAGGCACTCCAGGGTGTGAGTTATTGGTGGATTTACCCACTTCTTATGTGGTTAAGTCACTCGACTATGCCTCGTGATGCACCACACAAGGCATGGGTAAATCCCGCAGTAATCCACACCCTGTCATGCCTTATTGCTTAAATGCCAAAGCCATTCAAAACACAGTTCTTTAGGGATAATTTTGTTAGACTAGCTGGAATATACATTTCCTTATCAAATAAATGTAAAACTTTTTTTATATTAACATTTGTTCCAAAGGAGCCTGGAGGTTGTGAGGGCTATTTGCTGAAGCCCTCCCTGCTAAGAGAAATCCCTGAAGCTGTCAAGAAAGCACCCCCCTTCCCCCGAGGAGCCCGGAGGTCGCGAGGGCTATTTGCTGAAGCCCTCCCTGCTAAGAGAAATCCCCGAAGCTGCCAAGAACAGCCCCCCCAAGGAGCCCAGAGGCCATAAGGGCTATTTGCTGAAGCTCTCCCTGCTAAGAGAAATCCCCGAAGCTGCCAAGAACGCACCCCCCCTCCCCTGAGGAGCCCAGAGATCGTGAGGGTTAGTTGCTGAAGCCCTCCCTACTAAGAGAAATCCCTGAAGCTGCCAAGAACGCACCCCCCCTCCCCTGAGGAGCCCAGAGATCGCGAGGGTTATTTGCTGAAGCCCTCCCTACTAAGAGAAATCCCTGAAGCTGCCAAGAATGCACCCCCCTCCCCCGAGAAGCCCAGAGGTCGCGAGGGCTATTTGCTGAAGCCCTTCCTGCTATGAGAAATCCCCGAAGCTGCCAAGGTAAAGACCCATCTCCTAGCTGCAGTCGCGACCGTTGGTCCCTGTGGAGAGAAAGCCCAGGCTGAGGACTGTTTGAATCCAGCTTCTGGCACCTTTTTATGTTGCTTGCACGCATGTGCAAGAAACATAGTGCCATCATCGGAGATTTCGGTGGTGTGTCACCTCCTCCTCCAATTCAGTCAGTGAGCTGGCAGGTGCGGCCCCTGTAAGCCAATGCATTTTGGAGCTGTCTATGACACGTTCCAAAATGCAGTGGCATACAGTTGAAAGGGGGAGCTACGCTTCAGTGAGCAGCGATAAGAGCGTAGCTCCCCACTGCGCAGGCGTGCAGCGCCGCGTGCTGTGTAGCCGGCGGTGCCCAATACCCACCGGCTGAGCTGCATCGTCCCCGTGGTTGGTGCGCGCTGAGGCCCACCCCAGCGTGGCAATCAATACTGGCCGACGGGGTGCCCAATCCCCATCGGCTGAAGCGGCCCCCTGTCCTTGTGCCACGCTGGGAGCCCACCCCAGCGGCGTGGCAAAAGCAATCCACAATGTCTTTTTTTTCACCTGTAAAACAAAAGCGGTCCCTTGTACGTCTCCGACCCCCACCCGCACCCACCCACTGCGCACCCAGCCTCCCACACCCCCTCAACCCGTACTTACCTCCGTGCTCCGACCGGCGATCTTGGTGGACCGGGAACACGTCTGCACTCTTCAAAGCCGACCCTTGAACTGAGGAAATGCCGGTAAGCTGTATAATGGGCTAGATGGGGGGTTCAACTTTATTGCATATCTCAGGCATTTTTGAGAATTTTTGCACCAAATTTTAAACATGGGGTTTTTAGGACCCCTTCTCATGAATGATTTCACTGTCATTGCGTTATTCGGGCCCGAAGGGTGATTTCGCGCAGTGACTGAGAAATCACTCTTTGGGCCTGAATACTGCCATGACAGTGACATCATTCATGAGAAGGGGTCCCAAAAACCCCATGTTGAAAATTTGGTCAAAATTCCAAGAAAATGACTGTTTCTGGCGTGTGTTGCGCAGTTCTCACACTTGAGCTCGTGGATTCCTAAAATTTCAATATTTTCACTCCAGATTTTCAACATTGCCATTTTACCACACCTCCTTATGAGCAGTACAGCTGTCATTTTTCACATCTCACCCAAAATGTGTTTCCGCCCATGTAGCGCACAATGGCACAGTCGGTGTGCAAACTCAATGTATGGGACACATTAACAAAATCACACTGACACTGTTCATGAGCAGAGGTCTTAAAATGGCTATGTTGAACATTTCATGAAAAATTTCCTAACAATGACTGTTTTACGAGCATGCGTTGCGCAGTTCCTACGCACGCTCGTAAGTTCGCAAATTTTCAATATTTGCACTCCAATGACTTCCAAATACCTAAACAGCACATAGAAGCAAGCAACATTCGGCATTGACAAATGCTTGTTTTTTTCTGCTTTCTGTAACTGCTCCCTATGTTAAAGTCACCGAAAACTTTTATTTCTCGGTGCACGAGTTGGGACAGAATTAATTTACTACTGCATTACCTGAACTGTTTAATTTACTGTGAAGTTTTATTTTATGTCAATATCTGTGCACAAATGACCCTGTAATACAGCATAAGCCTGAATTAATTGCTCAAGGGCTGTTGTTTTTGAAATTTGTTACACAGCTGAGCCCTAACCAAATTGCTGTGCACTACTTAATTCCTGATCTTGCCCGCCCCCCAACACTAATCAGATCTCCCCCACCTGCCTATTTAACCTATGCTCTCTCTCCCTCTCCTGCAGAATGCACCCCCCTCCTTCGAGGAGCCCGGAGGTCGTGAGGGCTATTTGCTGAAGCCCTCCCTGCTAAGAGAACTCCCCGAAGCTGCCAAGGTAAAGATCCATCTCCTTGCTGCAGTCGCGACCGTTGGTCCCTGTGGAGAGAAAGCCCAGGATGAGCCCTGCCGCCCCCATCACCACCCTTGGTCGGCTCTCAGCTTTATAGCTAGGATTGGTCAGCTGACTTCTGGAAATAACTTATCAGCCCACTTTTCCAGCTGCAGGTTATACAAGATCAACACTAGTAGCCACTACTACATACTTTATCCTCCCTACAAAAACAATGCTATCACTGCTAATAGCATTCCTCCTAACTTCTATGAACCTACAGCTGGTTCACCCACCCCCCCAGAGGCACCTAAGCTACATGACAACAACTTTTCTACTCATCAATTAATTATCTATGATGACTCCAACCACTGTACCTCCAAGCTCTCCCACACATGCCTAAATGACCCCACATGCTTATACACACACACGCAGTCACTTTAACTCTCTCATTCACACACGATACACACTGTACCTCAGCTCTTCCCCCTTCCAGGCTGCAGCCCCCCACCACTCCTGTTAGCCCCATATCAGGCCCCCAAACTCACGTCATCCTGTTAACCAGCATCATATTCAGTCTTCCAGTCCCCACCACCAATGTTAAAAGACCTACAGCCTACCAGTCCCAACGTCACTCACCCAAACTTCACAGGTTAGCCCTTCTGTGGCATGCCCTGCTCCTACTCTTATTATCTGGCAATATTCACACCAACCTGGGGCCACCCTGCACAGTGGCCTCATCTAGCAGACCACATGGGAGCCTACTGCTAGCTACTCTTAATATATGCAGCCTATCAAAAAAATTACCCCCCCTCCAAGTCTGGATTGCCCAGCACACACCTGACATCCTAGCTCTATCTGAGACATGGTTCTCGGAAAGAATATCCAATGGAGCTGTCTCCCTCAGTGATTATTCCATATTCCGGGCTGTCAGGACTAGTAAGAGAGGCGGTGGCTGTGCCATCTATGTTAGATCATCACTTCATGCCACAGAAGTACATACCCCAACACCAAAATACGGTGCCCAGACACTCACAGTCAGAATTAGTCTGGGTACCAAAACCCTCCACATCACTGCGGCCTATATCCCCCCTAGCAACCAAAAACTCGCATTTGAATCTATCCTCCACAGTATCTCCCACCTCCCTACTACTAGTGAAGTCATCATAATGGGAGACTTTAATGTCAATTGGCTATCCCCTGCCTCATCCAGCTTCAAAGACACTGCCCTGGCATACGATCTTACCCAATTCATCACCTCTCCTACCAGAATGGACCTTAGAACAGGGACCACCACCCTTATTGACCTCATCTTCACAAACAGGCCACAGAACCTCTCCCATGCCACTGTGCTCCCTGACTCTATTAGTGACCATTCCCAGTGACCTACTGGTGGTCGGGTAAAATACCCCCTGCCCCCCCCCAAAGTCACCATACAAAGGTGACTAAGGCTCCCATTTACACCGCACAGTCTGTAGACCTGGCACTCTCCCACTTTATAGCCACATTCAATGAGCCCTGCGACATTTTCGCTCCCTTCATTAAACAAGTAGTGAAAACCAGATCCACACCCTGGATCACACACTCACTACTTAATCAGCTCCAACAAAGGGACAACCTATGGCATAAGGCCCTAGACTCTCAACACACACAGGATAGACAACTATATCGGGAGGCCCGCAACAAATGTACCTGGGCCTTATGGCAAGCGAAAGCCACACATTATCAACAAACCCTCACCTCCTCCTGGGGCAACGGTAAAAAATTTTGGAACAATATAAAAGAACTCAGTGGGAAATCCTACTCCTCTACCCCCACACAACTCACAGTAAATGGGGATACCACCCAGGATCCTTCTACCATCGAAGAAGCCCTCAACTCCGCCTTCTCGGATCTCTCCCACATACTTCCACCTAACTACTACAACCCTGTCCCCCACCCTCCACTGACACCTCGAACAACAACAATCGACACCCTTTAGACTAAGAATCATATCCTGCCACAAGGCAAAACACTACATTTCCAAAGCACTTGCTAATGCCCTATATATCAATGATTCCCTTGATCTCAAACTCATTGGGCTGACCCTGGATGTTACATTACCCCATCTCACAAAAATTCTCAACCTGTCACTATGCCTAGGTCAGTTCCCCACAACCTGGAAGAGAGCCATAATCACACCTATTCTGAAGAGCGGCGACCCCACTAACACAAGCAACTATAGACCGATAGCAATACTTCCACTTCTCTCCAAAGCACTGGAAAAAATAGTATCGGACCAGCTTACTGAACACCTAACTAAACACAACCTTCTTTGCCCTGAACAGCATGGGTTCCGGAGAGGCCACAGTACCATCACAGCCCTTACTGAGCTCACCTCGTTTATCCATGAGGCCCTTGACCAAGGCTCTATGGCAGGGGCGATCTATGTGGATCTGACCAAGGCATTTGACACGGTCAGTCATGAGCTATTGCTTTGTGTCCTTCCACAACTTAATGTGGTCCCAGAGGCTACTGCCTGGTTCAAAGATTACCTCTCAGGCTGGTCACAACAAGTCAAGATAAACACCACCCTTTTCTCCTGCAAAACAGTATGCTCTGGTGTCCCACAGGGGTCTATATTCGGCCCTCTACTATTCACCCACTTTTTAAACTCTCTCCCCAAGTCTTGCAGCGGTCACCTACTACTCTACGCTGATGATGCAGTAGTGTTTTGGAAACACCCACAGCCGAGCGCTCTCCAACTAGCCTTACAGGATTTCTTCAGGGAGCTAGAAACTTAGTTCACTGAACACCGGCTTATCATCAACTATCAAAAAACAAAGTCCATGATCTTTGCGCACCAACAAAGCCCGCACAGTCATTCAGCGCTACTAATAAAAAACTCACATGGCTCCCCACTAGAACAGGTTTCATGTTTTAAATATCTTGAAATCACATTAGACACCTCCCTCTCCTACCATAGTCACATACAACTTTTCTCCTCTGCTGTCAATGCTAGAGTGGGTAGCCTCTACAGACTTAAACACTGCTTACCTACACAGGCCATGCATCTTGCAGTCTCCTCCTCCATCCTCTCCCTGGTAGACTATAGGATAGTCATATATGGCTCTGTGGAACCGACCGCCCTACGCAGCATCAACACTGCCTTGAATAAAGCTTGCTGCCTAGTCACAGGCAGTGATAGATTAACTCATACTTGTGAGCTCTGTGCTTTGACTGGTTGGCTAAACTTCCAAGGAAGACTAAAGTACCATTCCTGCATCCTTGCAAAAAAGATACATCTACAGCTAGCTCCCATCAGCCTTCTCTCAATTATCAGCGCAGCCCCCCACAGGCATAATGCAAGACTCACAGCCAACACCTCATTCCTTGTCCCCCACTGTAGAACATCCTTTGGGCAAAGATCCTTCCGCTACCATGCCCCACTTTGGCTCAGTACTCTACCCCCCCATCTCACAGACCCATAGTCTTTCCCTATTTAAAACAGGCCTCAAAGCACAACTCCTTAAGTTGGCATTATGTGACTGTGGATAGCACACAGCCCTCCACTTGTGCTTTCACACCCTCTCCCCTGACCAATTACCTGACACAGGGTCTCTCTAGATCCCACAAAACAGTATCCTGCACTTCTCTGATAAGGGATATCTCGAATGCCACCAACTACTGTCACCAGTTAACTGAGATAAAGCCAGGACTGCATTGCCCAGTACTGTTAAGCTAATACTGTTTGTATATGTTCATTTTCTGTAAATGTATACCCTCCACCCTCTGTAACTGATGTGGAGCCTTTGTAAAAGAGTATGTGACTCAAAGGATTGTAATTCTGATTATATTCAATAAATAAATAAATAATAAATAAAAATAACACACTTCTGTTGCTGTTGTTAGCCTTTGGAAGACAGAAATCTTGCTTGTAGAGCAGAAAGCAGCTAACTAAAAGAAGCTACCATTTTCTTACTAATTTAACACTTCTATCTCAGCAGGAGTCAGTGTCTGTTGAGATTAAGCAGACAGATACTTTATTAGAAGTAGAAGGGGTCTTATTTAGGGTCAAAAAAAGAAAAGAAAGAAAGTGTGTTCTGTGCTGGGAAGGGTACTGTATCAACTTACTTTGCTAAATCAGTAGGAGGAGAGAGAGCTTAATTGGGGTATAGCTTAGACAATATAAAAGCAGGTGACTCCAATTACAACTTCCTGTTGCTAGCCTTTTTTCTTACTAATTGCCCTCCATCCTACCCACCCTAAGCCAGTTCTACTTTTATAGCCACTGGATTTGACTGACAACAGGGACTTCCTGTTTGGCAGTAGGAAGGGAAGGATCATTGAGAAACATTGGTTTTGTCAACCCTAAAGGAAAAAAGTAGCTCACTCTCCCCCCTATCTGCTGGAGGTCTGACACTGAGCAAGGAAGAAGGAGACTACTGAAGAATATAGGAACTTGCTGTCCCAGAACAGGAAGGGTGAGAGTTGTGAGGAGAGGAGAGAGTGGGCATACAGAGAAACAGAAGAGGGGACACAAAATAAGACATGATAGGAGTGGTGCAGTGCAGTGCAATGGCTATGGGGTGGCAGTGTTCTGGGAGACATTCTGGAGGCTGTGATGCTGCCCTATTTGCAGGCACCTCTCTGGTCTGAGTGAGGAGGTTGCCCATCTCCAGGTTGACCTGGCTAAGATTCGTGAAAACTCCTCCCCCACCCAGGGACCACCAGGGCCAATGCCACTACCTCAGAAGTTGCCAAGAAAGAGGAGAGGCTGAACCAGTGTGGGCACAGGGAGGGAGAGGGTGGTGGAACAGAGTTGCATCCCTCCAGCTGTACCTCTCCACAATTAGTACGCTCTTCTGGTGGATAGTGGTTCTTCTATGGAGGCACCTGCAGTGGAGACCAAGGAGGGTGCTGGGAACCTTCACAAAGGAGACCCACAGGAGGGTGGCATGGGACCCCACAGGGAAAGGAAACAACTCCTGGTGGGGGGACTCAATCATTAGGGGGGCAGAAGTGGGGAAAGAAGGGGAGAGGGAGGTAAGGTGCCTGCCTGGTGCCACGGCTTGGAGGGACAGGAAGCAAATCTGCAGGATCATGGGAGCAGCTGCATGAGGGAGGGAGATGAATGTCCTTGTCCACCTAGGGACAAATGACCTGGCTAGGAATGGGATCAGAGCAGTGTAAGAGGAGTTTGTAGAGTTGGGGAGGGGCCTTAGACAAGTAACGCATATGGTAACCTTCTCAGAGGTGCTGCCTGTCTATGGCAAAGGTGATGCTAGAGTACTCTTCACCAGAGAATTCAATGAATGGTTGAAAAACTGGTGTGGAGCTCAGAGTTTTGGCTTCATTGGGGACTGGGAAGCCATCTGGAGGGATGCAGATCTATACTGGTGCAATGGTCTGCATCTGTCTGGGGAAGGAACCAGGATCCTAGGTGAGAGGTTTAAATGCTTCATTGACAAGCATTTAAACTAGCCAAGGGGGGAGGCACTGAAAAGGAGCAGGGAAATCCCAGCCTCCCCCCACAAAACATGGTAATTAGTGAGGTAAACAGCAAGGTAGAAAGTCATTAGGGAGCAGGACAGAGGTAAATGTAAAAAAAAGGCAAAGGCAGTAAGGACAGAGATGGGGCTAAAAGGGGTAAGGCCATCAAAAACTGGAGGGTTATGAGTACCAACGCCTGTAGTCTGTGTAACAAGCTCCCTGAACTAGTGATCTTGATGGAAGAGGGTTGCCTGGATATTGTGGCAGTCACAGAAACATGGTACAGAGAGAACCATGACTGGGATGTCAACATACCAGGTTACACAATCTACAGAAGGGTCAGGGAGGGTAAAAGAGGAGGAGGAGTAGCTCTCTATGTAAAGGAAGGGATCAAAGCAACAGAACTAAAGAATAAACAGGGAGCAGATGAGGCACTCTGGGTCACCCCGGAGACAGGAAATGGCACCACAATCCACATAGGGGTTGTATCCAGACCCCCATCTCAGGGGGAGGGAATGGACAAGGAAATGATAGAAGGCATCCTTAGAATGGCAGAAAAAGGGGAGATATTGTTGATGGAGGACCTGAATATGCCAGATGTTAACCGGAGCACCTTTGCTGCAGGCACATCCAAGAGCAGGGTCATTCTTGATGCCCTACAAGGGGCATGCCTCAGACAGCTAGTATTGGAACCCACTCAGGAGGGAGCAATCTTAGACCTGGTACTCTCAAATGGGGATGGAGAAAGAATCTCAGATTTAGAAGTGGGTTGCCATCTGGGAACAAATGACCACCAAACAGTGTGGTTCACGATAAATGCAGCCAGACAGTCAAGCCACACAAAAGCAAGAGTACTGGATTTTAGGAGGGCTGACTTTGGGAAAATGAGAGAGTGCCTCAGAAAAGCACTAGCAAACAGACAAGAAGGAGGGGTGGAGGAACAATGGGGAGTAATCAAAACAGCCATCACAGAGGCAACAAGCCTTTGTGCAAAGCAAATCAACAAAACACAACAAAGGAAAAAAATGCTATGGTTCTCAAAAGAGGTGGCAGGGAAGGTTAAGTAGAAAAGGATAGCATTCAGGAAATATAAGGAAACACAGAAGGAGCAGGACAGAGAACTTTATCAGTTAAAACAGAAAGAGGCAGGGAGGGCAGTCAGAATCGCAAAGGCCCAAACCGAGGAAAGGATAGCCAACTCTGTTAAGAAGAGGGATAAGACCTTTTATAGGTACATCAGGGAGTGAAGAAAGACCAAAGGAGGGATACTGAGGCTTAATAAAGGGAAGGGAATGTGGGCAGAGGGTGACAGTGAAAAAGCAGGGATACGGAACGAATATTTCTGCTCAGTATTCACAAAGGAAGAGGAGGGGGAGGTACCTAAACCAAAAAAGAGAAACACTCTGAAGATGGAGGTTGATACCAGTCCATTTACAGAAGAAATGGTTCTGAAAGAACTAATAAAATTGAAGGTGGACAAAGCAATGGGGCCTGATAGGATTCACCCGAGAATTCTAAAAGAACTAAGGGTAGAACTAGTGACACCGATGACTACTCTCTTTAATAAATCATAATAATAATAATAATTTTATTTATATAGCGCCTTTCGCTATATCAAGGTGCTGAACAAATTGATTAAAACTTCAACATTCCATACAAACATCAAAGACCACAAACATTATAAAATACATCATAAAAACATAATAAATTACAATAAAATTTCAAACATATTGCAGTACACTTTAACTTTCCAAGAAGGCCATTCCCCACAAATGAGTTTTCAATTCCTTCTTAAATATCTCCACGGAGGTGCATTCCCGTAACCGGCATGGTAGAGAATTCCAAAGAGTGGGTGCAGCATGAGAAAATGCTCTGCTGCCAGAGGATTTTAAACTCACTCTTGGAATCTCTAACAACCCCATGTCGGCTGAGCGGAGTGATTGGCCGGGGCAGTAAGGAACCAGTAGGTGTTTCAGATAGGATGGACCCTGATCGCGAAGGGCTTTAAAAGTCAATAAAATGACTTTAAAGGTGATCCGCCACCGTATTGGGAGTCAGTGCAGTTTGCGCAGCACCGAGGTAATATGGCAGGACCTACTTGTCCCAGTCAGAACCCGGGCTGCCGTGTTCTGCACAAGCTGTAGGCGGCAGATTTCAACCCCAGAAAGCCCAAAGTAAAGAGCGTTGCAGTAGTCTAGGCACGAGGACACAAAGGCATGGACCAATGTTGACAAGGAGTCAGACGGAACAAGGTGCTTAACCCGGGCAATATTCCTAAGATGGTAAAAGGAAGTCCTGATGACGGCTGACACCTGAGATTGAAAAGTCAGCCTATTGTCAAGGATCACCACAAGATTGCGCACCCGTTCGAAGGCCAGTAGTGACACTGCCAAGAAAAATTCCAGAAGGCGTGCCAGCACACGATCTCTCAATCTGACTACCTGGGTCCATGACCAAAACCTCAGTTTTCTCCGAGTTCAACTTTAACCAACTAGAATCCATCCAGTCTTGGATTTCCCCCAGACAGTTATTAAACACAGAGAGAGCTCCATCCTGGTCGGGTGCAAAAGACAGGTATAGCTGGTATCATCTGCATAGCAGTGAAACCTCAGCCCATACCGTCTTATAATGTTTCCGAGGGGCAGCATATATACTGCAAATAACATGAGCGACAGCACAGAACCCTGAGGCACTCCACACAACAAAGAGACTGGGCCGGAGGAAAAAATTCCTGACACAACTCTTTGTGATCTCCCAGTAAGGAATGAATTGAACCATTTAAAAATGGTACCAGACATTCTGCAGATTTGCCCCAGGCATGCTAGCAACACCATGTGATCCACAGTGTCAAAAGCTGAAGAGAGATCAAGGAGAACCAAGATGGAACGTCTCCTTTGATCCCTCGCCCTCAGAAAATCATTTAGCACCCGAACCAGAGCAGTCTTGGTGCTGTGTCATTTATGGAAACCAGACTGGAAGGATTCGTAGATACTATGGATGGTTAAATGGTCATCCAGTTGAGCAGCTACGACCTTTTCAATAACCTTCCCAATAAAGGGAAGGTTAGAGATGGGTCTGTAGTTAGAAAAACAGTCCAGGTCCAAGGAAACTTTCTTCAAGAGAGGTGTCACCACTGCCTCTTTCAGGGAGCTAGGAAACTCACCTGACTCCAAGGAGCACCAGACTATTTTCGCCAAAACTGGACCAATGATATCTACACAACCCAAAATTAGGGTAGTCGGTCCAGGATCCAAGCCGCAGCTAGTAGGGTGCACACTATGGATGATCCTCATAATATCCACGAATTCAGGTCGACGAAAGGAACTCCAGGAGAAATGAGGCCCTGTGCTCTCATGCACCCCTACCATGTCACCCTTAGAGGTTGTCGGAAACAAGTCCATGGGAGAATGGGGTGGTACCAGAGACTGGAGGAGGGTGGATGTGATTCCTCTTCACAGAAGTCGGAGTAGGACAGAGGCAGGAAACTACAGACCAGTTAGTTTGACCTCAGTGGTAGGGAAAATTATGGAATCACTTCTGAAGGAAAGAATTGTTGAGTACCTAGAGGCCAGTGGGGCACAGGACCCAAGGCAACATGGATTCATGATGGGAATCTAATAGATTTCTTTGACTGGGTGACCAAAGTAGTAGACCAGGGAGGTGCTGTGGACATGGCCTACCTAGATTTTAGCAAGACATTTGATACAGTCTCACACAAAAGATTAATACACAAGTTAGTCAGCCTTGGAGTGGGTCCCAAGGTGGTAGCCTGGATAAAAAATTGGCTAGACAACAGGACGCAAAGGGTTGTAGTAAATGGAGTCCACAGTGAAGAAAGGAGGGTTACTAGTGGGGTACCGCAGGCCTCAGTACTGGGACCGGTCCTTTTTAATGTCTGTATAAGTGACATTGCAGAGGAACTGGAAGGAAAAGCATGTCTCTTTGCAAATGACACAAAGATCTGCAACAGGGTTGATACACAGGATGGAGTGGAAAGTATGAGAAGGGACTTGGCAAGGTTGGAGGAATAGTCAAATGTATGGCAGCTTAGATTCAATGCAAAGAAGTGCAAGGTAATGCACCTGGGAAACAAAAATCCAGGGAAAGAGTACACAATGGGGGGTGAGATACTGACAACAGTAAAAATGGAAAGGGACCTGGGGGTAATTATATCAGATGACCTAAAGGTGGGCAAGCAATGTGAAAAGGCAGTAAGGAAGGCTGGGAGATACTGGGATACATAGGGAGAGGCATCAATAGTAGAAAACAGGAAGTTATTATCCCTCTGTACACTCAGTTGGTGAGACCCCATCTGGAGTACTGTGTGCAGTTCTGGAGACCCCATCTCCGCAAAGACATAGACAGAGTGGAAGCTGTCCAGAGGAGGGCAACCAAAATGGTGCAGGGTCTGCACCAGAAGACATACGAAGAAACACTAAAGGAGCTTAATATGTATACCCTTGGGGAAAGCAGGGAGAGAGGGGACTTGATAGAAACTTTCAAGTACCTCAAAGGAATCAACAAAGTCCAAGAGTGTAGCATCTTTCAGAAAAAGAGATGTGCAAGAACAAGGGGGCACAATTTGAAGATAGAGGGGGGACGGCTCAGAGGTAATGTGAGGAAGTATTTTTTCATGGAGAGGGTTGTGGATGCATGGAACAGCCTCCCTGAGGAGGTCGTGGAGTCTAGAACAGTGGGGGAATTCAAGAATGCATGGGACAGACATAAGCAGTCCTTGTGTGGGGTAGGAGGAAGTAAGCTGTTGGTTAACTAGGATCTGCAGCTTATCTGTTAGGTAGGAAAATGGGCAGAGTAGGTGGGCCAAGCGGTCCTTATCTGCAGTCAAATTCTATGTTTCTACGTTTCATAACGCATCCCTGATCATGCCTTATTGCTTAACTAAGAGTCCAATTCTTAAAGGTCTAGAGCCACAAAAAAGATGCATAAATTGAGTGCAGAGCACCATGATGAATATGTTCCTAGCATAGTGTGCAGTTCACATCACCAAGGAGCATGAATGTCATGTGCATAAGGCAGGGTGCAGAGAGGCACAAAATGTGTGGGGGATGGTTCCGTGGGAACAAAGACACTCCCATGGAATGCCCAATGAGCAAACCATGTATGGCAGTGGACACATCTCAGAGAGTTACAGTATGTGGACATAGCCACTGTGGACAGCCTGTGAGAAATGCAACCATGTATGACACTGACCAGCACAGTACCAGAACCAGAGTACTTGAGGGCCCCTGAAATGTATACTTCCCAACTTGTCTGGACAAAGGGGGGGCCAGTCTTTCTATTATAAAGTGGGTAGAGAGTTTTCTGTGTTTCACATTTGTAGCTCTGATGCTGAGTGGTGATGACTGCAAGAGAGAGAAGCACAGGGAAGTGTGTTGGGGAATTCTTATTCCTTTACTGCTGAATTGATATGTTTTAAATTGTTGCTGTGTAGGACACGGGAGGAAGGGGGCAACAGTACAGGGAGGGTGAGGGGGGGAATTTCTGAGGATGCCGGGAACCACAAGGCACAGGCTGACCAATCAGGCAGCTGTGGGGGGAGGGCCTTTTTAGCAGCGCCACTGTTGAAGTTCTGGCACTGTAGATCCGACACCAAGAGGTGAGGACTGCAAGTGGGAGAAACACAGGGGAGGTGTATGGTGGTATTATTATTCATTTACCAATGCATTGACATTTTTATGTTTGCTTGCACGCATGTGCAAGAAACATAGTGCCATCATCGGAGATTTCAGAGGTGTGTCACCTCCTCCTCCAATTCAGGCAGTGTGCTGGCAGGCGCGGCCCCTGTAAGCCAATGCATTTTGGAGCTGTCTATGACACGCTCCAAAATGCAGTGGCATCCGATTGAAAGGGAGCTACGGCAGGTGAGCAGCGATGAGAAGCTGCTCGGCGCAGCTCCCAGCCGCATGAGCATCTGCAGCGCCCACACGCGGTGTATAGCCGACAGGTGCCCAATCCCGTTGGCTGAGCTGCGTGTCTCCTCCCAGTAGTTGGTGCCACGCTGCGAGGCCCACCCCAGCGTGGCAATCAGTCGTATGCGGCAGGGCTTCCCAATCTCCCGTCGGCTGACATCCCAAAGTCCTTGTGCAGCTGAGGAGCCCACCCCCAAAGTGGCAAGCGGTCTCAGGTCTTTTAATTTTTTTACGTCATTTTGCGGCAGGGATGCCCAATCCCCGTCGGTGACCTTAAAGTCCTTGTGCCACACTGGGCGCCCAACGTGGTAAAGCGTCCCATACGTCTTTTTATTTTTGTACCTGTAAGACAAAAGCGGTCCAGCGGTCGTCTCCCCCCCCCTCCCACAACCCGCACCCACCCTGCGCACCCATCCCCCACCTCCCCTCACCCCATGTTACCTCCGGACTCCGGTCGGCGATCTTGAGTGGACCCGGGAACACGTCTGCACTCTTCAAAGCCGACGGCGAACTGAGGAAATGCCGGTAAGCTGTATAATGGGCTAGATAGGGGGGTTTCAACTTTAGTGCATATCTCAGCCATTTTTGGGAATTTTCCAAATTTTCAACATGGGGTTTTTGGGACCCCTTCTCATAAATGATTTCACTGTCATGGCGTTATTCAGGTCCGAAGGGTGATTTCGCGCAGTGACTGTGCAGTGACTGCGAAATCACCCTTCGGGCCTGAATACCACCATGACAGTGACATCATTCATGAGAAGAGGGCCCAAAATCCCCATATTGAAAATTTGGTGCCAAAATTCCAAAAAATGACTGTTTAACGAGCGTGCGTTGCGCAGTTCCTACACAGGCTCGTAACTTCATGAAATTTCAATATTTTCACTCCAGATTTTCAACATTGCCATTTCACCACACCTTCTTATGAGTAGTACAGCTGTCATTTTTCACATCTCACCCAAAATGTTTTCGCCCATGTAGCACAGAATGGCGCAGTCAGTGTCTTGAAATCAATGTATGGGACAAATTAAGAAAATCACAGTGACACTGTTCATGAGCAGAGGTCTTGAAATGGCTATGTTGAAAATTTGGTGAAAAATTCCTAAAATGACTGTTTCTGGCGTCGTTGTGCAGTTCCTCATGCGCTCATAGGTTTCGCAATTTTCAATATTTCCACTCCAGATTTTCAACATTGCTATTTTCCACACCTTCTTATGAGTAGTACAGCTGTCATTTTCTCATCTCACCCCAAAGCGTGTTTCGCCCTACGTAGCGCACAATGGCGCAGTCGCTAGTCTTAACTCAGTGTATGGGACACATTAAGAAAATCACAGTGTCACTGTTCATGAGCAGAGATCTTAAATTGGCAATGTTGAAAATTTGGTGAAAGAATTCCTAAAATGACTGTTTCTGACTGTCGTTGCACAGTTCCACCTGCACTAAATGGGTTTGCAATTTTCAATATTTCCACTCCAGATTTTCAACATTGCCATTTCCCACACCTCCTTATGAGCAGTACAGCTGTCATTTTTCACATCCTGCCCAAAACATGTTTCCGCCATGTAGCGCACAATGGCGCAGTGGTGTGTGCAAACTCAATGTATGGGACACATTAACAAAATCACAGTGACACTGTTCACGAGCAGAGGTCTTAAAATGGCTATGTTGAAAATTTGGTGAAAAATTCCTAAAATGACTTTTACGAGCGTGCGTTGCACAGTTCCTATGCATGCTCGTAAGTTTGCAAATTTAATATTTTCACTCTAGATTTTCAACATGTCCATTTTATTAAACTTCATATGAACAGTACAGCTGCAATTTTTCATATGTCACCCAAAATGTGTTATCGCACATGTAGCGCACAATGGTGCTGTTGGTGTGCGAAAGCAATGTTTAGGACAGATTAAGAAAATCACAGTTACACTGTTCATGAGCAGAGGTCTTAAAATGGCTATGTTGAAAATTTGGTGACAAAAGTCCATAAAATGACTGTGTTACTAGTGAGCATTGTGCAGTTTCCACGCATCCTCATTAGTTCATGACTTTGTAATATTTTCAGTCCAGATTTTCACTAGTGGCATTTTCCACACTTCCTTATGAACAGTACAGCTGCCATTTTCACAACATGGCGAAGTGTGTTTTCACACTTTCAGTGCAGAGATGCGTGGTAGCTGTGGGAAATCATTATTCGGCACAGACAAAGAAATCACAGTGACACTGTTCATGATCGAGGCACCAAAATGCCTGAGTTGACAATCTGCTAAAAAATCCCCAACCTAATTATATTACGGGTGTCGTTGCACAGTTTCTATGAACTCGTGACTTCACCATTTTTTAAATATTTTTACTACACATTTGCAACATAGCCATTTTACACCTCCCATGAAGAGTACAGCTGTCATTTTTTACATCCTGTTCGAATATTTTTGCACCTGTGGTGCTAAATGCGTAGTCACTGTGCATAAGCAGCTTTCGGCTACCAAACTGATATTCCCCCTGTTTATGAGGTGGGCTCACAAAACAAACATGTTGAAAATTTGGAGTGAAAATACCAACGAATGCCTGAGGTATTAGGCTTTTCAACTAAATTGCCCAACCCTATAGAGAATGACAGGAATCAGGGGTGTGACTTGGGATTCTTGCCTGTGATGCTCATACCATTCCACACCCTGCAGTCACTGACAGGCATCGAGGTATGCCTTGGACTCTTCGGCCCCAAACTTCACACCATTCTCCTATATCGCTCCCATCTCACCGTATTTCCTAATGAAATGGGGTGTGCATAAGGGCCAAAGACCCCAAGGAACACGTGACACTTGTCAGTCTCTGCAGAGTGGGGTGTGGTGAAATGGCGTGGCCGTTATGCCTGACGACCCAAACGCACACCCCAATGCCTGTCACTCTCTGCAGGGTGGTGGTGGGGTTGGCTTCAGTTCAATACTTCACTGCCATTCCTATTACACAGCTCTGTAACTTCTACACTACCACTGCCAATGCCAACAAGCAAACATTCGGCATTGACAAATGCTTGTTTAAAATGTTGCTGTGTGGGACACAGGAGGAGGGGGATGCCAGTACAGGGAGGCTGAGGGAGGGACTTGCTGAGGATGCCGGGGTTCATGAGGCACAGACCAACCAATTAGGTAGCTGTGGAGTGTAAATGGTTTGCAAGAGGCCAAGTGACCCCTCGCGTGAGCGACCCTAAGGTGTGAGTGCCATGAGGCAGGAGTATGATGCCTGACTAAGTGGGATCTGCAGGGCATCTGCAGGAAGGACTGCAGGTCATTGGCAATGCTGGAAGTAGTGCATACGGTAACGAAGGGGATACTCACAGGGTCCATGGGACTTCCAAACAGTAGGGCCACATCAATCCAGTCGGAGCACTAGGAGGGTATCAATACATAACATAAACAGGGGAAAGAGTAATTACCTGTCTAGGTGAGGCCTAAGTACTGGATGAATACCAGACTCCTGAGATATAACTAGAGGGATAAGAAAACTATATCAAAAGAGGATGTGGGATCCAAGGAGCGGTAGCAAACGTCAGGGTAATGGTGAGGAATGTATGTGGGGTAGAGTGGAAGTAGCAAGCCACAGTGGGGGCCAGGGAAGGTGGTCAACTGCAGTAGGTGTGGGGATGCCATCTTCCTAGGTATAATGCAGTGAGCAGGAGGTTGTCAAATATGTAGGCAGATTTGGATGCTTAGTGAGGAGATATGGTGTCTGAGATGGGAATTGGGAATGGGGGGTAGAGGATGGGAGGAAACATAGAGGTGAAGGGGTCAGGAGCTGTCACCTCTAAACAGCACAGTAGATAGACTCAGTGAAGAACCAAGGAGAGCAACACAAGGTTCAGGGTCATCCACACACCGGGGACCATGGGAATATGAGGTGGGGAGCTGGCAGGTGGTGAGGAGTAGAAGCGGGGTGAAGGATTTGGAACAAGGAGGGTGGAGAAGGGAAGAAGAAGAGAAATCAATGAGTAGTCAGGTCAAGGGGGGAAATTCCACAAACAGGTTCACAATATTGGCAGGTGTGCAGGAACATGGGGAAGTGGTGAAGGTTAAGGATCAAGAAGAGAAGAGGCCAGTAGGGAAATATAGGATGGGGGAAGAGGGAGGAAGCTAGGCTTAGGGGGTGAATCCCGAGGCCCTAGGTGGGGCATAGCAGGTCAGGTCAAATGGTGGGGAGAATGAGAGGATAGTTATCCTCGGAGACTCAATACTGAAGGGGGTGAAATGGGGAAGCAAGGGAGCAGGGAACAGACAGAAGTGGGTACAGTGGATGCCGAGCATGATGGAAGGGAGGGGGGGAACTTTTACACTAGAAAGACTGGGACGAGATATGGAGAAACCTCACATTGTGGTGCACCTGGGTACCAATGATATCACAGGGTGTGAGGTGGAGGTGGTGCAGGAGAGGATTCGGGAGGTGGGGAAGATCTGTAGGGAGCTAGGAAGATCAGTAGCTTTCTCAGAGGTACTTCCAGTCCCTAGGGCGAGTACTGTTAGGAAGCAGAGGATAGAGAGCTCAACACATAGCTGGGAGGGTAGTGTGAATCAAATGGGTATGGGCTGGTGAGGAACTGGGGTAGGACGTGGGAGAAAAATAGTCTATATGCACATGACAAACTGTATATAAGTAAGGAGGGTACAAGGGTCCTGAAGGACAAATTAGAGGAATATTTAACAGATAAACTACATTTAAACTAAGGAGGGTGGGCGAAAGGGTGTGCTTCATTCATAATCACCAGAAAAGGAGGACCATCAGGCCTCTTCTAGTAGGGAATCACATGGCGGGGAGGGGTAACAAGAGTAGGAAAGGAGAAAGTCCAAGGGGGGGGGACATAGAGGGAAGACAGGGAACATTAAGACACAGGGATCACGATGGACGGTGCTGTCCTTGAATGCAAGGAGTCTGACAAACAAGATGACAGATCTTCAGGCAGTGATGGCGCAAGGTGGAGTGGACAAAGTGGCTATAACAGAGACACTGGCAAACCAATACCATGATTGGGACCTCGAGATCCCGGGGTACAGATTGTAGTGGAAGGACAGGGAGAAGGGTGAGGGGGTGGTGGTGGTGGTCATGTAGCCTTATTCATAAGGGAAGGGATAATATGCACCTGGGAGGAAGAGGAGGAGGGCAGGACAGGAGCCTTATGGTATTACTCCAGAACTCAAATGGGAGTAGGGTTCATATGGGGGTGGAGTACAGACCACCCTTGCAAGGCATGGAGTTGGACAGGGAACTGGGGACCCAGAATAGAAAATTAGGAGGTTGTGGAAACATCATCATATCAGGTGACTTCTACTTGCCTGGAGTGGACTGGAGTACCCCAGCTCCTACCTGTGCCAGGGAACTGGTCCTTCTGGAAGCATTCCAGGGCTGCTTTCTGGTGCAGGGTGCCAAACAGGCAACTAAGGATGGTGCCATACTGGATCTGCTGCTGTCAGATGGAGAGCAGGTACAAGAAGTGGCAGTGGAGGACCCCCTTGCAGGCAGCGACCATCACATTGTGTGGTTTTACCTCAATATGGGTAAAGAAGCAACCAAGACCAGCACAAGGTTGGTGGTCTTCAGAAGGGCAGACTTTAGAGGAATGGGCAACATCCTTGTAGGACACCTTGCAAGAATCAGGCTGGAAATGGATGCAGAGCAGAAATGGTATGTCATTAAGTCAGATCTGAATGAGGCCACAAGCACCTGCACGAAGACCCATAGTAAAAAATTCAGAACCAAGCAACCAAGCTGGTTCAACAAGGAAATGGCAGCAAAGGTGAGGGAGAAGAGGGTAGCCTTTCAGAGGTACATGCATACTAGAAGGGAAGAGGACAGGGAGACTTACACAAGGAAATTCGGGGAGGCAGGGACAGTGGCCAGGGCAGCTAAAGCTGCAAAAGAACTAAGGTTAGCGCAAGGGATCCAGAAAGATGAAAAGGACTTCTTCAGATATAAAAAGGAAAGAAGAAGCAGTAAGGAGGGGATTGTTCAGCTTAAAAATGAGGGGGGCTGGGCAGGGAACAGTGAGGTGCAGACAGAAGCACTGAATGAGTACTTCTGCTCTGTCTTTACTAAGGAAAACGACGGACGAATGCCACAGGGGAAGATGGGGGTGAGTATGGGGGAGTAAGTAACTCATGGGGTAATCTATGAAGACAGGGTCCTAGAAGGTCTTAGGGCCTTAAGGGTGGGCAAGGTCCCAGGTCCGGAATATGTACATCCAAGGGTCCTGAGGGAACTGGTGGAGGTACTGGTAGTCCTCCTGGCAGATCTGTTTAACACCTCGTTGGTGATGGGGTGCATGCCTCAAGACTGGAGAATGCTCATGTGGTGCCACTCCACAAGAGTGGGTCCAGAGGTGAACCTGGTAACTACAGGCCAGTCAGCCTTACCTCTGTTGTGGGAAGGTTAATGGAAACCATTCTAAAGGAAAGGCTGGTGTGCTTTCTGGAGGTTAATGGTCTCCAAGATGATAGGCAACATGAGTTTGTCACAAGGAAATCCTGTCAGATGAATATGTTAGACAACTTTGACTGGGTCACTAGGTCAGTGGACAAGGGCCAGGCAGTCAGTGTCCTGTACCTGAACTTCAGTAAGGCCTTTGACTCTGTGCCACATGGTAGGTTGCTTAGCAAGCTGAGAAATCTGGGAGTTGGGGACAAGTTGCGGGGATGGGTAAAAAGCGGGCTGCAGAAAAGGAACCAGATGGTGATGGTGGGTAGGGGTGGGACTTTCCAATCCTTGACCTTCAACCAGCAGGGTCCCATAGGGCTCTGTGCTTGGACCAGTGCTGTTCAACATTTTAATTGGTGACACAGCGGAGGGGGGGCCGAAGTCTAATCTGCCAGTTCTCAGATGATACCAAGCTCTGCGGGATTGTGGATACAGAGGAGAGGCAGGAGCTTAGAGAGGACCTAGCCAGGCTAGAGAGGTGGTCTGGCATCTGGCAGTTCAATTCAGTTCAATTCAACTTTATTTATATAGCACCTTTCAAATCCAAGGCGCTGTTCATAAATTTTACAAAATAATAAAATCCAAACATTTAAAAGTCAGCCACGACTAACTAGAGTATGCTAAATTAAATAAATATGTTTTCAAAGCAACCTTAAAACTATCGACAGTTGGACATTCTCTCAACCAACGAGGCAGAGAATTCCACAGGGTTGGTGCTGAAAAAGCAAAGGCACGAGATCCTGAAGACTTTAATCAAACCCTGGGAATCTCCAGCAATCCCTCGTTGGCGGAACAGAGAGGACGGAGGAGGCAATAGGGAATCAGGAGATCTTTCAGGTAACCGGGTCCTTGATCATGTAGCACTTTAAAGGTAAGTTGGGGTTCAATGCTAAGAAATGCAGGGTCATGCACCTGCGATCTGTGAACCCTAGGGTCAGCTACTGGTTTAGGGGTGTACAGGTGTCCAGTATGGAGGCAGAAAAGGATCTTGGGGTGATAGTTAGGGGTGACATTAAACACTCTGCGCAGTGCCATAAAGTGGCAACCAAAGCAAACAAAGTGCTGGGATGCTTCACCAGAGGGATCACCTCCAGGAAGGAGGAAGTCATTCTGCCCTCGTAAAGGTCATTGGTGAGACCACACATGGAGTACTGTGTGCAGTTCTGGCACGCTTATTTGAAGGACATCAGTCAACTGGAGGGGTTCCAGCAGAGGGTGACCAAGATGTTCCAGGGTATGAGGGACAAACCATGGGCCCTATGCACTAATGGGGCAGAGTGGCTACCTGTGTGTATCTCGGGCTCGCAACCACTCTTCACCCTATGTGCCCCCCTGTGCAGGATACACTAAGGGGTGTGCACAGCACATATGCATCTGATCCTCCAGCTGCATGAGGAAAAATGCGCTGGGGGCAGGTGAGGAGCAGTCCAGCACTACATGCCATGCACTAAGGCGTGTAGTGTTGGCCATGGGGGTGCATAGGGGGCACAGGGTATGCCAGGGAGAACCCTGTCATAAACCCCTTATGCGCCCAATGCACACCCCACAGGACAGGGTGAACAGCCCACTGACCCTCCAGGGGACACAGGTTACAGCCGCCCAATGCCACCCACCTGCCCCATCACACAGCAGTGATTGTGGTGGCCCCCCAACACCCACAACACCCACACCCCTCACAGGGGCACTGGCACAAGGCTGCCACCCCCCTAGTGGCAATGCATGTCAACCCCCCTCCCCACTACCAGCAATATGTCCCCCACCTTCAGACATGCCCCCCATCCCACCACACCACTTTGGTGCCATTTAAGAGCCAGTGGCATTGCCCTTCTACTACCCACCATAGCCACCGACCCTCAGACATCCACAGGGCGCACTGCCAACCCATGCCCTGCCATGTAAGGAATCCACTGTTTGACCCAGCCGGCCATCTGATTGGATGCCCAGCTGGGTCTGCGACTCTGCCTGCACCCACCCTGCATGGGCCTGTGTGCCGGGGGGGGGGCAAGGCCACAGACAGGTGGCCAGTGGTGGTGAATGCCACCAGTGCGCACCTGTCAACAGGCACGGAGTTGCGAACGTGGGTTATGCGCCTTTGGTGTGTAACTTACACCCATTAGTGCATAGGGACCCATATGAGGAGAGGTTAAGGAAACTTACAGTAATATGTATTCCCTGGAGGGCAGAAGGGAGAGGGGGGATATGATAGAAACCTTCAAGTACCTTAAAGGTATAAACAAGTTTGGAACAGAGGGCATTTTCAATTTAAAAAGGGAGAGGACCATAAGGGGGCACAGTCTGAAACTAATGGGGGTAGGGTAGATTTTAAAAAGGAAATGAGAAGGTACTTTTTCATGGAGAGGATGGTGTCAGAATTGCCAGAGGGGGTGATTTTTTTGAACACAGTGGGAAGTTTTAAAGTGGGGTGGGCCAGGGTTAAAAAGAGAATTGCTATGGGGGGGCAAGGATGGTCGGGCAGAATAATGCCGGGAGGCTGAGGGGGCAGCTCTGGTAGCGCAGATTGGGCTGCACACTCGAGCTGATTTGATAGACCAATATGGTCTGCTTCTGCTGGCAATTTTCATATGTTTGTATGTCCTGATTGGCTAATAGCCATGTTCTTATAGGACAACAACCCTAAAGCTGACACTTTTAATGCCAAGCAGGATGCAGCACAACCCCCATATCCATTTCTGCCAGAAACATCGTCCACACTGCTCATTTCTAATCCCAACCAAAAACCGGACCATGTACCCCACCTACTGGACTGGCTGCGTGTTCACTTAATGGGACAGCTGCTTGTTCACTTAATGCTCCTCAACCCAACCCACGCTATACATAGCACCGACATCATTGGGTCTCACTCACTCCATACTCCATACTCCTTCTTCCCCATTAACATTTAAAACCATCTCTCAAATTGTTATTTTCTTAAACTACATGTGGTCAGATAGAAACACTGCTTTGAATCTCTGAATCTGGAAGTCATTACCTGGTGCTGCTGAAAGCTCCCATTTCACAGAGCTTTTTACAACTTTCTTTTCACCACTCACACTGTGGGGAGAAGCCATCACCACCAGCAGCTTTCTGTCCTTTCAGCACTTCAGATCCATGCCATCACTGGTTGTTGCCAAACCAGAAGTTGCTCACCCAAAGCAAAAGCTCCTAAGCATCGAAGAACTACATCTAACCAGCTACAGCCCCCTCTAGTGGTGGGACAACTTTGTCAAAAATGTAAATGGAAAAAAAAACACACTTTTAAAATCTTTTTATTACTTTTTTAATAATTTAGTATATTTCTATTTTTTTAAGACAACCCCATTTTATAAGTGCAATAAGACACTCCTGGGGTGAGGGTTGTTGCCTGATATGAGCTTTCCTACATGCTGAAGGCATTCAGCACAAGCACCTTGTGCTTCACTGTGCACCTGGTGTATGCTCTTATTGGGCAACAACCAGCCTTCCTCTTTTCTTTTTCACCCATTACCCCTACTGTTGCTCTTATAACCATTTTGGCTCTAAATCCTCACAAGGGTGCAATTCCTGATGATCTTGACCCTAAACTTCAATTTCTCTTGGCTTATGCCATTGCCGGCCCTATTACCTACCTCCTCAACTTGTCTTTCTCCTTATCCTGTGTCTAACTCTTGAAAGGTGTTTACTGTTTTTCCCCTTCCCAAAGGGGGTGATCACTCTTCCCCTAGTAACTTCTGACCTATTTCTCTCCTTCTCACTCTGGCTACGTTTCAGGATCTATCCCAACTCTCCCCTTTTCTTGACTCAACCACTTTCTTCACTCCTTTGCAGTCTGGCTTTAGAAAGTCACATTCTACTTCCACCTTTGTCCACGAGCTCACTGATGCTGTCCTCTCTGGCATGGATCAGGGTCTTGTCACCTCAGATATTTTTGTCAACTTAGCCAAAGGTTTTGACACTGTAGTCCATCCCATTCTCCTGGACAAGCTTAAGGCAGCTGGATTTTGTTTCCTCAGTTGAATGGTTATGCTCCTACTTTGAGGGCAGGTTGCAAGCTGTCTGTATTGCAAACTCTCTTTTCCTCCCACTCTGTCAGCTCAGGTGTCCCCAAGGGTCTGTCTTGGGTCCATTTCTTTTCTCCATTTTTCTAAATGACCTCTCCAAGGCCTGTTCAACTGTGTCAATTCATACGTATGCAGACGAAATGGCTTTTTTTTGTGTGAAATGGCCTTTTTTTCCTCTGGTTCCTCTGCCCCTGACCTCACAAACCGACTCCAACTGGACATTAACAACATCCATCTTAGGTTCTGAAATGATCAGTTATCTCTCAATGCTAAGAAAACAGTCTCTATGACTTTTGACACCAGGCAGAGGCTTGTTACAGTCTCCCCCTTCCTTTGTTTCATACCCTTGATGGTTGAACTATTGAAGAAGTCTCCTCCTTCAAGTATGTTGGGGTCCGGTTAGATCATAACCTTGATTTTTCTGTTCATGTGGATGCTATTCACAAGAATCTCCACCCCAAGCTTGGGACGCTACACAGAAATAAGAGAAGCATTCTGCTTCCTGCACACAGAGAAATCCACATTAAGATGATTCCCCCCATTTTTGACTATGTAGACATTGTTTATATTGCTGTTTCAAAGTCCACTTTTAGACTGGATTCTCTCTTTCACTTCTTCTGTTGGTTTGCTTACACGGTGGGGGGGGGGGAGTTGGCAGTGCACCTGTGGATGTCTTAGGGTTGGTGGCTGTGGCTGGTGGTAGGAGGGCAATGCCTTGATAAACCCTTGTGTGTATAGTACATCATTGTATTCTGTATTCTTTCCTTTCCCTCCCCTCTCTTGATGTCAGCTGCCTTCCCGCTGTGCGTCCTTTATTTCCAAATTTTGGTTTCGCTCTCTCCCTTCGTATCTTAACCTCTCTCCTCTCATTTTCCCTTTTGTCCTCTTTCTCCCTTTGCAGTGCTTGTTCTCACTCTTTTTCTCTCCCTCAAATGAAATCTACTGCTGGCTAAGCTGCCTTACCACTTCCTTTCCCAGAATTATGGGGTTCTCTTCCCCCTCTATTCACTCTGCTCCTTCCTTTCCCTTTCTTAAACCTCTCCTCCATGAGTTCTGTATTCACTCTCGCAATTGCTTCTGATATTGCGTTGAACCCCTTTCGCCAGTAACTTACTCAATCACTGACATCTGCACTTCCCACTCCCCTACCCTCAGACATTCCCTCTGTTCCTTATTTTGTTATGTTGATTACTGTTTAATGTTCTTTACCAGTTGCACAGTTTATTGTATGGTAACTTACTGACTGTCAGTTTATTCTTTAAACATTTTTGTATTGTATATTTTGACATATTCTTCTATGTAGTCTGCACACTGTATTTCATATCTGTTCTCTTCTCCTCTCTTCTCTTCCCCTATCCCCCAGGACACATCTAGAAATGAGCTGATATCGGCTCTTTATGTCTTTTCTGGTAAAACCTTTGAAATAAATAAATATAAATGAACTACACTCACCCCGTTGTATCTCACTGCTTACTTATCTCTGCAAATATTGTGAATGTTTCACTTAATGTATGTAACTAATTCCTGGTCACCCCTGAAAGAGGGACTTGAATGTCTCAGTGGGTCTACCCAGCTATCAAAATTCAAATAAATAAATGAATAATATATATATATATATATATATATATATATATATATATATATATATATATATATGTATATATATATGTATTAAGAAACTAGCAAAGAGCTTTCTCTGTTGCTGGACCCTCTCTATGGAATGACCCCCCCCCACTGCGTTCCTTTGACCACCCCTCTAAATCTAAATACCCTACTAAGAACCCACTTTCTGTTCTCCTCAACCTGTGACTGCCCTCTGGCCACCAGCACTGCTGTGCCTCATATGTAGCCCTCCTTCCCCCCCACCACCGCTAGTTGCCTTTTCTCCCACCTTGAACCTGGCTAAATGGCTGCCATCTTATCCTGATGACAGCTGCATTCTCCCTGTTAACTTAATTTTTATAATATGTGTATATTTTGATGCTACTGACTCTGACAACTTATTACACACCTGGAGTGCAGTGGACGTTGCTACCTAAGCACCATGTATATATTGTTTATTTATATTTATCACTTTGTTGACCAGGTAAGCATTCTGAGCCAAGGCCCATTTTCAGGAGTGACCTAGAGCACTACATATGCGGCTCAGATTATCCAATATTACAATAAACACATTCAATAGGTTACAAATGGTACAGTTCATACAATACACAGTAACATACAACTTAGTTCAGTGATAAAAACATTTGCAAATGGTTTGTCGCTGCAAGTAAGATTTTAAATCAGTTTTAAAACATGCATGATTGTTAGCATCTAAGCAATGCTGGGGCATGGTATTTCACAACTTGGGTGCCTGTACTGAGAATGCCCGTTCGCCAGTACAGGCTGAGGTCTCATTTATTTATTTATTTATTTTTTATTCAAACATTTTCTTCATAAACAAAAAAACAAAACAATATACCAGTAACAATGTCACAAAGCCAAACAGTGCAGAAAGGATATCCAAAACATAATTATACTGAACAAACAGTCCAACAGAACTCAGCTACCATGAGGCACTTTTCCTTAGAAGATGCTAGGGTGCTGGCATCCCCCCAACCAACAACCACCATAAGGCCAACATCACCTTTTACATTCATGGCTTCATGGCGGTGGTGTATGAGCTGCCTGAGGGCTGTGTTGTTTGATGCTCATTTATTCCATTCATTTTCCGTGTGCTTTTATGTACTTGCTTATTTATTAGTTTGTTTATTTTATTTTATTAGGTTTGTTTTATTTATTAGTTTAGTTAAATAGGGCTAACGAGTGAGGTATTTCGAGAAGTGGAACGCTGCTTTTTGAGGCTTTGAATGAATTTTCCTGTGATTTTCCAGCGCTCAGCTCGATTGGAAGCTTCTGGGTCTGTGATACTGTCCTGGGAGTGACTGACTCTGCTAGCTTGAGGAGGGCCTCAGAGTGAATTTGTGAATTAGCTGTTTGTCACTGCATCTTCCCTGTAGTGAGGGGGCAGGTGGAACGAGTGAGAGAAGGAGCTGACTGTTAGATTAAGCTTGGGGCTTTGGACCATATTCAATGGACACCGAAGTTGGGTTTTGCTCCTAGTGTCTGCCGTGGAAAGAATATTGCAAGTGGGACCAGTGAAGAAGCTGCTGTTTAACGAAGTACTATTGCAAGTGTGGACTTTTCTTGTGGAGTCTTTTAAGATCGTTAAAGGAGTGCATTAATTGTGGCAGAGGATTTGGGACTGCAGTGGAGGATTTGGGACTGAGACGGGTGATTGGGGGGAGCTCCTCTCTTGAGTCGGGGTTATTCTTACTAGCTACCTCCTTCGACCAAGCAGGAGTGACTCAACAATTTCCTGGGGAACCAGAGAGCTGATCGGGTTTCCCTTAGGCCTCCTGCGGTTTGGGTTTGGTGGCTTAGTCCTCGGGAGGTTGTAGCTGTGGATCATTGGGGGATTGGCTGGTGAGGCCTGCAGGTGTTTGCACCTGGAGGGGGGCCCCCCATGGTTCCTGTCTTACATGGTCCTTGCCTTCCGTTGTAGTGGGATTTACAGATTACCAGAAAGAAGCCAGTACTGTGGTGTGTGCATACTGGATATTACTGTTGGATTTACTTTCCTGGACATAGACTGCTTCTTCTTTTATTTATAATTTGATGTCTAACCCCGGAACTTGGGATTTAGTAGCTTTAACATCATTGTCCAGAGGAGGTGGGAGCTTCCCTGGCTCAATTGTTAAGTATTTGGCCTGACTTTTTCTGGACCTATTGGAGTCATTAATTGTGCACTTCATAAGTCCTGCTATTTTCATCCAGTTCTGGTGAGAGAAGAATTTGGAGCGGGACCTAGAAGTTTTGGTACTGTTGTCCAGGAAGGTGGGAGCCTACCTGGCTCACTTAGAAAGCTTTTTGTCTAATTTCTTTTTGATCTACTGGATTCAGTTACAGTTTATTTCTAAGTTCTGTTATTACCACTCAGTTCTGGTGAGAGAAGAATGGAGTGGGAAGGTATTGGTCGCATGATTGTCTAGGGGAGGTGGGAGCTTCTCTGGACTAGACATATTTTCTTGGACTCCAATGTTTAAACTGAGAATTGTTGTTTTTTATTATTAAGGAGTAATTATATTTTAACTCTTAAATTGTAATAATATTGGTTATAGAGAATTTAGCACACAGACTGAGTTGTGAGATTAGTGACGGATGTCGGTCTCCACAGTTGTGCACTATTCCCCCTCCGCTCTTCGTGCTCCTCTTGAGTTTGCACTTTACCAACGCTGTAGAGCACTTGGTATTATACGTAGGAGGTAGAGGGGGGTGGGGGACTGCGAACAGTGGAGGGGGAATGAGGGGGTCATCGTATCGGGGTGGTGAAATCCAGGAGATGCCCTGGGGCGAAATGGAACTCAGAACGTTGTCCTACATGTCTAGCTTCCATACCCAAGGACACCAATGATTATGGTGGGCTGGTGGTCCAGGCAGCTCAGGAGGTTCATCCAACTCGGGCGGTGTTATGCAATGCCAGGTCTATTAAAAAGAAGACTGCAATTAGTGCTGATCTTGTTGAAACAGTGGACCTGGCATGCATCACCAAGACCTGGCTGGATGAGAACTCTGGACCCATTTTGGAGGCCTTTACACCGGCCGGGTACTCAGTGATAAATCATCCAAGACAAAGAACCTCTGTGCGCAAACACTGAGGCAAGAGTTACCCCAAAGGGCATTTGGCTGGGAAGCCAAGTTTCAAGAAAATACAAAATCACACATGCCCCCACAATGCAAAGCATCATGGGCTGCACCACAATATAGGGTTCACCACAATATATCCAAGGCACACTGCCTTAAGGGTAGCTGGTCCATTCCACTGGGGTGTCAAACAGATGAGGCATACTGATGAGTCCTGGTAGGATGAAACACGTGTCTATGTCTTCTGTTAGCACCCTTTGCAAACTATGTGAGAGGCCTTTTAACCATGCAATTCTGCCAAAGTTGACCAGCATAACATTCTGGTGATTGAAGCCGCAATGAGCACACGTGAGCATGTCAAAAAAATATATATATATATATATATATATATATATATATATATATATTTAATATAATTTATTAACCTTATTTATATATATTCTGGCATTGTTACCTGTATGTTGATTACCTCACCAATGTGTGTTAGCCCTGACTTACACTAGATTCTAGTTACTGTTCATGTATGTGTACTGCTGTTCATCCTCACTGTATCTCCCATTATTTGTGCCAGTTTCTGGCCTGTGCCATGCCTGAAAAAGGTCCTTGGATCAGTGAATTAACTTGGTTAACAAATGAATCAATAAATACACACACACACACACACACACACACACATATGGTATATATATTCATTGCAAAAAAAACTACTTAATGCAGACATTAGGGTTAACGAAAGCAAAGTGCACAAATTAGGTAAATGAAAAAATATCAGTGTTTTGGGTCTCAGGAGTCTCAGTGATTCAGCTGGGGGTGGCCTTCCTCAGAGTTCTCAACCTTAATGTCTACCCACCCCCCTAGCCCATAGTCTCCTATCCAAAGCACAAGGTACAGCTCCAAGCCAGTGCCTCATAGTGATACAGTCTATGGAGGTAGAAAAGTATGGCTCACCACATTGTTGCCTGCAGAATCTGTCACAGTTTTCTTCATGAAGGGTCCTGAGGGCCCTGCATGAAGAAAACCGATCATGTCTGACCTTACTTAGTCAGGAGAGGGGGCAGGCTTTAGGGTTTGATAGTCAAACCCTCATGAGGAAAGGCTCCCTGGCCCACCACAATTGACTGTCTGTGTGCCAGAACATTTCTCTGTCTCTTCCCAGGTGGGAGGGTATACAGTTGAAACAGCAAAGTTTCGACAGTGAAAGCCATTACAGTGACAGTTTTGATGGCATTCGAAATTGTGACTGCAATGGTCCACTGGTGAAATTCTGCTGCTTTCATCACTGTTTCTCCACCTTTGAACAAACTCTGACTCAGAGTTTATCTAAAAAATTCAGAGGGTACGACTGCAGGGGCACAGCTCCTGCCCAAAAACCGTGTTTTAGCGATGGGCAAAATTTCAGCTATCAAAGTTTTGCCCATTGCTGCAAGGGACTTTGACAAATTCGGTGCTGAAGCGACTTGGTGGAAGCAGGTGGGAACCAGTGCCACAAGCCACAATGCATTCCCCCCAGCCTTGGCATATTCATCTGGCTCACTAAGCTTGTACCTCAATTCAGATCACTGGTACAACAAGCCAACATGGTCTCCACTGGGCCAACTGCCATTCCTGTAAACATTACTTCATAATTTTTGTTTGTGACATTTTGACCCCAAATTTTCAACATAGTCTTTTTACAACCCCCTCTTCTGAATATAACTGGTGTTATTTATAAAATACTGGCTGAAACATCATTTTGCACCACATGTGGGAAAACACATTTTGGCCAGGATTTGAAAAATGACACCAGTCACATTCATGTGGTGACATGAAAAAATGGCTATGTTGAAAATGTGGGGCCAAAATATTGAAAATTACCAAAGTTATGAATGAGCATTGAAAAATGTCACTGTTCCTTCATAACTTTGTTGTGTTTTAATATTTGACCCATTAATGTTCAACATATTCTTCTTGTGACCCCACCATATGAACCCAGTAGGTGAACATTTTCAACTTCTGCTAGAAAAGTGACTTTGTGGAGTGGCTGCAAAATCACCTTTTGGGAAGTATTAGAACAATTTCACCTACTTTGTCCATAAGGTGGAGACCTAAAAAGGCCATGTGGAAAATTTGGAGGAAAAATATTACAAAAGTGGCCAAATTATGAGCAAAAGTTAAAATGCATTGTGAATTCATTAACCACACTTACCTTATTTCCTCATTTTGCAGTTGCAGTTTTAGGAGTAGGATGTCTTTCAGCAGGAATACAGGTTCTCCAGTGCTGGACCTGGTTGAGGTGAGTGAAGGTGTAGGTGTGTATGTGAGGTGGTGATGCTGAGTGGGAAGTTATGGTAGGTTGGGTAGGGGGAAGGGATGGCAGTGCAACAGACATCAATGACCCTTTTCCTTCTTGCTGGTTACAAAGAAAAAAAGATACAGAGGGACTGTTTTTATGTTTACAGATTCTGAAACTGATGATTGGGCACCCTAGTGTTGGCATGATGTTTTGGGGCACTAGGGCTGGGCACCCTGGTGCTCCAGACTGTTAATTCAGGGTGAGGGGTGGTCTGAACCAACACCAGTGACTGGGCACCCCACTATTGGGTTTTTGGAATATATAACCATTTAGCTGGCACTGGGGATTGCATACCCTGGTGTCCAGTTTTAAGAACCTAGGCCACTGATGCAGCTAATGTTTGATGAACAGCCATTAAAGAAAACAAGATAAGCATTGCTTTGCTCAGCAGGGGTGGGTCTATGCTTTGATGCATAGCCCCACTCTGCTAAAAAAAACTATTAAAATACATTCAGACACTGTTGGCAGCATCTGGATGGCCCACACAAATGCATTTATTGAAAACAACCACATTAAGAAATATGTTCATAAAATTACAGTTATTTTTACAAAGCTTATTATGACTGCATGGGCAGATTCATACTGATTTATTGTTATTACATAGCAAAGAAGGGGCTGTGGAAGCACATGACAGGATACCTGGACTGTGTCCTTCCACAGTGGAATCGAAGCACATTTTGTCCTGGCTATTAATGACAGTGCTGTTGTGAAAACAAGAAAGGTGGCTCAGGACAACACTGGGATGGAACTGCAGTAAAACATCATAGAAGAAACAGGACAGAGCAGTTGCACGTTACCAAACATGAAAAAACTCCTATGCTAGGAGTTGATGAAAAATACAATTATTTGAAAGTTTAAAAAGTGTAGTAGCACCCCCCAATACAGCAATGTTTGCATCTCACTGACACTTTTTAAAGCCATGCCCTAACCATCACAAGATGCCAATAAATAGTCTACTGGGTATTGATGTAAGAAAAACATCATCAGCATATATTTAATGTGATCTCATATGTTACCCCAATAGTAAAAAAGTGCCCATAAACCCAGCGAGAGCTCTAGAATAAATATCATACGTAACAATAGAAGAGTCCACCTATATTAACATCAGGAGCCCCAAAGAGTCTACTTTGCTTGATGTAATCTAAACTAATTATCCCCATCTTTACACTGAGGCAGGTGTTTCCGCAGATATGTTTAGTGATCATTATGTAGTATACTGCATCAGAGGCTATAATAAGGTAAAGGGGCCAGCAAGATATATAAAATTTCACTCCTTTAGGAACACTGATTGTTTAGCCTTTATGGCGGAGTTGGAGGGAATTAATTGGGAGCATTTGGATTTGATCCCTGACCTAGACCTAGCTTGGGACTACCTCCAGGGGGAGTTAATAAGAATCTGCAATCAACATATGCCAAAAAAATCTAGAAGCATGAAAGCCAATTCTGCACCATATTTTTCTTCCCTATTGCAGTGTCTGAAAAGGGATAAAAATAAGGCTTGGGGTATTGCCTGTCAATTAGTTACCACGCAGGACTGGTGAAAATATAGAGGCCTAAGAAATAAATATGTGACAGGGGTTAGGGCTGCAAAAATAAATTATTTTAGTGAAAAAACAACAGAGGCTAAGGGTAATCCATCTAAATTCTGGCCCTTAATAAAGGACTTGAATGGTACAGTTAAGAACAAACATATCATTCAATTGGCCACTGGGGAAACTTTTGCAGCAGGCCTTAATATCGTTGATAGGTGTAATATGTTATTTATCGAAACTGGTCATTTTTTTGGTAACATTTTGAACCCATTGTAGATCCCAGACATCAAAACTAGTAATAATTCAGCCCCTTTCAGTTTTAGAGAGATTGAGCCTTATGTTGTGCTAGACAAGCTTCTGGGCTTTAAAACCTGTAGCAGTAATGGACCCGATGGTATTTCTGCTGTCATTCTGAAATATGCCACACTGGTCATTGCCCGCCCATTAACATATCTGTTTAATCGGTTTCTTGCCTTGGGGTTCTTTCCCCAGGCCTGGAGATGTGACAGGGTTGCTCCCATTTTCAAGGGGAGCAGTCCTGGCTTACTTTTCAATTTTTGACTAATATCACTAGTTCTCTTTGTAAGTAAAGTTCTGGAAAGAATTTTAGCAGAACAGCTGGTCAACTACTTGACTGAGCGGAATCTGTTTGCTGAATTCCTGTCAGGGTTTCGTAAGGTTCATGGTATGGTGGTCTCTATGTTGAGGGTCTTGGATGATATTGGTAGAGCCAGTGGTATTCAGCATTACATGGGAGCCATACTGATTGATTTGTCCAAGACCTTCAACATGGTTGACCACCAGACCTTGTTGCAAATGCTATCAGATATAGGATTGAGTAGGGAAGCACTGGCTTGGGTTTGCTCTTATTTAAGTGATTGCCATCAATACACAAGGGTAAATGGGGTGGACTCTTCTTCTTTGAGAGTGGTGTGGGGCGTGCCCCAGGGTTCAGTACTGGGGCTGCTTCTTTTATTAATCTATTTAAAAGATATTGGTAAATGCGGGGAGGGGATAAATTGTCACCTTTATGCAGATGACACAATTTTATACTACTCAAACAGTTCAGTTCTGGAAATTCAGTCTACTTTACAAACTATGTTTGACTTAATGCAGAACTTTTTTCAACATTTAAATACCTCCAAGACGAACTCTATCTTATTTGGTCTGTCATCCAAGTTAAAATTAGATGTCATGCTAGAGATATCTGATCTGACAATGACATACTTAGAATGTGTTAAAGCATATAAATACTTGGGATTCTGGCTGGACCAGTTTGGCTTGGGGAATACTCATGTAGATAATTTAGTGCTTCAGGTAGGGAAAAGGGTGGGATGTTTATTTGGAAACTAAAAATACCTTGATCCAGACACCATGAATTATATAATACAAGTTCAGATTTTGTCCCTATTGGATTACAGCAATGTATTATATGGTGGTGCTTCACAAGGTGGATGCACAGTATAACAAATTGGCCAGGCTAATCTTAAAATGTCCAATAACCACTCATCACTGTGATTTGCATAAATCTTTGGATTGGGTTTCTCTGGCTTCTAGGAAGGATATTCATTTGAGTTTGTTTGCGTTCAAATCTAGTCTGGGCCATATATCCAAATATTTACATGACAAGTTAATATTTTGTGACATTGGTCCATCTATATGAAATTCCCAATTCTCCCAGTTAATTGTACCTAGAACTAATTCTAAAAGGGCTATGCAATACTTTAGTCAATTGGTTCCAATGTTTTGGAACAGGCTTTCTAGCCATTTTAGGGTCCCTCAGACTAAACCGTTGTCTGCATCTCAACTAAAGAAGCATCTGCTCTCAAATGTACAGGCATGCACATGTTTTAATTAATCATGGATTTTATTCATATATTTCTATGTTATATAAATAAATAGAATAAAGTATGGGTCGGTGTGTGTAACAAGAAGTTTACACACACCGAGGGGTTAGATGCTATATAAACCCCGAGAGTGAAACTCAAGGGGTTTATGTATAGCATCAACAGTAGTAGCACCGAATTAGTCAAAGGATTTTTAAAGATTTTTAAAAATCACAATTGAGAATTGTGAAACCTTTAGTTAGGGATTTTGTTTTATTTGTTTATGTGCTCACTACTACCCAGAGAGGGCTGTCTCATCTTATAGTGTTGTTGAAAATCTACCAGATGGCACTTTAGTATTATAATAGGAACTGGCCTCTTTCTGTAGGTATAACAAAAATAATTTTAGAGGATTTTTTTTCCCTAAATTTTGTGAAGGATAAATAGAGAATCTCACAAAATTGCTTGACCAATTCGGCGCTACTACTGTAACCCCAAGGGTGTGTGTAAACTTCGAGTTTTCACACTCTGACCCATTTTTTTATTTTATATAATTGTTGGGTCAGGTTTTTTCACCTCAACAATTATATAAAATGTGTTTTGCTGACTGTTCCCTTGACCATGAAGAACACGAGGTAGCCTTCACTTTCTGAAGTTTTTTATTTTTTATTTGAAGGCAGAGACACTTAAAACATTTAGTTAACTCAACTTTGAAGTTTTAAAAGAAGAAAAGAACCTTGAAAGTGAAAATCGAAGTTTGGGCAATGTTGCTATGCTTGTTGTCTAAGAGGTTCTGATTTCCGTGATGAGTGCGCATCTGGTAACCTGTGGAGGGAGGATGGAGGAGGAAAAAAAATGGGAAGAGCTGCTCTGTTCTTTTTAAAGTAGTTAGGTAGCTTTGAATTAGTAAATGATAAGACACCTGCGTTCAGCGAGAGAATTGCGAGGTGAATTCAGTCTGAGGTGAGTGCTTTCTGCCACTGTGTGGAACAGTGGAGAGACGGCTTCAGTGAGCATGAGACAATAATCTGGCTCATGTTTTTTTACCGTAGGAAGGTGGTGCGTGATTGATGTTATAAATGCTCCTTTATAATGGCAATTTACACACACTTTTTCCAATGGGAAAAAACACGACGCATTAATTATATTGTATTTATGTATGTTTCTATTGTGTATACTAGGTTGCCATTGTAAATGAGCATATGCTCAATGGTTATTCCTAATAATCAACAAACACCGAACAACAATAAATAACACCACAAATAGGATTAAACTAAGACACGTGAAAACATCTACAAACATGTTAAATATAGCTAAAAACAATAAACTAAATATTGTATAAGCAGCACTATTTTTTTATTTAGTTGTTTAACCAGGTATAGCACACTAAGCTGAAAGCTTTTTTACAGGAGCGACCTGGGAGCACAAGGAGGTTAAGTGACTTGCTCAGAGTCACACAGTATGCAAGTGGAAGCTGTGGGATTCAAACCCAGGTCTGGTCTGCAGGATATCACCAGATTTGCAATTCAGAGCCTTAGACCACTGAGCTATACTGCCCACCTAATAATAACCTACTAATAAAAGTAGTTGAAAGACAATAATACTGTAAACAGTTATGAACCAAAATCAATATTGTTAATAAAGGAATTATTCTATGCAATGTCCTACCAGTGGGGATATAAAATGGAGAGGGGAAAGTAAAGTGGAAAGGGGGTGAGAGAGAAGTGTGATGGGAGAGAAATGTGATGGGATTGGTTGGGGGAGTGAAAGGAGGGAGGGGTTTGAGGTAAGGAGGTAAAGGGTATGAAGGGGGAAGGAAAAGGGCTGGGTATGTTTATAAATATAATGCATTTTATATATTTTAAAATTTTTTGAGGTGTGGTCCCAGTTGAAACATCTCATTAAGTCCCAGGGGAGAGGAAGGGTTCATTTCTGTAGCAGTGGAAAAATTATGACAAAACGGTACCTCCCCCCGTGTCAGTGCTCCTCTGCCAGTGAATGTGCACCACCCCAGCTTTCTAACAGGCATGCACTTGTCTACCTAATTAGTAACAAAAGAATATCTATTTTCTGATTTATTAAGCACTATTGAAAATGTCCAACCAGTTATTTGGGACAGTAGTTTTGCTTTCCACATACAGTAAATCCAAACAATTAAGTGCACATAACTTATGCCCTATTACAGATACACACAACACCTTGAAGTACTAGCTACACCCCCTATGTCATTTTATTTTCTATGGGGGAAGTGTGGGCTAGGGGTTACAGAACAGGCTTAGAAACCAAAAGACCCAGGTTCAAATCCTACGAGGGCTGAATACTCACATGCAACCCTAGCAATTCATTTAAGCTCCTAGTGTGCGAGCCCACACAGCTGAGGACATGGGAAGAAGCATGACCCCAAAAGATGAGATGTTGCATCTCAGCTGGGTATCCTGGGTAATTCGTTGTAAAATACTTTGCAGTACTAAACACATCTGTTTGTGTATTTATTTTATATGTAGCATGGTCTATTATGAATGTAAAGTTGTACGCAGTGTATGCGATGTAGTTTCATGGGACATCCTTATAAATGAGCTTCGGCTCAGTGATTTCCTTTCTAATAAAAAGAGACATATGAGAGAGAGAGAGTGAGTGTGAGAGAGAGAGAGAGAGAGACTTATACAACATGACTCTCAGGCTATATACAAAAGTACACTAGACTCACTTCAGAAATTTTTTTGGGGGGAGCTGGGTGAAGACTACCTTCTCAGCATGGTACCATCTCAGCATGTCAGATTCCAGTATGACTGTCCTTATAACAAGCACTTAAGTCTGATGATTGCTACAGTAATTTATTTTCACTAGTTTATTTTGGGTGACTATGGTCGTGTTAAAAACATTATAATTATTTTGGCAAAATAACAGTAAATGACACATGCAAAAAAAGGAAGGAAGGAAAGAAAGAAAGAAAGAAAAATAAATTGATGACCGTGTATGCTATTCAATGAATAATTGCCTGGCTAATATGTTGTTGCCCTCAGGGAAATATTTATGAAAATGGGAACAATTGTCTGGGTCCTTGGTGAGACTGGATTTTTTTAAAATGGCTTTACGACTTTTGCATCTGCTGTGTGAAAAGTAATGACTGACCTAAATTTCTCAGTTATACGGGGATTCTTTCCTTTTCATGCAAGAGTGGGGTTGTTAATAACTTTAGAACTACAATGCTTGCTATGGAGCCTGACTATGATTTCAACCATTCGTTTTCATACCAGCTATTGTATGTGCTATAGTATTAAATGCAGGTAGAAAGACAAGAAAGCAAAAAAAAAAAAGCTCTTACAGTATATATGTTTTGTTGCTTAGTAAATGCAAGTTAAAACTCTCCAGCCACAAGCCTTCCATTTGCACATCTGTTGAAACCATTCACAAATGTATTTCTCTGAAAAAATACTGTTTATTACTAGGGAGTTTCTGCTGCACATAATTCATACTGTCTCCCTGCCTAAGGAAAACAAAAAGCAACTCAAACCTCTAAATGGTGCCACTCTGCAAACTACTTTACATTTCACATGCAGTTGCTGGGTTTAGAATATCTGTTTCGCAGGTCCGTTTGTGAAATATATTGAAATGCATACTTATTCTCACAAAACGCTTTCACACAGCAAACTGATTCCATCTGAAACACCAAATGCATTAAAGTTTTCCATTGCTGTATACTACTATCTTTGGATAAATCACACACACACACACACACACACACACACACATATGCACACACTTGCACACACACACGATGAACATATTTATGTAATTGATTATGATGGTAAATGATATAACAAAGTTCTTGCTTTGATTAGTTGAACTGCAATGTCATGCTTATGGGAATTATAAGTACCATAAACTGAAGCTAAGTACAGTATTTTGCATTATATTATTTTCTGTGCATCAAGCACACCAGACAGAGGCAGATATTTTGGAGTGAGTCCATAAAATGCGTAATGGTTTTGCTTTACTACGCATGCAGTATGAAAGTGGTGCTGAATTTTTAGTCATTGCTGTATTTAATTCAGCAGAATCACCTATAGGAGAAACCAGTTTACAAAATTGCACTTTCACACTCAGGTAAAACAGTGATATGTGTTTGATGATGGGATGTTTGCTAGGCCCAGTCAGCCTGCATGTTTGTTAGTAGCCACCTTGAACAGAGTCTGCAGCATTTCTTGTGCCCAGTCTGCACAGTTGTGCAATTCAGAACTTCAGCCAGTAGGAAGTGCTGAAAGAAAATTATTACCTCAGAACCTGAATCGAATTAAACCCACATAGAGCTCATAAAAACACACCTTACAACATTCCTCTTTTTTTATAAATTGGGCTTGCAGCAAAAGCACTTATTGCATTGACAAAACAGTGAATTTACTTTTAACGGAAGTCATAGACATCAAAGTGCTAACTGTGGATGGGTTTACACACATGACATTTTGCTCTAATGAACAACATAGAAAAAAGATGGAGATTACTGGCAACATGTATATAATATGCCTGTGAATCAAGCATAAATGAAGCAGCAATGTCTATGCCAGATTTCTCAGAATAAGAAAAAAGCTGTTCATGCTTTGCTGCCTGCTGCTTTTGTGAACTAGCTACAGCTGTCAATGAAAGTATGTATTTGATCATTTCAAGTAATCCAGCAGAGATACTCAGCTGTACACGAACAAAAACACATTTCTATACTTAAAGAGGACAGGAAATTATTTCTAATCTGCAGCTGTTTATGACGTTCCCATTTGTAGAAATTATATCCATAAGCCTAAATGATCTATATGTAACTGTACCTGCATAAAAAGTGATATGAAAAACTGCATTTTGCATTGTTTTGTTTTTATAGGCAGCATTCTGTTACTGTTCTCGTCACGGAATCAGTGATCTGGAATTTTAACTATGTCACAGTTTGAGCACAGAACTCTAAACATGGTTCTGATACGACAATAGCTCATGTTTAGCATTCTGTACTCAAATCAAGACAGAGTAAAAACTCCAAATGACTGGTTCCATGAAGGGAACTGTGTAGAATGTTGTCCATAAAAAGGAAACAACAGAAAACACAATTTTTCACATCAATGGTTATTCGGATACAGTTCAGTATGGCTCATTTGGAGGCAAGTTTTTCATTTCTGTTAGTAGTGGCATTACTAAGAGTTGCTAATTAGCACAGATTTCCTGTCCCCTTTAAATGAATTCCAGTTTAGGGGAAATACATTAATGTACAACGCACAACTTTTGACAAAATATTTCCTACTCAATTATTCCTAGTCAGTTTATTTAGGACTGTGATATTTTATTTACTGCTACGTTAAAGAACAACTTCCTAATAAGGGCATACATTGTACTGGGTGTTACCTGAGTGTTAGTGGTGCTGTCGTGGAGGACAATTGCTGTGTTAGTTATTTCTTTATTGACATTGCACAGCTTCCGGTCTCCAACCCTGCCCCAGATTAGCCATCATCGGCTTTTTCCTTGGCACCAGTCAAATTATCATAAAATTACAAAAAAGAAAAATATATTATTAAGAATCAAACAAGCAGTTATCCTCCAAAACAACACAACCAACACCCGGTACAATGTATGCTGTTATTAGGAAGTTACTCTTTAATGCAGTTCTATTATGGTGACTTCAAATGCTGCTTTGCATTATAAAAAGGGTCCAAGAAATGGAGCTTTCTGAAGTGGACAGTGTCCTTTTAAAATAGCATAGCACCCGTATTGGTTCTGACCAGAATTTGTTTTTCTTTTTTATATTATATTTTTATTGAATTTTTCAAATAAGGAGACAGTATAGTGCAGTGGTTTAAGGCTCTGAGCTGTAAACCTGGAGACCTGAGTTTGAATCCCACAGCCCCCACTTGCATACTGTTTCACCCTGAGCAAGTCTCTTAACTTATTTGTGCTCCCAGGTCACACATGTAACAAGCTTTCAGCTTAGTGTGTCTCTCCTGGTAAAAAAAAAAAAAATAACAAGATACAGGATGCTCACACAAAGTCATTATATTACAGTGGGATTAACAAGCATGTTTAGCTAGAAAAGAAACAAACCAATGTCCAGTATAAATAAGTGAATTTAATCCTAGAAAAAGATGTAAAGTCCATCAGCTGACATATCTGTAAAGTAGTCGGGAAAAGATATATAGACCACACTATTTCATTTACCAATAACTACCTGAGTAATTCCCCACATGCATCAACCATAAACCAATGTTATTTTGTGTAGCAGGAAGTGATATAAGGAACAATAGCTATGCTATATTAAACAGTAAGATAGAAAGTGAGAAAAAGAAAAAAAGTTCATTCTGCTGTTTATAAAATGACATCCTACAGTATCTCAGATCAGTACTTCTGCCATAGTTCTTCTAATTAAAATATGTTAATCATATCAAATAATTTTATTGTTCAACTTAGATGTTAGCATCAAAGTAATTACAATCAGTAACACATAAAATGGTACTTCAAAAACAAATATACATATGTTTATACACAACCAATAAATACATAGTCACAATCAATTACACACAGTATAAAACTTAAGGAGACTGACATGCATATATTTATATACAGACAATAAATATTTACATACAAAATCATTTAATACCATGCTTGATTACTAAAGTGCTGAGTTCTGAGCTAGTCAATAAATATAGTACTGCAAGAGGAAAATGTTTTTTATTATCAGAAAAATGTTAACTATTGTTTAACATGTAACATTATAGTTTTAGACCAGAAATGAAACCTTTCTTGTTAATTCTTATTTCTAATTCTACATTCCCTCTTTTTTATTTTGATCACTAATTCTATATATTGTGATAACATCAGTGCATCTTCTAGGCATCTTGGATGGAGTAGAACGAACACTGCATTGTAGTTGACATTGGCATACGTTATTAAGAACTTTGAAATAAATTCTTTCCTTTCTTTATTATACAGAGAACATAATGTTATCAAGTGTTGTAATGCTTCTTCATGACCTTTATTGCATCTGCAACATTGATTCATCATATTCAAATTGGTTGCATTACTTTTATTAACATATATATATATTTGGAGGTAATAAATTCAAACCTTGTCCATGTTATTAATCTTCTTGCCTCAAGGGGAATAGGGAGCATCAGTCTTCCAAAAAGTGGTCTATATTATTTTCTCTAAACCAGTGTGCACATTTTTGTTTATTTTTTCCATATCAACTGCTTTTGCATTTTTAATTAACTTTATTTTTATAAGTGACCTATATTGTATAGAAATAGTAATTTTCTTAGTCATTCCATAAAATGTAGCATTCTGATTTTATTCAAAACATTTTTCAAAGCTATTAGCCACTAGAGCTTTGATCTTATAGTGACCATTTAATTTTCTCTTTTAAGCAATGTGTTGTGAGATAGTTATTAGTATTATTGATTATCCAAAGCCAATATGTAACTAAGGTAAGATCTTTAATTGTACCTATTGGAATTCTTCATAATTCAGCTCTTATCATGGCATTTGATACAGAACATGGCATGCTTGGTAAGGATTTATAATAAAAAGAAAAGGTATTTTCAAGATTTTCTGTTTTATAAGATCCCTATACCTCAGCCACATATGTAAGAATGGGGTTGATTTTCACTTCCCCTGCTCGAAGTGCTGGTACTGTAGTATTGTGTTTCCTCCATATTTTAGATTGAACATCAATAGTGCTTTTGCTACTAATTTCGACTTCATATTCTGGTCACATACGTGCTGTGACCAATTAGTGGAAGATACAAATTGAATCCCAAGGTATGGATATTCATTTATGATTCCTATGTTATCATCCCTCAAATAAAAATTAGACTGTTTTTTATGTGTAGAACATTTGCTAAACATCATTATTTTTGTCTTATTTAGATTTATTTTTAGTTCTAATTCTGAACATTTGCGTTGAAAGGTGTTCATTGTTTTTTGTAATCCTGATTCAGTTCAAGAAAAAAATGACTATATCATCTGCATACTTCAATGTATGTAATCATTGTTCGTTAATTTTAGGGGCGTCTAATGAGTTTATTTCCTCAAATTCTAAAAATTTATTAATGTAGAGATTAAATAGTAAAGGAGCCAGAAGGCAGCCTTGTTTAACTCCCTTTTGTGTTTGAAAGTATTGGGTTAAATTTCCACTTGTAATAGGGAACACCTTTTGTTTTGGAGCTGGAATATTTATCTTTAACTTTCCTTTTTTTGTATTAATTTGCCCATCAAGTCTGTAGCGCAACAGCATATTTATTTTTGGTAACCCCCCCATTTCATTGCTCTTTCCTATATTGAACGTTCTGCAGGTATCTTCCCTAGATTTTTATAGCGTATTAGTAGGCTGGCCACCTGCATATTATGCTTATAGAGGCAGAGACTCTTGCATTTTGAAATTTCCTTCTATAGTCTAGCTCCCGAATGAAGCGCCCTCTTAATATGACCTTTGTCTATCCGTATGGGTTGACAAGCCATTTTTGAAAACAGCTACGAGCCGTCATTTACAATTCAGTCAGTTAAATACCTTTAAACACTTTTCTAGCATTCAAACAGAACCCTCATTTGGTACATAGCACCAGTGTCATTTTTTTCCAGATATCAAGGTGTCTGGGACCCCTTTCTATTTATTTATTTAGTTTTTGTTTACCGGGTAGGTACACTAGCCATGGCAATGACTATTTTCAGGCATGACCCGGGAGTCAGTTAAATACCTTTAAACCTGCAGAACGTTCAATATAGGAAAGAACAATGAAATGGGGGGTTACCAAAAATAAATATGCTGTTGCACAACAGACTTTATGGGCAAATTAATACAAAAAAAAAGGAAAGATAAAGATAAATATTCCAGCTCCAAAAAAGAAGGTGTTCCCTATTACACCACTATTATCATATCTTATTAATGTTAGGGCTGGAAATCCTAATGCCACATTTCCCTACTTTTGTGGCATTAACTTGAACCCTAACTGGTGCATTCACAATTTTTTTTGCAAATAATTTCCTTTTTCTTTCTGAGATATTGGAATTGTATCCTTATTCACGCTGGTCCACAGACATGCAGTGCCCTTTGGACCCTGCACCAATGGAAGACTCAGCCCACCCATTGAGGTGTACTTCCATGCTGCTATGGATGTCAATAATTCATGGAGCTGTCTGGTGGGCTGCAGAAGCTCAAGGCCCTCTAGTTCCTGCACTTCCATGTGGCTGGAGATACAGATGCACAGAGCAAAGAGTCCATCTGTCCATCTGTCAGCCAATGCAAAGGGTCCTCTGCCACCCACAGGTGCAGAGGTGCAGAGCCCTATGCCAAAAGAAAAGCAGTCTTCATTATATGGTACCCTACAGCTTCCTTTCCTGGCTGGGGGTGTCACATAACAGCTCCATCCCACCACCCTCACCCTATGTAGCTGGGTCATTGACCTCATCCCAAACTCAACTCACTGGCATGGGATCACAAAGCATATCTGCTGGGGTGAGAATGGCACTACACACAATGTTTCTCAATGATTACATTTTTTTATTTTGACTCCAAATTTTCAAGATAGCTGTTTTATGACTCCCCTTAAAAACATAACATATGACATTTATAATATATTGCCCAAAACCTCATTTTGCACCACAAGTGTGAAAAAACATTTCATCCAGGATTTAAAAAATGACACCTGTCATGTTTATGAGATGGTGGGAAAAATGGCTATGCTGAATGTTTGGAGTTAAAATATTGAAAATTAGCAAGGTTATGAGTGAACATTAAAATATTGCAAAATTCTTTCAGAACCTCAGCAATTTATCATATGTGTACAAGCATGTTCTTATTACCTCACCTCAGGAACCTGGTAGTTGAAAATTTTCAAATACCTGCTGAAACATTATTCTACACCACCAGTGTGAAAACACATTTTGGCTAGGATTTGAAAAATGACAGCTGTCACATTTATGAGGAGGAGTGAAAAAATGGCTATGTTCAAAATCAGGGGTCAAAATATATAAAATAACTGAACTTTATGAGTGAGTATAGAAAAATTTCAATGTATGCTCATACTGTATTTCTCCATTTGGAAGCTGTCCCCCGGAGCGTAGCTATCCTTAAATTGTAGCCACAGCACAAAACTAGTTATGCAAATAAAAGCCACATCTACTTTGTAGCCACCCCATTTTGTAGCTGTAGGAAAAGCTGTGACCAATCATTACATGCCACGATGTATGTAATGCTAGTAGTAATTACAAATTTCCCACAGCCTCCACTTGCATACTGTGTGTCTCTAAAGAAGTCACTTAACCTCCCCAATGCTCCCAGGTCACCCTAGAAAATAGGCACTTTTGCCTAGTGTGCCTTACCTGGTTACCATAGACTAGACTAAAATAAAATAAAAATAAACATTTCTGTTCTTTCTGTTATTTTTTTTATAAGGGTGCTGCTGGGATCAATGATACAGAAGGTGGTTGGTTGGTTGGTTTGGTGCTGTGGGTGAGGTGTGTGAGGGCAGCAGGAAAAACAAGGAAAACATGCAGAGAAAGACACACTGGTTTCAAGTCACTACTGCTACCTGTTAAGTAGCTGCTAGGTACTTGCTGTTTGTTCCTTTTGCAAATGAGGTGAGAGACACAATTATCTTCCTGGCACAACAGCAGTTCATAAACCTATTTTATAAAATGGGTAAAAACAATCTCCGCTCCTGATTGGCTGGAAGCCCTTTCCAGCCATGTCCTTAACCAGGACATAACCCGGCAATTGGCATTACTTGTGCCAGCCAAGATGCACCCCATGAGGAAATCAATCCATTCCACCGCTCTCCCACCACTATCAGCTAGTATCTGATGGAACAAGAGCTGTGAGTGCCACCAACACAGAAATACCAAGCAAACCACAGAATGCATCTTGCATCCCCCCAACATGACAACAAACTGTCATGATTTTGTACCTTTTTTAATTAATTTTTCTCCCCATTGGCCATCTGTCCATGTCTCTCACTCCCACTATTAGAAAAAGCAGACAGGAAGCAATGACCATTACTACAGTCTCCAGTGTATGGTCCATTTTTAACATTTGCTGTCACAGTGTCCTGTTCTTCTAGCCACCCCTCCCTGTCCATGAGAGGACAGACAAAATAAAATTAAAATACCCTATATACAATGGCACAACAAAGCAGATGTTGCCCGTTCCCGTTAAAAACCACAAACTGGAAACTGCTGTGTACAGCAGCTGCAATGGGACATGCTCGCTCACAGTCAAGTGAGTGCAAGTTAAAAATAAAGCCTAAATAAAGGTAAAATAAAGTGGAAAAAATGTAGTGTTTCTGTGTTGGGGCTCCATTTTTTTACTATGAGAAGTGGTACTGGGGTTGGCACTCAGGACTATCCTCTGGTTTAAAAAAGGATTGGGGTGACTTGGAGAGGAGGGGGAGAAAGAAGCAGTACTGAGGGTGTGCACCACAGTTTGCTAAATAAAAATAGACAGACACATAGATAGATGGAGTGAAAGACAGAGAAAGAGAAACAGACATATCTCACTGGTGTAATTGAAACTGGCAGCACCACTCTAACTGCAGGTTCACATTTCAATAAAATCCCACTGCTCTCATATTGAGAACATAGGTGAATGTGTTATGGGACCTGCTCAGGTGTGTGATAGTGTGTGTGTGTGTGTGTGTGTGTAATGTGGGGTGCTCAGAGTGGGATCAGAGTTTGAGGTGTAGGTGTGGGAGGGCTGAGATCACCAATGGACAATTTTATTTTTTTCAGGCACAAGAAAAAAATGATCAGTAAGGGATGGTTTTCTTTATTGTAGGGGGACAGCACTGACATTGGGAATTGAGCACCCCAGTGTAGGGATGACCTTTGGTGGCACTGGGGGTTTGCACCATGGTGCCACCATCTATTTTTTGGTCTGGATGACCTGAATGGGGAAGGGGTGGAAAGAAGCGGTACCGGAGGGATGGCACCCCAGTTTGCTGTTATTTTATTATTAATACTGTACAAGGGGAGTGGGTGACCTGGATGGGGGAGGGAGGCAAGAGAAGTAGTACTGAGGGGTGAGCAATCTGTTCCACTTAACAAAAGAAAAATATAGATAGATAGAGAGATAGAGAGATAGATAACTAGATGGATAGACAGACAGACAGATGGACGGATGGACTGACAGACAGACAGAGATAAGAGAGAGAGAGAAATCGGGGACCGCCGTCTCACTGCTCCATCTGGAGATGGTAGCACGACTCCAGCTGCAGCTTCCGAATTTAAGAAAGTCACACTGATCTCATACTGAGAATGCTGGTGAAGGGCTTCTCTCACCAAGCTGACACCCAGGATTTTCAGGTGCCCAGAAACAATGTTTCAAGGCATACTTTCAGAAAAACTAACACCAGAATCCAACTAAACAGATCATGTTTACCTAGGTATAGGTGTTTGTTTTTTGAAAATGCATATTTTTTATAGTTTTTTAACTTTCTTTTGTTAAAATCAAATGCAAGATGGCACCATATGAAAGAAAAAATTTGGCTCATGGAAGAAGATTCTTCTGTTGTGAGCAGAAAATTCTTCTCTTCTTTCAAACATCTATCTGGAATACCCTACTGCGCATGTTCAGAACCAAAATGTAAAATCCTTATAACTCAAGAATGGATTAAGTATGCAGTAATACCCAACAGGGTGGGTGGTATTGGACAATACTGGACTGCTCAGGGGTGTAATGAGGCCCACCACCACAGGTGGAGGACCTTATAGCCCCTGGAAGGTCTGGTATTGCCTAATACCACTCACACTAGAGGGTATTATTGCATTTAAAAAATGGAGCACTGTATTTTATGTGTGTGAAAAAATATGTGTATGTTTAATGTTAAAACTCTTACTATTTTTTTAAATAAAACAGTTCCTCTGTCTGCATTTGAATGATGTGCTTTTTTTTCAAAATAGGACTTTTCTCCTAGTAGAGCCTCCTTAGTTAACTTTTTTTTTATTTGGTTGTCATTGTTTCCTGTCCCTCCTCCCAGACACTTACTGCTTAATTTGAAAGTGTTTTTTTAACAGTGTTATTTTTGTTTTCACGTGCATTGAATCATTCACTGTATTTTATTCATTTAGTGAATGATTCTTTTAGTGATTGTTTGCTCAGGGAATCTGGCTAAGAAATGGTGGTGGCAGGCAGGCAAGCTGGGATGAAAAGAGCAGGTATATTTCAGTTCTTTATATTCATTTTGCACTATGGTAGTGAGACTGGCTATAATTATAAAACTATTGAATTTATGGAGAAACTGCAGCAGCTCAGTGGTGGCGGGTGGGCACACTGTTGAGCAGTCTTCTAGGGACAGATGATCAGTACTGTTGTGTACTCTGGAGCTCTAGCGAGGAAGTAGGGAATTGGAAACTAATCCTGCAAAAAGTTGGTACACTTCAGTAACGCTTAAAAAAATTAAGTGGTTTATGTTTCGTTTTTATAGAAACTGGCAGTTCAGGTTTGTGCAAGGTTATGTTGTCTTTGTGTGTTGGGGCTGACTCGCTGTTTTGTGGTTGGAATGCCTGAATCAGGTCTGGCTTTCTAAAAACAAATGAAACAAAATGGTGGCAAATGAATTCTAAAATTGGAACTGGCACTAGGATACCAATGCACCCCTCTGGAATGTTGCCAGCCAATCAACACTCGAGGATTTTCGTTGCCATTTTCTAATATTTTGTTTCACCACATCAACAAAAAGCACCATTCTAGGGCAAGACCCCTCTACCCTGGAAATTTCAGAACAAAATTTCAAACCATTTGGGCTATAGATGAGAGCAAAACAATCAAATGTTTCCTCTTTTTGCCATATCTGGATCTCAGAATATGGCCATCTGACTATCGGAAATCTTGTCAAATCAAGACCCATTGCCCCTCGGACCATGTATGCAAATTTTCTTGCAATTATGTTTAATGGAGGCTCAGCTGTTAAGGTGTAAAGTTAGGGGTTTATCATTGTGACAGGGTTGAATAAGGTCCTGTTCCATCTGTTATGCAGAAAGAGGTAAATGCAAGGATCTGTTCTATCCTCTCCTTTTCTGACTCTTGTCCATCTGGTTGTGCAACTAAATGTTTTCGTGAGGCCTAGTAACTGATCACTCTGATGGTCCCACAATTCTCCACCTCTCGCTATCTCTCTGCCTTCACCTGCTGTTTCTGACTTTTCTTCCCACTTGCATATTTGTTTTTATAAAAATATTCATTGCAAAATACTCCATTAATGCATCATTTAGGGTCAGTATTATAGTGACAAAAGGAGGGAAATGAGGCTTTAGGGTTTCCAACCCTAATGCCCCACCCCCACTCCCACCCTGCAGAGACTGACAGACATGGGTGTGTGTGTCTTGGGGTCATTAGCCATAACACTCATGCCATTCCACAACCACCCCCACCCTGCAGACACTGACAGGTGTTGGGGTATTCCTTGGGGTCGTCGGCCCTAACACTCAACCCATTCCCCTATAGTGTACCCATCTCACCTTATTTGCTTATGAAATGGGGTGAGCAGTAGGGTCAATGACCCCAAGGCACACCCTGATGCCTATCAGTGTCTGCAGGGTGGGGGTGGTGCTGGAATGGCATAAGCATTACGGCCGATGACCCCAAGACACCCCCCATGTCAGTCAGTCTCTGTAGGGTAGGGGTGGGGGTTGGGCATTAGGGTTGGAAACCCTAAAGCCTCATTTCCCTCCTTTTGTCACTATAGTATTCACCCTAACTGATGCATTAATGAAGTTTTTTGCAATAAATTTCCTTACTTTTTAAGACAGTGTAATCTTACCCTTATTTTGTTGTGGGAGCATCAGTCCATAGTGTGTTGTGGGAGCACAGGGCCCAGAGTGCATGCATATTGTAATTGTCCCTGATTTTCATGTGTTCCCATGTAAACATAAGTGTAGAGACATTGTAATTAACCCTAATCTCCCTGTGGAAGTGCAGGGCCCTGCACTCCCATTACTGCATAATGGTACTCATAAGTGTAGCGACAGAGCACAGGCCTAGAGACATTCCAAGTAGTCCTTGTGCTGCAAATGGCACAATATCACAGTTACCATAGGAACACTGAAAAAAATTCCACTGCAGTTGTAATCATGGCCTGGCAGCTGGCATATTAAAGCTGTGCTATGCTGCATTTAGCGAAAAATCTGTATCTCAAACCGTTTTTGAGATATAGCCGCCAAAAGGTACCGCGTCTGCCACAATGTTATCCTATGGGAAATTTCCAAACTTCAGAATCTTATAACCATGAAACCAATGTAAATTGTATCACCAGACTAGCAAAAGGCACATCTGTGTGGCAAACTCTTTCTACTCTGCAAATTTCAGTCCAAAAGACCTAATCATTTTTTGCAGTGAAGTGGCAAAGAAACAGCATTTTTTTAAAGTAGTTTCGCAAATTTGTGAATATTTCAAAAAATTTCCAAAAGTTTCATGAAAATTTTCACAAAGTGTCAAGAAATTTGTGAAAGTTTCATGCAAACTTCCACAAACTTTCAAAAAATTTACAAAAGTTTCCCAAAAACGTTCACACATTTTCAAAAAATTAATGTTCGCAAATTTATGACCTCCTACTGTCACACACAACGTTTCACACAGAACATCTAACTTTTTCCCATAGGAAATAATGTGAAAAAACAAATGTAAATAACTTTTGAATGGATTTATATTTTTGCACAAAATCTTCAAAAGGCACATCTGTCGGCAAAAGGCTTTCAAATAAAAAAAAATCACACTAATATCTACAGCCATTTCTGAGAGACACGTGATGAAAAAAATGGCAAAAAGTTGGTAAATTTAGGGATTTTTACACTTTAATAACCTTTGAACTGTTCAATGGATTCACCCAAAATGTGGCATGTCAACAGACCTACCTCTGGCGCTTATTCTTGCCCAATCTCATACAAATCTATTGAAGAGTTCAAAAGTTATTAAGGTTCAAAAATTCAGCTTTAACATCAAACTGTCCTCTCAACCTGACTGTACTGGCACTGCTGTGCCAGTGTAATATGTGAATCATTATGTGAAACTGAGATCCCTTTGTTTAAACTGTATATAGTTATACTGTTGACATGGTTGCAAAAAGCTATTTGGAATTTAGGGGGTTAACCTGAGATGCAGTTTGAGCTTGTTTGGAAACTCTTTTGCAGAGCTGTCAACAAGAGATCAGTTCTGGGTTACCGTGATCAATTTGTTACACCCACAAAGAAACTGACAAGAATATTTTGTGAGAAGCAGGATGCCTCCTTAACGAGCTCAGGATGAAAAAGTTAATTACCTGGCAAAAACTTGTCATAAAAAGAGCAGCAATATTTTTGATGGAGAGACTGAAACTTGAAATCAGAGAAACCCTCTGACGAAGGACTTTGTTTTCTCTGTTTGAACTGCCTTTGTAAAAAGTTATACTGAACAACTTTTATTTTTTATTTTACTGTTATTGATAATTATATAATGCTACTTGTGAATTTTATAACTGCTCCTGGTTTTCCCATGCCTTCTGACCTGTGCCTCGATGATAAATATTAAACACCCTACTCAACCTTAACAATCGGGGCATTACCATGTCCCTATAATATACATATATTCCTTGCAGAAAAACTGCATTAATGCACCAGTTGGAGTTCAACTTAATCCCACAAAAGTAGGGGAAATGTGACATTAGGGTTTACAACCATAACTCCCCACCCCCAAGCAGCAAAAGGTCAAGACCAAACAAACAACCACAGATAGCCATGATTAGGTAAGACAAACAACACACAACAGTTTCCAAGGGACACAAATGCAGTAGCACTGATGTGGTGTCCTTGTGGATTTGTATCTGTTGCGTGCACAATGCAAGACATACAATACACACTGACTTATCACTACAGATAGAAATCCATGATACTGTACATGTATCATAACACTACTTCTGTGTGCAGAAGCACAGACTCTTGCAGCCTCAGTTACAAATCAATGATACCCAAATTACAAGAGTTATTTTATCTGCAGGAGTGCAGGCCCCAATGGGGCCAGCACTTCCAGCCACATGTACTCATGCACACTGTAAGACATAGACTTGACAGGCCTGCACTTCTGCTGCTACAAGTATAAGACATACACACTAACATCTGTCTGCAGAAGCATAGGAACCACAAAATCCATGCTTCTAAAACTGCAACAGTATTTCTGCTTGCAGAAGCACAAGCTCTTGAGGGGCCTGCACCTTCTTAACTGCAGGTGTAAGACATACACACTGACTTCTGGCTCTGATGGAAGTACCGTTACAATGTTGTATCACAGTTTGAGCAGCAGATCTAGAAATTATTTAAGGAGGTAGCAGTTTTTCAGTTACCCAGCTTCATGTAGAAGATCATACAGTTGGCCATATTTCCATGTTTTTACATAACATTTAATATAGTCTTCTTATGACCCACCTCAGGAATCTGGAAGGTGAAAATATTCAAATCCTACTTGAAATGTGATTTCATGCAGTGACAGCAAAATCATCTTTTGGCACATATTTGAAAAATTGCACCTACCTTGTTCATGAGGTAGGGTCCCAAAAAGGCCATGTTGAAGGTTTGGTGGAAAACTATTAAAAATATACATAGTTATAAATGAACGCTGAATTGTTTCAAAGCTCACTCATAACTTGGTTATTTTATCATATTTGTACACAACATTTTCAACATAGCCTTCTTATTACCCCACCTCATGAACCCGGTAGGGGAAAATGTTTGAATCTTGCCTAAATGATGCTTTCACACAACGATCACAATATCTCCTTTCAGCATATATTTGAAAAATTGCATCTATTGTGTTTTTGAGGTAGGCTCCCAAAAAGACCATGTTGAAAATGTTGTATAAAAATATAAAGAAATTACAAAGTCATGAGCAAAAGTTCAAACCTAATTGAAATACATTAAACTGGACTTGTCCTTATTTTCTTATATTTATGTATGTATGTATTTATTTCAAAAGTTTTACCAGAAAAGACATACTGAGCTGGTAACAGCTTGTTTCCAGATGCATCTTGGGGGGAAGGGGTAGAGAAGGGTCATGAACCACAATTAGAAAGTATTTACATAGCAGGTAAAAACATAACTAAGCATCATATAACAAGCAACATCGAAGACATTTAAGCAAAATATATACATTGGCATGGATATAGCAGGATGCATCCCCGAGGGCAACAAGAGGATGCAAATTTCCTAGCTTCTGCCTGGCTCTCTCCCTTCCCCTCCCTCTCCCTCCTTCCTTCACTTCTCTATCTTTTCGCCCCTAATCTGTTCCTAGTATTGCACTTGCTCTCCCCCTCACCCTGCCCCCACTGTCTAGTTCCCCCCGACAGGTACCTCACCTTACTTCTGCACTCCCGGTTCTCATTCCCTATCCACTGTCATTTCTGGCTTCCATCCTACTCACCCTCCATCTCCTCCTTTCTCCTCTGCCCCTATTCCATCCCCCTACCTGTGTTTCAACGTCCCAGTCGATTTGCCATGGGACTTATCACCTCATTATACCACAGTTGCTGACCTCTTGCATTACTGTTGTTAGCACCTTTTCTTTTCTGTAAACTATTATGGTATTTAACCTGTATCTCCTTACAATGTATTGTCCATGCTTGTTTGTGATCATGTCTGTGTATTGTTACTTTTGTGTATTACCCTGTTATCTTGTACTTGTTTTCACCCAGGTCCACCTTAAACATGAACTCTGCTCAATGGTGTTTGCCTGGTTAAATAAATATTTTGATTGACTGATTGATTGAAATTAAGTGCAAGTTGTAGATAATGTGAGCAGATGGTAGTGAAGCTAACCAGTAGATATTCAAGAAGCATCAATTTAGGGGGGGACTAGGATTTTCAGCAGGAGCTAGGGTGAGGAGTTACAGTTAGAGGGAGAAGGAGACAAGGGGTGGGAGAGGTATAGGGAAGGGAAGAGATGTACAGAGGGGGCTCAGGTACAGTTGCAGGAGTGAGATGAGAATTTGAGGAGGAGAGAGGAGAGAGAGAGTGAGGAAGATGCAGAGCAGATGGAAAAGGGGAGAGAATTCCATAGTTTGAGGAAGTGGTAAGAGAAGGTTGCCTAGCCAACTGAGAATGACCTAGTAGGGAGTGCTAAGGAGCAGAAGCCAGAGTTACAAAGGGTTTAGTGGGAAGGGGGGAGATGATAAGTGAGGTAAAAGGGGAGAGAGCCAAGCCAGAATTTAGTGATAAAGGATGTACAATGAATGAAGTGCCTGGCTTCTAGGGAGGAAAGGGAGAGGGAGGTATAATGGGAGCAATGGTGGGTGTAGGGCAGCAGTCAAAAGTAACAGAAGGAGTGGAAGAGGGAATCCAGTCTGGTCAGGGTGGATTTTGGAGCAGCATTATAGACAATGTCTTCATAGTGAAAAATGGGGAGACTCATTTGCTGGACAATGGCTCTATGAGCCAGCAGTGGGGACTCAGCCAGGGCTCCTGAATAATGCACCTAGTATAGCATGTAGTTTTTTGTGGCTGGCATTCATAAAGTTGAGGTGTCGACTGAGCCAGACCCTGAGGTACTTAAACGTGGTAACATCATCAATCATGGTCCCATCTAGGGTGTGGAAGGAGGGGAGGTCAGCAAGCCTAGAGAGCTTCTGCCTAGGGCCAGAGGTCATGGAGACTGTTCGTTTGGCTTTGAGGGACAGTAGTTGCCAGTTCCAGAAGAAAGATATCTTTTCAGTCAGAGAGTGGATCTACACTGAGGGACAGTTGTAGGTGAGTGATGGCATATGGAAAGTGGGGTGCTAGGTGCTGAGAGCGGGGTTGGGGAGAGTGGATGGCTGGGGTTCTGGGGCAGATTAGTGATGGGCTGTTTTCTTTTTAACAGGTTTGACTAGTCAGGGTGAGAGAGACGTGTGGGGGGATCACATTTTAATTCTAGTGATGCAGACATGTTTGTTTTGGGGGAGGGGCAGCTGAATTAAGAACCAACAATGCCATCATGTTTGTTTGAGTGTTTGAGTGTGGCTTATTAAATAACCGACATGATAACTTTTTATTGGGGGGGGGCTAATTTAAGAAATAACAGTATAGACATGTTCCGAGCAGGTCGGGGGTAGGGGAACATTTAAAAACAGACAATGCCTGCATGTTAGGGGACAGGTAGAGAGACAAGGATTTGGAGGGTGGTCATTTAGAACTTACTAGGGGCAGGTAGAAGACAGAGAGAGCTGTGTAGAGCAGTCTTTTAAATGCCTTTAGTGTTGGTATTTGGGGGTCGTAAACGCTAGACAGAAATAGGGGGAGGATGAAGGTCAGGTAAGAACAGATGATGCAAGCACAATCAGGGGTGTTGGGAAGAGAGATGAGGTGGGGTAGAGAGAAAAACAATATAAAACCTAACTGTTTAAAACAGTGCTGTAACACAGAAGTAGAATGAAAGTCCAGAATATGCCAACTGAACCTTCTCAAAATGGCAGTGTCAGTGAAATTGAGGAGCAGGTTGTCCATCTTGAAAAGTGGGTTTCATTTTCTACAGAACTGGATTCTACATGTTTTCCTGTGTTTCCTTTTGGAAATCAAATACTTCTAACCAATTTATTTTGAAACCCTGTTCCTGAATTTTGGAATTCAATTATTATTTCCAAAATGGAGTTAATCTTTAATCCTGGCTACAAGTTTGCAGTATGAGCAAGAAACTAACCAAAATTAGCGTTTGGTTAGCTGATTGAACTAATACTTCAGCTGGTAGAGAACCTGGATGAGTCAGGGACCATTTGTTAAACCTATGCAGCACTAGTGGGCCTGGAAGATGAAAGGCCCAGATATTTTCTAGATATAGACAATATATTCCAATATAGGTAGGGACTCAGGTTTTAAGTGTTTATTTTGTACTAATTCCAATATTTATTTTGCACCAATTCTTGGCAATTTGAAATTCAGTTATAACTGTATTTTACAAGTGTTTGTTAATAAAACAAGATAAAGCAAAGATGTTTTCCAGTGTTTATTTTCATTTTATGTTGAGCCTTAAAAACATTTTTAAAGCAGTAATTATTACAGGTGAAAAGTTTAGTTTCAGAAAAGAGCACTATTACTAGACAGCAGCAGTCTGTATTATTTATAATGACTTAGTTTCATTCACTTGGCTGAAAATTGTGTTGTCTCGTTCCTTCCAGTGCTGTGCCTAAACAAACGTTGAGAATCTCCACATGGTGCACATGAAATGTTGACTTCAGTCAATTTAACTTTCAAAGTCAACACTCACTCACTCACTCACAGACAAACTTTGTCATTTACACTATTCATCACTCTAATGTCCAGTTTTGTCGTTTTTCATTAAAATGATGACAGGAGGAATTATTCTCACTTGCTCACAATGCTGATATGTACAGTACTTGTTAGTTAGCCTTTGTGAATTTCACTCACAGCCACTTCCATGCTCAGTGTTCTCTCTTTTTTTTATTTCTCTCTTTTTACGGTCACTTGGTCTCGCTTATACTTGCTCACAAATAGCAACTCACATCAGCAGGAATAGAGGAATAAATTATAACCTATGACTGTTTAGGGGAATCTGACAGTCACAGCATTTGGCAATCACTTGAATGGACACTAATGGCATTTACCTGTATTTGTAGATTTCAGCCACTCGCTCTCATTAACAGTAGCATGGGTCACATTATGAATGGAGATTAAGCTAGACAAGTTAATTTGGGTGACTGGCGGCAAGACTGCATGGTAGTGAAGACTTAAATAATTGTGCCTTAAGAACAGCTGATGTACTGCTGATCACAGTCTAGCCATGTGTTCCCGATACTAGATGTTAGCATGTCAGTGTATACCTGGGGTACTTGGGCACTGTGAGGTGTGGTTGGAAAATGTGTATGGCCACATGGCAGGTATGTAGTTTACTGAATGTTAGAAAATTGGCTTTTTATTTGGAGGCATCTGATTGGTTGGTACCCAATCCACAGGGGTACATTAACTTTCAATAGATGCCCACCAAATAAAAAGTCCCAGTTCAAACGTGCCTCATGCCCAGCAAAGCATCATTGTTCCCAGACTGCTCAGCCATTGCCTGCAGCACTGGGTACACAATTTGAAACTGACGCCATTGTTGTTTATCGCTTAGCGAGAGAGCAAATGACCAGATAGCATGCATACATTTTAAAAACAGAACATTCATGCCATCCACCGAAAACATTTTTTTGAAGACAGGCACAGAGAACTGTCAATATAGTCATTGTTTTCTGGTCTGTTGGAAGCCGCCTGTTCCATTAGTTTTCCTCCCTCTCCATTCCCTGCCCTCCTCCTTACGTGCCTGATAATTTACAACTTCCACCAGACAACCACTACTTGAAACAAACAGAAGTGGGATACAAGCAGTACCATCGGCATTACCAGCATTAGTTCATCTCTCTTGCTCGGTTCTGCTGCCGATTTGTTTGTCAACATGTTCTCATTTCCCCAGTTTCGTTTGGGATGTCCCTCTTCCTCCCAACTTCAGCCACCATACAGATCACCTCCAGTGGCAGGTAAGCAATTGCCAGACAAACGAGATTGGGGGTTAACTTCATTTTGCCATCGTGGTTTTCATTCTCCACACAGACAAAGAAAATGGGAAGACAGAACGCTAGTTCTAGTACCGCAACTGTATGAAAACAGGTACCGCTCCTGTAGTGCTCTCTCACAATTCGTTCACCTGATGTGCAGCAGCTATTTCTCCACAAGCCAGCGCCCTTTCTCCTGCTGAAGTGAAAATGATGTAAAAATAAAACGGCACTCTACTTAATTTCCCGCTGTTCCTGAGAGCCTGTTAATGTTTGTAAGCAGTAATGTGTATGTGTCATCCAGCTTATTTTTAGCACCTTTACTTCTTCCTCCCATCTCGGGCTACTTTTGCAGCCACCAGAAACAGTATAAAAAAAGTTTCAACTGCAGTGTTTCAGGGGAAAAAAAAACGAGCATTAAAGAGCTGTCACATAGTAAGTTTTTCTTGATATGAACAAATCACCACCGTGGCTTTGACTATCCCTACTCTGAAGTCTTTTCCAGCTGTGATGCTACAGCCACTGTTATGCAGTCGGAGGAACTATTTCATTAAAAAAATGTTTTTTAAACTATTTTTTATTTACATTATTTTATTAAACTTATTTTCTTTGACAGTGCCCATTTTCTAAGCGCAATAATACCCTCCAGGGTGGCGGTATGGGCAATACCAAACCTTCCAGGGGTTATAAGGCCCTCTGCCTGCAGCGTCGGGCCTCATTACACCCCTGGGTGGTCCGGTATTGCCCAATACCGCCCACCCTGTCAGGTATTATTGCTTGCATAATGAAGAGTTGTCCTGAGATCATTTCACTGATTGCTAGCAAATCCGTGTGTAAGGGTGGTAATGGGACAACTGTGAGGTGGAAGGTTTGGGTGGCTACATGTCAGATAAGTAACTAACTGAATGGTAGCAGAGAGTTGCTATTTAAATAACATACCAACAGATGAAAGAAAGAAAAATCACAAGAGTGCGGTGTGTTATGCGAGTTCTATAAATATGTACACTGCACTCTGGTGATTGAAAATGTAGTTATATGTGCTACAGCAGGTTGTGCATTAGAGAAAGAGTAAAGTGCCTTAGGATATCCTAGGTTCTAGTTGCCTTGGTGGTGCAGCTAGTAGTGTAATGGAAATTGTATTATAGATGGCCTGGGTTCAAGTCCCAGCGAAGGCACTTATTTCTTTCTCTCTTCCGTTTGTATGAGTTCTATAAATATGCACACTGCACTCTTATAATTGAACATTTAAATAGCACACCTTCAGAACAATTGATCACAGCATTGCCAGTACCAATTCTAAGTATGTTAGTAAATGTGTGCTTGGTGCTGTGAAGCAGTATTGGGGCTGTTGTGAAATGTGACAGTGTCTGTCGAGTGTTAGAGAGGAAAACCACTAAAAATACAATGAAGAGTTTTCCAGTGATTTCCTCATTCAACTGAATGCCTAAAAAATGCCCAGTGGTGATTTTTTGGGCATTGTTAGCTAAAACTGAAAATAAAACTACAAACAGCGAGAGAGAGCGGGGAGAGAGTGAGAGAGAGAGAGAGAGAGAGAGAGAGAGAGAGAGAGAGAGAGAGAGAGAGAGAGAGAGATCCAGCAATCACCGGCTCACTGCTGGCACTAAAGCTGGTTGCAGCACTCCATCTACAGATGTAGAACTCAAAAAAGTCCCACTGTTCTTATACAGGGAATGTGGGTGACTGGCTCCTTTCACTAAGTTGGGCACCCTGGATTTTGGTGGGCCAAGAAAATGTATTTCTGATATTATTTAAAAAAAACACACACAACCCTAAGTAAACTGGTCCCGTTTAGCTAGGTTCAGGTGTTTGTTTTCGTAAAGATGCATGACTCATGTATTTTCTATTTTTTTAGTTGGGGAAAACAAGGTGGCAGCCATCATGAACTGAAAAAAAAGTGTTTTGATTCCTGAGAACTGTTTTTGGTTCATGACAGCTTAGTGATGCAAACAAAAATGTTCTTACAAACTGAAAAATCTTCAATTTCTTTCAGAGGTTTATCTCAAAAACCCTACTAAACATGCACAGAACAGCGCAGAAAAAAACTTGAAATCCTTATAACTCTGGAATCTTTTAAATATTTTTTCTCAAAACCTTTCCCACATACCTAGAGATATTACGAAATAAAATTTTGCCTGTGAAACTGCAGCAAATTGACAATTTTGGCGCTTGAACTTTTTCACGAAATTGCAGCACAATTTCACTCACAATTTTGTCCCCAGCAAATGGGCATCTCCCTGGTGTCTAGTGGTCCCCCCCGGCCAATCACGGGCCAAAATGGAATAAAGCCCCACCCAGTTACTCTCATGTCCTGAGTTTTGAGTCCCAACTCATTGTGCTAAAAAAAATAAATTAATCAAATGCCTAACTCCCTGATGTCTAATGGTCCCCACATGGCCAATCACTGGCCAAAATTGAATAAAGTCCCCCCATGAGTTACCCTCATGTCCTGTGTCCTGAGTCCTGACTCCTTGTGCTAAAAAAAAAAAAAAATTCCAACTCCCCAGTGTCTAGTGAACCCTCCATCCAGCATCCTGTCAGCAGATAGTGCCCACCCCGCTCCCCCAGTACCCCAATCAGGCCACCAACACAGCCCCCTGCTCACCTCCACAGCCGATGTTCCAACTGAGCACTTCAATGAATGAGCACATGATTGTACAAGCATGTGCTCATTCATTGACAGATTCAGAGAGCCAGCGCTTTCACTATATTCCAATAGTAGTGAGAGTGCTGGCTGTCTGAATCCAATGAATGAGCGTGTGCTTGTACAAGCACACCCTTATTCATTGAAGTGCTCAGTTAGGCTACCAGCCATGGAAGTGAGTGGAGAACTGTGCCAGTCACCCAGTCGGGGTACCCGGTGGGAGTGGGGGGAGTGCTATCTGCTGACAGGGTGGGGGTCCACCAGACATCAGGGAGTTGGGCATTTTATTTTTTTATTTTTATTTTAGCACGGTGGCTTTATTCAATTTTGGCTGGTGATCAGCCATGGGGGGGCCACTAGACATGAAGAAGAATTTTATTTGTAAATTTGGGCTGGTGATTAGCCAGGGGGGACCACTAGACACCAGGGAGGAAGTTAGTTGTGAAATTGCAGAAATTTGCCCATGGGAGTGAAATTTTGCCTGCGAGTGATGAATTTTGCCTGTTAGCGGGAGAAATTTTGCTTGCTCCATTGGCAAAATTTTGCATTTTGCCCTGTGAAATATTTCACTAAATGCATTAATTCCACAAAATATTTCATGGGGTGAAATTTTTCAATTTCGCACTACACTACACATACCTCATCACATGTTGCTTCTACTCTAAAAGTTTTTAGAGAAAATTCTGTACCATCTAGGCTGTGTATGAGAACAAAAAAAAAAAAAGTAAACCCCTCACTTTTCCAGAATAAGGGTTAGGCAGATCTTGGAAATCACACAAGGTGCCATCACAAAACTTTTCTTGTCTTGAGACTCTGCCACCCTGACCTTGCATGCAAATGTTTGGGCTATTCTGTCTAATGCCAGCACAGTTATTAAGGTACAAAAATTGTGTTTAACTTTGAGCATGCCACTCAACCTTAACAACACTTGTGCTATAGCACCAGTATAATATAATACATACACACACACACACACACAATATATATATATATATATATATATATATATATACATCACACACACATGGCAAAAACTCCATTTAATACATCAGTTAGGGTTGTTCCACACTGACAAAAGTGAGGAAATTCAGTGTTAGGGTTGCCACCCCCTTGCACCTCAAGCCCGCCCCATCCCCACCAACAGGCATCGGGGTGTCCGTTGGGGTCATTGGTCTTAACTCTTACTCCATCCCATGTGTAAACAAGCTGAGGTGTTGCAGTATAGGAGAATGGGGTGAGTGTTAGGACCGACCACCCCAACGCACATCCTGTTGCCTGTTGATAGGGAAGTGGTGGGCTGGGATGCAAAGGGTGGCAACCCTAACACTGAATTTCCTTGCCTTTGTCACTGTGGAACAACCTTAACTAATGCATTAAATGGATTTTTTTGCCATGAATTTTCCTTCTTTTTGAGAATGAGCACTATCTATAAATAGTGAATGGAATGTGGTGGTGGGAGCTTGGGGCCCTTTGGGCCCTGCGCTTCCACCATGTGATTTTTTGTCACATAGTAATGCCAACTTTAATGCAAATGCAAGTGCAGATGGTAACGCACATGGTGATGCAAACGTAAATGATAACACGAATGGTAAGAGAAACACAAGTGCAAACATTAATGAAAACAGAAATGGTAACGCAAACAGTAGCTCAAATGCTAACGACAACAGAAACGCAAAGGTTAATGAAAACAGTAATGAAATGCTAATGGCAATGGAAATGCAAATGGCAAGAAAATGCAAACAGCAACACAAATGCAAACAGAAATGCAAACTGTAAAGGCAACGGTGCCGAAGAAGGAAACAGTAATGCAATTGACAATGGAAACACAACCGAAAACACAAACACTAAGGCCAACAGAAATGCAAATGGTGATGAACATGCAAACAGTAATGGTAATGCAATTGGAAACGCAAACAGTTACAGTAACAGCAACGATGATGCCAAAGCAACCAGTAACGTAAATGGAAACACAAACGCAAGCACGTATAGAAATGCAAATGGTAATGTGCACGGTCACAGTACCACAATTGGAAATGCAAATGGTAACACCAATGATGACGCCAAAGGAAACACAAATGCAAAACCAAATGGAAGCTCGTATGCAAACGCAAATGATAATGCACACAGTGATGCAAAATGAAACACAAACAGAAATAGTAATGGAAATGCAAATAGTAACAGTAATGCAAATGTAAGCACAAATGAAAACACAAAGGGTAATGCACACGGTGACGTAGATGGGAATGCTAACCTAAAAACGGTTACGGAAACGCAAGTGGGAACGCTAACTGTGACAATAATGAAAGCACACACCCTTTTTTTACCAACAGCTGCACAGAGAAACACAGTGAATACAAAGAATGTATGCATAATAATGGACCTCGGAGCAGAAAATGAGCACTTGGAATGCTAAATTGCTTATATCTCAGGAACCGTACGACGTAGAAAAAAAATTAAAATTTCATATAAATTATTACTTTCCTGGCTAGTTTTGTACTTAGCCCTCTAGCAGGGGGCTAAGCATTTTTCTGACCAAAAGTCCGTATCTCGAAGCATTTCCAAGATAAGGGCCCCGAAAGGTGTGTGGGCGCAGTAATGTTAATCTATGGTAACAAGCATAAACTTCAGAGTACCGTAACTTTGCATCCCTGTAATATTTTGTCACCAAGCACCAAAATGCACATGTGTGGGATGTTGGCTTTCTTCCCTCCAAATTGCAGCCCAAAAGACCAAACCGTTCTTTTGCAGTGGGCTGGCAAAGAATTCCTGTTATTCTGGCCATAGTGTCGCAAAGTAGTATCGCAAATCATTACACTTTCGCAAAAAAAAAAATCACGAAAGTGTCACAAGTGCGACACTACTTTGCGACACTACAGTTTACAAAAATTTCAAAAACAGATTTCTGGGTGTTTAACCCCCAAATAAAGACATGGCTAGCATTCTCAACGTCCAACTAGGTGAACACAAAAAGAATTGTGTCCCTAAAGGGTCCCATATTTAAATGCCAAGCATTTCTGTGGGCACTAACTGAAAAAAAATGGCTGACTCATGACACTACAGTGGTCATTTGCGACACTAAAAACTGCATTTGCGACACTGTAAAACTTTTTGCTAACTTTTCCCATTGACTATAATAGGAAACTTGTTTTTTGAATAACTTTTGAACCATTTAATATGTTTTCACAAAATCTTCAAAAGGCATACCAGAGAACCTGGCCGCATGTTCTCTGAAGTTTTTGGACCAGTCTCACAAACCATCCGACCTGTAGGTGTGAGCAAAGAATGCACAAAAAAAAAGTGTAACTGCGCTGCGGAATGTTGCTTTATAACTCTGCAACAGGGTCCTTTGGACCCTGCGCTGCCATACTTTCACTGAGACAGTATAACAACATCCTTCTTTGACCCCAAATTTCCAACATAGCCTTCTTATGACCTCACTGCACTTACCCAATACAGAATATTTTCAAATCCCCACCAAAATGTAATTCTGCACAACTACAATGCCATTCTGCACAACAAGTGCAAAAACACATTTTGGCCAGGATATGAAAAATGACAGCTGTCACATACATGAGGTGGGGAATACCAAGGCTGTGCTGAAAATATGGGGTGTAAATATAAAAAATGTCCAAAGTTGAGAGCGTGCATAGTGAGATAGCAATGAATGCCCATAATGCAGCCAGTTTTCAAAATTTTGACTCCACATTTTCAACATACCCTTCTTATGATCCTACCTCATAAACAATATGACTGTTGTTATGCAAATCCCACCGGAAAGGTAATTCTGCCAACCGACCGCAAAATCACCTTTCTGGCAAGAGTTGCCTAATGACAGTCATTTCGTTCATGAGGTGGGGTCCCCAAATGGCCATGTGGAAAATTTGGGCCAAAATGTTAACAAATGGCTGAGTTATGGCCGTAAATTGAACCCACCATTGAAATACCTTAAAGCGCATTTACCTTAGTTCATATTGCAATCGCCGGTTCCAGCAGCAAGACGTATCTTCAGTCGGTGGAGCAGGTCTCAAACCTGTGACCTCCTCAGGTGAGTAGCAGTCTGGAGAGACATCGGGGGTGTGTGTGGGGAGGTGGGTGCACAGTGGGAGGTTGGATGGGCTGTAGGGGCACGATCGGCGATGCACACTTTTCTTTTTTCTAGGGCAAATGGCCACTAAGACAATGAATGACATTTTCTACTTTTCAGAGTAAAAAAAAATAAATAAAAAGGGCACAGTAATGGGGATCCATGGCTACCAATGACAACTGGGGCAATGAAGGGTGGGGGTACCATTGGACACCAGAGAGACATGGGGGGTACAGGCATGATCGGCATGGGCATTTTTCTTTTTTTCAGGGCAAATGGCCACAAAGACAATGAGGGATAGCTTTCTACTTTTTAGACTAAAAAAGTAAAATAAAAGGGGCACAGTAATGGGGAGCCACTGCCACCAATGACAAATGGGGCAATGGAGGGTGGGGGGTTACAACTGGACACCAGGGAGATGTGGCAAGAAAGCCAAATATATATATATATATATATATATATATATATATATACATATATATATACACATGTATAAAATAAATTAAATTAATAATACTTGGGACACAGGATGGGAGTGTGCCAAAAGACACCAGGGATATAAATGAGAGGGGCAGGGGCACACAACTGAAAACGGGGGAAAAAATCCCTACCAGTTTGCCTCATTATGTGGACCAGATGTCCGCAACAAAATCCTTGCTTCCCAAATGGAATTCCTGGCCGCCACCCTGATCATCACTGGTGGACAAGGATCCTGGTCTGACCACCTGGTCTGCAAATTTTGCTGACCAGATGGCCAGACAGGAAACCTTGTCCACCTGCCAAATTCCTTGTCCACCACTCTGATTTGTCACTGGTGGACTAGGATCCTAGTCTGGCCATGTGGTCGGCAAAGTTTGCAACCAGATGTCCAAACCAGGAATCCTTGTCTGCCAGCCAATTTTCTTGCCTACCACTGATGAATCAGGATGGCAAACAGGGAGTTTAGCGAGTCACGAACAAGGATTTAAATTAAAAATATATGTTAGTGAGGGAATAGAGACACCACAAAACACACAATAGAGCTCTTCAACTCCCGATAAGCAATAAACACACTTTGATGTGTAATGCACGCTTCCCTCGGCAGAGTTATGATACATTTTTCAGGGAGAAATCAAAAAACAAGATGACGTACAAGGAATTTTTTTCTGGCAAGCTAGGATTGACAACTGGTGAACCAGGATTAGCTCCTAAGAAACCAAGATCCTGGTTCATACAGGGCAGCTATCCTGAAAAATAAATATCCCTTTGAAAATAATGGGACCTTAAAAATTTTATAACTTTTGAATGGATTAATATTTTTTCATCAAATAGATGCTGGTGTAGTCTATCACCAAAGCTCTTTCTACCATAAAAATGCAAACCAAGCTTCAACACTGTCTCTGTGCAGTGTGATGAGAAACAAACTGCCAAAAGTGGTGAATTTTAGTTTTTTTTTACTGTCTGGATTTCAGAATCTGCAAGTCTGATTGGGTTAACGTAGACTTGGCACGCTGAAGATATCCAATTCTAAGATACTGGCGCTTTCAACATTTCTCATGCAAATCTGTTGAATGGTTGCAAAGTTATTAAAGTGAAAAATATGAGGTTTAACATACAAATTCTGTACTAACCCTAACTATAGTGGTGCTACCGTGCCATTATATATACAGTGTAGATATATATATATATATATATATATATATATATATATATATATATATATATACCTATATTTGGAAGGCCATTTGCAATGCAGGCTTCAGAGGTGGCTCCCTTGACATGAAGTTGTTAGCGCTTGTCCTTGAAGGAGTCCTTGAACCCCTGACAAAGATCTTCAACCTATCACTAAGGATGTCCCAGTTCCCATCCCTCTGGAAACAGGCAACCATCACACCGGTACACAAAAATTAAGACAAATCATTGCACTCCAACTACAGACATATCTCCATCCTCCCTCCATTGTCTAAGGCCCTGGAGCACATCCCCGCTGACCAGCTAGTTGAGTACCTGGAAAAATTCGACATCCAGTGTCCTGAGCAACATGGTTTCTGAAAAGGGCACAATACCACCACTGCACTATTAAAATTCATGAGCTTCATCCATACCACTCTAGAGCAAGGAAACTGTGTAGGGGCAGTATTCATCTACTGTACCTTACAAAAGCCTCTGATACTGTGACCCACCCACTCCTAATCAAGCAATTGTCTAACATCGGGCTCTCCGATGAAGCACTGCTCTGGTTTTCAGTCTACCTGGGGAGAGGGTCCAGCTGGCTAGGATTGCCGGTGTCACCTTGGAAGAAAAGCCAGTCTGTACAGGGGTCCCATATGGGTCCATTCTGGGGCCACTACTCTTCAGCCTCTTCCTCAATGACCTTTGCAGTATCTGCCACCAAAATATACTGCTCTACGCCGACGACACAGTCATGTTCACCAACCAGCAAAACGCAGAGCTCTTCGAGAAACAATTACAGCTTGAATTCATGTGCATCGAAGAATGGTTCAAGGCACACAAACTGGTCATGAACTACAGCAAAAAAAGGTTATGACCTTCTACAATGTCAGGAGTAAGTTTAAATCCTGTGATTTCACCATCCTAAACCAAGCTGGGCCCTTACTTGAACACATTCCTGATTTTAAGTACCTAGGTGTCACATTGGACAGCTCACTTTCCTACCATTAGCACATTGACTCTTTTACCAAAGCCACCAACATCTGTATAGGCCTGCTCTACAGGCACAAACACTGCATGACTCCTGACACTCTCCGGTTGGCTATCAACAGCTCTATCACCTCCATTATTGATTACAGGCTAGCAATCTATGGCTCTGCCTCTGACTCTGCCATCCGCAGAATTACATTGGAACTCAACAAAGCATGCAGGCTGCTAACAGGGGCTGACCAACTTACACACACTTGTGACCTGTAGTTTCTAGCAAACATATCCCAATTAGTAATAAAATTGATAGGACCAAATCGAAAAGGTCTTGGATGAATGAAACTGTAAAAAAACATATTAAATATAAAAACAGAGCTTACAAAAAAGCCAAGTTATGCGGAACTAAGCAAAGCTGGGACACCTTTAAATTCCAGTTGAAAGTGACTAAATACAGTATTAGAAAGGCTAAAAGGGATTTCGAGGTACTGCTGGCTAGTAATGTGGAGGATAATTATAAATCCTTCTATAAATATATTAATAAAAAAAGAGGTGGTACTCCCACCATAGGCCCACTAAAAGGTATTTCAGGAGATCTAGTATCAGACAAGCCACATATGGCTACTATGTGCAATAAGCAATTTTCATCAGTTTTTAATACCAAAACTGAAACTAGAAAGAAACATAATGATCATATCCTGAGTGGGTATTTCACAATAGATGCTAGCACTATACAAAAACTGCTTCAAAATTTGGATCCTTACAAGTCAGCAGGGCCAGATGGTTTACACCCCCCTGCATCATCCAAGAATTAGCTATCTCTCTTTCTGGTCCTGTTGCTGCCCTATTCAATAAATCCATACAACAAGGCCAGGTAATTGATGTCTGGAGACAAGCGACTGCAGTTCCAATCTACAAGAAGGGTTCTAGGCAGGAGGTGTCAAATTATAGACCCATCAGCTTGACATCTATATTGGGTAAAATGCTTGAAAGAATTATAAAGGAACACCTATGTAAGATAATTGAACCTGATCCCACCCAGCATGGTTTTGTTAAGGCCAGATCATGCCAGACAAACCTGTTGAGCTTCTATAATGGAGTGAGTGGGGCATTGGACAGGGGTGAGGCAGTGGATGTCATTTTTCTGGATTTTTCTAAGGCCTTTGATAAGGTCCCTCATGGTCACCTTATAGAGGACATGATTAGTCTTGGAATAGGAGGAAATATATCGTGATGGGTGGAATCATGACTCAAGGGCCGCACCCAGAGAGTGTGTATGAAGGGCTTCTTTTCAGATTGGGATATTGTGACTAGCAGGGTCCCACAGGGTTCGGTCTTGGGTCCATGTCTGTTCAACTTATTTTTTGCATCATTAAAAACCACGACTAAGGTTTGGTTAACAAAATTTGCTGACGACACACGATTAGGCTACCCAATCATTAATACTGGTGATATAAACACCCTCCAGTATGCCCTTAATGAGTTACAGAAGTGGGCTACCAAGAAGAAATTGTCCTTTAATACAGATAAATGCATTGTAATGCACCTTGGAAGAAAAAAACATTCAAGCTAAATACATTTTTGGTGGAAAAACCTTAAAATCAGTTGACGATGAGCGTGACCTCGGTATCAGAGTATCCTATGATCTCAGTTCTAAACTCCATTGCCATGCTGTTATTAAGAAGGCAGCTGGTGTGCTAAACTGCATAAACAAACATATTAGCAGTAAAAGTAGAGATATTTTGCTCCCATTGTATTCATCTCTGGTAAAGTAAGGTAAGGAGGCAGTATAGCGCAGTGGTCTAAGGCTCAGAGCTGCAAATTTGGTGACATTTAGCAGACCAGACCTGGGTTTGAATCCCACAGCTTCCACTTGCATACTGTGTGACCCTGAGCAAGTCATTTAACCTCCTTGTGCTCCCAGGTCACTCCTGTAAAAAAGCTTTCAGCTTAGTGTGCTATACCTGGTTAAATAAATAAAAAATAAGGTCCCATTTGGAGTAGTGTGCCCAATTTTAGGCTCCAGGGGATAAAGGCTCTATAAAATCACTGGAAAAAATTCAACAGAGAGCTACTAAAAAATTCATGAGGTCAGTAACTTGGATTATAATGCTAGACTTCAAAAACTAGGGCTGTATACATTGGAGTATCGCAGAATGAGGGGTGATTTATGTCTAGTATTTAAGGCTTTACACGACGATCACCTTTGGGAGTTATTAGGTCTTGAATTGAGGGATACAATTTACATAACCAGGGCACATCCACTACAATTAAAAGTTGAACAGAACAAAAAAAAAAGAAGTAGCTGGTTCACAATAAGAGTATGTAAAATCTGGAATAGTCTACTTATGATAGTAGTAACATGAAAATATGGATACATTTAAAAAATATCTGGATACCTATTTGCAACAAAAATGCATAGTGGGATATAACTAATACTTGTGAGCATTATGGACCATGGTCTTCTAGCTCTGTATAGCCTATGATACCTATGATATGATACACTCAGACAGGATGGCTTCCCCTCATCAGCCGTATTCAGTATCAAACCTGCCTCTTAGCCAAAAAAGTCCTCCTTACGGTCATGCCCCCAGGCATTGAAAAGCTCCTCATAGTCCACCACAGCGCCCAGTGAAGTAGAAGTTCACAACAGCTAACCGTCCTTGTCCCCAGATGCTGGACCACCATGGGCCAGAGGGCCTTTGCCCACAGAGCACCTCAGTGGTACAATACTCTCAACAAAGAAACTCTTACTGCTGCTGCTCTTGGCCCTTTTAAGAGACAACTCCAACTTCACCTCATCTCAACTAGTCGTTGTGACTACCTCGCCTATTCAGGGGCCTGACGCCCACTGCCCTCCACTTCAGTCTTGACAGCTACCTCTCCCCACCTTGCCCTCCTTCTATCTGCCTCACCTGCCCACCCTCACCTCTCTCCCTTTCTCACCCCCGGCATTTCTGCCTTTATCCCTCCCCTCCCTTCCATTTAGAGCTCGCTCCTTCACCTCTGCTCTCTGACAATGGCCTTCCTGCCTGCACACACCACTTATTCCTATGTTTCCCCCTGGCTGGTATGTCATGCTATCTAACATTTGGCACATTTTGAATTACTGTAATTTTCTAACCCTCAGTCTCTTGTTTCCTTTTATTGTGTAACTATGTATTATTATGTTGACCCTTTATATGTGTACCCCATCCCTTCGACATGGAACCTTTGTAAATGAGCAGTCCCTACTCAAAGGTACTTGTAATCCTAGATTTCAATAAAATAAAAAACATATTATTTGCAAAAACCTGCATTAAGCTGCAAAAAGCTGTATTAATGCACCAGTTAGGGTTGGTCTGGCCCTCCACCGAAGGATCAGTCTTCTCGGCGGTCTGCACAGCCAGCTGTCCCTCTGCCCCATCAAACAAGGTTGCCCCTGATTGGGCTCTCCACTGAAGGAGCAGCATTCTCGGCGGTCTTCACAGCCTGCCATCCCTGTACCTCTTCATGCAAGGATGTCCCTGATTGGGCTCTCCACCGAAGGATCAGCCTTCTTGGTGGTCAACACAGCCAGTCATCCCTCTGCCCCACCAAGCAAAGTACAAGTCCCAGAGCCAGCTTCCAGTCAAGACTTGACACCTTTTTCATTTTAAAAAGCAGAGCCACAGCCAAGCCCACTCTGACTTGGGCTGCTGCATACACCTCTGCTGCTTGATTTTCAGCCCTCACCTCCTTGCCCCAACACTCATTAAATGGCCTTCCTTCCTTGAGCTCCACCCCCCTGAACTTCTCAACCCCTTTATGAATTACTGCTCAAAATAGAAACCACCTCTAATTAAATGGGCCTCACAATCTTGCTAATCTACCCTATCCTAAATGTGATCAGGCTTAGGTTTTTCTACCTTGACTCCTTGTGAAATTGTTTTTCTTCCGTGAATCTGTTAATTAGTTATGAACTAGATAGCCATTCTGAGGATTATTAATTGCAACACCAACCTCCCCTACTTAAAGGGGCTTCACCACCTTACTTGCACCTTATTTATGAACTTATTTGCCTTCTGTGAAATACACTTTGTAACAGTAACCTCCCCTACTCAAAGCTGCCCCACCCTCCTTATATCTTCCCCTATCCCATTCCTGGTCAGGCTAAGGATCTGGACAAGTTTAAGTTCTCCTATCTAGGCACTTGTATTTTATACACAGTCTAACTAGCCACTCTGTGAACTATTACTCGAAACAATATCCTCCCCTAATTAAAGGAACTTCTCCCTCTTGATAGCCTTTCCCTATTCCTAATGTGGACAAGCATAAGCTTCTATGCCACCTATCATAATTCTGTACTACCATCCACAAGCATGCTACCCCAGCTATTTCTTGACCTCATCCTCCTCCCTTAGTCATGCTGGGACTGCCTTCCTGCTGGCCCTGTTTGTCTGCCCTCCCACTGCCAATGTCCCTAGTTAGTGCCTCCCCTTAATGAAGGGAGTTTCAGTGCTCTTCTTAATGTGAGGAGGCACACCAACCTTGACATGCCTCCATACCTGCCTCCATTACACAATGTACTATGCCCACTATCCTCCAGTGGCTCTTGGCACCATGCCTGCCCATACTTCCATCAGAGCGCTCTCTCTCATTATCGTGACCTGCCCCCTCCACTTCTACCCTACCTCCTCCAGGTCGTACATGTGGCTGAAGTACAGGGGTATTCTCAGAGGTGAAGGGCTTCTGCCATGGCTAGATGCCACCTGATCAAGCTCATTCTACTCCTCCTCATTTGCTCAGGGAATGTTGAAGTTAACCCTGGCCCTCCCTGCTCCATTATCTCCCCCTTAGACTTCGCCACTGCTCTTGGCCTTAAGCTAATGCTAATTAATGCATGTTGCCTGGTCAACAGATTTGACCAACTTCAAGTTTGAGCAGCTCACACTGATGCAGACCTTGTAATCATTACTGAATCTTGGCTTAAGCACTCCATTTCCCATTAAACAATAGCTTTACTTGCCTACAACCTCCTCCGGTTGATAGATCCTCTGGGGGGGGGGGGAATTATCTACTATAAAGACAAATTTAAAGTATCCAACATCAGTCCCTCTCGGTGTCTAAAGAATTCGAATGTGTGTAACTAAAGTTCCATCTGCCATCCTCCAAAACCCTTTATATCATCAGCTGCTATAGGCCCTCTCTGGGGACAATGTAATCATCAATACCATCAAATCCTTGATAGACCTTAACAGCAGCAAGACCATCATTCTTGGTGATCTAAACCTTGGCTGGTTAACACCTAAATCAAATGCCTTAAAACAACTCTGCGATGCACTCGGCTTCTCCCAGCTGATCTCATAACCGACCAGGGTAAATACCAGAAACTGTAGCAATAGCTGTATCCTCAACGTTATCCTCTCTAATCACCCTCACAAAAGTCTGAATTCTGCAGTCCTCCATAATGACCTGAGTGACCATGGTATCGTAGTTTGCACCAGGGCTCAGGCAAAAGCTCCCTCCTCGACCAAATACACCTTCAAATGCAGTTTCCATAAATTTAACGAAAGTAACTACCTTAACGATCTCAGGGCAACTAACTGGGTAAACCTCTACCTTGCCAAAACTGTGGATAAGGCCATCATGATCCTCAACAAACATCTACTCTACTTAGCTGACAAACATGCCCCTTTCATCAAAATCAGTGCTCATAAATTCCCTCATCCCTGGTTCACACCAGCTCTAAAAGCTGCGCTCACCACCCGAGACAAGCTCTGGGCTCAAGCCAGGCGTACCAAGTGCCAAGCCAACTGGCAGACTTTCAGAACTGATAGAAACTCCTGCTTCAAGCTCATATGCTCTGCAAAAACAAACTACTATGTCAATACCCTTGAACAGGCCAAAGTGAGCTCAGCCAAGACTTGGCAGTCTATAAAAGCAGTCGAAAAGCGCAAAGCAGCCACCTCTGTTCCTCCCATGATTAATGACAAAGGAGTTGTGCTTGAGGACTGCAACCTTATTATAGAGAAAATAAATTTGCACTTTGCCACTGCCAGGCTAGCGTTTAACTCCTCCCCATATGCGGTGTTTTCTTGAAACCCCCCAGCATCCACTGCACCCCTTCAGACCTCCTTTGTCGCATCCCCTCCAACTACTTCCCATAACATATAAGAATGTTGAAGACCACCTTCAATGCCTTGACATTAGAAAGGGTGGTGGTTCTGATGGGGTTGAACTCCTCTTCCTCAAGCTTGGCTACTACTATCTCACTGCCCCCATCCTTCACATATTCAGCCTTTCTATCTCAACCACCACTGTTCCCTCCTGCTGTAAATCGGCTCACATGCTGTCCCTTTTTAAATCTGGTGACCCCTCTGACCTGAACAATTACAGGCTATTTCCATCCTTCCTGTGCTCTTCAAAATACTTGGAAAACTCATATTTGGACAACTGAAAGATCACATTGAAGAACACTCTCTCCTCAACCCTAAGCAATCAGGCTTCAGACGTAATCACAGTGGTATCAAGTGAGGATAGCAACTGAATATGAGTGACCGTCAAAACAGTGACTCATAATCAGCACTATCATCATAGGCTACCCTGCCAAGGTAGCAACCGTATGCAAAGACGATCATAGGGGAGGGTGACTGGAAGGGGAGAATAGCGAGGGGAAGGGGAGGGATAGGGAACAGGGTTTGTCAGGGGGTAGTATGCCTGCTGCAGCTGAGCCAGTCATGTGGTGTGGTGGTGAGGGTGCCTAGCTCTGGCATAAAAGGTACTGGGTTTGGGGCTGGGGACCGGGGGGGGGGAGAGTTTACCACTGGCTGCCACTGCAGGTTTTTTTCAGCAATCCAGAGTGTCACCCCCCCCTTGCATGCACTACCCCCTAGAGTTGATAATGCTTTAGCAGGGGTGTGTGGGGGGTGAAGCCCCCTGCGAGGGGGGGGCACGCGGTTGCACAGCCCCTCCCCCACATAAACACTTGGATTCCTTGCTGGATGTCTGTTCGCTGGCATGTGTATATTGCCGATTTGCTTTTCTGCACTATACAGTCGCCATAATAGTGATTGCTGTTTTGCAATTGCTATTATGACATGGAACTAATCACAGTACTATCTTGGCCCTAGGTAAAGTCACCAATGACTGGTTCACAATCTATGATTCCAAGCTAGTAACAGGTGCAGTGTTCCTTGACCTGATCAAAGCATTTGATACTGTCTTCCACAGCCTTAACCTGCTTAGCCTCTCAGACTTAGGTGCCACCACCTCCACAGTGCAATGGTTCTCCATCTACCTCACCGGGTGAGTCCAGCAAGTAAAAGTGGATGGTCTTCTATTGAACCCCCTTTCCATCACTAGGCATGTCCCACAAGGATCCATATTAGGCCTGCTCCTCTTTTTTATCTATATCAACACCCTTGACTCCAACATCGTCAACTCTAAAATACACTTCCTTGCTGAAGATACAGTTCTTTATACCTCCAAGCCTGCAGTTGTCAAAGTCTGCAATGAGCTTCAATCCGACTTCCTTCAACTCGAACACAGCCTCATTAGTGTCAAGTTTCTGCTTAACGTGAAAAAAATGTAGGTAATGATCTTCAGCCACAACAGCAACCCCCCCCCCCAAATTGTGGGACTAAGGCTGGTATTGCAACTGTTACGACATCCCTAGGAGAACCACTTAAAGTAGCCGACAAGTTCAAATACTTAGGTGTATGGATCGACAAAAACTTTCCTTTAAAGAGCTCTATCTATTTATTAATTCTTCTTACATGTCATGTCATAGCATACATATTCATGTGGTCATATTGTTCATCTGTTGTTTGCCTTACATTTACATTCACAATCATCAGAAAAACACAAAGCAGAATACTTTCTTACAGTCCAACTGCAATGCTGCCCACTGAGATGAATAAAATCATCAGATGGCTATTTTCACAAAACGAGAATATTACCTACATCAGTCAGGTAATCCTTGTGCATTACAAGAAGTCTGATGCCGGTAGTTTTTAACCGTGGTTTGTCTTCGGTGCTGTTGTTGTGATCTAATGACATGGGCACTCATAGTTGGCCTTAGAAATAAATACTGTAAATTTGTGTGCTGGTTGCTAAATGTTATATTGATTCAGCGACACATCTGTTGTGTGTGATTGTTTTTTTCTCTGGTTGTGCTGCTCATTCTGAGCATGACTGCTTTTACCGTCACATTCATCCAGCTGTCTCTTGCCCCATTTGATCATCTATGTCCCAATCAGATACATGAATGTTTACCAAGCAATGCTGTTGTTGGCTATGAATGAACATTTCCAGCTGGCTATGAATGTAGCTGGGATGATGGTACACATGCCATGAGACCCTGAAAGTTTCTATTTGTGCCGTGAATGAAAATTGAGTGTGGGATCTTAGTTCAATGACGCTACTTTATCTGAATGTGATGCCCCGATTGGAAACCCATGATGCTCTCTATATTATTTATTTGTTTTAGTTTTATTTTCACTGTATGGAAGCAGCCATCAGTATTTTGTCCTGCAATAATTATAATGTATAGACTGCCTCCACTGCATTCAGCTGCGATTCACTAGTTTTGGTCAACTTTGCATTTACACGTTAAATTATTATGTCATCTCTGGATGCAAAAGTGTAGCTTTTGATTGCTATTTCATTTGTCACATGTTGCTGAAATGTAATTTTTCATAACACTGTTTATGACACTAGGAATGTAGAAAGGAAATCCATTGTGTTTTGCCTTTAGTACTGAGACCACGTGTTACTATATTTTGTATATTACAAGGGGTATTGTCCTAGAACGATTATTCAAATCTTTTATTAGTATGTGGTACATAATTCAAATGTTATACATTTGGTCCATATATTCAAAAAACACAATTTGTTTGACTTTTTTATGAATGCCTAATTTTTTACAACTAACAGACTCCCATCACTCAGTTGCTGTTAACACCAGCATTTTAATTTAACACTAGTCAATGCTAGCCATTGTCATCAATTGAAGATGTGGTAAGCACAGATCAGTCTACTATGCCAAGGAAAAATCTCTGTGTGTTTCAGAATTGTAGTATGAACCCTTTTTTGTTGTGGAGAAAAAGTCTGAAACTCTTACTATTGAATAGCTGACAGTGTATTGGATTTCTCCTAATGGATGTTTATTTATTTGTGGCGGGGGTGATGCACAAGGAGAATCAGCCCTAACCAGGATTTGATAATATGACCCCCACACAGACGTGTTTACAAAATCGATGAAATATAAACTTAGCATAGGCGTCTATTTTTTTCACAACTCAGTCAGCGTATCTACACACCTAAAGGGAAATAAACAATGTGTTGAAATACAGCATTTGGTTTTATTGTATCAGTGTGAGAGATTTCAAAGCATGCATATTCAGTGACAGAATCATGCCTGATGTATACTGCAGATCGTAGCAATATGGAGTGTACAGTTCATGACTGCAAGTGTAACATTACAGTCAACAATACTTAAATTAAGATGATTTGCACAAAAGAAATATCTAGATTTTAATTATCACAGCATGCCCAACACTGCATTGTTGTTAAAGACGGCAGTCACATTTTGGTTTCTGAAGGCATGCAGGTTCAGAAAACTAATAAAAAAATGTACACTGTGAAGAAAAAACAATAGTTAAAAATATACAGTTCAAGTACAGTATTGTTAAACAGTGTTAAGTACTGACAACTACCACACGTCAAATGGCTAACTGCCAGACTGATACAATTTATTGGAAATGCAACCAGACTGTACACAGGTTGACTTTTACTAAAAGTTGAAAGTAACACAGCAGACGGTGATCTTATATGGTTTCATTATACTGAATGATCATACACATCCCCGGTAGCTGAAACACTGATGTTACCTCAGCTGATACTTCCCATGCCGTCACACTGAAGGATAATTGACAGCTTGTGGGGTGTGGTATGCAAATTACCTCTACCTACGTCAGACACTGCTCCGTGTCAAAAACAGTTTTTCTGTGAGATGCTCGACTTCATCAGTGGTAACAGAAACAGGGATCAAAACATATCTAAATCACTGAGTTCCTATGCACAAATACACAACACATAGGCAAGGTAAGCAATCATCATTTATTAACACCTTCCTATATCTGAACTAAACACCAGGGGCCCGATTCCAAGACAGTTATACCAGGTGTAAATCCAGTATGCCAGTCCTGATAGTGCGATTCCAAAAGAACACCTACGCCGCAACTTCTATGACAAATGCAAGATATGACGCAGTTATGCCAAAGAATGCCTACACCATTGCGTAATGAGGCCTATGACAGGCATAACACACCAGCATCATGGAACTGCTATTCCAGAACAGTTGGCATAAAGAAATACAGCAGAAGAAGGCAATGTAAGTTAGAACAGGGAATAGCTGTCCTAAACAGTGCACAGACCAGAGACCCCCCCCCAAGCCAGGCTGCAGCACACCACACAACCAGTAGGCCCCGAACATGGACCAAAGGGCAAACAGTGGAACACCCAAGCAAATGTGCCCAGAACACCCAGGACAGAGTGAAATGGGCAGGAGCATGGCCAGACAGGCCAGTAGAAATCGAATACCAGATGAGGTGCAACATGGACTACAGCAAGCAACTACAAGAGCCCAACACTGAATGTGGGACAAGGCATCATCATGTGGAACAGAGATGCAATGGGATGTACAATGAGGAACAGTGCCATGATATATGGGACAGGCTGCAGGTAAACACTGCAGACAGTCGTGAAGTGGGACACACAGCACAGGTGTCAAGAGAGGTAGAACAGGGATGGCAGAGGCCTGTGAATGCAGGTACCACCACCGCCCCCCCAGCAGCAGCAGCATGGCAGCACCAGCAGCACTTCGGGGGGGACACTGTGGCACAATGTAGCACTGGCAATGGCATGGCACCCATGCCAATGCCACCGTGCTGCCAAGGGAGATGGAACTGGCCACCAGGTGTAATGCAATACGAGTGCCTGCACTGGAGCAGGAACAGTGTTCATGCATGCTGTACAGCAGCCATGAAGCAGGACCGTGACTGTGGGATGGCAACACAGGCACACACAGGAGACCACAGCATGCATGGGCAATGGGCATGTGGGCACAGGAGGCCAAGATCACACACAGGCCACAGAAACAACACCGTGACAATGGTGCCACCAGGCACAATGCCTCTGCCATGGCCACTGATACATGTAAACAGAGCAACCACAACAGGGACACAGCACCGGGTAGCACAGACCTGCTAACATATGGCGGTGAGATGCACCATTGCCTGCACCACTGGTACCACCCACAGGGAGCACTGGTCTCCCAGGTGGAAGGGAGCCATACAGATCCAAGACCACCACACAGCCAGGAGATGCACGGTGTGGCAGCATGTGGCCCGGACCAGGCAAGGTGCACTGCAGCACACAGGACACCATGTGGACGTGGCCACTAGTATGCGCCCATGGCTGTGAGCTGCACAGCCAGCACACAGAAACCAGGTGCATGGTGGGGACGCACAGGGGACAGCATAGAACTGCATTCCCCCATGTGCACAGTGACACACACATGCACATGTCCATGCACACCAGAGTCAGATGTGCAGAGCCAGGTGTGAACAAATAACATTTAATAAGCAGTATAAAACAGTAACATGAACAACAGCAACAACAAAGGAAACAGCAATACAAACAACAGCAGATGCCCCCCCTCACAACACACCCCATCCGCACAGCCTGCCCACATCAGTCCAGGTGGCCCCCTCCGGACACAGCACCCCCCTATATACAAAGGTCTCCCACCCCATATATACAGCCCTGCCCTGACCAACAACACAACACTGTCCCATGTGTTGGGCGCTAGCACCGCTGAAGCACATCCAGGTGAGCGCCCAAGGAGTCGTGCAGTCTGGCCACGTTGCCCATGACTGCAGACACCCTCAACTAGATGCTGGTTGCCCACTAGCAGCTGACCTGGGTTCAGCACACCCTTCCCCAGCCCTGCTGACCTCCAGGTGCCTCAACACTGCCATCCGGCCCACCCGGTGGTGGCTGGGCCAGGCCACCACCATCCGCCTGGTGAACATGGTCATCAGCGGCCTGCACGGCCATGTTCTCAGCCTGCTTGACAGTTGGAGGCATTGTGGTCACCTGTGGCCCCTCTGCTGCCACCTCCACCAGTGGCCCTGCAGCAGGAACATCCTCTGCCACAGACCCCTCAGCATCCTTGACAGCCTTGTCCACTGCCGCTGACTGATCCTCCAGCTCCTGCTGCCCACCACCTGTGAGGTCCAGCATTTCAACCACTTCCACCTCCTCCTCTGATGATAAGGGAGGGATGGGCCTTACCCTCCGCAGGCGGTGCTGGGTGTGGTGGTGGTAGGCCTCAGGGTCCAGTGCCTTGATGTCTGCCATGGCCCTCAGCAGAGCCCTCTGGCAGGGTATCAGTCTGCTATGCACACCTGTAAGAATGCAAAGACTGATGTCAGTGCTGGTCCAGGACATGCGGCATGCACACACATGCAACACACAGCCGCTGCACCTGACCTCATGGGCCACTGTGGCATTGTCACAACACATAGCACACAGTGCATGCACCTACCAGACCTCCCGTGCACCGCCTCCTCTTGCAGGCCTGCACTGTGCTGCTAGTCACCCTCCTGATGACCCTGCTGTCCCTGGTCACTTCATGCTGCATCTGTGGGGAAGGGGAACACAGTTACACATGTGCACCACTGCAGGCCATGGCCTGTGTGGTAGCATAGCACCACTGTATAGCTAGACATTGGTATACCCACCTGCACCTGCATCTTGGCCCATTTCATCTCAGCATCCCTCAGTCATGCCATGTCAATAAGCCACTGCAGGAGCCCAAGGTCTCGCCGTGCCAGGTCCTGCCAGTGGTGTTCAAGTTGACAGACAGTGCAGAGCATGCCGCTGCTGGCACCCAGATGTGCCCCTATGGCCCTCCACACCCTGTCATACTCTGCTGCGGTGTGCCTCCTGCACCTGGGTGGGAGAAGTGTCCTCCCCCACTGCTGCACCATGTTGATTAGCATGGCAGTCTCCATAGGAGTAAAGTTGGGTGCCCGCCTGCTTAGGCTGAGGCCTGCGCTCCACGGCATTCTGGTTGATGTTGACATGGCATAGGGGTGTTGGGAATGTGCAGTACAGATCTGCAAGGAAACAAGACATAGCACACACATCAGTGCATAGTAGTGAGGCATCCATGCTGTCCCCCCCCGCATGCTGCCCATCATGTCCAGCGGTGGCCAGCATTGCGTACAGGGCTGGGGTACAGTGGCCATGGGTACAGCACTGCACCATGTGTGCTGCACCCGGGGTGTGGTGCAGTAGGGCTGTCCTGCACATGCATGCCTTTGTATGCCACGCCTGTTACTGAAGGTGTATACACCACCAGCACACACACCGCAGGCAGCATGGCAGGGCTGTGTGCTGCCATGCGCATACAGTGTGCAATGGGCAGCCCCGAAGCAGCTGCCTGCACCGCTTCACCCCATACTGCCACACACCAGACCGAGCCACGTACCGCCATGCTGCCATTTCCATGCACATGCATGCCCATCCACCATGTGTCTGCAGCCTACACTGTGTCCATGCACAGTGGCCTCATCTAGCTGCTCAACGCCTAGCTGACATGTGGTGTCATGTGGCATGGCACCTGCTGCCCATCTGCAGCATAGCACACCACAGCACAGCTGTTTACAGTGTGGGTGGCAGCCAACAACACTACCCACCACCCTGCTGTGTGGATGTGTGACTGCAGGTGCAAGGTATATGGCACTGCGCCTATACACCTGTGCTCAGGGTGCAGTCCCACGACCCTCACATGCAGATGGTGTTTCTCTATGCAATGCATCTACCTTCCCTGTGCTTCCTGTTCACACCTATGGGTGGCCCTGCAGCCTACTGTGGCTCACCTGTATAGGCAATTGGCAACACAGCATTAGCAAGCAGTATGAACACTGACCGCAGCACATATGGTGGTATTGCACTGTCAAACTACCTTCCTCCATTCAGGGTGGGCTTCTCCTAGCCAAAAGGATTGGTAAATCAATATTAGGAACATTAAGTAGTACAGGCAATCGAATGTGTGCAGGATGTGCACTGTCCAGTACTTACCTATGGTCAGGGTTTGTCTCTCCTGGTGCAACAGAATGGCACACATCATTAGCACATGACTGCTGTACTGACTGTAGCATAATGCCTGGGAGTGCAGTGTCCCAGTACTTACCAGTTAACAGGGTGTGTACCACCTGGGCCAGCTGTCCACTGTTGCTGGTATCCACTGCTGCCGCACCCTGCGTGTATGGTCTGCAGCCTAACTTCTGCCTATGTACCTCTCCTTGCACATGTCGCATGTATAGGCCACACGTGCATTGCAGATTGCTACTGACAACTGCATTATGCAGTCCTCTATACCTCAGATACGCAACTACAGGATGCACATGTGGTCTGTACGTACTTGTGGCCTACGAGTATGGCGTGTATCTGTGGTATGCGGTATGCCTCTCACATAGGCATCGGCCATGTGCAACATGCGAGATGACCTGTCACAGAAGTGGTAATGAGGGAGACCGCATGGATGTTTCAAGCAGATATGTTTACTTGGTGCAGGTGACATATGACATAGGTGACAGTGCAGTACAACAGTGTAGATATGACAGGCCCTCACACATACCCAAACCCAGTGACTGTGCAATGCACATGCACACGTGCCTCACAACAGTGCCCCCCCAGTGCACCCATGCCCACACACAGACACGCTCATGCACACCCCTCACACACACCACACAACAGGACCCCATGCCCACCTGGACTGCCACACCGCCCACCCCCCATAGCAGCTGCACACCAAGGTGGTGGCATGTCTGTCTATCGCCTGCTGCTACCACCCAGTCCTTTTGTACTTTGCCGCCCCAGTATTAGCACTGCACCCACACTGCCCCTGGTGCATGCCCACTGGGCCACTTTTGTCAATGGGTGCTACTGGCACTGCCGGCCACCAGGGTCATCCGCACACCCCTGATGCAGTTGGCACTTGCTGTGGCACTGTCACCAGCCCTGTCCTCTCGGGTACACTGCAGTCCGTGGCCTGCTGCTGTGCCACCACCTGTGCTACCTTCGGTCATCTGGCACTGGTCTTGCACCCTGTGCCCAGCACCTTCCACCCCAGGCACCTGGAGGTGGGTGTTGCTGCTGCCCTCTGCCCTGCTGCTCTGGCTGCCTGTGGTGCCACTGGTGCTTGTTGGTGGCAGATGTTGCCCCAGCGCTGTGTGTGTCACTAGCACAGGAGGCTGTGATGACTGTGGTGTGGGTTCTGTGGGTGGTGCCAGTGGTGGCAATGGTGGGGCCAACTGCAGTGGTGCATCTGGTGGTGATGGTGGTGGTGGGTGCTGCTGCACCAGGGGTGCCGGTGTTGGAGAGGGTGCTGCTACTGGACCCACCACACCTGTCAGTGGCAGTGTTGTCACTGCTGCTATCTGTGGTGCCTGTGTTGGGGCTGGGCACAGCTGCACCTCCTGTGGAACCTGTGTGGTGGTGTCCCTCGTGGGTGCAGGCCTGCATGTGTGGCTTGTAGCAGGGCCAACAGTGCATCTGCCTGCCTCGTCTGCTGGGCCACTGACCCCTTGACAGCCATGGCCAGGTGGGTGATGGCACACATCTGTGCCTGCGCACAGGCCTGCGTGATGGCCATGGCTTCCACCAGATGATCATTGGCCAACTCTGTTGTGCACATCTTGGTCTTGTGCACCCCTATCTGTGTGCCCATATGCTCCTCCACCACTACATGGTGGGCGTCCATGATGAGCCGTATGCAGCCTAGCATCTCACCCTGTTCCTCATGCTCGGTGACAAGGGTGCAGCAGTACCCTACATAGTCCATTGAAGTCTGCAGCCAGTTCTCCTCTGGGGATAGTGTTGTCCCATCCAGGGCCTCCTCCAGCCTGCAGTATGATGTGGGGCTCGTGTCTGGGGTGATCTTGTCCCCTAGGCTCCCGCAGCTCAGGAAGTCACTAAGGTTCAGGCCCTTCTTTCCTGTTGATGTTCCTCCACTGCCTCGCTCTCCCCCACCACTGGTGTCCTGGCTGTGTCCTGCTGGGCCCACTCAGCACTGGTGTCAGCACTGTCCACTGACCCTGTGTCCACTGCTGCTGCACCAGTGCGGAGACACCGGTGCATCAGCAGTACCTCTCATGTTGTGATTATCATGACTGCCACTATCTCAACCCCTGAATTGCTGTCCCATATGCTGGGGTTGGCACGGGCCATCTGCTTACCTGCCCCTGTCTCCACTGGTGCTGCACCTATGGGGGAACAACAGTGCATTAGTGCTACCACTTCATTACATGCCCACCGTGCATGCCACCATTCCTGCCCCTGCGTGGCTGTCCAATGCACTGCTGGCCACACTGGCAGTCACCTAACCTGCCCCGTGTCTACTGCATCTGTACCTGTGGGGGGGTACAACAGTGCTTCAGTGCTGCCTCTCCATGTGTTGCCTACATTGCATGCATTCCTCCTGGCTGTGCCACATTCCAGGGCCCAGTCCCACACATTTCCTCCCATCTGTTCACTGTTCAACATTGCGTGGCCATGCCCCACCATCACTGTTCCGACCGTACTGCACAACACTGCCTGTGGTCCCAGCATATCACCCTCCCAGTTGCCCATTGTTACATTCATTCACAATAGTCACTATGCCATGCATCACACTTCCACTTAGCCATCGCTGCATCCATCTGGAATGTGTGTGTCGAGGTCCGTGTCCCTGTGGACACTGCTGGCTCATGATTGCTTGCACCCTCTCCTCATGTGTGCTGAGTGGTGTCACCCCCTGTGGCCCACCTCCTGTGGCCACTGCCTGCTGCTTGTTGTGTGCCTCTTTGGCCTTGGCATGGCATTTGAGGTCGCTAATGTGCTTTTACAGGTTGTGCATGGTGCACCTCGCATTTGCGACCGCATTTACCCTTACTGCCAACTCATCCTATGCCGCTTTCCTCTGGACGCGCTGCTCCCATTCTCCTCCCTTGCCCATGAGCAGGTCTAGTTGGGCCTCCAGTTCATCTAAAAGCACATCTGTTTCTTCAAAGGTGAAGTTCTGTTTCCTCCTCTTATCACCGCTTGCCACCTCTCCCCCGGTTCCCAACATCTTATAGCCCCTACGTCATGTCTGCATCTTGTGCACTTTTATATGGTCGTAGGGTTACGACATGCGTACTGTTACGCCACTGTTGCGGGCTATGACATGACATGCAGGCGTAAGTTGTGACATGCGTATTTCAGCATTTTCCATTGTATCTGGTGATGCTCACATGTTGTAGGGTATTTGGCATAACTTTATGCACTGGTGTACTTTGTGCCCTGCTCTCACCGCTGTCTTGGAATCAGACCCCAGCTCTTTAATGCCCACATTGTTAGCCTCTCCACTAAACTTAAAGCCAGGCTAGGTTTCTTTTTAAGACACAGAGTGTTCTTCCCTACCGAGGTCTGACTCAGACTCATCTAGGCTACATTCCTTCCGCTCTTAGACTATGGGGATATCATTTACAGCTGCACCTTGGCAACCAACCTCCACAGGCTCAGTGTCCTCTTCCACTGTGCTCTTTGTTTTATTAACAATACCCCCTTCAGGACCCACCATTGTAACCTGTACACTACTGTGGGGTGGACATCTCTAGCTACCAGAAGAATGTTACACTTTGGCATATGGATGCTTAAAGCACTCCATAAAAAACTCTCAGCCTATATCTCTTCGCTTATCCATATTTTACATTGCACTTACTCCCTAAGGAAGTCTGCCTTCCTCTTTTTAGATGTTCCTGGAACCCGAACCTCACTTGGTAAAGACATAATATTGCTCTCCCTTCCTGTAGCTTGGAACAGCATTCAGTTGGTACTCAAGCTCACAAGCCTGGTCATAATTAACTTCTTTAAAACTCTAGCCGAAAAGCACTTCTAGGTAGCTTGTAATTGACAGCTAGCATAGCCCACTTGAGTACTTCATAGCATATCTCCCTCTTCTGCACCTCATGTCAGCATCTTTACCTTCTTTCTCCCCCCCTCACTTTGCTCTCTCCTCTTCCCTCTCCTCCTCCTCTCCCATCATTCTACCCACTCCCTCCTCCAGGCCACCTCTTGCCCCTCTAATATCTTTAGTTCTGCTCTTAGACTCCCTCCCTCCCTCCTCTCCTCTTCTCCCCACCCCATCCTTACTTTTCTTTTGCTGTATGCCCCCCACTCTCATCCTAACTCTTTTTGCAGTATGCCTTACCCTCTTATGCTTCCTCATAGGAGTATCCCTACCACCACTACCCTCCTCCTGACCCCCTCACTCTGCTCTATCCTCTCCTCCACCTCCCCCTCTTCTTTGCCCTGCCTACTCCATCCTCCCAGGCCATTCTTGACACCGCCCCACCAATCCTATCCCTGCCTCTTCTTTACCCTGTTCTCCCCCTTTGTCCCCCCAATCCTCACCGAACTAACCACTCACTCCTCTGATACGAGTGTTATACCTCTAGCTCTTTCAGTCCTCTTCCTTCTTCCTAAGCTCTCCTTCCTGCAATTCAAGTTTGTCTTTGCCCCTTCTGCATCTCCGCTCTTCTCCCAGCTACACTCCATGAACCCTGCGCACTCCACTACTCCTCTGTACCCTTGTTGCATAGTGTCACATTATTGCCTTATATTAATGTCAGGATCTGCTGATGACTGTATGTTTCGTTTTGTGTGCATTCCACTGCTTATACTATGTATGGATCTTGCTTTTATGTACTCACCTATGACAGGATCAGTGAACAACTGTATGTATTGGCATTGATGAATCCCACTGTTTTATTCTATGTATGTAATCTTCTTTTATGAGATCACTTACTGTCAGGATCTGTTAATGACTGTATTCCAATGTTTCATACTTTGTATCTGACCTTCTTTTATGTAATCACATACTTACTGTCTGTCTATTGCCTTTTATGTAACCAGGATCTCCTTGTGAATGATCTTGTTCAATGGAGCTTTCCTGCCATAAACTTGAATTTGAACTTGAAAATAAACGCCTCCCCCAAAGCAGCAAAAGGACAATCCCTCACAAGCAAACACATGCAGCCATTTAGCAGGAATTTGCTTCTCTGTGGGGCCCCATGATAAATACTGAGCTCCCCCTCCTTGCTTTTTTATTCCTGTGATAGGCAAGGGGTCTGAGAGTGGCACCTTCACTGGGGAAATACTGGAGTATACTGAGGATACTGGGATGTACTGTGGACCCTGAGGACTTCACTGGGGCACCATCTATGGGGTATTGCATAAATCCTGAATATTCTAGTGGAACTCCTAAACCACCCTTATCCTTGTTATAAAATGAAATTACCCTGGTAGTCCAGTGGTACCCCTGTCATACCCTTATGCCAAATGTGAAAAGTAATCACTCTGTTAGTCCAGCGGTACCCACTTCTTCCCTGATGCCTGTTCAAGTTCAAGTTCAATTTATTGATATCAATTATGTATAAAAAAATATTTTTGGTTACATACACAAACACTAAAACCATGACAAAATTTACAGACAGAACAATAAATACATCATATACATTCTGTTTGAAATTTTGAAGAAAGATAAAACTTGTCCATACAATGGCAAAATAAAATATCTATGTATCTATTTATGTATCTCCCTCCTCTCTCTCTCTCTCTATATATATATATATATATATCCCAACAGTACCATTTAAGCTTATGACATTGTAGAATCCTTTACATGGTGATATATCAAATAAATAAAAATCAAGCAGGGGAAACAAATCAAGCACATGAGCCTGACCCATACTTGTTGCACACAAATTTATCATATTCTCCATTTTAAAAAACGGCAACTTTATGTGTGAAGCTGGCTAGAGCGAATATATTCACTCTTAACTCAGATGTTAATATTGTCTTCAGTTTGGAGTTTTTTCCAAATGTATAAGATTCTTAAATACTGGGAGGATCCATTTTTCTGTCTTCCCTAAAAAATGGACACTCAAATTATATATGCAAAGTGCTTAGCTTAGCATTGCTGCAGCAAATACGTGGTTGACCTGTGACTCTAGAAGTGCCTGCTTTCCATGTATTAGTATAAATCCCAAATCTTAATCTAGTCAGTGCTCTCCTGTGCTTTATTTTGTCACAAAACAACATATATTTTTCAGTTCTAAAACAATACTTGGTCTGTTTTAGGGTTTTATATTCCCAGGCATCCCTGATACTAGCCAAATCTTTTTACATGGCAGTATCTGTTACTCTTTGAAGAGCAAGCACAGAAAAAATTTGCTGGATCCCCTCTGATTACCAAAAATCTAAGTATAGGGTAAACCACATTTATTAAGTTCCTGATTGAGTTTCTCAAACTATGAACATGAGCCTGCCCCTGCCCCCTGTTTTGCATCCATCCAACAGTTATATAACAGACTGTCAACTGCAGACATACTAATCTTTTTCCAATATAGGATGCATTTTTTAATCACCTTTATGCTTCATGACAGAGCACCAGTCTCTGCATGTACTGCAGCATTTAGAGTAGATCTAGAGACTCCCAGTAGTGATTTCAAGAACTGATTCTGTACTGTTTGAATATATTGCAAGTTATAGAATAAACCCCAAATGTTTACTCCATATAATTGTTGGGAATTAATTTTTTTCATTGAAGCACTGATATTGCGCAATACATAATAGTATATGCAAAATGGTTCATTCCGAACATTGTGTTAGTAGAGCTATTTTTTTAAATACGCATTTTCCAACCAAGGTTCCTATTAAGGATTACCCCAAATATTGAAATTCAGTGACTTCTGAAATAGAGGCACCATTTATGTTCCAAGGGGTAAAATATTTTTTTGCATCCCAAAAACCATTATTTTTGTCTTTTCTGCATTGGGGGTAAAGTCCAATTTCTTTAATGTCTCCATCGACGATACCATTGCTCTTCTATGGCCTAAAAGAATTTGAGCTAAAAATACTGTGTCATCCACACATAACAGGATTTTAACAGAGGTTGAATTCTCTTTTGGTGGAAAAGTGTCAACCTTAGTGATATCTTCCACTAAAGAGTCAATGTATAAATTCAAAAGCGTTGGTGCCAACATACAGCCTTGTTTAACCCTAGTTGTTACATGAATTGTGTTTGTAAGTGTCACATCCTCGCTAAATCTAATTACTAACTTGGTGTCTGTAGGGAGTAACTTTGGTAGTTGCAGCATGACTATCTTTAAGAATAGATTAGACACTCATTTTTCTGGATTGGGATTTCCAGGTTATCCCTTTGTATAAAGGGCAAGCCTCAGTATGGGCCTTTGGATCTCTTGGCTTATACAAACGCCTATGAACGCTATGAATTTTATAAAGGATAACAAATTCTCCTCTATACCCTTTTTTTAGATAGATACTGTAGATAGATAGATAGATAGATAGATAGATAGATAGATAGATAGATAGATAAACTTTATTTCTATAGCACCCTTTCCCTGAGGCTCAGGGTGCTGAACAATAAAACATTAATACACATAAAAACACAGCCAGTAATAACATTTCAGTATTAAATCACAACATTAAACTGGATTCATCTATCGATTAATAAAGACAGTGACAGTAGTTACAGTAGCTGCTATTAAAGGTCTTATTAAATAAATACGTTTTCATGCCCCATTTAAAGGCTTCCACCAAGGCAGCCTCCCTGAGATGACCTGGCAGTGAATTCTACAGGACTGGTGTGGCATATGAAAAGCCTGTATCCCCTGACTGCTGCAGCCTAGCCCTGGGAATCACTAGGAGGCTCCTGTCAGCAGAATGGAGAGCATGAGTCTGGCAGTAAGGAACCGGAAGGTCTTGCAGGTACTCCAGACCCTGGCCATGTAGGGCTTTATAGGTCAGTAACCTGACCTTGAATATAATCCTCCACCTGATCAGCAGCCAATGCAGCTTGCAGAAGACAGGTGTAATGTGATCAAACCTACTAATGGTCATCAAAAGTCAGGCCACTGCATTCTGGACCAGCTGCAATCAGTGGAGGTTGCCCTCTGATAGCTCTAGGTAGAGAACATTGCAACAGTCCACTCTTGATGTAACAAAGGCATGCACTAGGGTGGCCAGGTCATCTGATGGTAACAGACAGCGGATCCTGGTGATATTCTGCAGGTGATAAAACTCACATTGGACAATGGCTGACACCTGCACATCAAGCCTCAGACCATTGTCAAGGATCAGGTCCAGATACCTAACCCAGGCAGATGGGGTCAAAGGGATTCCCTCTAGCATTAAAATAAGATTCATCCCCAACCCTCTTCCATCCTGGTGATGACCAGGCGCAACCACCGGTGCCTCCGTCTTGCCTGGGTTGAGCTGGAACCAATTTTGAGTCATCCAACTCTGGATCTCGGCTAGGAAGTTGTTAAACACAAAGTTAGCTGACTGGTCATCAGGTGCACAGGATGGGTATAGCTGGGTATCAACTGCACAGTAGTGAATCTCATGACCTTACCTCCTGATAATGTCTCCTAATGGCACCATATATACCATGAACAAAAGAGGTGACAAAACTGAACCCTGTGGGACTCCACAATGTAGAGGTATTAGGCTAGAAGAGGATAATCCTATCTTCATCCTCTGCACTCTGCCCATGACGTAGGATCTAAACCTGCTGATGACAGTGCTGGTCAATTCACACCTGTCCAGCAGTTGGTCAAGTAACACCTCATGATCCACAGTATCAAATACCACAGAGAGATCCAGGAGGACAAGTATGGTACATTCCCCCTGATCTCTCACTATCAGAAGATCATTTAGGACTCTGACCAAGGCAGTCCCTGTGCTATGTCCAGCTCTAAACCCAGACTGGAAACACTCAAAGATGGATGAAGATGTGAGGCAGGCCTTGAGCTGAACAGCCACAACTTTCTCCAGAATCTTCCCTAAAAATGGGAGGTTCAAGACCAGCCTGTAGTTGCTGAGGCAGTCTGGGTCCAGTGAGGGTTTCTTCAAATGGTGCTTCACCAGCACCTCTTTTAGAACCACCAGAAAAACCCCACTCCCCAGAGAACAGCAATCACAGGGCTAATCAGGTCCACATAATTGACTAAAAGGTATTTTGGACCTGGGTCTAGATCAAAATAGGTAGGCCAGAGCTTCAGGACAATCCTAACCACCTCATCCACCCCAGTCAGATCAAACTCCTCCCAGGCAATAAGGGGGCCTTTTTACATCTCTGAGTGTCCCTCACAAGATCCCCGAGTGGTGTTAGCTGAAATCTCACTGCTGATAGTTGACACTTTGTCTGCAAAGAACAGAGCAAACTCATTGCACCTTATGCTCAAATTAGCTCCCCCAGTATGGAGACAAGCTGAATGCAACAGTCCGTCTACCACATGGAAGAGCTGAGCCGGTTTGTTCCTTGCAACAGTGATCTCCCTGGACAGAAATCCTGCCTTTTTCTGGGAAACCACCCTCTGATAGACACCATAATGGGTCTTCAGAGCCAATTTTTCCTCCATCAGATCAGCCTTCCTCCAGCATTGCTCAACCTCCTGCCGTCTATCTTCAACTCTCGGAGCTCCCCATCAAACCATGGGGGTCTCCACTGAGCAGACAAGGGCTGGACCTGAGCAGGCATGATGGAGTCAAAGGCCATGATAACAGCCCTATAATAGGTTGCCACCACTTCCCCAGGTCCTATCATGCAAGCAGACTCCACACCAGATAGGGCAAGCACCACCTGGAGTCCAGTTAGGGACAATCCCTTCAAAGGGCAGTACTTAACCATCTCCACAGAGGATGGACTCTTGGAAGGGCCCCAATCCTGAAGCTCACAGTGCTATGATCCGACCATACGATTGAGTCAACCCTGAGATCGTTGACTTCAAGGCCCAGTGTGAACACCAGATCCAATATATGTCCCTGCGAGTGGGTTGCTGAGGTGAAAACCTGCAACAGGCCCAGATCCTCCGTTAGTCTAAAGGAGGACACAGCCAAACAATGAAAGCTCATCATCAATCCATGCATTGAAGTCTCCCAGAATCAACCACCTAGGGGACTCCAACACCAAGCCCACGACAAGCCCTCCAACCTTATGTAGGAACTCCCTCTCACTGCCAGGTGGTCAGTAGATAAGAACTCTGTAGCCTGTGCCTGGACCCCACTTCACAGCAGCACTTTCAAAGGACCTGGTCAGACCCACTGTCAGCACTGTCAAATCCAAGCTGGCTTTAAAACACATGGCCACTCCCCACCTCTATGATCCTTCCTCAGGGTGTGTACCATAGCATACCCAGCTAGAATTGTTGCCTCCAAAATAGATGCAGCATTGTCATCCAGCCAGATTTCCATAATACAAGCCAGATCAACAGTAGAAATCAAGTCTGCCATTATAGCAGTCTTGTTTCTCGTTGATTTGGTATTGCAAAGTACCACCCAGATTGGATGAGAAGGAGCTACTTGGCCAGTATTTACCTGCCCACCACTCAATGTGGAGCCCTTGGGTATGGGGACTAGATAAGAAGGACCCCTCTCCAGAACCTATTTCATCCCAGGTCGCCTCCTGGGCCTCACCACCCTAATTAGATGCTCCCCAACAATCACTCCTGAGCTCCTCCACCGCGATCCCTGACCCTGTGCAATCCCCAGTGCCTGACACCTGGTGTATATCTCCACTGGCAAAGGGGGAGGATCAAAAGGTTGGAGATCATGCATGAGAGCCACAAAGTAGCTGTACCTTGGGGGCCCAGGCCCTTTACACATGCTGACTGTCAGAATAACCAAACAACAAACTTAAAACAAAATCACTCATGCATTCAAAAACATACCTAACACCCACTCACACATTCAATAGATATTAAAATCAATGCACCAATACAACTTTAAAATTATATATATATATGCAAAATGACAAGTCCTTGTGGGGGCTCTCACCACCCACAATGTAGCCAAAAGTACTTCTGACAGTCAGAGGATCTCTCACCACCTATGGTCCATACAGAACACGGCAGTTGGATATCAGATATATAACAAGGATAGGCTCTCTCACTGCCTTCTCAGATATACTTGTAGCCAGCCAACCAATAGCAGATTAAGCATTCATGGTGCAACACTTCAGCTTTTAATAATCTCTAAAATGTAAGTCCATGTGTAAAAATATATTTTCCCAAGAGATTCCATAAGATATGTCTGTTGACAGAATCAAATGCAGCTTTAATATCTATAAATGATGCATAAATCTTTCTTTTCTTCTGCATATTTATCCAAAATATATTTTAGAGTAAAAATATGGTCTATTGTGGACCGTCCTTTGGAAAAGCCTGCTGGAAAGTTAGATTAACTCTTTATGGTCCTCCAGCCAAAGTAAGATTCTATTGAGGAGTACCCTGGAGAAAATGTTTAAACTTATATTCAACAGTGTGATTGGTCGATAATTTTCTGGGGCCAAGACTGAGCCCTTTTTATGCAATGGAATAATCACTCCCATTTTCCAATGATCTGGGATCAATTTAAATTTTACTATATTTTCATAAAAGGGTACCAACAGCTGAGCCCACTTCACCAGATCAGCCTCTTATACTTCGGGCTCCTATATTGTCTGTTTCTGGGTCGTTATTTCTTTTTTGATTCAAATATTGCCTGTATTTTCTACTGCTTGATTATTTGTAGCCATCCTTCTCTACACATATGGCTCAGTGGTCTCACTATTCTAGAGGTCTCATAATCTACCAAATGAGTCATTTGTGTACTGCCAAAAAGATTTTAAAAATGAAATTGCTAAGCCTCTGCTGGAATCACTGCTTCCACATTAAAACCTAACTTTTTCTAAACCGCACACAACTAAACTCCATAAAGTGATATTTTCTTTTTGTTCAATTGTGGTTTGTAAAGAGTTCCACAGCCCTTGATTAAATATGGTCTTTTTATTTCAATAACCCTCTGTATTCCTTTTTAAGGCTCCTCAGTGTAATACTATTCTCTATATTGTTATACGTCTTTATTCTTTGTCTCATTATCTGCATCAATTTTCTCATATCATAGCACTCTTTATCAAATCATTTAGCCTTATAGTGATAATTAGGTCTCTTTGTTTCTGAGCTAATTCAATTTCTTGAATTATATGGTGTTCCAAGGAAACATAGAGCTCTTGCATGTTATTACATTTCCCTAAATAAACAACTTTTGAGCTAAGTGCAGATATACAAAATTGCTTTAGTATATCACTCTCCTGTGCTTATAATATTGTCTTAATTATCTGCTGTGTTGTTGGGATCCATGTAATCCTCTTGTTATTATAGATCAACATATTGTTATCAGCTATCTCTCTATTCTTAACCTTTTCTTTGTTAAGAGCCCAGGCACCGTGTAGTATGGGTTTAATAGGCCTATGGTCACTGTCCCAGACATCTAGGACTTCTATCAATATAATATTATAAAATGAGTAGATATCCACTATAGAACAGTCTAAACCACGACCCCATTTCTGATGTACATATGTCCAATTTCCCTTCCTATCACCCATCAACCCATTGAGAATCCAAAGATTCAAAGTATTAAATGTTTCCAACAGCATTTTCCCCTGCTTATTGATTTTTAAATCCGGTGAGTTCCTAATTGGGATACTTAGCATATCATCTAGATTCCAGTTGTTACACATGTCTTCAGGGGATGTTCCTACCTGAGCATTACAATCACCACCAATCAAAACCATTACCCTGGGGTACTGAATTTGAATTTGTGATACTGTATTTTTAAGTGTATCTAGGAGCTTCAAAATGGCAGAATTAGTGGTATGCAGGGGAATATATACATTGATTACAATACATACAGGTTTATTGTTTTTTGACAATTTAATTCACACAATGTAATGTTTATCATCCCTTATGATACATTTTACATTTAACCAAGCCTGACATTTATAAAAGTGCACACACCACCAAAGGCCCTCCCATATTTTCCTAATTACTTTGCTGGTATAGACCAGCTCTGATAGCCATACAGTAACAGTCATCTATATTAGCGGCCTATGTTTCTTGCAGCATAACTATAGAGTGTTTAGACAGAAATTTTACACAATCAGTATCTCTAAGCTTCCCTGCAATACCTGCAATTTTCCAGCTGAGTAATTTAAGAGTGTAAACTGCAGTTGCATTAACATTCCCCACTCAATCTTCCTCCACTCATTCACCCAGGATATAATATCTGTTGCTTCCCTGGCTGCATAAGCTGCTCATTCAGCTTTAATTTGTTTCTTCTTCCTTGACATTTGAGCAGATTCATCTATGTTTTCTAATATTATACTGCTGTTCATCCTGTGCCCCTTTTGCAATCTCCCTCGGATAACCTTATGGGATTCCTGATGTAGTATATCGTCATCATGTAATAAAGAATGCTCTTTCTAGGAAGGTATCATATATGTGGTGATTCTTTGCTGATGTTTTTGACTAGCCCTAACTATCTTCTTTTGGTTTTATCTCTGTTTTTTCAATTTAGATTTCTGAGTCTCTTGTTCTAGCTCCTCATGGTGTTTTTCTTCCACCATGATACTTGATTCCACCTGGACCTCTAGTTCTGCAAATAGTTTTTAAGTTTCTAGAAGTTTTTGTCTTATACTGCCAGATATTATAACCATACATACCCATCCCTTACCTTTACCTAGCCTGTACCTATAGCCCAAACTAATGTTGGCCTATGCAAACTTAATGCCTAGGATTCTTTTACAAATATTGTATATTGCGATTTTAAGCACTGTACTATTTTCATGTTTTGCTTTTTCAATTCCTTTCAGGTACATTGTTGGAACAATCAGACCTTTTTCAATTAACCATTCTTTGTTCCTTTCTCCATCATCCTATACTGGGTTAACTGTCCTATTTTTGAGGACTTGCTGGTATGTGACCCTTGCCTTTCCTTGCTCATTTGTGCCTTGAGATGTTGTTTTGACCTCTATAATTTGATATTTCTTCAATTTACCACCTTCCTCCAAAATGTGCATATTTCTATGTTGTTTCATTACCTCTTCAGTCAACACCTATTTTTTCTTTGAATGGGGTTTAATATCTTGAATTTTGGATTGTATTCCTTTTTCTGAATTATTTACTGGTCTCTGTCTATCCTTTTCAATTTCCTGTATTAATTTGGCCATTTCCTTTATGTCCCTATTTCCCTATTTCCTACTTCTTCTGTTATATTTTTTATTGACTTCTCATCATTGTTTTTTCCTTTATTATTATGGCGTGCGTTACCAGAGTCCTCATTAATTGTTACATATTTTACATTCACGTCTCTCTTAGTTACATTTTTAATAAGCAATGTCATTAGATTAATCAATATTTCATTATTTAGAGATATTCCATTTCTAATTTCCTTAACTATATCCACAATTCAGCAATCAGCTATATGCTCCAGATTTTTGGACCCCTTATCATTAAAGTGATTTATTGAAGTTCCCAAAAATGCCTTTTTCACATAGTATGCCATTGCCAGCCATGCTTCAGATGTTTTAGCTGCAATTTGTTTTGTAAAACAACTGTTATAGTCATTTTTTTATGCTTTATCAGCACGTTGTTTCTGGTCACCCTCCTGTTTTCTCTATGTGGCCATACCCCAAGAATGATGTCATGCAGGGGAGCTGTCAATGTTTTACTTACAGCAACAAGGAATTCTGGGTAAATTATAAAGTTGACTTAAAAGTTCCTTACTTAGAGGTGTAATCTCTTATTTTGGTGGTGGCGACTGCAGTATAGCACTTAATATATGGATATGCATAGCAAGGCATTGTGGGTACAATGGGACGGTGTTTTCCACTTTCCTTACTGTGAAGTGCAGTCCTTATTTCTGTAGTGGCTTCAACAATATAGGATCTCATCTTTATTTTCAAAACAAGGCATTGTACATACAGGGCCAGATATTCAAAGCTTTGCACCGGGCCAAAAACGTTTGCGCGGGTTTGCTATATTCAAAAGGCCAAATAGCACGCGCAAACCGCATTAGTGCTGGGCAAACCATAATGATAAGCTGGGGCGAAGTGAACATGAATACAGGCACAATGAGATATTCAGCAACTAGTGCCGTGCTTTAGGTGTTTAGCGCGACTTAGCGTGACCCATAGCATGGTACAAATTACCGACCAGGAAAAGCTGGTCTTAACCCTGGGCAAACAGCTTTTCACATCATTGGTGCATTGCATGGTGTTTGCATGGGATTTGAGCAGCTTACGTGACCTTAACATAGAAGTATGACACTTAGAAAATGCCCAACATGGAGGGCACATGCTGCTCACTGATGGCACCACCATGATGCCAGCAGCTGCCACCAGTCCCAGCCAAGCACAGACAGTAAGGGGGGATCCGACCCACAGTGGACAGCGTGATAGTGTGGCTATATAACACACCCCTGCAGACCATATGTCTGTGGTGCCTAACAGATGCCAGCACACACATGCATCACTGTGGGCATGGTGGCCAGTAGGGGAGGGTGTATGGGTGACCAGACCTCACCACATCCCAGGTGTGGCCACAAGGCTGGGACACATCATTCAGTGCACATGGGCCAGTAGTGGGAATACCCCACCTGTGTGCCTGTCCGATCTTACATGCCCCCCCAGCCACCTACCACACTACTGTACAGATGCCACAGCACATACAGCCGGCCATGTACATGACACTGTGTGCATGCTATGCCACAGGTGCAGCATCTGTGGATCACACAACAGCGTAATAGTACTGTCCACTGTCAGTAATTACCTGCAAGCTGGGCTTGTCACTGTGTACAGTGCAGTGGTCATCACTGCCCTACATACCATAGGAATTTCTGTGTCCCTCACACTACCAGTCCCCTTGCTACTGTAGTGTCTGCTGTGCACTGTCGCATGACCTACAGTGTGATGGTTGCATGCAGCACCACCACCACCTGTGCCTATGCTATGTTTTCATCTGGGGTACAATATGCTATGGTATGTTGTACTGTTCACATGTAGCCTGCAGCTATCATCATGCACTGCCTGACTGACCTACAGGTAGAGCTGTGGTTGGTCCTGGCCAGCTCCTGTACTTCTAGACTGACCTACTGGTGGAGCTGTGGGATCCTGCAGTAACGCTGGGCAAACTGCATGCAAATCAGGGCATGATGAGATGCTAACGTGGTTGTTTGCCCAGAGACTATCTAAGTAGGCTCATTTGCATGTCACTTCTGAATATGGCAAAGTTTAGCACCGGGCTAATGTGTTTGCACCAGGCAAACCGCTTAGCTCTGCGCTAAAGCCACGCTAACGTGTCAGCGCGGGGCTAATGTTTCGGGGAATATTTTACAGTTTTGATCACTGTTCTTTCACATCTGCTGCTGCCTGCAGCTGTACTGGGTCCATACATTTGCTGTCACACACATTGGCCACATAGTTCCTCTCTACCTACCCTCACAATGCTTTGCACTGTGTTGTTGTTGTGGTTTGCACTTCCTGGTTGCTATATTCAGTGCTGTCATATTCCAGGGCTACGGTTGCCTTGCACTCCCAGCCCAGTTTGCACGGCCTCTTTCCCATGCTATACTCAGAGGCTGCTTGCCCCGGGGTGTTCCTTTTGAATATAGCTTGCTATGTTTGCCCACCAGGCAGTGTTATCTTAGCCCAGGGGCAAAGGGTTGAATATCTGGCCCACAGTATCTAGCTGACAAGATTTCTTAACTGAGAGATGTAGTCTCCTATTTCTGTAGTGATCACAGAAATATAATAGCCTATGTACTAATTTACATAGTGAGGCATTATGGCTATAGTAAATAGCTGATTTTTCTATGTCCCTAATAAAAGTGCAGTCTCCTACTGTGGTAGCATTTACAGTAGTACAATTTGTAGAAAAGCTTCTGAATTTTTTCTTTTGTGATGCAGGTAGGCCAAAAAGATCATTTGCCATTCTGTGTCAATGTTGTTTCACTTTTACTGTCTGCTGGTGAAGTACACAGGTCTGAAGTGACAGCTCCTGTTAGAATGTGGGAGTGTGATGATACTTTTCTATGTTTATGGTATAAGGCTTGAATGGCTGTAAGTAGTTCAGGAGTGTAATTATGGGCAAATAATTGCATGGCTCTGAGCTGCTTTCAGCCAATCAAATCACTAGAAAATTTCTACATGTGTCATAATGCTAGATACAACTACTTGATTGCTGCTACAAGGGTCCGTGAGGGCTCGGGACGCCTTCTACACCCCCGCATTCCAGACTCAGTCTTCCAGTGTGTTCGCTGCTGCAAGGGTCCATAAGGTCTCGGACGCCTCCCCCCTCCCCGCATTCCAGACTCAGTCTCCTGGTGTGATCGCTGCTGCAAGGATCCGTGAGGGCTCGGGATACCCCCCCCCGCATTCCAGGTACGAACGTAGGCTGAATTGATCTTGCGGTGGGAAAAACGGATCGGACTTGGACTGGTGGCGCCTTTTTTTAACCTCAGTGGTGAACCCTTGAATTCTATACTGTTGGCGCCTTTTTTATTCCTTAAGTGCAACCCTTTTAATTGCTTTGGTAACATTTATTGTGTAGTACCTCCAAAGTTTTTTTATTTCTGTCCCCACACAATTGAAGACTGTTTTTTGATGTTAAAACTTGTATTTCAAAGAGATACTGTATAATGCTGCCTTGCGTTTTCTGACCTTAGAACAGTCTGAAGATGAGTAGGTAACTACAACCCGACCTCTGCTTTCCGTGCTGGGCTAAATACAGTGGCAGTAGCTGTTGGAAGCTATTAAACCTTAAAGGCTGCAATTTCTCTTCTAACTGGCTGCTATTTAAAATCTCATTAAGTAAAGGCTGCAGCTCAAGTGAAACCAAGGCAAGCAATTGTAAGCTGTCAGGCAGTTCCCCCTTCCCCTCTGGCGTGTCTCCCTGCCCCTCCTCAGAATCTTACCTGTCCACTTACTTAAACTCTGTTTTTCTGCTTCCTTTCCTCAGACTCAGTCTCCCAGTGTGATCACTGCTGCAAGACTCCGTGAGGGCTCGGGGTGCCTTCACCCCCCCGAATTCCAGGTACGAACGTAGGCTGAATTGATCTTGCTGTGGGCAAAATGGATCAGACTCGGCCCAGCCGTCGCTTCGCTCTGGCTCCCCACCACCCCACCACCACCCTTGGTCGACTCTTGAATATATAGGGAGTGCTAGTCAGGTGACCACGTGAAATAACCCAGCCCACTTTTCCAGCTGCAGGTTATAAAATTCTCTCACTAGTGGACGCTGTAACCTTCCCCTCACTTACTTCCTGCACAATGTTTACCATACTCACAACAACACTACTTACTTCCAGGATTATACAACTTGCTCTTCAACACCCCCCCCCCGTGGCTCCCATGCCACACCTCCATACCTTTTTCCTTATCCTTCTAGCTATCACTGGTAGCTACTGGCCCTATCCCTCTAACCACTCCCACTCTTTCCAATCTGATCCCATAGACCTTTACCCACACTCACCCATTTTAATGCACACACTCACACAGGGTTGGCTCTGTACCTCTGCGCTCCCCCACCACAGACCCCAGCTCCCCACTACCCACGTTAACCAAACATTTGTCCCCCTCTCTTCCCTCTCCATCCTACCCAGCATTATCACTGGTCTCCCAGTCCCCCTTCTTCAGCAAAAAAAGCCCGTCACCCTTCCGTTGCCAGTGTTTTTCTCCCAAACTCTGCAGACTGGCACTCTTGCGGCACACCCTTCTTCTGCTCCTATTGGGCAATATCCACTCCAACCCAGGACCCCACAGCACAATTACCTCACCTAAAAAAATGCAGGGGAGACTGCAACTAGCCTCCCTTAATATTTGCAGTCTACCCAAAAAGCACACCCTGCTGCAAGTCTGGATCGCCCAACATGCACCAGACATACTAGCCCTCTCTGAGACCTGGCTCTCTGATACCATCCCCAATAATGCTGTTTCCCTTAGTAATTATACCATCTTTAGGGCAGACAGGACCGGCAAGAGAGGCGGTGGCTGTGCAATCTTTATTAAATCCTTCCTCAATGCCATAGAAGTACATACCCCCACCCCACAACACGGAGCTCAGACACTAACTGTCAAACTAAACCTGGGTTCCAAAATGCAACACATTATCGCGGCCTATATCCCCCCGAGAAACCAAAAACTGGCATTTGAGTCAATCCTACAAACTATCTACCACCTACCGAATACTAGTGAAATTATATTAATGGGCGATTTCAACGTCGACTGGCTATCCCCAGCCGCATCCTGCTACAAAGACATGGCCCTGGCATTTGATCTAACCCAATTTGTCACCACCCCGACCAAGCGGGACATTAGAACCGGGACCTCCTCCCTCCTAGACCTTATTTTCACCAACAGGCCACGTAACCTCTCCCAAACGACTGTGCTTCCTGACTCCATCAGTGACCACTACCCGGTTACTTGCTGGTGGTTGGGTAAACTGCCCTCTGCTCTGCAAAAAAAAATCTCCTGGCAGCGGAGGCTCAAAAGAGGAGGCCTAGTGAACCTCAAAAACTACCTATCCAATAGAAACTGACTCCCCATATACACCACGCAGTCTGTTGACACTGTCCTCGCCCATTTTATTACCACCTTTAATAAAGCCTGTGACATATTCCCTCCCTTCACTAAACATGTTGTGAAAGCCAGAACCACCCCCTGGATCACACCTCCTCTCTTCAACCTTATGCAACAAAGGGACAACCTTTGGCACAAAGCCATTGACTCCCAGCGCACCCAGGAGAGACAGCTTTACAGGGAGGCTCGTAATAAATGTACATGGGCTGCATGTCAGGCTAAAGTCAATTATTACCCACAAACTCTCTCCGCCTCCTGGGGAGATGGGGAAAAAAATTCTGGAGCTCCCCCACCCCTACTCAACTCGACCTAAACGGGCACGTCACACAAAATACCGCTACCATAGCAGAAGCCTTTAACTCCACCTTCTCTGACCTCTCCCATATCCTCCCCTCCAAGTTCTTCCACCCTACCTCTATCCCTCCTCCCCCTCTCACCCTGGGTAATGTCAACTCACCTCCTTTCAGGCTTTGAGTCATCCCCTGCAGTGCAGCAAAATGCTATATTTCCAAAGCTATCTCCAATACCCAGTATAGCAATGACACCCTAGATCTCAAATTAATAAGGCTAACCCTCGATGTCACACTACCTCACCTCACAAAAATTCTCAACCTCTCCCTTAGCCTTGGCCAGTTCCCCTCTACCTGAAGAAAGCCATAGTCACTCCCATTCTGAAGAATGGTGACCCCACTTACACCAGCAACTACAGATCAATCTCTATTCTTCCTCCTCTCTCCAAAGCATTGGAAAAAATTGTTTCGGACCAGCTAACAGAACATCTAACTAAATACAACCTTCTCAGCCAGGAACAACATGGCTTCCGGACAGGCCATAGTACCGTCGCTGCACTCACTGAACTCACCACGTTCATCCACGTAAGGCCCTTGACCAAGGCTTAGTTGCAGGGGCTATCTTTGTGGATCTGACCAAGGCATTTGACACTGTCAGTCATGAACTACTGCTTTGTGTCCTTCCTCAACTAAACGTGGTCCCTGAGGCCACTGCCCGGTTCAAGGACTACCTCTCAGGATGATCTCAGCATGTCAGGATTAACACCACTATCTCCACCTCCAAAACAGTTTGCTCTAGGGTCCCGCACGGGTCTGTACTTGGCCCGCTACTCTTCACCCTCTTCTTAAACTCTCTCCCTAAAGCTTGCAGCGGTCATCTACCACTATATTTTGATGATGCGGTCCTGTACTGGAAACACCCTCATCCAAGCGCCCTCCAACAAGCCCTTCAGGGCTTTTTCTGGGAGCTAAAGAACTGGTTCAGTGATCACTGCCTGATCGTCAGCTATAACAAAACTAAGTCCATGACCTTTGCGCACTGCCAGAGCTCTCATAGTCAATCAGCACTCCTAATTTCAAACTCTCAAGGCACCCAACTAGAACACGTTACAAACTTTAAATACCTGGGCATCACCCTGGATACCTCCCTCTCCTACCAAAGCCACATCCATCTCCTCGCCTCCGCCATCAACACTAGACTGGGCATCCTCTACAGACCAAGCACTCCCTACCTGCTCAGGCCATGGAACTTGCAGTCACCTTCTCCATTCTCTCCCTAGTTGACTATGGGATAGTAATATACGGCTCAGCGGAACCCACCACGCTGAACAGCATAAACACTGCACTGAATAAAGCCTGCTGCTTAGTGACAGGCAGTGACAGACTAACCCATACCTGCAATCTGTATACTCTGACTGGTTGGCTAAACTTCCAACAAAGACTAAAATACCACACCTGTATTCTCGCAAAAAAAAATCCACCTTCAGCTTGCCCCCATCGGACTTCTTCCCATTATCAGTGCAGCCCCCACCAGACGCAATACAAGACTCACAGCACACCCATATTTCTTAGTTCCCCTCTGTAGAACAGCACTAGGGCAAAGATCCTTCTGGTACCGTGCTCCTCTCTGGCTCAACTCTCTACCCTCCCCCCTCTCCCAGTCCCATATCATCTCGCTATTCAAATCTGGCCTTAAAACCCAAATAAAGGAGAGTGCTAAGTGTTATTGTGACTAATCTACCCTCTCTCCTTATCCTTCTCTTCTCCTGACTCTGGGTCTTCCTAGACCCTATGTGATGGCACCCAGCTAACCCCTGCCTAGGGACCCAGGTCTGCTACCGGATACTGCTGATTAGGTTCATACCTAATTTCCTCACCTGTCAAGTTTCTGTGCCTGGACTGCTCTATCAGTACTGAAACTTTTAATACTGCCTGTCATTGTTAGTCCTTATTATACCCTGAATTACCCTCCAACCCCTGTAACCAACGTGGAGAATCTGAAACACTGCTGTGTCAATACCGAAACGATAAATACTGCCTGTTCATGTATGTCTGTTCTGTATTTGTCTACCCTCCACCTCCTGTAACATGATGTGGAGCCTTTGCAAAAGAGTCTATGACTCAAAGGATTGTAATTCCGATCTTACTCAATAAATAAATAAATAAAACAATGTAAAGAGTCAGCTAAAAACTGAGTGTCCCTTTAAAAACGTTGTTTCCTTTGCACGATGTAAAGTTTGGGGGCTGCAGCACTGAGAAAAAAAAAACAAGGACAGGGCTATTCAAATGAACTAGAGTTCAGAAACAAAATGATTTTTTTTCATGGAAAACAGTACTTTTCGGCAGTTTGAATAGCAAGAAACTGACTCACAGCACATACTCACTCAGAACTCAAAGTTACTACATCCATTTGCTATGGTAAACTTCCATAAATCACTTTGAGTTTTCCCTTTTTCCCCCTTCTAGCCTTAATTCACTCTTATCCACATTACTCCATATATGGGGGATATCTGGAGGTTGTAAAGTTACATAGATACATAGATACATAGACAGTGTCGGCAGATAAGGGCCTATGGCCCACCCAGTCTGCCCATTTGAGCTTGTAAGTTCAGTTTGTTTTCCTAGAAGTCTGTTGCCCCTTACCCCTGACCTCCAGAATTCCTTTATGTCTATCCCATGCATTCTTAAATCCCATGATTGTTTCAGCCCCACCACTTCCTCTGGCAGGGTGTTCCACTTGTCCACCACCTGTTCTGTGAAGAAATTCTTTCTCATGTTTCCTCTGAATCGTCTCCTCCAACTTCATCCCATGCCCTCTAGTCCTGGAACATCTTTTCGCTTAAAAATAGTGTATTCCTGCACCCTGTTCCTCCCTGTAAGATACTTGTATGTCTCTATCATATCCTCTCTCCCTCCTCTCCTCCAGGGAGTACATGTTCAGTTCCTTCAACCTGTCTTCATAGGACTTGTGATGCAATCCATGCACCATCTTTTTGCCCTCCTCTGAACCTTCTCTACCCTGTCTATGTCCTTACGTGGTATGGTCTCCAGAACTGTACACTGTACTCAGGTGGGGCCTCACTAGTGTCTTGTATAGCGGAATTATGACCTCCTTTTCCTGCTGGTGATGCCCCGGCCCAACATCCCAGCATCCTATTTGCTTTACCTGCTGCCTTGTCACACTGTTTCTACCTTGAGGTCATCAGAGATGACAACCCCAGATCCCTTTCCTGCTTGGTATGCTATATCCTCACCCTCCAACTAATATATTGTGCCAGGGTTTTGTGCCCCATATGCATTATCTTGCACTTCTTTGCATTGAATTTCAACTGCCAAACACCTGACCATTCTTCAAGTTTCTGCAGGTCGCTTCTCATTCTGTCTACACCCCTGGTGTGTCTACTCTGTTACAGAGCTTTGTGTCATCAGTGAACAGTGAAATTCTGCCTTCAAGGTCCCATGAATGTCACTGATGAAGATGTTGAATAGGATCGGTCCCAGCACTGATCCCTGTGGTACCCACTGGTCACTCTTCCCTCTGTGGAGTGACAGCCATTTACCACCACCCTCTGTGTCCTGCCACTCAGCCAGTTACCTACCACCACACTACTGTCCTGCCCACACCCATATTCCCCAGTTAGTGTAATAGTCTTCTATGTGGCACAGTGTCAAAGGCCTTGCTGAAGTCCAGATAGGCCATGTCCACTGCCCTCCCTGATCCACCTCCTAGTCACCCAGTCAAAAATTCAACAAGGTTGGTCTGACATGACCTCCCCCTGGTGAAACCATGCTGCCTTGGGTCCTGTAGTCCACTGACAACCAGATGTTCCACCAATCTCTCCTACAGTAGTGCTTCCATGATCTTCCCCACTACCGAGGTGAGGCTGACTGGTCTGTAGTTCCCTGCTTCCTCTTTGTTCCCACGTTTGTATAAAGGGACTACATCTGCTGTCCTCCAGTCTTTGGGTACCTCCCCTGTTTCCAGTGATCAGCTAAACGGGATAGCCAGAGGTTCAGCCACCACCTCTCTTAGTTCTTTAAGAACCCTGGGGTGCACCCCATCTGGCCCCATTGCTTTATCAACTCTTATTACTTCCAGTTCCTTCAGGACCCTTTCTCGTGTAAAGGGACTTGTGTCCATTTCTGCACCATTCTCACCCCTTGTACTCCCTTCAGACCCATTACCCTCCTGTTCCTCAGTAAAGACTGAGCAGAAATACCTGTTCAATATGTCAGCTTTACTGTTGTCATCCTCCACGCGGCCCCCATCCTCCCCCTTCAGTCTCACTATCCCTCCCTTTGTCTTTCTTTTTTCACTTATGTACCTGTAAAAGGTTTTGTCCCCTCTACCCACTGATTTTGCAATGTGTTCTTCTGTCTGAGCTTTGGCTTCCCTTACTGACCTCCCTGCCTCCCTTTGCTTCTCCTGGTACTTCTCCCTATCCCTTCTGCCTGTGTCTTTTTGTATTGCCTGAATGCAATCTTTTTGGCTTTCATTTTCTTTGCTACCTCTTTGAAAACCATAATGGTCTCCTCTTCCTTTTCCTCTTGCTAACCTGCTTAATGCATAATTCTGTTGTTCTTGTAATCCCCATTTTAAATACTGCCCACTGTTCCTCAACCCTGATTCCTGTCCCATTCCCTTAATGCCTCTTTCAAGTATCTCCCATTTTCCCAAAGTCTGCCCTCTAAAATCCAGGATACGTGTTTTTGTGTGGTTTGGTTCTGCTTTTCTGTGATTTCAAACCACAATGACTGGTGGTCACTGTTTCCCAGGTGCTCCCCACTGTTACCCCATCACACTGTCCCTGTTTGTGAGCACAAGGTCCAGTATTGCCTTCTGCCAAGTTGGTTCCATGACCAGTTGCTTGAGGAAGGCACCCTGAAGGAGTCCAGGATAAATCTGCTCTAGTTGATGCTGCTGCTGGGATGCTCCAGTCCACGTCTGAATATTGAAGTCTCCAACCAGTACTACCTCACCCTTGTCTGCCATCCTTTGGATGGATAGCATCAGCTCCCTATCTGTTTCTTCTCCCGGCTGGTGGTCTATAGACCACACCTGTGCGGATGGCTGTCCCATTTTCCTTTCCAGCTTAACCCACAGTATCTCCCCATTTTGTTCCTCCTGGATCTCTGTGGCCCTTATGTCATTTTTCACATACAGTGCCTCCTCCTCCCTTCCTGCCTGCTCTGTCTCTTCTGAATATGTTGTAGCCAGATATGGCCATCTCCCAGTCGTGGTTATCATTACACCAGGTTTCAGTGATGGCCACAATGTCCAGGTCTGACTGTACCATGACAGCCTCCAGATCTTCCATCTTGTTGCTAAGGCTCCTGGCATTTGCACACATGGCTTTCCATGATTTGACCTCCCTAGACTGTTTCACTGTTCTACTCCAGCCCCTTCCTTGGTTGTCATTTATCCCTGGTTCTCCTTGCTGTCTGCCCTTCTGCTGAAGTGGGTGGGTCTAGTTTAAGCCTCTGGGTGTATGGAGTTAGGAATGCCTCAGAGTCTTCCAAAAATGATCTGCCATTTTTCCCCACATGATTGCTGGGCATCTTTAGGTGTATGTTCTATGGCCTGGATATTCAAAGGGTTGCTTGGGCATAACTAGGATGCACCATCTTGTAACCCCACCAATGCGTCCCAGCACGATACTCAAATGGACAAGTTGTGATGTGCAACTCCCAATGCACTGGGGTGCATTGGTAATGTATGCTATGAGTAACTGTGTGGAAATATATCCACAGAGTTGCTCAGATAAATGGATTTATCACACTCAATTTATGTCCACCCCCATTGCATAAATATTAGTAAATATTAGTAAGGAGTTCTGGTTTTACCAGGCACATGTTTGCGCACCCCTGAGTGGCGCAAGGCGGGTTTGTGCCAACATATGTGCTGCACATCCCGGGCTGAATATCGGGATGTGCTGCATATGCATGGGCACGCCCCCTGCACTTGCGCTGCATACAGCATCAGTAAATATAATTTCCCTGGTGGTCCAGTGCACTGCCTCCAGCATCCGATTGTGGGCATATGTATATATAAATTCCCTGGTGGTCCAGTGGAACCCCCCCATCGCCCAAATGGATGAACTTAATGGAGGTAGAGTAGTGCTCTGAATTCTAAATACTTCTTTCTTCCCAATCAAATTAATTTGGCTTCCAGTTGCCAAAATACAACTAGTTTTTTTTTCTCATATACCTGTGTTAAACCGTTTTGTTCATTTTTTACCATTTTTGTTAGGTTCTGTATGTTTCTTGTTTTTATATGTAATAATTTTTCTATGTAATAATGTTTGCAGATAACTTCTTTTTAGTTTGCCTTGTATTCATTTTGTGCACTCCTACAACAGGCCTTTGTTCACATTAAAATACACAGTGCTTTAATACTATAACAGATCAAATTAGATAGAGATACACTGAGTCTGTTCTAAGAGGTAATATTCAGTTAGGTATGACAGGCTTGCTAAATTTATAAAATGTGCTGCTAGGAACCAGTTCAGAACTCCTTACTAATATTTACGTAATAGGGGTGGACATACATGGAGTGTGATAAATCCGTTTATCTGAGTAACTCTGTGGATATATTTCCACACAGTTACTCATTTATTCACACAGTTCCTGTATCACAAAGGGTGTATCTGCATAGTTTCTATCTCAGCAGTCTTCTGCCCACTGGCAATACTTCCTTTACTTTCAAATCTACAAGATACAACATCATCAGTAAAACATTCCTTGCTGGCCACCGCAAGTTCTTGCCATCACAATTTATGGTCCTCCTATGTGAGTAACAGCCACTTAAAAAAGATTTTTAAACACAAAATCCAGTAAACTCCACAGCTTTCTGCCAAACAGACAGTACTGCTCGGGTTTCCACTTACTTATTGACGGTCGCGTCCCCCCACCCCACCCCGCTTGCATCCATAACTGCCAGCAGCATCACAGTTCCATGATTTTGTAACAGAAAACCACACAGTGCAGCTCTTGCCATCTCTCCTGCTATTACTAAGCAACCCACCCAAACAGGATTTTGTACTGCAGTGTTCCACGGCTCTGATAATTCTCATGACTCTCTTGCACTCCTCTACTGACAGCCAGACGACTCCTCCCATATACAGTCATTGCTGTCTCTCCCACTCTGTTCCCACAGAACTCCACCTATCCAAACAAGTCTAGCCAGAGCTGATATGGCTGTGGCATGCTTGTAAAGCTCCAGAGTGAGCACCACCAAATGCCATCTCCAAGATGGTGGCAGTGACACAACTGCACTTGCACAACATTCACACTTGCATAGTTGAGGTGAATGGCATTCTGCCATTCCCAAGATAGCAGCGCTGGTGGAACTGTGCATGCGCATGAGCTGTGCATGTGCAGTTATTGTCTCAGAATGCAGAAGTAACAGCCAAAATAGTGTGGATGTTACTCCATTGCGACCGACCATGGCGGAGTGTTCCAAGCTCTGTTGGACTTTAGGAATGATACTTCCAAAAGTCCAACAGAAGCGTGACACAGTCGGCCATTTTTGAGGAACCGAATGCAAAATGGATGTAGGCTCCACCCATAGCCATAAAAACTGAGAAGGGAGGACAGATCAGCTAAGATTGGCAGAACCTTGACACACATAATAGAAGGGGAGTTTGGGGGGGAGTAAATACAGTGAAGCTATTAAGATACCAGTTAACTTTCAGAGTATGCGTCTGTAAGGTAATGAACCAGAGTTCAACATCGCTCCATGAATTGCAGTAAAATTAATGTTTTCAAGTGTATTATGCACGTGAAATAGTCAATTACAAGAATGGGACATAGATGAAAGAAAAAAAACTTCAAATGCACCATATTTGACTATCAGTCCTCTAGGGTTCTGTCTTAGTAGTGGCGATCAGCATGTGAAGGCATAGCTGTTGATAATCAGATGCAATACACTGGGTAGGGATGTGTGTGTATGTGTGGGGGGGGGCATTAGTCTGCAGACAACAGAAAAAACATGGTTTCATCTCCTGTTGGGGAGCTGATGCAGTTGTTCGTATTACACAAAAAGGAGGTGTTTTTTAGGTCTTTCACATCCTAAATGGATGTGAGTAGCAAGCAACCAACCAGAATTTGCAAGCTCAGTAGTGGAGCAGCTGCCTGTCTTATAAAACTCTTTTGACCTCAGTTGCTCTGCTTTTGGGAGTGCATTTCATTTCAGAGAACCGACAGGCTTATTTGGGCAGCATATTTTTATTAAATAAATAAAAGGTAATTCAACTAAACACATTCTCCATGAGAGGAGAAAGAAAGACCCCCGTCTTATTCATCATTCAGCCTGGAGGGGAAGTGGCTTGTTATAGTCCCATCCAGCCTTTTTCATATTAGCGCACCATTCACTTTCACTAACTTGGGCTCTTCTCTGTCCACAAGCCACTAAACCACTACACCATGCACAACCTTTCACTGTTATTAGACAGTACAATATATTTACCTCTAAGTAAGTGCAGATACCACTATTGAATAGGTGCACAGTTAAAATACAGTAACACTTAGAGTTAAATATATTATATTGCCTAATAACAGTGAAAGGCTGTGCACGATGTAGTGGTTTAGTGGCTTGTGATCTTAGACTGAGAAGAGCCCAAGTTAGCGAAAGTGAAAAGTGTGCCAATATGAAAAGTGCTAGAGGGGAATATAACAAGCTGCTTCTCCTCCAGGCCGAATAATGAATGAGACAGGGGTTCTTTCTTCCTCCAATCACGGAGAATGTGTTTAGTTGAATTATCTTTTTATTTATTTAATAAGAATATGCTGTTCTAATGAGCCTGTTGGCTCTCTGAAATGAAATGCACTCCCGAAAGCAGAGTGGCTGAGATCAAAAGAGTCTTATAAGACAAGCAGCAGCTCCATTTCAGAGCTTGCAAATGGGGGTTGGCTGTTGGCTATTCACCTCCCTTTATGGCTTAAAAGTCCTAATAATGATGCTGCCAGCCAGCCCAAAAAGTTAAAACCCCACACTGCGTGAATGTCAGGAATGAGGGAGCAAGAATGAGAAAGCCACAGGAAAAGCAGTCTGTCTTTCTCAGTCCCTCGCAAGTGTACTGCTTGATATTTAAATGTTAACATACTGAAAATTGTGTAATGGGCTGGCCACCTTCCTCCATACTGTATGTGATTGTTATACACAGATAATAAAATATGGGTCTGTGTGGCTATGTTACCTTTGCTGTGTCTGCTCACAGTTTATACTAGTATGGCAATGCAGGTATACCATACAGTTCCCCCCCCCATCCACATATATTGTAAATGGTAACTATAGTACTGCAGTTGCCATTGGTCTTTTAAACATAGGTGTTTGAAGAAATAAAAACAAATTTTAGATAAAGGCAGAATCAATTTGATAGCCTTTTTAATTTATTTAAATATCAGTGAAAATGGTGCCTTGGGCGACCCACTTTCCTATCTGTGATTACTATACCTAGATCACAAACTATGGGGTTGTGTGGTGATGTTACCCTTGGAGTGGCTGCTCACAATTATAGGTGTAAGCTGTTTATTGGAGTACAGTGTACAGTTCTGGAGTGGAGTACAGCGTACAGTTCTGGAGACCTTACCTACGTAAGGACATAGACAGGGTAGAGAAGGTTCAGAGGAGGGCAACAAAGATGGTGCATGGATTGCATCACAAGTCCTATGAAGACAGGTTGAAGGAACTGAACATGTACTCCCTGGAGGAGAGGAGGGAGAGAGGGGATATGATAGAGACATACAAGTATCTCACAGGGAGGAACAGGGTGCAGTAATACACTATTTTTAAGCGAAAAAGATGTTCCAGGACTAGAGGGCATGGGATGAAGTTGGAGGGAGGACGATTCAGAGGAAACGTGAGAAAGAATTTCTTCACAGAACGGGTGGTGGACAAGTGGAACACCCTGCGAGAGGAAGTGGTGGGGGCTGAAACAATCATGGGATTTAAGAATGCATGGGATAGACATAAAGGAATTCTGGAGGTCAGGGGTAAGGGGCAACAGACTTCTAGGAAAACATAAACTGAACTTACAAGCTCAAATGGGCAGACTGGGTGGGCCATAGGCCCTTATCTGCCGACACTGTCTATGTATCTATGCATCTATGTATTGGCATTGATAAATCCTTTGGCTCTTTGGAGTTTGGCATTTCCCCAGAGTTCAGTGTAACTAGCGGTGTGGTAACATCAATATGGAGGGTTGCAGCACACTATGTCTTGGTAGAACTGTGTAGTCGGCGTACACAGGGAGTGGGCAACAGTCACTCTGCATGGATTGTTGTAAACTGTAGCAAAGCAGCATGCACTCTTGCACAGATGTCACAGGACAGACTGCACACACGGGATATGAGGCAGTGTAAGCCATGAACTGCGAGTCAGTCAGACCTGTGCTCCATGTACTGTGCTATTACTGTGCTGTGCCTGACTCATGGAAAACTGTACGATGCCACAACTATATTCTGACTGGGTGACAGTGAACTAATGGCTGGGGTTACTGCATGGTGCGATTATTCTGTTCCTACTCTGACACACTGAACACTGTCTGATACACTATGCGCTGTGCCACAAACTGGCAGAATGACTGTTCCAGCACCATGACATCAAATGGCTACTCCCTTACCTTCTGTATAGCTTGCATCTGTGATGACTGCTCCAGTGGTGCAACACACAACCATGTGTAGCACAGCTGGACCATAATGCACACGGGGGGGGCGGTAATGAAGATGCAGATGTTGGGAACAGGAGATTCCCATACTTGTACAGAGTGCAAACTTAGTGTGAGCAGGTCTATTGTGTGCTGCTCCCTGGCACGGCTCGATGATGTAGAGCACATCATAAAGCAAAACTCCATTTCTGTCATGATAATGCGAGTCACAGCTGTGGTGAGTGCTGTTATGGTGCTACACAGCACAATGTATAGCAGAACTGGACTTTAATGTACGAGGGGGTGCATGGGCCCTAGAAGATGCAGAGGTTGGGAACAGGACATTTGCATACCCGTATGGCATGTAGACTTACTGCGAGCAGATCTATGCTGAGTTGCTCCCTTGCACGACTCGATAACACAGACTGCTTCATGAAGCAAGACTCAGTTTGTGTGACAGAGCCACAACTTACAAAACGACACTGTCAACTGCATTCCCAGAGTTCAGCAGGACCAGTGAATGCCTTTCCACAAGAATGTGTGTTGCCGGTGTGTACTGGGGTTCCAGAGGTCAGTTGGGTGGGTGGAAGGAGAAGTGCAGTAGGATCAAGAAGCACCTGTTCCTCCATACCGACCAACTGTGGTAGAGTGTTCCAAGCTCTGTTGGACTTTTGAAAGGATATTTCCAAAAGTCCAATGGAAGCATGCCACGGTCGCCCATTTTTGAGGAGCCAAATGCAAAATGGCTGTAGACTCCACCCATAGCCATAAAACTGGAACTGTATATTTTCAAACAAAAAACGCCCACATATAAATGCAGTATCAACCAGATAAATATAAAAAAACACAAAATAAAATGTACTCCAAAATAATCACTGTACTGACTCCTTACTCGCTACAGGAAAAACAGCCGCCACGAGTCCTTCACTGTTGGACCGTCCTACACATAAAACAAGAGCCAATCAAGTGCTGCACTGAAAGACATACTGTGAATCATGGACTCACAAATGGCACATCACAAAAAAAATCCTCTGTATTTTATTTAAAACAACATGCTAAATTAAATATAAAAAAAAAAAAAAACTGCCACAAAAATCAGACCCCTATTGTACAAATAAAATATATGGGGGTCAGCAGTGTGATACATAATTTTTCTGTTGCAGTTGCCATGGACCTCTTATAATTATCACTCGTGGCTCTGCCACTCATGAGGTTACTTGAGGTTAATGGCAACTGCAACAGATAAATGATGTATCACACAGCCGACTCCCGCAAATCCCTTATAAATAGTTAAAAAACACAAAGAATCTGGAGTCTGTATACACAGTCCTTAATCTGGAACAGAAGCTTCCTGCTTTCTTCTATGATTGACAGTAGATTCTTTAGCTCAAAAGTAACTGCTTTACCTACACAGGAGGACAAAATAAAAAGAGAACACTTTGCAAGAATATTTCAATATGTTAACTTAGCCTGCTCAGGCAACGTCTTTGGTTTGCTTCGCCTCCTGTTTAAAATCAGCTCCAGACAACGCTTCACCAGAGACTGAGTCTCTACTACATTTCCTATGGCTATCGCTACAGAAGGTAAAGATGAAAGGATTGCAGAGAAACATGTTCTGCATGTTCTGGACCACAATAACCTCCTCCATTTTAGCCAGCAAATTAAATCATGTGTACTGGATGTTTTACAAATTCCCAACCAACTGTGTGCCAACAGTATCACTAGAAACACAAAATAATAGCGAATATAAGTAAAGGAGATGGAATACAGTACAGTTTATATTATTCTGATCATATGAGCAGTATGAAATAAACTCCAGCTCAATACAGCAAAAAGAGAAATAATTGTTTTTTTTGTAACAAATTTTTAGTAAAGTTTTTTCAGTCCATTACATGACATGTACTTTCAATACACAGAACCACAACATCATGTAGATACTGCTGTTACAAAGCAAAAGAGTCCAGAGTCAAAGAAAGTTATAAAGGCCAAATTGTGGCCGATCTTCCAAGTGGAATCCTGGTGTAAATCTGCATATGTTGAGGGCACTGGTACCCCGTCCTCCTTGTCGAAGCCCTCCAAAGTAATGATAAATGTTCTGAGGACAGATCCATACTTGGCGGGGTCCAATTTAACTACAACAGAGGTGGCCAGCATTGATTGACCGTGCATTGTATGCTGTTTCAATACAGTGAGGCCTGACAACCTAATGCTATTGCTGCACCCAATCTGTGCCCTTGCCTAGATCTGGTGGATGGAGAGCACCTGATTAAAACAGTGTGTGGATAGGAAGAGGGAAGAGGAGAGTTACAAGTGAGAAAGGAAAAAGTGGAGAAAAGAAATAAGGTAAACGAGAGAACAAGGCTCCCCAGGGAGTTATCAGTACTTAGGATGGATACATTTATAGCTGAGTATGATGGGGAATCCTAGGAGTAGGTTCCTCCATAATCCACTGAGGGAGAAGTGAAGAAAGAAGAGGCTATGAAAATAAGAGGGGCTGAGGGAGTGCGACCCACCCTATGGCATGAAGTTCGGGTAGTTGTCAAGTTGGTATAGAACCCACCTTCTCCATTTCTTGTCAAAGTAAGCATTATTGCAATTACAAAAGGACTTTCAATTACATGCACTTTATTTGTATTTTGACTGTCATTTTGTGTGATAGCAAGAAAAAAGCCTCACACTTACCAGCAGACCTTATATTATAAGGATCAAGCCCACTCCAAGCTATTGGATTTAAAAGTCAAAATTTATTAAATATCCTGGTTCAAAACAGGCACAAAAGGACATATATGCCCCCCCCCCACAGTGCAAAAAAGCAAACTCTCTCCAATGGCTTTTTCATACCCCTGCAGGTACTTTGTGTGTTATATTGATTGTTTGAAGTGTCTTTATCTAGTGGTCGTGTTTTAATGGGTCTTGTACTAGAGACGGAAGAAATGAAGTAAAACTGGACATTTAAATAATATAATTTAAAGATGTGCAGACACTATACAGCAGCTGTTGGATATCATTGGATCAATCTTCATTACTAAATACTCACTATGTGACCCTGAACTACTCACTTAGGCTCAAAGTGCTCTATTCTACCCAGTTACAGAAATTGGTAGAATTAGAACCTCACTGAAAATGCGATGTAGCATCTCAGCTGGCCTATCTTGAGTAAGTACATTGTAACAATGGGTAAAAGTAGGACACTACCGAATATGAAAATTGCATCTTAGTTGGAGTATTCTGGTAAATACATTAAGCAAATAAGTAAAAGCAGGACCGCAGTACAAAAGAGATGCTGTAGCTCAGTTGCGCTATCCAGACTAATAAAATTCTAAAAAAAGTATTGACAGCAGTAACTAGCTCTTTCAGTCCCCCTCCCGTACAGAGCAGGCAATGTGGTTTAATTGTTAGAGCACTGTTGAGAATTGATAGGCTGCAAATTCACTCTACTGCTACAGCCACATAATGGTAGTTTACTCACCAGGGAAGGTGATTGTGGGAGTATGCATCTCTGAGGCACTCCAAAATCAATACATCAAGGGCTGTGTTTATCTGATAGGTTGCTAATCCACATTTGACTTCAAAGAAATTTGGCCCCTCTTCACCTGGACCCTGCCCAGACTGGCTCAGTTCGATGTCTTCCAAAGCTGTACCTAGAAAGAAACTGGTTGCTTGTTGGCTCGTGATCACATACTGCACACTGTGGGCCATAGTTTGATTGAACAGAGATTACCTTATTTCCTATTCATACACACCAGCCCCTACAGCATGCCAGTAGCTGTACAGTGCTATCAGAATGTGAGTGTCTATTGGGTGGGGAGTGGAGTGCCTCAGAGATGTATACCCTCACAATCACATTTACCAGGTGAGTAAATTACCATTGTGGGGGATAATCTCTGAGGTATTCAACAATCATTACTTGAAGGGTTCTGAAAAGCAGTGCCCTCTTCTGCGGGTGGGTGGGTGAGACAGGTCTTCTAAGGAAAGACTGGCCCATATGGCATGCCAGTAGCTGTACAGTGCTATCAGAATGTGAGTGTCTATTGGGTGGGGAGTGGAGTGCCTCAGAGATGTATACCCTCACAATCACATTTACCAGGTGAGTAAATTACCATTGTGGGGGATAATCTCTGAGGTACTCAACAATCTTTACATGAAGGGTTCTAAAAAGCAGTACCCTCTTCTGTGGGTGGGGTAGACAGGTCTTCTAAGGAAAGACTGACCCTTATGGCATGCCAATAGCTGTATGTGCTGTCAGAATGTGAATATGTGCTGCGTGGGGTGTGGAGTGCCTCAGAGATGTATACCTCCATGGTCATCTTTACCTAGTGAGTAAACTACCATTGTGGGGGATAATCTCTGAGGCACGCCACAATCATTACATCAAGGGTTCAAAAAAGCAGTACTGTCCTCCGTGTCCCATTCTGACTAAATGAATTTGACCCATTGGAGGACTGAGCAGCCAGTGTTGATTGAGAGTACTGTGTTATGTCAAGTCTGTAATGTCTGATGAATGTATGGATTGATGTCTATGTAGTGACTGCACAGATCTCCTTGGTAGTGGCAACATTTCTTTCTGCCCAGGAGGTGGCCACTGCTCTAGTGGAGTGTGCTTTAAAGTCTGCTGGAGGCATCTCATTGCTTGCATTGTATGCCTCTAGGGTAGCTGTCTCAAGCTAGGCAGCTATGGTGGAGTGTGATGCCAGGTGACCCTTTTTGTGTCCTTGGATGAAGACAAAAAGTTAGTCAGTCTTGCGAATGTCATTTGTTCTATTCACATAAGTTGTGATAACCGTTCTCAGTCCCAGAGTATGGAGACGTTGGTCACGCTCAACTTCTTAGGGTGGCATTTATGCTGGGAGTTCAATGGTCTGGTTGAAGTGAAAGGGGGAGGCCACTTTCAGGATGAACAATGGAATAGGTCTTAGGGTCACCCAGTCCTCATGAAATGTCAAATATGGTTCCCTCCATGAGAGGGCCTATAATTCGCCTGTTCACCTGGCTGAGCAGATCACCACCAAAAATACTGTCTTGAGGTTCAACCATTTGAGGCCCACCATGGCCAGTGGTTTGAAAGGAGTATCTGTCATAGTCCTGAGGACCAGACTGAGGTTTCATGGTGTCAACACTAGTCTTATCTTAGGTTGAATATTGGTGGCCGCTTTTAGGAAATGAATAAAATTGGGTGTGCCCCCAGATTTTCCCCATTTATTTGTCCTCATGCCACTTCTATTGCCACTACTTGAACCCTGAGGAATGAGGCAGAGAAACCCTTGTCTTGACCCTGTTGCATGAATAGGAGAATGTCAGGTATGGATGAGTTCTCTGGGAGTAGTCCTCTTCAGATGCACAAACCTGTGAAGACAGATCATTGCTTTTTATAGGTTGCAGTAGTAGATCCCCTTCTGGACATGGTCATTGTGTTGATTACTGATGGGTGGTATCCAGCTTTTAGCAGTCCCTCCCTTTAAGAAGCCAGACTGTCAGTTTGAGGCTGTGGGGATTGGGGTGGCATACTGGCCCCTGTCGAAGAATGTCATATCTGAGGGGCAGTCTTCATAGGTACTCCAGGGCCATAGCTACTACCGTGGCAAACCAGAACCTCCTGGGCTAGTTGGGGGTGATCAGAATCACTCTCACCCTGGCTTTTCAGATTTTCTTCAGTACTTGTAGATTCAGGGATACCAGAGGGAAGATGTATGCCACGTCAAAAAAACACTCTGATTACTGAGCATCCACCTCCATGGCCAGATTGCCTTTGAATCCAAAATAGAACTTGGGGTACTGAATGTTCTTGCTGGTAACCACCAGATCTATTTGCACAGGACCTCAGCCTCTGTTGATGGCTTTCAAAACTTGTGGGTGAAGCCTCCACTCACCTGGGTGGATCCATTGGTGGCTCAGCCAATCCGCTGTCATATTCAGTTTGCCCACAAGATGTACAGCTAAGATACTGGCAAGGTGTTTTGGAGCCCACAACAGGAGTTTTGTGGCCTCCTTCTGCATTGTTCTACTCTTCATTCCCCCCTTGTTTGGAGATATAGGCCACCATCATCTGACTGTCTGATCTGATTAGAACGTGTTTACCTTTGATCCATTGTCTGATGTGTGACAGTGCTAGAAAGACTGCTTTCATCTGCCGGATGTTTATTGGGAGTTTTGACTTGGCTAGGGACCATTTTCTCTATGCTAACTTGTACTCTGTGACTGCCCCTAACCTGAGAGGCTGGCATCTGTGTCAATTATTATCTCATACTGAATGTCCAGTGGCATCCGTTTGGAGAGATTGTTCTTGCTTGGCCACCGTATCAGAGAGTGAACCACCGAGGAGGGATAGTAGTCGTCTTGGTGAGGTTGAGGTCATGTATTGTCCCCTGTCATAGGGTGAATTAGAATTCAAGTTTATTTTCAGGAAAACTCCATTGAGGAAGCTCATTTTCAGTAAGGCCTAAGAGGCTCATGACAATACAAAACAGTAGCATGACAATTACAAAAGTGCAACATATAAATAAAAATGAGCAAAGCAAGACAGCACTGGACAATAAGAAGGAACTGTACAAATCTCATAAGCTGATAATGTATCAACTTACGTTGCCTAACAATGTGAAGGAACTGTACAGATGTCATTGTTTAACAATAAAGAAAATATATACTAGTTCTGGACCTTGTAAACCAGTGTGATCCGGTGTTCACAGATAAACAATACAGATCGACAGTGCATATGCGGGTAGTAAGGAGACAAAATGAAAGGGGGAAAGGTAGGGGGGAAGGAAGGAGGGCAGTAGGATGAGGTGGAGAAGGGGTTGGGGTCAACAAGCACAGGATGGGCAATCATTAGTGGCCATTGCATGTTTCTGCCAAGTGGTTACTGAAGATTTAAAATCATTTAGAGATACTAGGCAAGTTAGTTTGAGCGTGGTTTGCATTTTGTTGCAGACTGATGGGAGGGTATAGCCAGCGGCAGCTTTGCCGTAGAGGGTGCGGAACCTGGGGACCTCGAGTGTAATGAGGGAGGTATTTCTGAGCAAACAACAGCTCGGGGAATGGCGGAACAGGCAGAATATATAGGGGCTAGCTTACTGAGGAGAGGTCCATAAAGTCATATGGAGGTGTGCATTAATCTTCTGGTGGGCTAGTGAAGACTATCTTACTTCGGAATAGATCTTAAAATGGTGGGTTCTGGTGAAAGTGTTTATGTTGAATTGAATGGCATGATGGTATAGTACATCCAGCTTGCTCTAATTGGTGGCAGAACAGCAGCTGTTGATGAAATCTGCAAAGTCTAATAAGGGAATGAAGGTAGTTTGAACCAACTGTTTCCTGGTATCACTGGAGAATAAAGATTTATTTCAGTAGAAGAAACCTAATCTCATCCTTAGTTTTTTGGACAGGGCTTCAATGTGAACGGGGAGGGAGAGATTATGGTTGCACCACAGGCCAAGATATTTGAACCTGTCCACTACATCTAGTGTTTCACCCAGGAGGGTAGTGATGGGCGGTGCAGTGATATTATTTTTGTAAGCAGGTAGGGGATTTGTAGGGGAGAAGAACATTAACTATTTTTTAGCATTAAGTAGCAATTTAGAATGGCTATGGTTAATTTGTAGTTGATTGAAGTCTGATTGTTATTCGGTGCAAATGTCGGCTAGTGAGGGTTTGGCTGTGTAAAGTACAGTGTTGTCTGCAAAAAAGTGGATTCTGTCATTCCTGATGTTGTAGCTGAGTGTTTTGATGTATGTAATTTATTTATTTATTTGAATTTTGGTAACCGGGTAGGCCCACTGATATAGTACAGTCCCTTTTTCAGGAGTGATCCAGGACAAGGGTACAATGCAATAAAACAAGTATCATGAATAAGAGAGGTCCCAGAATGGATCCCTGAGGTACTCCTTTGATAAGGGGCAGGGGAGATGACAACAGCCCATCAGCCTTAATTTGTTGGAGCCTGACCATCAAATAGCTGGAAAACCAGCGAGGGGCATTTTCATGCAAGCCATGCTCTTTAAGTTTGACTAATAGCATGTTATGGTCTACAGTACTGAACACCTTGCTCAGATCTAAGAACACTGCTCCTACTGTCAGTTTATGATCTAGGGCAGTGAGCCAGTCATTTGTCACTAGAGCTAGAACAGAAGTAGTGTTATGATTGGGCCTGAACGTGGATTGGAGTGGATTTATAAGGTTAGGTTGATTAAGGCAGTCCCTTAGTTGGTTGTTGACTAGTTTTTTGAGAGTAGCCACCTCATGTTCCATCTGGCCATGGAACTATGTGTATGCATGACGACATTAGCCACAGAACCTGGGAGACTAGCTCCAGTGATGGGCGTTTGAGTCTCAGTAGCCTGGATACCTGCACTATGGGGTTGTTCATGCACTTCTCTGAAGGATGTACTAGCCCTGAGGCTGTATCAATTATGGTGCACAGGTGTTTGATAGATTGGCTGGGACTGATGCTGCTCTTGAGGTGGTTAATCACCCAACCATGACTCTACAGGCACTGGAAAAATGTCTCCATCTCTTGGACTGATTGTTGAGGGATCTTGCTCTGATGAGCCAGCTGTCCAGGTATGGAATGACTTGAATGCCCTGATCCCTTATTTTGTCTACCAGCACCATAGACACCTTCTTGAAGACTCAGGAGTCTGATGCTAGTCTGAAGGGGGGGACCTGGTACTGGTAATATTTCCCTAGGATGTGAAATCTGAGGAATGTAAAATGTAAGATTCTTATGGGGATGTGGAGGTAGACATCCTTCAGATTTATTGATGTTAGACAGTCCCCAGGGTGCATGACTTTCAGTATGGATCTGATTATTTTTGTTTTGAATGGTTTGTACTTTATGGAGTGATTTAAGAATTGTAAGTCTAGCACTGGCTGAAGGCATCCCATTTTATTGGTCACTGTAAAGAAGTTAGAATATATTCATTGACCTCTTTCTGCTGGGGTACTCTCTGCTATTGCCTTGTTGTGGATCAGGTCTATTAGGACCTGATGGATCTGATAAGGTTGGATTTTGTACTTTGATACTGGTGAGAAAAAAAAGACTGTTTAACCTGGTCATTTCCATCAGTTCTAGGGCATAACCCTTTTGCACTATCTCCAATACCCACTTGTCTTCTGTAGATCTTTTCCATGATTCAGTGAATTGAAGTAGGTGCATGGGGAGGTATGCGGACCTGCTATCTTGATCTTTCCCCAGTGATTTGCCATCTTTCATACACTTCAGGTATTTCTCCAGCCCCTCCCCAAATAATTATGCAGCATAGATCTGGACTCATGTCCGCATCCCATAGTTAAAGCCACAGTGATCTTCTGGCTCTATTGATATGAACATACGAAATTTGCCAGCAGATAAAAGCCTAGAGGTCTATCAAGTCTGCTCGAATGTGCAGCTAGCACCCCTTATTCTGAGGCTGCCCCTCCCTGCCACCCTTCCCCTTCATTAACCCTCCCCCTTGTCCTGTCCCATCCTCATTTGAAGCAGTCCACTGTTCTACTGCATACCACTTCAGCAGGTAACGCATTCCACCCAGCCACCACCCTCTCTGTAAAAAAGTGTCTCCTCATCTCCCTCCTGATCCTTCCTCGCTCCTTTACATAAGCACATATATGTACATATGTGATAAGCACAGCAACCCTAATGTTAATCCTGAGTGAGTCCACAGCCAGGTCAGCTATGTATTTTGTGGATAGGCTGGCATTTTCTAAGAGTTGTACATCTGCGGACTTCTGGGTCATTGTCTTCATAACATCCTGTAACCAGAATAACGGTGCCCTGGTGTCATAGATTGTTAATGTAGCTGCCCTGGCTCCAAGTCCAACCAGTTCAAAATTCTTCTTCAGTATGTCCTTCAGCTTTCTATTTGCCTGGTCCTTCAAGCCTACGGCACCCTCTGATGGGAGGACAGCCATTTTGTTTAGGGCTGCTATTCATGGGTCTACAGTGGTACAGATGCACCACAGTGACAGCTTCTCTACCTGCAGAGGGTACATTTTGTCCCAGGATTGCCATTCAGGAATGTGAGCCGTGTCTGTGGATTACAATTCTTTGGTCACCATTTCATCAATAGATTCACATACTGGGAAAATGTCTGTATTCTTGGCTGAGGATAAGACAGATGGAATCCGCTTGGACTGTGGTGGTGGAAGGGGAGGGTTGAGTCCCACCATGGACATAACGTCTGGAAAGCACCACTTGGCAGTTAGAGACTGAGGATCAACTACCATGTCATCCTCATCACCAGACTCATTTTCTGAGTCAGGTTGGGGGGTTTGTGGTATGGGTTCCACAGGACTAGGATTGATTGGGGTTGAAGATGTTGGGCTAAGCACTGGTTGGGTCAAACTGGGGAGTCATAAACCTGTCAATTCTGTCAGCTTCTCTAGCGTAGCCACCATAAACTTCTGTTGTGCTTGCATAACCTGTTAGTTTTGAAGAAGAATGACAGCAGTATCCATGTTTACGCCAGGTTCTAGGGTTGTGCTGGCGTTGGTAGAGGGCTGTGGTCTGGAGGTGGACAGCTGCTGCGATGACCTGCTGGAGCCCTCAGTGGACAAAACCTCCTTGGATTACTGAGAGTATTCCTCAGCACAGGAGAGACATAGCCAGCCTAGCTGACCCGGAGGGATGGGGACATTGCAGTCACTGCAAACCTTTGCTTTGATCATGTTGTCCTGCAGGGAGAAGAATGAGATACAGAGGCAAGAGCTGAAGTTGGTTTCTGACATAAGAGGTGTAAGAAGTTGAGTTTAAAAATCTTTATGATAACTTATATGAGATAGGAAAGAGGAATTTTATTTCAAATAATGAGAAATGTTATTTCAAGTTGTATAAATGGCCCCAAGAAGAGGTGGGGTGCCTGTTCCTTTAACAGCATAGCTTGCTGCCAGGAAAAATAGCACCTTAAAGTGTGGCAAGGGCCAGTGTGACAGATGTGTATCTTGTATAATAAGCCACCCTCAACAACATGGCTTCTGGAAATACAACGGTGGTGTCACTTCCAGTGGGACAGGGCCTGTTGCATGACTTCCAGGTAGCTAGCATGGATGTGAGATCCCTCAGAAAAGAAACAAGAGGGAGAGGAGGTCTGTGATGGTTATTTGAGGCCAGCTATTGAAAGCAGAATCCATATGGAGTGTCTGTTTGTGCTGGAGGCTGCAACTGCTGTTCGCAAGATGGCCATTGGGACCTGGTGTGCATGTGAGATAGTTCCAAATTCAGAGCACATGCATGACTGATGCTAGTGCCTGGGTCATGGCAGAAATTCAAACAAAGGAGAAGCAATACAAGGAATTACACCTGGATGCTAGAAGGGACAGACAAGGGCTAGATGATCGGGGGTAGGTAAGAGAGGGCTGCAGTCACCATATTGGACGGAGTCCAGAACTAGGGGTCAACAACAACACATTAATTTGGCAAAAAGCATCTGGGCTGAACGGGGACCTTATCCTATATTTACTGAGTGAGAACACCAGAATGCTGGGCTGCTTTAGTATATTAAGTGTGGAGGATGTCACTTGGCGGCTAATCCAGGAACCACTAGCAGTGGTTTGAGGATGCCGCCATGCTAGTTGGAGAATTTGAGAGCCCTGCTAGCAGGGGGCCCTCACTCCTTCTGACAAAAAGTGCTCTGTGTGACCACTGCCTGAGGGATCGCAGGGGTGTGGGTGCCCTCAAGTCAGCCACCCTGTAAACCAGCCTTACAGTATATAGCAATCCCTGAGAGTCAGTAGGCGTGTAACATATCCAGGACAGGAAAAGCATGCATTTCAGAGTGAAAGGAATGAAACTGTTTCAAGATTATTTTAACTATGGTTATGGAGATGGCACATGAAATCCTAGGGTGTCCCATACGCCATCACCTCATGCTGCTAGGTTCAGATGTTAGTGGAAGTCTCTGTATAAAAAGTGGTTAACACATATATAAGGACTAAAGGAAAGCTTCTCATAGAGAATAGGATCACAAGCCACCAGTTCCATCTACCTTAGCATGAGTTCTTTCTGGTTAGGGCAGAACAGCTGGTCCACAAACTTTGATGGTATTAGGAGCTGTGTTGAGGTGCTGCAACCTGGTCAGATGCATATTGAAAAACTCAGCTAGTCTGGGAAGGGTCCAGGTGAATAGAGGCCTGACTTCCTTGAAGTCACATGTGCATCAGCAACCTATCAGGTGAACACAACCCTTGATGTAATGATTGTGGAGTGCCTCAGAGATTATCTGCTACAGTCACTATGTGACCCTGAGCTACATATTTTGCCACCCAGTGCTCAAGTCAACCCATCAGCCAACAGGAATCAGTAGAAGAAAATTATACATCCCCTGTAGTCAGTCACTACAGCACTACAGTATGTGCTGAAAAATGCAGAATGATTATCCTGTAAAATTCATTGTATTCCTTCTTTGGTTAAACTGCAAACAATATAGTGCAAGCAGTGCAACATGATTCCATGGCAAACACAATATGGTGCACCATTTTCTTTGTTCACAGTGAGTAACATTGTTTTGGTTTTAATGGTGGCACTGCTGTTGGGCACGTGGAGTGACTTGTTTCTTGATTGACCTAGAAATGAGTAGAAGCAGGGCCCAACTGGACATGAGATGTTGCAGCTCAGTTAGACTATCCTGGGGAAATAAATGTTATGGAAAAAGACAAAAAAACATTGTTAGCAATTGCTTGCCTTTCCTTTTCCCATTCCACCACCCCCACCACCCAAAACAGTATGGTCTAATGCTAGAACACTATAAGGAACTGGAAAATTCTAGGTGTATCCTACTAGTGAGAAATATTTACTGAGTACAAACAGCACTAAGCAAAACACCTCCCAGGGCTCTTATCTACCCAGCTGTAAAACGGATAGAAACAGGACCCCACCGGAAACTGGATCTTAGGGCCATCAGGTCTTTCAGATCTGAGGCCACATGCACACCACAGTTCACATTAAAATAGTGCCTTTTGAGCTGAAGAAACCTGCAAAAGTGCCATTTACTGTTCCCCTTAGATTAATGTTGAATTGTGTGCCTCCTGGAAATTCCCACGGCATGAGCATCTCAGCTGCACCTTCCTGACATTGTAAAAATGACTAAAAGCAGGGCCCTACTGGAAAGGAGATGTTGCATCTCAGTTGTGTCATTCATGGTAAACATATGGTTAAAAAAAAACATGGTTGTCAGCCACTGACTTTTCCCAGTCCCCCCCCCCAAGCAGTTATGTTTACTCTCATGATTAGAGCACTGTTGGAAACTAGGAGATTTCAGGTTTAAACCTTGCCACAGTCTTATACTGTGGGACCTTGAGCAAGTAACTGAAAATGAAATGTTGCATATAAGCTGGACTATTCTGGCTAAATGCATTGTAAAAATAAATAAAACAGGACCCCACTGGAACCAAAATGTTGCATCTTAGCTGGGTTTTCCACAGCAAGTACATTTTCCAGTGTCCCCTCCCCGACAGAAAGGTTTCCTCTTATTATTGAGGTACTGTTGGAAACCAGGCGATTGCACATTTAAATCCTGCTATAGCCAAACACTGTGTGACCTTGAGCAGGTTACAGGTATTGAAATTGAATGTGTCATCTAAACTGGACTACCCCTGGGTAAATATTCTGTAAATATTATTAAATGCAGGACTCCAGTGCAATCAGGATGTTGCATCCTTACTGGGCTTTCCTTAGTAAATAAATTGTAAAAAAGAAAAAAAAACTGCCAAACGTTACACTCCTTCAGTTACTCAGTATAACAATTTCTCTTATAAGATGTAAACTGTAGTGAGAAAGATACAATGTGACCTACTGGAGATTGAACCTGGGAACCAAGAATAATGCCTCTGCTCCATTGCTGAGCTATAGGTTCACATGGTTTGATTTAGGGTTTCTGGACAGATTTTTTTCTGATATTGGCTATCCTGCAACTAAAAGTAATCAAGAAGACAATTAGATGTTTGGTGTAGTAGGAGCTACTGATTAGCAATTAAATCACAAATTATAGAGAGCAAGAACAAAGAAGTAATGTAACATGCAGGCAAACATTAGGGCATTCACCAATGCTTATCTTTGTTGTGTATCAGTCTGTATATGAATTCCCACACTGTGTAGATCCCCCCACAGGTACATATGCACAGCTGGAATTTGTTAAGTCTCTGCAGTTGAAAGGCTTCCTGCTCAAGTTGCATTCAATCCTACACATGAGCCTCAAACGGAACTAATTAGGTTAACTGTCTGCAACATAAGGCACTTTTACACAGCGCTTGCCAGTACTGCTTGTTCTGTGACCCGCTTTGTTCAGCTTAGTCTGTTGTGAAGTGGATCGCCTTTACACTGCGGTGATCAGGATGAGCAGTAAAGCTTAACTGTAACATTACCTTCTTGTGCCGTCTACAGGCGATCCATTCCGCAACAACCAGGCGATCACAGGATCCCCATTTGTACTGGGACAGAAAAGAATGGAATGGCACTTGTACATGGCCGTGCAGAATGAAATAAAACTCCATGAACCCAGGAAAGCAGGGAACGTGGAATCGGTGAATGTTTGTTTCTCTTGCAAAATGGATCGCCTGTACACAACAGAAAGATAACGTTGCAGTTGATCTGTATCGCTTGTTGTGATACAGATCACTGCGTGTAACAGTGCCTATAGACTATCAGTTCCATGATCTGCAGCCTATCACCAGGGCCTCTAACTGTCCATGGCACTTCAGTTCTGAGTTCTGCGTCAGGCCTCCTAGGCTTCTATGCAGCCTTTCCTGATTTGGGCAGCATTTGTTGATTTCTGTGGCAGAATGCAGTCCTGACACTGGTTAAAATATGATGTGATAGCATTGATTACAGCACATGGTGCATACAGGAGGGGCTTAAAAATGCACAAGATGGGGGAGAGAGCCAGGCACTACAGGAAGAATTGTATATTTGAATAAAAATTCACCAAGAGCAACGCATTTTGTGACATGATGAAAATTCTATCATCATGGAATCATAGAATTCCAAGGGCCTTGCCTATCGTTGACAGCAGTAATAACATTAGCAACTGAATCATTCAGTGTGAATGTAACCCTAATTTTTAGGAAATGCAGAAAAGAGTATGCATGACTAGTAGTAATGTTAATTTATATCTGGCACCCTTCCCCAGAGGCTCAGAGCGCCATTACAAAAAAAAATCAAAGTAGGGAAATACAGAAAGAACTTTAAAATAAACAAATTCATATAATAACCCCACTAATAAAAATTTTCCTACTATGACATCATTAATATTATCTAATAAATAAACTATATATATATATATATATATATATATATATTTATATACTGTATATCTCACAGCAGGGAGTGAAAATAAATAGCAGCCAAAAGATATTCCTCAAAAGCTTGGAGGAACAGAAAGGTTTTAAGGTTTATTTTAAAGGTCTCCTCTGAGGGGCCATCCTTCAGAGCCCTGAGCAGTGAGTTCCAAAGGACTGGGCCAGCAATCTCAAATGTCCGGTCCCTTGAGGTTTTTAATCTTATCCTGTATATCACAAGAAGGCCCTCTTCAGTGAAGTGGAGAGGGTGTGGGGATACGTAAGGAAGTAGTATCTCTCTCAGGTAATCTGGGCCCAACTCATGTAGAGCCTTGTAAGTTAGTAAGCTGACTTAAAGGAGATACTCCACCACAAGCAGCTTGTGTAGGCCATGTAGTGCTGGGCAGACATGACACAATCTTGGGGGGCTGGTCAGTAGCTTAGATGCAGGTGCTGCAGCATACCTTCATTTTCCCTGAGGTACAGAGCATTGCAGTAGCCAAGCCAAGAAGATACTAATGCATGCACTAATGTCATCAGGTCTTCAGGGTGGATAAGGGATTTTATCCGACTGATGTTCTTGAGATGGTAGAAACCACTCCGGACTGCTACTGACACCTGAGCCTCAAATAAAAAAAAACAGATCTTTAGATATATCAGGGAAAAAAAGAAAGAAGGAGAAGGAGGAAATGTTAGGCTAACAGAGGGATGTAGGGTAACTGATGGGGACAGATAGAAAGCAGCCGTTCTTCACAACTACTTCTGTCCTTTATTCACAAGAGCAGACAGAGGGCCTCTTCCAGAGAGTGGCATTAAGGCAGCTGTAAGGGTGATCCTTGAGATGAAGCAGCAAATATTCACCGGTGAAAGGGTCTGGAAAGAGTTAGCAGCTCTTAAGATACAGTAGATAAGGACCTGGGGCCAGATGAGATTCATCCGAGGGTGCTGAAGGAATTGGAAACAGAATTAAATGAGTCCCCTGTGGGGCTATTCAATAGCTCAATTCAGACAGGAATATTTCCAAAAGACAGGAAGGTAGCAGATGTACTCCCATTGCATGGGGGGGGGGGCAAGGGCAACTACCTGGAGAGCAATGGACTCCAAGAAAGTAAACAGCATGAGTTTGTGGCAGGAAGGTCTTGTCAGACCAACCTGACAGTATGCTTTGACTAGGTAATGAGGGTAGTGGATAAGGTCCATGCAGTGGATTTATTCTACTTTGATTTCAGCAAGGCTTTCAACTCAGTGCCTCACCGAAGGCTGCTGAAGAAGCTAGAGGATCTGGGCACAGAGAAAGGCACAGTTAGATGGATGGGAAACTGATGGGAAAGGAGACAGTACAGAGCTGTGGTTAATAGCGTCGAATCTGAAGAGATGGACGTCACCAGTGGAGTGCCACAAGGATCAGTCCTGGTTCCAATTTTTTTCAGTATGTTCATTAGAGATATAGGAGAAGGAATCCAGGGCAAGATGCATCTTGTTGCAGATGACACTAAGCTGTGTGGCAGGATAGACAGTAAGGAGGGGGTTAGGGAGATGTACAGAAGCCTGAGAGAGGTAGTCAGAGGTTTGGAAACTGAAATTCAATGTCAAAAAATACTAGGTGATGCACATAGAGAACAAGAACCCAGGGTACTGGATGGGGGGAGGGGTGAAGCTGTACATGACTTATGAGGAAAGAAATCTAGGGGTCATCATCAATCACTCTCTAAAACAATCAAATGAGAGTAAAAAGGCTTACAGTAAGGCAGTCAGGGTGCTAGGATGAATAGGAAGGGGTATTGACAGCAGAAGGAAAGAGATAATAACACTACCTCTGTAGATCACTGGTTAGGCACTGGAGTTCTATGCCCAGTTCTGAAGTCCTCACCTAAGAATAGATAAAAACAGGCTGGAGACAGTTCAAGATAGGATGACCAAAATGATTCAGGGCCAGTAGGGCAGATCTTATGTATATTGGCTCAAGGCACTGAACTTGTGCTTATTGGAGGCCACACAAGAGAAGGGAGATATTCTAGAGACCTTCAAGTTCCTGAAACATTGAGCAAGGTAAACTGCGAGGAACTATTAAGCATAAGTAGCAGATCAAAAGCATGGGGACATGAGTGGAAACTGACAGGAGGAAGAGTCAAGGGAGAAGTGAGAACGTTTTATTTTACAGAAAGTGTAGTGGAGCCATGGAACAACCTGCCAGCTGATGCAGTGGGTGCCAAAACTATCAACGGTTTCAAACATGGCTGAGACGAGTGAAGGGCTTAGTGGTTGCTCAGGGTGATAGTGATAGGGCGGAGAGCATGGGGGTGGATAGTGTACATTAGAATACTGTATGAACAATGGGTCCTGTTTTTTTTAGGGTTCATGGGCAGACCGGATGGACCAGTTGTCCTTTCCTGATGTCATCATCTGTGCTTTTTGTGTTTCTAAGTATCAGCTCCTCATCAAGAATGATGCAGAGATTCTTCACCTCAGAGGCTGCCACCAGATCAGTGAAAACAAGCCAAAGCCTCATCCTCTGCCCAGCAGCCACCACACCCCCTTCTTGATCCAACTTGACAACTAGTACTTAAGTCTTGTCTGGATTAAGTTTCAACCAGCTTGATGACATCCGGTTCTGGATCTCTGCCAAGTACCTATTCAGCTTGTCACCTGCCCCTGACATCCCAGGTACAAAAGACAAATAGAGATTGATATCATCTGCATAGCACAGCAGTGAAACCCAAATCCATACTGTCTAATGATCCTCTCCAGGGGCAGCATATTCTGTGCACTGTAAACTACATGGGTGAAAGGACAAAGTCCTGGGGTATGCAACAGGTATTGACATCAGGGATGAAGAGAAACCTTCTAACATCATTCTTTATATCCTGATACTGAGATAGGACTTAGACCAGCAGATGACTTTGCCAGCGTGCCCCACATACTCCCTGAGCCTGTCTGAATACAGCTCATGGTCAACAGTGTCAGAGGCTGAGGAGAGATTGAGAAGAACAAGCACTGACCGTTCCCCTCAATCGCTCCCCCTTTGTAGGTCAGTATGCACCTAACCAGCACAGTCTCTGTGCTGTGCTTTGACCTAAAACCACACCGAAGAGGCTCATAAATGTCAAAGGCCATGAGGTGTGCCTCAAGCTGCAGTGCAACCACCTTCTCAATAACCTTACCCAAAAAGGGGAGGTTAGAGACAGATCGATAATTTGCTAAAATCCAGGTCCAATGTTGTTTTTTTCCCAAAAGGGGCCTCACCAGTGAATTTTTCAATGCAGCTGGTAACACCCCCCTCTGAAAGGGAACATCAAATAATCTCAGCAAACACTGGACCCATCTAACCTCACAGCTTACCAGCAGTCGCATTGGACCTGGGTCCAGTTCACAACATGTCAGCTGCAACTCAGAGATCACCCTGCTGAATGCACCTGCAACATGTAGGTGCCACTCTGCTAAGCTGAAATGACCCACTTGGAGAGATCCCAGCCCAAACAGAGGACACCCTTTACAAGAAGAACCAAGAAAACTCCTCAGATTACATGAGTGAAATGACTCTAATGTGCTCCAGGCAGGCAGTATGGAGAAGCCTTCCACAGTCCAAAAGAGCTAAACCATTTGATTCCTTCCAGAAGCAATCTCCCTAGTCAGAAAATCTGTCTTCTTACCAGTGATTGCCCTTGGTATCCAGTGAACAAGGAGACTGAAACTGGGCTCTTTCAAAAAGGGTGACTCAACCATGGCACCTGTGTTCTGGGTTACCTGGTAGGGTAATGACTGGATACAGGGGTAGGCAAGTACAACAACAGGATGTCACTGTATATACACATATGCATGGGGCGGTGACCAGGTTGTGCGACGGGTGGAAGGGGAGGGAGGGTATGTGGGGTGTAGTGCAGAGGTTGGCTGTGGAGCTGGCTGTGTGGTGTGTTGGGTAGGTGGCAGGCTGGGGTTGGGAGGGTGCTGGGTTCAGTTCTGAGAGCAATCATTTTTTGCATCGGATAAGGGTTTTCATTTTTTAGTTTCCCCCCCCCCCCACCGACATGCACCCTCCTGGAGTTGAGAATTTTTAAGTAGGGTGGGGGGTGCAGGGGGTGCAACCCCACATAACAAAGAAAAACAGTCACTGGTTTTCTAGTTGCTGTGAGTGTACATCGCCGTAATTCATTTTCGGTGATGTACACTCGCACAAACGGCAATTGCTATTCCGCGATCACCGTTATGACATAGAACCATTGCCCTTTGATACTCACCATGATGGGCAATCAAAGCCAGTTTGTCCTCCTGGGCACTAGACCTCTTCCAACAATGCTCCAACCTCTGCCTCTGCCTTCATCTTCTTTAGCTCCACATCTACCCAATCAACCCATCAAAAGATGCAGCAAACTATTTTAGTTGGAACCTAAAAACAAGCAAATGCCAGTTGTTTTCATTAAAAACATTTTTTTGGTAAGGGCTATGCCCAGGTTTTGATGTGGGGGAATAACTCCTCCCACCATTTACATTTAAGCCAGCCTCTCCCCTCACTCCATGCTTAGTGTGTCCTGAATGCTGAGCTCTTTGTGGTCCATGTGACTGTGCTGTTTCTGCTCCCCTGCTCCTCATTTTCTGCCCTCTGGCATCTCACCACTCTCTCTCTCTCTCTCTCTCTTGCCTACATTTTTCCCCCTCCTTCACCTCTCCTGCCTACCTGTGTTATCTTCCCCCCCTTCTTCTATAGCCACCTCATGACTTCAGCGGGTCTCCTCTGCTCCCTCTTCCCTCGTGTACCTCCTGTCCTGTGTTGGCTCTAACTTCTACCTTCTACTAAGTATTAATTGTCCTGTTCTGCCTCCTATTCCCACTACCTTTTAGCCCCCTTTTTCAGCATTTCTTTACACTTTACAGCTCCTCCCTTTTCTAGCAGCCCTCACCAGTAGTCTGACCAGGCTCTGTCTCCCTACCTCATACCTTTGAGAGGTGGACAAAAGTATGTAGGGGTTCGATTCATTCACCAGAGATGGGAGTCTGTGTCTTCAAGCATCAAGCCATTACTTATTAGCAATTAAAACTCTGTTACAGTGCCATGGTATCCACCCCATCTAGCGCTTCTTCTTCAGACATATATGATGGTCCTTCAGGGCTCCATCGGATTTCTTCAGATTCACTAGCACTTCACAAATGATCTTCAAAATCAAAATTTTCCATAAAGAACTGGATTGTTCCATGCCTGATTTCTAAAATTCAACAACTGTGTATTTCCCATTCAGTGTCCACTTGGAAACAGGAGCTATTCAATTTATTCATAGCAGCAAAGTCTCAACCCACTAGAAATCCTACTCCTACCCAGCCTGTTCTCCAAACAGCTTCTACTTTATCTGAAATCAAAGACTTCCTGGCTCAGATTGCTACCTAAGTATCAGAGCTACAATCCCACATCTTTTTTCTTGAAGCTCACCTTTCCTCACAACCCATTCCAGCTTCCAGCTCAATAACATCCACTACTCCCATGACCACTTCTCATATCAATGAGGATGCTGCTTCAACTAGTTCTGTATTTACTATGAGCAGTCCATCTACATCTGGTCTTCCACCATGACAAGACTGAGGTACCTCTCCTCTGGAATCCGATCAATATGTTGTGTGGATTATAGTGCCACTATAATCCGCATGGCAAAAATAATGTGTAAAGAATAGCTACAGGGGATAGCAAAGAGTAAGTAGCTTACTGCTATCCCTGTAGCTGTCATCACTCAGGATGAAGAGGAGACTTTGGTATCTATGTGCTGTTTTCCCCAGCTGCTGCTGCAGTGCAGAGGTTAGGGCCATGAGCAGCTAGGACTGGGGAATGTCCCAGAGGCCAGGGTTTTCTATTCCTGGTCTCCCATCTCTTATGTTTTTTTTCTCCCTTTTTTCCCCGAGTTTAAGTTTTCATTTGTTCCCCCCCCCCGCACTTTTGGCCTCCAAAGTTCCTCCAAGTCCCCAAGTTGCCTCCCCATGAACTTGATTAATTTTAGTTTGGTGGGTGTGTGGGGCAGAGCCCCCCTGCAAACACTCGTAGCAGTGTTGTATGTGTTCGCCATTGTAGTGCTCACTGTTTTTCTTGAGTGCTACCACTGGCTTCATCATTTCTCATGAACGTTTTTTGACCATGCTACATTTGTTGTCCTTTTTAACATAGTGCCCTCTCCTCCAGCCACATCTCCGCCATTCATATCTCCTGTTCACCTCATCCCATGTCAATTCTGCAAAAGACATTTTAGATGGGAAGGACATAAACCTGATATCTCTCCTTATCTTGTCCCACACCATAGAAAACAGAATAGTATCCTGCGGAGACATCTCCATTGTCCTAAAGTCAAAAGATCCCAGACTCCTGAAGAACTTGACCATTCCCAAATTCATTCTTGCTTTCACCTTATACCATTACATCACCTGCTATGCTCCTCCCTCTTGATGAGAAGAACTGGATTCTATCTTGTCATTAACATAGGCATTTGGTATAGATGAACCCACTTTTATGACTATCATCAGTCTTTTTCCACAAAAGCTGGCACTGCTTTGGCTTATTTTAATACAAGACTGAATCAGGCATTCTGGACAAATCACTTTGCTGGCCAGCAAGCATATTCCTGTCCACTATGTGGCTCCTTTTCCCACTTCGCCTCTCTCTACCCTCTAACAGTTTCTGATGTCTCCTCATCTTCCATGGCAGCTACAAGGAATTTACCAGCTGGTCTAGCCCCTGCTTCCTTGTCCTCTACATGGTTGACCTGCATGATCTCTAATCCTAATGCCTACGTTTGCCCCAACTTAGGCACAAAAGGCAAAATAGGTATGTAGAAGGCAAACTGATTTGTGATAGCTTCAATGACAATGTATGCTCAGGTTCCTGTTGGCAGTTTCTCCATATTTGCAGTTTCTGTGGTAAAGCTCATGCTTGATTCATTTGTCCAAAAGCACCTTGGTCAAAACAATGACAGTTACTGGTGCCCCAGGCTTTAGCCTGAGCACGAGCTTCTCATCCTCCTCACCTGTTCCTGGAATATCTTCTGTCTGTTTTTTTCTAGGATTTCACACAGGCATTGTTGTGCTTCCCTCTGATGCCTTTGAATGTCATAACTTGCAGTCTGACTTAAAGTAACTTGAAGTTGTGCAGCAATTACTACAAAAAGAACTTCAAAAAGGGTTCCTCATTGGTCCTGTTCTGCATCCACCACTTCAGTCTCATTGGTGTAGCTACTAGAAAGTTTTTTTGGCAAAAAGCAACTAATCATCAACTTATCAGCATCTTCATCAATGCCCATTCCTAGCATTGATTTGTTGATTCCATCTGATGAGCATTCTGTCTCCCATCCTTGCATAGCAATGCTATTAAAATTATTAATCAATTTGGCAATGGCTTCTGGCCCTCGAAAGTGGACATTTCAGATGCATTTTAATTGGTGCCTATCCACCCTTCTCTGTGGCATTTATATGGCATTAAATGGGAGAATCATTACTACTTCTTCATTTGTCTGATCTCTGGTTGCAAAAGCAGCCCAAAATTATTCAACATATCTTCCGAAATGTTTTATTGGCTATTGCTCAACATTTGTCATCATCCCATGATTTCTTACTAATCGATCCACCCGATTCACCTCCAGCTGCTGGCATTACTTCTCTTGTACTTCTCTTCCAGAAGTTAGTGGTGCCTCTGTCCAAAGAGAAAACTTTAGGACCTTCTACATCTATTGAATTTTTAGGTATTAAGCTGGATATGATACGCATGGAAGTCAGATTACCTCCTGATAAACTGCTCAGGATTTAAGCACTAGTGAAATCTTTTTTCCATTCATTCCTCTGTACCAAACGTGAACTTTTTTCACTTCTGAGATATGTCAGTTTTGCAATGTGAATAATTTAGCAAGGCTGTTCATTCATTTCCTACCTTCTATCATTGGCTTCTTTGGTCTCCAAACTTCACCATCAAATATCCATTACTGCTAGCCAAATCTGATTTAGCCATGTGGTCCCACTTCCTAGCCTGTTGAAATGGATGCTCCATGTTCTACAAAGAACCATCTCCTGATCTCCATCCCAGGACATCCACCGATGCATCTCTTAATTATATTTTTGCAACCTTTTTGAGCATTCTTGGTTTGTGGCTCCTTGGCCTCGTGACATATACAATCTTTGAGACTTTTCCAAAAAATCCTTAATTCAGAATTTACCCTCTCAAATGTGTTGCATTTATATGGGACTATATTTGGTCTTTGCAGACCATCTTGATCTTCTGTAATAATCAACCCACTGTGGATATCATAAATAAAGGCAGGTCTTCATCTGATTCCATCATGTTGTTCATGCGGAGGCTGACCTTGTTATCACTGTACCACAATTTCACCATGAAATGATTTCATATCCCTGGCTAGACAAAAAAAGCTACTGATTATCTGTTTCTTTTTCAATTCCAGAAATTCCATTGCATCTGTCCTGCAGCAGATTCAACCATGACCTTTCTTCCTCATTTCACAAATCTCATCATGACTTACTGTAGTATTCTACTGTCAACAAGCTGAATTCATTATGTGGTCAGCCCTAGCTCCCGGTACTCAAGCAACTTATACCACCACCTGGAAGAAATTTTCCTCATGTTGTGCCTTCCAATCAATTCATCCAATTTCTTTCTGTATTGATGATACTCTGGCATTCATAACCTTCTGCCACCAAGTCTTGAAGTTATCATTCAGGACCATTAAACAATACCTATCTGGAAATCAATGTTTTCTATATCAGTCAACTCCATCTATGTCTCAATCCTATCCCATGCTTCAGTTAAACTCCTTCTATTTGGAATCCATAGAGCATTGCAATCAAATGCTCCTAAATTATTATCTAGCAAAGGATCTATATTTCACAAATTTTTGGATTTACTGCACACCAAACCCTTCCACCTTACCTCAAACATCATGATTTCATCAGCTATTTGCTTAGCGTTCCATGTCTTCCTGCATTCCAGAGAGTTTACTACTTCTTCAGCCTCTTCAGCTAAATTTCTCATAGCTGCCAATTTAAGAAAGCAAGAAGATATTTATATTCTCTTTTTCCCAACTTCAAAAACTGATAGACTGCATCAAGGAGTTTAGATCTCATACTATCCCACTCAAAATAATTGGTGTCCAGTAGCTGTATTGGATTAACTCATGCACTCATGTTTGTTCCAGTTCTTCAAAACCTCTCCTATTTATCAATAACCACATGCCACTATCAACAAAATGTTTCATAGAACACATGAGAATCTTATTACAAAGACTTGCACTTAATTCTGTTGTCTTCACAGGTAACTCTTTTTGGATTGGAGCTGCATCTTCTGCATCAAAGAACAATGTCCCCACTTATGGGGCTGGGTCCTCCTCGAGAGGTTGTGCCTGCCTGGGCGGCTGACTGATGCATCATGCAGAACACTCATAATACTGAATTCTAGTGGCACTCTGTGTTCCCTGGTGAGCCTGGCAGACCTATTGTGTTTCTGGTCCCAGAATATGGATCAGATGGTTTCTTAATTGCAGTATTCTGATAGGGGAAGGTAGAGATGATGGGGTACTGGTGAACTGGCTCCCCTGTCATGAACCCATTCCATTACACAGCCTGCTAAATAGGGCACTATTACTTGGAACCATATTACCACATGGGCCTATGCAATATGCAGGTTGGGTGGGGTGGAAGTGATCTGGGCAGGCCTGATAGGCCTGTCTGACTCGTGGTCCCTACCACATCAGAAGTCTGATAAATAGGGCACCCAAGACATTAGAATTAGGCCCCAATCTAATAGCTGTGCTTACACTGGAGAGACTGAGATGCTGGTGACATGTTAACATAAGGTGATTCCCACCTGGTTCACTGGAGGCCACTGTACAGAGTCTTATATAACCCATCTTGAACTTGGCATGTTGGCTGCATGTCCAGAATGGTGGGCAGCTCCCTGCCCCTGGGGGGTTCAACCTCTGGGCTCTGGGGTCTGGGGGGGTTGATCCATGTTTGTGGACTCACTCGCTCGGGGGGTCCCTGGTCCTGGCTCTCCACATTCTCTCCTCTTGAACTCACTGGGACAATACCAGCTAAAAATTATGGTCTCCTCCCAGACATTTACTTAGGTATGGCATGTTCTTATTGCACCTAGGGTGTTCCTCCAGATACAACTGTGAGCCAGACCACTCAGCCGGGCATGTTAGTGCATTGATTTCTTTATAGTTACAGTAGGGTATCCTAGTTGATATAATCCGAGACTGTTTCAACCATTTGGTCTGAAAAACTTTGACAAGGGGCTTTGCCTCCAGATTTCAAAGTAGGATTTATTATTAAAGTACTTAAACTGTGGACTCTGGGAGCACATCAGATTTACCTTTCTGAGCTAAAGGATATTAATAGACAGCATTTCTCTCCTAGCTGAATTTCTATCAGACAGTGATACCAGTTGTACATAGTTATGCCAACAATATTTTTGTGTTGGTTAGGGAAGAGAGGGAAGGACTCTTGGGTGCAACACGGATGATGTACACATATTCCCAACCCCATTATATCCCTTTTTCTGACTATGATTATGTTTATCCCTACTTTATTATTTAATTTCTACTTCCTCACCTTCCTCTTTATGGGGTAGATGGTACCCCATGGGAGCTTATTCCCCTTTAGGAAATAATTATCTCCTGAGAAGACTTACTCAGCCTTCACAAACTGGAATGATATTGATTTAATTCCATTGGTTGTAAGTCACCCTTCAGTTCTCTCACACAGGGCAGGAAGTTAGATCCTACCTATAGTTCCCAGTCTGTGTTAAATTACCATTCAACAGGCTCAGCTGACCTATGTATTTTCAATTGTTTGGACCCAGTTGGTTCTCCATTGACTCGGGTAGCTGGTTGCAGCCATCTAGCTATTTGGTTTTCTTTACACAAGAAATAGCTCCCCTATTCACCCTTATCCAAAGCAGTGATGCTAATCAATGGATGTGGTATCTTTTCCTCACACAGAGATGTATGATTACTTCTGTTTTTTATGACTGTGGTTATAAAAAGGGATCTAAGCAGGGATGGGCGATGGACAAACAGGTTTTTCTATCTATCTAGGGGATGGGAAAAGTTTAGGGGGTTTAATAGTTGTTAAAATGTCTCAGGTTCAATATGCACAATAAAGTCAAACTAATTTCTCATAATGTCAGTGGCCTGACTGGACCAATCGAGTGCTATAAAACAATAATGGCCCTGAAGAAACTTAAACCAGATTATTACAGGAAAGACAAAGAATCTCTGTGCGCAAACACTGAGGCAATGGTTACCCCAAAGGGCATTTGGCTGGGAAGCCAAGTTTCAAGAAAATACAAAATCACACATGCCCACACAATGCAAAGCATCATGGGCTGCACATGCAAATCACCACAGAATATTATGCTGGTTCAACTTTAAGCAGAATTGCATGGTGCTGAAAGGCCTCTCACATAGTTTGAAAAGGGTGTTAACAGATGACATTACAGGAAACACAACTATCCTCATTAGAACATCAGAAATTACTAAAATTTGGTTTCTCTCAGATAGTCAAATCTGCATATGGATGGGGAAGACGTAGAGGGGTGGCAATTTTAACCCCAAAATACCCCCCTTATTCATATTAACACAGTAATTCTCAGACAAGGAAGGCCACCTAGCTTTAGCCACAGGTACCATGAATGGACAATTACTTACAATATGCAGTCTATATATCCCTCCAGGCAGTGATGCCTCATCTATCCAACAATTATTGAACATGATATTGTCCCACAAACAGAGTATGTTAATCATAGGTGGAGACATACATTGTTTACTAAATCCTGCTTTAGATACCTCGGCCTCACATCCATCACCTTCCACATCGGGACAGAAACACCTCTGCAAACAACTTAAGGATTTGGGCCTGGTGGATGTGTAGTGACATTTGCACCCTTCAAATAGACAATTCACCTTTTATTCCCATGTACATAAACACTACTCTAGATTAGACTACTTTTATGTGAGTAGTGAGTATTTAGATTTAGGACATTTTATTTACTGTATTAGCTTTTGTTGACTGGGTAAGTGCATTAGGCAATAACCCTGCCTATTTTCAGATATGACCTGGGAGAGTACAGGAAATACAGTTATTACAAACAAATACTCAGGTACACAGTTACAGTCTTAAGAAAAATGTAATAAAAATATACACCATATATCCACGCAAGGACAGACAGATTTGTACATCAAGCAGGACTATCCGCACAGGGATGAGTTAGGCAAGTCAACACATTAAAGGCAGTATGCACAATAGTTGAAATGACGGGTAAAGGCAGTCAGGATAGGCTATGATTAGGTACAGTCACAGGTGTCAAGTGCTAATAGGTGAGAAAATAGTGCAGTTTTGAAAGATGGATGGGACATAGCTCGGAAATTAATACTATTTATATTTCAGACCATGCCCTAATTAACCTGGAACTGACCTTAACCCAAGAATGGAAAAACACATACTGATGGTTTAACAATACATTATTACAGGACCTTGAATTCAGGGATCTCTTGAAAAATCAGATTCCTATGATTCTTCGAGACAATACCTCCCCTAGGTCTCCCCTCAAGTACTGTGGGATACCCTAAAAACAGTGCTGAGAGGCCATATTATTGCCTACTCTACTCATAAAAAAAAAGCAGAATGAGGCCAGACTCAAACAGCTCCAAGAAAAATAAAATTTTCTCCAGTTGGCGCACATGCAGGGAGACTTTACCCTTATCCAACAAATGATTCAAACACAACCGGAGATACAAAAACTTCTCACAGAGAAAACTGAGAGGGCAATAATGTGGCTCCACCAAAAATATTAAGAGGGAGGAGCCCAGGCCTCTAAAATATTAGCATACCGTCTTTGGAAACAGACTCAGTTGTCTGCCATCACTAAAATTAAAGACGGACACACTGGCAGGATAGTCCTTACAACCTCGCAAATATTGGAGACTTTCCAGCATTATTATGCAGACCTTTATACAGATGACAGTCTGGCACCAGCGGACCTAATAGAAACCTTCCTGGCCAAAGTTCATCTTCCTATCCTAAAAGAGGAACACAAATTAAGGCTAATGACCCTGATCACAACCCAGGAACTTTATACCACCATACAAAACCTCAAAAATGGTAAGTCCCCCAGGCCTGATGGTTATGGAGCCAAATTTTATAAGGCTACCTATGAAATAATAAAGGATCCTTTCATATCAGCCCTTCACAAGACCCATAAAACAGCGAAGTACCCAGTCTCGTGGGGACAGGTAGCAAACTCAGCAATCTTGAAACCAGAGAAGCCCCTTCATGTCTATGACTCATACCGGTCAATTTCTGTCCTGAACCAAGATTACAAAATTTATACTAGTATATTGGCACATAGAATAGATATTATCCTCCCTACTCTGATACATCGCAATCAATCAGGCTTTATTAAAGACAACAGATAATATAAAATGCACCTTATATTTGATTAATCCTGCATGTAAAACTAAATCTCCCCTACTAATATTAAAGTTGGATGCCCAAAAAGCCTTTGATAGAGTTTCATGGCCCTTTCTTCACCAGATCCTTTCAAAGTTCGGCTTTCCTCAAGAATATTTATGAAATATTGCAGGGATTTATTCTTCTTCTGAAGCTACGGTCAAAGTAAATGGCTCACATTCCACTCATTTCCTGCTATTTAGAGGTACCAGGCAGGGCTGCCCTCTTTCCTCACATTTGTTTGCCCTTTATGCTGAACCAGTAGCTCAATACCTCCATCAGTCAGGGCTATAAAATTGGCAATCAGGTCCACAAAATAGCTTATTATGTAGATGATTTATTATTGTATATAACTAACCCAGACACCTCCCTTTTAGCTTTAGAAAAGGAGTTACAGAGAATAGAAATGGTTTTGGGGTATAAGATAAATCCTCACAAGACAGAGGTGTTACTGATCTCCTCTGCCCCCTCTGCAACACTTCAACAGAGACACTGCTATAAATGGAACAAAACACTGATTAGATATCTAGGGATTAATCTCACAAATAACCTATCCACTACCTTAAACCAAAATTATGATCCTTTATATAATTGAGTCAAAACAGATCTACGGATCTGGCAACACTTACCCAGGTATATGTTAAATCGAGTGCAGGTTATTCAGATGACAGTTTTACCAAAAGTACTATATTTGTTTCAAAATATACCCTGGATTCCTCCTCAGTCAGAATTTGCCAGATAGCACAGAAAAATCTCCACATTTCTTTGAAGTGGGAAAAGATCTTATGGAAATTACAATTGCCAAAATCCAGGGGAGGTTTGGCACTCCCAAATCTATGAAATTATGCACTGGCAGCCCAGCTAGGCAACATGTCAAACTGGTACACTATGATGGATCAGGCCCCCCTTGGCTACACATCAAAAGGATCCTATCCCCAGGCTATCTAGATTCCACCAGTTTATTTCAATCTAATACCTATATCTGCACCGGAGACCCCTCTCCCTATATGACGAATATCTTGAAGAGCTGGATGACTTATTTAACTGGAGCAGACCAGTCAGAGGGAACTAAATGGGTGGGAGTGCAGCCTTGGACCCAAATTTTATACCAGGTAGATTGGACCATAGACTTCATGGTTGGATGTGGAAAGGCTTAATATACACTAACCAATTTTACAGAGAGGGTATTTTTAAATCCTTTACAGAACTTTGAGCTGAGTTTCACTTAGAACAAACTGACATCTATAGATATCTGCAGGTTTCTGACTTTTTTTGAGAAACTCTGGGACTTACCCCCTGTACTGGATTTACTACAATAGGTTCAATTCGAATTCCACCCAAAACATATGGTTTCCAGATTTTATAAGACCACCATGGATCTTCCTTCCTTTCTGATGGACATCACCCAAGCAAACTGGGAAACAGAGATGTCTCTGGATCTTATACAAGGGGACTGGATCAAGATTTTGAAAAGACAACATCAAATTACGAATTCATATACGTGGAGGAAATATGGCTGGAAAATAACAGCCAGATATTTTCGTACACCCCAAATAACTAAATTCTCTATGTCCCATGACTCCACCTGGTGGAGAAATTGTGGATGTGACCGATCGACTCATACACATGTTTTCTGGTCATGTCCTGTCCTTAAACAATACTAGCAGGAGACATACACAACTCTGAGGGAGTTGTTACCTACATTAGGCCCCTTGAGCCCTGAACTTGCCATTTTCTAACACTTTCCCTCTGGATTTAAGCACAAATACCAGACCTATTTAGTTAATATTCTGCTAATAGCCACCAAAAAAGTACTAACCAAACTATGGTTACAATCTACGCCACTGACAATTCGACAATGGCAGGACACTGTACAGTATATGATATATACCAGATGGAAAACATGACGGCTAGGCTACAGGACAAATGGAAACACTTATGAACAGATGGATCATATGGTTTCTATATTTATCTGCGCATAGGCCTGATATGGTACATTAAACCTGAGATGCAGGGGAGGAGAGGCAAGGCACACATATCCGGTCAGACCATGTTACAAAAAATAGACAGAGAGCATGATAACCCCAATACCTCCCAATTTAATTTTTTATCTATACTGTATCATACTCCTCCTTGCTCCAGACTCCTTGTGAAGGAGTAATTTACTTGATCCATGATTTTTTTGTTTGTTTTTTATGCCTTGGTCCCCATAGCATCATAATGGTATAATTGTATCATTGGAAGATGCCTTGTATAACATTTTCTTTTTAATGATGTATGAAATGTACCACTGCACAAAATCTTTTCTCTAATAAAAATCTGAGTATAAAAAAAAAATTCCCCATTCATGTCATCAAGAGATTCAGACGGTGAACCTCTTCATGCTTCAAGACCTTCATCTCCAATCCTGAAGCAGAACTCAGACAAGCTTTTATGATTATGTCCTCTTAGTAAGACCTGAGTTCCTCATAGGTTTCCTCCTCAAGGGTTTTTTTCCTGTTCTGTGTGCTACTGTTCACACTCTTCATGAGCTGGAGGAGGTATCTCTTCTTTTTCTGGGCTTTCTATTTCTGTAATGCTGCCCGGCTCTTCTACTGTGGGTGGAATAGAGAAAGTCCAAAGTTAAAGTTTGCAGAAGCACTTACATTCTTCCCAAACATCGAATGGGAGGGCTTTGCCTGAGGTTCGATGTGGGGAAATAACTCCTCCCACTATTTACATTTAAGCCAGCCTCTCCCCTCACTCCATGCTTTGTGCATCTTGAACATCCTCCATCTTCCTCTCCTCCTCCTCTGGCACTCTCCTCACCCTTATTGTTGAGCCTTCTATTTCCGTAATGTTGCCTGGCTCCTTGGCTGAGGGTGATAATAGAGAAAGACAAAAGTAAAAGTTCATACAAGTACTTACACTATTCACAAACATCACATTTCTGTTAATGGTAACTAGTAAAAAGCAATACTTCCTCACTCATTAATCATCTGACTTTCTGCACATTCAATAGATGGAAAGTTTGTTTCTTATGGAAGACAAGGAATTCAAACTTCTGCAGAATTCCTTTGGCAGGATGCGCCACACACACACACACACACACACCCCAAAGGGCCTTATATGAAGTCAAGGTATCAATTTTATCTGTGCCATGGTAAGCATCAAATATTGCACTTGCAAGTTGGTAAGGATCAGAGGGCATTTTTTCATGGCCATCAAAGAAACACCAGGAATTAAAACTGTTACTAGTACTTTATTTTGTTTTTCTATTTGTTTATGTGTGTGAGAGGAGGGGATATAAAGAGGAAATAATGTAATATTTTTTATTTATTTAATTTAAAGGAGTTTTATTTTTTGGGCCTTGTTGAAGAGTTTTAGTGAGTAAAGATTGTAGCAATGACTGTGATGGCAATCCTGGATGAATGAAGTGGGTCATGAATTCTGTATATGATTTGCCCAAATTCCAAATTCCACTGCCTGAATCTGTTCCAACATATGCATTTTTCTGGGTGATATACATATAGCATTGGTCTCAGAACTTATTTAGGCAATCAGGAAGTGGGAAGTTTCCAAATCATTTTATAATTTATTATTAAATACTTTACATGGAAACTGGATCTTTGTTTCCTACAGGTCACTACAGTTGAGACTTAGTCTGGATCTGAAGTCATAATGCACTACTTGTGACATCACATTCTGTTGTTGGGGAAATTATAAAGTACCAAGGAGGGCATTATGACTATAGCTTCAGAATAAACTTCAGTTGTGGATGAATTGTAAAGGGGAAATTTACATTTTTTGAATTGTTTTGGAATTTTCAGTTTTCCTTTCCAGGACATAGATTGGCAGCCGACCCAAGAGGTCCATGTCGTGCCCCTATAGTTAGGGTTGAGTAACCTGTTTAATGTTAAACCTCACATTTTGCACTTTAATAACTTTGCAACCATTCAACAGATTTGCACAAAATTTGGTATGCGCTGTCCTTTGGGGTAAATCTCTTGACGTGGCAAGTTTTGTTCTGATTAGATGTGCAGATTCTGAGATCCAGATAGTATCAAAAAGTTAAAAGTCACCACTTTTTGAATTTTTTTCCTCATCACCTTGCACCCAGATGGTGTGAAATTTTGGTGTTATTTGTTTATGGTAGAAAGAACTTGGGTAACAGAACTACCAGTGTTTGTTCGGTGCAAAAATATTAACCTGTTGCAAAGTTATTCAGTTTTTAAGTTCCCATTATTTCCTATGGGAAGTTCATATTTCAAGACAGAGGTATAAAGTTTGACAAAGGAATTGCTCTTGTGAAAAAGGATTGAATCTCACAAGAACATTTTCTTTTTCGTGAGAACAAAATCCTTTTTCATGAGAGAAAATTCCTTTTTTGCGAGCCGCCATCTTGATTCTGTTTAAAAAAAAAAACTACAAAATGACATCCTGGAGCGAGACCAACACACTTAGCTGGCTGATCAGTACCCCCCTTAGTTGTAATATGCATTTCACAGTTGCAGACATGTCCTGGACATTTTTTTTTTTTTACTTTTATGAATCATTTTTTATGATCGCATGATACGAAAAAAGAATCCTTTTTCATATCATGAGTCACAAAAAAGGATCCTTTATCTTGAATTTTTATTGCCATTCCACATTCTGTAATGTATTTCTCTGGTGTCTTGTGGCACCCCTTACCCTCCGATTGCTGTCCCTACACTTGTTTTAATTTCCATGGTGTCTAGTGGCATCTCCACTTTCAGATCACTGTCCCCACAGTTGTTTTAATTTACCTGGTGTCTAGTGGCACCCCCACCCTCAATACGCATTACTATTAATTTTTATTAATTTTTCCTCTTTTTAGTTTTATTTTATACACCCCCTTTTGTATTTGCTGGCAGTCACCCTCATCCATTATTTTTTAATCCCTAGTGTCTAGTGCTACCTCTTATACCCTCCAATGCCCATTATGTTTGCCATTGGTAGTTAGTGGAATCCCTCCATCCTCCAATGTCCGTTAAGTGCTGAAAATAAGAAAACCATCTCTCAATGTCATTTTTTTTATAACCTGTAAAAAAAAAGTCCACCACTGATCACACCAGCACAACCCCACCTGAACTGGCAAGGTTGGAGGAATGGTCAGAAGTATGGCAGCTTGGATTCAATGCAAAGAAGTGCAAAGTAATGCACCTGGGAAACAAAAACACAGGGGAAGATTACACAGTTGGGGGAAGGAGGTAGTAACAACAACAAAAATGGAAAGGGATCTGGGGGTAATCATATCAGATGACCTTAAGGTTGGCAAGCAATGTGAGAAGGCGGTAGGGAGGGCTGGGGGGATACTGGGATGTATAGGGAGAGGTATCACCAGCAGAAAACAAGAAGTTGTTATCCTCCTGTACAGACAGTTGATGAGACCCCATCTGGAGTACTGCATCCAGTTCTGGAGACCCCATCTCTGCAAGGATATAGACAGGATGGAGGCAGTCCAGAGGAGGGCAACTAAAATGGTGCAGGGTCTGCAAGAGAAGCCATTCGAGGAGAGGCTAAAGGAGCTTAATATGTATACCCTTGGGGAAAGGAGGGAGAGGGGGGACATGATAGAAATGTTTAAGTACCTCAGTGGAATCAACAAAGTCCAAGAGGGTAGTATCTTTCAGAAAAAGAGATGTGCAAGAACAAGGGGACACAATTTGAAGATAGGGGGATGGCTCAGGGGCAATGTGAGGAAGTATTTTTTCACAGAGAGGGTAGTGGATGCATGGAACAGCCTTTCTGAGGAGCTTGTGGGGTCTAAAACTGTGGGAGAATTCAAGAATGCATGGGACAGACATAAGGCAATTTTTGTGGGGGGTAGGAAGAAATAGGCTGTTGGTTAAATAGCATCTGCAGCTTATCCTCTAGGTAGGGAAATGGGCAGACTAGGTGGGCCAAGCGGTCCTTATCTGCCGTCAAAGTCAAAGTCTATGTTTCTATGTTTCTAACTCCCATTGTGCACCCACCTCTCCACACACCCCTTTGACACCCCACACACCCTGACTCACCTGAAGAGGTCTCAGGTTCGACATCTGCTCCCTCAATTGAAGACATGTCTTGCTGCTGGAACTGTCGACTGCAATATAAGAAACTAAGGTAAATGCGGTTCAATGTATTTCAATAGGGGTTTCAACTTTTATGCATAACTCAGCCATTTTTTGAGATTTTGACCCCAAATTTTCAACATGGCCTTTTGTGGACCCCACCTCATGAACAATCTGACTGTCAGTATGCAACTCATACCCAAAATATGATTTTGCAGTTGATTGGTGAATTCATTTTTTGGGCAGAATTTGCTTAATGACAGTCATATTGTTCTTGAGGTGGGGTCCCTCAAAGGCCATGTTGATAATTTGGGGTCAAAATGTCAAAAAATGACTGCGATATAACCATTTGTTGCAATTTCGCTACACATGCTCGTAACTTTGTAAATTTAAACTATTTTGACACCAAATTTTCAACATAGACTTGTTATTTTCCCACCAAACATATGTCACAGCTGTCATTTTTCAAACCCTGGCTGAAATGTGTTTTTGCACCTGCGGCGTGGAATGGTGTTGCAGTTGCGCAGAATTATGTTTCAGTGGGGACTTGAATATTTTCACTACTGGGTACATCAGGTGGGGTAATAGCATTGCTATGTTGACAATTTTAGCACTCTCATCCTATAAATGGAAGCGCTATGTACATATAAGCACCTATGGAATAATGGGAGGCCTGTGTTTCCTCAAGCAAATTAGGATATGATTATGCAATCTCAAAAAGTAAGGAAATGGAAAAAACATAATTAATGCATCAGTTAGGGTTAAAGTGACAAAAGTAGGGAGATGTGGTGTTAGGGTTCCCAACCCTAACACCCCATCCCCATCCGGCACAGAGCAAGAAGCATTGGTGGGCTACACTGGGGTCATCAGCCCTAATGCTCACCACATTCTCCTGTACTGTACCCACCCATCTTATTGTCTAATGGAATGGGGTAAGCATTAGTGCAGATTACCCCAATTCCACCCCCTGACACCTCTTGGTCTGTGCAAGGTGAGGGTGGGGTTTTAGGGTTGGAAACCCTAATGCCACATTTCCCTACTTTTGTCACCTTAACCCTAACTGATGCATTAATAAAGTTTTTTGCAATATGTATATCTATATCTATCAAAAGCATTTGGACTATCCCTAACTGACTTTATAGTGCTGTTGTTTACATGACATCACAATGCTTTCCACTACAAGTAACTGCAATATTAATACAGCTGTTGTGAAGTCAGTTAGGGTAAGATTTTGTTAAAGTACTACATTACCTAAAATATTTAAGCAATAAGGCATGACAGGATGTGTGTTATGTAATCAATAAGCTGCGATAGGGTGTAGGTTGTTGGCTGATAAGCTCATGACCCAAGGAGTGTAGTGAGACATGAGGGGCTTGTGCCGAGTTCCTTTAGCACCTGAGGAGTGAGTTTATCAGACAAGCACAGCCCACACCCCAAAGTGACTTATTGCACTTATATAATGGGTCCCTGTGAAAACTGAAAACATCAAAATAAAGCAACATTTTCTAATGTGTTATTTGCTGAAGTAAAAAAGATAATACATAAAAAGGGAGAAAAACAGTCTGTGTAGACTGTTTAAGCCTTGCATTCCATTTATGATGCTTAAGCCACTAGAGGTCAGTGGTGGGTGTTCCCCACTCTATATACAGAAAAGAGAAGGGTGTCACTGCATCAGCTGGGAGTTAACCCAAGTCACCCAACATACCGTTCCAGTTGCACTACCAGCTGTGCCACCAAGGCAACTGGAAACTGGGCTGTCCCTGAGCACATTACTCTTTCTCCAGTGCACAACCTGGTGCTGCAGAGACAATTACATTTTCAATCACAAGAGTGTGGTGTGCATATTTATGGAACACAAGAAGGGGCTTGTAAACTCTGTTTATCTTGTTAGTAACTTCAGAAGGATTTAAATACTGCATTTGGGTAGGTCCTTGGAGGTAGCTAGATTGTCTACTAGGATTTGCTGACAGTTAAACTATTTTTAAATGAATTACAGTTGGCTGAGGAGTTGAAAAAGAAACTTGCAAACTCTGCTTATCTTGGAAGTAACCTCATAAGTGTTTGAATACTGCATTCTAGTTGTCCCTTGGGGGTAGCTGGCTTGACTACTAGGATTTTGGGACAGAAACTATTGTTAAATAATTTACTGGTGCGTAGGAGTTTGTGATAGTTAAACTCTTTTTAACAGAGTTACTGGGGTTAAGGAGTGGTCACAGAAAAACCTGCAGTGTGAAACAGGAAAAGACAGTCTTTCAAGCAACAGAGGGTGGTGGATCTAGGTTTATGTTTGTTTGTTACAATTCTTAAGATTTTCAGTGCAGGAAGAGTTAAAGCACAGCTGACTTATTTTGGGGCTGAAAGCTCTCAGAGCACAAACCACCAGGCCTGTTTTGGGGCTGGGAAGGTTTACCTGTGTCTGACTTGGATGTGTGGATTTTTCTCTGTTTGATTAGCAGGGTATTTCTCTATCAAATTGTTGTGTAGGGCATCTTGCTGACAGGAAGGCACTCATTGCAGCAGTGGGTCAGAGCTTTTGCTGATTGTTTTGCGAGAGGCACAGTTTAGCCCAACCCTTCCCACCCTCACCCCACCCACCCCTGGAAATAGTTCCTTTATACCTGGGGTTCTGACATCATTTCCTTAAGAGTGCAAGGTGCATGTCACTGTCATATCCTCTCTAGCACACTGCACTGACAATATAAGCATACACATTGTATATTTTAAATATATATTTCTATATTACAAACCAATCACACACACAAAAAAAAAAAAAAAATGTGGGGAGTAGTGCAATGTAATGGGTGTGGGGCAGCAGTCTTCTGGGAGTCTTTCTGGAGGCTGAGATGCTGCCCTATTTGCAGACAACTCTCTGCCATGAGGGAGGAAGTTGCCCGTCTTCAGGCCACACTGGACAGTAGTACGGGACCTTCCCCAGGCCACACAGGACAGTAGGAAGGAACCTCCCCATCCAGGGAGCACCACAGCCACCACCACTACCTCAGAGGTTGTGAAGAAAACACAGCAGTTGGACCACAGTGGGCTCAGGAAGGGTGAGGATGGTGGAACGGAGGCACACCCAGTCAGTTGTTCCACCCACAATCCATACACAATTTGGGAGCATAGCTCCCCTATGGATGCACCCACAGAGGAGACTAAGGAGGCTGAGGACAGCTGTCACAAGGGAGGCCCACAGGAAGGAGGCAGAGGACACCACAAGGAAAGGAAGCAGCTCTGGTGGGGACTCAATATTAGGGGATAGAACTGGGAGGAGCTGGGAAAACTGAAGTACGGTGCCTGCCTGGTGCCATGGTTTGGAGGGACAGGAACGCATCCTCAGGATCACGAGAACAGCTGCAAAGGATTCTGAGCTGGACATAATTGTCCACCTAGGGACAAATGACTTGGCTCATCATGAGGTTAGAGCAGTGCAGGAGGACATTGCAGAGTTGGGGAGGGGCCTAAGACAAGTAGCACACACAGTATCCTTCTCAGAGGTGCTGCCTGTCAAAGGCATAGGTGAGGCAAGGGTAATTGGCACCATGCAGTTTAATGAATGGTTGAAAAAATGGTGTGGAGCACAGGGGTTTGGCTTCATTGGGGACTGGGGTTCCACCTGGAAGGACACCAGCCTACACTGGCAGGATGGTCTGCATCTGTCCAGGAAGGGAACAAGTCTTTTGAGCAATTGGTTTAAATGCTTCATTGGCAAGCTTTTAAACTAGTCAAAGAGGGAAGCACTGACAAGCAGCAGAAAAGTCCCAGCCTCTCCCTACAAAACAGGGTACTAAATGAGAAAAAGACCAAGGTAGAATGGTCAGTGGAGGATGCTGCAACAGAAGGTAAAGCCATCAAAAAATGGAGAGCAATGAGTACCAATGCCCATAGTCTAGGTAACAAGCTTCCTGAATTAGTGGCCTTGATGGAGGAGGAACATCTGGATATCGTGGCAGTCACAGAAACATGGTACACACAAAACCATGACTGGGACGTAAACATACCAGGATACACTATCTATAGGAGGGACAGGGAGGGTTAAAGAGGAGGAGGAGTAGTTCTTTACATAAGGGAAGGAATAAAAGCAACAGAACAAAAGGGTAAACAGGGAGGAGAAGAAGCACTGTGGGTAAATTTGAAGATAGGCAATGGCACCACAATCCGCACAGGGGTTGTATACAGACCCCCTTCTCAGGGGGAGGAAATGGACAAGGAAATGATAGAAAGTATACTTAGAATGGCTGAAAAAGGGGAGATATTGCTGATGGGTGATCTGAATATGCCAGATGTTAACTGGAGTGCAGTTGCAGCTGCCACTTCGAAGAGTGCAGTTATTCTAGATGCCCTACAGGGGGCATGCCTTAGACAACTAGTACTGGAGCCCATCTGAGGGAGCAATATTAGACTTGATACTCTCAAATGGAGATGGAGAGAGGATCACAGATGTAGAAGTGGGTAGCCATCTGGGAACTAGCGACCATTGAACAGTATGGTTCACAATAAACACAGCAATGGAGTCAAGCCATACAAAGACAAAAGTACTGGACTTTAGGAGGGCTGACTTTGCCAAAATGGGTGAGTGCCTAAGGAACACACTAGCAAATGGGCAGGAAGAAGGGGTGGAAGAACAATGAGGAATAATAAAAACTGCCATCACAGAGGTAACGAGCCTTTGTGTGAAGCAAATAAACAAAACAAGATGATGTAAGAAACCACTATGGTTCTCAAAAGAAGTGGCAGTGAAGGTTCAAGAGAAAAAGAAAGCATTCAGGAAGTACAAGGAATCGCAGAAGGAGCAGGACAGAGAACTGTATCAGTTAAAGCAAAAGGAGGCTGGGAAGGCAGTCAGAACAGCAAAGGCCCAAACTGAGGAAAAGATAGCCAACTCAGTTAAGAAGGGGGATAAAACCTTTATAGGTACATCAGGGAGTGAAGGAAGACCAAGGGAGGGACAGTGAGGCTTAATAAAGGGGAGGAGGTGGGCAGAGGAGACTGTGAAAAGGCAGAGATACTAAACAAATATTTTTGCTCAGTATTTACAAAGGAAGAGGGAGGACATAAAACAAACAGTAGTAACACTCTGGATACAGAAGTTGATACCAGCCCATTTACAGAAGAAAGGGTTCTGAAAGAACTCTTAAAACTGAAGGTGGACAAAGCAATGGGGCCTGATGGGATTCATCCCAGAATTCTAAAAGAACTAAGGGTAGAACTAGTGACACCACTGACTACCCTCTTTAACAAATCATGGGAGGATGGGGTGGTACCCGAGGACTGGAGGAGGGCAGATGTGATTCCCCTTCACAAAAGTGGGAGCAAGGCAGAAGCAGGAAACTATAGACCTGTTAGTTTAACCTCAGTGATAGGGCAAATGATGGAATCACTTCTAAAGGAAAGAATTGTCGATATCTAGAGGCCAGAGGGCACAGGACCCAAGGCAGCATGGATTCACAGCGGAAGGTCATGCCAGACGAATCTGATAGATTTCTTTGACTGGGTGACCAAAGTAGTAGATCAGGAGGGCTATGGACATGGCCTACCTAGACTTTAGCAAGGCACTTGACACAGTCCCACACAAAAGATTAATATACAAGTTAGCCAGCCTGGGAGTGGGTCCTAGATGACAGCCTGGGTAAAGAATTGGCTGGAGAATAGGACACAGAGGTAATAGTAAATGGAGTCCACTCAGAAGAAAGGAGGGTTACTAGTGGGGTACCCGCAGGGTTCAGTATTAGGACGGTCCTCTAATGTCTCTTTTATAAGCGACATTGCAGAAGGACTGGAAGGAAAAGTATGTCTCTTTGCAGATGACACTAAGATCTGCAACAGAGTTGATGCACAGGGTGGGGTGGAAAGGATGAGAAGGGACTTGGCAAGGTTAGAGGAATGGTCAAATGTATGGCAGCTTAGATTCAATGCTCACGTGCAAGGTAATGCACCTGGAAACAAAACCCAGGGAAGAGTACACAATGGGGTGAGATACTAACAACAACAAAAATGGAAAGGGACCTGGGGTAGTCATATCAGATGACCTAAAGGTGGGCAAGCAATGTGAAAGGGCAGCAAGGAGGGTTGGGGGGATACTGGGATGCATAGGGAGAGGCATCACCAGTAGAAAACAGGAAGTTATTATCCCTCTGTACAGACAGCTGGTGAGACCCCATCTGGAGTACTGTGTGCAGTTCTGGAGACCCAATCTCTGCAAAGACATAGACAGGATGGAAGCTGTCCAGAGGATGGCAACTAAAATGGTGCAGGGTCTGCACCGGAAGACATATGAAGAGAGACTTAAGGAGCTTAATATGTATAGCCTCGAGGAAAGGAGAGAGGGGACATGATAGAAACTTTCAAGTACCTTAAGGGAATCAACAAAGTCCAAGAGGGTAGCATCTTTCAAAAAGAGGTGTGCAAGAACAAGAGGCACAATTTGAAGATAGAGAGGGGGCTCAGAGGTAATTTAAGGAAGTTTTTTCACAGAGAGGGTTGTGGATGCATGGAACGGCCTTCCGGAGGAGGTTGTGGAGTCAAAATCAGTGGTGGAATTCAATCATGCATGGGATAGTCATAAGGCAATTCTGGGGGGTTGGGGTAGGAAGAAGTAGGCTGCTGGTTAACTAGGATCTGCAGCTTATCCAGTAGGTAGGGAAATGGGCAGACTGGGTGGGCCAAGCGGTCCTTATCTGCCATCAAATTCTATGTTTCTATGTTTCTATACAAACAGAGGAGAGAAAGAAGTAAGTACCCATGCTGGGACTTGAAACCAGCCCACCTGGAATACAGTTCCGGTTGCACTACCAGCTGTGCAAACTGGGCTGTCCTAGAGCACATCTTTCTCCAGTGCACAACCTAGTGCTGCACAGACAATTCAATTTTCAACCACAAAATGCAGTGTGTATATTTATTGAACACTTATAAACAGAAGAGAGAAAGAATTAAGTGCCTCAGCTGGGACTTGAACCCAGGCCACCTGGAATACTGTTCTGGTTGTGCTACCAGCTGCACCACCAAGGTAACTTGAAACTGTGCACCCTATACTCAAGAATTTGTTCATGTTTTTATGTTTACAATGCATTTCTTTTGATTCAATTCCCGATATATTCTTTATGCCATCCATGCTCAGGGGAAAGAACGCTTTGCAGGAAACATTTACAATGGACTACTGAGTAAGCCAACAACTTCTAGGTTTGTGGTCTGCTCAGAATGTAGTGGTCAGCATTTCAAATCATCAGCAGTTGCAAAGTATAGCAGGGTGTTTTCTATGTATTGTGGATGTAGTTTCCGGAGAATATGCAGGCAGGCATCTCGGAGGCTGGATAACAAATAGACCATGGCAGTGCAGCGTAGGTGGGGGGGAGCATTGGCTGCAGTGGGGACAGACAGCATAATGCCATCAACTTGGGGCAATGGATCAGGGGGCTAAAAAAAAAGAAGAAAATGCAGACAAATTGTAACAGAAGGTTAGTTTGTTATGAAAGTTTACTGTTTTTCATGTGCCATGTGTTATTTATTTGTGGGGTAGGACTGGGTATTCAGTTTGACAGGTGGAAAGGTTGCTTAGTGGTTAAGGGCAAGTAATGGGGGTTTACCTAAGTAACATGTCTGCCAAAATTCTTTTTAAGAAAAACGTTTTGGCAGGCATGGATATGCACCATGTGCTGCGTCCTGATTATCAGAAAAGTGCCACCCACAGGGGGTGTTGCTTTATAAATGCATACTTGGGGGTGGCTCCTGATCATTCAGGATGCAGGATTTTTGTACCCTTTTTATAATGTGGGATATTAACATGTATCAGGAAATAGACATGCACAACCTGGAGTGCCTTATTTTGATTATAAAATGGTTTCTCTCGTTTTAAATTGAACCAACTACTGAGGTTTAGAAAATTAAGCATTTCTGATCTGTTATGATGTCCTGGAATAATGCATATTAATAGCACAAGACTTTCCTGAGCCATTTTATAATTTTAGTTATTATATTTTGTGTTCTTGTGCATGTGGGAAGCAGTAGGGTCTGGTGGTTAGTGCACAGGCATAGGAGCCAGGAGGCCCAGGTTCAAACCCCACCAGAGACATTAGCTGTATGACCACAATCAAGTCACTTGTCCTTTCAGTGTTTCAGTCAACCTACAGTAGTTTCGTAAATAGGTAGAAACAGGACCAGACTGAAAATGAGATGTTGCATCTCATCTGAGCTAGCCTTGGTAAATAAATAATAAACATTTACATGCGTATGTGTCATATTCTGGTAAGGAAAGCACATTGGTTATAGCCAGCTCTTAATTTGCATTTTTCTCTTACTAGAGATGGGGTGGCGATGCAGAATGCAATAAGACACGACAAGATGTGGGTTGTTGATTGGTAAGAGCACGCTCCCAGGTGCATTGTTAGGCATGAGGTGCTTGCACCGAGTGACTACAGCAGCTGGGTAATGCTCTTATCAATCAACAACCCACACCCTGAAGTGTCTTACTGCTCTTATAAAATGGGTAACAACTATTTCAAACAACATGAAGTCTTGCTATATTATGACAATTGCAGTTTGTCCCACCATTAGAACTGCTCCGGAGGTGAAAGAGTTAACTTCCATGCCAGGCATGGAACTTGGAGCGCGAGCTCGGTTAGAAAAGCTCTGTCTGGATCATTTCAAACTGAAACTGTCAGATTCTTTACTCCGCCTCACTGAACAGTCGCTCAGGAGATTCCTCCTACTGCTCGGTTCATTTCTCGGTTTAAAAGAGTTTTTCTCGGTTAAATTCAACCACGATTATTATTAGTTTAACCGCAAACCAATCGATTCAAGCTCTGTCTGTGGTATTGTAAGTAATAGACAGGTTTATTTCTGTGTGGAACTTGTAAATGTTTATCGGTTCGGTTTGAACCGATCAGGTTGTTTTAAAACTTTATTCTGAAGCTTTTAAAGCTTTTTAAGTGCGGTTCCAGTTCTTATCGGTTCTAAAAAAGCAGTTTCATTAAGTTTTTTCCACGCAATTCGCACACGGTTGGGAACCCATAAGGGTGTCTTGCCTGGCACCGCCGAAAAAGGGCAAGTTTTGGTTAGGCTGGCATTATGTCTGAGAAACCCAAAATAAAACCGGGCCCACTGGGTTTCAGCACTGTAGTGTCTGTGGGGAAGCCTTTGCCAAGGCTGACCCACACATCACATGTGTTTATTGTCTGGGGTTTGACCACCTCAATGCAGACTGCCAGATTTGCAAGAATTTCCCTGCAGCTACCCTAGATAAGAGAGTTGGTAGGCTCAGGGAACGAGAAGCCAAAAAGTCCGCTGACCCGGATGTCCAGCCCGGTTTGGTGCCAACTGAACCGGAGGGAGTGCCCTCTGACCAGGGTGAGACTTCCTCGGGCAAACGTAAAGCTGACTCAGAGGAGCCAGTTCCAGCAAAGAGAACTAGAAAATCTGCAGGTGTGGAGTCAAAAATTCCTTCTCCAACTGCTGCAGAGATAGCCAAAGCAATCCAAATTGTCCAGTCACTTTCTCCGGTTCCGTCCGAACTGCCACTATCTGGCAAAAGGTCGGTTCAGCCGGTTCCACCGGTTCAAGAATATGATATAGAGGAGTTTTATGAACCAGAGGAGGGGGAGGATGATTATGAACAGTGTGAATGTGACTTTGAAAGTCTGGATGTGCCCATTGAACCGGACATCTCCCCAGACAGACCTTTAGGAGAATCTCCCCCTAGGCTTTCTGAGTCCCCTTCTCATTTTCTGTTTTATAAAAAAGTTGCTGAAACCCTCCAGCTTCCATTGGAGGAAGCTGTGGATGAGCAAGAGGAGTCTGACTTTGTAGAGATGATGGATATCCCAGAGTCCAGGAGATTGTCTATTCCTTTACATAAATCATTTAGGAAACAAACAATAAACATTTTAAAAGCTCCTAATTCTGTGCCTCCTGTGGACAAAAAGATGGACAGGAGGTACACTTTGTCAGGTCCTGGTACAGAATTTCTTTCACAGCAATGCAGCCATGTTGGGGTAGTTCAGGCTGCAGCCTGTGATAAGGCTAATATTCCCCTGGCTTCACATCCTCCTGACAAGCACTCCAGGAAGATTGATGCCATGGCTAAAAAACAATACATGGCAGCATCCTTGGGACTCAGACAAGCAAGTTATATGGCTTATGTGGCAAGATACCAGAAATCTAGATGGGATACTGTCATGGCTTTAGCCAAACAGGCCCCTGGCCAGCTTGCCAAGGAGCTGGAGCAGGTGGCTGCTGATGGTATTGAGGCATCTAAGGTGCAATTCCATGCTGCAGTGGATTCTAATGATGTATCCTCTAGAGTCATGGCTACATCTGTGGCTTTTCGTAGATTGGCTTGGCTCAGGTGTACTAGTTTGTCATAGGCTACCCAGGCTAAGGCTATGGATTTTCCTGTGGTGGGAAATTCTCTGTTTGGGGAGCAGACAGAGAATTATATGAAGAAAATGGATGAATATAGAACCACTTATAGGAGTGCACAAGCCAAGGAACAGCAAGCCACTCCTCAGAGGCAGCCCCCCAGGGGTAGAGGCAGGCCTTTTCACAGGCCTTTTTTACCAAACCCAGGCCTCCTCTTCAGCTTATGCTCTAAGGAGGTTCTTCAGAGGGAGAGGCAGACGGGGTACAAGCAGGCCTGCTCTCACTCCTCAGCCTAAAGCCCCTGCCAAACAGGCACCCTAATGGGATGCCCAGGGCCGGTTCTCCATTACCTGTAGGGGGCAGGCTGGCTTACTTCGTCCAGGACTGGGAGTCTTTAACATCAGACAAGTGGGTCCTGGAAGTAATAAGCCAGGGTCTGGTTCTCAGCTTCAAAAAATTTCCAAAGATGAGAATCAGATCTTTTCCACCTGCAAATCCTCTAGAGACTTTTGCTTTGGAAACAGAAGTCTCAACCCTCCTGGCTCTCAGAGCTGTAGAAAGGGTTTCTCCCCTACACCAGGGCAAGGGTCTATACTCCAGGTACTTCCTTACCCCAAAAAAGACAGGAGAATGGCGGCCCATCCTGGACCTAAGATATCTGAACAAGCACCTTTTAAAACCAAAATTCAAAATGGTGACTCTGGGAATGATTTTACCCTCCCTAAGGCCAGGGACTGGCTAGCTTCCCTGGACCTCAAGGATGCCTACTTCCATGTTCTTATCAGAAGCTCCCATCGAAAGTACCTCAGATCGAACTGCCCTCAGGCCATTACCAGTTCAGAGCAATGCCTTTGGCCTTACCTCTGCCCCAAGGGTATTCACAAAATGCCTGGTAGTAGCAGTTGCTCATTTAAGAAGGCAAAGATTGCCATCTTTCCCTACCTAGACGACTGGCTCATTGTGGGTCAGTCTCAGACCAGGTCAAATCACACCTGCAAGTTACCCAGCAGCTGCTTACCTCTCTGGGCTTTCTTCTCAATCTTCCAAAGTCGGTTCTGGAACCTGTCCAGGTACTCACCTTTATAGGTGCAGAACTGGACAAAGCAGGCCAGAGCTCCTTCCCCAGAAAGGGTAAGGACCCTGGTGGCCCTGGCCTCCTCCTTCACTCTGCAGGTCTCTGACCAGCAAGGCATTTCCTACAGCTCCTAGGGACATGGCTGCTTCCACAGCTGTAGTGCAAGGAGCAAGATTTCAGATGAGGGACATTCAGTTCCATTTGAGAGCCTTTTGGTCTCAAAGAAAGATCCACTATCCAAGTTGATCCCAGTGACTTGAACCCTGATCCAGGCCCTTCAGTGGTGGCAGAATCAGAGCAATCTGAGACAAGGGGTTCCCTTCATCCCTCTATCTCACTCCTTGACCCTTACTACAGATGCATCCCTTTTGGGATGGGGAGCTCACATGGGCGACCTCTCCACTCAGGGATTGTGGTCCCCTCAGGAATCTCTGCTCCACATCAATCTGTTGGAACTCAGAGCTGTTTTCTAGCACTTCAGGTTTTTCTACATCTGTTCAGAACAAAGCGGTACAGGTCAGAACAGACAACACCACTACAATGTGGTACATCAACAAACAAGGGGGCACTCGGTCTTTGGCCTTGTGCACCGAGGCAATGAAGTTGTGGTCTCTGGCTTATTCCCTGAACACTTCCCTCATAGCAGTTCACCTCCCAGGCAAGGACAATGTCCTGGCAGATGCTCTCAGCAGGATTTCCCAGGGCCATCATGAATGGTCACTGGATCCCCGAATACTGGGGATAGTTTTTGCCAGATGGGGCACCCCTCAGATAGATCTTTTTGCAGCCCCAGACAATCATCAACTTCCACTGTTTTGTTGCAGACCCTCAGTGTTGGGCTCAGTCCCCCTGGATGCCTTTCTCCTCGATTGGGAAGGGAAGTTTCTCTATGCCTTCCCCCCTTCCCTCTCCTGTTCAAGGTGCTAGTCAAAATCAGATCTCAGCCCTGCAAGATGATTCTGATTGCTCCAGACTGGGCCAGGCAGCCCTGGTACCCACTCCTTCTGTCCTTAGCAGTCCATCTTCCCCTGTGTCTCCCCAGGAACCACAATCTGTTAACCTGTGCCCAGGGGAGAGTTTGGTATCCGAATCTCAAATCCCTCAACCTCAAGGCCTGGCTCTTGAGGAGTTAGAGTTTGCTGACCTACACCTTTCTCAAGGTGTTCTCGAAATCTTGAAACCTTCTAGGAAGCCTCCCACTAGGGCTACTTATAACTCTAAATGGAAAAGGTTTTCCATATGGTGTTCTGGGAAGCATATTTCCCCGGAATCTGCTGATTTGCCCACTGTTTTGGACTATATGGTCCATCTTAATTCTTTGGGACTGAGACCAGCTACCCTGAAAGTGCATTTGGCAGCTGTCTCTGCTTTTATTTCAGCAGGGAAGCCCTCTTTCCGCTCACCCTGTATTTTCCAAGTTTTTCAAGGATTGCTTCATATAATCCACCATTCAGGGACCCTGCCCCTGCCTGGGATCTTAATGTTTGCATTGCTCAGCTGATGCAACCCCCTTTGAACCTCTGTCTTCGGCAGAGCTTAAGTACTTGACTTGGAAAACTGTGTTTCTAGTAGCCATCACTTCTGCCAGGTGCATAAGTGAGTTACAAGCTTTGTCAGTGGAGACTGACTTTATTTCCTTTCACAGGGATAAGGTAGTCCTCAGGACTGACAGGAAGTTTTTGCCTAAGGTGGTTTCAGATTTCCACCTTAATCAATCTATTTCTCTTCCAGTGTTCTTCACTGACCATTCCTCCTCTGGTGAGAGGAGGTTGCACAGCTTAGATGTTAAGAGGGCCCTAAGTTACTACATAGAGTGTACCAAGGGTCACAGGTTTGACTCCCTCCAACCATTTCTCACTTATGGTGAGGTTGGGAAAGGGAAACCTGCCACTAAGAGATCCATTGCCAGGTGGATTGTCTCTTGTATTCAATTTTGCTATCAAAAACTGGGTAAGGTTCCCCCTTCAGGCCTGAGGGCTCACTCTACCAGAGGTACAGCTGCGTCTCTAGCTGCTGCCAGAGACATCCTATCTTAGAGATATGTCAAGCAGCTACTTGGAAAACAGTACACACTTTCACCAACATTACTCCTGGATATCCAGGCCAGGAGGATGCTCGGTTTAACACAACCGTGCTTCAGAGCCTATTCCTAAGTAGGTTCTGTCCTCCTCCATGGAGGTACTGCTGTGTAGTCTGCAATTGCTATAATATAGCAAGACTTCATGTTGTTTGAAGAAAAATTACTCACCTTAGTAATGTTGTTTCTTCTAATGGAGTCTTGCTATATTATGACCTCCCCAGCCTGCCCCTCTCAGAACTTCTACTTTGGTTATGGGGTGGGCAGTCCAGTGTTGGCACTTGTTGATGCCCATTTTATGTTTTCCACCCTTCTTTTGGGGTGTTTGGGTGTTGTGTTTTATTTTATCTTATCTTATCTTATTTTCTGGTCCCTGACTTGAGTCTTGGGACCAGGAAAATGTTTATATTTAATTAGCGGTTGGCTAGTGTAGGTTACAGCTTCCACACAGAACCTTAGTGAGTTTTGCTCGTAAAGATCTGACAGTTTCAGTTTGAAATGATCCAGACAGAGCTTTTCTAACCGAGCTCGCACTCCAAGTTCCATGCCTGGCATGGAAGTTAACTCTTTCATCTCCGGAGCAGTTCTAATGGTGGGACAAACTGCAATTGTCATAATATAGCAAGACTCCATTAGAAGAAACAACATTACTAAGGTGAGTATTTCTTTCTTCTATAACAATCAAACAAAACTCTGGACACATTACTAAATATTTAATAATAGTATGTTACTTTATTTAAATATGGTGAAAATATTGTCCCCCGACTTGGGAAGAGGAGTGGTAAAATTGATTGAACAGCAACTCACTGAAAAAATACTAAACTAGTGAGTTGGAGGGACAGCAGTGTATTATTTGAGCAGTTTGGGTCTGCCTCTGCCTATGTAACTGTGTTTTTCTACCATTTCTCTTTGTTTATAAAGTATTACTGTATTGCCTACTTTCTTCATCCTGTTTTTTTTTTCTGTTTTTCCCCTCATTCAATACATAGAATGTTTATCATGGAACGTTTACCATGGAATACAGAGATTCAAAATTCTGCTCAGTTCCGCTGGTAAAATGTTACTCTCCTAACACACTGCACACACAGATGACAAAGGCCTGTTTGAGAGCCAATGACTCAATTATCTGACTGTCAGGGCAAGCAGAAGAGATTTGCCTGATGAACAGGTAAAGACAGAAGGGGGATTTTTCACTGTTAGTAAAGAAACAGTTGTAATGAAAACGATAAACAATACTTACTGTTTCTAATTTGTTTATCTGTGTAAAGAGAGTGTGATGATCAGGGAAACAACGTTTAATTAATTTGTTTTATTTTTTATTTAAGGTAGTTTTATTTTAGGGCCCAGTTGAAGGATTTACAGTGTAAAGGTAGCAGCCATGTTTGTGATGGAAGATCAGTTCTGGTTGCAGAGGGACTGATGGAAGATAGTTTTGGTTGTAGGAGGACTGATTTGTTCATTGTGTGATGTGGTTTAGGACCAGGATGACTGTGTGTATATAGAGATTTAATGTACAGTCAGCTGATGTCTCTTGGCCAATGAGATTTCTAGATTTCTTTCTTGCCATTTTATAATATCTACTATTGTAGGGAGAGCTAGTAGATAGGCATCCTGTAGTGCTCAATACATGATCATCAGATTCCCCCAAAACTTACCCCTCCTGGTTGGCCCTTCCCTCTATACAGGGCTGTCCTTATAGTTTGGGGGGGGCAGCAAACTGATGGCTCCGGGGCCCTAAATTTATAGAGACCCATTGTATGCCCCAGTACACACGTAGTTATCAGTACTGACTCAGTAACACCTGACAAACAAAGTCAGAGCACAGAAAGGCATCTTAGAAAATTTAGTTTATATAAAATATCACACATTGTTAAGAACAAAATATTGCACATTATTAATTTACATATAGGTGGCAAGAAATGCATACTGATTTATGCTATGTTTCTTAACAGTGTAGCACCCATAATAGTGCAGTACAGTGTCAGTATTGGGTAGTAACCTATGTTCTTGGTGTCGGACTACGACCCATGACCTTCCTGTCTTCTAGGCCCAGAGGCAAGCATACCAACTGAACTGCTAACATGGTACTTTCTTTGTTGAATCAAGACTCAGTCAGCAGTAAAGTAAGGCTTTTATATGTTTTCACAGCCCCTTTTCAAACTAGGATGGTCATTCAAAACTACTTATAAATCTCCTGAACACCTCCTATCTAGATACTGTATGTCAGGTAGGGCATTAAGAAGAGCTAGCGTTTTAAAATGGGAAGGGATTATATTTTTCAATCCCATGTTACTGCATGTGCCTCAAAATACAGTTTCTATATTGATACTTTTCTACAAGACAGTGCTCTGTTTTTTTTTCTTAGGTACGTAATACAACAAGCTCCACACGAAATAAATAACTAAACATAATGATTACTAGTTGGGCCTCTGTCCTACAAAAGACAGCTAAACTGTGCAACTGCAGTTATGCCACAATGCTTTTTATAAATATTTTTATAGTATATAAATTATACAAACATGTCCATGTAGAAAACAAGTGATTAACTACATGCTGTTACTAAAGAATATACTGTATCACAATCCTTGTGCCAACTGATGCTGCCTGTAAAGGAATTTTCATTTCCACTTTAGTACTGTAACCCCCCTCTGTGGGCTTACCTGAATTTGCCACATTGTCCCCGGTTTTGCTGCTGTTTTTGGTCATCCCCCTATTGTTCCCCTCACCAGTGGGCTTTCTTCTGCCCCTTCATGGCATAATCCATTGGTCATGTCATGAGCTGCCAGCAGGTTGATTCCACTGGCATTCGCATAGGCGCAGGGGCGCTTTGACATGCCGACCACCATTGTGGTTAGATGAACAGTGTTTGTCCATGGTCCCGGTGCTCCTCCTTGTGTGCTTGGGGACCAGAGACTTGGGGAGTATCGGGCAGAAGCCCAGGGTTGTTGAACAGTAGGGATAGAACAATGGGACTGCTTGGGGGGCTTATACATATAAGTGAGTGGCCCTGTACTTATTAATGAGGATGTTGTTTGCCGTCTGGGGGGGATAGAGTTACGGCAACAGAGATAGTTAAAAAATGTGGGCTACAGCCCTGACAGTGGGCTCATTTAAGGAGGACACTTGGGGCTATAACCTGTTGGGGTATTGGTGCACTGAGAGGTTTGTGTTGAGCTGCACCAAAGATTAAAAGGGGAGAGACTGCAAAAAAATGAAATGGTACTGCATGGAACTGTATGGGAGCCGACATGTTGGTGACTTTTAACCCCCTTATTGCAGCCAATCATCAATCTAGGCACAGAGGGACTCCTGGGAAAAGGAGGTGACTAATTCTGGTGCCTAGATGATGCCCCAATAAATGAGCAGGAAATATTGATCACTATGGACATTGATTATTGAAAGGCTTCAACAGCCAATCAGAGTGGGATTTCGGCTGATACAGTAAGGACTTACTGGGATTTCTTCAGTATGTTGCTGGGTTCTGTACGAGTCAGGACTGTGCTGTGAAAGTAGACATTGGACTTCAGGGGCTTACCCAGGCCCTAATCTGAGGATTGTGGTTGCTGAAGGATTCCCCAGGTGCTTACTGCAGGACTGAGTGATTAAGGAGAAAAAAGAGAAAGAGAATGAACCATGTTACTATTTCTCCAGATATTGAAAAGTTGCTTAACAAGTGTCAGGAGAAACTAAACACTGCAGGCACCCTGCACTAGGAAATTGAGCTAGACGAAAAGAATGAGCAAATTATCTGAGTGCTACAGTTGCGCTGACAGGTTGTTTGATTGTGTGGAACTGTAATTGCAATTTCTTGAAGAGGCAGAGTGTCTCTGGTCATGGGGGTGCTAGCCAGGATTTGTGTGTGTCCTGAGTGAACTGGTTAAAGTGGCTGAGAGCTGAGGTCTTGGCTGCAGCTGAGGGAAGAATTTGGACACTGTTAAAGTAAAAGTGTGGACTGGTCTGCAGTGGGGCTGTCGCTGCTGAGTTTTCCCCCTTCTTAATTGCACTGGCACTGATAGAAACAGAGGCTAGTATCCACCCAAACTGGCACTGGACTTTATTGGAGTGACTGCCTGGAAAATCTTGCTTGTTGAGAGCTCAGTGCAGGGACTGCAAGAGGACTCCCACCTCTTTGGAGTCCTCACTCAGAGCCAGGAAGAGGACTTGCTAATCCCTTACAAGTGGGATTCACTGTCTCAGGAGGTCACTGGCACTTGCTTGGATGCTAGGGTTCCTGGGACCTGTCGTTGGGGGCCAGACTATGGAGCCACTCCCAGGTCTGGGTCTTCTGGGGCTGGTGTTGCCCTGCCACAGTGTCCTGCAATGGGCCAGAAGCATCTGAAGGTGACAAGTGGCCAGAACAGCAATAAAGATGACCAGCTGTAAGATTCTCAAGGAAGCTCCACCCAGAGGAAGGGGTTCTAGCTGGCCTGCTTCCCGTTTTGCTGCACAACTCCAAGAAGCTCCATTTTTCCCAGTGCTGACATCATCAAACCGTGAGGGTATCCAGTGAACAAGGCGACTGCAATTGCTTGCTTACAAAAATGGTGACTCAATTACGGCACCTGTGTTCAGGGCTACCTGGCAGGGTAGTGACCGGATACCTGGCTGGGCGAGGTTGGGTGATGGGAAGTAAGTGCGTATATGCACTCACACACGTGCTGGAGGGGAGAGGCAGGGGAGGGAAGGAAAGTGGAGGGGGTGTGGTGGGCAGCTGCCGAGCTGGTCTGCTAGCATGGTGGGGAGAGTGGTCGGTTGGGAGGTCCAGGGCCTGTTGCAGCACGGTTTTGTTTTTGCCAGTAGGCAGCTTGTTGTTTGTTTAAGTATTTCACCCCCCCAAGACATGCACCCCCCTGGAGTTGAGAATCCTTTAATGGGGGGATGCGGGGGACACAGCCTCTGGCATTAAAAAAACAACCAAAAATCTCAGGCACCTACTTGCCGTTCGCCTTGAATGTGCATCACCGAAATTTATTTTCAGTGATGTACACTCGCCCAAATGGCGATCATTATTTTGCGATCGCCGTTATCACATAGAACCAACCATGAGTGCCCAGGACCTCCTTCCTGGGAGGGGAAAGGAGAAGTTGTTATTTCTTAAAGTTCAAGTTTTACAATTTCAGGGCCCCAACAACCGGCCAACCCGTGGCACCAATCAGGCCTGCACCTAGTGGGTACCCCTAGAGACAATTTAGGACACTGGTACCAGTGAGGGAGGGCTTGGCCTGTGGGCTTAATTGTCTGAAACTGCATAGCTCGCTAATGTTTTCTTGCCTTCATAGCAACCCTACATCCAGGGATCCCCTTCCCTATTCCTTACACCCACATAAAGCTGTGAATTTGTTTGTTGTAGCTACTGTGGTGGTGAACTTCATTGCATGCAATTATTGCCAAAATATATGGTTTATGGTGGAAAAAGGTATTTAGGGACACAGTGTGCAGAGTGGTTGGTTGTGGAGGTGCGTAAGCACAGTATCCCAGGGGGCTGTGCCAAGCAGATATCCAGCCCACTAATACTTTAAGCTGCGTGGAGGCACTACACTATTTTCATTATTTCTGGGAATGAACCCCCAATTGTCACCATTGTAGGACCCAGGCCACTTACCTGGTACCAGAGGCAGTCAGCGGGGGGGGGGGTAGGCCATTGGCACATGATGCTGGGGCTACATCTTGGAAGCACCTCTGGGATCTCCTGTTGACCAGCCATGTCTGCACTGGAAGATCAGAGTGTCGGGGCCCCTAAGCAGCCCTCAAGCCCCAAACCCACTCTGCCCTAGCCTAAGTTCAGGCCTACTGAGGAGGATCAGATGAGGTTGGTGGAATGGAGTGGGGGAATGAAAATGGATCACCAGAAGTCTTTTCTCTTGCTGGGGGTACCCCCTCCCCAAGATGGAAGAGGGGGATGTTAAAAAATGTGTGTCTACTATAAAGAGATTAGGAAAAGTCAAAATTCAAGGGAAAATGATTCAGCTAGAGGCACATTGACTATGCTGATAGAGAGTATGCAACCCATAGAAGCCAGTTGGATGCCCGGGGTTTTGGTGGTGGCGGAGAGAATGGCTGAGGCTTTACAGGTAGTAACCTTCTTCAGTGTAATCTCCCCTGGGAGGGGAAGGGGTCGATGAGCAGGGTCCGTTCCTAAGGCGCCAAAGTTTGAGAAACCTCAGCCTGGTTCCATGCCTGTGGCCTTCGAGTCATACCACAATTTAAGGATGTTTTCAGGGGTGCCACCTCATTAGTTCAAGACTGGCAGTGTTCTGAAGTTGAGAAGTGGAAAGGATTAGTGGAGAGTTTATGGGGTCCTGCCTTAGAAGTTATATTTTCTTTACGAACCACAGATCCCAAAGCCCTAGCCCAGGTATATATCTCAGCTTTGGAACGTGTATTTGGAAACCCTGAAACCTGTGAGGACCTCATGTGGAAGTTCAAAACCACTAAGCAGTGGGAGGGGAAATTGTTGTATGCTTTCCTGGCCTGAGTGGAGAGGACCTTACAGAAGGTGTTCCAGAATGAGGGGTAGCAGCCCAAGATCTAAATTTGATCAGGTTGGAGCATGTAGTGAAGGCCACTTGTTAGTCCCCAGTACTAGTGTTACAGTTGCCTTTAGCAGACAGGAAAAATAATCCTCCCCCCTATTGGGTTTTGGTACAGAAGGTCTGGGGGGCTGAAGAGGAGCAGGGTCACTGGGGGATATATGGAGTATCCATGGTAGTGATGCAGGTGGAACTAGAGGTGCCCCCTGGTGAGTACAGGGATTAAGAATGTTATTAAGGGAATACAAGGATGTAGTCACTTCGGCTAAGTTAGTTGTGGGTTCCGGTTCTGCTGAAGCTCCAGGGATGAGTGGTGTAGTCCCTAAAGTAGTCCCCACCTCGTTTGGCACAGGGCATCCAGTCCAGGCATTCCCCTCTGACATAGGAGTTAAGGCTCAAGTAGAGGAATTGTTTTGGAGGGTGGCTGAGTTAGATAGCATAAAGGTACTGGATGCTGCCCAAGGAAATGAACGGGTTGTAGAATGAAATCACGCAGCTCAGAGTGCCCCAGTGAGGATGCCTGGGGCTCGTCTGGTGTCACCAGACTGGCCACGGCCCCGGGAACCTATTATTTGTTATACATATGGGGGTGAGGGACATATACAGATGGGGTGTAGGGCACCTTTAGAACATTCATCTAACAGAGACAGAGCACCCACCAACACAGCCCCCAATCAGGGAAACTATGGAGGAGCCTGGTAAAGAACACACTGGGGCCCCTGGCAGGTCCAGTTCCATGGCTCACACAAGAGTCTCATCAGGTGGAACTAACACAACACTGCCACCAGATATGTGAAAGCTAGTGAGACCAACAACTGAGACTAAGATCACCATCAATGGGGTCCCCACCTGTGCTGTTCTGGATAGTGGCTCCCAGGTTACCATCATTTTCAAATCCTGGCATGATCAGCATTTACCAGATGTGGAAATACAGCCGCTTAAGGGACTGCACGTATGGTGCCTCAGTGATAAGGCATTCCCTTATCTCAACTTTGTCAAGGTGTGGATGGCATTCCCTACTAAAGTGGCTGGAGTGAGTGAAGCTGTAGAAACCCTAGCTTTGATTTGCCCTGAAGCTAACTTCTTCGATGGAGTGCTGGTATTGGTGGGCACCAATGCCCATATGTTTGGATGTCTGGCCCAGCTGTGTCATGCTTGAGTGGCTGAACAAAGAGGAACAGAGTACCAATTGCACACCCTGGCCTGAGAGGCCTATCGATGAAAGGGGCAATTCCCTGTTGAGGAGCCTGATGATCCAGTGGGAATAGTGTGGAGAAAGGACAAAGATGAAATTGTGCTCCCGCCAAACACGGAATGCAACATTGCTGGTGTAGTGAGACTGAAGAAGGATGTCAAGAACCAGATACTGATGTTGTATGCTCCAGATGAACATGGATTGCCGGTGGGACTGTTAGTCAAGCCCAGCAATCTGCCAGCCAGCGCGCATGCATATGTTCACAGGGTGAATGTGCAAGTGAATGTTACAGATAAGGAGGTGGTGGTATGGAAAGGACGGACACTGGCTCAGACATATTGGGCCAACATGGCAGTGCATACCACTGCAGCAAGCACAGACACCCCAGTGGGACTTGATCCCGAGTTGTTCGACTTGAGTGACTCCCCCATCCCAGAGGAATGGAAAGAGAGAGTGGAAGAAGCTGACTGCTCAGATGGATGTTTTCTCCCTGCACGAATGGGATGTTGGGTGCATGAGTGGAAAGTAGCATTGGATATGACTTACTGATGACAAGCCTTTTTGGAAAAGACTGAGACAGCTGGCCCCAGAAGATACAGATAACATCTGGTGGCACTTGCAGGAGATGCTGGGTGTGGGGATTATCCAGGAATCCCGGAGCCCCGATGTGTCACCCATCATGGTGGTGAGAAAGTAGAGTGGGGCCATACTAATGTGTGTCGACTACCACACCCTGAAAAAATGGACGGTGCCAGATCAGTACACTACACTCAGAGTGCAGGATGCACTATACTGTTTATATAGAAGCCAATGGTTCTCAGTTTTGGACTTGAAGAATGGCTATTACCAGATCCTGATGGACCCCAGGACTGGGAGAAAATGGCCTTTATATGCCCCCTTGGGTTTTGTGAGTTTCTGAGAATTCCCCAAGGGATCTGTGGCACCCCTGCCACCTTTCAGTGCCTGATGGAGAAGGCCATCAGGGATATGAACTTGCTGGAGTGTTTGGTCTACCTGGACAACATCATCATGTTCGGGAAAACACTGGAGGAGCACGGGGCTCAGTTTATGAAGGTGTTGGGGTACCTGGAAGAATTTGAATTGAAGCTATCCATTGACAAATGCCAGTTCTTCCAGACCTTGGTCAAGTATGTGGAGTACACCGTCTCAGAGAAGGGCATACAGACTGACCCCTGCAAGGTAGAAGCCCTTACCACGTGGCCTAAGCCACACACCCTGAAGGACTTGCAGTGGTTACTGGGTTTCTGTGGCTACTACAGAAGATTCATAAAGGACTACACCTGGGTGGTGCAGCCCCTTTTTTTATTTTATTTATTTATTACAATCTCGGATAAAGCACTTGAGCTCAGAGCTCTTTACAATAGGTTCCACGTCAGGAATTAAAACACAACATAAGGGGGTGAAGATGTACAATGAACATACTATATAGGGTGCACAGCAGGGATAATATACTGAGACACAATACAAGTAGACTTCAAATGTTTACATAGGTTACGGTGCCCAATGGTATATACCAATCAGGTGTCAGCAAAAGCCGGAACTTAAGAAGAGTAGGAAAGTGCAGGGTGCCGGGAGGGGGGAGGACCCCAAGTGCCAAGCTCAGAGAGATGTTGAGAGGTTTGGGCTAGAGGAAAGGGGGTGGGGAAAGGGTGGGGGACGGGGTGGGGTGGGAAGAAAGTGGAAGGAGGAGGAACTGGTACAGGAATGTAGAGGATTAGGAGTAGGGAGAAGCAGCAGGTAGAAACAAGGATTGAAGCTGGGATGGTGGCGCTATCGATGACAGTCACAGCAGGCTTCATATAACATATGGTCCTTGAGATGGACTTTGAAGGTACCCAGCATTGGCATACATGCAATATTATCCTGAAGGTAGTTGAACCAAAGCAGGGCATGGTAAGCAAAGGACATTTGTCCTTGGGAGGTGCGACATTTCGGAGTAATGAAGAATTGGTGCTCAGTTACCTGTGTGCCGAGGGTTAATGCTAGGCACCAGGAATTGACAGACCCCAGACGGGAGGGTGCCAAGGCTGATCTTTTTGGCCAGCAGGCAGGTTTGGAATTTTAACCGGCTGTTTAGAGGGAGCCATTGTGCATTTGTGTATAGATCACATGTGTGAGTAAGCCTGTACACACCCAAGGTTAGCTGGCAAGCCTTGTTTAAGGTAATCTTTAGGCAACGGAGGGCAATGTCAGAGGCAGAGCCATATATGGGCAGGCCATAGTCCACGAGGGAGCCCGAAGAGCTGTGAACAGCTATTTTAAGGGCTTCAGGTGTCAAGCTGTGCTTGTGTCTATAAAGCAGCCCAATGCGTTTGTTGATTACTTTGGCCACTTTGTCAATATGGAGAGTGTAGGACAGCAAGTTGTCAGTAGTTATGCCCAGGTACTTAAAATGTTGAACAAGTTCCAGGGGGGCTCCATCGGCATTCCGTATTGATAGTGGGAAATTATGATGTTTATTTGTGGGGCTGGAGAACAGCATGGTCTTTGTTTTTTTGTAGTTCAAAACCAACTTATGATCCCTGAACAACTTCTCTAGGCAGTTGAAGTCCCCTTTGGACTTGCTGCTCCAGGTCACCAGGGTCTGAGCCTTGTGTAAAGATGACTGCATTATCAGCATAGAGGAGGATGCGGCATTGACTGGCTTAATGGAGGATATCAAGGAATAGTCTGAATAGGAGGGGCCCCAGGATAGACCCCAGCGGAATGCCAGAGCAGACTGGTTTGCTGTCCGAGAGAGTACTGTAGACCCAATCCTGACTTGCTGGGATCGATGGGCCAGGTAACTGTGGAACCACTGGACTGCCTCTGGAGCAGGCGAGTAGCAGTGAGCTGCGCAGTTAGGAGGGCATGATTTACTGTATCGAATGCCTTTGTAAGATCAATAAAGATTGCCCCAGCAAGCTGTCCATGATTGAGAGATTTGTGGATGGTGTCCGTGAGTTCAAGAAGCGCTGTGGTGGTGCTGTGCCCTGTTCTAAAGCCATGTTGTTCTGAACATGTAAGTTTTTACTTGTCTATGTATTCGACAAGTTGGTCAGCAATGATACGTTCAACGGCCTTCGAGAGTAGGGGTAGCAAAGAGATGGGTCTGTAGTTCTCAGTCAATGCCTGGTTCCCACTTCTATGAACAGGAATGACTATTGCAGCTTTTCCATTTATGAGGGAATACCGCAAGGCAGAGTGATAGATTGAGGATGTGGGTGAGAGGAGATGGGATTTCTTCCAGTGTGAGTGAGATTAGTTTTAGGTCAAGGGTGTCACCACTGAATCTCCCCTTTCCGAACACCTTCCTAAGATATTTCCTTGCAACACCAATTGAAATGGACTTGAACCAAAAAAGAGGATGCTCAGGGGTCTGTGGGCATGAATCATGGTGGCTGGAAAGGAAGAAGTCTGAGGGGAGGACGTGGCTAAGGTCCGTGAAGGCAAGGTTAAAGGTGTCAGATATGGTTTTTGGGTCAAGGATGGGGGAACCATATATGCTGATCATGGCTGGAGCAGTTTTAAGCTCCCTGCCAGTGACCTTTTTGAGGTTTGCCTAGAATTTTCAGCCATCATTCTATTTTCTTGGATAGGGTCTCCTTATAGTAAAGGTTTTTGGCTGTGCGGATGGTCCTGGTGCAGTTATTCCTGGCATGTTTGTAATTCGAAATGTCAGACTGCTTTCCTGACACTCTAGTTCAGTGCCAGAGGTGGTCCCTATGTTTTATTTATTTATTTATTTATGATCTCGGATTATTTTAAGTTCAAGTATCTCATGCATATCCAGGGGTTAAAATGGGCCTTAATTTTTCTCTTTTTAAAGGGAGCGTGGGTGTCACAGATTGTATTAAACAGAAGGATGAAATGGTCCAGCGAACAATCCACATCAGGGGCCTCAAACACAGAGGATCAGTTAGTGTTACGGAGGTCAACTCTTAGGAGGTCAATATGGCCAGGCCTGAGGACCCTGTTTGTAACTGTTCTCAGAGAGGTCTGGTGAATTTATTTGACCAGTTGAACATGATGGGGGAGTGATCACTAATGTCATCTGAGAGGACAGAGGCATGGGAAGTGTGCTCAGGACAGTTAGTAAGTACCCAGTTGAGCAGGGTGCTAGTGCCTGTCTGGTAGTTAGTTCTGGTGGGGACTTCAATAAGCTGTGTGAAGTGGACTGCCTGGATAGCATCTTTGAAGTGGTTAGCTTTAGGGGCAAGCCACTTGATATTGAAGTCCCCAAGGAGTATGACCTTGGAGCTTAAAGATAGGCTTCCTAAGCAGTCGATGATGGCTTGGAGGCCTTGGGATGAGTCCTTTGGGGGGATGTAGATGAATAGCATCATTAGAGTCTTATTATGAGCCCTAAGAAGGACCTTAATGGCTACAGGGGTATCTGCCCATAAACAAGAGCAAGAAAATTGGCAAGCTCAGGGAATCTGCAAAACCCTCCAGTTATTGCAGCCCATCTAAACCATTCGGCAAGAGGTTTAATGGGGACTGTGATAGAGCTTTTGAGGACATCATCTATTGTCTGACCCATGCCCCAGTGCTGGCTTATGCAACCCCGCAGAAACCTGACGTCCTTCACACTAATGCCAGTTTCAGTGGATTGGGGGCTGTGTTGTATCAGGAACACACTGAAGGTTTACGCCCAGTTGCATTCGCCAGTTGGAGTTTAAACCGTTCAGAGCGGAGGTATCCTGTCCATAAATTGGAGTTCCTGGCATTGAAGTGGGCCATAGTTGATCAGTTCCATGACTATCTGTATGGGGCCAAGATTACTGTGAAGATGGATACTAATCCCCTTACTTATGTGAAGACCACGGCCAAGTTGGATGCAGCTGGTCATAGGTGGCTGTCAGCCTAGTCCACCTATGACTACTGCGTGGAGTACCACCGGGACCTGAACCATATAGATGCGGATGCTTTGTCCAGACAACCCCAAACCTGTAATGATGAGAGCTCAAACTGGGTATGCATCTTGGAGCAAGCTGTTAAGGCCTTGTGTAAAAGTCATGACAGCGAAGAGATATTTCCCACCGAAGACACCCATGGTTTGGTAGACTGTCTGGAGGCCTCAGGGGATTGTCTTCTGGTTGCCTATTGCCAGATGGCCACCCTAGATGTCAGATCCACCCACAATTAACAACTCAAGACCTGCAACAGGATCAAAGGACCAGACCAGCCACCAGGCAGATCATACAAGTGTTGGAACGGCAGGGGAGCCTGGAACAAGTGGACACCATTATTCCCCAGGCATGACCTCTGTTATGTGAATGGTCCAAACTATGGTTAAAGTAGGGGTTGATCCAGCTGGCCTGGTGGTGCTTAGGGTTGAGGTGCTGGATGCCACACCTCGCACCATGCTGGCGACCTGTGTTCTGGAATAAGCATGGGCCGTCGGCGGTTGGCAGGGGAGGTAGAGGATCGAGCATCTGGAGGACATCTCTCCTCTCCTGTGGAGTGAGGACTGGTGCTCCTGCCGAATGACTGCCCTCAGGTGGAGGTCTGGTGGAAGTGCAGGACTGTGGGTGCCATGGAAGAGAGGGTGCTGTGGGATTTCCGTGGACGCGCGCACACCTCCACGTAAGCGCGTCCTGCGTGTGCGCCCCTGCAATGGGGAAAGGGAAGAAAATGGTGGAAAAACACCTCCTGCTGCAGGATGATGACTGACCCCTCACAGGCTCCACATCCGGTGACCGGGCAGGTTCTGGGTAAGTCCTGGCGAGACTGGGGTGATAGGGCTGGGGGGCTCAGTTAGAAGGGGGCAGCTGGAGGCAGAACAAGAGATAAACACCTCTATAAAAAAAAGAATGGGTTGCTGTACTGAGAGACTGAGGACCAGCAGAGGGCCCACGAGAGCAACTGATACTCCCAGAGAAGCATGTTAAGACTGTGTTGAAGGCCCTGCATGATGATATGGGAAACTTGGGAGCTGAACACACTTTGGACCTTGTAAAGAGTTGATTTTATTGGTGAAAGATGGGGCAGATGTAGAAGTGTATTGCATGAACTGCAGGAGATGTACTGTATAAAGCGGAAGGCACTCCCTCAGAGGGCTGCGCCATTAGTTAACATCAAAACTAGTGGCCCTATGGAATTGTTATGCATAGACTTTCTCACGCTGGAGCCTGACTCCCACAATATCTGCAATGTTTTAGTTGTCTCTGACCATTTCACCCAATATGCTCAAGCTTACCCCACCAAGGATCAGCGAGCTTCCATTGTTGCCAAAGTATTGGTGGAAAAGTTTTTTGTGCACTATGGTGCCCCCCCAGAGGAGCCACTCAGATCAGGGCCATGATTTTGAAAGCCAGCTCATCAAAGAACTGTTATTGTTGTGGGGCATCATGAAGTCCCAGACCACGCAATACCATCCCCAAGGTGACCCCCAATCTGAAAGATTCAACAGGACCCTGTTAGACATGCTGGGCACCTTGGATCCCCAGGAAAAGCACACATGGAGTCAGCAGGTGAGCACTCTGGTCCATGACTACAACTGCACAAGAAGTGATGCCACGGGATTCTCTCCCTACCAGCTCATGTTTGGGGAGGAAGCTTGTTTGCCGGTGGATCTGTGTTATGGAGTCTTCTTGGATGGACTGGGAGCAGGAGACTATCTGCAGTATGTGAAAACCCTGAAACAACTAGATGATACATACTGGCTCACTTTGGAGATGGCCACTAAGAGGAACCAGGCAAATAAGGAACGCTATGATAAAAAAGTGCAAGCTCAAGAATTGGATGCAGGAGACAGAGTGTTACTACGCCAGTTGGGCATACCAGGAAAGCATAAGATCACCGACAGATGGGAAGACACCCCATATGTCACAGTAAAGAAGCTTGCAGACCTACCAGTGTACAAGATTCGGCCTGAGGGAGAGACTCGAGGGCACAAGGCTATTCATCGTAAATGTCTGCTGCCTATTGGTGGCAAAGTAGTGAATGCAGGGGAAGTTGTGGAAGATCCTTTATCACCCCCCACCACTCGAGCTGCTGCACACAGAAGACAGAGGCAGAGGGATAGTGATGCCATGGGTGCTGGGCCTGCCCAGGGTGGGGAGCTCTCAGATGAGGGAGATGCCGAAGATAAGTCTGAGGGGGAGGATGATGAGACTCCATACAGTCATTACTCTACCAGAGAGTTGGCCAGGTCATTCCAGGGATCACCCCTGGCAAGGGATACACCTAGAAGACAGGGTAGGGCCGGGGAGTCTGTTCTGGCTGTGCCCATCAGGGGGACCACTCTGGACTTGAATACTGGTCCAGCTGAGCCATTTGAGCGGTATCAGAGCAGCTCCCCTGCAGATAAACCCAGAGAATGGTTGCAGGGTGATTCTGAGGACCAGGAAGATGAGGGGGAAGATGCATCTTTGGAAGGGCCCATATCAGAACTGAATACTGATCCGACTGTGCCTTTTGAAGGAGCCCAGGTTAGACTCCCCAGAGTTGTGCCTGAAGTGGGGGAACTGTTAGAGTCATTCACCCCGTTAGATGAGAAACAAGAGGAGGGTGAAGAAGATGAGGAAATCATCACTGACCTAGGGGTTGGTAGGGGCGTAGCTATTTAGGAGACCCCTCGAAGGACAGGGAGGACAATACAGCTTGTACTTCAGTTGATGCATGATGCCCCTGGGGTTCCTACAGATTTACCTTTATTTGTAGAACATAAGGGAGTGTACATTACTCCTAGGTCCTTACAGAAGGTGGTTATATGTCCCAATGATGCAAAACCCCCTAGGTCAGAGAAACAGGTGATCAGAAGGAGAAGAGGGAGGTGAACAGGGTCTCTAGCAGGGTTGAGGGAAAAAGTGTACCCTGTGGGACTTTTGTGTTCTGTATCTGATGGGTGCCACTTTTCTTGTGGCCAAAGGGTTCAAAGAGAAAAAAGGGTTTGCTAACATGTATATACTCTTCTGTGTCTGAGTGTTCTTATGGCTATAATATGCTAGATAGGAACTAGGTGTATAGATAGAAATGTTAATGTTTGATGCTTAACTTTGGGTTTTCTCTTAGCTTGCTGTGGAAGTCAAGCATTTCAAGGTAGCGGGAGTGTAATCCGCCTCTGGGGGCTTACTTAAATTTGCCCCATTGTCCCCAGTTTTTCCTGCCATTTTTGGTCATCTCCCATTGTTCCTCTCTCTAGCGGGCTGTCTTCTGCCTCTTTGGGGCATAATCCATTAGTTGTGAGCTACCAGCAGGTTGATTAGGCCAGCATTTGCATAGGCGCTGGGGCACTTTGATGTGCTGACCGCCTTTGCGGTCAGACAAACGGGGAGTTTGTCTATGGTCCCGGTGCCCCTCCTGGTGTGCTTAGGGACCAGGGACCTGGGGAGAATCAGGCAGAAGCCTGGGGTTGCAGCACAGAAGGGCTAGAACAATGGGGCCACTCGGGGGCTTATACATATTAATGAGGATGCTGCCTGCCGCCTGGGGGGATAGAGTTACGGTGGCAGTGACAGTTAAAAAATGGGGGCTACAGCCCTGAGAGTGGGCTCATTTAATAGAGAACACCTGGGACTATAACCTGGTGGCATATTGGTGCATCAAGAGGTTTGTGTTGGGCTGCATCAGAGCTTAAAAGGGGAGAGACTGCATCAAACTGAATGGGACTGCATGGAACTGTATGGGAGCTGACATGTTAGTGACTTTTAATCCCCTTATTGCAGTCAATCATTGATCTAGGCACCCAAACTGGACACAGAGGGACTCCTGGGAAAAGTAGGGGACTAATTCTGGCGCCTAGATGATGCCCCAATAAACGAACAGAAAATATTGATCACTATGGATATTGATTATTGAAAGGCTTCAACAGCCAATCAGAGTGCTGGGATTTCGGCTGCTACAGTGAGGACTTACTGGGATTTCTTCAGTCTATTGCGGGGCTCTGTACAAGTTAGGAATGTGATGTGAAAGCAGACATTGAACTTCAGGGGCTTTACACAGGCCCTAATCTGAGGATTGTGGTTGCTGAAGGATTCCCCAGGTGCTTACTGCAGGACTGAGCGATTAAGGGGAAAAGAAAGAGAGAGACTGAACCGTGTTCCTGTTTCTCTATGTATTAAAAAGTTGCTTAACAAGTGCTGGGAGAAACTAAATGTTGCAGACACCCTGCACTAGGAGATTAAGCTAGTCAAAAAGGACTGAGAAAATTATTTGAGTGCTACAGCTGCTGCTGAAAGGTCGTTTGCTTGTGTGGGACTGTAATTGCAATTTTTTGAAAAGGCAGAGCGTCTCTGGTTGTGGGGGTGCTAGCCAGGAATTGTGTGTGTCCTGAGTGAACTGGTTAAGGTGGCTGAGAGCTGAGGTCTTGCTGCAGCTGAGGAAAGGATTTGGACACTGTTAAACTGAAAGTGTGGACTGGTGTGCAGGGGGGTTGTCGCTACTGAGTTTTTTCCCTTTCTGAATTGCACTGGCACTGATTGAAACAGAGGCTAGCACGCACCCAAATTGGCACTGGACTTTATTGGAGTGACTGCCTGGAAAATCTTGCTTGTTGAGAGCTCAGTGCAGGGACTGCAGGAGGACCCCCACCACTAGGGAGTCCTCACTCAAAGCCAAGGAGGGGACTTGCTAACCCCTCTTAAGTGGGACTTACTGTATAAGAAGGTCACCGGCACTTGCTGGGATGCTAGGGCACCTGGGACCCATCGTTGAGGGCTGGGCTGTAGAGCCACTCCCAGGTCTGGGCCTTCTGGGGCTGGTGTTGTCCTGCCACAGTGCCCTGCAATGGGCCAGAAGCAGCTGAAGGTGACAAGCAGCCAGAACTGCAATCAAGGTGATCATCTGCAATATCCTCGAGCAAGTTCCACCTAGAGGGAGGGATCCTGGCTGACCTGCTTCCTGTTTTGCTGCACAACTCCAAGAAGCTCCATTTTCCCCTGGTGCTGAGATCATCAAACTGTAAGTACTCGGGACCTGGTTCCTGTGAGGGGAAAGGGGAAATTGTTATTTCTTAAAGTTTAAGCTTTACAATTTCAGGGCCCCAACAGACAGCCAACCCATGACCCTGATCAGGCCTGCACCTAATGGGTACCCCTAGAGACAATTTGGGGACACTGGTACCAGTGAAGGAGGGCTTGACCTGCTGGCTCACATGTTTGAAACTGCATATCTCACTAATGTTTTATTGACTTCACAGCAACACTACATCCAGGTATCCCCTTCCCTGTTCCTTACCCCCGAATAAAGCTGTGAATTTGTTTGTTGTAGCTACTGCAGTGGTGAACTTCATTGCATGCACTTATTGCCAAAATATATGGTTTATGGTGGAACAAGGTATTTGGGGACACAGTATGCAGAGTGGCTGGTTGCAGAGGTGGGTAGGCACAGTATCCCTGGGGGCTGTGCCAAAGAGATATCCAGCCCATAATACTTTACTCTGGGTAGAGACACCATGCTATTTTCATTATTTCTGGGAATGAACCCCCAGTTATCACTGTAGCAGGACCCTGGCCCCTTGCCCGGTATCAGAGACAGTCAGCAGGTACACTGCGAAAGGGCTACAGTACTGTATATCCATGATTGTTCCTTTGGGCTTAAATGAAAACTATTGATGAACAGTATGATAATAGCTGTCCCCAGTCAACTCTTGTTGTCCAACTAGCATTTTTATTTCGTAAATTAATTATGTGTCATACTTCATTAGGTTTTATGAATCCAAGCACCATACCAGTTAACACTTTCTTCAAACCACAACAGACTTAGGTAGGATCGACCAAGGTGGATTTCATATGTAAAGGGGGTCCCCTGATTGCATTGTAACTCTCTGTTAATGATCATAATTTGAGCGATCATGAGCAGACCAGGTGGGGTAGGGGGCAACTATGCTCATGGAAGTGACATCTGACTGGTGTACTGTATCTAGTTTCCTACTGAGAATAGATCTCACATGCTCTTGGACTCTGGTTTTCAAAAGTTGAATAGTATGACCCATGTACATCATATTAGAGATACACCATAGTGCATAAATAACAAATTCCTGCAAGTTTTTCTTGGAAAACCACCCAGAAAGAAAATCCATGCCCACCAAGTTCTTATTCTACTCTTTGGAGCTTATTCTATAACATAATGCATATGAATTTGAGAAAAGTTTGTTTTTTGGCAAACATGTGGCTCAGCAATGGAGGCCCCAGTGGCCTCTAGTCATACCAATTTGTGTTTTTTTTGGCTGGCGGGAGTCCTTTATTGTGCTCAGTAAGAAAATCAACCCATTCCATCACAACTTAAAACACTGGGTTAGATTTATTGTGAGCATCATCTGTGTGTGGAATGGGGATCCTTTGCAGATACCCAGATTTGTTGATTGTTTGAACAGGAATGATTTGAAGCACTTATGCCACCAGCCAGCAACAAGTACATTTTCTTGATCTGACAATCTCAGCTATGACAAATGAAACAGTACAAACAAAATGTTACAGAAAACCAACAGCCACAAATTTAGTACTCTGGGTTGAAAGTGCCCTCCCTCCAGCCTTAAAAAGATTTATTCCCTATTGTCAAGTTTTGAGATTGCAAAGGAACTGCAGCTTGCAGACTGATTTTGCTTCTCATGCTGGAGAACTTGAAGATATGTTCAGACTCAGGGAATATTTATTTTATTTATTTATTTGAACAAGTCAGATTTACAACCTTTGAATCAGGGACTCATTTACAAAGGCACCTCATCACAGGGAAGGCAAGACAATAGAACATTGTGCAGATACACATTGGACAACATTACAGGTGCAGACATTGAACACAGAATACACTTAGTTACATGTTGGTATAAAATACAGATTTACAATTAAAGATGTTATGACCAAGAGCTACTACAACAATAAAAAAAGTTAGGCAAAAAGATAGAAAGCAGCTGTTACAGGACAAACACAAAAACAAAAATGGTAAGAATATAGGGTTACCACCTTTTAAGAAGCCCAAAGTGGGACATTTCTTACTAAAGCATGGTTTTTTGCAGGACAATATGTAACCTCAACCAACACAACAGATATTTTCTCTAAATAATCAGAATTAAGACTAAGTGTTGCAGTTTTTTAGGTGTTTCTTAGCATTTTAAGGTATTTTAGTTAGGGTACTATAGTTTTTGCAACATTTAGAGGAAAGTCTGAAAATATTTTTTTCTACTATAATGTCAGGACATTTAGTATTTTTCATGTTTTTTTGCAGGACACAGCTGCCCAAATCAGGACTGTCCTGCGAAAATAGGGACAGGTGGTAACCCTATAAGAATATTTAGAAAATGGCTTGTAGAAACCCTGATCTCTGATTGGTAGAGAGCACCCTCTACCCAGGTGGGTATCAGGCAACAGAGACCAGTAAATAACTAGTCCCTCAGCCTGCATGCCTTTTTACCAAATTGTTTTGTCACTTAGCAAGCAATATAGTAAGTGATGCCCAGATCCCACATTGCCAGTTTTACAATATTTGTGTAGTCCAAAAAAAAATACCTTCCATAAAGAAAGGGCTACCTCCGGGTCACTGCTTTAGCTCCTGTACTAATGATTGCTCCCATATCACAATCCCTCTCATTCCAATTTAAAACTGCCGCTGACTGACTGACTGACTCTGGTACATGTCTGACCGCACTTTAAAAAATTATGTGTGGAAACAGGACTGCTGCCTGTACAGGGCCAATTAAAATGAAATCAGAATTGTGGGGGTGGGACAAAGAAAACGAAATGGGGATAGGGTGGACAGCTTGCCTTTTGCCGCTCACTTCAGCCACTAACCTGCCATCACTGTGATAGTTACATGTGCTTCAGATTTTGCTGTCTGCATTTCTAAATAACTGTGCTATTATTTCCATTCTCAGCTCACCCGCTCTGCCATCCTGAACACAACTGCCACATTTTCCGATTATGTTTCTTCCAGACAGTCATCAGAGACAGAAATAAAGAGTGGTAAGCATGAAATAATAGAAACTGCTTAACCAACAGCAAAATTATGAAAAAAATAACATTCTCAGCAAAACAGTGCTACAGTACTGGCAGCAATACTACTAGTGCTCTAAACACTGTAGTGCCCTCTACTGGCAAATATGTCAATAGGGGGACTACTTTACCAAAACAATTACCTTAAATTGATTTGTACTAATTTTTTTTTAAATTTTGCATAAACATGTCACATTTAACTCATTTTCTAAGTACAATAATACCCTCCAGGGTGGGCAGTATTGGGCTATACTGGAACTTCCAGGGTTATAAGGCCCTCTGCCTGTAGCATCAAGCCTCATTATGTCCCTAGGTAGTCTGGTATAGCCCAATACTGCCAACCCTGTCAGATGTTATTGCTAATGGAGTTTGAATCAGTAATATTTTTTATTGAATTGAATGAATGGTAGAAGAATAGGAAATATATTTAAAAACTGGCCTGTTCTGTTATCAGATGCAGATGTGAGCATGGCTGTTGGCAGTAGGCCGAGGGTCACTTTTAGTTGGGCCAACAATTTATCGACTAACTAGTCCACAGCAAAATGGAAACTGCACAAAATATGGACTGTGACTATGGGTGACTACCTAAAAGACAAAATGGCTACTTGAGGCGTACCAGATGTAATATTTGCAAGTATGCCAAAACAGGTAAAATTGTTACACATACAAATGGAAGTGACAAATCATTTGAAATCAGAGAGTGTATGACCTGTGATGCCTCATTTGTTATTTATGCACTATGGTGTACCTGTAATATGGTGTACGTGGGTCCTACTATATGACCGCTGAAAACCAGAATCCAAGAACATGTGAGATCTATTCCCAATAGGAAACTAGATATATACCAGTCACATGTCACTTTCTCAAGAAACATTCCTCCAATCCAGAGGACTTGAACTTGATAGAGCTGGAACATGTACTGCAACCAAAGATTGGTGGTGATGGCCTTAACCAGCTGTTAAGGAAGGAAAGCTCTTGGATATTCAAATTGGAGAGTGCCATACACCCTACGGACTTAATGACAAGTAAGACCTGAAACCCTTCCTATAAGGGTCTTTTACCCCACCTTAATTTTACCTTTGATCATTTGCACTTAAATACAGTAGTTTATGAATTTCTCAAATATTTGTGGTTTGAAATAAGTGATGCTTAGTTGAATTTAACAACAGTCACTGACTTTGGTCTCTATGTTATTTTATTTTTATCTGTTTCTTCATTTGGACATAACCGTTGAGCAAAATTCTCTTTTTCAAAGACTCCACATCTTGACAGGAGGACAACACAGAAAGGTAGTTACAGAGTATGTGTGCACAAGTACAGAGACAAAAAAATACAAGAAATAACACAATTGGTCTGACTATTTACAATTGTAAGCTATCTCATGTAGAGGTATACGTATATTGCGGTTAGTACAGCCCAAAGTCTGTGATGAGTGCTGTGAGTTTAAGGAACTAATTTAGCAGGAGGTAAAGCATCCAGGGGAGGCATTGTCATTATTTCATATAAAGTCAGGAGGGGTGAGACTCAAAATAGGCTTTCACACACTGTATGTTAATGCAGCCAAGAGGAGACTTTGTCGTTAATTCAAGTCAAGGGTGGGGGGAGGGTAATTTTATGTGCAGGACTGACCTAGTAGGAACATACTAGAGAGCAATGTGAGGGAGGACCATACACAGAATAAGCTAGGGGGAGACAGGTGCTTTGATACAATCACATTTGTGAAGGGTCAATGGCAGGGGAGGGACTTAAAACAGAGTGCTAAGTTAAGGACAGTAGATAGAAGATTCGTCGACAGGCTGTGGCTATGGAAGGCACAAGTTCAAGGGCTGGCAAGTAGTAGTAGGAAGTAGGAGTTTAAACTCAGGGTTACTGGGCAGTAGGGTAGCAAATCATAGACTACATCCTAGGAGCAGGCTGACTCCAAGCTACCGAGTGCTAGTGCTACAGGTTACCCGCAACTACATGCCTCAGCCTTGGCAAGGTGACGTCTTAGTTCTACCTTGAAGACAGGGAAGCTGTTACTGAGTAAAAGGTATGCTGGGATCTCATTTAGCCAAGAAGGAGCCCTGTATGTGAATGGCCATTGGCCAAGCTCCATTTTTCTGAAGGGGATAGCAAGTGGGCTGCGAGTCTGCTCTCTAGTGCAGTACCCAGATCTACCTCGCCAGAGCAGTTCTTTGAAAGCCAATGAAGCTTTACCTAGGAGAGATTTCATGCCAAGTAGGCACATTTGGTATTTGATTCAGCTGGCAAGACTGAGCCAGTTAGTGCACTCCTAGAGGGAGCAGGTGTGTAGGAGATTATCAGCCCCTAGGGCCAGCCTGCAGGCCTTATTGAGGGCCATGCTTACTTGTTTTAGCATAGTGTCTGACGCTGACCCATAGACCACGAGTCTATAGTCAATAACAGGCAAGATGAAAGAGGAGACTGCCAACCTGAGTGCCTCAGGAGTTAGGTACTATCTGTGCCTGTAGAGAACTCCAAGTTTGGTGCTCGCTGTTTTGACAACCTGATCGATGTGCTGCACAAACGAAAGGGTGTCATCAATGATCACGCCTAAGTATTTAAAAGAGTTGACCTGCTCGAGTGGAGCAGCCTTGGTGTTAGTAATAGTAAGGGACAGAAGAGATCTCTTGTGCTGGTGTGTGGTTATCAGCATCGTCTTTGTCTTCCTGTAATTGAGAAGCAATTTCTGAGAGCTGAACCAGTTCTCCAAGCTGCGAAATGAGTACTGCAGATCATCCTGTAGGTGCTAAAGTTGGGCACTACTACTAAGGATGACAGCATTATCTGCATACAGAATGATCTTGCTATTGCAGGCCTCTGGAAGCCTGTTGATGAACATGATAAAGAGGAGGGGGCCCAGTATAGACCCTTGTGGGACACCGAGTACTATATCCCTAGATGAGGAGATAGCTGTCCCAATTTTTACATTCGGTGCTCTTCTGGATAGGTAATTGGAACCAGAGGATGGCTTCAGAGGCTAGCCCGAGGTGCTGAAGCTGGTCAAGCAAGATGTGATGGTTGACCATATCAAAGGCTTTAGATCTATGAAGATAGATCCCACCAGGCTGCCCCCATCAAAGGCCTTGTGAATATAGTCAGTGAATTCAACTAAGGCCGTAGCTGTGCAATAGCACTGATGGAATCCATGCTGTTGTGGGCACAGTAGACTGTTCTGAAGGTACTCCATGACCTGGTCAGCCACAATCCTTTCAAAGACCTTAGAGAGGGCGAGAGGATAGATATTGGTCTATAGTTAGCAGTGCAAGACCGGTACCCACTTTTTAGGACAGTGGTGACTAGAGCTAGCTTCCAGTCTGCAGGGAATTTTGCCAGGGTGAGAGATTTGTTGAAGATCTTGTTGATGGGAACCACCAATTCGTCCAAGGCAACTTCCACCAATTTCATGTTGAGTGAGTCACTACCAAGTCTAGTTTTACCCAGCACCTTAGTAATGTGGGTCCTAGCTTCCTTGGTTGTGACATGCTTGAAGTAAATATTTAAATGGGTCAAATTATCTCGGGCTTTGGGTGGCTATTGTGGGGGGGTCAATGTAGCTGGGCGGGAGGACAGAACTGAGGCCACATTGAAGGCTTCAGCAATTGTGTGTAGATCTAGAGTGGGGGTGCCATTTAAGTTGAGCATGGAGGGGTGCCTTCTATCTTCCATGCCCAGCAGCTCCTTAATGTCATCCCAGAATTGCTTCCCATTGCCCCAGTTATGTTCCAATTGCTCCTAGTAGTAAGCCACCTTGGCTTGCCTGGCAAGAGCAGTACACTTGTTCCTGGCTGCCCGATACTTTTGGAAGTCAGATTGGTTGCCAATGCCTCTGGCAAGTTCCCAGAGGTTGTTCCGCTCCTTCATCAGATCAAGGAGGTCCCTAGAAATCCATCCATTGGAAGCAGCCCTTATCTTTCTTTTTCTCAGGGGGGCATAGGCATCACCAATACAATTGACTGTGGACACAAAGAATTGCAAAACCTGGTCAATGTCTTTGAGATTATTGAGAGGAGACCAGTCAATGTTGGTCAAAGCTGTCTTAAAGTTATGTTTTTCACCCCTCTTCAGAACTCAGCTAAAAAACAGAGTGGGGGTCCTTTTTACCTTATTAACCCACATACATGCAACTGGTGAGTGGTCATTGAGGCAATCAGGGAGCACCTGGACATTTTTGATTCTGCTGGGGCAGTTGGTCAGGATTCAGTCAAGCAGGGTGCGCTTTTCTATTTTGCAGTTTAGCCTGGTGTCTGACCAAATCATCTGAGTGAGGTACAACTCTGCAACTTGAAGCTTAAGATGATCAGTGCCTTTGTTAGTCCAATTAATATTAAAGCCTCCAGTGACAATAACCTCTGAGTTTTTCTTCAGTTTAGATAGGGCCTTCAGGACAACACCTTGCCCCTGGCTTTCTTTTGTGGGTGGTAGGTGCACTGAGGCAATGGTGAGCATCCTGTTCTGCTTTCCTAGCAAGAGCTGAACTGCTAATAATTCATAATCACAAGCGTTGCCTGAGATTGACAGAACACACCCCCTTAAGTTAGCCATCACATATATCAGGCAACCCCCACCCTGCTTCCCCAGCCTATCCAGTCTGAAAGAGTCAAACCCTGTTAAGGCAATGAGTGAGTCCTTGACCTTGGGGGTGAGCCATGTTTCAGTCAGGCAGATGACATCTGAGTTGTGCAACCTGGTCCAAGCCTGGAACTGAGTCATCTTAGGGAGCAGGCTGCAGATATTCATGCAAACTATCTTTATACCACCCACGTGAACACTCCCGGAGAGGGGGGTTAGCATGAGGTCCCGGGTTTGGATGAATATCTCCATCTGCTAGCAGCAACAGGAACAGGGAGATTTTTCCAACATAGTCCAGAAGCCTAGTCCCCAATCGCTTACACCTAGTTGTTCTGGTTTTGGAGGTAGACATCCTGGCCCAGATATTCAAACTGTGCCACAAAGTAGCACAATAGCAGGAGTAGGTGCAAGTCCACTGCGCCCATGCGCAACATGCGTGATATTCAAACACTGCACAGGTCAAGATGCACCTGCGGCACACGACTGAATATCACACCAACTGCACCATTGAGCAACCAGGGATGTGCAGTGGCACAGGTCAGATGCACAATAGCACAACCAGGGATGCTCAGTGGAGCGGGGCAGCAGCGTAACAGAACAACCAGGGATGGACAGGGACAGGATGCAGGGGCCCACCACCCCTGGTAGGGATGGGCAGAGGAGCACACAGCAGAACAGCCATCACCCCCCACACCCCATGCACTGCACAACCAGAGGAGAGCTGGAAGAACCACTGGCCTAGGGACACCAGCAACAAACCCACTGTCAGGGCATGGTGCCCCAGAACACCCCCTGGCAAGTGGTGACCATCATACATGGATGCCCGGCCACCCTGTGCCACACCATCCCACCAGTGCAGAGCACACCCTGCACCATGATCCCCATACACCCTGCCCAGGAGTAGCGCCCAACAGTGAAGGACACCCCGTGCATGCCACCACCTCCACTGTGAAAATGCAACCCTGTACACCACAGAACCATGCAAGGCAGCCCCACCATGTGCATCTTGCTGTGGGCGGCAGCAGACAGCGATGCAATGACTGCATACACAGTGCCGCCCCGCATGTCCCCCCTCAAGGTACAGCTGAGAAACCAACCGTGCGTCGGCACACGAGGTACCCCACACATGACAGGGCATACCCTGGACCCCACCACCAGTGATACAGCATACTGCACACTCTCCCAAGGACACACCCTGTCCCAGCACTGGCCACAACAGACAGTGCAGATACCCACAGTGGTGCATGGATGCATGCACCAAACAGGATGCAACACAGTGCATGGACAAACACCCACCCATACCCAAGGGCACACCAACACAGGGACACAGTAGCGGGTCAACCAAGCCCCTGGTGTGTGGCCATGGCAGCCATGTACACACAGCCAGAACCCCTACATGGCACAGGTGTGCCAGCAACTCTGTGCAGGCACCACAACGTTGTACATCACCAGCATGCGGCCAAAGCACAAGTGACAGACAGTGGAGCACATCCCCTGCAACAGACACAAGTGACAGCATTGAGGTGGTACAACAACAGTGGAGGCAACAGTGCCACTTGAGGCAGACATGCACCACACCAGTGACAGGAGGCAACCTGGCATCATGCTAGGTACAGTGGCTGTCCAGCATGGGCAGTCACCTCTGACATGCCAGCGGACTGTGCAGGTCACAGACATGCAAGGGTGTCAGCTGCACAGGCCATGGATGGTCTGACAGGGGTGCCATGGACAGTGCATGCACCATGGATCACTGCACACAGTCATCCAGCGCCCAGGAAACAACACATAAACCACAGACAGTGACTGAGAGCTACGCGCACACCAAAGTCACCTCCGCTATGGACACACACACACTCACGCCCATGACAGCACCACCCCTGATGCCATGCACACCACTGCAGCTGAGCACCTTATGCCCTCTGCAAATCAGAGACCACCACAGTAGGCATTGCAAAACAAATGTATTTGAAAGGTTAACACAAAACTATTTACAACTATATACAATTGGTATGGGTTGAGGGCCACAAACCAGGTGGAGGTGGGTAAGAGACAGGGGTGAACATGTGAGAGAGGGAAGGAGGGATGTGAGGGTGGGTCCAGGGGGGGTAGGATTGATCCTGGGGAATGTGTACTTCAGCGGGCGCCCTGCTCCCCGCTCCAGTGGCACCTCCCACCATGCCTCCTACAGACTCCGTGTTGCTCTACCCGCTGCAATATTTCCAAAGAGGCCCATGCCACCTGCAGCAGATCCTGCACTGCCTTCTCAATCTTCATCATCCTCCGTTCACCTAGGACAAGGGAGCAGAGTCAATAGGCATGAATGCACATCCCCCTGCAGCCCACCCATTGTGCATGGCATACAGCTATGGGACACGCCCCTGTGATGGTGTGCGACCACCCACAGTGATCATATCCACATGACCTGCCCACCCAGGTGCACACAGCCATGTGGACCACTGCACACACCCACTGCCCAAGTCCTGCACAGCACCACCGTGGCTGTACAGTGACATGGCTATGCGGTGCGAAGGCAGTGGCACAGCCTTATACCCGGTGCACACATGGACCACCAGCACTGCACACACAGACATGCAGTGCCACTTGGACAGTGCTGACTGTACCATGTGGCGTGCATGGCAGTGGTGTCAATGGATGGTGGCCATGCCCCGCTTCCTGCCCTGCTACACAGCATGCACAGAATATCCTGGATGAAAGGCACTCACCATCATCGGTCTGGTCCTGGCGCTGACCCACAATTGGACCTCCTCCACGAGGACGTAACTCCCCTCCCCTCATCTCGCATTTCTGCCTGTCCTCCTGACTGCGGCGATGCTCACCAGGGCCTAGTGCAAACACAGAGAGAGGAACATCAGTACAATCCAGTAGCAAATGCCCCCCACTCCGGGTGTGTGCAATTCCGCACAGCCCAACCATTCCACTCCCCCACACCACCACCATAGAAACATAGACATAGAAACATAGAATTTGACAACACAACCACCACTGCCCACACTGGATGGCCCACCCCCCATGTGGTGGACACATGCCCACCACGATACCCATATGGACGCAACCAGTGTGTGGATGGGGCACCTACCTGGCCATGGAACAGTGCCTCTCCTGGCGCATGCCTGCAGGCAGGCAAGCCTGTCCGGGTCCCTCTGCTGGAGGTCCCCGTACTGGTGTTGACACTGCTTTGCCAATCGTTCCATCCCTGTGGCCTCCTCCAGTGCCACCACCACCTCCTCCCATAAGGCACCCATGGCCCTGTCCAGGGGTGCATCACCGAATAGTGCACCAGCATGGGGCTCCACTAGTGCCACCAAATTTGCCAGCTCAATCTGGCTCCAAACTGCAGCCCTCCTATGTGCCTTCTCTGACTCTGCTTGGATTCAAAATGGCGCACCCTAGCACACGTCCACCACCTGCAGATGCTGCGCGGTACAGCACTGCCATTTCTCATCACGCTGTCACCGTACAGTGCGATAGGGGTGCATCCATGTGGATGCATGGTGCCTAGGGTGCAAAGGTCAGGCACAGAGTCAAGGGTCTCTAGCGCATGGACGACAACAGTGTGATTGGTACTCCCCATGTGTAGCACGGTAGGGTGCCTGTGTGGGACTTCCTGTAGTGGCCTATTGCACTGTGGCACCACAGCACCTACGGCACTCCAGAGCAAGGGCACCATACATTTGAACAGCACACTAGCGCCACTGGCACAGTGGTGGATGTGCCCTGCACTGCCTCCCACACTCAGCCCATCAGCAACACAGCAGACGGCGTCAGCACCCCGGGCATGCACCGTGTGGTGCTTACTGCATACATCACAGAGCTGCGCCTGTGCATGAGCATGTTCAACACAATTGCACAAGGCGCACCAGTGCGATATTCAGCCGGCATATGCAAATCAGCTTATCAGCAATTCCATGGCGCAGCTACTGCATTAGCATCCACTTATATTTGAGCCTTGCCTCTTTTGAATGCGTTACGCTATATAAATGCGACATAGGGCTGCAGAGGCCATAGTCTGGTATTGCAGTCTATTGTGGTGGGTTGTATGCTGTTTGCCAGTGTGGACTGTGGTGTGTGGGAGATACATGGGACTGCACAGTGAAAGGTAACACCTGTCATTCCCACAGGTTCTACAATGACCGAACGTGAGGAAGAGGTGGAACAGGAATGTTGGAGGAAGAGGAGGCACAACTTCACACTGGCAGAAACAGACACCCTGTACGAGGCATACCTTGACAGGGAACCGCTGCTCAGTGGACAGTGGGGAACACCGCAGGCCCGTGCTGTGGCATGGGGTGAGGTTGCACATGCCATGAACCAGCATGGCAGCCACCAGAGGTCCGTGCAGGAATGTAAGAAGAAGGTTGGCACAGACAAGAGGAGGATTAAAGACAAGGTGGCTACCATCAGGGCTGCACATGCTGCAACCGGTGGTGGGCAGCCAGATGTGCCTTGCCTGACACCAGAGGAGGAGTGGATGGCCGGCAGCATGCGGCGTTGTGCCATAGAGGGTGTTCCTGGTGGTGGCTTCCAGATGTGTGGCAGCCCGTCACTGCATGGTAGATCCTGTGCTGTCACTGTGTGGGTGGTGGGGGGAGTGCCACAGGGTAGGGCGGTGACATTAACGCTACTGTGTTCCCTTGCAGCTCCTGAGCATCTACATGGATCAGTGGTGGTAGGTGTTTCCACCGTGGGCAAGGCCCTGGACATGGAGGAGTGCCCATCCACCTCCACAGGTGTCCATGGGTCAATACCATAGCATACCTGCCTGTCTGTTCTGACTGAAGATGGTGGTGATGGTGCGGACGAGGCCCTGCCTGTGTCCCAGCATGTCAGCGGCCACGGAATCCAACATGCTGGGACACAGACTGGTGCCAGATCAGGCACTGATGATGATGATGATGGATCACACATCCCAGACAGTGATACGTGTGGGACTCAGGATGGTCCCACAGCAGGGAACATCACGGGCGTGGCCCTGGGTGGTGCCGCCATGGTGGCCTGCATGACATCATAGTCCCAGCCCATGCCTGTATGCCCAGTGGGGCAGTACAGGTGTACATCCAGGCCGGTGGGGCTGTTGCGGACAATGCATCAGCACTGGTGAGCCCCTGCAATCGGTGGCCGGAGGGGCAGTGCCAAAGGTTGGACTGTGGAGACGGGGGGGGACAGTGTCAGGGGGTGGCGTCAGTGCACCGCCTGTGGACATGCCCAGGCATGGCCCTGGTGTGCAGCACGCAACCTCAAAGGGTGCTTCCCAGCATGGCCGTGAACAACATGAGGGACAGCATGCCGATCAGGCGGATGACCTCTTAGATGAGCACAACCGCATTCTCCAGGATTCAGTGGATCAGCAGTTGCGGCTTGTGATGGCGGTGGATACACTCAGTGTGGTCCTGCACCATGCAGAAGAGTGGAGCAGCAGGGACACTGGTCTGCTCCTGGGAGGGATTGACCGGCTGTGGGAGGATGTGACCGCCGCCATTGATAGGCAGGCACAGGCATTCACAGCTGTCATGGCCAGAATGGACACCCAGTTATTTGCCCATGTGCTGCAGACACTGCCCAGTGCCATGTCCACCCCCCATTCCATGCGTCGTGCGACACCTCCTATGTCAACACTGGATTCAGCTGTCGGCATACCGAGCATGCCTGGCGCAGGCATGTTTGGTGAGCTGCAGACCCCTGCGTGAACACGGTCGTGTTCCCGCAGTGTCACCCCTGGTGGTACATCTGTGCCACCCCATGAGGCCAATGGTCAGCCTGACACAGCTGGCAGTTCTCGGCGGGGCCACCCATGCATCTGTGGTGGCCGTGGCACTGTGCGACATGACTGATCTGTCTCCCACCATGGCCACTGTCTGCTGCTGCCCTGTGTGCAGTGTGTTGTGCACCGTGAGATGCACTGGTGGGGTACCCGGCCCTGCACACACACAGTCTATGTGCACACCCTCCCAGCTGCTGTCCACTGTGGCATGTGCATGATGATGCCTGTGTTGCGATGTCTGCCAGGTGCGGTGGTGCCCAGCATCTGACACACGCACAGTGATGGCCACTGGGCATTGCCGTGTGTGGGCCTGTGTGAGGCTAGGTGCTGCAGTCGTGGTTGGTGTGCCTTCTACCCTTTGTGCATGTCTTGTGGGATGGGGGTTGGGGTGGGGTGTGTGTGTGTGCATGTGCATGTGTCCTGTTTGGCCATGCCCATCCCTGATGGTGTGTGCGGATCCACTCTCAGTCCCATTCACTTGCCACCATCAACCCCTGGGGTTTGTCCATGCATGTGTGTGGGTTGTGCCCTTGCCAGTGGTGGTTGCACATGGCCCCGTGACCTACCTGTGTTGGCCGAAATGCTCCTCTGTGATGGTGTCCTGGTGCAGCTGCGCCATCCTGAACAGGCAGGAGTCCCTTCGCCGAGGGGGTGGCTGCTCATCACTGTCTGGACCGGCGTCCTCATCCTCCCCATCGCTGTCCCCCTCTTCAACCTCTACAGCTATCCCACAGTTGTTGGCCATGTTGTGCAGGATACAACAAGCCAGGAATAGCCCTCAGACCTTCAAGGGGCTGTATTGTAGGGCAACACCAGGCATGTCCAGGCACCAGAACCGTGACTTCAGCATCCTAAACACATGCTCGGTGATATTACGTGTGGTGGCGTCTGCCTCATTGTATCGTTGCTGCGATGGGGTGGCAGAGAACTGGTATGGTGTGAGCAGCCAGAGACGGAGTGGGTATCCACTGTCACCTGTGTATAGAGGGTCTACATTAGTATGGTGGTCTGCATCGCTCTGCCATGGGCCATCAAGGTCAGTACCCATGGCACCTTTGACTATGCCTGTCCCCCACAGCTACCCATGTCATCCTGCATGTTGTGCATACTCACACACTAGGTGGCTAGTGGGGATATCCCCAGTCTCAAACCTGTGGCACAGTGCTGACTGTCAGGTGGTGTGCTCCCCCAGGGTGCATGGCACAGACATTGGTTATGCGCCCCATGGTATCGCACACCACCTGGCAGTTGATGCTGGAGTATCCCATGCAGTTGCGGTAGGCAGTGCCTTCCGGGCCAGGTGGTGTGCGGATGGCCACATTGGTACAGTCAATGGCCCTGAGCATGCCAGGCATACATGCTACCCTGTGGAACTGTTGTATGTGTGCTGTGCACTCTGCCTGTGTGCTGGCGAAATGGATGTACTCCACAGCATGTGGCAGCAGTGCGCTGAGGAATTGTGTGAGTAGGCATGACGCGGCCGACTGGGGTATGCCTGTCATGTCCCCTGTTGGTCTTTGGAAGGTGCCCATGGTGAGCAGGCACATGACAGCTGTCACCTTGGTCTCCACTGACAGAGCATGGCTCCGTCATGTGGATGCCTGCATCTCATCACTGCACAGCTCACAGAACCGCCTCAGGATCACCTGGTTCAGACGGTACCAGCCAACAATCTCTGTATCACTATACTGCTCAAAGGTGATGCAGGCTCGGTACCGCCTGTTGGGGACATACCGCCGATGGGCCCTTCCACAGCTGCGTCCCCCCTCCCCTGCAGCTTGCCTTTTCACACCCCTCATTACTGCCTCCATCTGTATGGTGGCACTGGCCATGTCCCTGGCTGTTGTTCACCCCCATCTGGCAGATGTTGTCCCGGTCCCCCCGCTGTCCTCTATGCTGCTTCCCCTGCACCGGGTACACCTCCACCTTCTGCTGTCCTGCCTCCTGCCACTGCCCTGACCACTCTGCAGCACTGCCCAGTTCATCCTGCTGTTTGTTTGGCTCCCCAGACCTGTCCTGCGTGGCACAGGTGTGCCCTGTCCTGCTCCACCACTGTCCCTCTCTCTGTTCTTCTCACTGGTATGGCTGCCAGCTTACCCCCACTGCAGGCCTTCCTGTAGCATTCTTGCACCTTTATCTTGCTCCTTTTTATTTTGGCTCACTTCCGCTATGGTGCAACTTCCGCTACCTCCTCTATTGCACATGGTGCATGTCGTTGAATATCGCACTGCGCCATGTATTCATGGTTCCTCCCCCTATGGTTGCACATGCATTCATTAATATTGCACTCTTGCGCATTGCAATTTGAGTGGCGCAGCTGCCTCCCACTGAACATCACAGAATGCCGCATTTTTGGACTTGCACTGGTGCATCTCTGTTACGAATGGTGCAACCCTTTTGAATATCTGGGCCCATGTGCCTATCAACTGGTGCAGCTAGCTGTGCTATTATACAGGTGCTGCTACTGACAGTGAACAGGACCACATGTGCAGCTGGAAGGACCAGAATTGATTGCTGTACTTCTGGAAAAGCGGTCGTGAAGTATGTAAAGCTAAACTACTAATCCTTGAGCTCTTAACTCATTTTGTCTTTTTTATCTCCTTTCTTCTAGGTCCACTCTATTTCCATCTCTGCCTGTGTGATGGAGACAGTCCAACTGCTGATTGTCCACATTTTTCCTCTCTTTCTTATATCTCGCCCCCCCCCGGGTCCTCCTACTGTGTTTTATCCTCATGTCTGGTTGTTTTGTAGTGTCTTGCCCCTTGCCGTTTGTCTTTCTTCCCTCACACATCTCACTCTCTTACAGACCCCCAACCCCCACCCTTCCAGTTTAGATCTTTTCCTCTTCTGGAATTATGGCTCTGTTATTACTAGTAATTCACCTTTCACATTGACATGGAGCATGGGAGATTGCATGGAACCTGCACTCATCCGTTTCTGCCTTTTTATCAGCTTGAGGTTTCTAATTAGTACTCTACATGGTTTATGTATTCAGCTTTAAATTAGTATGTCTCTTTAAACTGAGGATTGCTGTTCTTGCCTCCAGTACACTATGGCAATGAGTGTAATTAAATTGCTGCATAAATCTGCTCTAGTGGAGGTGACTGTTGGTATTCATACTTAAACTGCTTGTACATGATTTTAAACTTTTAGCATTTTTTTTAACAAAATCAGTTTGTGTATAATTTGCATAAATTAATATGTATCCACTTGTGTGTATTTAAGATATGACATTCTTCCTTTAGGCCATGCCCCCTGAGGAAGAGTCGGTGGACTTGAAGCACTAGGGCTAGTACGGTCGACAGCCAAGCCGGCACCAACATAGTGTTTGCCTTGTTTTGTTATTTTGTTAATAAACAAGTATTTTTTTGACAACATCTGCTTGAACACTTTGCTCAGTGTTCATGGAAGAAGGGGGACCGCTACCAGCATGGGCTGGGAGGGTGGGGACAGGGAAGAGAAGGTGACAGATGGAATAATTGAGGCAAGTAGAGTCCTAGAGGAACTGAAGGCACTGAAGGTAGACAAGGCACCAGGGCCGGATAGTATCCACCCTAGGGTGCTGAGGGAGATGGAGGATGTGTTGGTGGAGCCACTGGCAGATCTATACAGCACCTCACTGGAGTTGGGATGTGTGCCACAGTACTGAAAGATGACGCATCTAGTACCATTACACAAGAGCGGGCCAAGAGATGAACTGGGTAATTATCGTCCGGTAAGTCTCACCTACATAGTGTGCAAACTCATGGAAATGATACTAAAGGAAAGACTGGTGTCGTACCTGGAGGACAATGGCCTCCGGGATGTGAGGCAGCATGGGTTTGTTTCAGGGAAGTCTTGTCAAACCAACCTCATACAATATTATGACTGAGTGACAGGTGAGCTGGATAAGGGTCATGTGGTGGATGTTCTTTAGTTGGACTTCAGCAAGGCCTTCGATTCGGTGCCTCATCGGCAGCTTGGGGAGAAGCTAACTGGTGTAGGGGTAGGGGCAAAAATGATGTACTGGATTACAAGCTGGCTGATTGGCAGGCTGAAATGGGTGGTGGTGAGAGGGGAGCTCTCAACTTCAAGGCCAGTGATGAGTGGTGTGTCACAGGGCTCTGTGTTGGGGCCAGTATTATGTTGGCTCCTCATATCAGACATTGCACAAGGTGTGGTGAGCAAGGTAAGTCTGTTCGCTGATAACACCAAAATCGGAGCAGTAGTGGATGGAGAGGAGGGATGGAAGCATCTGCAGGGGGACCTACCCAAGCTAGAGGAGTGGTCAGAGAGGTGGCAGCTGGGGTTCAATGCAAAGAAGTATAAGGTTATGCACTTTGGGGTGAAGAACCCAAGGAGAGAATACTGGTTGGGGGGGTAAGCTAGGGATCACTGAGGAGGAGAAGGACCTAGGGATAATGATGACAGGGACCATGAACAACACTGCCCAGTGCAGGAGAGCAGCTGCAAAAGCGAACAAAATACTGGGGTGCACAGTGAGGGGGATTTCATCCAGGTGAAGAGATGTGATCTTGCCCCTCTACAGGTCACTGGTAAGGCCGCACTTGAAGTATTGTGTGCAGTTTTGGAGGCCATATCTAAAGCGTGATATCAGGCTGCTGGAGGGGGTGCAGAGGAGGGCAACAAAGATGATATGTGGAATGGAGGGGAGAGACTATGACAGCAGGCTGGAAAACCTGAATATGTGCACCCTGGAGGATAGAAGGGACAGGGGGGACATGATAGAGACATTCAAGTATCTGAGGGGAATCAATAAGGATGGGGCAGATGGGGTCTTTAAGTTAAGGAGGGGGAGGGTCACCAGGGGGCATTGCCTAAGAATAGAATGGGGAAGATTTAGGAAGGGAATGAGGAGACATTATTTCACAGAGAGGGTGGTAGCAAAATGAATGCCCTACCAGAATTGGTGGTATCATGTAAATCTGTGAACAGCTTCAAAAGGGCATGGGACAGGGAACAGGGGAGAGTGATGGTGGGGGAGGTGGGGGGTAGCAGTGGGATGGCAAAGAGGAGAGTGGTGGGGCAGCTGCAAACTAGGGGTGTTGGCTGCACACTCGAGCAGACTTAGATAGACTGGGTGGTCTGTTTCTGCTGCCACATTCATATGTTTGTATGTTCATATGCTTGTTGGTCTTAAATCATTAGCTCTTTTCATGTGTGCATTGGGTACCTTTGTGTTGTTGGGAGATTGTCTGTAGGGCTGGCCAGCCTTTCTCCCTGTGCACTGGCCCAACATCACATTTATTTTCACAGTCCTAACCTGCTTGGAGTTTGTGAGTTTACTAATTGACATGTATTGATGGAACAATTGCAGAACTGGAACCAGGATTTAAATAAATAAAAAAAAGCTTCTATAGGGAAAACAGACTTTCAGACTCAGTGTGTTTCTCCTTTAACTCTTGTTATCTGTTTCTGTTTATTACTGGGAATTTTTTTGAAGGGGCTATCTTTATGGAAAAGGATCACGTCTCACAAATCTCTTATCTGAAGTAGGTTCTTTTTAGAGGTCTAAACGACCACTCAGTCCAATATTTCATTTCTTGAGCTTCTTCCACAGTAAGAGATAGAGCAGTTCAGTTCACTGAGAGCAAAGGATAAGCTGACTGATTAACAACCATCCACTGCTGCATACGTAAAAGCAGGACAGAGTTGCACTGCATTGTTATGGCAACCATAGAGCTACAATTACATCATCTGTTCAACCCCAGAAAAATATCACTATACCATATAAAGTAGCTGGACACAAGACAATTTTTATTTTCCACAAAAATATACCTGTGTAGAACCAGTATGTGTTTGAATCATGCACTCCGAATGCTGTATACCTGTTTACCTTTCCAAGATCCATGCAAGATAATTAACTAATGCCATCTTAATGTTGTCAGTCCTGTTGCCATCATTCATGATATAGTTTCCTTTTGCTGTTTAAAAAATATCTGATTCATTCAACATTATGGGTATTTCATTCTTTGCCTCTTACTATAGTATAAAACAAGCTGTAGTCTTGATCCCATATCTGCCTAGCAACAGCTACTCTGGATTTGCATTTTTTAAAACATCTCTTTTACGATCACGTAATATAAGCTCTAGTAGTCTGTTGAATATAGTTGTATTGCCTGGTCCATATTCATATACTTGTTGTAAGAGGTGTACCACTGATGCCAGCAGCTACTCATTCGATAGTACTGCAGTCTCTTTTTTTCCCAAACCAGGGAATTTAGGATGAGATCTTTCAATCATTGTGTTCCCAGTTCAGGACTTCAGTGCCCAGTGCCACCAGGGTAATGAAGAAAATCCCCATGATGACTTAGCAAGAGATCCCTGTATACAAAGGGAGAAGAAGGACACACAGATGCTCATGGTTGCTGTTGTTGAACCCTAAAATCCGCAACAGAGAGAAACACACACACACTTCTTGATGGTAATTACAAATGCTGACAATTTAATCAAAAGATCCAAACCAGAAGACACAAAAAGGGAGTACAGATACCAACATAAGGCAATGGACATTGCAAAGCACACTGCTTCTTCCTCAGGGGAATTCTCTGCCATATTCCTCACTCCAAACACTTTATTTTTCATGCATAGGATGTCACCATACTTTAAACTCTATCCCTAACAAGCGTTTGTCAATGTCGAATGTTGCTTGCTTGTATGTGCTGTTTAGGTATTTGGAAGTGATAGTTCCATGCCTTCCTCCCAAGACATCCACTGTGTCTTTCCATTCAGTATTCACAGAAGAGTGGGAGGGGCAAGGGCCACAGCAGTACAGCAGTTGCCAAGGGAGTGAAGAGGTGGACAATAGTCCATTCAAAGGCAAAAAAGTCCTGCAGGAGTTCACTAATTTGAAGGTGGACAAAATGATGGAACCAGATGGCATACATCCAAGGATATTAAGAGAACTGCAAAGGGAGATAGCAGTACCTCTGGCAACCATGTTCACTGAGTCATTCAACATGAGTGAATTGGATGAGGGCACATGTGGCCCCTCTACACAAGTCTGGCAGCAGGGAGGAGGCAGGGAACAATAGGCCGTTCAGCCTCACCTCAGTAGTGGGGAAGATCGTGGAGACATTGCTTAAAGAAAGGATAGTGAGGCATCTAGAAACCATCTGAGCCCAGGACCATAGACAACATGGATTCATAGCGGGGACATCATGTCAGACAAATCTGGTTGATTTCTTTGACTGGGTGACAAAGGAAGTGAATCAGGGTGGGGCAGTGGACAACGCTTACCTTGATTTCAGCAAAGCCTTTGACACCATCCCATATAGAAGGCTGATAAACTAGCTGGGCAGGCTGGGCATGGGGGAAAGGGTGGTAAACTGGGTTAGAAACTGGCTAACAGACAGGAGGCAGAGAGTGGTGGTAAATGGTGTGCAGTCTAGGGAGAGGGGGTCACCAGTGGAGTTCTGCAGGGATCGGTCCTGGGGCCAGTCCTGTTCAATGTCTTCATTAGTAACATTGCAGAATGTGTGAAGGGAATTTTTTCACCAAAATTTCAACATAGCCATTTTAAGACCTCTGCTCATGAATGGTGTCACTGTGATTTTTTAATCTGTCCCAAACATTGATTGTGCACACCGACTGCGCCATTGTGCACTACATGCATGGAAACACATTTTGGGTGACATGTGAAAAATGACAGCTGTACTGCTCATAAGGAGGTGTAGTAAAATGGCAATGCGGAAAATTTGGAGTGAAAATATTAAAAATTAGCAAACTTATGAGCGTGAGGAACTGCACAACGACATGCTCATGAAACAGTCATTTTGAAGATTTTTCACCAAATTTGCAACATAGGCTTTTTGAGCCACCTTATGAACACTGGCACTGTCATTTCATTAATTGGTCCCTAAAGGTGATTTCACGCAGTGACCGTAAAATCACCCTTTGGGCCCGATTAACGCCATGACAGTGACAGAATGCGTGAAGAGGGGTCCCAAAAGCTCCATGTTGAAAATTTGGTACCAAAATTCCCCAAAATTCCTGAGATATGCAGCAAAGTTGAAAACCCTATTTATCCCATTATACAGCTTACCGGCATTTCCTCAGTTTGCGGTTGGCTTTGAAGAGTGCAGACGTGTTCCTGATCCACCAAAGATCATCGCGCCGAGGTCCGGAGGTAAGTATGGGGTGAGGGGGGTGTGGGGAGGCAGGGTGCGCAGTGGGTGGGTGCAGGTTGTAGGAGGGGGGCAGGTAGAAACGCCAAGGGACAGTTTTTGTATTTACAGTTTTTTTTTGTTTTTTTTAATAAGATGACGAGGGACATTTGCCACACTGGGGTGGGCTCCCAGTGTGATAACTGGAAGGCTGTTTGGAGTGGCTGGAGCTGAAGGGGGATAGGGCACCCCCGTCAGCCATAACACATTTTGCCATGCTGGGGTGGGCTCCTAGCGTGGCACCTGGATGCTTTGGGGGAGGCTTGGAGCTGGCAGCGGAGTTGGGCACACCTGTCGGCCGTACAGTGTGTGCATGGGGGGGGAGGCGCATGAGCACGCAGTATACGTGTGTGTGTGTGTGTGTGTGTGTGTGGAGGGGGGAGCTCTGCTCACTGAAGCAGAGCTCTCCCTTTCAACTGTATGACCACTGCATTTTCAACTGCTGTCATAGACAGCTGTAGCAGTGATTGGGGAACTGGGGCCGTGCCTGCAAACACACTGACTGAATTGGAAGATGGGTGCCACACCTCCGAAAACTCGGATGATGGCACTATGTTTCTTGCACATGCGTGCAAGGAACATAAAAATCACAGTTGTATCCCTAAAACTCACAGTTAATTTCTTCTTGGACCCAGGTTACATGAGGTCACTTATTTATGTCTTTTTCCGGTATTATTCTGCAGCTTTATATTTTTTACCTCACTTAGATGTTACACATGATATCTACTCTCAGGGGGTATACATAATCTCTGGTTCATTTTATAACTGACAGCTTCCACTATAAATTCATTTACAGTATGTGATCTCATAGATAATCCTAACTTCAGACTTCACCACCATCATGTACTGTCCTCCCTTACAAGTCATGAGGGAGCCACAGGGATATGTGCGCCCAGGCAGGGTACCAAAAAAAGCCTGAGTACACACATATAGGCCTGAGGGATGTCACTAGATACTGTAGATAATAGTATCTAGCCCTGATTCTTGTTGTGGGCATCTCTAGGATGCCAGGCACAGTGACACCTAGATGGACCTGAAAAAGTAGAAGAGAGTTCCAACTCCCAGGAACAAACAATTAAGTGCACTTGCTCTCAGTGGGAAATAGTAACTGAACAAAACAGGTGACTATCACCTCCAACTCCTGTACCTGAGGCTAGCACCTAGATGTGTTTGGAAAAGTACCAATTCAAAAGCCAAATTTTATAGGCATATAGTAGAAACAGACCAGTTGATTAGATGAGCCATCAGAGCATGTCTGGCTTCGTTGTGATGGCTTACCTAATCAAACAGTTTGTTAAGCATTTCTGTGCATTTGTATAAGAGAGCTAAACAGAGGATAATGCCTGAGGTTCAGCTGATAACCAAGGTGTAATCACCTTAAGCAGTTCCCATGTCGACCCTTGTAAATCTCGAGAGCACAGTTTGAGAGGTTTACGGTCATCATGACAACCGCAAGAGGTGATTGCACCTTGGTTATCAACATGAACCTCAGGAATTGCCTTTTATAGTATCTGGGGTTACTATGCAGCCTGAAAAAATGTATGTATAGTCCCTTGCTTACGGCATTTTAGAAAATGCGTACCCCTTTACCTTGCGTCAGAAATGCAGCCTCATGAATGATGATAAAAAAACTGTTTATTTTTGCAATAAACACCACCAAAACAAGAAAATACGTTGAGTGCATAACTAAATAATTTTTTTTCTAACTGTTCGACTTATTTAAGTCAACAAAAAACTCTACTTAATAAAGTTCATAGGTAAACAATGCAGTTGGCCAACCATGATCATGTGATCAGTGACTATAGGAAAATGTTTTCGACGTGCTCTGCGGCCTTGTGGGAATCAATATCAGGATTGCAGGATCTCTGTTTCGGTGGCAAGTAAGGAACCTGCAGAATGGGGAAAAAGTTTGATTTTGAGAGACACAAAAACATACAGCTTGGAAAAGCTATGCTGCTTGAGCTGTATGCTTAGACATGTGCGAACACACATCTGCTCTACTTACTATTTGTCATCTGACAAGGAGTCTGCTATCACTGTCACTCTTCTTCTTTTTTGGGGACTGTAGTTGCTGTTGTTTACTGTAATGTGTATGCCTTCTCCGAACAGGTTGAAATTAACTCCATGGTCAAGTAGGGGATTTCTTCTTTCATGTGAAGTTGATCTGGTACACCGTGGTACAGCGACTGTAGCCACAGCTGTACTGCTTGAGGTCCTTGTTTGTTGGATATGGCTCTGGGCTCCAAAAAAACAGGAATTTCTCTTCTGCTTCAATTCACTAAGAGAGCTGTAATTGTTTATGGAAGCAAGCAACCAGTGTCCAGACACTTGCTGGATTTTGTTCGGTGGAACATTATTATTAGCTAAGCGTTGTATAGCAGTTTTCTGAGTTAAATGATTAGTTATGCACTTCTCTGATGGCAGGCCAGCTGAGTTTTTAATTAGGTGCATTATATTCATTATTTTATTTTTGCCAACCGGCATGGCACAGAACCAAAGGGACATTCCTGGTTTGCCATTTACATTTGGAGTAAGGTAGAATGGGGAGTCTGCCCCTTGCTCTGCAGGTGCTGTATGGGTGCAATGAAGTTTATATGTACATATGAGATCTCTGTCAGGGTGACTTTTATTTTTGTATATTCTCAGTTTAACAGCATGGATGACTTCTGGGTTATCTCTAGACCTTGTTTTGGTCTGCCTCTCTGTGTATTCTAGGTACTCCATGCCATCACTATCCCCCAATAGTGCCAAGTCTGACCATTGTAAACTGATGTTCTGCAGTTCTAAGGGCATAGTACAGTCCATTGTTGAAAAAAGCATGTGCATTAGGGCAGTGGGAGTGTGCATGCCAAGGGTACATGTAGAATACAGCTTATCAATATCACTTGGGGATAATGCTTCTTCACGATTTTCCCTGCTTTTAAAGGAACTTTTGTTTGGCAGACAAAGTTTTCAATGTTTCCTTAAAGTCAGTGGTGTTCCCGTGGAACACAGAGTGCTCGTAATTACATTTAAGCAAGTATCTGTCCACACTTCCTAATGTGCCGCGCAGGGTGCCCGGCTCATATTCTGACCCATCACCTTTTTTTATTTTGTAGATCAGCTCAGCCAGATGTACATCAAGCTCCTCCTCCGGAATTTGATCGATGCTCTGAGGCTCCTGCACTTCTGCCAGACCTGACAACTCTGAAATCTGACTCTGTTTTTTTATTGTTTTTTTTTTTTCCTGATCCGTGATGAAGGATTCCCAGTCAGATTGCTCGCTAGAAGGAGTCGCAGTAGTTGCTATTGCAATGCCGAATGTAAAGTGTACAACTGCCGTGTGTTTGAAAGCAGCACGTGCTGTTGTGAACGGCATTCCAAGAACAGAGTCTGGCAATCAGCTGGCATTCTAACGTGCAATCTCACTGTGTTGACGTACCTAGGCAAGGTTTATCAACACAATACATCAGAACAGTGTATTTACAAGTGTAACCCCCAGGTGGCGCTATCCCAAGGACTACTACCCCTGCCTGTGTAGTGGATAACAGGTTGAGGGGCCCAGGTCCAATGGCGGGTGCCTCCACACAGGGGTCAGGGTTAGGACAGTCAGGAACAACTTGGTCACAGCCCTCTGGGTCACTACAACCCCCCTTTCTCCCCACTAGTGGTCCACACACGCTACCAACAGTACCTGTACAATATACACTTACCCCCAGGATTAGTTGATCAGCTTGACTCTGGGGACCCCCTGTAAAGTAAGATGCAGTAACACAATAACCCCTGTACAGTATTTTGGCACAAACACGCAGTTCAGACAGTACACTTTGCAAAACAACCAAATCTGATTTATTTAGGGAGGAAATAACAAGGGCAGGGGGAAATCTAGTTAATTAGCTTAACAGTCTAATGTTTCAGAGCACTGTGCACTTGCTAATTTCCCTGAGTCACTGTCACTGGGTACCCAGGTAATAAGGGGCTAGCCAATTCAGTGCAGCTGGTTGGGGCCCTGAAAATGCAGACAACTGTACAATACCCAAATTTGTAATCCAGAGCCAGCAGGCTCTGTTCGTGTAGCCAGCGAGGCAAACAGACCAAACTTGCACTCAATAGATCATCTGACAGGGAGCTACCCTGATTTTTTACTCCTGACTCCTATAGCAGGATCCCTCTCACACCACCTCAGGACACAGGCCTGTGATCAGAACACTTCTCCACACATTTATATGTAAAACAGAAGGGTACGATACCAGGCAGCTGCTTTAAATCCCAACCACACTCACTGCTAGACCAGGGAGTCACAACGCAGTTTCACTTTTCCTGACAGACCGAGTGCGATGAAGCAGATTCTCCAGTCCTCTACAGGGTGAGCCTGGTAGGTAGTTACGACATGTACAACCTCTTCTGTCAGCAACACCAGTGGATTCAGTCTGAATATTTCGGCGATCAAGACGCCTGACATTCGGCCTTCCACACGCGCTTCCCGTGCTATAACTCAACAGCGCAGGAGCCTGGAGCTCCTTCCTCACTCACGGCCACAATGGCTCTGCCGCACGGCGTTAGGCGGGAAGTCTGGTCGGGCGCCACCAGACCCTATTGGAGGGCTTCTGATGCCAATTCCCTCTGTCTCCTTCTATTGGTGCGAAAAGGCGCCACCTCCTGGACTTCAGTTCCCAGAATCATGGGCCATACCTCCATTGGCAGCCGGCTCCCGAGACAGTCCTAGCCCTAATAGGCTGATCAATACTCCATTTTAAGCGCCCCTTCCTCCTGATTGGACCCAAAAGGCAGTTCTGGTCCAAAATGGAGGAGCAAAGCACACAAAGTCCCAGCTGCAAGGGAAACAGGTTAGATAAACTACATTTTCCAATACTCAGCCAACATATATTATATCAATAATACAGCCCAAGAAGGTGCCTGCTTTGCCTGCTTAGCTACAGCAAAAACAGGACACATAACCAGCTGCTCGAGTGGGACTCGAGCAGGAGAACACACGGTCCCCTCCCCTTTTAGCAGACTGATTGGGTCTGCAAACTGGCAGCTCTTAAAGAGACAGACTAGAGGCGTTTTAGTAAACCCCCATTTGAAAGAGGGTTACACCAGAAAAAAAAATACGTTACATAGCAATCAGTAATAAAGGCCCCCCATACATTTTATGTATTGTTTGGCATCAGCCATAAGTTTGAAATATGATTTGCAATACTGCAAGTATCTTTCAGAATCAAAGCTGGTAGTTTTCCAGCTTCTTGCTCCTGATTTCTTCTATAATACAGCCTTATAGCTTTAGTACTAGCTGCAAGTTCAAAGTAACATTTGGAATGCTACAAATTCATTTTTGCTGGTGAGGTGCCAGTTTTCTATTATTTACCTGTAAAATTCCACTTTTTGGACATTTGACTATACAGACTCCTGAGAGATACAAATGTGGTTATTTTCTCTGTGGTTAAAAGCTTTTTTGTACTTAAGAGATAATGTCATTTTAGCACCTTGAAATTAGCACTTTATAACCTGTTCTATAAATGACACTTTACACTTGCTGCTCCTACAAATACCTTAAAGCTGTGAATCCATAGGAATCCAATATTTCTTACTACAGTTGTGATTTCAGTTGGGCTAAAATGCAGTTTTGCACTTTGCAATCAGCACTTTAAATCTGATACTCTGTGACTGCTGCCTGTAGTTTAAATGTTGGCATTACATCAAATTTTCGGTACAGTTTCTAAAGAGTTTTTTCCTGTTTGGTTTAAGTTAAGTTATAGCAGTTAGATGCTGCACTGCACTTAGCACTTTGAAATATTTTATTAATTTGCTTCTTACTAATCTATGTGCTCAATGACTTGAAACAGCTGCAGTATGTTAAATAAAAGACCAAGGGCCCGATTCCAAGACAGTGGTTAGAGCAGTGTGTAAAATACACCAATGCAGAAGATACGCCAAAATCCCAATGACATGCGAGCTGCGCCAGATTCAAAGACAGCCGCCAGATATGACAAAAACTGTTGGAATACGTATACGCAGCCTTCTTGCCGCCAGTGCATGTTGCAGCCAAAACAATAGCACTATGCATGTCACAATTCTATGACCATAAAGGTGAGCGCAAGTCGCAGGCATGTCGTAGGAGCTATGAGATGTTGGGTAGCGGGGGAGAGGCAGCAAGCGGGAGCAAGAAGAGGAAGAGGAACTTCATGTTTGGAGAGAGACTGATATGCTCTTAGAAGAGCTAGGGGCACAACCAGACCTATTGTTGTGGAAGGGAGGTGAGCGAGAAAAATGACTGTAGAGGAAGGCAGCATGGGACGTAGTCGTGCAGAGGGTAAATGCGGTGACACATGCGTGCCGCACTGTGCGCGACCTGTAGAAGCATTATAGTGACCTCAAGTGCCACACAAGGGCAAAGGAGGCACACAACAAACAGCAGGTGATGGCCACAGGAGGTACAACCCCTAAGCACACACGAGGAGAGGGTGCTGGATTTCATGAGCTAGCACAGTGTCTGCGGGGACTTGGAGCTGGACACTTTCCGGATGGATGCAGGGACAGGTAAGTGGATGTGTGTGAAGCATAGCAAATGGAATATGAAGATGGAATGCAATAATGGGCAAGAGGGAGTGTGACATGTTGGGTGCACAGGCAGTGTGCCACAGTACAGCAGAAACCATGAAGGTGGGACACAGTCATGCAATGTGGAACAGTGCACAGAGGGGAGGGACAATGTGGGAATGTAGTCTGGCATGGGGCATGGCCATGCGAGCAGCAGGCGGTGCAGCCACCATGTGTGCTGGTGGAACTGATGGACTGTATTTCCCCCTCACAGGTGTGGCTGCAGTGGACACATGGGCAGGTAAGGTGATGGCCCCTGGCGCCCGGCATGTGGTAGACAGCGACACAGGGGCATGGATGGTGGCATGCATGGTGGGCTTTGACTATTGTGGTTGCACTGAAGTACTGTTGTTAACTCCACAGGTGAGGAGCCAGAGGACACAGGAGACGGTAAGCCAATGGTCATCTGTGCCATTGCCCTGTGGGAAGGTGCTGCAGGTTTGTGGTCCGTGGCAGGCACGGTCGTCATGTAATGGTGCTGCAACACTGATGCCCTCTCATTCCACCACAGGTGCAGAGACAAAGGGCAACGGGGCAGGTAAGGACATGGCCAGTGCCAACACCAGTGCATGGGAGAGCTATGCAGGGGTAGGACGGTAATAGGCATGACATGGGATATACCACTGATGTCTCCCCACAGGCACAGCAGCAGTGGACACAGTGGTGGTGGACAGTGTGCACATCACCGCAGGGCAGGCCCTGCAGGACACAGCCGGGACACCGGTGGTGGGGGAGCAGCAAACAATGGGGGAACAGCTGCAAGAGGAGAAGGGACTGGACCTCAGTGACTAAGTTGTGTCAGCCTTGGGACTGACCTTGCACAAGACCTGCACCTCACATCCTACCAGAGGCTGGAGGAGGCCCTGGATGGAACAACACCATCACCGTAGGTGGACAGGCCGTGGACCTCGGCAGACTGCACAGGGTTCTGCCAGACCCTGGTGACTGCCCCCACTGAACAGTCCAAGATCTGGGCTGCATAAGGTTAAGCATGGATGCCCACCAAACAGCACTGCAGGAGCAGACGGCCACACTCATAGGGGTGCTGGAGACTGGGGTGCAGACCACTGGTTCCACCATGGATCATATTGTGGAGGCCATGGCTGCCACACAGGCCTGTGCACAGGCACAGATGTGTGCCATCGCCTGCCTGGCCATGGCCGTTGAGGGGTCAAAGGTGCAACAGGCGAGGCAGGCTGATGCACTTGTGGCCCTGCTGCAGGCCACGCATGTAGGCCTGCGCCCATGGGTCACTGCTGGGTAGGATGCAGCCACACAGGTGGCACAGGAGGAGCAGCCGGCACAAGCCCCAAAAACGATGCCAAGAACAGTCATGGAGTCCATAGCGTCACTGCCAGGGGTGGCGGCAAAGGCAGTGCCATCTACACCCCCACCGCTGCCATCACCAACACCCCCAACACCGCCACCACCAACACCAACACCGCCGCCGCCACCCCCTGCAGCCATGACACAGCAGGTGGCAATAGCACCACAACCACCGGTACCAGTGCCACTGGCCACACCACAGGCACTGCAGCCCCCTGTGCCACCAACACCCACAGCACTGGGGCGACATCAGCCACCAATGGCAAACAGACATGCACTGGTGGTACCACAAGCTGCAGGACCAGCAGGCAAGAAAGCAGCAGCAACACTCACCACCAGGGGCATGGGGCAGAAGGCGCTGGGTACTGGACACAGGACCAGTGGCTCATGGCAGGAGGCAGCACTGGTGGTGACACGGAGGAAGGCCATGGACAGCAGTGCATTCAAGGGGACTGAACAAGGGACAGCGCCACAGCATGTGCCACCTGCACCTGGGAGATGCAGCAGAAAATGGAGGAGAGTGGTGCCAGTGGCACCCAGTGACAATGGTGACACAGCCAAGGTGCAGTGGGTGCAGGGTGGGCCGAGTGCCACCACACAGTCTGCAAAGCGAAAGAGGACTGGGTGCTAGCGACAGGTGCATGTCAGACATGCTCCCATGGCATGATGCTGCTAGTGGTGGGCTGTGGGGGTGGGATGCACACAGGGTGGGCACACAGTGCATCTGGCAGCCATGTGTGTGGAGTGTGCATGTGCATGTCTGTGAGTGTGTGGGAGCACAAGGGGGGCACTGAGTGGGGTCACGTGTGTGCACTACATGGGCACTGGGTGATTACATGTGTGGGGGTTGTCACCTGTACAGAACTGTATTGCACTGTGTCACCCATGTATGTCCCACCTGTAACAGATGAACATCTGTGTACCACACCTCTGTATGATGCCACTCATTACCACTGCCGTGACCGGTCATATGTCGAATCGCAGACTGCACAGCGCAGAATGCAAATGCATTCATAACATGTAGGCTGCAGTTGCATGCAAGCTGCATGTGCATCCCACAAACCCGTGCCACAGACTGCAACTGTGCATTTGCAACCTGCAATGCATGTGCTGCATGTACGTGAGCCATGTGCGTGTTGCGGCGCATCGGAGTAAGCTAGGCTGCAGCACCGTCTTGTGGGTCACAAGCTGGACAGCTGGCTGCAGTGCTGAGGGACAGGAGTGACACTGGACAGGAGGCCCAGGTGGGACTGATACAGCACACTGGTAGTTACTGGGACACAGCACCCACAGGCAGCAGGTCACTGACACAATGCCAGCGATGTGCTAAACCATTTGTTGTCCCCCTGTAGCACCACAGAGGACACACCCAGGCCACAGGTGAGTACTAGACACTGCACAGCATGCACTGTTCATATGCTTGTACTACACTGTGGGTCTAACATTGCTGTGCCTTTCCCCATGTGTAGGAGACAGCAACCCTGTACAGGAGCAGGTAGGTGACACTGCCACAGCACAACATCTGCTGTTGTCACTGTTTGTATCAATAGCTAATGCTGACCTGCATATTGTACATCCAGGTGTGCCACCATTGCCAGCAGTGCCACCCATGCATGCTCACATGGCACACAGACCAGATAGGTGTATGTTACATGTCACACTGTCAGCATGGGGAGCCATGGGACTGCGCCCTGGGCACAGGTCAATGGGTGCAGCAGGGTGAGCCTTGTGAAAGCGTACATGCAGACATACGGCAGGGCAGTGTGTAGTGCTGTCTGATCACACCCACACTCTACAGAGCCCTGCTGCGATGTGCCAAGGGGTTGATGGATGGCAGGTGCGTGGCTGTGGCTGGCCATGCGCTGGCCTGGCACCATGCGGCTGTTGTCCGTGAGGGCACACCTCTGCATGGGACTGGAGGCCTGGCAGTACACAGCTGGGGCAGTATGTTGCAGTGTGGGGTGATGCGTGCACATGGTACCACACTGCCAGGCCATGCTGGCTGCGGTGCATGTTTGCGGTGAGGGCATCTGCTCTTGGGGGGGGTGTTGTGCAGTGGCATGACCTGTGACTGTGCCCCATCCCCATGCATCCTGCACACCAGCGAATGTCCCACTGGGCGGGGGGGGGGTGTTGACACAGCTGTCTGTCCAATTTGTATTGACACATGTGCTATTCCTTCCTCCCATGCAGGTCTTACTGCATGTCCACTGGACCCTGTGCCATACACATGCTGCAGACATGTCCAGGGGATCGGGCCTCAGGCTGAGCGGACGGTCACCAAATTTTACACCTCAGGAGACCACCATGCTCATCAACTGTGTGCAGCAGGGGTGCCAGATGCTGCTACCGCCGGGGTGCAGGAGGTACACCACCGCTGAGCAGGAACGGGCGTGGCGTGCCATTGGGGCATGGCTGGGTGCCAGCAGTGGTGTGCACAGGACGGTCCACCAACTGCAACACCAGTGGCTGGACATGGCACGGAGGGACCCCAGGCTACTGGAGAGGCTGCTCAGCATGGCGTGATGCAGGGACGCGGAGATGAGGTTGGACCAGGTCGCGGGTGCAGGTGGGTAAGCCTACAGCCATCCATACGGTGATGCAGTGCTGACACTTAGGCCATGGGAGGCATGCTGAGGTGCACACATGTCACCATTCTCCCCTTCCCCACAGGTGCATTGGGTGGAGCCCAGGCCCATCAAGATGCCCATGTCGGTAGCCTCAGGCAGGAGGCATTACAGTTGAGGGTGGGTAAGTGCATGCATTGTGTTCAATGTGTTGTGCCCATGGTGGGCTGCCCCATGGTTGCATGTGCTGCGGCCGTGCATGTACTGTGTGTGTGTGTGTGTGTGTGTGTGTGTGTGCGCCACATGGCCAGGCCCTGCACTCACTGCAGCCTTTGCATCCCAACAGATGTGCACAGCTGATTGATGCCACGGCAGAGGACCCTGCTCAGGGCCATGGCAGAAGTGAAGGCGGACGATGCTGTGGAGTACCACTGATGCACACAGCGCAGACAGCGGAGGGCGAGGGTCCTCCCCCCCACATCATCCTTAGAGGAGGGGGTGGAGGTGGAGGAGGAGGAGGTGGACATGGCACAGGAGCCAGTGGTGCAGGACCCCACTGACAGTGGGCAGCAGGAGCATGATTCACAGCCTGACGCTGGGGCTGACACAGCACAGGACGATGCAGGGGATGTGGCCCTGGCCTGGTCGCACCACCTATGGAGTTAGTGGTGATGGTTTCGGCAGTGGTGCAGTGGGAGGATGCACCACCTCCGGACCCTGGCACTGTGTTGGACAATGATGGACCAGCACCGGATGACCCTGGGCCCAGGCCAGTCAGCGATGTCCAGGAGCAGCAGCAGGCGGGTGGTCTGGATGGTGGAACTGGGGTGCCTGGGTGTCTGCCCATCCTGGGGGGAGCGCAGGATACACAGCAGCTGGTCACACTGGTGTCAGCAATCTTGGAGGACATAGCATGGCTGCATGGCTCCGTGGACACCCTGCTAGTGGAGCTGTGCTGGACCTAACACCACCGCTGGTGGACTGTGTTGTTGGGGGGATGTATAGATGGGGTGGGGACATGTGTATTGCTGTTGGCAGGTGCGGGTGGGCATATGGGACTGTTGGGGAGGATATGCATGGGGGGGCTTCTATTGCTCTGTTGTGTTTGTTGTTGTACCCCTTTCCTGCTGTTCATCCCCTTTCCCCATTGCTATTTGCCCTGTGTCACAGTTTTGCCATTGTGTTCATTAAAAGCATTTTCTACACCCCTGGCTCAACGTGTCTGTCTCGGGTGTGCATGGGCGTGTGAGTGTGTGTCTCCCGTGCGCATGGGGGCCCACCTGTGGTGGTTACTGCTGTCCCCGGTGTATCCTTATTGTGTACCTAGTCTGTGTGCTGGCTGTGCAGCTCACAGCCTTTGGCGCACTCAGGTGGCTGTGTCTGCTTGGTGTCCTGTGTGCTGCAGCACACCGTACCTGGTCCGGCGCCTGTGCCGCCACCGTTGCATGTCCCAGCTGTGTGGCGTAGCAGGCTCTGTATGACTCCTTTCCACCCAAGGGCCCAGTGGACCCTGTGGGTGGTACCAGTGGCACAGGCATTGGTGTGTCTCACTAGCATATGTCTACAGGTCTGTACCACCCGGTGCTGTGTCCCTGTTGTGGTTGCACTGTTTACATGAATCATTGGCCATGGCAGGGGCATTGTGCCTGGTGGTGCCATTTTCCCAGCTTTGTGTCTGTGGCCTGTGTGCACTCTCTGTCTCCCATGCCACCCATGTCCATGGCACATATGTTGCTGCCCCTTTCACTCTGTCCTGTGTGTTCTGGGTGCACTGGCTTGTGTGTTCCACTGTTTGCACTGTGATCCACCTTGGGGCACTGCTGTTTGTGTGATCTGCTGCTGTCTGGCTGGGGGTTTCACTGGTCTTTGCACTGTTTAAGACAGTTCCATGGTGCTGGTGTGTTACGCCTGTCGTAGGCCATATTATGCAGTGTTGTATGCTTTTCTGTCATGACTGCATCGTATCTTGTGTTTATCATAGCAGTTGCTGGGTGTGGCGTAAGTGTTCTTTTGGAAACCCGCATGTTGCAACTCACTGGTGTAACTTGCGATTTGCACTATCAGGACTGGTGTACGGTAGTTATGCCTAGAGCATCTGTCTTGGAATCGGACCCAATACTTTTAGGATCTGTTCTTGCTTAAGAGATGTACACAACAGAGGACTGTGTCCTAAATGCATTATGAAATTTGCATTTGGGCCTTGACTTATGATGTTTTGATTTCCAATACTGAATTGTATTCACACCTGCATAGCAAATCCTGTTCTCCTTAACTATTAACAGCTCACTGGAAATGGGAGTGGCTCCAGAGGACTGGAGGACGGCAGATATAGTCCCACTATATAAAAGTGGTAGCAGGAAAGAGGCAGGCAATTATAGGCCAGTCAGCCTGACATTGGTGATGGGAAAGTTAATGGAATCACTGCTGAACAAAAAAGGATTGTGGAATATCTTGAATACAGTAGGTTGCAAGACCAGCGGCAACATGGTTTCATAAATGTGAGGTCATGTCAAATGAATCTGATAGATTTCTTTGACTGGGTGACCAAGGAACTAGATCAGAGTGGAACAGTGGATGTGGCTTACCTAGATTTCAATAAGGAGTTCAATACCGTTCCAAGTAGTAGACTAGTAAGCAAGCTGGGTCACTTAGGAGTGGGTCCAAAGGTGGAAAACTGGATAAGAGATTGGTTGGGGCATAGGCAGCAGAGTTTGGCGGCAAATGGAGTTTACTCCAAGAAAAGGAGGGTGACCTGTGGGGTGCCTCAAGGATCAATGCTGGGACCAGTCCTCTTTAATGTCTTCTAAGTGACATTGTAGAGGAGCTGGAAGGGAAAGTAGGCATCCTTGTGGATGACACCAAAATCTGCAAGAGTGGACTGTTGGGGGAGGTTGGAAAGGGTGAGCAGAGACCTGAGAAAACTAAAGGAGTTGTCAAGGGTATGGCAGCTGGGTTTCAATGCAAAAAAGTGCACAATAATGAACTTAGAGCACAGAAACCCAGAAGTGGAGAACAAAATGGGCGGAGTTGTATTAAGGACCACCAATCAGGAAAGAGACCAGGGGTTAATCATATTGGACGACCAAAAGATTGCTAGGCAGTGCAACAAGGCAGTAGGGAGGGTGAGTGGGATGCTGGAGTGCATAGGGAGGGGTATCACCAGCTGAAAGAGGGAGGTAGTGTTGCCTCTGTGTAGATCGCTGGTAAGACCACACCTAGAGTACTGTGTCCAGTTCTGGAGACCACACCTCCAGAAGGACATAGAGTAGAGGCAGCCGAGATGAGGGCAACTAAAATGGTGCAGGTCTGCATCAAAAGTCCTACAAGGAGAGACTAATGGACCTCAAAATATATTCACCTTGGAACAGAGGCGGGGAGATAGAGATCTTTAAATACCTCACATGGGTAAATAAGGTACAGGAGGGAAGTAGTTCTCTTTTTCTGTGTGATTTCTTTATTATCCTCCAAGCCCCCAGCTGACCACTCCTTCAGGTGGCCTAGGGCCACACCTCCAGTCCCCGTCACTATCCTGCCACCGACATTAGTGCTGCAGCCTGATTGACCCAACATATCCCTTTGTCAGAGGGGCCCCCCCTCCCTCCCATGGCAGGGGAAATGGGAGAGGAGACTTGCCCATAGACTTCATTCTATGGCAAACACATGACAAGGGATTGGCATGGACACTTCTGGGCTTCATGGTGAGTATGGACTGGCCACCATCATCTGGTTGGACGAGCAGCTGTGTTTTCCTGTTTTTCTCCCTAACCCCCTCCCCCATGTATTGGTCCAATGTCGGCAGCGTCCCGGGGGGGGGGGGGAAGCATTTGTTGACATGTCAAGGCTTCACATCACCATGAATGCCAGCCACAAGCCACCACCAGGGGCTGCCTAACAAGTAGTTTGGGGTCCATCCCACCTCCCCAGGAGGGAAGTGTCTGTAGGACATGTCATCAGCTGAAGGCTATTTAGCCTCTGCCTCAGTGAGCGTTATTTCTTTGAAACACTCAGGACTATGAGGGTTCTGTGTGTGGGAAGGAGCAGAGGTTTTAAGGTTTTTAACATAACAGAACTGTAGGACACTTAGCCTGAGGATTAGGCAGGCAGAGAATTGACAAGCAGAGTACCGGGACCTCCGAGATACGAGGGTTCATGGTACTGACGGTCACATTATAGAACTTAGAAACATAGAAACATAGACTTTGACAGCAGATAAGGACTGCTTGGCCCATAGTCTGTCCATTTCCCTATCTACTGGATGAGCTGCAGATCCTAGTTAACAAACAGCCTACTTTCTCTTACACCCCACTATAATTGCCTTATGTCTGTCCCATGCATTCTTGAATTCCGACACCGTTTTTGACCCCACAACCTCCTCAGGAAAGCTGTTCCATGCATCCACCACCCTTTCCATGAAAAAATACTTCCTCACATTGCCTCTGAGCTGTTCCCCCCTCCCATCTTCAAACTGTGCCCTTGTTCTTTCTCATCTCTTTTCTGAAAGATGCTCCCCTCTTGGACTTTGTTGATTCCATTGAGGTACTTGAAAGTTTCTATCATGTCCCCCCCCCTTTCCTCGAGGGTATAGATTTAAGCTTCTTTAGTCTGTCTTCATATGATTTCTGGTGCAGAACCTGCACCATTTTAGTTACCCTCCTCTGGACTGCCTCCATCCTGTCTATGTCCTTGCGGAGATGGGGTTTCCAGAACTGCATGCAGTACTCCAGATGGGGTCTCACCAACTGTCTGAACAGAGGAATGACAGCTTCCTGTTTTCTACTGGTGATATTTCTCCCTCTGCATCCCAGTATCCCCCAGTCCTCCTTACTGCATTTTCACATTGCTTGCCTACCTTCAGGTCATCTGATATGACTATCCCCAGGACCCTTTCCATTTTTGTTGTCGTTAGTATCTTCCCCCATTATGTACTCTTCCCCTGGGTTTTTGTTTCCCAGGTGCATTACTTCACACTTCTTTGCATTGAATCTAAGCTGCCATACTTTTGACCATTCCTCCAACCTTGCCAAGTCCCTTCTCATCCTTTCCACCCCACTTCTGTATCAACCGTCTTGCAGATCTTAGTGTCATCTGCAAAAAAGTATACTTTTCCTTCCAGTCCCACTGCAATGTCACTTATAAAGACGTTGAAGAGAACCGGCCCCAGTACTGAACCCTGCAGTACCCCGCTAGTAATCCCCCTTTCTTCGGCGTGGACTCCATTTACTATTACCCTCTGCGTCCTGTTGTCCAGCCAAATTTTTACCCAGGCCACCACCTTGGGACCCACTCCCAGGCTGGCAGCTTGTTTATTAATCTTTAGTGTGGGACTGTGTCAAATGCCTAGCTAAAGTCTAGGTAGACCACGTCCACAGCCTCTCCCTGGTCTACTACTTTGGTCACCCAGTCAAATAAATCTATTAGATTCATCTGACATGACCTTCCCGCTGTGAATCCATGCTGCTTTGGGTCCTGTGCCCCGTTGGCCTCTAGGTACTCAACAGTTCTTTGCTTTAGAAGTGATTCCATCATTTTCCAATCACTGAGGTCAAACTAACAGCCTGTAGTTATCTGCCTCTGCCTTGCTCCCACTTTTGTGAAGGGGAATCACATCTGACCTCCTCCAGTCCTCAGGTACCACACCATCCTCCCATGATTTGTTAAAAAGAGTAGTCAGTGGTGCCACTAGTTCTCCCCTTAGTTCCTTTAGAATTCTGGGGTGAATCCCATCAGGCCCCATTGCATTGTCCACCTTGAGTTTTAGGAGTTCTTTCAGGGCCCTTTCTTCCATGAATGGACTGGTATTGCCCCATCCAGAGTGTTTCTATTGTTTCGTTTAGTTACCTCCCCCTCCTCTTCTTTTGTGAATACTGAACAAAAGTATTCATTCAGTATCTCTGCCTTTTCACTGTCACCCTCTTCCCTCCCACCTTCCCTTTATTAAGCCTCACAACTCTCCCTTGGTCTTTCTTCGCTCACTAATGTACCTATAAAGGTTTTGTCCCCCTTCTTAACTGGGTTGGCTATATTTTCCTCAGTTTGGGCCTTTGCTATTCTGACTGCCTTTCCTGCTTCCTTCTGCTTTAACTGATACAGTTCTCTGTCCTGCTCCTTTTGTGATTCCTTATACTTCCTGAATGCTATCTTTTTCTCCCTAACCTTCCCCGTCACCTCTTTTGAGAACCGTAGTGGTTTTTTTCTTCATTTTGTTTTGTTTATTTGCTTCACACAAAGGTTTGTTGCTTCTTGGATGGCATTTTTGATTCTTTCCCATTGTTTCTCCACCCCTCCTTCCTGCTTGATAGAGTATTCCTTAGGTGCTCTTCCATTTTGCTGAAATCAGCCCTCCTAAAGTCCAATACCCTCATTTTTGTATGGCTTGACTCCATGGCTGTATTTATCATGAACCACACTGTTTGGTGGTTGCTTGTTCCTAGATGGCTACCCACTTCTAAATCTGTGATCCTTTCACTGCCCCTGTTTGAGAGTACCAGGTCTAAGATTGCACCCTCCTGAGTGGGTTCCAACACTAGCTATCTGAAGCATCCAGGGGACTTGTAGGGCATTGAGAATGACCTTGCTCTTGGATGTAGCTGCAGCAAATGTGCTCCAGTTAACATCCAGCATATTTAGGTCCCCCATCAGCAATATTTCCCCTTTTTCTGCCATTCTAAGTATGCTTCATATAATTTCCCTGTCCATTTCCTCCTCCTGAAATGTGGGTCTGTATACAACCCCCATGCGGATTGTGGTGCCATTTCTTGTCTCCAGGGTAACCCATAGTACCTCCACTCCTCCCTGTTTATCCTTTAGTTCTGTTGCCTTGATCCCTTCCCTTACATAGAGAGCTGCTCCTCCTCCTTCTCTTTTAACCTCCCTGTCCCACCTGTAGACTGTGTAACCTTATATGTTGACATCCCAGTCATGGTTCTCTGTGTACCATGTTTCTGTGACTGCCACAATATTCAGGCATCTCTCTTCCAACAAGACCACTAGTTCAGGAAGTTTGTTACCTAGACTATGGGCATTGGTACTCATCGCCCTCCATTTGTTGGTGGCCTTGCCCCTTTTAGCCCCATCCCTTCCCTTACTGCCTTTGCCTCTTTCTCCATTTTCCCCTGCCCTGCCCTCTATCTACCTCTCTACCTTGGTGCATCCCTCACTAACTACATTGTTTTGTGGGGGGAGGCTAGGAATTCCCTGCTTATTTTCAGTGCCTCCCCTCTTGGCTAGTTTAAAAGCTTGCCAATGAAGCAGTTAAACCTATCACCTAGGATCCTGGTTCCCCTGCTGGACAGATGAAGCCCATTTCACCAGTATAGGCTTGTATGCCTCTAGGTGGACACCCAATCCCCCATGAAGCTAAAACCCTGTTATTGGCACCAGCGTTTCAACCATTCATTGAATTCCATGATGTGAACTGTGGCTGGAGAGCACCTTGTACACTGCTAGAGGGGTTCTAGACATTTTTTTGAAAAGCGGGTTATTCTCTTAGCCCTGCAGTGTTGGAATACCTGAAGCAGCATTACTAGGCAATGCTGATATAGCCTCCGCCTCAGCTACCGGTGGCAAGTGCGGAGTGGAGGTGACGTGGGCTGAGGCCAGTGTCATCTACCGGTGTCATCTGGGAAAGATGGGAAGTGGGACCAGAGACTATAGTGTAGTTAGACAAGGATTTGCTCAGGTAAGCCTGTTTTATGACATACACAATATTGTTGACTACCAGCTGCTTACTAAATACACAAAAAAGGAACAATAAAAAACCTAACAAAGGGGAATCAACTGATAGTTAAGATTATATCACTTACAAAGGTACCTTGGATTTAAACTATGTAATATCAGCAGGTGGGGAAACTGGGGTACAATGCAGTAGTTGTAGTAAGTTTAGCCTGGAAGAAATCTCAGACTTTAATCAATATATTTTCAAGCAATGTGCTGAACTGAAGGATCTAAGGGTCAGATTAATAGGTTTGGAGCTGGAATTGAAATGTATTAAGAGTTTGCCTCTAAACAAACTGTAGCTGCACATAAACCTAATAAATGTACTAACATGGAAAATAATACTGAAGATGTGGGAAAGAGACCAAGAAAGCAGGATGAACGGGAAGGGACAGATAGTGGTGAACAGACTACACAGATACACAGAAGGTGACGGCAGATAAGGACAGTGTGGCCCACCTAGTCTGTCCCTTTTTCCTACCAAATGCATTACCGGAGACCCTAGTTGATCTGCAGCTTACCCTCTCTTCCCTATTGCTAGAGCACTCTTTATGTCTGTAACACTGCATTCTTGAATTCCTTTGCTTTTCTTGGGTCCACTGTTTGTGGAGATCATCAATGGGTCATTAAGTGAGGGGGGTTTCCTGCATCTCTGAAAGAGGCTGTAGTGAGACCCTTCCTTAAAAAAGCATCTATTGACCCTGATGTTCTTGCAAACTATAGGTCTAGCTCTAAACTTCCCTTTTTGGGGAAGCTTATTGAGAAGTTGGTGGCTGATCAGCTGGTTGAGTACCTGGAGACTTCATCCTTCTATGAACCTCTCCAGTTGAGTTTTCAGCCATGGCATAGAACTGAGATGGCTTTGGTCTGGGTGGCACATGATCTCTTCATGGCGAGGGACTGAAGGCACTATACCATCTTGGTGCTCTTAGATCAGTCTTCAGCATTTGACCTGGTAGATCACGGGGTGTTGTTGGACCATCTGTGGAGCTATGTGGGCTCTACTGGAGCAGTTTTGCACTGGTTTTGCTCATATTTAACTGGAAGCTTGCAACGCACTGTCCTAGGAAATATTTCTTCAGATTTTTTTGTGATGCCTTGTAGTGTTCCACAAGATTCCATCTTGGTGCCCCTGTTGTTCTCCATGTATATGCTGCCACTGGGAGAGATCATTAGGTGGTGCAATCTGGGGTTTCACTGCTATGCAGATGATACCCATTTGTACCTGTCTTGTGCCTTTGGTGACCTTTCCACCCCAGATACACTGGGTCGGAGCTTAGCCGAGATAAATAACTGGATGTCCACTAACTGGCTATCTCTCAACCGTGGCAAGATACAGGATATGGTGATCAAGCCAGATCATGGGGCATTTTTGCTGATGGGAGTCTGCCTGCCCTTATGGTTGATGGTTGTACACTGTCGGTGATAAAGGTGGTTAAGTATCTTGATGTTATTCTTGATGATTGGCTTGACCTTGAAAAACAGGTCTCATCAGTCATTAGGGCTGTTTTTTCCATCTCCAGAATATTGCCAGGATCTGCCCATTTTTGACTCCTACTGATCTGGCTATGGTTATCTATGCCTTTGTTACTAGCCGACTTGATTCCTGTAATGCTCTATACCTAGGGCTGTCTGGAGGTCTGATGTGTCATCTGCAGCTAGTGCAGAATGCTGTGGCCAGGATGTTGATGGGTACCTCTATCAGGGACCATGTCACTCCTGTCCTGTGCTCTCTGCACTGGCTGCCTGTGAGTGTGCACATCACCTTCAAGACAGGCTTGTTAACATATACGGTCTTATGCTGTCTGGGACCGGACTACTTAAAAGAGCTCCTGATTCTATACTCTCCTATCCCCCTCATCACACTCCACCAAGGCTAGTTTATTAGTTATATGATCCTCCCACCTAAAAAGATTGGGAGATAGAGCCTTTGGGGTGGTTGCTCTGCTCCTGTGGCATTCTCTTCCACCATACATTAGGGCTGCCAGCATGGTGGAGGCTTTAAAGCTTCTTTTAAAACTTATTTATTTGATAAGGTTTTTAATCTTCTTTGAATCATTTATTTCTAAGGTTGAAGTACTGCATTTTATTATTACTTTTTGTTAAGCACTCTGAGCCCCTGGATAGGGTGCTATATAAATACAATTTGCCTTGCCTTGCTTACTGTTTTTGCCCCCACCACCTCTGCAGGGAGGCTGTTCCAAGCATCCACTACTCTTTCTGTGAAATAGTACTTCTTCACATTGCCCCTGAGCCTACCCCCCTCTAGCCTCATATCATGCCCCCATGTTCTTGTACACCCTCTTTTCTGAAAGATGCTACCTTCCTGTACATTTTTTATACCCCTGATGTACCTGAATGTTTCAGTCTTAACCCCCTCTCTCTCCTCTCCTCCAGGAAATACATATTGAGGTCCTCTAATCTTTCCTTATATGACTTTTGGTGCAGTTCTTGCGCTATTTTTGTTGCCCTTCTCTGGACTGCCTTTATTTTGTCTATGTCCTTCTGGAGATGTGGCCTTCAGAACTGGACACAGTACTCCAGATGAAATCTCACTAGTGATCTGTTCAGTGGCATAACCACCCCTTTTTCTCTCTTGGTGATACCTCTCCCTATGCACCCTAGCATCCCACTGGCTCTCCCCACAGCCTTCTCACATTGCTTGGTTACCTTTAAGTCATCATATGTGATTACCCCCAGGTCCCTTTTTTGACTGGTGGCTGTCCGTACCTCTCCCCCTCATCTTGTACTCTTCCCTCGGATTTCTGTGCCCCAAGTGCATGATGTGGCACTTCTTTGCATTGAATCTTAGCTGCCAAACTCTCGACCACTCCTCAAGCATGTTTCAGTCCTTTCTCATTTTTTCCACCCCTCTGACTAATAATATGAAAAAAGGGAGACATGCAATAGAGTTCACAGTCCCCACAAGTAACCAATTCTCCCCTTTGTTAAATCTATAGAGAGTATAGATAATCAAACAAATGAATCAATAAATGTTATAACTGATAGGGATCCCCACAATGATTCTCAGGCCAAACCTAGTAAAGCTAATGAATCTGGAAACAACTTTACAAATACAGACAAGGATAGCAAGCACACTGAGTGTGTAATTAGCACTACTGATAGACCAGAAATGGAGGGGACAAAAATAGAAAAGAAATTGAACATACATGTCCAGTATTTATCCTTGGAGATTCTATAATTAAATATACTGACCAATTTACCACTAATTTAAAGAATCTGTCACCAACAGCTATTTCCTTGTAGCAGGAGTCCATGATATATTGTCACTGTTAGCTGATGTTTTGAAGAACTCACATTCTAGCACTTTGGTAATTATTCATGTAGAGACAAATGATATCAAATTCAGGTCAGAAGAGGAAATAGTTAATGGTCTGAAAGATATATACACAACACTGACAAACCTTAAATGTGAGGTGATTTTCTTAGAGTTATTACTGGTACTAAGGGCAAACTTAAGTATTAATAGAAAGATTGTCAGAATTAACAACTGGTTAAGACAGTGGTGCCTTAGAAAGGGAATTTCATGTGTCAGGACTCGGGAAAGGTTCAATGAGAATAAATATATTTTTTGTCACGATAGACTACACTTGAATAGAACGGGTAGTAGATTGCTTGGAGACTTTTTTGTAAAGTATATTACATTAGCTTTAAGCTAAAACATCAGGGGAAATAGGAACTGTCAGGTGTTAATTTGCCCCTGATGATGGTGTCATTGGGAAAAACAACAAGGGCACACTCAGAATAAAAACAAAATGTAATGATAACAAAGAACTTAAACTACTGCTAATCTAAGCAAGAAGCCTAAGGAACAAAATCAAGGAACTTAAGTATATATTGTATAAAGAACAGACAACAATTCATACTGTAACAGAAACCTGGTTCAGAGGGCTAATGAATAGGGTAAGGGAATTCCAGGGACACTGTATTCCATAAAGAGTGTAAAGAGAAGCTTGAGGGTGGCATAGCCCTACATATATATCTGAAGATATTAGGGCGCACAAGATAAAGTATCACACTGACAACACAGCGGAAGATGAAAATAATCTGGGTTGAAATACTATTATCAACTACAAAACTCACTGTCGGTATTGGTTATCACGCCCCTAGCCTTAATAATTAAGAAAACAATAGGTTTCTTGCCACTATTGACAACATAGTTATAAATAGGATTGTGTGCTTCTTGGGGATTTTAATTTCCCAAGACTAACTGGTCAACTTTTGGAAGGAATAACTCCCTTGGAGAATAGGTTTATTGAAATTATGTTAAAAAAAAATCTTAACAAAGTCATGCAGGAAAATGCCAGGGAAGGAAATACATTAGATCTCATTTTCTGTAACTTTGCGGATAACATGCACAATATAAAGGTACTGGAACCTCCTGGAGGCAGTGATCACAATATGATCAGTATGGTGGTAAATACAGCTTGGGAGGTTGTAAGAAGGACTACTATCTTTAAATGTTACCATAAAGCTAATTATGATAAAATGAGACAGCACCTCAACTCATGGAACTGAGTGACAGACTTGAAGGAACACAATATGCAGACAATATGGTCCAAAATCAAACAGAAAACAGACTGTTGTATTAGCACACATGTACCAGAGGTCAGAAAATACAACAGATCTGGTAGAGTACCATTTTGGTTTGGTAGTAACATAAGCAGAAATATTAGAAAGAGAAAAAGTCATTTAAAAAATATAAGTTACATCCTACAGAGGCACACTGGAACGTTTATAAAAAACAGGCAAATATATGTAAGAACTTGATTAAAAAAGTCAAATGTAAATCAGAAATTAAAATGGTAACTTCAGTCAAAGATAACAAGAAACAGTTCTATAGTTTTGTGGGTACTTTAAAGGATAATCACACAACTGTAGGCCCACTGAGGGAAGGTGGCAGGTTAACAGTGGAAGAGCAATGTATGGCCACTGAATTTAATAATTATCTTCTGAGTATTTACCAATGTAATGAGAATATGGCAAATAATATTACTTATGGGGATTCCAATGCTACCAATGGGATAAGCATCACAAAGCAAGAGGTTCTAGAAAAAATAAATAAAATTAAACCTGATAAGTCGGCTGGATCGGAGGGTATGCACCCTAAATTCCTTAGGGAATTATCTGATGTCTTAGTTGGCCCCATTACAATGTTATTCAATGGCTCACTAAATGAAGGAAGAACCTTAGCAGAATGGAGGGAAGCAACCGTGACACCTATTTACAAAAAGGGTGACAGGCAGGATGTAAGGAACTATCAGCCAATTAGTTTGACATCAGTGCTGGGGAAAATATTGGAAGGGCTTATACAAGATATATTATAAAACATATCAAACAGAATGGACATCTGGACATAACCCAGCATGGCTTTAGTTCTGGGCATTCATGCCTCATGAACCCTCTTCAGTTCTTTGAGCCAGTTAGTTCTGCATTAGATGAGGGCCTGACGGTTGATATTATATTTTTGGACTACTCAAGGGCCTCTGACTCTGTTTCACATACAGTATAGAACTGATTCAGAAACTTGTCAATATAAAATTACATTCAAATGAAATATATTGGATTGCATACTGGTTGGGTGAAAGGCACCAGAGAGTGGGCATCAGGGGTCACTTTTCAGAATGGGGTAGTGTTTCAAGTAGGGTACCCCAGGGTTCAGTACTGCGACCCACAGTTTTCAATATATTTGTGTCTACAAAGCAAATGTTGGACAGCACATGGGTATGCAGATATGCCAATGACAGATCAGTTCTATAGTAAAGAACTTGCAAGCTATAGAAAGGTTGCAGGAAGATCTAAAGCAACTTTAGCAATGGGCAGCAAAAAATAAACTAAGATTTAATGAGAACAAGTGTCGAGTCATGCATCTTTGGCATAATAATACAAAGATGGATTACAAGCTGAACAGTATAACGCTTCAGTAGACAACATGCAAGATCTAGGTATCACTATAACTGAAAACCTGTCTTTTGACATGCACACTAAGAACACAGTTAATAAATGTAACAGGATACTGGGGTGTTTAAGGACAACAAGAGTCAGGACCCATCTGTAAATCTTCCACTGTACTCATCATTGGTAAGGCCCGGCCACCACCTGGAATACTGTTTCCCTTTCTGTGCGCCCCAAAGTATTGGTGGTATTAAAATAATAGAAATGGTGAAATAGAAAACAAGTGAAAGAATAATAATATGAAGTATGAACCATATGGTGACAGGTTGAATGAGTTGGGCCTGTACTTCTTGGAGTACAGAAGACTCAGAAGTGAATCTGTGAAGCAGGCCTGGTGGCACTGAGGGTTGAGGCACTGGATGCCACAGTTCGCTCCACGCCGGTGACCCGGGTTCAGGAACGAGCTCAGGCCACCGGGGGTCGGCAGGGGAGAGAGGGATTGAGCACCCAATGGCAGCTCCCCCTCTCTGGGGAGGGTTCTATGCATGATTCGCTGCTCTACTGCCACCTTTTGGGTGAACCTGGGGTTGACAGTGCAGTCTAGGGTCACGCAAGGGAATGGGGCAGTGTCATCCGGGAGCCCAGGGAGGAGCTGCGTCTCTATGCATGCCTCCCAATTGGCTCTCCTTGAGTGCCGATGGCTGCGGGGAACAGAACACACAGAAAATGGTGGCCTTTCACTCCTAGGTGACTACTCTTTAAGCGCCGAGCATAACGGCAACCACCTGGATAGGAGCAGACTCTGCTGTGCTCCACCTGCTCCACCATTGTTCGGGGAGAAGGTAGGAGAGGGCCTCTTCTTGCCCCATCTGGGGGGATATTCAGACTACCTGAAGCTACTGAGGGGGTGAGCACTCTAGGGACAGACTCCTGTGGTGAGACACAGAGTCCGCGAGGCATGTAGGGGATCTGATTGCGTGAGGTGATGAGGCTGGAAGGAGGCAAAAAGAGCAAGGTTAAAAAAAAAAAAAAAAGAAGTGACCTCTGCTTTGTCTACAGTGCCATAATAATGAACTAATCTGGAAAAACATGGGACTAAGCAGACATCATAACCACAGATCAACCAGGTCACATATGGTAAAGATAAGAGGAGAAGTATTTAGTACTATCCAGAGAAGTAAATGGTTCAGTCAAAGGATGGTGTCAGTATGGAACGCTTTACCAGAACCTATAGTGATGAGTGGTTCTATGGAAACATTCAACACTTCCTTGGATGACTACATGGGCAGTGAGAAATGCTGACAGTACCACTGATATGTGATGAGTTTACATAGGTCCCAGACCTCCTAACTTGTAAGCTACCTGTGAACCTATAACTCCCTCCCTGCCGGACTCTGCTCCTCAAGTCCAGGCTCAGAGCACGAATCCCAGTCACTAGTGCACTGAGCAAACACCCATCACTCAGCACCACGGAGATGACTTGGGGACTTTTTTAGATGAAAATGTGTTCAAGAACAAGGAGGCATTCTATGAAGCTGGAGCAGGGGTAGATTCAGGAGAGATGGGAGGAAGCACTTCTTTACGAAAAGAGTTGTGGATTCCTGGAACAGTCTTCCTGTGGAGGTGGTGGGGTGAAAACTTTAAGGGATTTAAGAATGCATGGGATGTAGCCGGCCCGTCGGCACAGCGTTTGGATTTTCACTTGCAACTCCGGCGACCTGGGTTCGGGAATGGACCCGGATCATCGGAGGGCTGGTCAGGGGGAGAAGGATTGAGCATCCTCAGGACTGCTGTATTTCTCCGGGGGGAGGGGGGGGCCTGTGATTGCACAGGAGTGACACCTGGCAAAGGCTGGGATGCCGCTCTGTAGCAATGCAAAATCGACGCTCTCTGGGGTGGGACAGATGCTGGACATCATTGCAGGTCTCCGCCCCAGCCTACAGGGGAAAGCCCTCCCCAGGGCTTCAATTAGCCTCCACCACCAGAAGCTCTCCCAACCAGATACTGGTTCTGCGGTACTGGAATAGTGGTGACCAGTGCCGTGGCTCTGCCCTCTGGGGGCAAGCCGGGGGAGACCGGGAGAAGCAATGGCAATTGGCGGTAGGTGGGATTCCTGGGGGCCATGACCATGGTTGACTTTGACAGGAGGTCCTACCAGAAAAAGCGTAATAAATATAAATAAAAAAAAAAAAAAGAATGCATGGGATGAGCACATGGTAATCATAGTGGAATGGAAGGGAGAGGAAGAAAGAAATGTAGATTGGGCACTGTCTGCGATAATAGTGTAGGTAGCGAGAAATGGGTGGAAGGGATGGGTCAAGTAGTCCTTATCTGCTGTCAAATTCTATGTTTCTATGTATGTTTCTATTGCATATTGCAGAAATAGACAGCAAACAAACTTTGAAACAAGCATTTCCCAATATACATGCATTAATGGTTATGTGGGAATAAAACACTGAGCTTCTTTTAGCTGTACATTGTTGAGGATTGTCATTTTGGAGTGCTACCAGTTGTTATTGTAAGCACCTAAGGATTGTCTAAATTGATCCATTTTGGACTGGTACTTTTCCAAACATACCTAGGTGCTGGCCTCAGGTACAGGAGTTGGAGGTGGTAGACTTCCGCTTTGTTCAGTCCCTTGATAGAGCTGTCTGCACTTGGCTAGCTCAACTCCCACACTTACCACCATCCAACTGGTGTGAGATCCTAATCCCAGCCAGTGTGGGGTCCCAATAATGTTGACTAAGTCATGCTCCTTCAATTCGACTCCAAGATATACCCAGCAGACTGGGTTGCATCAGTCCTTTCTCCTACACATAGTAATCACATCCCACCTCTGAGCTGGAAACAGGACCTGCAACAATTCTTAGGGGGTGCATATTGAGAGGTAGCACCATCTGCCTTTTGCTGCTATGTTTCACTCCTGCACAAATTTTAAATTACTCTCTTTAGCCTGTACTCCAAACCTCACCTTCTGACTAATCTAAACTGGAGGATTTACTAAGGAATACCGAAATTCACTTGCCCGAGTTTCAGTGTCCCGACACCACATGCCCGACACACGGTTTCCAGAAGGTGAAATTTTTCCCATGATGGAGTTAATTGCATGTTTTGTGGGGCTTCACCCCGCACCCTCCTTAATTTTTATAACAAACTCTGCTGGGGGCAAAATTTTAACATCAGGAAACCATGTGTGAGGAATTTGGCATCTGGATTCTGAAACTCGGGCAAGTGGGTTTCAGTAAAACAAAAGTATACCAAACTAGATGCTATTCTCGTTTTAATACACTGGTGGAGAGAGAGAGAGACACATAGACATCACTGACATAGCCTGCAACTTAACCACTTAATAGCAGAGATGACTTAGGGGGAATAGCAGCTTGGCAGACCCCTATTGGCAGGGGGGCACAAATTCCATTGGAGTTAAACCCCATGAAATTTACTAAGTCATAAACCGTGATACACACATCAAATTCTGTTAGTTCAAAAGGTTGGTGGTATTAATACAGTTGACACCACTGAGATGTCTGGATTGTTCCTAAAATTTCTGGGCTATCTCTGATTTCAAGATGGTGGCCACATTGGGCCAGCCATCAGATGTATTTTAGATCTGTTAGATTTTTGGTTTATTTGATCAGATGTTCAAGTGGCTATTTCTTTGTGTGAAAGTTTATTTTCTATCATCGTTATTGTCTTTGTGTGCATTACTGACAGATGGGCTTTGTTGATTGAGAAGTCTGTTTGGAGGGATGTGCGTGATCCGCTGTTTCTCGAGGGAGTGTGTTCACCTGGTGGATATCATTCTGCCTTTTTCACCTGGCAGCTTGTTCGCTGGTCAGATTGATTTGATTGGGAACTGTCGAGTGGATTGACTGGGAGCCGCTGAGTGATCTGGAGCGGTGGACAAGGAACATCTGCCAGTTTGTCGGAATTTATTTCAGAGCTGAATGGGAGCCACTGAGTGATTCCAACTAGTGAAAAGGGGAATATTAGCCGGTGTTTGTTTGAACCTGCCATGGAGCTGAGAGGTGTTGGTGAGAGATTAATTTGGCAGGTGCACAGTGCATCGAATGTTCAGTAAATCAGTTTTGGGAGCTGTCTGAAATGCTTAAATGACCTAAAAGTCTGGCATCTGATTAGTGGCTATTGTGGTAAAACTCCCTGAATGCTGTGTGGATTGAGGGGAGTTCATGGGCTGGAGACCGATAGAATTTGGAGTTGACTGTACAGCACTAAAACAACTATATATGAACTTTACTTGTCCTGGATCTGTGAGCAGGAGAGATAGTGCGCAGTGAGGTCAGGGAGCAGTGCTGTGCTGTTCTCGAGGGTGTGGGGGGGTCCTCCCTCCTTGTGCCTGGGACCTTATTATTTTTCCTTGTGCAGCCTGGGACCAGGTGGGGTGTCCCTACTGCCTCTCCGGGAAGTCGGAGGGAAATGGGGAGTTCCCTAAATCATCTAGGAGGTGGACCTAGTGGCCTGCCTCTGGGTCGACTGTGGTCATGGATCACAGGTAGCCAGGGTTTAAGGGGGTTATTCCTGTTGGTAGAATTGGGGGGGGCTCTCTAGGGAGGCCAGTTATTGTATATGCATAGCTTGCTGCCCGTGGCCACTGCTGCTGGACTTAAATTAAGTGACTGAACATTTCGAGCATTGGTTCATCTAAATTGACTTTTTCTTTTTCTTTTTTATTCTTCAAGACTCTCCCCTGCTATGTGAGAGGTGGTGGTGGTGGTGGGGGTTGGTCAATCTGCCGGAGTAGTGAGAGAACTCTGGTTCTAGAACTCACATTCAAATGTTTATTAAATTTAGCTTGTTTTAAACCCTTGAAATGAGAGATCAAGGGGTATTTTTTTTTATTAATAATTGATATTGGTATGTTTATATTAAATATTGATAGTAGGTAGTTGCAAAGGTAGCATGTGTTGGAATCATGTTCTGGGGGGCAGGTGCTATTCCTCATCCAAGTTAAGGGGCCTTCGCGCCTTTGACAGTCCCCTGTTGCAGCCTGAGGTATATAGGCGCTGTCGTGCCTTAGGTATTGTATGGAGGGGCCGAAGGGGCTGGGCCCCTGGACTGGGGGGGAGGAACGGGGTGGGCAGATAGGGATGGTGAGATCGAGGAGGCACCCTGGGGTGAAATAGGTCCAGGAAAGGGGTCCTCCCTTCCTGGTTCCCATACCCAAGGGCTCCACTGATAGTGGGCAAGTTGCCCATTCTTCCATGGCCTCTCATCCAACTTGGGTGGTGTTGTGCAATGCCAGATCTATAAAAAACAAGACAGCAATTATTGCTGATCTGGTTGAGTCATCGGATCTGGCTTGCATCACCGAGACCTTGTTGGACGAAAATGCCTGTCCGGTATTGGAGTCAACGGTTCCAGCCAGGTACTTGGTGATACACCTCCTGAGACTGGATCGAAGGGGTAGGGGGTAGCCATCTGTTTTAGGATGGAACTGGGCCTTGTGGAGATTCCAGTGGGGATCACCAGATCCTTCGAGTGTATCCTCGGAGGAGGTGTGGGTAGCAGGATTCTTCTCGTCTACCGTCCACTCAGAGATGAGAAAGCTTTCCTGCAGGAAGTTGCAGATTTCATGGTCGACATGGTATTGGAATCCTCCAGGTGGTTGGTCCTGGGGGATTTCAATGCCTGGGTCAATGATGAACTCTTGCTGTTTGGCCAAAACTTCCTCCAACCGATGATTTTGTTGGGCTTTACACAGGTAGTTACCACTGCGACCCATTGTCAGGGTCACTCCTTGGACCTGCTGTTCCTCCTAGGGATGGAGGCTGCTGATTCAGTGGTGGAACCAGTTGGATGGTCAGACCATCACTCTATTAGGTTCAGTTTCACGACCCCCCCCACGAGACCAGCCCCTTTGGAGATAGTCCGATACCGCCCTTTGAGGGGTGTTACCCCAGAGGGTCTGCTGGCAGTGCTGGACCTATCGAGTTGGTCATTGGAAAGCTTGGATCCAGGGGATCTAGTAATACACTATAACAGTGTGGTGCTGGAGGCCCTGGATTCCATACCTCCTGTCTGAGTTTGCCCCCTCCTTGTTTGTCCTCAGTACCCTTGGTTTGATGGGACATTGAGGGAGTTGAGGAGAGTGGGGCAAAGGTTGGAATGTTGTTGGTGGAAATCCGGCCTGGAGGAGGACAGACTTAGGTTGATCACCCATTATTTGGACTATCAATCAGAAATCTCCCATAAGAAGACAGAGTTCCCGTCCAGGGAGATTACTGCAGCAAGAAACCGACCTGCTCAGCTCTTTCGGACCATGGACAGGCTGTGCAATCCAACCTGTCTCTGGGGCCGGAGAGCTTTTTCACAATCTAAGTGTGAGGAGTTCACTCGATTTTTTTGTAGATAAGTTGTCATCCATCAGGTTGGAGATCTGTTCAACTTGTTCAAATGAGTATAGCAAAGGTCGATGCGAAGGCACAGACACTCAGTCTGTCTGGATAGATTTTGACCAGCCAGCGATAATGGATATCATGAAGATTGTTCAGGGTTTGCGACTGACTTACTGTAGTTTGGATCCGGGTCCAATGTGCCTCCTTGTGGGGTGCATAGATGTCATCAGACTGATCCTTGCTGAGATAGTCTGGTGTTCGCTCGATCAAAGGGTGTTCCCGGATCCATTGAAGGAGGCGGTGGTGACTCCCTTTTAAAAAAACGTCCAGCAACACAGACTGTCTTGTGAACTACAGACCCTTTTTTGGGTAAGGTTATTGAGAAGGTAGTCACGTTGCAGCTTGAGAACTTTCTTACCTCCTGTGAAATCTATGATCCTCTCCAGTCGGGTTTCAGGAAGAAGCATAGTACTGAGACAGCATTAGTTCGAGTGATGAATGATCTCCTAATAGTGAGGGATTGGAGGAATCGTTCAGTCTTGGTCCTCCTTGATCTCTCTGCAGCATTTGATACCATGGACCAAGGGGTGTTGTTGGAACACCTGCGGCTAATCTGTGGACTGTCAGGGACAGTCCTCAGATGGTTCCATTCTTTTCTCATGGGCAGGTCTCAGAGGGTAGTGTCAGGAATTTTTTCCTTGGCCCCCTTTGCCCTGCCTTGTGGGGTTCCGCAGGGTTCCGTACTGTCCCCCATGTTGTTCACGGTGTATATGCTGCCATTGGGAGACATGCTATGCAGATGACACTTAGCTTTACACGTCCTTTGAACCCAAACAGAGTAGTGCGTTCTCGGTATTTAACAATTGCCTCATGAGATTCAAGATTGGATAAGTGCTAACTGGTTGAAACTAAATCCAGATAAGACTGAGGTGTTGGTGGTGGACCCAGGTCACCGGGTAGAGAAGTTGACTCCTGGGCAACTGTTCAGCCTGGTGCTGGGGGGTGACCAGTTGAGACCTTCTGAAAGGGTGCAGAATCTGGTGGTTGTGCTTGACAGTGAACTGACGCTTAAAGCACAGGTGTCAGCAGTTGTCAAGTCCTTGTTTTTCCATCGAGGAACATTGCCTGGATAAAGCACCTTGTTCCGCCCAATGACTTTCCTGTATTGGTTCATGCCTTTGTGTCCTCTCGTCTTGGCTACTGCAATGCTCTATACCTAGGGTTACCGGGGATGGATCTCTGTCACCTGCAGCTAGTGCAGAATGCAGCAGCCAGGCTGTTGACAGCGCAGTCAAGATCTTGCCATGTCATGCCTGTGCTGCACAAATTGCACTGGCTGCTGGTGCGGTGGAGGATCACCTTCAAGGTCATGTAGCTGACCTATAAGACACTACACGGATAGGGACTGGGTTACTTGCAAGACCTCCTTCGGCCTTACCGCCCCCTTTGTCCTTTCTGCTCCGCCGATGAGGGATTGCTAGAGGTTCCCAGGGTCCGTCTTCAGACATCAGGTGCTAGGGCTTTTGCTTTTGTAGCCCGACCCTGTGGAACTCTCTACTTTGTCGGATTAGACAGTGCCTGTCTACTGAGATGTTTAAATCCTCCTTAAAATCAATATGTATTTGGCCTAGCATTTGGGGAGGATGTTTAGTTTTATTTCTTCTGCCTTTTAATTCTGTGCGTTTTAACTGTTTATTGGTTGTTTTTAATGTTGTATACGTGCTTTAATTTTAGAAAAGCGCTTTAAAAATAAAATATGATTTGATTTGATTTAATTTTCTTGCCTGCAGTACCACTGTAGGGCCACCAGAGAGATTTTCTTTAGAAATGTCACAAATTGTCTTGACATATATAGACAACTTAATGGCTTCAACTGCAGTATAATGGTGGTATGTGCAGTATCCCTATCTGGGGGCATAAAACAAAGGCATGCCCCCCACACATGTAAAGTTAAACTGACTTATTTTAAAGTCCATTTTCAAGGGCCTACAAGCCAAAATGAGGCTTGTAGAAACCTCAGTCTACATAGAGCAGAGCCGGGTTGAGAACAGGGCAGGGTTGCTGCTGGCAGTGTAGGAGCCAGGTTATCATCAACATACAAAGTAGAATGTGATAGAATTACCATCAGGTGATAGCCCTTTGGTGGGAATCACTGAAATTGTTCCCAAGGTGGCAGTGTCGAATATCAGTGTGAGTTTTGTGTGTAGATAGTAAGTAAGCAAGTAATATTTTATTTGTATTTTGGCACTGAATCTCGGAGACTGTGGGTACCATTACAGTTAAGACAAGGTTGGGCAGTACAATAACAATATTCAAAATTACTAAAACTATATATACCGTATATACAACATCAATTATCATAAAATACCTTCTTAAATAGCTAGGTCTTCAGGCACCCTTGAAAGCCTTCACTGTTGAGGCCTCCCTTAAAGATCTTGGCAGTGAATCCCATAGGGCCGAGCTGACCACCTTGAAGGCGCAGTCCCCCGAGGTTTTCAGCCTGGCCCTCAGAATCACCAGGAGGCTCTCAGTGGAGGAGCAGAGGGGGTGTACTGGGATGACTGGAGTTAAGAGGTCAGACAGGTAACCAGGGCCCAGGCTATATAGTGCCTTATAGGTGAGCAAGCCCAACTTGAAGATGATCCTCCACCTGACAGGCAGCCAGTGCAGATCCCACAGGACCGAGTTCACATGGTAGGACTTTGCTAGACCCACCGACAGCCTGGCTGCCACATTCTGTACTAGTTGTAGTCAGTGGAGGATACCTCCATTGACCCCAAAGTACAGAGTGTTATAATAGTCCAGTATGGAGGTCAGGAAGGCATGTACCAATGATGGCAAGTCTTCAGGCAGAATCAGGGGTCTAATTTGGGTGATATTCATTAAGTGGTAGAACCCACTTTTGATGACAGACAACACCTGGGCTTCCAGGGTCAATCTGTCATCGAGGATAACACCCACATTTTTCACCATGGGGGAGGCTATCAATGGAGTAGATCCCAGAACCAAGCCTGGTACCAATCCGGAAGCCTCCCCATCAAGCCATTGAGCAAGCTCTATCATTAGCATGTCCATCTTGTCGGGGTTCAGCTTCAGTCAGTTACAGGGCATCAAGTCCTATATCTCAGGAAGGCATTTATTTAGCACCTCAACAGCATTTCCAGTTCCAGGGACAAATGACAAATACAGCTGGGTGTCATCTGCATAACAGTGAAACCCCACACTGACTGCCTAATGAGCTCTCCCTGGGGAAACATGTACACCGAGAACAGCATCAGCGAAAGGATTGAGCCTTGGAGCACTTTACATGACAGGGGTTTTGAGAAGGAGGAGAAATTCCCCATCACCACTCTTTGCCTTCTGTCAGAGAGATAGAACTCAAATCATTTGATGACAGTTCCAGTGAGTCCACAATACTCTCCAAGGGGATCCAATAGCACAGTGTGGTCCACAGTGTCAAATGCCAAGGAGAGATCAAGATGAATGAGTACTGACCATTCTCCTCTATCCCTCAATCTGAGTAGGTCATTCTGCACCTGAACTAATGCCATTTCAGTGCTGTGCCTTGCTCTGAAACTGGACTGGAAAGGCTCATAGATGTCAAAAGCCATGAGGTGCACATCGATCTGCAGAGCCTCTACTTCCTCTGCAATCTTCCCTACAAATGAGAGGGTGGAGATAGGTCTATAAGTCACCAGGATGTCTTGGTCGAGGGATGGTTTCTTCAGAAGGGGCCTCACCAACGCTTCCTTCAAAACTATATATATATACTGTATATTAGAGGCAAAAAACTCCGTTTAATGCATTAGTTAGGGTTGTTCCACAGCGACAAAAGTGAGGAAATTCGCTGTTAGGGTTGAAAACCCTAACTCCGAATTCACCCCCCCCAGCACCACACACACACAGACACACACACACACACACACACACATATGCAAGTATGGGGGAGGACCAAGTCAACACAACCAATGACAGACATCCAGCAGCAGGTGACAGAAATAACAAACAATTGTCTAAATGTACTACGAGACTTCCCCACCCCCCTGACCAGGTACTGCATGCTCAGTGGAGATCAACAGCAAAACTGAGGCCATGCACACCAAACGTACACATCCCTGATTGCAGCTGCACACAACATACCACACTTAGTAGTTGCATGGCCTTACCTACCGATGCCCCATACCAGACCACATCACATGTGGTGGGCCACCTGAGCAATAGAGTTCAGCAAAACTAAGGAGTTGTACAGGTATAATATCTCTGATTATAACAAGGGTTTGAGAAATGCAGCTTTCTAATTGACTGTAAACATTGTAACAGCCTTATGTTTAGTTTTTATTAACATACATGTAGAGCCTAACCATATGATGAACATGGTTTAATGTTGTTTAAAAAACAGTTTTATTATGATAGCAATAAGCCACTCCCAGGTATTATGTTAATGGTCAGTTTATCACTGTCTAGCGACATGTGGCACTCGGCTATGCCTCATTCAACATTAAACCCCTACAGGGTGATTAACAGACCATTTAACATAACTGTTGGTCATGCCTTATTGCTTAATTGTCTTTATGAGTAGATACTCTCCCTCTGCTAGGCACTGCAGCAGCTTTGCAACACAGTGTCCCACCCAGTTACACCATACACTGTCTAGTTACTGGAGAATAGCTGTGAATATGAACTTATGAAGATGAACAGTGTAACTTGATCATTACAGTCATTGAAACCTTAGTGTGATTGTAACTGACAGAATCAGTGATAGCGAATAACCCCTGCTGTCCTAGTACATTTACCCCATTGTGAGTTAAATCAATACTAAAAGACATTCTATTTATAGCTACACCATACCTACTTGATTCCTGTTGTACCACAATTAACATAGTTATCACTTTGATAGCATCAGTGACAGAAGTGTGGCAAACCCAAACACTAGGCATACAGCCTGAGTATGAAACAACTGTTGAAAAAAATTACACTGTGTCCATAAGTGGCATAGATCACTCATTGCAACAATTGTAAATATATTACTATTTGAATAAGTTAGTCATCACAGATGCAATGAGATTGTCTTTATCAGGTACAACATACTCAGTAAGTGCCTACAGGAAAATCTATCCTATACATCTCCGATACAGGTACGTCATTGTTGGCTCAGTAGTGCTATGATATTTGAAGTTGCTTGGCCTGATCCATGCAATTACACTGTTTCTTACAAAGAATACTTACTGCATCTTTAGTATTGAAACACACTGAAGGTCTATGTATGTACGCCAGCAGTACACCTTCATCAGTAAGAATGCATCTGATACTGGCAGTACGAATTTCACAGTGTTGAACAGGCAATGCTTTTCCATAATGCTTACATCAGCCTCTATCTTGAGTAAACCGTTGCAGTAAATGTACTACTATGTAAATCACATACTAAATGTAACACTACTTTTATCTTGAGCATGCTAGTGTATTGTAGTTAATTTATGTACTTCTCTTAATTAATGTATACTCACTAGTGTTAAAACCTTTCTACAACTGTCATCATGCACCTTCAGCATTTATATTGACTAACGGCACAGTACCAGTTGTGGTGTGGTGTGGGGCATCAGTAGGTAAGGCCATGCAACTACTAAGTGTGGTACGTTGTGTGCAGCTGCAATCAGGGATGTGTATGTTTGGTGTACATGGCCTCAGTTTTGCTGTTGATCTCCACTGAACATGCAGTACCTGGTCAGGTGGGTGGGGATGTCTCGTAGTACATTTAGACAATTGTTTGTTATTTCTGTCACCTGCTGCTGGATGTCTGTCATTGGTTGTGTTGACTTGGTCCTCCCCATACTTGCATATGTGTGTGTGTGTGTGTGTGTGTGTGTGTGTGTAGTGCTGGGGGAGTGGTCGGAGTTAGGGTTTTCAACCCTAACAGCGAATTTCCTCACTTTTGTCGCTGCGGAACAACCCTAACTAATGCATTAAACTGAGTTTTTTGCCTCTAATTTCACTTCTCTTTGAGAATGATAACGAGAAATAGTGAATGTAATGTGGCGGCGGGAGCACAGGGCCCCACCACATGATGTCTTGTAGCATAGTAACAGGAAGAGCAATGCAAACAGAAGTGCTAACAGTGGCGCACATGGTAATGCAAGTGCAAATGACAACAGAAAGGGCAATGCACACGGTGGCATAGACGGGAACAGTCTGCCACATGATGTGTTGTCACATAGTAACATGGTGCCTGCAAACGGAAATGTCAATGGGCATGGTGACGCAAAGTGAAACAGAAAGAGAAACAGTACTGTAGACACAAATGGCAAAAAATAACAGAAACGCAAGTGCAAATGAAAACGCAAAGGATAACGCACATAGGGCCCCGCGCTCCCTGCACGTAATGCAGCAGCAGGAGTGCGGGGCCCAAAGGGCTCCGCATTCCCACCACATGATGTCTTGTGGCATAGTAACAGGAACAGCAACGTAAACAGAAGTGCTAACAGTGGTGCACAAGGTAATGCAAGACAAATGAGAACAGAAAGGGTAATGAATACGATGGCGTAGACGGGAACGGTGTGCCACGTGATGTCTTGTCACATAGTAACATGGTGCCTGCAAACGGAAATGTCAATGGGCATGGTGACGCAAAGTGAAACAGAAAGAGAAACAGTACGGTAGACACAAATGGCAAAAAATAACAGAAGCACGCGCGCAAATGAAAACGCAAAGGATGACGCACGGGTGGCATAGACGTCAACGGTAAGTGAAACGGGCATGGAACCGCAAGCGGAAAGGGCAATGGTAACAGTAATGTAGGTACACAGGCTGGTTTTCCCCAAAAGCTGAATAGAGAAAGACAGTGAGTACAAAGAATGTATGCATAATAATGGGTATCGGAGCAGAAAATGAGGACTTGGAATACTAAATAGGTTAAATCTCAGGAACCGTATGACGTAGGAAAAAAATTTAAAAGTCGTATGATTTATGACTGTCCTGGCTAGTTTTGTACTTAGCCCCCACTAAGGGGGCTAAGAGTTTTTCTGACGAAAAGTCTGTATCTCGTGACCGTTTCCCGAGGTAATGGCCCTGAAAGGCGCGGCTAACGCTGTAATGTTATCTTTATGGGAAAAAAGAGAGGTTTGGAGCACCATAACTTTGCCTCCCTGTAATATTTTCACCAAACCACTGAAAGCACATCTGTGGTGTTGGCTGTCTTTCCTCCAAATTTCAGGAAAAAGACCAAACCGTTATTTTGCAGCAGGGTGCCAAAGGATTCCTGTAATGCATCGGGCCAGTAATGTTATCCTATGGGAAAAACTGTCAACTTTGGAGTGCCATAACTTTGCTGCCATGTAATATTTTTCAATATAATACTGAAAGGCACATCTGTGAGATGTTGGCTGCATTCCTCCAAATTTCAGTCCAAAACTCCCAACCGTTCTTTTGCAGTGCAGTGCCAAAGAATTGCTGTCATTTTCCACAGACTAGAAAAATTACTGTCTAATTTGCTAAAGCTTTTACAAACATTTGCGACACTTTCGTGAGCACGAAAGTACTTTGCGAAAGTACTTTTTCCAGAAATCTGAAAAACATATTTCTGGGGTGTTTTACCCCAAAATAAAGACATGGCTAGCATCCTTAGGGTCCGACTAGGTAAATACAAAAAGAATTAGGTTGCTAGAGGGTCCCAAATTTAAATGCCAAGCATTTTTCTAATCACCAACTGAAAACAAAATGGCCGATTTGTGAAAGTAACAGGCCCATTTGCGAAAGTAAAAATGCATTTGCGAAAGTGTTGAACTTTTTGTTAACTTTTCCCATTGACTTATAATAGGAAATTGTTTTCTGAATAACTTTTGAACTGTTTAATATTTTTTCACCAAATCTTCAAAAGGCACATCAGGGACCCTGGCCGCACGTTCCCTGAAGATTTCGGGCCAGTCGTGCAAACCGTGCGACCTGTATGTGCGACCATAGAATTCCAGAAAAAGCGTAAACACGCGCAAAATCAGCTTAATAACTCTGCAGTCGTGTATCTGACTGGTACGAAACTTGGCAGATACCAAGACCTATGGCTCTTGATTGTGTTTTCCAAATTTCAGCCAAATCTGTCAAACGGTTGCAAAGTTATTAAGGTGCAAAGTTTTGGGGTTTAACATAGAAATGGCTCCTCAACCCTAACTATGGTAGCACGGTAGTGCTACCATAATATATATATATATATATATTTATATATAACATCAGTTATCATAAAATGCCTTCTTAAAAAGATAGGTCTTCAGGCCCTCCTTGAATGCCTCACCCCTCTGTGAGTGAGCACCGAACTGTCCCAGCAAATACTGGACCAGTGGTCTCATCCTCTCCCACTAGGAGACAGGTTGGGACAGGGTCCAGTTCACAGTATGTAGGCTGGAGCTTCCAAATCACCTCAATGATCTCAGCCATCTCAACCGGCCAAAACTTCCTCCAGACAATCAGAATGCCTCTGTTCGAACCAGACTGACCACTACAGGACACATTTTGTCCCACTGGGGAGATCCCTGCCCAAATGGAGGACACCTTGCCTGAGAAGAATACAGAAAACTCTTTGCACAGAGCAATCAAAAATGCTCTATTTGACTGTAGACAGGCTGGGCATAGCAGCCTGTCTACAGTCTGAAATAGCTGAGCTGGTTTATTCCTCCCAGCAGCAATCTCCCTGGAAAGAAATTCTACTTTCTTATGGTTGATTGCCCCCTAATAGTCACTATAATGACTCCTCAGGGCCAGTCTGTCCTCCATGGACTGGGTTCTCCACCAGCAGTGCTCCAACTTCTGACCCTAGGTCTTCATCTCCTTGAGAGCCCCATTAAATCATGGGGGTCTCAAGAGAGAAGACCTGGGTCATATATGGACTGGTGCAATGGCATCAAGTGCCTTGGTAACATCCCCATTATAGGCTGCCAATGCCTTACTAATGCCACTCATGCAGGCAGTACTTATGCCAGAAAAATCCACTACTGCTAGAAGTCACTCTGGGGACAGTCACCTTAATGGGTGGTAGCGGATCATCTCAACAGAGGGAGACTCTCGGGGGGGGGCCCCAAACATGGACTCCACCGTGCAGTGATCGGACCAGATGACCTAATCAATCTTTATGTTAGCAACATCAAGCCCCAGTGAGAATACCAGGTCCAAGGTGTAGTGGTGTTCATGGGTTGTAGAGGTAATTACCCATGTCACGCCCAAAGATGTGATTGTCTAGAGTAGTTTGTAACCCAAAAGTGAGGATTCATCATTGATCCAGGCATTGAAGTTTCCCAGGATTAAGCAGCTGGGGGACTCCAACACCTTGTCAGTGAGAAAGTCTGCTACCTCCTGCAGGAAATCTTCCCCCCCATCCCAGAGGATAAGCAATGAGGAGAATCCTGCAGCCTGCACCTGGATCCCCACCTACTGCCACACATTCAAACAATTTGGTAGAACCCTCAGGGTGCACGGAGGAGCTCAGGTAAAATCTAAAACAGATGGCCACTCCCTCACCCCTGCATTCCCTCTACAGCAGTGCACTACTGAGTAGCCAGCGGGGACTGATGCCTCCAAAACTGGCCCAGCGTTGTCCCCCAGTCATGTTTTGGTAATGCAAGCCAGGTCAACCAAAGAAATCAAGTCTGCCATAACAGCAGTTTTGTCCTCATCAATCTGGCATTGCAGACCACAGCCAAAAAGAGACTAGCAGAGACTATTGGCCATCTAGCCACCTGCCCATGTGGTCCAGTGGGAGCCCTGGGGACAGAAGCCAAACAAACTGGTCCCCCCTCAAAGCTCTGTCTAACTCCAGGAAGCCTCCTATTCCAGACCACCTCAATACTATTTCCCTCCACTGTGCTAGCAATACCCTGCCACCTGACCCCCCGCCTCCTCACGATACTCACCTCCCGGCATCATCTTAGTGCAACCACTAGGAGGGGGACATCCACAAAGGTGCAGAGGCTGAGCAGCAGGAATGCAGCATAAGGTATCGGGGGGGGGCAAACCTAAACACATTTCTAAAATCAGAATTCCCTCAAAACTAAAAGATAAAACTATTAAGACTGAACAAAATAGCTAACCAGTCTAATGCTAAATTACAATAACCACCAAAAGACCTTGACTGGACAAAGCAATTGTGGCACAAGCCCACTAATTATATTGTCCAGCCTATACTCCCTGGTGCACTAAGACCAGTTAGCCTTACTATATAAACTACTTATATAGATCCTGATACATCCACATCCCCACACATTGACCCTCACAACTCTCTCCCACCCACCCAACCAATAATGAAACAATACAATATAATAAGAAAAAAAAAAGGAAAATTCTTATCTATTCAGACATGCAACAGTCATACTATAAATATAAAAACACATTTCCTATCCACAGTTATACCACAAGCATACATTCACTAAATCTTTCCACCCTCCCAACTCTCTCCATCCACCAATAACAATGAAATATATAAAATAAAATAAAATGGGAGAATCCAACACAATGCAAACGTGCTGTGGAAAGTCTTGCTTCTGTTAGTAGCCACAAATGTTCATGACGTTGCCTTACAAAAGTTTAATGAAAAAGTCTCAATAACTCCAGCAGTCCAAAGATCCTTAATACAGTTCAAAACAGACTTGGTTCGAAAAGCTACCACGAAAGACGGGAAGGAAAAACAATGCTCACACCACCGTAATTCATGGATGATAGAACTTGCAAGATTGCAGAGACCAAAAAGCACAACAGGAAAGTCAAATATAAACTGGCATCAATTGGAACTCCTCTCACTAGTACCAATAGTGAAACCAAGACCAAATTAGTTTAAGTCCTACGGAGTCTTTCCCTGTAGAGGCACCACACAGTAGACTCACACTGAAACACAAACCACTCTCGCTGGTATTCCAGATGGTAACTAATTTGTGAGTGGGTGTGGCAAAACAATGATTAGGACCCAGGTTCAATGAAGTTTTTGGAGAACAGGCACTCAGGTTGATGAAAAAACTATGGCTCACACAGAGCCAGCCATGTGGCAAAATGACTCCATTTGTAGATTGGAGCTATGTCCTTAACAGTACCCAGCACATGATTTTCAGACCAGGCACTACAGAGGACGAAAATGGGGTTTTCTCAGAACAGCAAGGTGATCACACCACTGCATCTCACTGATTACCCCCAAGATTGGCCACTCCTACTGCTCCTCTGAGTAAATCCTGGCTCACCACCCATTCTCTTCAGTGGCTTCTTCCTCCAAACACCCCAGGTCAAACTCTGGCTAACCTTCCAACCTCCAGTTCTCTGATCTTCCAGCCAACCTCAAATTGGCTTCCCAACACAATCCATGGTTAAGGTAAGATTTCGAAGAACTGGTCAAAATTAAATTTCCAGCTTTTAATTAGTGCTTCTTTAAATGTTTTGATAAAACCACAGCACGGCACTTAAAGGGCCTCACTAAAAATAAAAAAAGAATAACTCATGTGCTTTCTCACTGCCCAGTCCTTAACTAACTCTAAAAACCCTATATCTACTCCTTACTAAATAAAACTGACAATTAAAAAAAATTGTGGAAGTCTCTGAATATTTTCTTTGAGCCTTGATTCTCCAGAATTCATGTTATAACTAACAACAGTAGTGCAAAGAAATGAAAACCACTGACTCACCACAGAGTACTTACAGACGGCAGCAAAGCGTGGCTGCCATCTTGCTCCCTTTGCCTAGACAGAAGAGTGCTGGCATCCACAGCTGTGTTGACAGAAATATGTCAATAGGGACATTTAATGTCAACAGAGTTTCTTTCCTAGTTGACAGAAAGTGTTTTTTGCAACCTGAGCGGCTTCGACAAGAACTGTACAGAGAATGTTGTGTTCAGGATTTCTTGTCAGGTACTGCTGAGGTTTTACAGGAGCAGCTGGTTATTAGTAAAAAGAGAACTACAGTAACACCAAGGCTAAGGGGGGAACTGCTGTCAGTCAAGAGTGATGCAAGGTCATCAGTCCTATTTATTTTTTATTTATTTAAAGTTTATGATTACAGGATGAGTTCTATGAGATGCAAGTGTTATCTACAGAAGATCCAATGTAAAAAAAAAATACAACACAAAGACATACCACATAACACAGTAAATTATCAAAACAGTCAGTCAAGTAACAAAACAGTTACAACTAAGTTACGTTTTTAACTTGTTGAGTTTTACGGCATTTTGAAAGATGACATACTGGTACATATCCTGGGTTGTGGTGCTAAGTTATTCCAAGGATGGGGGCCCCAAAAGAATAATCTGATCTGCCATAAGCAGATGAAAACATAGGTAACTGGTAATAGCAATGCTGAACATCTCACAAGGTATATCTATGAGAAGGTGTGAACAAATAGTCATATAGATCTGAATATTAAAATATTAAAAACTTGAATACAGGCCAAAACTTTGATGAAAGAAATATGTTTTTAGAGAATGTTTAAAAGCGATCGGTGAAGGAGTACTTCTCACTTCTCAGGGAATGGCATTGCAAAGAATAGGAGCCACCACACCGAACGCCCTATCACCCGAGGATTTCAGCCATGATTGAGGGATGTAGAGGAGGTCTGCCTCCGCTGAAGAGAGGGTATGAGCAGGAGCTTATGGAAGCAGGAGATCTTTCTGGTAGCTCAGACCCAGACCATGCAGGGCCTTGAAAGTTATCAAGCAAACCTTGAAGTGGATAAGCCATTGAACCAGCAGCCAGTTGAGATCATGGAGAATGGGCATGATATGCTTGAACCATGAGGTCCCAGCTACCAGCCACACTGCTGCATTCTGAACTAGCTAAATGTGGCATACCAGCCTCATGGATAACCCAAGGTATAGTAAATTACAATAATCTAGCCTAGATATGACCAAAGCATGTACCAGAGTTTCCTAATTTGTCAATTCAAGATAGGGCTTGATCCGGATAATAGTATGAAGATGGTAAAAACCACTGAGGACAACAGTTGACACCTGGTGCTCCAGGGCCAACTTGGAGTCTGCAAGGACACCAAGATTCTTTACCCTATCAGCCAAACAAAGAGCGATACCATCCAGCAAGGGAAGGGCAGTGCTTTTTCTAGGTGCAGTTGAACCAGACTGACCTGGCTCCACCAGTAACACCTCTGTCTTCAGTGGATTCAGCCTAAGCCAGCTAGCTGCCATCCAATCTTGGATCTCCCCAAGGCACTTCTTCAGATGGGAAACAGCTGCACTATCATCAGAGTTACAAAACATATACAGCTGGGTGTCATCAGCATAGCAATGAAACACCAGACTGTAGCGTCTAATGATCTTACCTAGCAGCAGCATATATACGGTGAATAACATGGGGTCCATGATCACCCCCTGAGGCACATCATAGCCAAGCGCAGCAGTGCTCGATGTAAAAGATTCAATGGCAACCTGCTGCATTGTGCCAGATATGTAGGATCTGAACCACCACAGCACTGTTCTCGAGAGTCCAACATAGTGCCTTAGGTGATCCAACAGCTCTCCATGATCCATCATATCAAATGCTGAGGAAAGATCTAGCAGTGCAAGAATGGAATAACAACCACTGTCCCCTGCTAGAAGAAGATCATGGTGCACCCTCACTAAGGCAGTTTCTGTGCTATGATGAGGCTGAAAACCTGATTGAAATGGCTTGTAGACGTCATGCTTTTCCAGGTGTTGTTCCAGCTGCACCGCCACCACCTTCTCGATCAACTTCCTGAGAATTGGAAGATTTGAGACAAGTCTGTAGTTGGAAAGATCATCAGGGTCGAGATAAGCATGCTTAATTAAGAAGAGGTTTCACCACGGCTTTTTTAAGAGCCGATGGAAAGACACTCTCCAAAAGGAATACCTGATGATCTCCACCACAACTGAACTGAGCGAATCCCAGCATTCTGGAAGAAGTCTGGTTGGCCCAGGATTTGATGCACAGAAAGTGGAGTGCAGACTGAAAACCACTCAGGAAACAGCATCCCTGAAACTGGCTTGAACTCAGTCCACAGGAATGGCATGCCTATGGTCAGAAAAGGTCAGGTACTGTCAGCTGATGACATTCTTTACAATAGATATGCTCATTATATCTCAGACTCCCCAAGAAAGACACACCATTGCACTCTTTTGAGAAATTTGCACTGGATTAGCTTGCCTGAACATTGGAATATTCATTTGATACAGGTACATCTGACTTACAAAGTTATTTTAGTAAGGTGCCCACTTACTTAACAGCTATGCTAGAACTTAGGATGATTAGTGAAGGTCTATGTACAGCCGAGTTAATTGAATTTAAGGTGCCTGTTATTCAAACATAAAGGGTGATTCATCATTTATTTGTTCGGCCCCAAAACTATGGAACAGTTTGCTTGGCCACCTAAGAAAATCAATATCTCTTCCATCTTGGCATCAAATAAAATCTTGGCTTTTAAAAAGTGCTGAAATGCCTAACATTTGTTGTAATTAATTGAAAAACATTTAAATGTCTGTTATGTATTTTGTCTTTTGATGCAGGTTGTATATTGTATTTGCTATGCTTGTATTTACATGCATACTTTGTGTAATTGTTTGTTTTATACTTTGGGACCCCATTGAAAATGAGCTTTGGCTCAATTGGGTTATTCTTTTCTGAAAACTTTAGAATAAAATTTTTACTACTATTCTGCTCAGGGATATCCCAGCCCAGATGGCGGACACCTCGTCTAGGAAGAATCGGTTGAACTCCTCACACTTCTTGAGAGAAAATGCTTGACAATACTATAGTCAGACTGGATTTAACAGTCTGTCCATAGTGTTGAAGAGCTGAGCCAGCCAGTTCTTTCCAGCAGAAATCAATCTTGACAGGAATGCTGCCTTTTTCAGAATGATTGCTCACTATTACTCACCGTAGTGAGTTTTCAGTGCCAATTTGTCAGCCTCTGAAAGGACCTCCACCAACAATGCTCCGACCTCCACCCCTTAGTCTTCAACCTCCTTAGATCTGCAACATACCAAGGTGACCTCAGGCACTAGGTCAAGGGGCATACGTGGAACAGTGCTAGGGAATTAAGGCAGCTGAAATGGCTCATTTGTAACACTCCACGGCTACATCGATCCCCACTGTGCAGGCTGTCTTTAGACTCGAGATGTCCAGTGCTGGCAAGATGCTCTGAGGCTCCAGATTTCTGAAAGAGTAGTATCTGGCCATCTCCACAGGGGAGATTAGGTGAAGAGCCCTGCAGAGGAACTGCACAGCATGATGAAAAGGTAAAGCCCCCAGGTACTTCAAGTTGGTGACCTTTTCCAGCTGAGAATTATTTAAAGTAATAATGAAAACGCAGTCTTAGTTAGCTAAAGAATGCTGTGAGTAGAATAACATAATTTGATTTATTTGCCATTCAAAATCAGCAAATTATTTAAAAACCAAGTTAGCAAATTATCAAAATCATGTTGTAGTGTTTAGGATAAAAGTAGCAACTAATTTGTGAGATGAAAAGAGGACACTATCATTCACATAAAGACGTAATGAATGTTTATGAATGGCAGAGGGTAGATGATTGGTAAACTGAACAGACTGGGATCAAGACTAGAACCTTACAAAACCCCAGTAGTGCAAGTGAGAGAAGAAAGGCACCCATCCCAGAAAACATTTTGCAATCTCCCTCCTGTAAGTAAGATAACAATCAATTAACAATTAGAGAAAACCATAATATGAAAAACAAGAAAGAGGTAAAGAATGATTGATCAAATTAAATGCTTTAGGTAGGTCTGTGAACACAGAACCCAAAACACAACCAGAATCCAAGGCACTCTGGTCAAGATCTTGAAAACCAATGAGAGAAGTTTGGGAGGAAATTTTAAGTTGGAATCCAGATTGGTGAAATTAAAGAATTTTGTGCTATTCCAAGTAGTCATTTATCTGTGTGAGTATGATTTTTGAACAATTATAATACCAATGCCCCCCAAGCTGCTTTAAAGCCTGCAGTTCATTCAATTCAATTCAATTTTTTACTTGATTTTTTTAATCATTTTAATATGTTAGAGGGTGTGGTAGCGAGGTTTCTTTATAACAGATTTAGACAGACAACTGTAATATAGTGCATAAAAAAACGCACATTCTGCGTTTGTTAATTTATTGTCCAAAAACAAATAAAGAAAATAAAGGATATTTACAAAAAGAAAAATAAGAGGGTGTTAATCCTTCACACTAAAGTAAATCGTCAGGACATCATTCTTCATCCATTAAGCATCAAAAATCAAAAGAATTCCTGAGATCTTCCTTCTTAACAGTGTGTAAACCTTCACACTCAGCTCTTCTTAGCTCTTACTCAGTCTCTGATCAGAAAGCAACTGACCATCTTCCATACTCTCTCTAAAAACTCTATCTCCCTAGCCCTCTGGTGGACATCCTTTTATGGTAGCCTGAAGTGACATCAGAGGTCAGGTGACACCATAATTAAGAAGAAAACAGATTTCTGAACCTTCTTTATACTTTATAGACATTTTATGAACCATCTAGAAACATACTAGTCTTCTCATAAGCTAAACAAAAGCTCACTCAATGCAACAAGTTAGCTAGAATAGGGCTGAAAGCTTTATTATAAGGTTGATGATGTCAGAACAATGACTAAGCTCCTCCCACTTGTGACACCACTCTCCTCTTGGTCCATAAAACCTGGCATTTCTGGGGCTGCCAGCCCTATAGCAGGACCTATCTGATAGCACTGCAGAACTGGGTAAATACTTTTGTCTTTCAACATATCTCCTTTACTATTAACTAGAAGGCAGAGTCCTTCCTCTTAGAAACTCAAACAGACAAGGGTGCGCTCCTTTATCTGTTTATTTTTGTAAGGGGATAACTCTCTGTGCTAGAAACATCAAGGACATATTATGAACATATTTTATTTACTTATGAAGTCTAGGAGACACTTGGCATTTTCACTAAAATAATAATGTACATAAAACATAAAGAACAGAAAACCATTTCCAGGGCATAAATTGCTTTATAGCTTACACATATTTATTTTCCTTCCAGCAACCAACCTTGTCTGCTCCATAATTAACTTTGCAACAAACAGCTGTCAGCTGAAATCTTTCAGCTGTTGGCTGACATTTCAGTTTAGCTCTCATTTGTGCTGTCAGCTAAAGACATCCCCTTTTTTGTATCAAAACCACACTCATTTCTTTATTTGGGGCAGCATAGGGCTCAAAAGCTTCACCTCCCTTCATTCTCTCTTGGGAGACTCATTTTTTATCATTTCCTAACAGCGAGTGACTCATACAATACTCGCTACGGTGAACAGAAGCATCAAAACAACATCGAAACAACAGGGGCATATTTCATACATTCCTTGGGGCTCTGCATTAATTTTTTCACTTCAGAGCTATATCCTCTTCATAAGAAACCACTCCTGGTGGTTAAATAATCTTTTCTTTATCTTTCCCATTTTTTCTTCAAGATCGTGTGCATGATCACCAGCACAGATGTGCAACCGTGCGATCATGTAAATGTGCGAATGTGCGCACATCGCAATCGTACAGCTGAGACTAAATTCGACATACTGCTTGTAGCAGCAGGGGACCATTTCTTTTCTTTAAGGCACCAGTTATATTTTACAGGAGCTGCTTTTAACTGGGCACACAGGCATTTTTTTATAACAGGGGATAGAAAAGAAAAGAGTTAAGATATCAGATTGGCCACCCTGATAGGGAAAAAGGAGGATAGTTAGAAAAGAAAGAACAAAGGACAGAGTGAAATAGAAAATAATAAGAGAATGCCTGTTTTTAAATCTTCATTCTGGCACAGAGGGGTTCTTGTTCTCATCATTCAACTGAATCATGATCAGCCTGACCACCACAACAAAGTGACCCACTCATTGGTTAGGAAAAGAATTGTACTATGCCATACTGAGTTGAAGTCACCCTGCTTTCTCGCTGTCTTATCGGGAAACCACTTTCTGGCTTAATTTCTTATTTAATGTGCTCTGGCCAATAAGAGGCTCACATGTGATCATTGGGGATCATTGGGCAGATCACCAATTAGGAGAAGGCCACAACTCTCCTCTCTCTAGCATGTTAAAATGATAAAAAAGAACAAGTAAGAAAACTGAATTGATTTGAATGAACTGTAGGCTTTAAAGAGCCATCAATGCTTTAAAAAGAACTTTGAAAAACATAATAATTTGACACAAAGCAACTTACATTTCTCATTAGTTCTGTATTTCTTATTCCCATTATTTATTACTGAAGCCGCATGCTTGACAACTGTCTAGTTATTCCTTGAGGGTTCATCAGCTCCTATTGCTTCTTCCCAACCTGATGACATAATTCTCTGCTTGTGACATCACACTTACTCCCATGTCAACAGACTGTGACATCACAACAGAGCATTATAATTTCAAGTAGGGAATAAGCTATAGAGGCAGATGAACTCTAAAGGACAAAGATCTTGTTTTTGTGGAAATTTCTTTAGTAATGAATAATGGAGAAGAGAAATCTATAGAAGATATGTGAAATACAAGCTGAATTCTGTCTAGACATTATGATTTCCAAAGTTTTGCCAAAGGTATCAGCTGCTCTTTAAAGCAGCTTTGGGAGGAGGGGATGTACTGGTATTATAACTGTTTGCTTTTGTTTGGTCACATACCATTTGCACCCCTGTTAATTTTAAAAAATTAAGATAAATTTGAGAAAAATCATTATGTATTGGCCAGGGTTGAGCTTGCTAAACCTTTAATATTGGAGTACAATTTTATCTTAGAATTTTAAAATAATGGGTAAAAGATAAATGGGTTGATAATTATTTGCCAATGATTTGGAGCCACCTTTGTTGAAAGGAATTACAAGGGAATATTTTCAAGCAGAGGGGAAGGAATGGATAGACAAGGATAAGTTAAATAAATAAGTCAAGGTCCTTTGCCAAATCTTCTTGTCAAGCATTCAGTAAGTCAACAACTTTAACACATTTCATCTTCCTAAAGTAGTAACTAGGTCTGTTAGGTAGTATAGGTGATATTAGTGCCATAAGAACAGCGTGAAGCAAAACAGTGAGGGAAAACAGCGAGTACCATCACAGTGATGGCATCAAACAACCTATGTGCCAGGTGTAATGCAGGGGCTTCACCCCCCATCACCCTATGGAAATATAACCATCCTCCAGTTGCACTTACAAAGGAGACAGCAGCTACAGTCAGATCCACGCTGTTCTGCTGCATCCACAATTTTTCTTCATGCTATTATGCCCATGGCACTGTTCTTTATGGCACTATTTTCATTGGACATCGGTCTGTTAAAATGTTAAAAGCATATAATTTAAGAGACCTGGTTAAAGAAAGTGAAAGTCCAACCCTGCTTTGGACAGCAAAGTCAGTGAGGCTTCAGTAAAACAAGCATTTGTCAATGCCAAATGTTGATTGCATTGGCCCATTGAGCTCGCTCACTGCCCTTCTGTCACTCACTCATTCTGTTTCTCCTGGTGCTGCAGGCTGCTCTTTTGTACTAAGCTCCTGCCTCTGTTGACACCTTTTTCTGCCCACAAAGAAATCTGCATCAGTCCCAACAGAGCTCCATTGAGCTCACTCACTCACTCACTCACTCACTCCCCCTCCCTCACTCGCTCGTTCTGTGTCTCCCGGAGCTGCAGGCTGCCCTTTTGTACTGGACTCCTGCCTGCATTGCCACCTTTTTCTGCTCACAAAGAAATCCACAGCAGTCCTAGCAGAGCTCCACTGAGCTCACTCACTCACTCACTCCCCCTCCCTCACTCGCTTGTTCTGTGTCTCCCAGTGCTGCAGGCTGCACTTTTGTACTGGGCTCCTCCCTGAGTTGGCGACTTTTTCTGCCCACAAAGAAATCTGCATCAGTCCCAACAGAGCTCCATTGAGCTCACTCACTCACTCACTCCCTCTCCATCACTCGCTCGTTCTGTGTCTCCTGGTGCTGCAGGCTGCCCTTTTCTACTGGACTTCTGCCTGCATTGCTGCCTTTTTCTGCCCACAAAGAAACCTGCAGCAGTCCCAACAGAGCTCCACTGAGCTCACTCACTCCCCCTCTCTCACTCACTCATTGTGTTTCTCCCAGCGCTGCAGGCTGCCCTTTTGTACTGGGCTCCTGCCTGAGTTGGCACCTTTTTCTGCCCATAACGAAATCTGCAGCAGTCCCGACAGAGCTCCGTTGAGCTTGCTCACTCCCCCTCTGTCACTTGCTCATTCCGTTTCTGCTAGCTCTGCAGGCTGCCCTTTTGTACTGGGCTCCTGCCTGTATTGCTGCCTTTTTCTGCCCACAAAGAAATCTGCAGCAGTCATGATAGAGCTCTGTTGAGCTCGCTCACTCACTCATCCTCTCTCACTCACTTGTGCTGTGTCTCCTGCTGCTGCAGGCTGCCATTTTGTACTGGGCTCCTGCATGCATTGCTGCCTTTTTGTGCCCACAAAGAAATCTGCAACAGTCCCAACAGAGCTCCATTGAGCTCACTCACTCACTCCCCCTCCCTCACTCACTCGTTCTGTGTCTCCCGGCGCTGCAGGCTGCCCTTTTGTACTGGGCTCCTGCCTGAGTTGGCACCTTTTTCTGCCCACAAAGAAATCTGCAGCAGTCCCAACAGAGCTCCGTTGAGGTTGCTCACTCCCCCTGTTTCACTCACTCATTCTGTTTCTCCTGGTGCTGCAGGCTGCCCTTTTGTACTGGGCTCCTGCCTGTGTTGCAGCCTTTTTCTGCCCACAAAGAAATCTTCAGCAGTCACAATAGAGCTCCGTTGAGCTCGCTCACTCCTCCTCTTTCACTTGCTCATTCTGTTTCTCTCATTGCTGCAGGCTGCCCTTTTGTACTGGGCCCCTGCATGCATTGCTGCCTTTTTCTAGCCACAAAGAAATCCACAGCAGTCCCAACAGAGCTCTGTTGAGCTCACTCACTCCCTCTCCCTCACTCGCTCGTTCTGTGTCTCCTGGCGCTGCAGGCTGCCCTTTTGTGCTGGGCTTCTGCCTGCTTTAGTGCTTTTTCCTGCCCACAAAGAAATCCACAGCAGTCCTGACAGAGCTCAGTTGAGCTTGGTTACTCCCCCCTCTCAGTCGCTTGATTCTAATCTGTCCCAAACACTGATTTCCGACAGTGACTGCGGTATTCTGTGCAAGAAGTACGAAAACAGCTGTACTGTTCATAAGGAGGAGTGAAAACATGCCAGTGCTGAAAATCTGGTGTGACAATATTACTAATTTGTGAAGTTAGAAGGGTGCATGGAAACTGCACAACGCATGCTCGTAACACAGTCATTTTATGGAGTTTCATCAAAAATTTTCAACATAGGCATTTTAGGACCTCTGCTCATGAACAGTGTCACTGTAATTTTCTCAATGCGTCCCGAACACTGATTTCCCCCAGCGACCGCGCTATTCTGCGCCGGAAGAACAAAAACACATTTCAGCCAGGATGTGAAAAATTACAGCTACACTGTTCATAATGAGGTGCAGAAAAATGGCAATGTTGAAAATCTGGAGGGAAAATATTGCAAAGTTAGAAAGTTACGAGTGTGCTTGGAACTTGTGCAATGCATGCTCGTAACACACTCACTTTATGGACTTTCATCACAAAATTTTCAACATAGGCATTTTAGGACCTCTGCTCATGAACAGTGTCACTGTGATTTTCTTAATCTGTCCTGAACACTGATTTCCCACAGCAACCACGCTATTCTGCGCTGGAACTGCGAAAACACATTTTGACCAGGATGTGAAAAATGACAGCTATACTGCTCATAAGGAGGTGTGCAAAAATGGCAATGTTGAAAATCTGGGTGAAAATATTGCAAATTGGCGAAGTTATGAGCGTGCGTAGCAGCTGCGCAACATACGCTCATAAAACAGTAATTTTTTTGGATTTTTCTCACCAAATTTGCAACATACACTTTTTGAGACCCCACCTCATGAACACTGGCACTGTTGTTTCATTAATCAGTCTTGAAAGGTGATTCTGTGCAGTGACCGCAAAATCACTTTTCAGGATGGATTAACGTCATGACAGTGGCTAAATTAATGAGGAGGGGGCCCAATGGCCCCATGTTGAAAATTTGGTGCTAAAATTCCAAAAAATGCCTGAGATATGCAAACAAGTTGAAAAAGCCCTATTTATGCCATTATACAGCTTACCAGCATTTCCTCAGTTTGCGGTTGGCTTTGAAGAGTGCAGACATGTTCCTGGTCCACCGAAAATTGTCACGCCAGACTCTGGAGGTAAGTATGGGATGAAGGGGGGTGTGGGGAGGCGGGGTGCACAGTGGATTGGTGCGGGTTGTGGGAGAGGCCAGGGAGACCGTGAGGGACCGTTTTCTTTTTTACAGGTTTAAACAAACAAAAAAAAATTGCAGGACATTTTTTTTTCTTCACAGAGGCATTGGGCATGCTGGAGTGGGCTCCCAGCATGCTGCCAGAATGTTTGGGGGCTGTAGCTGACAGGAGATTGGGCACCCCAGTTGGCACAAGGGGTATTGAGCATGCTGGAGTGGGCTCCTAGCATGCCACCCAAATGTTTGGGGGGGCTATAGCTGATGGAGGATTGGGCACCCCCATTGGCACATATTTAGTGCTGGGGGGACTAAAGCTGAGGGGGATTGGGCACCCCCTCATCACAAATCAACTGTTTTGGCTGGGGGGACCATTATGCCGATGGGGAGCGGGCTCCCCCATTGCAAACCGGAACTTGTGTGGGGACTGCAGCCGATGGGGATTGGGGCCCCCGTCAGCAAACAAACACTGTTGTGGGGGGGCACATGCTGCCGAGGGGGATTGGGCTCCACCTCTGCAGTGGGGATTAATTTATATTGTTTGTGAACACAGCGGCAAGCTGCTGCCATGTTCACAAACAATATTACACTCAGCAACATTCCGCCCAGCAATGACAAGTTGCTCCCTCATTGCAGCAGAATGCTGATGCTACAATGACGAGACGGCCCTTGATTGCAGCAGCTGAAATGTTTCAAGGTGGTGGCACACTGGTTGAACTAGTGTCAGCAGCGGTGTGCCAAGGCATTGGGAAAAGTGGGCCAATCCTTTAAAGGCTGTGGGGGCATTGGCCACAACAGTGCCGCACCTCCACAACCTGCTTCTGGCAAGCTGCCACAATATGTTTTTTGCGCATGCACACAATCAACATTAAAAAGGCTTTAGCAACTTGCAAATATCTTCTTTTGCATTGGAGATAATTCCACCATAAAATAAACTGGGGGAAGGAGATTATGAAGCCACCCTCCAAAGTGAACCTGCTAAGTGGCAGAGTGGTTTAGGATTGTTCCTTGAGGCAGCCAGATTTGCTTTAAAATAAGATGCATTGGATTGGTGAATAAGGGGCATGCAGTAGTTCTTGGATTTATAAAACAATTTCCAAGGTTCAGATGTGTTAAATTAATTAATTAATTAATTAATTTATGTTTTACTTTTTTATGTAATTTAGCAATGTTCTTTAACTGAGAATCACACCTTGCTCTTATGCTTTTTTTAACAAAAGAAGTGTGTGTCACAAACTTGTAAAAACTGACAAAGGAATCCCATGCATCATTAACATCAAAGCAAATCAAAATGGCACCCCAATTGAGCTGGTTTAGGTCACTAATAAAAGCCTCAGGATTAAAAGTTTGGAAACACCAAAATTTAACAGTTTCTGGGGAACATTTTGAAGACAAAAGATTCAATGTGCAAAATAGCACAGAATTTTCACAAAAAATGCTACCCAGGTAGTCCGATTGACAAATAGGGATAAAATTAAGCCAAAGTAACCAAAATTCCCTTGGAAGTAATTGGGGTTTTGAGACATAAAATTTATTTGCTTTAAATTTTAGCAGACAGTATACACAATCCACAAGGAATTTCTTCCAAGACAAATCTAAGGAGATACAAACTGAACTAATTTGGCCCCAAACGGTGTCAGTCTTTATTAAGGAACAAGGAATGGAGGAATAGACAAGTACACAGTCCCCCCCCCCATGTCTGTTCCTATCTGACCTAAACGTGGAGTAGTTTGGCAGGTTTACTTCGATATCAAGAACTGAGGGATCAAACCAGGTCTTGGTTAAGGCAATAACTGAGGGTTGAACAGAAGGTGACCGACCAGGCTAATGAGTGATCCTTCTTTGGTAAAAAGCTTTACACATTTGGGTGATAGCAGCTGATTCCATTTGAAATGGCTCCTGGGTTTAGTTCAATGTCACCTGCAGTTAACAAGAATAAAAAATTAAATCAGAAAATAACTAAAAAAAACAACAAGAAATTTAAGGCTTTTTGTGGGCCAGTGCAACCATTTGGGCTGCTTAGTAGAGGCACTAAGAGAAATAAAGTGTGACCCTAAAAACTAGTGCTTTGGGGCAAAATAAATGGGGAAATATATGACTCTGATGAAGTAAGAGCTGAAGGCTGAATTACATTAAAATTATGTGTGGCAAATTAAGTATTAGTCCTTACTGAGCTCAGCAAGAAGGATAGCTGTAATCCTGTAGGACTGCAGCATCTGTCAGGACAGGCAGATGGATCTCAGGTAAGTAGAAATCCTGTTGGCTGGGACTAATCATAGACCATGATGATAAGCTGAGATAGTATCATGGCTGGACCAGCTCTTGACTTATCAGGATGCAAAATTTGTACAATTCATTTTATAATTTCTATTCCCACTCCTTTAACCACTCCCTACTGGACTGGGTCCTCTCCTCCCACCCTCATCGTATAATGGCTGCTGGTATGCTGCCTGATGCCTTCACTGACAACAGCATGACTTATTGCATCAAGAAAATGTGACTTCCCTCTGGACCCCCTAATATTGTCTGGTCAAGGCTGCTTTGCTGGCTAAATATTGATGCCATCCTCTTTGACTTCTCCACCACTGACTGGTTGGTCACCCATCCTTGCTACCTGTGACATTGATGAGTCCCACACCCTATCCCACTTAAAATTCAAGCACAAGGGGGATAAACATGCCCCCCTTAAAAAGGCCCATGTGAGAGGATCCCACTACCCCTGGATTACAGCTGACTTAATTGATCTTTGTAGGGCATGGGATGCTGCCTGGTTTTGCTTCAAACTATCACACTCCCTTACAAACTTCTTCACGTACAAGATACTTAGAAATTTCTGTACCAAGTGCACACGAACTGCCAAAGCAAGCTGTTTTGCCTCTAACCTCCATAAAACCCTACCAAATTCTGGAAGGTTATGTATTCCCAGTTTGACACCCCCTCAGTCCTTCTCCCAGGTCTGCTCAAGAATGGTTCACCTATCTCTATCTCCTCTCAAGATTCTTCTTTCTTTAATAAATATTTCAGTACCTGTGCTATTCCCCACTCCTATGCAGACTGCTTCTCTTCCTTCCCAACCCCAGCCCTCCTCCTTCAAGGCATGCTTGTCCACTGCTTGCATTTCTGTCTGATCTCACCACTGGAGACCTTACATGCCTTTTCTCCCTCAACCTCTCCAAAGGTTCTAGCCCAGATGGATTGGATCTTAAACCACTCCACCTCTCTGCCCCTGCCATTGCTATCCCCCTCACCCACCTACTTATCTTCTCTTTTTCCCTCAGCTGTGTCCACAGTCATGGAAGATTGCCACGGTTCTCCCCCTACATAAAGGTGATGACCCTATCTCCCCTTGCAACTTTTGGTCTATCTTCCATCTCCCCACTCTTGCCAAACTACATGAAAAACTTGTTTTCTCCCAACTAGCTGATTTACTCTACTCCACAGACTTCCTCTCTTTGTTCTAGTCTGGCTTTCAGAAAAAACACTCCACTGTTTCCCTTCTCATATGTCTCACTGACTCAGTCCTCAGTGGGATGAACCAAAGGCACATCACTGTTACTATCTTCATTCACCTTAAGGCCTTTGATACAGTTGTCCACTGCCTCATCCTGGATAAGCTGAAAGCCACAGGGCTTTCTGTTCCAGCTGTCAACTGGTTCAGGTCATACCTCTCTGGTCATCTCCAGTTGGCACAGGACAGTGATGCCTTATCCTCTCTCTCCTTATACAGTCTGGAGTCCACCAATGCTCCAATCTGGGTCCCATCCTGTCTTTAGTTTTCCTTAATGACCTCCCCACTGTCTGTGTCAGCTTGCATATTTGTTTGTATGCGGATGATGCTGTACTGTTTGTATTAGGTGCCTCAGTTGCAGCCCTGGAAGCATCACTACAGTGTGACTTAAATAATGACCAACAATGGTTCCAACCCCACCAACTCTGAGTCAATACCAAGAAAATGGTGTGTATGACCTTTGGCATAAGCCATACATTTGCCAGGCTCCCTTCATCCCTGTCTTTTCTGCCCTAGATGGCACTCCCCTTGAGATCATCCCCAACATCAATTATCTGAGGGTGTGGCTGGATAGCAGACTTGACTTCTCCACCCATATTGATGTAATCGATAGAAAGCTCCACCCTAAGCTCGGTGTCCTTTACTCCATCAATCAATCAATCAATCAATCAATCAAAATGTTATTTATAGAGTGTTTTTCAATACATCAAAGCGCTAGTACATATCAAGAATAAAACATCAACTATAATAAATAATGACATAAAACAATAAAAATGACCATAAACTTATCCAAATGCTAGTGCAAATAAGTGGCTTTTCAGAGACCTCTTAAATAATTCCACGGACAGGCACTCTCTAATCTGATGAGGTAGAGAATTCCACAGGGTTGGGGCCATAAAAGAAAAAGCCCTGGCCCCGGATGATTGAAGATGAACCCTGGGAATCTCTAGCAATCCCTCATCAGTGGAGCGGAGTGGGTGGAGAGGGCGGTAAGGACAAAGGAGCTCTTGCAGGTAGCCCAGTCCCTGACCATGTATGGTCTTAAAGGTCAGCAATGAGACCTTGAAGGTGATTCTCCACTGCACTGGCAGCCAGTGCAGTTCGTCGCGCACAGGTGTGATATGACAAGCTCATGGTAATCCAGTCAACAACCTGGCTGCTGCGTCCTGCACCAGCTGCAGGCGACGGAGATCCAACCCCGGTAACCCTAGATATAGAGCATTACAGTAATCAAGACGAGAGGAAACAAAAGTGTGGACCAACACAGGAAGGTCATCATGTGGAACAAGGTGTTTTATCTGGGCGATATTCCTCAGATGGTAGAAGGAAGACTTGACAGTGGTCGATACCTGTGTCTTCAGCGTCAGCTCACTGTCAAAAATTACGGCCAGATTTCGCACCTGTTCAGAAGGTCTCAACTGGTTACCCCCTAGTAAAAGACCAGAGGGGAACCCAGGAGTCAACTTCTCTACATGGTGATCTGGGTCCACGACCTGCAATAATGATTGCCTTCCACTCCCACACTGCTGTCAAATTGTCACCAAGATGGTATTTTCACTGTTTGACTAAACAGACGTGGTCTATGGAACCACTCCCCACTCTCCTTGCCAAGCTGGATGTTCTCTTTAATGCCTTCTGTCCCTTTGCTGCCAGAGGTCCCTCTCATATTAATCACTGCTCACTTTATACAAGCCCCTCAATTACACCCATTGCCTTCCATCGACTCACTCACTGTGCCTCCCTAATCTCTAAATACTGTTTCTCATCTCTTCCTCCTTACCTTTCCTGTCTTCACTGTTCTAACTCCTTCCACCTCCTATGCACTTCACTCTAGGAACTCCTGTACTTTCTCCATTCCTTACTCCAAATTGGCTGCTGGGCAATTTGCTTTCTCCTATTGCCTTCTTTCCATTTGAAACAATCGCTCTCCCTCACTTTGTCTTCCTCCTTATCACATCTTCACTCAGCAAATCAAGCTCTTCTTTGCCCCCTCCAGTGTCTGCCTGGGCCCTGGCTAATCATTGCCCCTAATTGTCCTTTCACCTACATCACCTATTGTCTACCACAAACCTATCATGGGTTGGTTAGCATCCTAAATTCTCCTTTCTCACTACCTCCTTTTGGGCATATTTTAATCTAACTCCAATACGTTCTCATCCACACTACCTACTGGTATTTTTATTCACTGTACATTTCCATCCACTGTATATATATATATATATATACACACACACACACACACACACATATATAGTATTTATTTTATTTCATTTCAAACTTAAAGGGTTTGTGTGAGATAATAATAAACAGAAGTGCTTTGGAACAGTGTTTTTCATATTTTAAAAGTTCTGTAATTCTTAATAGCCAGGAAAGGGGACTGCTGCAGTTAGCAGAATATTTTGCAGTCTCTTGTTGTTTTGTGCTGATTTCTCTCACAGGTCGCAGCATCTCTCCAGTAAACCGAGGGGAACTAGGAACAGAGGACACAGCAAAGGAGAAAAAGAGAACAGAAGTAGAGTGACTGTTTTTTTTTTTCCATAGCAGGGAAATACCTATCCCTTACTGGAATGTTCAGCTTGGGACTACTGCACTGCAATGACTGAGGAGCACTCATCTGCAAGGAGCACCTCTGGAGGACAGGTCATTGCCCCATTTGTAAGAAGTTATATGATCTACTATCCCAACTGGATGCAGCCTTGGGTGAAATTACTGGGTTTTGTCACCAGTTATGCTGGAGCACACGCCCCCACACTCTCTCAGAGGTCAACTGGGCCAGGAGGCTGGAGAGTGGTAAGAGGAGGAAGTGGAAAACTAAGGAGGATTGGCATGGACAGCAAAATTTGTAATGACCCCATAAGGATGTCAAATTGATATGAGCTCCTAGCAGAAAGGAAAGAGTAAGCCCCAGCTAGGGTGGATGCTAGTCCCATCAAGGGGGCAAAGAGGAAAGATGCCTCAGCAACCAACAATGGATCAGAAGGCCAAGCAGGAAGTCAAGAATATCCTGGTGGTTGGCAATTCCATGATCATAGGAATGGAAACTCGACTGCACAAGTATTCACAGAATGTGATGACAGTAAGATGTCATCCCAGTTCCTCAGTGAAAAGGGACTACGAACACATTGGGAGAATTGCAGATAGAGAGAAGGAGGACCTGAGAGTGCTAGAATAAATAGAAACCAATTATCTGATTGACCAGAAGGTTGAAGATGCTAAACAGAGTTTCAAGAAGCTGGGAGAAAGACTTTTGACAGCAACAACTTCCTTGGCCTTCTTGTAAGTCCTACCTGTGTGGGGTAAGGATGACAGCATGGAAAGAATCAGACCAGTGGCAACAGAGGAATTCAACAGCTGGCTGAAAGACTTGGCCAGACAAAAGGATTCCATTTTGTTGGATCCTGGGGAACTTCTGGGGCAGATCACTCTTCAGATGGGATAGACTTCGCCTCATGACAGAGGGAGCAAAGGTGCTGGCTCAGAAGTTTACTTGGACCATTTAAACTAAGCTGGGGGAGGGGGTCTGAGTCACAGAAAAGTATTGTGCATAGCAAACTCCACTGCCAAAAGAAAAATCTGGAGTAGACGAAATTGTTCCCATCACACAAAGATAAAGAAAGCATACGATGTAGGACTGACATCAGCAAAATGACAAATGGGAGCATCTGTGGGAAAGGGAGAACTATAATCAGCCAGCAGAAGGCATGCTGCAAGCTCATGGCGGGGAGTCTGCCTCAATGCTAGGAGCCTAGGCAACAAGATCAGTGACCTCCAAGCTGTGGTGGAAGACACAAAGGTCGACCTGGTGGCTATAACTGAAACCTGGGCCACAGACAACAACCATTGGGACCTTGCAATTCTAGGCTACATTCTGTTCAGGAGGGACAGACAGGCGGGGGTTGCCCTCTATGTGAGGGAGGACATCAAAGCAGTGGAAGATATAAGCACCAGGACTTGAGGGGGAAGGGGGCTTAGAGTCACTTTGGGATCACCTAACAACCACAGCAGGAAGGAAACTGCACATGGGGGTGACATACAGACCCCCGGGGCAGGGACAGGAGAAGGATGGGCAATTAGCTGAGGAGATACAAAAGATGGCAGACAAGGGAGATATAGTGGTGACTGGGGATCTGAACCTACTGTACCAGATGTGGACTGGGAAGTTCCAGCAGTCAAGAGCTCAAGGAGTCAGGCTGTACTGGACGCAACCCAAGACTGCCTGCCATCCCAACTAGTGAAGGATCCAACCAGGGGAGATGCTATCCTGGATGTGATCCTGACAAATTCAGAAGTGATTAGATCAGTCAGGGTTGGAGAACCCTTGGCAAATAGCGACCACAATACTGTCTGGTTTGAAATATATACAGGGGACACAAAAACCTCCTCAAAGACAGAGGTACTATGCTTTAGGAGGGCTGATTTTGGCAGATTAAAGCAATTAGTGAGGGAAAGGTTAACTATTAAAAGGGACAAGTTAGAGGTGGAGGAAATATGGTAAGATATTATGGAAGCAGTCCTCGAGGCAACCAAGCTCTGCATCAGGACTGCAACAAAGAAAAATAGGTATAAAAGACCCATGTGGTTCTCTCCTTCAGTAAGGGAGGCAATCAGTACCAAAAGGATTGCATATAAATTGTTCAATCAATAACAGGGAATGGAAGAATTACATTCAGAAAAGCAGGGATGCCAAGAGAGTAGTGAGGGATGCCAAGGCAGCGAAGGAGCTGCAGATTGCATGTGTGTGGTTAAATCAGGAGAAAAGAATTTCTACTGCCATATCAGCGAGAGAAGGAAGGGGGAGATGTTAAGGTTAAAGGTCAAGGATGAGATGCTTGAGGATAATGGGCAGAAAGCAGGGGCCCTAAATGAATATTTTGCTTGGTATTCACTAGGGAGGAACAAGGCCCACTGCCAGACAGTTGCATCAGGGCCACTGCCGGGGGGATCTAGAGAAAGTGCATCCAGGAGTTCACTACTGACAGGGTCAGGAAGGATATTTTGGACATCAGACCATACAAGGCCTAAGATCCTGATAGTTTGAACCCCAGGGTACTGAGGGAACTGGCGGAGGAGCTGGCAGACCCTCGTGTGCACCTATTTAATAGGTCACTTATGTCTGGGACTATATCAAGTGACTGGAGGGTGGCTGATGTGGTGCCATTCCATAAGAGTGGAGATAAGGAGGAGACAGGTAATTATAGACCAGTTAGCCTCACATCAATAGTGGGCAAATTGATGGAGACCCTTATCAAACAAGATCTGGTACAATACCCTAAAGTTAATCACCTCCAAAACATTAAACAGCATGGGGTTGAGTCGGGCAGGTCATGTCAAATGAATCTTATTACTTTCTTTGACCATGTGACAAAAAACTTGGATAGAGGCTATGCGGTGGATCTTCTTTGCTTTGACTTTGGTAAAGCATTTGACACAGTCCTGCACAGGTGCCTCTTAAAAATGTTTGAGGACCTGGGAGCAGCAGAGCAAATAGGCTGGAAGACAGGAAGCAAAGGGTACTAGTAAATAGGGTAAGATCTATTGTAAGACATGTCATTAGTGGGGTGCCTCAGAGGTCAGTCTTAGGGCCAATCCTTTTCAATATATTAATTAGTGAAACATCAGCGAGAGTATAAGGGCAACATTGCCCTGTTTGCTGATGACACAAAAATGTAGCGGCCGAGTGGACAGCATGGAGTGAGTCAGAGAGCTGCAGGAGGATCTTAAAAAGTTGGAAAGGTAGACACTCATATGGCAGTTAAAATTCAATGCTAAAAAGTGCAAGGTGATACACCTGGGTAGAGCTAACCCTAAGACAGAATACTGGCTAAATGGGGTGAAACTTAACTCCTCAGCAGAGGAACGGGATCTGAGGATCATCATTAAGGATGACCTCAAGCAGCAAAGTCAGTGTAATAAGGCTTACAGCAAGGCTAGCAGGGTACTAGGATGTATTGGAAGAGGTATAGATAGCAGCAACAGGGAGGTGATGCTGCCCCTCTATCAGTCCTTGGTGTGGCCTCACCTGGAGTACTGTGTCCAGTTTTGGAGGCCTCACCTTAGAAAGGATATTGAAAGGCTGGAAGTGGTCCAGAGAAGGGCAACAAAGATGATATATGGCATGCAGGGAGTCACTTATGAGGAGAGGCTAAAGGCTTTAAACATGTACTCATTGGAAACTAGAAGGGATGGGGGGGGGGATGATCAAAACCTTCAGGTTCCTTAGAGGCATAAACAAAGTGCCACACACAGCGCTCTTCACCAGGAACACAAGTTCTATTACATGGGGGCACAAGTGGAAATTAAATGGTGGGAAATTCAGGAGGGACATTATTTCTCAGAAAGGGTGGCATAGCCATGGAATAAACTGCCTCCCGAGGTAGTGGCTGCAAAGTCGGCATCAAGTTTTAAGCACTTGTGGGACAAAGCTTGGGCACAATCACATAGCATTAGAGAAGGCTAGGCTGGACATCTCGGGGAATAGGACCCCAATGAGACAGTAGGACCTGGCAAACCATGTTGGGCAGACTTGACGGACATTAGGTCCCCTTCTGCCATAATTTTCTATGTTTCTGTGTTTCTAAGTTTCTATTTTACCAGTCTCGTAATATCACCATAATATTTATTTTACCAGTCTCCTAATATCACCATAATTTTGCATGTTAGCTACTGTTCTTTTTGCTCAGTAACCCATACCTGCCTGCATAATTCTACTTTGATAACATGCCTGCACTTTATTCATTGTGTGTATTTATTTTCCCCGTATCGCTCCCCTGGGTTGCACCTGGAAATGAGCCTTGGCTCAATGTGCCTTTCTGGTTCCCAATTGAAAATAAATAAGTAAATATATAAATAATAAATAAATCACTCAATAAATAAATAATGTATTTTACAATATTCCTGTTGTTTGTTTTTCTTGGTGGTCTAGTGGCTTCAGTTGGGGAGGTAAAAAGGTGCCAGTTTGAGCATGCAAAATGGGCCCTGTCTCTTAAATACTGGTGTCTGGTTCGCATCTTATTAGCTGATGATGTTTAATGGAAACTGTGGGAAAAGGAAATGTGCTTGTTATGAATTATTTCTTTTCAGTACTGGTGTCTACAAAGAAACCTAATTCAAAGGAACCGTGCTTGTTATGATTTGTTCCTTTCAGTAATGTCTGCAAATAAAAACCTAATTCAATGCATTGTAGGTAATAGTAAGCAAATGTCTGTGTGTGCATGAATTGGTGTGTGTGTTTCTCAGGGGATGGCAAAACTTTAGTACAACAAAAATGCACCACACACCAGCTTCTTCATCCAGTTTTACACTAAGATTCTAGTTCTTTAAGTTCCCCAAACACAACAAAGCATAGGTTTTAGTCAATTTTTTCTATATTAGGAGTACTCTAGAACTATCATGGAATCCCCCACTGCTGAAGACAGAGCATCTCTTCTGCCTAACACAGTGTAGGGGTGAAGAAGGGGGCATATCATTGTGTTACCTGTATCTGTATCTACTTCAGATAGTCCTAAATGGCTGGGACAGACCTTACAGTAAAGCAATGCTACACCTGTAGGAAGGCGTGGGTTTTCCATAGTTTACATCAAACAAAGAAAAACATGCAGACACAGAACACTTTATTCTATTTATTTAAGTATCAATTGTGGACATAACATACCTTGACTACACACAGTTCTCAGATGGCTGCCACTGGTAACCCCTATCCATGGCCTCTATTCAAGAACACGGCCATTTACAACTAGAGTGAGCATAGTGGCAGGTATGCAGTTGTACACTCATGGAGGAGTGCAAATCATGGGATCCACGACAGAACAGCAGTAACACAGACCATGAGGTCATCCACAGCGACACCCGCAAAGCACAGGGCACAAGGCCACCAAGACAACATGGTGCAGACATGAACAGCCAGGGGTAGCAGGGCAGCAGCCGTGAGGAACCAACAGCCCACCCACCAACAGCCATATGGCCAACGCACACATCGCAGGGCAGCTGGGCCCAGGGTTCCCACCCCCCACACTATATGGGGGCACAAGTACAGCCACGGAGGAGGGGCCCCATGACCACAAAGGGCTAGACTGAGAACAGCTGCCAGCCCCCCCCCCACATAGCCCCACCGGACTCAGATGGGACAAACCTGCGCAGGGTGGCTGGGCGCCCGTGGTGGCCACAGGGGGCATGGCATGGCACTGGGGACCACGGGGTGGCACATGTGCCACCGGGACACCAGCACAGCACTGTAGGGGCCTGATGGCAGCCCATGGATGCCCACCAGACAGGGCGCAGAGCCCGCTCCCATCGGACGTGGACCGTGCTGTACGTATGGCTCTACAGGCATGGGCGACCACAGCTGTGCTGGTGGGCATGCCTCACAACCTCGCAGCATTATAGCTCATGGCACGGGCCTCCAAACAACATAGCAATTAGCCAGAATGTGAAGCATCTTCTTATATTAAACAATACAATGCCTTCAAATAGTGGGCCTCATATAGGTAGTGATAAGGAATGTTGCTAGCAGCGTAGTGTAATGATGTACAAGTGTGTGTGTCCAGCAATAGCTCTATAATAGTTAAGAACTGCAGTAAACCTGTGCGGAGCATGGGTCTATTGTGGGATGGAATACATAACTTTTCATAATTATATTAGTATGGGACTAGATAATGGTATCCCTATGGATGTAATTCTTCTTGACTACAGCAGAGCTTTTGACAAGGTTCCCCATGATATACTACTTGATAAAATGGTTAATCTGGGATTTTCACAATTTATAATTAAATGGGTATCTGGTTGGTTATATAACAGAGAACAGCAAGTTAGAATAAATGGCTCACTTTCGGAAGTTCGTGGTGTGACTAGTGGGGTTCTGCAGGGTTTGGTTCTTGGACCTACGGGGCCGGATATTCAAAACGGTTGCGCCATGCACAATAGGGTTGCGCATGCGCAAGTCCGAAAGTGTGCCATTCTGCGATATTCAGCAGGAGGCAGTTGCGCCACCGAAAACATGCTGAGCAACAGCGCAATGCAAATGAAGGCATGCACAACCGACGGGGGTGGATCCATGCATAAAGAGCGCAATGCGATATTCAAAGACTTGCGCAATGCACAAGAGCGGAACAGCCTGAAGTTGCGCCCCAGCTGAAATGAGCCAAAATAAAAAGGCTCAAGGAAGAGGCACAAGAACGCTACAGGGATGCCAAGTGGGGAAGAGAGAGAGAGGAGAGAGAGAGACAGACAGACAGTGACAGGCCAGGGCAGACAAGGGAAGCAGTGTGGGCCATAGGCTGTAGAGGCCAGTGGGGGGTGCCCGGTGCAGTGGAAGTAGCAGTCAGGACAGCGGGGTAACAGAGCAACATCAGCCGGGGGCAGCAAGACAGGAGATGGACAGTGGCAGCTTCCACATGGAAGCTGTAATGAGGGGTGAGAATGCAAGTTTGGGGATATGGTTGTGAAGTGCCTTCGGTGGCTCAATGTAGTGCGTGTCGCATCAGCTTTGAGCTGTACATCAGATAGAGATTTGGGTCGGTATCGCCGAACAGGGCAATACTGGGGCGGTTTGTGGCTGTGCAGTGATGTATGCAGGCACCTCACGACGGAGTGTGGCTCTGTGTGGTACCTAAGGTGACAGCCTGCATGTGCCTGCTCCGCCACGGGCACTTCCAGAGGCTGACAGGGGACACCACAGGCATCACAAGTCAGCCACATCATGCATCTCACCCATTCCTCAGCGCACTGCTGCCACATGCTGCAGAGCACATCCATTTCCCCAGCACCACGGCACAGCGTACAGCAAACATGCAGGAGTTCCACAGGGTAGCATGTATGCCTGGCATGCTAGGGGCCATAGACTGCACTCATGTGGCCATTTGCATGCCACCTGGCCCGATAGGGGCCGCATAGAGAACAGAAAGGGCTTCTCAGTGTCAACTGCCAGGTGGTGTGTGATGCCACTGGGCGTATAATCAATGTCTGTGTCACACACCCTGGCGGAGCACATGATGCCTTCATATGGCATCAGTCCGCACTGTGCCATCGATTCGAGAGTGGGAACATCCCCACAGGCCATCTAGTGGGTGAGTACGCATGTAGGAAATGCAAACTTGGGGCAAGGGTGGGAATGCCACAGGTGCCATGGTAGTGGCACACAGGGATATGGGCAATATGGACCTGAACATGATACTGATCTCCACTATCTCCACACAGGTGACAGCGGATACCCACTCTGTCCTGGCTGCTCACACCGTGACCGGCCCCATGACCCCATACGCAGCAATGCTATAATGAGGCACATGCCACCACGCAACATCATTGAGTGGGTGTTTGGGATGCTCAAGGCATGCTTCCAATGCCTAGACACCTCTGGCGGTGCCCTACAGTACAGCCCCTCAAAGGCCTGTGGGATATTCCTGGCCTGTTGTATCCTGCACAACATGGCCAAAGACTGTGGGATAGCCCTACAGGTTGAAGAGGGACAGTGATGGGGACACCAGTGGCGCCGGTGTTGATGGTGATGAGCAGCCCCCAGGACGGCGGGACCTCCGACTGATCCGGCAGGCCCAGCTGCACCGGGACACCATCACAGAGGAGCATTATGCATGACACAGGTAAGTCAAGGGGCCATGTGCAACCAACACTGTCCAGGCGCAAACCACAGGCACACAGGGTAACACACCAGGGGTGCATGAAGGCAAGGGGAGTGGAAGGGTCCAGGCGCACAAACACACCATCAGGGAGGGATGAACAGTCATATGGACACACACACACCAGGCACAAAGCGTACATGGGCAGGTGCACAGCAGAGCAGAACAGACATGGCAAACACACAGATCCACCGACCACCCCCACCACCTGTACTGTCCAAGTACGTGTGTCAGATGTTGGGTACCCTTGCACCTTGGTGTACAGTACAATGCAGGCATCATCATGCACATGCACCTGTGGACAGCAGTCGGGAAGGTGTGCAGGTGGTCCGTGTGTCGGCGTGTTGGGCAGAGCACCCACCAGTGCACTGCCAACCATGATGCACATTGCACACAGGGCAGCACCAGACAGGGCCCGCACTGGGAGACAGGTCAGTCATGTTGCACTGTTCCACGGCCACCGCGGATGAGTGGGCAGCCCTGCTGTGACCCAACAGCACTGGCAGGCTGAGCAGGGGTCACATGGGGTGGCACTGATGGACCACCAGGGGTCCCACTGCGCGAACGCGACCTTGTCCGCACAGGGGTCTGCAGCATGCCGAACATACCTGCACCAGGGGTGCTCGGGATACCCACAGCAGAACCCGGCGTCGACAGGCTTGGTGTCACACGACGCCGGGAATGGGGAGTGGAGAGCGTACTGTGTGGGGTGCATGGTACAGGAGCACCTGCTTGTGTGCCCAATGCAGCCACGACAGCGACCAATGCCTGGGTCTGCCTGTCAATGGTGGTGGTCACATCCACCCGCATATGCGGACCATCTCTGCATGGTCCAGAGCACACTCCCTGCTGTGCCACTCCACAGCCACACACAGTGCCTCCACGACATTGCAACCCGCCTTTGCTGCTGTACTGATTCCCGCAGCAGGTGGTGTGCTCTTCAAATGGGTACTCTGCCACAACGGCATCCTGTCCCCCAGGGTATGGAAGGTCCTGATGCTCAACACCCCTTGAGGGTGGGCACTGTTCACCAGGACCAAGAATGGGCATATCAAAGGGCGGTGGGCATGTGCCACTGCTGGACACTGTACCCCCAGACCTGGTGGGTGACTGCTGCTGCTACCCCTCCAACCACTGTGCCCCAGGGACCACTGTTCCACTGCTGTGGCCGCAACAGTGCCAGACACCTGCACAGCCACCGGTGCTGCCCACCGGTGCTGACAGGCACAGCCTGGGACTGTGCCGACATGCTGGCACATACGTTGGAACCAGCTAGGCCCAGGGGCATGTGCTGGCCTGCTGTGTGTCTGTCATGGGACACACACATGTCACTGACCATTGCAGTCCTTGCATCATCAATGGTGCAGGTACATGCTACAGCCACAGTCACACCGTGCTGGCATGCTTGCATTCCAGACTGCTGAGACACAGGCTGTGCACCCCCCACACCTGACTCACCAACACCAGTGTTGGCAGCCCAGCGTGCATGCTGGTGCAGTGCATGCTGGCTGGTGACAGAGGTGGATGGACCCTCCTTCATGTCCAGCAGGTCTTCCTCACTGCCTGAACCCACCACCACTGTCCCCTGAAGATGAACAGGATCTGTAACAGAAAGAGAGGACATGTGAGTGCATGTGAACAACCTTCACCCCACCAACACCACCACCATGTCATACCGTGCAGTGATGGGCTTCCACCTGTCTGGAATCCACCTCCTGGTACGCCGTCAATAGCACTCTGCTGCATTGATGCAGCCAGTCGGGCCCTCAGCCAGGGTCAGCTACCACCGCTGGCTGGCCCCCGCCAGTGCCAGCACGTGCCACCCTGAAGGCTGCCACCTTCTCCTTCACCCTCCTGCGGTCTGTCCCCATCTTCTTTTTGCATTCCTGCACGGAGCGCTGGTGGCTTCCGTGCAGGTTCACTGCCCAAGCTACCCCCTCCCATGCAGCCACACGGGCCTGAGGGGTGCCCCGCCATCCACTCAGTAGTGGCTCCTCCTCCAGGTGGGCCTGGAAGAGGGCCTCTGTCTCCGCCGTGGTGAAGTTGGGCCTCCTCCTCCACCCACCATCCTCACCCTCACCTTGGCTCTGCTCAGTCATGGCGATCTGTATGGGTGGAAGTGGACACCTGTCACTGTGCAGTCTACAGCGTTATCCCATGACCATTGTCCAGAACATCACACAGCATGCAACCCACCTCTCACCTGCAGTAACCGTATCTGGCCAGCGCAGCCCAATGTCGACATTTATAGCGCAATGCATGCAAATTAGAGGGAGCAACTGTAATGAGATGCAATCAGCCACTGTGCCTTTGAATGGCTGGATCAGATGATTTGCATGTGTCGGCTGAATATCGCGCCATTGCGCTTTGTGCAGGTATGGTTGAGCCGGCTGAGCCAATGGTGCAGATCTGTGACTGTGTGGTACACTGCATTGCGCATGCCCAGGTAGCTTATGCAGGCATCTGCCACGCTGATGACGTGCTGTGCACGATCGGCAATTCAGGACAAGGCCACCATTGTGCCAGTGGCGCTACAGCGCTGAGAACCAAATGGCGCTGTGGCATAACTGTGCAATAGTCCACTGTGGCACTGGCACACAGGTGACCATTCGCGCAGGATATGTAGACGTCCGATGGCACTGTGCGTGGCCTTGAGCCACTGAACCCTGACCTTGTACCCGACCTTTGCCCCCTGGTGCTGTACGTCTGGCATGTGTACAGCTCTATCGCGCTGTTCGGTGACAGCGCAATAGGGAATGGCAGCGCTGTACCAACAGCGTGATAGATGGCAGCGATGTACTGCGCTGCACTTCCACATGGGGTTGCCGCGCTGCGGAGCACCATATTGTCTACTATAGCATTAGAGATGGCATGCAGGAGAGCCCCTCAGTGGGATGCCCTTGAGCTGGCCAACCTTGTGGCCACTGTGGAGCCACACTATGGCACACTCTTTGGTGAGGTGCCACTGGACAGGGCCAGGACCCAGGTCTGGGAAGAGGTGGCCACTGACCTGGAGGCGGCCACTGGCTGCAGGAGAACAGCCGAACAATGCAGGCACCGGTATGGGGACCTGAGACAGAGGGAGCCGGAGCTACTGGCACGTCTGCAGTCACGTGCCAGGAGGGGCGTGGTGCCTCATCCAGGTGGGTGATACGTCTACACACTTGTATGGTCCATATGGGTAACACTGTCTCATGTGTCCAGCACATAGGGGAGGGATGGTCTGTGGTTGGCTGTGGCAGTGTTTACAGGGTATGGGATGGGTGGGTCTGGCTGGGTGGGTGGGCACACATTGAGGTGGGGAATATGCTTTGGGTTTCTACTGATGTGTTTTCTCCTTTGTCTCCCACAGGTGTGGCAGTGGAGGAGGAATTTGGAGCAGCAGCGGAGGTGGTGGCTGCAGGACCGATCATGGCGGTGAACAACCACAATGCCAGCAGCATCCCGATGAGGTGTGAGTGCCATGACACCACGATTGCTATTGCATGCTGTGTGACAGGGTGGGAGGCAGGGCATGGCCACCATCCATGGACACCACTGCCATGCACGCGACATGTGCAGTCAGCACTGTCCAGTGCCACTGCATGTCTGGGAGGCGTCAATGGTGGTCCATGCGTGCACTGGGCACATGGCTGTGGCACTGCCTGCTCACCCGACAGCCATGTTACTGCACGGCTTTGGTTGTGCTGTGCTGGACATGGGCGGTGGGTGTGTGCAGTGGTACACATGGCTGTTGCTGCCTCGTTGGGCATGTCTTGTGGACACGGTCACTGTGGGTGGGCACACACCATCACAGGAGCGTGGCACATGGCTGTCTGCCATGCATACTGAGTGGGCTGTAGGGGGATGGACAGTCACACCCATTGACTCTGATCCCTTGTCCTAGGTGTGTGGATACTCCTGCAAATGCAGCGGTCCATCCAGGACCTTGTGTGGGTGGCGCAAGAGTCCCTTGCCATCTTGCGGGATCTGCAGCAGCATGGCGTGAGGAGGAGGAGGCGACCCAGACAACAGCCCCAGGCAGCAGATGACCAGGCTGGCCACCAGTGAAGCGAGACAACCTCCCCCCTTTGACCAACCCTCACACCCCGCCTTCCCTCTCCCATATGTTCACCCCTGCCCCTTACCCACCCCCACCTTGTTCCTGTCCCTTCACCCCACGTTTGTACATAATTGTAAATAGTTGTTGTTGTTATATTTTTGTAATACAGTTATTTTGATATGAATACTGTGGTGGTCTCTGATTTGCAGCTGGCTACAGGTGCTCAGTTGCAGTGGTGTGCATGGCATCTGGGGTGGTTCAGTCATGGGTGTGTGTGTGTGTGTGTGTGTGTGTGTGTGTGTGCATGGGGAAGTGTTTCTAGTGTGGGAGTGGCCATCAGTCGGTATTTGTGGTGTGTGTGTGTTGTTCCCTGTGCATTGCATTACTGTGTGCAGTAGTCCATGGTGCCTGCTCTGTGTCCATTGTGCCCCTGTCAACCCATCCTTGACCTGTGCAGCTGACACCCTTGCATGTCTGTGGCCTGTGAGGTCTGCTGCCTTCTCAGTGGTGGCTGTCCCTGCAGGTCATCCACTGTGACCATCACCATGCTGGGTTGCCTCCTGTCAATGGTGTGGTGCATGTTTGCCTCGGGTGATACTATGGCCTTCGCAGTTGCTGTCCCACCTCCATGCTGCGGCTAGTGTATATTGCAGGTGCTGTGCACCACTGTCTGTGACTTGTGCTCCAGGCATCTGCTGGTGGCGTACAGGGCCACAGTTCATGCACAGGGTGGGTGTCACCCCTGTGCCATGAGGGACTGCAGGCTGTGTGTGCACAGTTTTCATGGGCCCACACTGGGGGCTTGGCTGCCATACTACTGCATCCCTGTGTTAGTGTCCCCGTGGGTATGGGTATGTGTTTGCCCCTGCACTGTGTTGCATCCAGTGTACTGCATGCTTCCACACACCACTGTGGGTGTCTGTGCAGGCTGCTGTGGCTCATGGTGGGTCTGGCTTGTATGGTTCTGTGGTACACGAGGTTGCAGTGTGGCAGTGGGGGGGTGGTGGTATGCATGGGGATTCCCGCAGTGGTGGTCACTGCTCATATGGGGTGTCTTGGGGTCACAGTGCAGGGTGTGCTGTGCACGGGGGGCTGCTGTGCCATGGGGTGGTCCGCCCTCCTTGTGTGGCAGTCTCAGCTTGCCGGTGGGTGTGCTGGGGCACCATGGCCCAGCTGTGCTTTGTTTGCTTGTCCCCATGGTCTGATGGCTGTTCCATCCCTCCCCCAGTTATGCTGTGCTTGGGGTGTGGGGGTACATTGTTGGTTCTGCAGTGTGTCCCTGTGCCCATCTGTGGCATGGGTGGTGGGCCCCTGCCTACCACCCTGGTTGTGCAGTTCCATTGCTCTGCTGCTGGGGGGCTCCCTTCTTGTGCTATGGCACCTCTGGGCTGCTCAGCTGGGCAGCCCTTGTTGCGTCATAGCGCATCGTCTCTGCTCAGCTTCCCCTTCCTGGTTGCGCTATAGCGCAGGTTGTGTGATATTCAGACGCTGGCTTGTTGCGCAATTTGGCTTGCTCCATGTTTGAATATCGCATCTATTGCACATGTGCGCAAGCGACTTGTGCTTGCTCCTGCTGTTGCACACTTTTTGGGCGCAGTTTGAATATCCAGCCCACTCTGTTTAATATCTTTATTAGTGATTTGCAGGTTAATTCAGACAGTCTCCTTTCAAAATTTGCTGACGACACCAAATTAGGAGGGCCTATATTAACATCACTAAATAGAGAATATATTAGTAATAATCTAAAAACTATTGAAAAATGGGCAGTTTCAAATATGATGTTACTCAATCCAGATAAGTGTCATGTATTGCATTTTGGAAGAAATAATCCTAAACAGACTTATTTCTTAAATAATTTTCCCCTTCAGGTATCATTAGTAGAGCGAGATCTTGGAATACTAGTCAATATCAAATTGTCCTCAACCACCATTGTACTAGGATAGCTTATATATCTAATGCCATGCTTACTTGTATTCAAAGATCCTTTGTGTCAAAGACTCAGGAATGCATTATTCCTTTGTTTAGAGCCTATGTAAGGCCATATTCTGATTATGGTTCTCCATTTTGGAGCCCTCATTTAAGGCAAGATATCAATAGAATAGAAAAAATCCAGAAGAGAGCCACTAAAATTGTTCCATATTTGTCCAAAATGGACTATTGGGGTAAACTCCAGGAAACTGGGTTACATTTGCTTCAATTAAGACGTACTAGAGGTGACCTGCTCTTATCATATAAAATTCACAATTCCCAGGATCTAATGCATCAATGTGGTTTAAATTGTTCCAGCAGAAGGATAACCCCTCGTTTCCATAATAAACAAATTGATGTGGCTAAATCTAAATTAAACAAAAGGTTAAATTATTTTACGGTGAGAACCCCTAGAGTTTGGAACATACTACCACAACATGTGGTGGAAAGTAGTTCAATTTCATCCTTTAAAAAAAGGTTTGGATTTTTGGTTGGAGTCTAACTACTCCTGGGTATAACTTTTCCCACCGTGGTGGTGGGGGACAGTCTCGATGGGCAATAGCCTCCTTTTGTCCTTTTAAACCAAGTAAGCCAAGTAATAGCACTATGTGAACTACATAGCGGTTGCGAGGTATGCAGGTGGGACATCCCCTACCACAGGGCAGCAGTACACGGCAGCGAGCCCTTGGTGTTTGGTACCAGAATTAGGACAGCACAGCCAGGGCTGCCACCAAATGTGTTTAATGCACATATAGACCATACACTGTGCTATACACCCACACCCGTGCCCAGATCCCAGAACACCCCCCCACACCAGCTGGATGCTCGTAGTCCCGAACGGCACAGTCCACAGCTACCCAGGTGCTCAGACCTGGAGACGGACATTCAGACAATGCCCAGGAGGTAGTCCCACAGTGGCCAAGTCTCATACTGCTCCACTATCTACAGTATTCAGTCCGTGGTATCCCAAGCCCTCCTGCGACCACTGGTCACCTCATTGCTGCGTAGCAGCTGTTGGTGCTGCAGCTCTGTCAGGTGCTGTTGACCTCAGAGTACCTCAATGAACCGCCAGATGGTGGGATGCGCTGTGCCCATCAGCGCATTGAAGCCCCGGTGCAACCCCTCCAGGGTGTTGGTGGTCCGGGGCAGGCCCTCGTGGACAGAGGTGTACACATTCCAGAAATCAATGGGATAGGTCGCCCGGCACTGCACACCACTGTGCACTGAATGGCCCAGCCAAGTGTCCTCAAAGTAGTTAAGGTAGGGGCCCAGGGTGTCCTTGAATGGCTCAAAGAAGGGCCAGACCCATAGCTCCTCATAGGCACCGATAAAATCCCCTGGTGGCACAAAGGCAAGTGCTGCCAGCATCCATATGTGCAGTGTGAACTCGTCGTTGGGCACATACAGTTGGGCCAGGTCCCCATGCTGCTGTAACTTCCTCTACAGGCACTGCATGAAATGGAAAAAGCAACCCAGGAGCTGTGTCTGTGGGTAGACCGTGTGCAGTGCAGGCTTGAAGTCGATCATTTTCGACATAGGGCTCAGGTCTGGGCACAGCTCCTGCAGCGTCCGGAACATGTTGGTGTAGCAGGCAGCAGTTCTACTCCCCATCAGTGTATACACCGCAGTCAGCATGGTCTTACTCTCCACACCATGCAGGCTGTACAGCTGTTGGAACAGCCTTGGGCTGGTCCTGATCGTATCATCAATGTACCATGCAGCACAGTAGGACAGATACTGGAGGTTCCGCTGTGTGCTGGATTGCAGGATGTGGCTGGTGGTGCCCCCGGAGTCGTGAAGCAGGAACTACTTACCTGCATTGGTCAGCTGATACTCCACTGGGATGGTGAGACCTGCAAGTGTGGCTGGATCCACCAGCGCCCTCTGCACCTGTTGCCGTGCCCTCTGCACTGTCCGCTTCAGGTGTGCGGCCGAGGGTAGTCGCCCGCCAACAGCATCTGGTAGCCCATTGCAGCAGGTTACAACCACCTGCTGAATGCTCTCTGACGATGTTACAGCTGGCTGCCTCACAGCCACCTGGACCTGCCACACTGCTGCCTCTGCACTGTCTGGCACATGGTTGTGCCAGCCCGTGAGTGACACATCATCCACCCCGTCGGTGGTATGGGCTCAACCACGGCACTGACCAGCATGTTACTTGACACACTTCCAGTAGGTCACCGGTCCGCATGTTCTCTCCCTCTGGTAGAAGAACCCCCGGAATTACAGGAGGTTGTTTCCCCAGGTGCTCCGCATGTATTCAGGCTGCTTTACTCCTTCCGTCCCCTGTGGCCATGTATGCGGAGGCCCCCCTGGAGGTGCGTTATGATGTGGCGCTGTGTGCACCTACCCACCTGGGCAACCACAGGTGGCTGTGCAGCCCCATTTGGCCCACCTGTGTGCATAGTGCTGGGTCTGTGTGGCGCTGGGCCTCCTGGACGCTGACGATGCTGGCACTGTGGGATGGTGCTGCCTCAGTGCCTGGGGTCCCCTGCTCATCGTTCTGCCCGTCGCTGCATGGTACAGCCTTGCATATGCCTGTTCAGGGGGTTTGCAGTCACCCTGCATCCTGACTCCCTTGACACCCTGTTGCTGTTAGTGCCCTGTCACCCAGGCAGGGTTCGCCGTCCTGGGATCGCTGTGTGTGCATCGTGGTCAGGGTGTCGCGGTTGGTGGTGCATACAAAAATCATGTAGTATTCAACAACAGCCTTACACACAGATGGGGTAGTGTGTAGGGCCACATTGAAGCATGTGAAGCAGGGCATGCAATGGACTTCCAGAGGCAAGAATGCCCCTTGAGCCCACCTTATATGGTGATTTGCACAACCAGGGACACATGGCACCCCAGTGCACATGCAGTTTTGTGTATACAGAGGTGCTGACATGGCAACAATGCCTCATAATGTACAGGACCACAGTCATGGTTACCTGGCCAGTGACAGACATTCATGCTGATGTCCCATGCCCTACTGGGGTAGATATCATGTAGACATAGACAGTCCATGCAGTAATCTCAGCAATTGTGCAGTGTGGGCACAGTAAGTGTGTGTAGGGTTGATATGTACAGTACATGTCATGGTACTGAAGTGCTGTACTGTCCATTGAGTCACTGATGCACCCTGGCTCTGGGCATGGCGTCAATACTGCCACACCCACCATGGCTCGAGGCCCCTGTCCCACATGTGAATCACTCTGAAAGGGGAAGGCTGTGATTGGGTGGAAATGGGACTCATGCTTTGATAAGTGCCATATTCCATCAGTATGTGAAGACCATCATCACCTAACTCTGGTCCCTACCTGTGATTGATTCCCCCCGTCCAAAGGAGGAGTGGCATGCATGGGGAATTAGCTGACTCATGTGGTCAGGCAGACATCTTGGGCGCGACCAGGGAGCTAAATAGAGCCCAGAGTCAGAAGCCTTGGAGTCACCACAGTCCCAAGACAGAAGACACTTGTATGGTCCCTCTGGTCAGTAGTCCATAAGTTAGAAAGACCCCAATACTATGAGCACTGTGGATGTGTGAGACTAAGCTGTGCCTGCAGTGGATAACTATTGGTGAGTACCCCTTCCACTGCATGAATGGTCAGGGAAGTAAGGGATAGTGCCTGAGGTATGTGTTTGGCTATGTGGCTGCGCAGTGGTGGGGGTGATAGCAAGGCACACAGAGAGGCCAGTTTGAACACTGCACTCAGCATGCCACACAGATGTGACCTAAGAATAGGGAGCCCAGGATATCCACCCCAGTGTGTGGTCACAGGGCAGATACACAGTGTACTGCACAATGGAAAGGGTGCATACCCTAACAGACAGATGTGCATGACCATTCATTGCAGCAGCAACAGCACTGTCTATAGGAGGAGTGGCTGTGTAGGTGTGTTAAAACAAAGTGTAGAATATAATAAGACAGTAACTAATCTGTGTATCTTGTTCACAGGGTGTCATAATGGCATGAAATGGACACCCACCTAAAGTGATGGTATTCCAGGCAATGCTGGAATGGCTGATTTGGAGAAAGGCAAGCATGGACCCTGTCCCACAGGTGCAAGGTTGTTGTGACATGGGCAGCCACAGGGGCTCTGATACTGAGACATGAAGCCTATGAAAGGGGTACTGAGAACCCTTTGGGGGAACACCAATGGAAACAACTGTGTCCAGAGCAGCTCCCATTGGGGTCCATGAAGCACTGGAGGCCAGGGACTGGAGCAGGTAGCTCCATGCAATGCAGGGGCTGGCACCACTACCAAAGCCCCCACTTGGGACATCCACACCTTGGGATGCTGATGGAGGAGCAGAAGAAGTCAGGATTGGTAGACCTGGGGACTGCAGAATGGAGCTGGAGAGGTGGCTACTGCTGTGGAGTGGTGCAGTAATACTGCCTGCCTATCCAAGACAACAGGAGCATGAAGCCCACACAGACACACAGGTGACTCTACAAGCCTCAGCAGTGACAGAATGCCCCATGATCTCCAGGACTGTTGCAGTGGTACCACCTCCTGAGGGACCATCAAGGCAACTACAGGCCAGAAAACAGGGTTCATGGAGCATAGGAAGACAATGACCACTACCCAGGGGGACCATAGATAAGGAAACAGCCCACCCCCTCCAATACCATAAGGGACAGTGGCTGCAGCCAGGACAGACCCATTGGAGCCATACATGACCAATACCTAAGTGGTCCCAGGTAGAGAGGGTCATGTGCTGTTGGGTGAAGGTAGAGTAACTCGCACACACCTATCCCTATGACCCGGAGGTGCTCTGGGACAAAATTGAAAGGATCAGGGAGGACTGAATATATGAGTTGGCACTGGAAAAGATCCACACCAAACATGGACTGGGAAAGTGCACTGCACTACTGCATCTCCTGGAGGTTAGCCCCAGGAACATGTCAGGTCCCTCATGGACACCATCTGTGAGAGGCTGACCATAGTGAAAAACTATGTACTTCCATGGACATTGAGGGAAACAGAACAAAGTATTCTGTAGATGCATGGACTCATTTAGCAAGTCCTGCACCAAGCCAGACCCCATTACTATTTTTAGCCAGCCATAGGGGGGACCACTGCACCCCTTTAGGATAGCCTATGGCACTGCTGACATCTGAGTCACAGAAGAACTTTCCAGGACACTAATTCGGGCCTTTGGTTGCAAGAGGGCACCAGGCAACATTCCAGACATTTGTTACTGATATAATACCCACAGATGGACTATTAGGGTTATCTTCACTGTTGTGCATTATGCAATGTATAACATTGCCATGGTATACAAATGGTTAAGCACTTTTGATTTATGTTGTAGGTATGGCCCTGCCAGGACAGCAGGAAGCACCACTCAGCACTAGGGCGCATGGCCTATCAGGGATGCTGCATACTGTGAAGTATGGAGAGTCTGCCATGACTACTTTGCATCCCCTTCCCCTCTGGGCATTCCTGCAGGGCATATTGAACATGGTACTATCACACAGGGGATGGACATGGGCTGGAATAGGTCCAGCACTAACATCCTGCACCTTTGTGACATGTGCAAACTGCTGGGAGGGGGGAGGCTACAGTGCACATTTGGGTATGTCCTTGTGGGATGGCAGCTGTAGGGGCTGCAGCTCATGGTTTACAGCAGGAGTCTGCCAGGTGTAAATGTACCAAGGCCTGTGCAAGCACCTTTTTGGTGTAAACTGCATTGTATATATGTGTTACTCTTCCTATACAATGTATAGCCATCTGACATGTTCCTTCGGAGAGCTTCACTAGGGTTTGGACTTGCCATACTTATGCGGGGTATATGTCCCACTGTGCATCCTACTTAGCTGGAAAGTGTGTGTGATTCATGTGTACAGCCCTACACAGGTCAGTTATCTGGTGCATAATGTGCCTCACAGGTTACTGAATAGAGGCCCATCTGAGCACTGTGAGTGGTACAGTATGTTATTTGCACAATTTGCACATTTAGAAAGCACACTTTTCTTTGTTGGCAGTATCAGTTTTGTGAGTGTAACACCTCAGGAGATGTGCTACACAAACTCCTCATTTGTAACCATTATACAGTAGTTTACACACCTCTCCATAAAAATTAACCACAACAGAGGAGTATGCATGCCTTGAGTGGCCCTGTCTGGGCAAAAACACAATTTTTCATTCAAAGTTATAAGCCTGCCCTATCCCAGAAGCCCTGTAAAATGTAGTGTAAGGGGACATTTCCTTTAATATTTATTTGTGATCCATTTGGGAGCAGAACACTATTTGTGGCCCTACCCTGAGTACCACCCTTTCAGACAATGAGCCCTTTCTCAGAAGCGCTGATAAATATTATTGTTTTAAAATACAACGGAGATAAAATTGCATGTGTTTGTGTGTGCATGTGTGTGCACCCAAGTGTGCATGCACACCTCTATGTGTGTCTGTATGTGGAAATATGTGAGCCCCTGTGCTTCAATGCCATGTGGAACAGATTTGCTTAAAAGTGTTCCCTTTAAAGGCTGAATTGCAGCACCTGCAAATTCAGATGCCACCATTCCAAAGACTGCTATGAAAATGTTACCAATTTTACATTACTCTCACTCATACTTTATTGTTTTACAGCTCAGACACAAAGGGCAACCCTAGGAGGCATACATCAAGTGTGGTCCAGCCCTTAGCCTTATTGTCTGCAGAGATTCACTGATCTTCACTGACTGTGAGAGAGACCAATCATGAAGGGAAGGAAGACTCTGACAACCATTATACAGTAGATGAAAGCCAACACGGCTTTACAAAAACGAGATTGTGTCAAACAAACATGTTAACCCTTTTATGAAAAAGCAAATAAGGCCTTGGATATGGGGAATGCATTGGATATTATATTTCTGGATTTTTCCAAGGCATTCAATAAAATACCCCATAAAGAACTAATTGAGGTTCTGATTAGTACAAAATTACCTGCTAACATAGTGAATTGGGTGGAGTCATGGTTGAGTAACAGAAGACAGAGGGTTACTATAAGAGGGATAATGTTAGATTGGGAAGAGGTTACAAGCGGGTTCCCACAGGGGTCAGTGTTGGGCCTGTGTCTGTTTAACATATATGTGTCCTTAATTAAGTGTAGTTTCCCAAACATTTGGACAAACAAGTTTGCAGATGACTGCAGGATTGGGGTTTTGTAAACACAATTGGAGAGCAACATAATGTACAAAAAACCTTGGATATGATGGTAAAATGGACCGAGCAGTTTAAATTGGAATTAGCTTAAACAAATGTCAAGTGATGCACCTTGGAAAAAGAAATAACTACCTCGATTACAATCTGGGAGGAATTGTACTTCACAAGACTGAAGAGGAAAGAGACCTTGGGGTGAGAGCAACGAGCGACTTGAAATTTAGTGTACATTGTGGTTTGATTGTCAAGAAGGCAAACCAGGCATTGAACTGCATCTTTAGACACATTGGTAGCAGAGATAGCAGGGTGATTGTGCCCCTGTACCAGGCGTTGGTGAGGCCACATCTCGAATACTGTGCACAGAGGTGGTCCCCATATATAAAGGCTGATATCAGAAGGTTGGAAGGGGTGCAAAGAAGGAAACAAAGAGAATTAGGGGCATGGAGAAACAAACATATCATGAGAGATTACAGGAGCTGGGATTGTATACATTGCAGTATCGCAGACTCAGGGAGATATGCATGATTTATAGGGCTTTCCAAGATGAACAATTGAGTGAGAATGTGGGACTTACAGTAGGGAGGACATATTTGTATGAACATAGGGGACATATGTTGCAAATAGAACAGGAAAAATGGAATACCTTAAAAAGGAAAAACAGGTTCAGTCAGAGGGGATCCGGCTGTGGAACAGTTTACCTAGGGGATATAGTACAAAGCAGAACTATGGACTCATTTAAACTAAGTCTGGATAAATTCTATAAAAACAAGAGCAATTTAATATAAAGTAGGCAAAGCAAGCATTAAGGACGAAAGTCGATGTAGCTTGAAAAAAACTATGTAACCTATGAAGGCGCAGAAGCAAGGATTCCTTGACAGCAGTTCCATGTGGCTGAATCTCCCTTGGAGTGCACAGCCCAGGCTCCTATCTCCACTGAGGTAACTTCTCTCCTCAATCACTCTGCTCAGACCCAGCCAGCGGCTGCTCTCTCAGCATAAGGATCAGTTGGAAAACTTACCCAGAATTCCTGGCTGCTGTATGTAAATCAGCACTTGTACTGCTGTACCACTACTGAAATAGTAGTCGACTAATAGAAAGCTCTCGGCTGGAAGTAACAGCTCAGACACAAAGGGCACCCCTAGGAGGCATACGCCAAGAGCAGTCCAGACCCTAGCCTTACTGTCTGCTGTATCCACTACTGAAATAGAGATCACCTAATAGAAAGCTCTCAGCCAAAAACAACCAGAAGCAGCAGCTTAGACATGAAGAGTAATCCTAGGAGGTAAAAGCCAGGTGTAGCCAGCTCCTAGACTTATTGTCAGCTGATCTTCATCAACAGGGAAAGAGATCAATCATGGAGCAAAGGCAGACTCTGACAAGTGCAGTAGCAGGGATTCCTTGACAGCAGTTCTACCTGGCTGAATCGTCCTTGGAGCTCACAATCTGGGCCCTAACTCTGCTGAGGCAACTACTCTCCTTGATCACTCTGATCAGATCCAGCCGGTGGCTGTTCTCTCAGCATAAGGAGTAGTTAGAACACTTACACAGAATTCTGGCTGCTGTATGTAAATCAGCATTTGTACTGCTGTACCACTACTGAAATAGTAGTCGACAAATAGAAAACTCTCAGCTGGAAGCAACAGCTCAGACACAAAGGGCACCCCTAGAAGGCATACACCAAGAACAGTCCTGACCCTAGCCTTATTGTCTGCTGTACCCACTACTGAAATACAGTGAAAACCTGTTATAATGGATGCATCAGTGCACACAACTTTTGTCCGTTATATTCAGTGTCTATTATATCAAGAGGAGGTGGAGTCTACATGTTAGGTGTGTCAATGTGAGTCTATGTGGGTGAGTAAGGGCTCAGAGTGAATGAGAACCTATTACAAATCTTCGTAGATTACTCAGAATCGTGCCTGGCATATATATTTCTGTATTATTTGTGTTTATTTAATGGGTAACATTAGCTTTTTTAAGGAAATTTATCGCACAAGGTAAGAAGAGGATAATAACTCTGGTGGCTGGATGTTAGGAATCTAGGCCAGAAAGAACAAAGGCAATTATACGGTAAGGGTCTTATTGAAATATAAAATGATTTCCTTTTAGTGTAATTAACTACTAAATGTTTATGCAACTTGTGGAGAATTATGTTGTAAGAAATTGTATCTCTGTAGATGTGCCATATTAATTCTACATTTGCCAAATCTCTTCAGTTCTTCACTCCCTACCCCCAAAAAGCATTACGAATGCTCATGAAAGCTTCATGGTGTACGTTATAAACAAAATTTTTTGTCCATTATAAGCAGACAAAAATGCATTGGGTTTGATGCATTAGGTTTGGGAAATACAGTTTTTGTCCACTATAACTGATTGTCTGTTATAAGAATGTCTGTTATACGTGGAGTGCACTGTAGTGGTCAGCTAATAGAAAGCTCTCAGCCAGAAACAACAAAAAACAACAGCTCAGACACAAAGCTAAACCCTAGGAGGCATAGGTCAAGTACATTCCTGCCCCTAGCCTTACTGTCTGCTGAGTGTCACTGATCTTCACTGACTGGAAGAGAGACCAATCACGAAGGGAAGGCAGACTCTGACAGGCAGCAGGGATTCTTTAAAAGCAGGTCTACCTGGCTGAATTCTCCTTGGGGTGCACATCCCGGGCTCCTATCTCTGCTGAGGCAACTTCTCTCCTTGATCACTCTGCTCAGACCGAGCCAGCGGCTTCTCTCTCAGCATAAGGAGCAGTTGGAACACTTACCCAGAATTCCTGGCTGCTTTGTGTAAATCAGAATTTGTACTGCTGTACCACTACAGAAATAGTGGTCAACTAATAGAAAGCTCTCACCTGGAAGCAATAGCTCAGACACAAAGGGCACCCCTAGGAGGCATACACCAAGAGCTGTCCAGCTCCTTGCTTTACTGTCTGCTGTACCCACTACTGAAATAGTGGTTGGCTAATAGAAAGCTCTCAGCCAGACAAAATCAAAAGTAATATCTCATACACAAACAGCAATCTTAGGAGGTATATGCCCAGTGTGGTTCAGCTGCTAGCCTGTTTGCTGCGCTTCATTGATCTTCACTAACAGAGAGAGATTCTGACTAATCACAAAGGAAAAGTAGTCTCTGACAGGTGCAGAAGCAGGGATTGCTTAAAAGCAGTTCAACCTGGCTGCATCTCCCTTGGAGTGCACCATCTGGGGTCCTATCTCTGCTGAGGCAACTTTTCTCCTTGATTGCTATGCTCAGGCCCAGCCAGTGGCTGCTTTCTCAGCAAAAAGAGCAGTTAGAACACTAACCCAGAATTCCTGGCTGCTGTATATAAATCAGCATGTATACTGCTGTACCACTACTGAAAGAGTGGTAGACTAAAAGAAAGCTCTCAGCTGAAAGCAGCAGCTCAGACACAAAGGGCACCACTAGGAGGCATAGGCCAAGAGCAGTTCAGCACCCAACCTTACTGTCTGCTGTATCCAATAAGGAAATTGGCTAATAGTAGTTACATTTTAGTTATACAGTACACCACCTTTAGGGCAATGATATGCCCTGTTTATAAGGTGAACCTGTGTAAATTGTTACATTAAAATTAATATCAAGTACAAAACAGTTTACACCAAATACGAAACAGCTAATAGGAAGCTGTCAGTCAGAAACAACCAGAAGGAACAGCTCAGACACAAAGAGTAACCTTAGGAGGCATACACCAAGTGTGGGCCAGCCTCTAGCCTTATTGTGTGCAGAGATTCACTGATTTTCACCAACTGGGAGAGAGACCAGTCATGAAGGGAAGGCCGACTCCGACAGCTGCAGAAGGATGGATTCCTTGACAGTAGTTCTACTTGGCTGAATCCTCCTTGGAGTGCAGAGTCTGGGCTCCTAACTCTGCTGAGGTAGCTTCTCTCTCATCGATCACTCTGCTCAGACAAAGCCAGTGGCTGCTCTCTCAGCATAAGGAGCAGTTGGAACACTTACAAAGAATTCCACGTTGATGTATGTAAATCAGAATTTGCACTGCTGTACCACTTTTGCAATAGTGGTCAACTAATAGAAAGCACTCAGTTGGAAGCAACAGATCAGACACAAAGGGCACCCCTAGTAAGCATACACCAAGAGCGGTCCAGCCCATAACCTTACTGTCTGCTGTACCTACTACTGAAATAGTGGTCGGCTAATAGAAAGCTCTTAGCCAGAAACAACCAGAAACAACAGATCAGACACAAAGGGTAACCCAGCCCCTAACCTTGCTGTCTGGAGTGCTTCATGAATATTCATTGACTAGAAGAGAGACCAATCATGAAGGGAAGTCAGACTCCAACAGGTGCAGAAGCAGGGATTCTTTGACAGCAGTTCTACTTGGCTGAGTCCCACTTGGAGTGCACAGTCCATGCTCCTATCTCCTCTGAGGAGACTTCTCTCCTTGATCATTCTGCTCTGACCCAGACAGCGGCTGCTTTCTCAGCATAAGGAGCAGTTGGAAAACTTGCACAGAATTCCTGGCTGCTTTATATAAATCAGCATTTGTACTGCTGTACCACTATTGAAATAGTGGTCAATTTATAGAAAGCTCTCAGCTGGACGCAACAGCTCAGAGACAAAGGGCATGCCTAGGGAGGCATACGCCAAGAGCAGTCCAGCTCCTAGCCTTACTATCTGCTGTTCCTACTATGGAAATAATGATTGTCTAATGGAAAGCTTTCAGCCAGAAATAACCAGAAGCAGCAGTTCAGACACAAAGGGCATCCATGGGAGGTATATGCCAAGTGCGATCTAGCCCCTAGCCTTAGTGTCTACTGAGCTTCACTGATCTTCACTGATTGGGAGAGAGACCAATCATGAAGGGAAGGCAGACTCTGACAGGTGTAGAAGCAGCGATTCCTTGACAGCAGTTCTACCTGTTGACATCCCCCTTGGAGTGCACAGTCCAGGCTCCTAACTCTGCTATGATGACTTTTCTCCTCGATCACTCTGCTCTGACCCAGCCAGCGGCTGCTCTCTCAGCATAAGGATCAGTTGGAAAACTTACCCAAAATTCCTGGCTGCTTTATGTAAATCAGCACTTGTACTGCTGTACCACTACTGAAATAGTAGTCGACTAATAGAAAACTCTCAGCTGGAAGTAACAGCTCAGACACAAAGGGCACACCTAGGAGGCCTACGCCAAGAGCAGTCCAGACCCTAGCCTTACTGTCTGCTGTATCCACTACTGAACTAGTGGTCAGCTAATAGAAAGCTCTCAGCCAGACACAACAGCTCAGACATAAAGGACAACTCAAGGAGGTATATGTGAAGTGCAACCCCAGCCTTATTGTTTGCTGAGCTTCATTGACTGGGAGAGAGACCGATCACAAGGCAAAGTCTGACAGGTGCAGAAGCAGGGATTGTGTAACAGCAATTCTACCTGGCTAAATCTCTCTTGGAGTGTACAGTCTGGGCTCCTGTCTCCTCTGAAGTGACTTCTCTGCTCAGATCCAGCCAGCAGCTGCTCTTTCAGCATAAAGAGCAGTTGGAATGCTTATCCAGAATTCCTGGCTGATATCTGTAAATCAGAATTTGTACTGCTGTACCACTACTGAAATTGTGGTCTACTAATAGAAAGCTCTCAGCAGGAATCAGCTCAGACACAAAAGGCACCTCTAGGAGGCATATGCCAAAAATATTCTAGCTCCTAGCTATACTGTCTGCTGTACCCACTACTGAAATACAGATCACCTAATAGAAAGCTCTCAGCCAAAAACAACCAGAAGCAACAGCTCAGACACAAACGGCACCACTAGGAGGCATAGGCCAAGAGCAGTCCAGCACCTAACCTTACTGTCTGCAGTATCCAATATGGAAATAGTGGTTGGCTAATAGTAGTAAAATTTTAGTTATACAGTACAACACCATTAGGGCTATGATATGCCATGTTTATGAGGTGAACCTGTGTAAATTGTTACATTAAAATTAATATCAAGTACAAAACAGTTTACACCAAATACGAAACAGCTAATAGGAAGCTGTCATCCAGAAACAACCAGAAGGAACAGCTCAGACACAAAGAGTAACCTTAGGAGGCATACAACAAGTGTGGGCCAGCCTCTTGCCTTATTGTGTGCAGAGATTCACTGATCTTCGCCAATTGGGAGAGAGACCAGTCATGAAGGGAAGGCCGACTCTGACAGCTGCAGAAGGAGGAATTCCTTGACAGTAGTTCTACCTGGCTGAATCCCCTTTAGAGTGCAGAGTCTGGGCTCCTTACTCTGCTGAGGTAACCTCTCATCGATCACTCTGCTCAGACAAAGCCAGTGGCTGCTCTCTCAGCATAAGGAGCAGTTGGAACACTTACAAAGAATTCCACGTTGATGTATGTAAATCAGAATTTGCACTGCTGTACCACTTCTGCAATAGTGGTCAACTAATAGAAAGCACTCAGTTGGAAGCAACAGATCAGACACAAAGGGCACCCCTAGTAAGCATACACCAAGAGCGGTCCAGCCCATAACCTTACTGTCTGCTGTACCTACTACTGAAATAGTGGTTGGCTAATAGAAAGCTCTCAGCCAGAAACAACAGATCAGACATAAAGGGTAATCCTAGGAGGCATATGCTAAGTGTGGTCTAGCTCCTAACCTTGCTGTCTGGTGTGCTTCATGAATCTACATTGACTAGAAGAAAGACCAATCATGAAGGGAAGTCAGACTCCAACAGGTGCAGAAGCAGGGATTCTTTGACAGCAGTTCTACTTGGCTGAGTCCCACTTGGAGTGCACAGTCCGGGCTCCTATCTCCTCTGAGGAGACTTCTCTCCTTGATTGTTCTGCTCTGACCCAGACAGCGGTTGCTTTCTCAGCATAAGGAGCAGTTGGAAAACTTGCACAGAATTCCTGGCTAATGTATGTAAATCAGCATTTGTACCGCTGAACCACTATTGAAATAGTGGTCAATTAATAGAAAGTTCTCAGCTGGAAGCAACAGTTCAGAGACAAAGGGCATACCTAGGAGGCATACGCCAAGAGCAGTCCAGCTCCTAGCCTTACTATCTGCTGTACCTACTATGGAAATAGTGGTTGTCTAATGGGAAGCTTTCAGCCAGAAATAACCAGAAGCAGCAGTTCAGACACAAAGGGCATCCATGGGAGGCATATGCCAGGTGTGATCTAGCCCCTAGCCTTAGTGTCTACTGAGCTTCACTGATTGGGAGAGAGACTCTGACAGGTGCAGAAGCAGTGATTCCTTGACAGCAGTTCTACCTGTTGACATTCTCCTTGGAGTGCACAGTCCAGGCTCCTAACTCTGCTATGATGACTTTTCTCCTCGATCACTCTGCTCTGACCCAGCCAGCGGCTGCTCTCTCAGCATAAGGATCAGTTGGAAAACTTACCCAGAATTCCTGGCTGCTGTATGTAAATCAGCACTTGTACTGCTGTACCACTACTGAAATAGTAGTTGACTAATCGAAAACTCTCAGCTGGAAGTAACAGCTCAGACACAAAGGGCACCCCTAGGAGGCCTACGCCAAGAGCAGTCCAGACCCTAGCCTTACTGTCTGCTGTATCCACTACTGAACTAGTGGTCAGCTAATAGAAAGCTCTCAGCCAGACACAACAGCTTAGACATAAGGGGCAACCCAAGGAGGCATACGTGAAGTGCACCCCACAGCCTTACTGTCTGCTGAGCTTCACTGATCTTCATTGACTGGGAGAGAGACTGATCATGAGACAAAGTCTGACAGGTGCAGAAGCAGGGATTGTGTAATAGCAATTCTACTTGGCTAAATCCCTCTTGGAATGCAGTCTGGGTGCCTATCACTTCTGAAATGACTTCTCTGCTCATAAGAAGCAGTTAGACAGATTACCCAGAATTCCTGGCTGATATATGTAAATCAGCATTTGTACTGCTGTACCACTACTGAAATTGTGGTCTACTAATAGAAAGCGCTCAGCTGGAATTGGCTCAGACACAAAAGGCACCTCTAGGGGGCATGTGCCAAAAATGTTCCAGCTCCTAGCTATACTGTTTGCTGTACCCACTACTGAAATACAGATCACCTAATAGAAAGCTCTCAACCAAAAACAACCAGAAGCAACAGCTCAGACACAAAGTGCACCGCTAGGAAGAATAGGCCAAGAGCAGTCCAGCACCTAACCTTACTGTCTGCTGTATCCAATATGGAAATAGCAGTTGACTAATAGTAGTAAAATTTTAGTTATACAGTACAACACCATTAGGGCTATGATATGCCCTGTTTATGAGGTGAACCTGTGTAAATTGTTACATTAAAATTAATATCAAGTACAAAACAGTTTACACCAAATATGAAACAGCTAATAGGAAGCTGTCAGCCAGAAACAACCAGAAGGAACAGCTCAGACACAAAGAGTAACCTTAGGAGGCATACACCAAGTGTGGGCCAGCCTCTAGCCTTATTGTGTGCAGAGATTCACTGATCTTCACCAACTGGGAGAGAGACCAGTCATGAAGGGAATGCCGACTCTGACAGCTGCAGAAGGAGGGATTCCTTGACAGTAGTTCTACCTGGCTGAATCCTCCTTGGAGTGCAGAGTCTGGGCTCCTAACTCTGCTGAGGTAACTTCTCTCATCGATCACTCTGCTCAGACAAAGGCAGTGGCTGCTCTCTCAGCATAAGGAGCAGTTGGAACACTTACAAAGAATTCCATGTTGATGTATGTAAATCAGAATTTGCACTGCTGTACCACTTCTGCAATAGTGGTCAACTAATAGAAAGCACTCAGTTGGAAGCAACAGATCAGACACAAAGGGCACCCCTAGTAAGCATACACCAAGAGCGGTCCAGCCCATAACCTTACTGTCTGCTGTACCTACTACTGAAATAGTGGTCAGCTAATAGAAAGCTCTCAGCCAGAAACAACAGATCAGACACAAAGGGTAACCCTAGGACAGATACACCAAGTGTGGTCCAGCCCCTAACCTTGCTGTCTGGTGTGCTTCATGGATCTTCATTGACAAGAAGAGAGACTCCAACAGGTGCAGAAGCAGGGATTCTTTGACAGCAGTTCTACTTGGCTGAGTCCCACTTGGAGTGCACAGTCCAGGCTCCTATCTCCTCTGAGGAGACTTCTCTCCTTGATTGTTCTGCTCTGACCCAGATAGCAGCTGCTTTCTCAGCATAAGGAGCAGTTGGAAAACTTGCACAGACTTCCTGGCTAATGTATGTAAATCAGCATTTGTACTGCTGAACCACTAATGAAATAGTGGTTGACTTATAGAAAGCCCTCAGCTGGAAGCAACAGCTCAGACACAAAAGGCACCTCTAGGAGGCATACACCAAAGGCAGTCCAGCCCCTTACTTTACTGTGTGCTGTACCCACTACAGAAATAGAGATCAGCTAATAGAAAGCTCTCAGGGAGAAACAACCAGAAGCAACAGTTCAGACATAAAGGGTAATCTAGGAGGCATACACCAAGTGTGGCCAGTCCCTGGCCTTATTGTCTGCTGAGCTTCACTGATTTTCATCAACTGGGACAGAGATCAATCATGGAGTGAAGGCAGACTCTGACAAGTGCAGAAGCAGGGATTCCCCAGTGGTTAACTAATAGAAATCTGTCAGCTGGAAGCAGCAGCTTAGACACAAAGTGCAACACTAGGAGGCATACGCCAAAAGCAGTCCAGGCCCAAGCCATACTTTCTGCTATACCTACTACTTAATAGTGGTCAGCTAATAGAAAGTTCTTAGCCAGAAACAGCCAGAAGCAACAGCTCAGACAAAAAGGGCACACCTAGGAGGCATATGCCAACTCTGTTCCAGCCCCTTGCCTTACTGTCTGTTGAGCTTCTTCGCTGACTGGGAGAGAGACTAATCATGAAGGGAAGGCAGACTCTGACAGGTGCAAAAGCAGCAATTATTTGACAGCAGTTGTACCTAGTTGAATCCCTCTTGGAGTGCACAGTGCATGCTCCTATCTCTGCTGAGGTGACTTCTTTCCTCGATCACTCTGCTCAGACTCAGCCAGCAGCTGATTTCTCAGCATAAGGAGCAGCTTACCCCAAATTCCTGGCTGCTGTATGTAAATCAGCATTTGTACTGCTGTACCTCTAGTGTAATAGTAGTCAACTAATGGAAGTTCTCTGCTGGAAGCAACAGATTAGACACAAAGTGCATCCCAAGAGGCATACGCCAAGAGCAGTCCAGCCCCCAGTCTTACTGTCTGCTGTACCCACTACTAAAATAGTAGTCCATTGTTAGAAAGCTCTCAGGATGATACAACTAGAAGAAACAGATCAGACACCAAGGGCACTTCTAGGTAGCATATGCTAAGACTGATCCAGCTCCATTGCTGACTATCTGCTGTACCCACTATTAAAATAGTAGTCTGCTAATAAAAAACTTTCAGCCAGCAACCTTAGGAGGCATAAGCCAAGTGTGGTCCAGCCCCTAGCATTGCTGTCTGCTGAGATTCACTGATCTTCATTGATTTGGAGCGAGAGCAATGATGAATGGAAGGCAGACTCCAACAGGTGCAGAAGCAGGGATTGCTTAACAGCAGTTCTATCTGGTTAAATTCCCATTTGAGTGCACTGTCCAATCCCCTAAATCCACTGAGGTGACATTTCTACTCGATCACTCTGCTCAGACCCAACCAGTGGTTGCTCTCACAGCATAAGGAGCAGATGGAACATCTAACCAGAATTCCTGGCTGTGGTATGTAAATCAGCAATTGTACTGCTGTTCCTCTAAAGAAATTGTGATCTAGTAATAGCTCTCAGCTGAAAGCAACAGTTCAGACACAAATGGCTCCCCTAGGAGGCATACGCCAAGAGAGCGGTCCATCCCCTACCCTTACTGTCTGCTGAATCCTCTACTGAATAGTGGTTGGCCAATACAAAGTTCTCAGCCAGAAGATACAGCTGAGACACAAAGGGCAACAGCAAGAGGCATACACCAGGTGTGGTCCATCCTCTTGCCTAACTGCTGAGTTTAACCGGCTGGGAGAGAGACCAATGAACGATGGCAAGGCAGACTCTGAGAGTTGTAGAAGCAGGGATTCCTTTACAGCAGCTCTGCCTAACTGAATTCCTCTTTGAGTGCACAGTCAGGATTCCATGCTCCGCTGAGGTGATTTCTTTCCTCGATCACTCTGCTCAGACCCTACCAGCTGCTGCTGTCTCAGCATAAAGAGCAGTTGGAACACTTACCCAGAATTCCTGGATGCTGCATGTAAATCAGCATTCCTACTGCTGTAGCTCTACTGAAATACTGGTTGACTAATAGAAAGCTGTCAGATGGAAGCAACAGATCAGACACTAAGTGCACCACTATAAGGCATACACCAAGAGTGGTCAAGCCCCAAGCCTTACTGTCTGCTGTACCCACTACTTAATAGTGGTTGGCTAATAGAAAGTTTTCAGCCAAAAACAGACAGAAGTAACAGCTCAGTCACAAAGAGCACTCCTAGAAGGCATATGCCTAGAGTGAGCCATCTCTTTTACTAACTGTCTGCTGTACCCACTATTGAAATAGTGGTCAGTTAATAGAAAACTCTCAGCCAGAAGCAACAGCTGAGACGCAACCAGTACCTAGCCTTACTGTCTGCTGAGCGTCACTGGCTGAGACAGAGACCAATCATGGAGGGATGTTAGACTTCTTCTAGTACAGAAACAGGGATTCCTTGACAGCAGTTCTACCTGCCTGAATTTCCTCGATTGCTCTTCGCTGACCCAGCCTGTGGCTGCTCTCTCAGCATAAGGAGCAGTTGGGACACTTATCCAGAATTCCTGGCTGCTGTGTGTAAATCAGCATTTGTACTGCTGTAGCACTACTAAAATAGTGGTCAACTAATTGAAAGGGTTCAGCTGGAAGCAACAGCTTAGACACAAAGGGCACCCCTAGGAGGCAAACACCAAGAGCAGTCCAGCTCCTAGCCTTGCTGTCTGCTGTACCTACTACTGAAATAGTCATCGGGTAATAGAAAGCTCTCAGCTAGAAACAACCAAAAGCAACAGCTCAGATATAAAGGGCAACCCTAGGAGTTGCCAAGTGCGGTTCAGCCTCTGCCTTCTGTCTGCTAAGCTTCATTAATGTTCACTGACTAGGAGAGAGACCAATCATGGATGGAAGGCAGACTTCGACAAGTGCTGAAGCAGGGATTCCTTGACAGCAGTTCTACCTGGCTGAATCACCCTTGGAGTGCACAGTCCAGGCTCCTAACTCGGCCGACATGACTTCTCTTCTCGATTGCTCTGCTCAAACCCAACCAGCGGCTGCTATCTCAGCATAAGGAGCAGTTGGAAGCCTTACCCAGAATTCCTGGCTGCTGTATGTAAATCAGGATTTGTACTACTGTGCCACTACTGAAATGGTGGATGACTAATGGAAAGCTCTCAGCTGGAAGCAACAGCTCAGACACAAAGGGCACTCCTAGGAGGCATTCGGCATGAGTGGTCCACCCCTAGACTTTCTATCTGCTGTATCCACTACTAAAATAGTGGTCAGCCAATAGAAAGTTCTCAACTAGAAACAACGGCTCAGACTCAAAGGGCAATTCTAGGAGACATATGCCAAGTGCTGTGCAGGCTTTAGCCTTATTGTCTGCTGAGTTTCTCTGATCTTCACCAACTGGGAGAGAGACTAATCACATAGGGAAGGCAGACTCCAACAGGCGCAGAAGCAGGGATTTCTTGACAGCAGTTCTACATGTCTAAATTCCCCCTTGGAGTGCAAAGTCTGGGCCCTATCTTTGCAGAAGTGACTTCAGTCCTTGATTGTTCTGCTGAGACCCAGCCAGTGGCTGCTTTCTCAGCATATAGAGCAGTTGGAAAAACTTACCCAGAATTCCTGGCAGCTCTATGTAAATCAGCATTTGTACTGCTGTACCACTACTGAAATAGAGGCCAACTTTTAGAAAGCTCTCAGATAGTAGCAACATATCAGACACAAAGGGCATCCCTAGGGGGTATATGCCAAGAGTGGTCCAGTCTCTAACATTACTGTCTACTGTACCCTCTACTGAAACAGTGATTGACTAATAGAGAATTCTCAGCCAGAAAAAACAAGAAGCAACAGTTCAGATACAAAGAGGCAACTGTAAAAGGCATACACCAAGTGCGGTCTTGCCCTGGCTTATTATCTGCTGAGCTTCTGTGATCTTCACTGACTGGGAAAGAGACCAATCATGGAGGGAAGGAAGACTCTGACAGGTGCAGAAGCAGGGATTCCTTGACAGTAGCTCTACCTGGCTGAATCCCCCTTGGAGTGCACAGTCTGGGCTCCTAACTCTCTGAGGTGACTTCTCTGCTCGATCGCTATGCTCAGACCCAGCCAGCAGCTGCTCTCTTAGCATTAGAAGCAGTTGGAACACTGACCCCGAATTCCTGACTGCTTTATATAAATCAGCATTTGTACTGCTGTACCACTATTGAAATAGTGATCAATTAATAGAAAGCTCTCAGCTGGAAGCAACAGCTCAGAGACAAAGGGCATGCCTGGGAGGCATACGCCAAGAGCGGTCCAGCTCCTAGCCTTACTATCTGCTGTACCTACTATGGAAATAGTGGTTGTCTAATGGAAAGCTTTCAGCCAGAAATAACCAGAAGCAACAGTTCAGACACAAAGGGCATCCATGGGAGGCATATGCCAAATGTGATCTAGCACCTAGCCTTAGTGTCTACTGATCTTCACTGATTGGGAGAGAGACCAATCATGAAGGGAAGGCAGACTCTGACAGGTGCAGAAGCAGCGATTCCTTGACAGCAGTTCTACCTGTTGACATCCACCTTGGAGTGCACAGTCCAGGCTCCTAACTCTGCTATGATGACTTTTCTCCTCGATCACTCTGCTCTGACCCAGCCAGCAGCTGCTCTGTCAGCATAAGGAGCAGTTGGAACACTTACCCATAATGCATGGCTGCTGTATGCAAATCAGCCTTTGTACTGCTGTACGCACTAATGAATAGTGGTTGGTTAATAGAAAGTTCTCAGACAGAAGCAACCAGAAATAGCAGCTTAGACACAAAGGGCACCCCTAGGAGGCATATGCCAAGAATGGTCCAGCCCCTAGCCTTACTATCTGTTGTACCCACTCCTTAAATAGTGGTCGGCTAATAGAAAGCTCTCAGCCAGAAACAACAAAAGCAACAGCTGAGACATAAAGAGCAACCATAGAAGTGATATGCTAAGTGTGGGCTAGCACTGACCCTTACTCTCTGTTCAGGTTCACTAACTGGGAGAGAGACCAGTCACAAACAGAAGCAGGGATTCATTGACAACAGGTCTACTTGGCTGAATGTGCCAGGCTTCAAACTCTGCTGAGGTGACTTCTCTCTTCAATCACTCTGCTTGGACCCTACCAGCAGCTGCTCTCCCAGCACAAAGAGCAGTTGGAACAGTTACCCAGAATTCCTGGCTGCTGTATGTAAATCAGCATTTGTTCTGCTGTACAACTACTGCAATCGTGGTTGACTAATAGAAAGCTCTTACCTAGAAGCAACAACTCAGACACAAAGGGCACCACTAGTAGGCAGATGCCAAGAGTGGTCCAGCATTTAGCATTACTGTCTGCTATACATACTACTGATATAGTAGTCAGTGAATATAAATCTCTCTGCTAGAAACAACAGCTCAGACACAAAGAGCAAACTTAGGAGGCATACATCAAGTATGGTCCAGTCCTTGGCCTTACTGTCTGCTTAGCTTCATTAATCTTTGCCTACTGGGAGAGAGACTAATCAAGAAAGGAAGGCAGTGTCTGACAGGTGCAGAAGCAGGAATTCTTTGACAGCAGTTCTACTTGGCTGAATCCTTCTTGGAGTACACAGTCGAGGCTCCTATATCCACTGAGGTGATTTCTATCTTTGATCGCTCTGCTCAGACCCTGCCAGTGGCTGCTCTCTCAGCATAAGGAGCAGTTGGAACACTTACCCAGAATTCCTGGCTGCTGTGTGTAAATCAGCATTCCTACTGCTGTAGCTCCAATGAAATAGTGGTCAACAAATGAAAAGCTGTCAGCTACAAGCAACAGATCAGACACAAAATGCACCACTAGACGGCATATGCCAAAAGTGCTCAAGAACCAAGCCTTACTGTGTGCTGTATCCACTACTTAATAGTAGTTGGCTAATAGTAAGTTTTTAGCCAGAAACAACAGCTCAGACACAAAGAGCTCCCCTAGGAGGCATATGCCTAGAGCGGTCCAGCTCCTTTGCTAAATGTCTACTGTACCCACTATTGAAATAGTGGTCAGCTAATAGAAAGCTCTCTGCCAGAAACAAAAGTTTAGATACAGAGAGCAATCCTAAGAGGTATATAGCAAGTGCAGGCCACTCCTAGCTGTTCTGTCTGCTGATCTTCACCAACTGAAAGAGACCATCCATCAGGTACTGGAGCAGGGATTCCTTGACAACAGTTCTACCTGGCTGAATCCCCCTTGCAGAGCACAGTTTGGGCCCCTATCTCTGCTGATGCGACTTCTGTCCTCAATTGCTCTGCTCAGACTCAGCCAGCAGCTGCTCTTTCAGCATAAGAAGCAGTTGGAAATCTCACCCAGAATTCCTGGCTGCTGTATGTAATTTAGCATTTGTACTGCTGTAGGACTACTAAAATAGTAGTCGACTAATAGAAAGCTCTCAGCTGGAAGCAACAGCTCAGACACAAAGGTCACTCCTAGGAGACATTCACCAAGAGCAGTCCAGCCCCTAGCCTTTCTGTCTGCAGTACCTACTACTGAAATAGTGATAGGCTAATAGAAAGCTCTCCACTAGAAACAACCAGAAGCAACAGCTTAGACATAAAGGGCAATCCTAGTAGGCATATGCCAAGTGTGGTCCAGCTCCTTCTTTTCTGTCTGTTGAGCTTCACTGATCTTCACTGACTGGGAGAGATCAATCACGGAGAAAAGGCGTGCAGGTGCAGAAGCAGTGATTCCTTGACAGCAGTTCTTCCTGGCCGAGTCCCCCTTGAAGTGCACAGTACTGGCTCCTAACTCTGCTGAAGCAATTTCTCTCTTCAATTACTCTGTCAGACCCTGCCAGCGGTTGCTCTCTCTCAGCATAAGGAGCAATTGGAACACTTACTGAAAATTCCTGGCTGCAGTATGTAAATCAGCATTTGTACTGCTGTACCTCTTCTGAAATAGTGGTTGACTAATAGAAATCTGTCAGCTGAAAGCAACAGCTCAGACACAAAGGGTACCCCTAGGAGGCATACACTAATAGCAGTCCAGCCTCTAGCCTCACTATCTGCTATACCCACTACTGAAATAGTGGTCGGCTAATGGAAAGCTCTCAGCCAGAAGCAGCAGCTCAGACACAAAGGGCAACTCTAGGAGGCATACATGAAGTGTGGTACAGCACCTAGCCTTACTGTCTGCTGAGCTTTTCTGATCTGCACCTGAGGGAAATGCATGTAGGAGATTTAAATTATCCTATGCTCTTTCCTGCAGGTCTGCTGACTGAAATGCTGCACGTGGAACTCGCAGCAGTATAGCTGCATTCAAGTTCCATCTTGTCTGTGGCTTCTGAGCTCATCTTCGGCATTTGCTACAGCATTTCCATGGGCACTCCTGCATTTGAGAAGGGTGGGTATTGTCCTGCAGCCAGTGGATCGGTCTCCTCTGCCTCACAGCATCTGGGAGCCGGGATGCATGGACCAGAGGCAGGGGTTTTACTGCAAGCAGCTGGGACTCCATGGAGCTGTTCTGAGCCAAAGGGCAGAGCAACTGAGTTAGTAACCAGAATCCTTCTTACCTTGCGGGAGTACAAAGCTAGACCGCGTGTGTTCAACAACTATCTGATTGTTTACTATAGCATACTTTCATAAGGTAGAAAAAGGAATGGGCAGACTGGATGGGCCTTGCATTCCTTATCTGCCATCAGCTTCTATGTTTCTATACAGGGAACAGTTGGACATTCTTTGATGACCTGGCCAACAAATTTTCTTCCATTCTGTCGAAATTAGCCTTCTCAGAAGTGCTGCCAGTGTAGGAAAAAAGAAAAAGCACCAAGTGAGTTAGAGAGATTGAAGTAGGTGAATTCAACTCATGGCTGCGTGATTGGTGCCAAGGCAAGGGATACCACTACATAGGGAACTAGCATAGGTTTTGGGAAAGAGCTTTTTTTAAATATGACAGATTGCACCTAAACAGAGAAGGTGTGCGAGCACTCAGACAAAAATTTGATGTCTATTCAAGTAGTTTAAACTACATAAAGGGGAATTTGATGCAGCTCACACCCCTACCATTGGTGGGCTCATCATCACTCCCCCAAAATGCAAAATGTGCACATGCATCCACAGAAAACAAATCAGAGCCAACATCTGCCCAAACCAGCAATCTCCATAATCTTTTGGCAGGAAAGAGCAAACTGAGCAGTCCAGGAAGAGGGTATAACCTCACAAAAAAGAGGATGTACATTCCAGGAAGGCAATGGTTGCTAATACTAAGAGCCTAGCCAACAAACTTCCTGAACTCACAACCATCTTGGAAACAGAAAAGTTGGACTAGAGGGCTGTAACAGAATTGTGATTCATGGAAACCAGGGATGGGATATGGCCATTCTCAGTTACAATCTGTTCAGAAAAGATAGGCAGGGCAAAAAAAGAGGCGAGGCATAGCCATTTACATTTGGGAGGAAATAAAAGCCACAGAAGTAAAAGGGCAACCGGGGGACTTTGAGTTACTCTGGCTTACAGTAGACATGGGCAAAGGAAAACCCTTCAGAATCAGCATTGCGTACAGGCCCCCAAATCATGGAGAAAAAGGGCTAATAGAGCAAATCCACAAAATGTCAATAAAGGTGAAGTAATACTGGTTGGGGACTTCAACCTACCAGTTATTAGCTGGAGCACACTGATGACAGCAACAAGAAGAAGTATGGACTTATTGTCACTACAAGGCATGGGACTGTGACAGCTTGTCAAAATCCCAACAAGGGGAGATGTCATTCTCGATCTTGTCCTCACAAACTCAAAAGGATCAAGGACATCGCAGGATGCCATATGGGCAACAGCGACCATCGTATGGTAGCTTTAATGTAAACATAACACTGGACACCAGTCAGTCAAAGATCAAGGTGCTAGATTTCAGAAAGACTGACTTCCAAAAATGAGGAACAACATAAGTAGCCAGTTAATGGAACTAGGGGTTGAAGAGGTGGAGGTCATGGGGAGAGCTCAAGAAAGCAATAAAGACCACCACAGATCAATGTGCTAGATGGGTCAGCAAAGCAAAAGAAAATAAATCATCTACGGTTTTCCAAGGAAGTAGGCTACCACAGTCAAAGAAAAAAGAGAAGCACAACATATACCAGGAAAACAAAACTGAGAAAGATTGGGAGTCATACAAGGGAAACGGAGACAGTCTAACAAATAATTTAGAAAGGCAAAAGCCTAGACAGAGGAAAGGTAGCACAAGGGGCAAAGGGAGGAGATAAATCATTTTTCATATACCTTGGGGACTGTAGGAAGGCAGAAGGGGGGATAGTAAAGGTTGCTACTGAAGAAGAGAAATGCACCAAACAGGGCCAAGAGAAAGCCAAAATCCTCAGCAAATACTTCTGCTTGGTGTTTACCAAAGAAGTCCCAGGGGATGGCTGAGCCCTGAAAAAACAGAACATCCCAGGACTAGGGGTAGGCATGAGTCCCTTTACAGAAGCCAAAGTATGGGAGGTGCTAAATAAACTAAAAGCAGACAAAGCCATGGGACCAGATGAGATGGATCCCAGAATCCTTAAGGAACTGGGGCCAGAATTAGCAGCCCCTCTGGCACTTCTATTCACAAAATCCTTAAAGAATGGCGTGGTACCCAAAGACTGGAAAAAGACTAAAGTGGTTCCACTTCACAAATCAGGCAGTTGTGAAGAGGCTAGTATTTACAAACCGGTGAGCCTCACATCTATAGTCGGGAAACTATCAGAGGCATTACTCAAACAGAGGATCATAACATTCCTCGAAACTAGCAGCCAGCAAGACCCTAAACAGCACGGTTTCACAGCAGGTAAGTCATGCCAGACTAATCTGCTCAAGTTTTTTGACTACGATGCAAAAATAGTGGATGACGATAGGGCAGTAGATGTGCTCTACCTAGAATTTAGTAAGGACTTTGACTCGGTTCCACACAGAAGGCTAGTAAAGAAGCTTGACCACACAGGGGTTGGTCCAGAAGTAGTCAGGTGGGTACAAAACTGGTTACAAGGCAGAACTCAGAGGGTACAGGTTAATGGAATGCAATCAGCAAAAGGCAGGGTGACCAGAGGGGTGCCCCAGGGCTCAATGCTGAGGCCCCTGATCTTTAATGTTTTTATAGCAGACTTCACTGACAGATTGAAAGGGAAGGTGTGTCTGTTCTGAACTACACCAAGACATGTACAGGGTGGACACCTCAGAAGGAGTGAGCAAGATGGAGTTGACCTCAAAAACTAGAAGAATGGTCTGGAGTGTGGCAGCTGAGATTTAATGCCAAAAGTGTACTTCCAAGGCTGAAGAGGAAAGAGACCTGGGGGTGAGAGTAACGAGTGACTTGAAATTTAGTGCACACTGTGGTTTGATTGTCAAGAAGGCAAACCAGGCATTGAACTGCATCTTTAGACACATTGGTCACAGAGATAGCAGGGCGATTGTGCCCCTGTACCAGGTGTTGGTGAGGCCACATCTCGAATACTGTACACAGAGGTGGTCCCCATATATAAAGGCTGATATCAGAAGGTTGGAGGGGGTGCAAAGAAGGGAAACAAAGAGAATTAGGGGCATGGAGAAACAAACATATCATGAGAGATTACAGGAGCTGGGATTGTATACATTACAGTATCGCAGACTCAGGGGAGATATGCACATGATTTATAGGGCTTTCCAAGATGAACAATTGAGTGAGAATGTGGGACTTACAGTAGGGAGGACATATTTGTATGAACACAGGGGACATATGTTGCAGTTAGAACAGGAAAAATGGAATACCTTAAAAAGGAAAAACAGGTTCAGTCAGAGAGGGATCCGGCTGTGGAACAGTTTACCTGGGGGAATATACTACAAAGCAGAACTATGGACTCATTCAAACTAAGTCTGGACAAAATTCTATAAAAACAAGAGCAATTTAATATAAAGTAGGCAAGGCAAGCATTAAGACGAAAGTCGATGTAGCTTGAAAAAAACTATGAAACCAATGAAGGTGCAGAAGCAAGGATTCCTTGACAGCAGTTCCATGTGGCTGAATCTCCTTGAGTGCACAGCCGGGCTCCTATCTCCACTGAGGTAACTTCTCTCCTCAATCACTCTGCTCAGACCCAGCCAGCGGCTGCTCTCTCAGCATAAGGAGCAGTTGGAAATCTCACCCAGAATTCCTGGCTGCTGTATGTAAATCAGCATTTGTACTGCTGTAGGACTACCAAAATAGTAGTCGACTAATAGAAAGCTCTCAGCTGGAAGCAACAGCTCAGACACAAAGGTCACTCCTAGGAGACATTCACCAAGAGCAGTCCAGCCCCTAGCCTTTCTGTCTGCAGTACCTACTACTGAAATAGTGATAGGCTAATAGAAAGCTCTCCACTAGAAACAACCAGAAGCAACAGCTTAGACATAAAGGGCAACCCTAGTAGGCATATGCCAAGTGTGGTCCAGCTCCTTCTTTTCTGTCTGTTGAGCTTCACTGATCTTCACTGACTGGGAGAGATCAATCACGGAGAAAAGGCGTGCAGGTGCAGAAGCAGTGATTCCTTGACAGCAGTTCTTCCTGGCCGAGTCCCCCTTGAAGTGCACAGTACTGGCTCCTAACTCTGCTGAAGCAATTTCTCTCTTCAATTACTCTGTCAGACCCTGCCAGCGGTTGCTCTCTCTCAGCATAAGGAGCAATTGGAACACTTACTGAAAATTCCTGGCTGCAGTATGTAAATCAGCATTTGTACTGCTGTACCTCTTCTGAAATAGTGGTTGACTAATAGAAATCTGTCAGCTGAAAGCAACAGCTCAGACACAAAGGGTACCCCTAGGAGGCACACACTAATAGCAGTCCAGTCTCTAGCCTCACTGTTCTGCTATACCCACTACTGAAATAGTGGTCGGCTAATGGAAAGCTCTCAGCCAGAAGCAGCAGCTCAGACACAAAGGGCAACTCTAGGAGGCATACATGAAGTGTGGTACAGCACCTAGCCTTACTGTCTGCTGAGCTTTTCTGATCTGCACCTGAGGGAAATGCATGTAGGAGATTTAAATTATCCTATGCTCTTTCCTGCAGGTCTGCTGACTGAAATGCTGCACGTGGAACTCGCAGCAGTATAGCTGCATTCAAGTTCCATCTTGTCTGTGGCTTCTGAGCTCATCTTCGGCATTTGCTACAGCATTTCCATGGGCACTCCTGCATTTGAGAACGGTGGGTATTGTCCTGCAGCCAGTGGATCGGTCTCCTCTGCCTCACAGCATCTGGGAGCCGGGATGCATGGACCAGAGGCAGGGGTTTTACTGCAAGCAGCTGGGACTCCATGGAGCTGTTCTGAGCCAAAGGGCAGAGCAACTGAGTTAGTAACAGAATCCTTCTTACCTTGCGGGAGTACAAGCTAGACATGTGTTCAACAACTATCTGATTGTTTACTATAGCATACTTTCATAAGGTAGAAAAGGAATGGGCAGACTGGATGGGCCTTGCATTCCTTATCTGCCATCAGCTTCTATGTTTCTATACAGGGAACAGTTGGACATTCTTTGATGACCTGGCCAACAAATTTTCTTCCATTCTGTCGAAATTAGCCTTCTCAGACGTGCTGCCAGTGTAGGAAAAAAGAAAAAGCACCAAGTGAGTTAGAGAGATTGAAGTAGGTGAATTCAACTCATGGCTGCGTGATTGGTGCCAAGACAAGGGATACCACTACATAGGGAACTAGCATGAGTTTTGGGAAAGAGCTTTTTTTAAATATGACAGATTGCACCTAAACAGAGAAGGTGTGCGAGCACTCAGACAAAAATTTGATGTCTATTCAAGTAGTTTAAACTACATAAAGGGGAATTTGATGCAGCTCACACCCCTACCATTGGTGGGCTCATCATCACTCCCCAAAATGCAAAATGTGCACATGCATCCACAGAAAACAAATCAGAGCCAACATCTGCCCAAACCAGCAATCTCCATAATCTTTTGGCAGGAAAGAGCAAACTGGAGCAGTCCAGGAAGAGGGTATAACCTCACAAAAAAGAGGATGTACATTCCAGGAAGGCAATGGTTGCTAATACTAAGAGCCTAACCAACAAACTTCCTGAACTCACAACCATCTTGGAAACAGAAAAGTTGGACTAGAGGGCTGTAACAGAATTGTGATTCATGGAAACCAGGGATGGGATATGGCCATTCTCAGTTACAATCTGTTCAGAAAAGATAGGCAGGGCAAAAAAAGGAGGCATAGCCATTTACATTTGGGAGGAAATAAAAGCCACAGAAGTAAAGGGCAACGGGGACTTTGAGTTACTCTGGCTTACAGTAGACATGGGCAAAGGAAACCCTTCAGAATCAGCATTGTGTACAGGCCCCAAATCATGGAGAAAAAGGGCTAATAGAGCAAATCCACAAAATGTCAATAAAGGTGAAGTAATACTGGTTGGGGACTTCAACCTACCAGTTATTAGCTGGAGCACACTGATGACAGCAACAAGAAGAAGTATGGACTTATTGTCACTACAAGGCATGGGACTGTGACAGCTTGTCAAAATCCCAACAAGGGGAGATGTCATTCTCGATCTTGTCCTCACAAACTCAAAAAGGATCAAGGACATCGCAGTGGGATGCCATATGGGCAACAGCGACCATCGTATGGTAAGCTTTAATGTAAACATAACACTGGACACCAGTCAGTCAAAGATCAAGGTGCTAGATTTCAGAAAGACTGACTTCCAAAAATGAGGAACAACATAAGTAGCCAGTTAATGGAACTAGGGGTTGAAGAGGTGGAGGTCATGTGGGGGAGGCTCAAGAAAGCAATAAAGACCACCACAGATCAATGTGCTAGATGGGTCAGCAAAGCAAAAAGAAAAATAAATCATCTACGGTTTTCCAAGGAAGTGGATACCACAGTCAAAGAAAAAGAAGGCTACAACATATACCAGGAAAACAAAACTGAGAAAGATTGGGAGTCATACAAGGAAACGGAGACAGTCTAACAAATAATTTAGAAAGGCAAAAGCCTAGACAGAGGAAAGATAGCACAAGGGGCAAAGGGAGGAGATAAATCATTTTCATATACCTTGGGGACTGTAGGAAGGCAGAAGGGGGGATAGTAAAGGTTGCTACTGAAGAAGAGAAATGCACCAAACAGGGCCAAGAGAAAGCCAAAATCCTCAGCAAATACTTCTGCTTGGTGTTTACCAAAGAAGTCCCAGGGGATGGCTGAGCCCTGAAAAAACAGAACATCCCAGGACTAGGGGTAGGCATGAGTCCCTTTACAGAAGCCAAAGTATGGGAGGTGCTAAATAAACTAAAAGCAGACAAAGCCATGGGACCAGATGAGATGGATCCCAGAATCCTTAAGGAACTGGGGCCAGAATTAGCAGCCCCTCTGGCACTTCTATTCACAAAATCCTTAAAGAATGGCGTGGTACCCAAAGACTGGAAAAAGACTAAAGTGGTTCCACTTCACAAATCAGGCAGTTGTGAAGAGGCTAGTATTTACAAACCGGTGAGCCTCACATCTATAGTCGGGAAACTATCAGAGGCATTACTCAAACAGAGGATCATAACATTCCTCGAAACTAGCAGCCAGCAAGACCCTAAACAGCACGGTTTCACAGCAGGTAAGTCATGCCAGACTAATCTGCTCAAGTTTTTTGACTACGCTGCAAAAATAGTGGATGACGATAGGACAGTAGATGTGCTCTACCTAGAATTTAGTAAGGACTTTGACTCGGTTCCACACAGAAGGCTAGTAAAGAAGCTTGACCACACAGGGGTTGGTCCAGAAGTAGTCAGGTGGGTACAAAACTGGTTACAAGGCAGAACTCAGAGGGTACAGGTTAATGGAATGCAATCAGCAAAAGGCAGGGTGACCAGAGGGGTGCCCCAGGGCTCAATGCTGAGGCCCCTGATCTTTAATGTTTTTATAGCAGACTTCACTGACAGATTGAAAGGGAAGGTGTGTCTGTTCACAGACTACACCAAGACATGTAACAGGGTGGACACCTCAGAAGGAGTGAGCAAGATGGAAGTTGACCTCAAAAAACTAGAAGAATGGTCTGGAGTGTGGCAGCTGAGATTTAATGCCAAAAAGTGTACTTCACAAGGCTGAAGAGGAAAGAGACCTGGGGGTGAGAGTAACGAGTGACTTGAAATTTAGTGCACACTGTGGTTTGATTGTCAAGAAGGCAAACCAGGCATTGAACTGCATCTTTAGACACATTGGTCACAGAGATAGCAGGGCGATTGTGCCCCTGTACCAGGTGTTGGTGAGGCCACATCTCGAATACTGTACACAGAGGTGGTCCCCATATATAAAGGCTGATATCAGAAGGTTGGAGGGTGCAAAGAAGGAAACAAAGAGAATTAGGGGCATGGAGAAACAAACATATCATGAGAGATTACAGGAGCTGGGATTGTATACATTACAGTATCGCAGACTCAGGAGATATGCACATGATTTATAGGGCTTTCCAAGATGAACAATTGAGTGAGAATGTGGGACTTACAGTAGGGAGGACATATTTGTATGAACACAGGGGACATATGTTGCAGTTAGAACAGGAAAAATGGAATACCTTAAAAGGAAAAACAGGTTCAGTCAGAGAGGATCCGGCTGTGGAACAGTTTACCTGGGAATATACTACAAAGCAGAACTATGGACTCATTCAAACTAAGTCTGGACAAAATTCTATAAAAACAAGAGCAATTTAATATAAAGTAGGCAAGGCAAGCATTAAGACGAAAGTCGATGTAGCTTGAAAAAAACTATGAAACCAATGAAGGTGCAGAAGCAAGGATTCCTTGACAGCAGTTCCATGTGGCTGAATCTCCCTTGGAGTGCACAGCCCGGGCTCCTATCTCCACTGAGGTAACTTCTCTCCTCAATCACTCTGCTCAGACCCAGCCAGCGGCTGCTCTCTCAGCATAAGGAGCAGTTGGAAATCTCACCCAGAATTCCTGGCTGCTGTATGTAAATCAGCATTTGTACTGCTGTAGGACTACCAAAATAGTAGTCGACTAATAGAAAGCTCTCAGCTGGAAGCAACAGCTCAGACACAAAGGTCACTCCTAGGAGACATTCACCAAGAGCAGTCCAGCCCCTAGCCTTTCTGTCTGCAGTACCTACTACTGAAATAGTGGTAGGCTAATAGAAAGCTCTCCACTAGAAACAACCAGAAGCAACAGCATAAACATAAAGGGCAACCCTAGTAGGCATATGCCAAGTGTGGTCCAGCGTCTTCTTTTTTTGTCTGTTAAGCTTCACTGATCTTCACTGACTGGGAGAGATCGATCACAGAGGAAAGGCGTGCAGGTGCAGAAGCAGTGATTCCTTGACAGCAGTTCTTCCTGGCCGAATCCCCCTTGAAGTGCACAGTACTGGCTCCTAACTCTGCTGAAGCAATTTCTTTCTTCAATTACTCTGTCAGACCCTGCCAGCGGTTGCTCTCTCTCAGCATAAGGAGCAATTGGAACACTTACTGAAAATTCCTGGCTGCAGTATGTAAATCCGCATTTGTACTGCTGTACCTCTTCTGAAATAGTGGTTGACTAATAGAAATCTGTCAGCTGAAAGCAACAGCTCAGACACAAAGGGTACCCCCTAGGAGGCATACACTAATAGCAGTCCAGCCTCTAGCCTCACTGTCTGCTATACCCACTACTGAAATAGTGGTCGGCTAATAGAAAGCTCTCAGCAAGAAGCAGCAGCTCAGACACAAAGGGCAACTCTAGGAGGCATATATGAAGTGTGGTACAGCACCTAGCCTTACTGTCTGCTAAGCTTCTCTGATCTGCACCTGAGGGAAATGCAAGTAGGAGATTTAAATTATCCTATGCTCTTTCCTGCAGGTCTGCTGACTGAAATGCTGCACGTGGAACTCGCAGCAGTATAGCTGCATTCAAGTTCCATCTTGTCTGTGGCTTCTGAGCTCATCTTCGGCTTTTACTACAGCATTTCCATGGGCACTCCTGCATTTGAGAAGGGTGGGTATTGTCCTGCAGCCAGTGGATCGGTTTCTCTGCCTCACAGCATCTGGGAGCCGGATGCATGGACCAGAGGCAGGGGTTTTACTGCAAGCAGCTGGGACTCCATGGAGCTGTTCTGAGCCAAAGGGCAGAGCAACTGAGTTAGTAACCAGAATCCTTCTTACCTTAAGGAGTACAAGCTAGACCCATGTGTTCAACAACTATCTGATTGTTTACTATAGCATACTTTCATAAGGTAGAAAAAGGAATGGGCAGACTGGATGGGCCTTGCATTCCTTATCTGCCATCAGCTTCTATGTTTCTATACAGGGAACAGTTGGACATTCTTTGATGACCTGGCCAACAAATTTTCTTCCATTCTGTCGAAATTAGCCTTCTCAGAAGTGCTGCCAGTGTAGGAAAAAAGAAAAAGCACCAAGTGAGTTAGAGAGATTGAAGTAGGTGAATTCAACTCATGGCTGCGTGATTGGTGCCAAGGCAAGGGATACCACTACATAGGGAACTAGCATAGGTTTTGGGAAAGAGCTTTTTTTAAATATGACAGATTGCACCTAAACAGAGAAGGTGTGCGAGCACTCAGACAAAAATTTGATGTCTATTCAAGTAGTTTAAACTACATAAAGGGGAATTTGATGCAGCTCACACCCCTACCATTGGTGGGCTCATCATCACTCCCAAAATGCAAAATGTGCACATGCATCCACAGAAAACAAATCAGAGCCAACATCCGCCCAAACCAGCAATCTCCATAATCTTTTGGCAGGAAAGAGCAAACTGGAGCAGTCCAGGAAGAGGGTATAACCTTGCAAAAAAGAGGATGTACATTCCTGGAAGGCAATGGTTGCTAATACTAAGAGCCTAACCAACAAACTTCCTGAACTCACAACCATCTTGGAAACAGAAAAGTTGGACTAGAGGGCTGTAACAGAATTGTGATTCATGGAAACCAGGGATGGGATATGGCCATTCTCAGTTACAATCTGTTCAGGAAAGATAGGCAGGGCAAAAAAAGAGGCGAGGCATAGCCATTTACATTTGGGAGGAAATAAAAGCCACAGAAGTAAAGGGCAACCGGGGGACTTTGAGTTACTCTGGCTTACAGTAGACATGGGCAAAGGAAAACCCTTCAGAATCAGCATTGTGTACAGGCCCCCAAATCAAGGAGATAAAGGAGAAAAAGGGCTAATAGGCAAATCCACAAAATGTCAATAAAGGTGAAGTAATACTGGTTGGGGACTTCAACCTACCAGTTATTAGCTGGAGCACACTGATGACAGCAACAAGAAGAAGTATGGACTTATTGTCACTACAAGGCATGGGACTGTGACAGCTTGTCAAAATCCCAACAAGGGGAGATGTCATTCTCGATCTTGTCCTCACAAACTCAAAAAAGGATCAAGGACATCGCAGTGGGATGCCATATGGGCAACAGCGACCATCATATGGTAAGCTTTAATGTAAACATAACACTGGACACCAGTCAGTCAAAGATAAAGGTGCTAGATTTCAGAAAGACTGACTTCCAAAAATGAGGAACAACATAAGTAGCCAGTTAGTGGAACTAGAGGTTGAAGAGGTGGAGATCATGTGGGGGAGACTCAAGAAAGCAATAAAGACCACCACAGATCAATGTGCTAGATGGGTCAGCAAAGCAAAAAGAAAAATAAATCATCTACGGTTTTCCAAGGAAGTGGCTACCACAGTCAAAGAAAAAAAGAAGGCTTACAACATATACCAGGAAAACAAAACTGAGAAAGATTGGGAGTCATACAAGGGAAACGGAGACAGTCTAACAAATAATTTAGAAAGGCAAAAGCCTAGACAGAGGAAAGATAGCACAAGGGGCAAAGGGAGGAGATAAATCATTTTTCATATACCTTGGGGACTGTAGGAAGGCAGAAGGGGGGATAGTAAAGGTTGCTACTGAAGAAGAGAAATGCACCAAACATGGCCAAGAGAAAGCCAAAATCCTCAGCAAATACTTCTGCTTGGTGTTTACCAAAGAAGACCCAGAGGGTGGCTGAGCCCTGAAAAAACAGAACATCCCAGGACTAGGGGTAGGCATGAGTCCCTTTACAGAAGCCAAAGTTTGGGAGGTGCTAAATAAACTAAAAGCAGACAAAGCCATTGGACCAGATGAGATGGATCCCAGAATCCTTAAGGAACTGGGGCCAGAATTAGCAGCCCCTCTGGCACTTCTGTTCACAAAATCCTTGAAGAATGCTGTGGTACCCAAAGACTGGAAAAAGACTAAAGTGGTTCCACTTCACAAATCAGGCAGTTGTGAAGAGGCTAGTAATTACAAACCGGTGAGCCTCACATCTATAGTCGGGAAACTATCAGAGGCATTACTCAAACAGAGGATCATAACATTCCTCGAAACTAGCAGCCAACAAGACCCTAAACAGCACAGTTTCACAGCAGGTAAGTCATGCCAGACTAATCTGCTCAAGTTTTTTGACTACGCTGCAAAAATAGTGGATGACGATAGGGCAGTAGATGTGCTCTACCTAGAATTTAGTAAGGACTTTGACTCGGTTCCACACAGAAGGCTAGTAAAGAAGCTTGACCACACAGGGGTTGGTCCAGAAGTAGTCAGGTGGGTACAAAACTGGTTACAAGGCAGAACTCAGAGGGTACAGGTTAATGGAATGCAATCAGCAAAAGGCAGGGTGACCAGAGGGTGCCCCAGGGCTCAATGCTGAGGCCCCTGATCTTTAATGTTTTATAGCAGACTTCACTGACAGATTGAAAGGAAGGTGTGTCTGTTCTGAACCACCAAGACATGTAACAGGGTGGACACCTCAGAAGGAGTGAGCAAGATGGAAGTTGACCTCAAAAAACTAGAAGAATGGTCTGGAGTGTGGCAGCTGAGATTTAATGCCAAAAAGTGTACTTCACAAGGCTGAAGAGGAAAGAGACCTGGGGGTGAGAGTAACGAGTGACTTGAAATTTAGTGCACACTGTGGTTTGATTGTCAAGAAGGCAAACCAGGCATTGAACTGCATCTTTAGACACATTGGTCACAGAGATAGCAGGGCGATTGTGCCCCTGTACCAGGTGTTGGTGAGGCCACATCTCGAATACTGTACACAGAGGTGGTCCCCATATATAAAGGCTGATATCAGAAGGTTGGAGGGGTGCAAAGAAGGGAAACAAAGAGAATTAGGGGCATGGAGAAACAAACATATCATGAGAGATTACAGGAGCTGGGATTGTATACATTACAGTATCGCAGACTCAGGGGAGATATGCACATGATTTATAGGGCTTTCCAAGATGAACAATTGAGTGAGAATGTGGGACTTACAGTAGGGAGGACATATTTGTATGAACACAGGGGACATATGTTGCAACTAGAACAGGAAAAATGGAATACCTTAAAAAGGAAAAACAGGTTCAGTCAGAGAGGGATCCGGCTGTGGAACAGTTTACCTAGGGAATATACTACAAAGCAGAACTATGGACTCATTCAAACTAAGTGTGGACAAAATTCTATAAAAACAAGAGCAATTTAATATAAAGTAGGCAAGGCAAGCATTAAGACAAAAGTCGATGTAGCTTGAAAAAAACTATGAAACCTATGAAGGTGCAGAAGCAAGGATTCCTTGACAGCAGTTCCATGTGGCTGAATCTCCCTTGGAGTGCACAGCCCGGGCTCCTATCTCCACTGAGTTAACTTCTCTCCTCAATCGCTCTGCTCAGACCCAGCCAGCGGCTGCTCTCTCAGCATAAGGATCAGTTGGAAAACTTACCCAGAGTTCCTGGTTGCTGTATGTAAATCAGCACTTGTACTGCTGTACCACTACTGAAATAGTAGTCGACTAATAGAAAGCTCTCAGCTGGAAGTAACAGCTCAGACACAAAGGGCACCTCTAGGAGGCATATGCTAAGAGCAGTCCAGACCCTAGCCTTACTGTCAGCTAATAGAAAGCTCTCAGCCAGAAACAACAGCTCAGACATACAGGGCAACCCAAGGAGGCATATGTGAAGTGCACCCCCCAAGCCTTACTGGCTGCTGATCTTCATTGACTGGGAGAGAGCCCAATCATGAAGCAAAGTCTGACAGGTGCAGAAGCAGAGATTGTGTGACATCAATTCTACCTGGCTAAATCCCTCTTGGAGTGCACAGTCTGGGCTCCTATCTCCTCTGAAGTGACTTCTCTGCTCAGACCCAGCCAGCAGCTGCTCTCTCAGCATAAGGAGCAGTTGGAAAGCTTACCCAGAATTCCTGGCTGATATATGTAAATCAGCATTTGTACTGCTGTACCACTACTGAAATTGTGGTCTACTAATAGAAAGCTCTCAGCTGGAATCAGCTCAGGCACAAAAGGCACCTCTAGGAGGTATATGCCAAAAATGTTCCAGCTCCTAGCTATGCTGTCTGCTGTACCCACTACTGCAATAGAGATCAACTAATAGAAAGCTTACAGCCAAAAACAACAGGTCAGACATGAAGAGCAACCCTAGGAGGTATAAGCCAAGTGCAGCCTCTAGTCTTATTGTATGCTGAGCTTCACTGATCTTCACCAACAGGGAAAGAGATCAATCATGGAGCGAAGGCAGACTCTAACAGGTGCAGTAGCAGGGATTCCTTGACAGCTGTTCTACCTGCCTGAATTGCCCTTGGAGCTCACAATCTGGGCCCTAACTCTGCTGAGGCAACTACTCTCCTGATCACTCTGATCAGATCCAGCCGGTGGCTGTTCTCTCAGCCAAGGAGTAGTTAGAACACTTACACAGAATTCTGGCTGCTGTATGTAAATCAGCATTTGTACTGCTGTACCACTACTGAAATAGTAGTCGACAAAGAAAACTCTCAGCTGGAAGCAACAGCTCAGACACAAAGGCACCCCTAGAAGGCATACACCAAGAACAGTCCTGACCCTAGCCTTACTGCCTGCTGTACCCACTACTGAAATACAGTGAAAACCTGTTATAATGGGTGCATCAGTGCACACAACTTTTGTCTGTTATATTCAGTGTCTATTATATCCAGAGGAGGTGGAGCCTACGTGTTAGGAGTGTCGATGTGTGTCTATGTGGGTGAGTAAGGGCTCAGAGTGAATGAGAACCTATTACAAATCTTCGTAGATTACTCAGAATCGTGCCTGGCATATATATTTCTGTATTCTTTGTGTTTATTTAAAGTTACTTTATGGGTAACATTAGCTTTTTTAAGGAAATTTATCGCACAAGGTAAGAAGAGGATAACTCTGGTGGTTGGATGTTAGAAATCTAGGGCAAAAAGAACAAAGGCAATTATATGGTAAGGTTCTTACTGAAATATAAAATGATATCCTTTTAGTGTAATTAACTACTAAATGTTCAATGCAATTTGTGGAGAATTATTTTGTAAGAAATTTAATCTCTGTAGATGTGCCATATTAATTCTACATTTGCCAAATCTCTTCAGTTCTTCACTCCCTACACCCAAAAAGCATTACGAATGCTCATGAAAGCTTCATTGTGTCCGTTATAAGCAAAATGTTTTGTCCATTATAAGCAGACAAAAATGCATTGGGTTTGATACATTAGGTTTGGGAAATACAGTTTTTGTCCACTATAACTGATTGTCTGTTAAAAGAGTGTCTGTTATACGCAGAGTGCACTGTAGTGGTCAGCTAATAGAAAGCTCTCAGCCAGAAACAACAGCTCAGACACAAAGCTAAACCCTAGGAGGCAAACGCCAAGTACATTCCTGCCCCTAGCCTTACTGTCTGCTGAGTGTCACTGATCTTCACTGACTGGAAGAGAGACCAATCACGAAGGGACGGCAGACTCTGACAGGCAGCAGGGATTCTTTAACAGCAGGTTTACGTGGCTGAATCCTCCTTGGGATGCACATCCCGGGCTCCTATCTCTGCTGAGGCAACTTCTCTCCTTGATCACTCTGCTCAGACTGAGCCTGCGGCTTCTCTCTCAGCATAAGGAGCAGTTGGAACACTTACCCAGAATTCCTGGCTGCTGTGTGTAAATAAGAATTTGTACTACTGTACCACTACAGAAATAGTGGTCAACTAATAGAAAGCTCTCAGCTGGAAGCAACAGCTCAGACACAAAGGGCACCCTTAGGAGGCATAAAGCAAGAGCTGTCCAGCTCCTTGCTTTACTGTCAACTGTACCCACTACTGAAATAGTGGTTGGCTAATAGAAACTCTCAGCGAGAAAAAATCAAAAACAATATGTCATACACAAACAGCAACCTTTGGAGGCATATGCTAAGTGTGGTCTGGCTCCTAGCCTGTTTGTTGAGCTTCATTGATTTTCACCAACAGAGAGAGAAACCAATCACATAGGAAAGGCAGTTTAAAAGTTAAAAGCAGTTCAACCTGGCTGTGTCTCTCTTGGAGTGCACAGTCTGGGCTCCTATCTCTGCTGAGGCAACTTTTCTCCTTGATTGCTATGCTCAGGCCCAGCCAGCAGCTGCTTTCTCAGCATAAAGAGCAGTTGGAACACTTACCCAGAATTCCTGGCTGCTGTATGTAAATCAGCATGTATACTGCTGTACCACTACAGAAAGAGTGGTAGACTAAAAGAAAGCTCTCAGCTGAAAGCAACAACTCAGACACAAAGGGCACCACTAGGAGACATAGGCCAAGAGCAGTCCAGCACCTAACCTTACTGTCTGCTGTATCCAATATGGAAATAGTGGTTGGCTAATAGTAGTAAAATTTTAGTTATACAGTACAACACCATTAGGGCTAAGATATGCCCTGTTTATAAGGTGAACCTGTGTAAATTGTTACATTAAAATTAGTATCAAGTACAAAACAGTTTACACCAAATACAAAACAGCTAATAGGATTCTGTCAGCCAGAAACAACCAGAAGGAACAGCTCTGACACAAAGAGTAACCCTAGGAGGCATACAGCAAGTGTGGGCTAGCCTCTAGCCTTATTGTGTGCAGAGATTCACTGATCTTCACCAACTGGGAGAGAGACCAGTCATGAAGGGAAGGCCGACTCCGACAGCTGCAGAAGGAGGGATTCCTTGACAGTAGTTCTACCTGGTTCAATCCCCCTTGGAGTACAGCGTCTGGGCTCCTAACTCTGCTGAGGCAACTTCTCTCATCGATCACTCTGCTCAGACAAAGCCAGTGGCTGCTCTCTCAGTATAAGGAGCAGTTGGAACACTTACAAAGAATTCCATGTTGATGTATGTAAATCAGAATTTACACTGCTGTACCACTTCTGCAATAGTGGTCAACTAATAGTAAGCTCTCAGTTGGAAGCAACAGATCAGACACAAAGGGCACCCCTAGTAAGCATACACCAAGAGCGGTCCAGCCCATAACCTTACTGTCTGCTGTACCTACTACTGAAATAGTGGTCGGTTAATAGAAAGCTCTTAGCCAGAAACAACCAGAAGCAACAGATCAGACACAAAGGATAACCCTAGAAGGAATATGCCAAGTGTGGTCCAGCTCCTAACTTTGCTGTCTTGTGTGCTTCATGGATCTTCATTGACTAGAAGAGAGACCAATCATGAAGGGAAGTCAGACTCCAACAGGTGCAGAAGCAGGGATTCTTTGACAGCAGTTCTACCTGACTGAGTCCTACTTGGAGTGCACAGTCCGGGCTCCTATCTCCTCTGAGGAGACTTCTCTCCTTGATCGTTCTGCTCTGACCCAGACAGCGGCTGCTTTCTCAGCATAAGGAGCAGTTGGAAAACTTGCACAGAATTCCTGGCTAATGTATGTAAATCAGCATTTGTACTGCTGAACCACTAATGAAATAGTAGTTGATTTATAGAAAGCCCTCTGCTGGAAGCAACAGCTCAGACACAAAAGGCACCTCTAGGAGGCATACGCCAAAGGCAGTCCTGCCCCTAACTTTATTGTGTGCTGTACCCACTACAGAAATAGAGATCAGCTAATAGAAAGCTCTCAGGGAGAAACAATCAGAAGCAACAGTTCAGACATAAAGAGTAACCTAGGAGGCATACACCAAGTGTGGCCAGCCCCTAGTCTTCTTGTCCGCTGAGCGTCACTGATTTTCATCAACTGAGACAGAGATAAATCATGGAGTGAAGACAGACTCTGACAAGTGCAGAAGCAGGGATTCCCCAGTAGTCAACTAATTGAAATCTGTCAGCTGGAAGCAGCAGCTTAGACACAAAGTGCAACACTAGGAGGCATATGCCAAAAGCAGTCCAGGCCCAAGCCATACTTTCTGCTATATCTACTACTTAATAGTGGTCAGCTAATAGAAAGTTCTTAGCCAGAAACAGCCAGAAGCAACAGCTCAGATAAAAAGGGCATACCTAGGAGGCATATGCCAACTCTGTTCCAGCCCCTTGCCTTACTGTCTGTTGAGCTTCTTCGCTGACTGGGAGAGAGACTAATCATGAAGGGAAGGCAGGCTCTGACAGGTGCAAAAACAGTGATTATTTGACAGCAGTTGTACCTGGTTGAATCCCTCTTGGAGTGCACAGTGCATGCTCCTATCTCTGCTGAGGTGACTTCTTTCCTCGATCACTCTGCTCAGACCCAGCCAGCAGCTGATTTCTCAGCATAAGGAACATCTTACCCAAAATTCCTGGCTGCTGTATGTAAATCAGCATTTGTACTGCTGTACCTCTAGTGTAATAGTGCTCAGCTAATGGAAAGCTGTCTGCTGGAAGCAACAGATTAGACACAAAGTGCACCCCTAAGAGGCATACGCCAAGAGCAGTCCAGCCCCTAGCCTTACTGTCTGCTGTACCCACCACTATAATAGTAGTCCGTTGTTAGAAAGCTCTCAGGATGATACAACAGATCAGACGCAAAGGGTACTCCTAGGTGGCATATGCCAAGACTGAGCCAGTTCCATTACTAACTATCTGCTATACCTACTATTGAAATAGTAGTCGGCTAATAAAAAGCTTTCAGCCAGAAGCAATAGCTCAGAGACAGCCAGCAACCTTAGGAGGCATGTGCCAAGTATGATCTAGTCCCTAGCATTGCTGTCTGCTGAGGTTCACTGATCTTCATCGACTTGGAGTGAGAGCAATGATGAATGGAAGGCAGACTCCAACAGGTGCAGAAGCAGGGATTGCTTAACAGCAGTACTGTCTGGTTAAATCCCCATTTGAGTGCACAGTCCGAGCCCCTAAATCCACTGAGGTGACTTTTCTACTCGATCACTGTGATCAGACCCAGCCAGTGGTTGCTCTCACAGCATAAGGAGCAGTTGGAACATCTAACCAGATTTCCTGGCAGCTGTATGTAAATCAGCATTTGTACTGCTGTTCCTCTAAAGAAATTGTGGTCTAGTAATAGCTCTCAGCTGAAAGCAACAGTTCAGACACAAATGGCACCCCTAGGAGGCATACGCCAAAAGTGGTCCAACCCCTACTCTTACTGTCTGCTCCATCCTCTACTGAATAGTGGTTGGCCAAGACAAAGTTCTCAGCCAGAAACAGCCAGAAGAAACAGCTGAGACACAAAGGGCAACAGCAAGAGGCATATGCCAGGTGTGGTCCATCCCCTTGCCTTACTGCTGAGCTTCACTGAGTTTAATCAGCTGGGAGAGAGACCAATGATGATAGGAAGGCAGACTCTGAGAGTTGTGGAAGCAGGGATTCCTTTACAGCATCTCTGCCTAGCTGAATCCCTCTTTGAGTGCACAGTCAGGATTCCTGGCTCCACTGAGGTGATTTCTTTCCTCAATCACTCTGCTCAGACCCTACCAGCCGCTGCTGTCTCAGCATAAAGAGCAGTTGGAACACTTACCCAGAATTTCTGGATGTTGCATGTAAATCAGCATTCCTACTGCTGTAGCTCTACTGAAATAGTGGTTGACTAATAGAAAGCTGTCAGCTGGAAGCAACAGAGCAGACACAAAGTGCACCACTAGAAGGCATACACCAAGAGTGCTCAAGCCCCAAGCCTTACTGTCTGCTGTACCCATTACTTAATAGTGGTCAGCTAATAGAAAGTTTTCAGCCAAAAACTGACAGAAGTAACAGCTCAGTCACAAAGGGCACCCTTAGGAGGCATACGCCTAGAGCAGTTCATCTCCTTTGCTAACTGTCTGCTGTACCCACTATTGAAATAGTGGTCAGTTAATAGAAAACTCTCAGCCAGAAGCAACAGCTGAGACACAACCAGCACCTAGCCTTACTGTCTGCTGAGCATCACTGGCTGAGACAGAGACCAATCACGGAGGGATGTTAGACTGTGACTAGTGCAGAAACAGGAATTCCTTGACAGCAGTTCTACCTGCCTGAATTTCCCTTGGAGTGCACATTCCAGGCTCTTTACTCAGCTGAGATGACTTCTCTCCTTGATTGCTCTTCTCTGACCCAGCCAGTGGATGCTCTCTCAGCATAAGGAGCAGTTGGGACACTTACCCAGAATTCCTGGCTGCTGTGAGTAAATCAGCATTTGTGCTGCTGTAGCACTACTAAAATAGTGGTCGATTAATAGAAAGGTTTCAGCTAGAAGCAACAGCTTAGACACAAAGGGTACTCCTAGGAGACAAACACCAAGAGCAGTCCAGCTCCTAGCCTTTCTGTCTGTTGTACCTACTACTGAAATAGTCATCGGCTAATAGAAAGCTCTCAGCTAGAAACAACAGCTCAGATACAAAAGGCAAGCCTAGGAGATATATGCCAAGTGTGGTTCAGCTTCTGTCTGCTAAGCGTCATTAATGTTCACTGACTGGGAGCGAAACCAATCATGGAGAGAAGGCAGACTTTGATAAGTGCTGAAGCAGGGATTCCTTGACAGCAGTTCTACCTGGCTGAATCACCCTTGGTTACACAGTCCAGGCTCCTAACTCTGCCGACATGACTTCTCTCCTTGATTGCTCTGCTCAGACCCAACCAGTGGCTGCTCTCTCAGCATAAGGAGCAGTTGGATGCCTTACTCAGAATTCCTGGCTGCTGTATATAAATCAGGATTTGTACTGCTGTGCCACTATTGAAATAGTGGGTGACTAATGGAAAGCTCTCAGCTGGAAGCAACAGCTCAGACATAAATGGCACTCCTAGGAGGCATTCGGCATGAGTGGTCCACCCCTAGCTTTTCTATCTGCTGTATCCACTACTAAAATAGTGGTCAGCCAATAGAAAGTTCTCCACCAGAAACAATAAGAATCCCCCTTGGAGTGCAATGTCTGGGCCCCTATCTTTGCAGAGGTGACCTCAGTCCTTGATCGCTCTGCTGAGACCCAGCCAGTGGCTGCTTTCTCACCATATAGAGCAGTTGGAAAAACTTACCCAGAATTCCTGGCTGCTGTATGTAAATCAGCATTTGTACTGCTGTACCACTATTGAAATGGAGGCCAACTTTTAGAAAGCTCTCAGATAGTAGCAACATATCGGACACAAACGGCATCCCTAGGGGGCATATGCCAAGAGTGGTCCAGCCTCTAACATTACTGTCTTCTGTACCCACTACTGAAATAGTGATCGACTAATAGAGAATTCTCAGCCAGAAATAACAAAAAACAACAGTTTGGATACAAAAGGACAACTGTAAGAAACATAGACTTTGACGACAGATAAGGACTGTTAGGCCCATCTAGTCTGCCCATTTCCCTACCTACAGGATAGGCCGCAGATCCTAGTTAACCAACAGCCTATATCTTCCTGCCCCCCATAAGAATTGCCTTATGTCTGTCCCATACATTTTTGAATTCTCCCACAGTTTTAGACCCCACAACTTCCTCAGGAAGGCTGTTCCATGCATCCACTACCCTCTCTGTGAAATAATACTTCTCACATTGCCCCTGAACCGCCTCCTTCTATCTTTAAATTGTGTTCCCTTGTTCTTGCAAGTCTCTTTTCTCTGAAAGATGCTACCCTCTTGGACTTTGTTGATTCTCTTGAGGTACTTGAAAGTTTCTATCATGTCCCCCTCCCCTTCTTTCCTCAAGGGTATACATATTAAGCTCCTTTAGTCTCTCCTCATACGGCTTCTCTGCAGACACTGCACCATTTTAGTTGCTCTCCTCTGGACTGCCTCTATCCTGTCTATGTCCTTGCGGAGATGGGGTCTCCAGAACTGGACACAGTATTCCAGATGGGGTCTCACCAACTGTCTGTACAGAGGATAACAACTTCCTGTTTTCTGCTGCTGATGCCTCTCCCTATACATCCCAGTATTCCCCGGCCTCCTACTGCCTTCTCACATTGCTTGCTAACCTTAAAGTCATCTGATATGATTACCCCCAGGTCCCTTTCCTGTTTTGTTGTTGTTACTACCTCCCCACCCATTGTGTATTCTTCCCCTGGGTTCTTGTTTCCCAGGTGCATTATTTTGCACTTTTTTGCATTGAATCCTAGCTGCCATACGTCTGACCATTCCTCCAACCTTGCCAAGTCCCTTTTCATCCTTTCCATGCCTCCCTTGTATATCAACCCTGTTGCAGATCTTTGTGTCATCTGCAAAAAGGCATACTTTTCCTTCCAGTCCCTCTGCAATGTCACTGATGAAGACATTAAAAAGGACTGGACCCAATACTGAACCCTGTGGTACCCCACTGGTAACCGCCCTTTCTTCAGAGTGGACTCCATTTACAATTACGTTCTGTGTCCTGTTGTCCAGCCAATGTTTTACCCAGGCTACCACCCTGGGACCCACTCCCAGGCTGGTTAATTTGACTAATAATCTTTTGTGTGGGACTGTGTCAAATGCCTTGCTAAAGTCTAGGTAGGCCATGTCCACAGTCCTTCCCTGGTCTACTACTTTGGTCACCCAGTCAAAGAAATCTATTAGATTCGTCTGACATGAGGCATATACCAAGTGAGGTCTTGCCCTGGCTTATTATCTGCTGAGCTTCACTGACTGGGAGAGAGACTCTGACAGGTGCAGAAGCAGGGATTCCTTGACAGCAGCTCTACCTGGCTGAATTCCCCCTTGGAGTGCACAATCTGGGCTCCTAACTCCACTGAGGTGACTTCTCTGCTCGATCGCTATGCTCAGACCCAGCCAGCAGCTGCTCTCTTAGCATTAGAAGCAGTTGGAACACTGACCCAGAATTCCTGACTGCTTTATATAAATCAGCATTTGTACTGCTGTACCACTATTGAAATAGTGGTCAATTAATAGAAAGTTCTCAGCTGGAAGCAACAGCTCAGAGACAAAGGGCATGCCTGGGAGGCATACACCAAGAGCAGTCCAGCTCCTAGCCTTACTATCTGTTGTACCTACTATGGAAATAGTGGTTGGCTAATGGAAGGCTTTCAGCCAGAAATAACCAGAAGCAGCAGTTCAGACACAAAGGGTATCCATGGGAGGCATATGCCAAGTGCGATCTAGCACCTAGCGTTAGTGGCTACTGAGTTTCAGTAGTCTTCACTGATTGGGAGAGAGACTCTGACAGGTGCAGAAGCAGTGATTCCTTGACAGCAGTTCTACCTGTTGACATCTCTCTTGGAGTGCACAGTCCAGGCTCCTAACTCTGCTATGATGAGTTTTCTCCTTGATCACTCTGCTCTGACCCAGCCAGTAGCTGCTCTCTCAGCATAAGGAGCAGTTTGAACACTTACCCATAATTCCTGGCTGCTGTATGTAAATCAGCCTTTGTACTGCTGTATAATGAATAGTGGTTGGCTAATAGAAAGTTCTCAGACAGAAGCAACCAGAAATAGCTGCTCAGACACAAAGGGCACTCCTAGGAGGCATATGTCAAGAGTGGTCCAGCCCCTAGCATTACTATCTGTTGTACCCACTCCTGAAATAGTGGTTGGCTAATAGAAAGCTCTCAGCCAGAAACAACAAAAGCAACAGCTAAGACATAAAAGACAACCATAGGAGCCATATGTGGGCTAGCATCTAGTCTTACTCTCTGCTCAGGTTCACTAATTGGGAGAGAGTCCAATCACAGACAGAAGGCAGACTCCTACAGGTGCAGAAGCAGGGATTCATTGAAAACAGTTCTACCTGGCTGAATCTTCCAGGCTTCAAACTCTGCTGAGGCAACTTCCCTCTTCAATCACTCTGCTTAGACCCTACCAGCAGCTGCTCTCCCAGCACAAAGAGCAGTTGGAACAGTTCCCCAGAATTCCTGGCTGCTGTGTGTAAATCAGCATTTGTTCTGCTGTACAACTACTACAATCATGGTTGACTAATAGAAAGCTCTTAGCTGGAAGCAACAACTCAGACACAAAGGGTACCACTAGTAGGCAGATGCCAAGAGTGGTCCAGCTCTTAGCATTACTGTCTGCTGTACATACTACTGAAATAGTAGTCGGTGAATAGAAATCTCTCTGCCAGAAACAACCAGAAGCAAGAAGCAAGCTGAGACACAAAGAGTAAATTTAGGAGGCATACATCAAGTATGGTCCGGTCCTTGGCCTTACTGTCTACTGAGCTTCATTAATCTTCGCCTACTGGGAGCAAGACTAATCAAGAAGGGAAGGCAGTGTCTGACAGGTGCAGAAGCAGGAAGTCTTTGACAGCAGTTCTAATTGGCTGAATCTCTCTTGGAGTACATAGTCCAGGCTCCTATATCCAATGAGGTGATTTCTGTCTTTGATCACTCTGCTCAAACCCTGCTAGTGGCTGCTCTCTTAGCATAAGGAGCAGTTAGAACACTTACCCAGAATTCCTGGCTGCTGTGTGTAAATCAGCATTCCTACTGCTGTAGCTCCAATGAAATAGTGGTCAACAAATAAAAAGCTGTCAGCTAGAAGCAACAGATCAGACACAAAGTGCACCACTAGAAGACATACGCCAAAAGTGTTCAAGACCCAAGCCTTACTGTCTGCTGTATCCACTACTTAATAGTAGTCTGCTAATAGAAAGTTTTTAGCCAGAAACAACAGCTCTGACACAAAGAGCACCACTAGGAGGCATTTCCCTAGAGCGGTCCAGCTCCTTTGCTAAATGTCTGCTGTACCCACTATTGAAATAGTGGTCAGCTAATAGAAAGCTCTCTACCAGAAACAAAAGTTCAGATATAGAGAATAATCCTAGGAGGCATATGGCAAGTGCGAGCCACTCCTAGCTCTAATGTCTGCTGATCTTCTCCAACTGAGAGGAAGACAAACTCCAACAGGTACTGAAGCAGGGATTCCTTGACAGCAGTTCTACCTGGCTGAATCCCCCTTGGAGTGCACAGTTTGGGCCCCTATCTCCGCTGATGCGACTTCTCTCCTTGATTGTTCTGCCAGACCCAGCCAGCAGCTGCTCTCTCAGCACAAGGAGCAGTTGGAAATCTCACCCAGAATTCCTGGCTGCTGTATGTAAATCAGCATTTGTACTGCTGTAGGACTACTAAAATAGTAGTCGACTAATAGAAAGCTCTCAGCTGGAAGCAACAGCTCAGACACAAAAGGCACTCCTAGGAGACATTTGACAAGAGCAGTCCAGTCCCTAGCCTTTCTGTCTGCAGTACCTACTACTGAGATAGTGGTAGGCTAATAGAAAGCTCTCCACTAGAAACAACAGCTTAGACATAAAGGGCAACCCTAGGAGGCATATGCCAAGTGCGGTTCAGCTCCTGTCTGTTGAGCTTCACTGACTGGGAGAGATCAATCATGGAGAGAAGAGATGCAGGTGCAGTGATTCCTTGACAGCAGTTCTTCCTGGCTGAATCCCCCTTGAAGTGCACAGTACTGGCTCCTAACTCTGCTAAAGCAATTTCTTTCCTCGATTACTCTGTCAGACCCTGCCAGCAGTTGCTCTCTGTCAGCGTAAGGAGCAATTGGAACACTTACTGACAATTCCTGGCTGTGGTATGTAAATCAGCATTTGTACTGCTGTACCTCTTCTGAAATAGTGGTTGACTAATAGAAAGCTGTCAGCTGAAAGCAACAGCTCAGACACAAAGGGTATCCCTTAGGAGGCATACACTAATAGCAGTCCAGCCTCTAGCCTCACTGTCTGCTGTACCCACTATTGAAATAGTGGTTGGCTAATGGAAAGCTCTCAGCCAGAACAAACTAGAAGCAGCAGCTCAGACACAAAGGACAACTCTAGGAGATGTACACAAAGTGCGGTACAGTCCCTAGCCTTACTGTCTGCTGAGCTTCTCTGATCTGCACCTGAGAGAAGTGCAAGTTAGAGATTTAAATTATCCTATGCTCTTTCCTGCAGGTCTGCTGACTGAAATGTTGCATGTGGAACTCACAGCAGCATAGCTGTATACAAGTTCCATCTTGTCTGTGGCTTCTGAGCACATCTTTGGCTTTTGCTACAGCATTTCCATGGGCACTCCTGCATTTGGGAAGGGCGGGTATTGTCCTGCAGCCAGTGGATCGGTCTCCTCTGCCTCACAGCACCTGGGAGCCAGGATGTGCGTACCAGAGGCAGGGGTTTTTACTGCAAGCAGCTGGGACTCCATGGAGCTGTTCTGAGCCAAAGGGCAGAACAACTGAGTTAGTAACCAGAATCCTTCTTACCTTGCAGGAGTACAAGCTAGACCACGTGTGTTCAACAACTATCTGATTGTTTACTATAGCATACTTTCATAAGGTAGAAAAATAAATGGGCAGACTGGATGGGCCTTGTGTTCCTTATCTGCCATCAGCTTCTATGTTTCTATACAGGGAACAGTTAGACATTCCTTGATGACCTGGCCAACAAATGTTCTTCCATTCTGTCGAAATTAGCCTTCTCAGAAGTGCTGCCAGTGTAGGAAAAAAGGAAAAGCACCAAGTGAGTTAGAGAGATTGAAGTAGGTGAATTCAACTCATGGCTGCGATTGGTGCCAAGACAAGGGATACCACTACATAGAGAACTAGCATAGGTTTTGGGAAAGAGCTTTTTTTAAATATGACAGATTGCACCTAAACAGAGAAGGTGTACTAGCACTCAGACAAAAATTCAATGTCTATTCAAGTAGTTTAAACTACATAAAGGGGAATATGATGCAGCTCACACCCCTGCCATTGGTGGGCTCGTCATCACTCCCCAAAATGCAAAATGTATGCATGCATCCTCAGAAAACAAATCAGAGCCAACTTCCACCCAAACCAGCAACCTCCATAAACTCTTGGCAGGAAAGAGCAAACTGGAGCAGTCCAGGAAGAGGGTACCACTTCGAAAAAAATAGGATGTACATTCATGGAAGGCAATGGTTGCTAATACTAAGAGCCTAACCAACAAACTTCCTGAACTCACAACCATCTTGGAAACAGAAAAGTTGGACTTGGAGGCTGTAACAGAATTGTGATTCATGGAAACCAGGGATGGGATATGGCCATTCTCAGTTACAATCTGTTCAGGAAAGATAGGCAGGGCAAAAAAAGAGGTGAGGCATAGCCATTTAAATTTGGGAGGAAATAAAAACCACAGAAGTAAAAGGGCAACCGGGGGACTTTGAGTCACTCTGGCTGACAGTAGACATGGGCAAGGGAAAACCCTTCAGAATCAGCATTTTGTACAGGCCCCCAAATCAAGGAGATAAAGGAGAAAAAGACGTAATAGAGCAAATCCACAAAATGTCAATAAAGGTGAAGTAATACTGGTTGGGGACATCAACCTACCAGTTATTAGCTGGAGCACACTGATGACAGCAACAAGAAGAAGTAGGGACTTATTGTCACTACAATGCATGGGACTGTGCCAGCTTGTTAAAATCCCAACAAGGGGAGATGTCATTCTCGATCTTGTCCTCACAAACTCAAAAAGGATCAAGGACATCACAGTGGGATGCCATATGGGCAACAGCACCCATCGTATGGTAAGATTTAATGTAAACATAACACTGGACACCAGTCACTCAAAGATAAAGGTGCTAGATTTCTGAAAGGCTGACTTCCAAAAATGAGGAACAACATAAGTAGCCAGTTAATGGAACTAGAGGTTGAAGAGGTGGAGGTCATGTGGGGGAGACTCAAGAGAGCAATAAAGACCACCACAGATCAATGTGCCAGATGGGTCAGCAAAGCAAAAAGAAAAATAAATCATCTATGGTTTTCCAAGGAAGTGGCTACCACAGTCAAAGAAAAAAAGAAGGCATACAACATATACCAGGATAACAAAACTGAGAAAGACTGGGAGTCGTACAAGGGAAAAAGGAGAGAGTCTAACAAATAATTTAGAAAGGCAAAAGCCTAGACAGAGGAAAAGATAGCACAAGGGGCAAAGAGAGGAGATAAATCATTTTTTATATACCTTAGGGAATGTAGGAAGGCAAAAGGGGGGGTAGTGAAGATTGCTACTGAAGAAGGGAAATGCACCAAACATGACCAAGCGAAAGCTGAAATCCTCAGCAAATACTTCTGCTTGGTGTTTACCAAAGAAGACCCAGGGGATGGCTGAGCCCTGAAAAAACAGAACATCCCAGGACTAGGGGTAGGCATGAGTCCCTTTACAGAAGCCGAAGTATGGGAGGTGCTAAATAAACTAAAAGCAGACAAAGCCATGGGACCAGATGAGATGGACCCTAGAATCCTTAAGGAACTGGGGCCAGAATTAGCAGCCCCTCTGGCACTTCTATTCACAAAATCCTTGAAGAATGCTGTGGTACCCAAAGACTGGAAAAAGACTAAGTGGTTCCACTTCACAAATCAGGCAGTTGTGAAGAGGCTAGTAATTACCAACCGTGAGCCTCACATCTATAGTCGGAAACTATCAGAGGCATTACTCAAACAGAGGATCGTAACATTCCTCGAAACTAGCAGCCAACAAGACCCTAAACAGCGCGGTTTCACAGCAGGTAAGTCATGCCAGACTAATCTGCTCAAGTTTTTTGACTACACTGCAAAAATAGTGGGTGACGATAGGGCAGTAGATGTGCTCTACCTAGAATTTAGTAATTACTTTGACTCGGTTCCACACAGAAGGCTGGTAAAGAAGCTTGACCATACAGGGGTTGGTCCAGAAGTAGTCAGGTGGGTACAAAACTGGTTACACGGGAGAACCCAGAGGGTACAGGTTAATGGAACACAATCAACAAAAGGCAGGGTGACCAGAGGAGTGCCCCAGGGCTCAATGCTGAGGCCCCTGCTCTTTGATGTTTTTTTAGCAGACATCACTGACAGATTGAAAGGGAAGGTGTGTCTGCTCACAGACTACACCAAGATATGTAACAGGGTGGACACCTCAGAAGGAGTGAGCAAGATGGAAGTTGACCTCAAGAAACTAGAAGAATGGTCTGGAGTGTGGCAGCTGAGATTTAATGCCCAAAAATGCAAGGTCATGCACATAGGAAAGAAAAATCCAAGAAAGAAGCATTACAGAGGAGGTGAAAGACTGGCAACCTCAAACCAGGAATGAGATCTGGGAATCATAATCTCAGATGACTTGAAAGTTAGTAAGCAGTGTGAGAAGGCAACATTGAAAGCCAACAGAATGAAGGGCTGCATTGGGAGGAGAATCACAAGCAGGAGGAAAGAGGTGTTTCCCCCACTGAATAGATCATTGGTCAGGTCTCAGCTGGAATTCAGAGTCCAGTTCTGGAGGCCTCACCTCGGGAAGGACATTGACCGGGTGGAAACAGTACAGAGAAAGGCAACAAAAATGATTCAGGGTCTGCAGTAACTGTCCTACGAGGAAAGACTTAGGGAACTGAATATGTACTCCCTTGAGCAGAGAAGAGAGAGAGGGGACATGATTGAAACATTCAAGTAATAAAAGGCACTAACAAGGTACAGGCACAGGAACTTTTTCACTTCAAGAAGTGCTCCAGGACCAGGGGACATGACCTCAGGCTGCAAGGAGGGAGGTTCTCTACCAACACCAGGAAGTTTTTCTTCATAGAAAGAGTGGTGGATACCTGGAACAGCCTGCCCTAAGAGGTCGTGGTGGTCAACACTGTGTGGGATTCAAGAATGCATGGGATAGACACAAGGGAGCCCTGACTACAAAGGGCAACTATAGTGTCAAGATAGGTCTAAAATAAATGGGCAGACTAGATGGACCTAGCGGTCTCCTTCTGCCATCAACTCTTCTATGTTTTTATGTTTCTGTGTTTCTATTGTAGTAACACAGTCCCATAATATTTTAAGGTTGGATGGGACTTTAGGTCTATCACATCCATCAGCCCCTTACCCCTGCTTCACAAGCAGGTATGAAATTACTGTGATGTGTAAACATGCACCAATTTATAGGGATTCCTTATTCACTCTGTGTCCTAGGGTATATGGTGATTCCTTTTGTAAGCAGAAATTTGACCAGACTTACCTTTCAGGTCTGTACTGTCTTCATATACACTGTCCTCCATAGGTTCACCACCCTGTAGGAGAGAACTTGTATCCTAATGTTACTCCTGAATTTCCCACTTTTGAGCTTCAGGGGGTGTCCCCATGCCCTGATGCAGGGCAGCAGTTCAAACATTTAAGCAATAATGACAGAACAGCCAGTCATTTCCTCAGGATTAACAACAGGCTGGGGGGAGGGTGCACTGAAGGCCCCCTCCAGTCAGTTGTTAATCTCCAGGAAATGACCGGTTTTAAGGTCATTATTGCGATTCTAAGCCTAATCACAATAATGAGAAGTTTTACAGGTTTTGTTCTTGGTTTGCCACCGCTGCTGTCAGCATATAGCACATGATCAGTTGAGTGTTACTGCCATGCCGGGTATTTCTAAGAGATTGCAGACCAGCACGGCAGCCACTCAGTGAGCTACTTTAGCTCATGAATAAATAATTAGACTTATAACTCCAAGTATTTAATCTTGTCACTACCCTTGAGTTTACAAAACACTAAAATCACACCCCCTCTCAGACTTCTTTTCACCAAGGTGAACATGATAAGGACCTCTAGTCTCTCTTTGTAGCCTTTGTTCCATCCTACTGATCATTTTTGGTGGCCCTGCATTGTACCCTCACAATCACCTCAGTGTCCTTTTTGGTTTGAGAAGACAAGCACTGAAGAATGTATTCCCAATTGGGCTTGACCAGTGCATTATAAAGTGGCAAGATTACATCCCCTGGTCTGCTGGTCATTCCCCTTTTGATGTAGCTGAGCATTCTGCTTGCCCTCTTGACAGAAGCTATGCACTTCTTCTCCTGTTTCAGTCCCTTGTCTGTTCTGATCCCTAGCTCCCTTTCCTCTTTGACTGCAGCACAATGAGCTCAACACCGTATGTACTGTAGGTCCTACCTCTGTGTTTCTTCCTCAGCTATAGTACCTTTCATTTAGTTGCAGTAAATCAAAGGCTCCAGGAATAATACCAATCACTCAGCTTGTTCAGGTCCTCCTAAAATGCGTCTCTATCCTCAAAGGATTTAATCTCCCTGGCTATCTTAATGTTATCTGCAGTCTGAAGCAACCTTCTGGAGACCCCTGATTCCAGAAAATTGATAAAGATGTTGAAGAGTAGTAGTGGTGCTTGGATTCTCTGGAGTCTGTGCTGTGCAGATTTGGTAGATTTTTGGAGATTCCAATTCCAAGTCTGATCATGGTATTAGAATGGAATCAGGTATGTTCATGAAAATGGGTTACCAAAGTGTGACATGGTAGTCAGTTTTTCAAATCCACTGTAGATTTATTTTGAAAAGCTTGTCAGGGCCCTGTGACCTAAGAGTGAAAAAGGGATCAGATTGTGAGATAACTCTCTAACAGAGATTTAAGAAAAGCACCTTCCCATATTGCACATGTAACAGAGGACACCACAGTATTACACATGCAACAATGGACACCACACAGCTGCTTAAGTTGGAAAAAAACATTACTTTTCTTTATTTTGCTAAGCATTTCAAGTCACTATGACCCAAGAGTGAAAAAGAGACCATGTTGTGGGATAACTCCATATCAGACTTGAGAAAAAGCACCACCAAAGTTGCTCATGTATAAGTGGACACCAAACAATGTTGCACATGGAGACCACAGTGTTGCATGTGTAACAATGGGCACCAAACCACTGTTTAAGTTATAAAAAAGTATTACATGGACCCCACTTTCACCAAAGTCCTGCAGCTCCTTTAAGACACAATTCCCAAAGAAAATCCCTCACTCAAGAAAAGCTGGATGCTTTTGTTGAAATTTCCGGGAACATGTAAAAAATAAAATTTTCTGGGACACCACAGCTGCACATGCCACATAAAACTTTGAGTGAACCAGAAATGTTATGCACATTTGAAAACTAGGGTGAAAATGTCTTCATTAACAAAAGGCAACACCAGATGCACTTTTCAAAATAAATTTATTGAACAGCAACTAACATGAAGTCTGTATAGAAGCAGTGGAACGTACAGTGGTTTTGCAAGTCACATTTTGCTGAGAAAAAGCTGTGGTGTTTTGGAGTGGCACATTAAAAATAAATAAAAAGGGTTCATTTGGGTTTCTCAAATTATGTAATGCTTCTATACTTGTGACCACCATTTAAATTCACTTATCATAACTGCAGTGGCTACTGTTGTTTTTTGTTTAATACACAAAGTATTTGGCACATTGGTACCCATATTTCATGGAATTACCCAATCTGAAACGGAATTAAAATTTCCGATTCTGCATCCACACTTGCAAATAAGCACCCTAAACCAGCACACAATTACACAATACTGTATTTCCCCTCTCTGAGTCCTCTTCCCTAGTACTTTAAGTCAGCTAGGTTTTTTTGTGTGGGGGGAGGGGCCTCCACTTCCTTCCATATCTAACCTCAGTGTCTAAAGTTTGTTTCTCTCGTGGCCTGGGCTGTTGGTCATCACTGGTCATGGTAGATCTGGCATCTCCATCCTATCTTTCATTGTCCTCCTTTCCAACCTGCCACCTTGCAAGCACCCCTCATCATCAAGTGGTTTGGTTGGATGGGCTACTAGTAGCTCTTGATGAGTAGTCCTGCTAAACTCCCCCCCCCACCTACCCCACTGTCAATAGCTGTCACCTCTGTTTCTCTCCATTCCGACTTCCAGTCTTAATTCTCTTTCTAGTCCCAATTCCCATTTAGCAATAGCAGCATCCAGGCTGGTCCAGCAGCAGTCCTCCTTCACTAAGACATAATGTCATGTACACTTATACACTGATAATAACAATGACAAATAGAGTCAATGTGTCTTCAGGGGGATGGCCAGCCAGCACCAAACCCTAAGAGTTCCTCACAGACCAAGTCCAGCATCAAGGACAGATAAGGGCACAAACCTAGGAGTTGGTTCTGGTAGGCCACATCCCACTGGTACTCATCTCAGAGTGACTCAGTTGTAACAGTAGGACTAATGGCTGCATTGGAAATGCCTTTTTCTCACACAGTCCTTCTGTTCTGGTGCTGCTAAATATATGGTTTGCACAAGGGTGCATGGTATGATTGCTGCATATCATTGGCCAGAAGTATCAAGTGGGTTGACTGTCTGGGATAGGGGATATTTGTATTCAGGGTCAGCGGTGGTGGCGTGAGGGTGTCACTACTCAAGGCTATGAAGTTGTGAGTCAGACTGGAGTGGGGACAAATCAGGTGACCAACGGGACTGGATGCATTGGTAGGCTGGTGGTCACAGTAAGGTGGCCTTTGGTGGACCAGTAACAGCAACAGACAACAGCAACATAGCAGCTCTTGAGGTAAGGGGACAAGGGTGGTGGAAGAGGTGAGGATGTTCATTTTCTTGGGTTTTACTTGTTTGTATTGCAGTTGGATGCAGAATCAGAATCAGATTCCTCTCTTGCATCTGACCCTTTTTTTGGAATTTGGATTTTTGGCCATCAGTACCTAAAATGTCTGAAAAAAAACCAGATAGACTATGTCCATAGCCCTACTCTTGTCCACCTCCCTGGTCACCCCCTCAAAGAAGGTAATCAGCTTTGTTTGGCATGATCTGCCCCTTATAAAGCCATGCTGAGAGTGCTCCAATATACTGTCTTTAATCATAGCTTCCAGGTCATTGTGCACTACTGATGTCAAGCTGATCAGCCTGTAGTTGCCTGGGTCCAGCCTTGCCCTTTCTTGAAGATGGCTCCTGAAAGATTATTGCAAGTGGCACTACCAATTGTTCCTATAGATCCACTATGAACCTAGAGTGTGTCCCGTATGCCCCATGGAACTTACCTGGCTTGATCATAGCCAGGTACTGTAGTCAACTACCAGAACAGGCATGATGTCCAATGGTTGCTTTCCCATGAGACCCCTTCTCCTACCAGTGGCCCTTTGGTCAACATTGGCGTTGTCTCACTGGTTTCTCCTTGTTACCTCTGTTTTCTAGGGTTCAATCTACTCCTTCACCTTTTCCTTGGATGTCTTAATTCTAATTTTGCAGTGCCTCAGTACTGTTCTGTAATCCTCTGTGGTCTAGAAGAAACCCATCCATTTCCTGTGGTCAAAGACATTCTCTTTGTTCAGAATCAGTTCCCTTAAGTCCCTGTTGAGGTGAAGAGGGGAAGGGATGGCACTTTTAGTCCTTTGTTCTGTTACTGCTTACAGGTCTGCAGACCTCTGCAGGTGCTTCAAGCACCTTCTTTAATGAACACCACATGTGCTCCCTTTGACCAGCCTCATGTAGCTGCTCCAGACCCTTAGAAACCAAGGGCCAGATTTTTAAACATACGTTTTTGCAACATATCCTGGATGCATCACAGATATGGTGCAGCAGACTTATGGCAAGACAGTGGGGTTTTCTATCTTGTGTATCATTTAGATGCCCACTAGACCCCTTTTCTGAGGTCTAGTGTGCATCAGTGCTGGGGCCTCATGTAAGCAGTTTGCTGGCAATCATTGGTGCAAGCTGCTGTTACTGTACCTGAGATTAAAAAATTGGGTGTGGTTGCAGTATTTGGTACAGCTGCAACGGTGCACAGGACTGACACAAGAACTCATGCAGACATGGTGTCATCCTTTGAAAATCCATCCCCAGGTCCTAGATCATAGCAAAGTCTGCCTGTTTTAAAGTTTCAAGTCTGGATTGTTGAGATTGTGCTAGTTTTCTCTGTCACTAGGGACAAGTTGGCTCAGTTGTGGTCACTGCCTACTACCAGTTCCTTGACTTTTACACTAGAAATGACCCCATCCCCACTGCTGAGAACAAGATCATGGGTGGTCTCAAACCTAGTACGTTACTGCACATGCTTGCTTAGGAAGTAGTTTTTGAAGGAGGACTGGAATTCAGTCTCAGCCCTGCCATTAGCTATCTCAAGATATCAGTCTATGTCTAGCAGATTGAAGTCCTCAGGATCACCACTGCATCCAGTTGCACTACTCTTTTTTTCATACATAGAAACATAGACTTTGACAGCAGATAAGGACTGCTGGGCCCATCTAGTCTGCCCATTTCCCTACCTACAGGATAGGCCGCAGATCCTAGTTAACCAACAGCCTATTTCTTCCTACCCCCCACAAGAATTGCCTTATGTCTGTCCCATGCATTCTTGAATTCTCCCACAGTTTTAGACCCCACAACCTCCTCAGGAAGGCTGTTCCATGCATCCACTACCCTCTCTGTGAAATAATACTTCCTCACATTGCCCCTGAACCGCCCTCCTTCTATCTTTAAATTGTGTCCCCTTGTTCTTGCAAGTCTCTTTTTCTGAAAAATGCTACCCTCTTGGACTTTGTTGATTCCACTGAGGTACTTAAAAGTTTCTATCATGTCCCCCCCTCTCCCTTCTTTCCTCAAGGGTATACATATTAAGCTCCTTTAGTCTCTCCTCATACGGCTTCTCTTGCAGACCCTGCACCATTTTAGTTGCCCTCCTCTGGACTGCCTCTATCCTGTCTATGTCCTTGCAGAGATGGGGTCTCCAGAACTGGACACAGTACTCCAGATGGGGTCTCACCAACTGTCTGTACAGAGGGATAACAACTTCCTGTTTTCTGCTGCTGATGCCTCTCCCTATACATCCCAGTATACCCCAGCCCTCCCTACTTCCTTCTCACATTGCTTGCTAACCTTAAGGTCATCTGATATGATTACCCCCAGGTCCCTTTCCTTTTTTGTTGTTGTTACTACCTCCCCACCCATTGTGTATTCTTCCCTGGGTTCTTGTTTCCCAGGTGTATTATTTTGCACTTCTTTGCATTGAATCCTAGCTGCCATACTTCTGACCATTCCTCCAACCTTGCCAAGTCCCTTTTCATCCTTTCCACGCCCCTGTAGGTATCAACCTTGTTGCAGATTTTGTGTCATCTGCAAAAGGCATACTTTCCTTCCAGTCCCTCTGCAATGTCACTGATGAAGACATTAAAAGGACTGGACCCAATACTGAACCCTGCGGTACCCCACTAGTAACCCCTTCTTCAGAATGGACTCCATTTACAATTACCTTCTGTGTCCTGTTGTCCAGCCAATGTTTTACCCAGGCTACCACCCTGGGCCCCACTCCCAGGCTGGTTAATTTGACTATTAATCTTTTGTGTGGGACTGTGTCAAATGCCTTGCTAAAGTCTAGGTAGGCCATGTCCACAGCCCCTCCCTGGTCTACTACTTTGGTCACCCAGTCAAAGAAATCTATTAGATTCATCTGACATGACCTTCCCACTGTGAACCCATGCTGCCTTGGGTCCCAGCTCCACTGGCCTCTAGGTACTCGACTATTCTTTCCTTCAGAAGTGACTCCATCACTTTCCCTACCACAGAGGTCAGACTAACAGGTCTGTAGTTTCCTGCCTCTGTCTTGGACCCACTTTTGTGAAGGGGAATCACATCCACCTTCCTCCAGTCCTCGGGTACCACACCATCCTCCCATGATTTATTAAAAAGAGTAGCCAGTGGTTTCACTAGTTTCTCCCTTAATTCTTTTAGAATTCTGCTTCATCATAAGTCTGTTTTTATTTCTCTTTAACGTTATTATTATTTTTTTTAACATTATTTTTAAAAGATAAGAATATGTTCAGCTGTACAATATGGATATTACCTAGCCAGAACCCGATGCATGACAGGGCTCCTTGGAGATATAACTCTAATACAATAGTCAAAAGCATAGAAGGGTACAATAACTAGTGTAAAAATACACAGTTGTGAAACATAGGTATATCTGAGTCTAGGCTCAATTCAGAAATACTGCTGAACGTTGCACTACTCTTTTTTTCATACATAGAAACATAGACTTTGACGGCAGATAAAGACCGCTGGGCCCATCTAGTCTGCCCATTTCCCTACCTACAGGATAGGCCTCTTGATATTACTGTTGCCACTGGAATGCCATTGGGTATGTTTTGTGTGCCTTATCCACTCCACTTTGGTCTGCAGACCTCTACAAGAGAGATCGTGGGTCTATCTATGGTGGTGATGTGTTCCTGAAGTTCCTGCCTGGCTGTTAGAGTCTTATGGGCATGGGCCCAAAGTAGACACTGGGTTGTCCCTCTGACTACCTTTTTGCATTACTTGCTTCATATTGTGTGTGGCATGAAATGCCTTTGCAGAATCATGCAGTGCTTGTAGGTCAGGTATGCTTCCCAGACTCCATTGAGTGTTGAGCCTATGGGTAACTGTAAAATGGACTCTCTCAAAACTTGCCATCTTACCTAATTCCTGGAGAAATTCTGAGACATTGCTCCTTCAAGTGCCTGAGAACTATCCTCTTTGCAATGATCAGGGCTCCCTGTAACCACCAGTTTTGCTAAGGAGATAAACCGAATCCCAGCATAGCAGTCTTCACATGTCCTGTTATCACTAGGGGGTATGACAGAGTCATGGAAGAGCCAAGGGGGACCCTCCAAGCCTGTTGCATAGCATCCCAGTATTGTCTCAATATTGGACATTCCCACACCAGATGTGTGATAGAGCCAGCAGTCAGGTTTCATCTCCAGTATCTGTCTGAGTTTATCAGGTTTTACTTATGGAAATTCTGGGGTGTTTTGTGCCACCACTGTAGAATTTTGAACTGTGTAAAGTGATTCTTTGTGTCCCTGGCTGCTGGGGGAGCCCTCTCCAGTTCCTGTTCCAGGAATGCATGTTTAGCTTACAACCCAGTTCCACACTCCATTTGGCTCTGAGGAGTTCAGTGGTGTCTTCTCTGAGTCCAATTAGCTTTTATAAATGTTGCTGCCTCAGAGGGACCTCCTATGGATGGGCACAGCACCCCTTCAAACAAATTTGGGCTTTAGAGTTTGTAGAGTGGGCCCAGCAGCTGTCTTAGAGCATGGCACAACTGCAGGTACTGCCAGTGTGGTGCTTGCCCAGTGAAAACTCATTCTGTAGCTGGACGAAGGCCTTTAAATACCAGGTTACTGGTTCCATCTGGGCTATTTCCTACTGTAAGGTTTCTGTTTCTCCACAGAAGGAAACCGGTAGAGCTAATTGGGGAACAGTGGGTCAGTTTGGCACAATGCTTCCACATGGCTTCTGCCACTGTTAGAGTTGTGTAATTCTTCAGTCTGGTGGGGGGCTTGCCAAACATAATTATGACCTTGACATTGTCCCCCAGGAATGCTTTCTTTCATAGGACCTACTTTGGTAGATGCTTCTGCCTGTGTATTGGGGAAGTCTGGGATAGTTGCAGAAGTAATTTGTCTACTCTTTTAATTTCCAGGCCCATCTGGGCATCATGCTCCAGTGAGCCATTTGGGGAACCTGTAGCAGCCCCCCAAGATGACTCTTCTGCACCTTGTTTCCCCTGCTCAACCTAGATGGACTCTGTCACTGTTTTCCTTCCCAATGTCATCCTTGTCCTCCAAAGTGACTGCTCCCCTTACAAATAAAACTACCCCCACCCCCTTTCTGTCAGACCTATCTGTCTGGAATAGTCTGTATCCCTCTATCCTGATGTCCCACTCATATTCTTTCCCCAAACATGTCTCTGTGGGGGGATATTTATCTTTGTATATCTGAATGATATTTAGATGACAATGTGTGCTATTTGTTCTGTTAATTTAATTTAATTTTAAAGTTTTGGTAACTGGGAAAGGCACACTGAGCCGAGGTTCATTTCCAGGTGTGACCCAGGGACAAGGGGACAGTACAAACAGAGGGTTACATAGAATCACGTACAGCAAATGCAATAACAGGCATGTATAACAGACATCAAGCTACATCAAAACAAAATAGTATACATCTGATTGGAAACAGTTGCTAGCATATCAGAACAATAATTGTGTGTAAATAAAAACTCATCAGCAGTTGCAGTGTCACTCGAGCAGTGGAGGCTAGAGGTGGGGGTGAGGCAGAGGAGAAGGAAGGACAGGAGCAATGGGTGTCAGAAAGGAGTTGGATGAAGAGTCTGAGGGCAGGGAAGGAGGAAGAGTTTTGAAGGTTTAGGGGGAGCTGATTCCAGAGAAGAGGGATGTGATAGCAGAAGGCAGACTGACTAGCTGTAGAGTGGGGATGGGCAAGGGAGAAAAAACAGGGGTCCCTGGTGTGCAACGTATAAGGAGAAGGAGTAGCAGGGGCATAGGTGAGAGGAGAGATGGGGGAAGAAATCCAAACCAGTGTTTGGCAATGAAGGATAAACAGTGGATTAGCCTCCTGTGGTATAGGTGCGAAATGGAGAGAGAGAGGAGTAGAGAGAGAGCAGACAGAGTGGTGAGTATGGGGAGGGGAATAGATAGCAAAGTGGCAGAAGGAATTTAGGAGAGTATTGAGTTTGGAGAGGGAGGCAGTAGGGCAGTGCCATAGACTACATAGGCATAATCAAAGATTGGAAGTATTACTTTCATGACCAGCTCCTGATCAATAGGGAGGGAAAGGCAGCTTTATTACTATATAGTATGCCAAGTTTAGGGTGGAGTTTAGAGGATAGGGAGTCAATATGGGTGGAGTAGTCAAGGTGCCTATCCAGCCAAACCCCAAGGTATTTGAAAGCGGGAATTGTTTCAAGAGTGGAGCCATCTTGGATGGAGAACAATGGGAGGGTCTGGAGTCTAGCTAGTTTCTGCCTGGAGCCGAAGGTCATAGTAACAGTTTTCTTGGTGTTTATTCTTAATTGGTTAGCTTGGAACCAAGACAAGACATTGTTCAAGTTTTGTTAGAGAGGAACTTGCACTTCCAGCAGAGGAGGGTCCTGAGGTATAGATTACGGTGTCATCCACATACATGTGAAAGTGGGAGTTAGTGCAGAAATAGTAGAGATCATTTATGAACACCAAGAAAAGGATAAAGCTGAGGCTAGACCCTTCAGGAATAACAGTGAGGATAGGGAAGTGGGATGAGGAGTTTCCCACCAGCACAGACTGCTGCCTACCCCACAAGTAAGAGCTGAACCAGTTGATGGCAGGGGCAGCCAGACCTACTGTGTGGAGTTTTTTTAACAGCAGTGGGTGGGAGACATAGAAACATAGAAACATAGAATTTGACGGCAGATAAGGACCGCTTGGCCCACTCAGTCTGCCCATTTCCCTGCCTACTGGATAAGCTGCAGATCCTAGTTAACCAGCAGCCTACTTTTTCCTACCCCCATCCCCTAGAATTGCCTTATGACTGTCCCATGCATGCTTGAATTCCACCACTGTTTTTGACTCCACGACCTCCTCCAGAAGGCCGTTCCATGCATCCACAACCCTCTCTGTGAAAAAATACTTCCTTAAATTACCTCTGAGCCGCCCCTCTATCTTCAAATTGTGCCCCCTTGTTCTTGCACACCTCTTTTTTTGAAAGATGCTACCCTCTTGGACTTTGTTGATTCCCTTGAGGTACTTGAAAGTTTCTACATGTCCCCTCTCCTTTCTTTCCTCGAGGCTATACATATTAAGCTTCTTTAGTCTCTTCATATGTCTCCCGGTGCAGACCCTGCACCATTTTAGTTGCCCTCCTCTGGACAGCTTCCATCCTGTCTGTTCTTTGCGAAGACTGGGTCTCCAGAACTGCATGCAGTACTCCAGATGGGGTCTGACCAGCTGTCTGTACAGAGGGATAATAACTTCCTGTTTTCTACTGGTGGTGCCTCTCCCATGCATCCCAGTATCCCCCAGCCCTCATTGCTGCCCTCTCACATTGCTTGCCCACCTTCAGGTCATCTGATATGACTACCCCAGGTCCCTTTCCATTTTTGTTGTTGTTAGTATCTCACCCCCATTGTGTACTCTTCCCTGGTTTTGTTTCCCAGGTGCATTACCTTGCACTTCTTAGCATTGAATCTAAGCTGCCATACATTTGACCATTCTTCTAACCTTGCCAAGTCCTTTTCATCCTTTCCACCCCACCTTGTGCATCAACTCAGTTGCAGATCTTTGTGTCATCTGCAAAGAGACATACTTTTCCTTCCAGTCCCTCTGCAATGTCGCTTATAAAGACATTGAAGAGGACTGGTCCTAATACTGAACCCTGCGGTACCCCACAGAATCAAAAGCTTTGGCCAGATCTATGACTATCATTGTGGTTATATGTTTCTGGTCCATAGCCACAAGGATGGAGTCAGTAACTCGCAGTGGGGAGGAGATGGTAGAATGATGTTTCTTAAATCCAGATTGGAAGGGGGAAGGTCACCAGAGGAAAAGAATACCAAAAATCTTGAGTAAACAAAGAATTCTTAGAGTCTGGTGAGAGAGGGGAAGCAAGATATAGGATGGAAATTGCCTGGGAAAGATGGGTCACTACCTTTGTGAAGGGGCAACACCTTAATGACTTTCCAGGCCTTCCGTATAGTGCAAGAGGAAAAGGAGAGGTTTAAGGGGTACACAAGGGGAGTGGCTATAACAGGAGCAGAGAGGCAGAGGAACTTTGGGTGGAGACCGTCTGGGTTTGATTTGTTAGAATTAAGTGATTTCAGTGCCCAGAAGACTTCCTGAGGGGAAATCGGGGTGAAACATTAGCCACTGGGTGAGGGGAGGGAGAAGGTCAGGGAGAGGGTCAGGGGTCTCAGGGAGAGCACAGGTAGTGAAAAATATATTGAACACCTCTGCTAAGGAGGACAGATCTGAGACAGGAGAACTGTTTATCATGTGCACCAGAGATGCCAATTGTGTTTGAGGGTCAAAAAGGGAGTGGATAACTTTCCAGAAGGAGGCAGGAGAGTTGAGATTTGTGTGTAAATGTGTTTTGAAGTATTCAGATTTTGTGAGCTGGATAGTCTTGGTGCAAGTATTTCTGAGGGATTTGTAAAGTTGCAGGTTGGACAGAAATTGTGAGGATTTATTGTGAGCCCAGGCTTGATCATGGGTCTTACACATGGAACAGAGGTCTGATGTTATCCAGGGGTGGTGAAGATGCTTGACTCTGACTTTCATAACAGGGGCATGGAGATTCCAGATGTGGGTAAGGGTGGTTGTAAAGTGGATGAGGGCAGAGTCGATGTAAGAGGCTGAGAAAACTGGAGACCAGTTGGCATATGCTAAGTCATGGAGAAGGGATGCAATGTCCAGGGCACAGAGTGAGTGATAAGTAATATACTTGGGGGAAGAGTGAGAGAAATGTACCTTCCATATTTATTTTATTTTATTGAACTTTGTTGACCAGGTAGGCCCACTGATACTAGAAGTCCCTTTTCCAGGGGTGACCCTGTGGGGGGGATACAGATGGTAACCAACTGAAATTGAACCATATTAAGCTGCTTGTGGTATTTTTTTAGTGAACAGGGGAAATTTGACTGGCCAAGACACCAAGGAAATTCCCCTACTCTGCCTGCAGGAGTGCTGTCACTTCCTGTGGATGGGATGGAGGGACCCAGTTTGCTGCCCGACACAGGAGGTGGAGGATGTGATGATGTGGCAGGAGGGATCTTCTTTCATGTAGGTTTGGAGCAGGAGATGCCTGCAGAAAATAAATCAGGTGAAGGTGACAGTATGGAGGAGGTAAGCAGCAGTACACAGAATGACAGTCGAATGGAATTGATTGAGGCTGGTTTTCAACACGAAGTAGAATTTGTGCATGCCCTTAGTATGAAACAACAGGTACACCTCTTAAAGGTTCTGTCTACCCCGAGAGAGGAATAAGTGACCTTGATAATGTGCTACTTGATGTAAATATTGGAGATGAAGAAATGGTCGTAGAAAGTTCTGCTGTGACAGAGAACCCGCTCTCCGGTGGAGACAGGCCAAAGACTTTGTTAGAGTTTAGCGATGCGGTCAAAAATTTTGGCAATCCTGTAGAAGATCGAGCTGCAAAGCTGCCTCCAGTACAAATATGCCCTGAGCCTGTGAGTATTGACATGACAACTCCTATGGGAGTTCAAACAGAAAATGTTTCTGAAGTAATTCTTAAATGTGACTCTGAAGTATGTATAGGTAATACAGATGACACATCTAGTTCAGAGATATCTGAACAATTGGATGGGACCTGTATAGCAACAAATATTGAAAATGAACACAATGAACAATGGTCAGTGAATTCTGCATTGAAACGGGATGGATGGCGACCTGGGGGGGGGTAGATTCCTGAGGTAAAGGGAATTCCTGCTCCTTTGGTTAGAACTGAGTCAAGGTCTGGGAATCAAGATGAACATTCAAAAGATGTAATTGCTTCTTCAGTATCTCCCGCTACTGTAGAAAACAACTATCCCAGGACCCCTACACATCACTCAGTAATCCAACTGGACTCTGATTTAAAAGGAAACAAAAACTCATAAAGAGGTCCCAGAGAAATGGGGGGATTGTGTGGTTCCCCAGGATACTGAAAAATCAGAAAACATGCATATTATGGACTCCTTTACTATGTGGAAACATTTTCATAGAAATGAAGGAACCTTTTCTGGGGTCAGCCCGGCCCAACAAAAAAATGCAGTTAGACTACAATATCAGGGAGGCCTGGAACACCCCCCCCTGATAGAATATATGTGGGAAAAACCTTATTAAAAGACTCATTGAGATTTTTCTCAGATGAGATCTATGCATTAACACATGCATCTGGAGACTCAAATTTCAACATAAGTTTTAAATCTCCTATAGGACTGGACTGTTTTTGAACAGCATATGAAAAAAACTACATTTAGCCGTGTGGATTCCTTTTAGAGCCATCCCTATTACAAAGCCTCAGACAGAGCAAATCACTATACTATTTCATAATGAAGGTGTTGCAATGTCTGACATTAAATATTGGTTACAAAATAAATGTGTTATTCTGGGTGACCCTTCCCCTATTTTGGATGAAGAACATCTATGGACACGAGGTTGGAAGTTTAAAGTATGCCTCCATGTAGGGGCTCATGGTACTCAACATCTACCAAGTGCTTTTTTAGGGGCTGAAAGGGGACATTGTTTTTTATCAAGGACAACCGAAAACCTGTTTTAGATGTGGATCTCAATTACATTTGAATAATGCATGTGATAGAGTAAAATGCTCTTTATGTTGTGAATTAGGACATACTGCTACAGACTGTATAAATGATTCCCTCTGTAATTTATGTAGTAAACAAGGACATGTATACAGAATGTGTGAATGGGTGGCCCATAACAGGGCAGATAGCCTGAATCAAGAAATAATAATTGAAAAAGCTCAAAAAATAAGTATCAAGACTCAACAACAAATTAGAGCAAAAAATGCAACAAATACGATATTGGGCCCTAGTGTTACCCAGGATCATGTACTCCCTGAAGTGTCTGAAACAGATATACAGGAAAAAATACCCCCAACTCCCCTACTTGTGATAATAACAGGCTTAATACAGAAGATTTGGATGAGGAGTTAAACCCACATAGGCCGACACAGAAAATGGATACCAAGAATGAGGTGAATTGTTCATCAGGGACGGGGGGTGATAAAGAGGAACCACATGTTCAAGTTATGCTACCACTAGAATCAACTGTTGTTATATCAAAAATAAGGACAATGAAATCTGATAACCCCAAAGCAAAACTCCCAAAATGGGGAAAAGATGTGATTATAGTTCCGACAACAAATGCATTTGATGTCTTGCAAGAATTAGATAAAGAGATAGGAGATGATTCAGAATCCTCTTCAACCAGGTCCTCTATGAGGGAGAGATCCTCAGATTCAGAGGACGAACATACAGCAGCTGATGGCTATAAGAACAAAAAAAAGGCTCAACATTCTGAAGCTATGCCAAGATGAAGTGCACGTATTAGTAAACATTCTGATGTTTAAAAAAAAAATGTGTGCCATGGCAGGTATGACTTTAACTCTATAAAATGACAGCACAACAACTTGCGATTGCTACTTTAACTGTGAATAGCATTAGAAATGGGAAGCGCCGACTTCTCACTTTCACTGGTTTAAGAGACAATAAGATTGACATTTTTTGTTTGCAAGATTTGAGGTTCTATACAATGAGTGATATGGAGCAGGCCCGAAAATTGTGGTGTTGGGGACCTGCTTATTTTTCTTTGACTTTAGTAAGATGTAGTGGGGTGGGCATCTTATTTTCGGGGTGGTATTATTGTATAGCAAAAGTTTTAGATATCTGTCCTGGACGGGTTATGTTGATTGATTTTCATTGACAGGGTTTAAAGTGGTGCTTAATTAATCTATATGCCCCTCCAACCAAAAAAGAAAGAGTGATATGATTAACACCATAAAACCATTTTTATGTACTTCATGATCCTTGGTTTTGGCAGGTGACTTTAATTGTCTATTGGCAGCAAAGGATAAGACAAAAAAAACCCTCTAAAACTTATTGCGATTCAGGGGCCTTGGAGACAATGATAAATCAAGTAGGTCTAGTGGATGCTTACAGACATGTGCATAAGGTAGGGGGTTATACTTACTATACAGCTAAATTAGCTACTCGAATAGATTATGTGTTTATTTCACCTACTCTTAAAGTTCAACAAGCTTCTACTATCCCAATGGAAACGTCAGATCACTTAATGGTAAAAATTAAAGTGTCCATGGACCACGGTATGAGCCAAGGGAAAGGGTTATGAAAATTGAATAATATGATGCTTAGTGATCAACAATGTGTAGATAAAGTGGTGGACTTCTTGAAAGCTAGAAAATCTGTTTTATGTATAGCAGACAATGTCAGTAGATGATGGATCCAATCCAAAGTGGAACTCAAGATGATGCTCCAGTCTTATTTAAAGAACACACGGATAAATACATAAAATATTTGGATCTTAAGCATCAATATATGACAGTTGTTTTGTGTTTAAATGAGGGACTTGGTGATTATGCAGAACAGTTTAAGTATCTAAAACAACAAATGATGACTGTACAATATAATAGGGTGTCTTCTTTATTATATGAACACAGAATCAGTACCCCAGGAAAAGGAACGACGGGCAACCTTTTTCCAGTTGTCGTACAAGAATCCAACAGAGATCAATGGATTCCTTGAGTACAGATCAGGATCAAACTGTTTCATCTGTAACAGATATTTTGGAAGTAGTAGCAGAATATATGAACAAGATCTATTCTGCTTCCCTTGTTACAAATTATATGATTTCGGAGGTATTAAAACCCTGCCAGATCCCTCGGATACCGAAAGAGAATCTGGATCAAATGATTGAACTGATTTTGACACAGGAAATTATAGAGACAGTTCACACTCTAAACTCCAACATGACCCAGGTCCTGATGGACTGACTTCAGAATGTTATAAAAGATTTTTGGATACATTAGTGGATATGTTACAGTTACTATTTAACCATATATTGACTGACCAAGATATAGACCCACAGTTTGGGTTAACAATTCAATTGTTTATTTATAAGAAGGGAGATAGGAAAAGATTTCAAAATTGGAGACTATTGAGTCTGATGAACACAGATGCTAAAATACTGATGAAAATCCTTGCAAAATGATTAGGTATAACAGCTCCTCTAGTTATTGATACTAGTCAGGCAAGTACCATAAAAGGGCGGAATATAACAGATAATTTACTTTTGCTTCATGAGGTGGTGTCCCTTGGACATCAGGATAAGGTACATGGTTTCCTGGTCAGTTTGGACCAGGAAAAAGCATATGACAAAATTTCTCATTTATATTTACGGCATGTATTGGATACATATCGTATCCTTCAATTATTTATTGAGTGGATCCAGAAATTATATAGAATTGCTTCTACGTTTCCCATAATTAATGGACATAGTGGACGGGTGATTAAAGTTTCACGTGGATTTAGACAGAGAAGCCCAATGAGTCCCTTATTATATGTGTTTTGTCTAGACCCATTATTGAAGCATATTCAACAAAATGCAGCAATTTCTGGGATAGATATCATGGGTGTGCCTGATTTAACTAAAATTCTGGCATATGCAGATGACGTATTCCCCATGGTGGGTAATATATGCTCAGTGGAAAAAGCCTTAGATACAGTACAACATTATTCAAAATTTACTGGTTCCTCATTAAACGTGAAGAAATGTGGGGGATACAAGCTAAGTGCATCAACAGACCATCGTGATGAAATACAGGGAATCTCTATGAATAATAAGACGATAAATATTTTGGGAATATAATTTGGAAAATTGGATATGGCAAAGGCAAACTGGAATGCTAGACTGGAATAATGTGATCAGAAGGTACAACTTTGAAAAAAAAGGCAACAAAGTAAGAAAAAGAAAGTATCACAAGTGCACACCTTTTTTTACCACAATTGTCATATCTGAGTGCTGTTTTTCCTCCCCCGAGCTCTTGTGATGTCTCATTGTTAAACATAACATTTCAGTTAATCTGGGGAAGTAAATTAAATCCAATAAAAAGAGAAGTATTATACAGAGATATTAAATTTGGTGGTGTAAAAATTATAAATCCCATTAGTTATTGTCATAGCATTTTCCTTTTTAATACGTTTTGGCTTTTATACAGTCTGGACAGGTGGATTGGAAGAGAGTGGCAGGGTTATGGATCATCCCCTTATTGGAGAAATGGGGACAGGGATCCTTCATAGGTAAAATAAAGAATGTTGGGCCTAATTCCCTGATGTCATCTTTAGAAAAAATAAGAAAATGGGCACTAACTATAACACAAGTTTCAGTTGTGGATAGGAAAATTAAATTCTGTATAGAACTATACAAATGACAAGCTTTCAGATTCCTATAGTGTATAAAGATATTAGTCCAGTTTCTTATATCTTAGGTGTCAGCGTGGCTCAGTTAGCAGCATATCCGCCTCTGGACCAGTAGGTCGTAGGTTCTCGTCCCACACTGGGACTGGACTTGCACCTAAAAATTGCTGGCATCCGAGTGCAGTATTGGGGTGTGCTGTACTGCTGGGGTGTGCCGTCCTTCGAATGAGATGTTAAACCGAGGCCCCTTCTGCCCATCCTGGTGTTGTCCTGGTGGGTGTCCAGGTGGAAGTAAAAGAACCCAGGGCACTCTTCACAAAGAGTAGGGAACATTCCTGGTGTCCTGGCCAACATTCCCCTTCCCATAAACTGGTTCATGCAATTATCCAGGCTGTGGGTGATGATGTGCGATATGGCCGCCACTACACATTCAGTCACTTCACTACCAGTCTAGCATTGCTTGTAAAGCACTTTGGGATACACTGTGTGTGAAAAGCACTATATAAATGCTGTTTCTTCTTCTATAGAGATGTAGAAGCCTGTTTAGTGGATATTAGAACCCCTTGTTGTTTGTATTGTACCAGTATTGCTTGTTCCTTATTGTAATAAAAATGTCCCTACTCTTTTGGTAGGGGGCACTGTCTCTGAGGGGTGCACATTCAGTAGCTGAGAAACTGGAGCTGGAGGAAGGTGGATGTGGCAAGGTCTCCTCCGCGGGTGTGTCTAGCACCAATAGCAGGGAGCGGCTGATAGATTTTCCAGAAAACCTCCTGGAAATGGATTCAGCAAAGGAAGATGCAGACTGAGAATGGATTCTACAAGAAACCTTAGAAGAAAAGTTTCAATTAGCCCAAAAGGATTACGACTGGGCTACAGAGCAATTGCAGGAAGAAAAAAAACCGAAATGATTACAGGGTTTATCACTCTCACTGGAGATGTCTGCAGCTAAGGTTTTTGTGGCTGTGAAATGGGGAAATGTGCAGACCAACTCTGTGACAGAGATTGCTGAGAATGGGACAAAATCATCCACTCAAAGCAGACGGATGCCAGGAGAGGAAGGATGGTCGGCAGACGAGGCCTTAATACAGGCTGGATGGAAGCGCCTAGATGATGGGACCTGAGCCATGGAAGAGGACTATGAACATGGGGCCAGAGAAGCTCCGGTTCCTTCATCATGCATGGAGATTACAGATGATGGATCGGTGACATAAAAAAACCAAAATGGAGAATGAGGCATTAGAAACTGAACATCCTGCACCAAAGTCTGATACAGGTACCCCTTCGTATTCCTCCCCCCCTTCTAAACCCTGATGTAGTAGGGCCTCATTTTCAGAGACCAGTGGGGGAGGAAGGGATTCCAAGCATACTATCTGATTTGAGTTCTAAAAATAATACTAATGGGACAAAAAAAACTAATGCTGAATTATTTCACAAACCAACTGAAATGGTGAAAAGATGCAGTGCCATTAGATTATGCTGTTTGGGGGTCATGGAAGAACTGCCTGATCATTTTTTTGTAGATCATATTCTTCTAAAACAAACTCTAGGTTTCTCCCTGAATGAGGTTTATGCCTTAATCCATACCCCAGGAGAACATATATTTGACATCAGCTTTGAATTCCAGCAGTGCTGGAAAGGTTTTGGACAAAATATTCTATTTTGAAAACAAACCCTTTTTGGGTCCACTTTCAAGTGATACTCGGTACAAAATAATCTTTTAGAATCACTACTGTTCTCTTTCATAATGAGGGAGTAAACATTACCGATATCTTGCAGTGGTTGGAGAAGAAATGTGATGTTCAAGGTGCACCAGACTCTATTTTGGATTCCGAAGGGTTTTGGAATGGGGTGGTGTCTCAAAGTCAAACTGTTCCAAATGGAAAATGATTTTCAACATCTCCCAAATTGTTTTTTTTTTTTTTGAAGGGATAAGGGCTTCATATTTTATTCAGGCCAGCCTAGATGTTGCCATAAGTGTGGCTCCCTAAGACATACAGTATAAGCATGACTTGTGACAAAATACAGAGTTTTTGTTGCTTGGAACTGGGACATGCTGGTATGGATTGTGAAAACTCCCCGAACTGTAATTTCTGTGAAGAACCAGGCCATACTTTTATTGAATGCCCTCTGGTGTCTCATAACACTGACAATACAGGCTTTGCTATGCAAGACTTTCATATAAATACTGCCAGATCGGGAAGAGGGCCTATTGACCCCAGACCACCTAGAAGGCCTAGAGCAGAGACTATGGTGGATTGTCCAGTTGGACAGATCATAGTACAAGAGGCACCAGGGTCTGACTTACCCATTAGACAATTGCCAGTGGCAACAGGGGAAATGCGTGGAGAAGTGCAGCATGGAGCCGGCATCTCTCAACCCACTGACCATGCTCATGTAGAAGGTGCTATGGCACCACCCCCCCTTCCATAGACACTTTATGCAAGGCTCATAACATTCTAGGTGAACCATCAGGAGACAGAGGGGTGTTAGTGAAACCCAATCAAACTATTCTTATCACCAATAAATTTGACAGTCTACCGGTGGAAGAAAGTATAGATGACCTGGACTCTGATACTGCATCATGATCCTCTTCACAAAGAGATCTGGCTTGAGATGTGGACCAGGGTTCTAAGCCTGCTGGTGCAATGAAACCAAAAAGAAAACAACAAGGCAGCAGACTGGGAATAAGGAAAAGAGCCAGAAAAAAACAGTTGCCCACATGAGTTTATGAATGTAATGCTTTCTTATGACCTGTGAATTACACATAGTGACTTTTAATGTTAATAGCATTAGGTCAGAAAGGAAGAGGTTGGCTGCGTTAGATTTTTTTTTTACAGGTTCTGAGATTGAGGTAATTTTCTTCCAGGATACCAGATTATATTCCTCAGATGATTCTGAAAAAGCATCAAATGCATGGATCCGTGGGGCCTGCTATTGGTCAGGGGGTGTGGGTGAGGTTGTATGTTCTGGAGTTGGAATTTGTTTCTTAACTTTTGATATTGTGGTAACAAATGTAGTTGACATTGAACCAGGTAGAGCTCTCTTGCTGGATGTCACAATTCAAAATTTAGATTTTAGGTTGATCAATGTATATGGGCCACAGGTAAAAACTGAGTGAATAGCTTTATTGCAGAAAGTACAGCCATACTTATTTACAAGAAAGAATATGTTGTTTGGTGGTGATTTTAACATTAGTAGATCTATGCAGGATAGGGGGGCGACAGGCAGAAAGTTAAATTGTGACACACATTTTCTAAATAATTTATTAAAACTAACTGGCTTAAATGATGGGTTTGAAAACTTAGGGACTAAGCACCCTACACATGTTTTTCAGGCAGCCATAAATCACAAATTGATTACTGGTTTCTGTCCCTGAAGTTGCACAGTAGATCTCACAAAATTGTACCCATGGCTACTTCTGACCATGTGATGTTGCAGATTACTCTGTCAGACTTTCCTGCAACATCAAAGGGGCCTGAATACTGGAACCTTAATCTTTCTCTAGTCAAAATTCCTGAAGTTCGAGAGGGTTTTGTCTCCTTATTATTGGCAAGAAAATCTGTTCATTTGTTATATGATTCTCCACAATTATGGTGGGAAGACACAAAACTTGACATAAAGCAATATTTTCAGCACATTGGAAGGATTTTAGGATGGGAAAAACAAATGACATACCAAACCCTACGATCAGAATTACAACAAATGTATTCTAGATTAAATAAAGGTGAATTTGTAGCAACAGAAGTAATATAAGAATTACAAAACAAACTATTACAAACTCAATATGATAGGCATAAAACACTGGAAACTGAACAAAGGTTTGGAATCTCTGGGACACAGGGGGCTAGCAACCCCTTTGAGGGTTGTGCATTGCAATGCTCAAAAAAAGAAATGAAATCATTAGAAACATCAATAGGGGACTTAGTAGTAACTCAAAAGGAACTAATACAAGAACTGGACAAATATCTGCAACAACTTTTTAGAGCGGATCCTAAAGTTTCAGATGACAAATTAGATGAGTGGTTGTTTTCTTGTGATCTTCCACTCATTCCTGAATATTTAAGACCCTCTCTTGATAACCCAATAATGGCGTAAGAATTAGGTATAATACTGAAGGGATTACAAAAAAGTAAAACCCCAGGGTATGATAGTATCACAAATGAGCTAGATCCTCTAATATTGGACACACACTGAGTGTAGAATTATTGCACGTATTTAACAATATTTTGGATACCGGTTTAGTTCTACCAAGCTTCAGTCAAGGGCTGGTGATGTTTTTACACAAAAAAGGACCTAAAGAAGACCTCCAAAACTGGAGACCAATTACATTACTTAATTCAGACAGTAAGATCTTGTCTAAAATATTAGGTAATAGACTATCGATGGTATTGTGTTCTATAATTAGTTATTTTCAGTTTTGTTTCATTCTGGGAAAAAAGATTACGGATGCTTTAATTTTAATCAGAGAGGTGATGGAAAGCAGTCGGTCGGGAGAGGTACAAAGATTTTTGCTGACTCTTGATCAGCTGACAGCCTTTGATATGGTCTCTCACCAATATATATGGAAGTGTTTAACAAAATGTGGGTTTCTGGAGGCATTTATTAAGTGGATCCAACAATATTATAATACTACAGAAGTGGCTCCATATGTCAATGGATGGTTTAGGAAGTTTCGAAAACACACATGGGGAGTGAAACAAGGATGTCCCCTTAGCCCTGTTCAATACATATTGACGTTGGAACAACTGTTGATAAAAATAAATACTGAGATAAAAATTAGAGGCCTTTCCCTTCATAGTGACATGACAGAACTTAAGATAATTGCATATGCTGATGACGTTTGTATTTTTCTAGCAGATCTTCAGTCCAGCAAACATACTTTCTCCAGTTTCCTCATTACATTAATTGATCATATCAGGACCTTGCATTTATTAGAGCAATGTTAACTCATTCACATATGCCCCCTTTTATGTGGGATGTTACAACAAATCAATCAAATCAAATTTTATTTATACTGCGCTTTTCAAATGTCAAAGTGCAAAATACAAACAAAGTAAACAATCAACACAATAAATATAAGTATAAAATCAGTTAAAAAGCAACAGGGTAACCTATCCAGCAAAGGCTTGTTTAAATAAATAGCTTTTCAAAGCTGCCTTGAATGACTCTGTGGACAGGCATTCTCAAATCTGACGAGGTAGAGAATTCCACAATGTCAGGGCCACAAAAGAGAAAGCTCTGGCCCTCAATGACTGAAGACGGACCCTGGGAATCTCTAGCAATCCAGCAGTCGGTGGAGCAGAGTGTGGACAGTAGGGTTGCAGGAGATCTTGCAAGTAGCCAGGTTCCTGACTGTGTAGGATCTTATAGGTCAGCAATGCGACCTTGAAGGTGATTCTACATCGCACCAGCAGCCAGTGCAGTTCACGCAGCCACAGGTGGGATGTGGAACATTCTTCCCAATCTAGTCAACAACCTGGCTGCAGCATTGTGCACCAACTTCAGGTGACAGAGCTCCACCCTGGCAACCCTAGATATAGAACATTACAGTAGTCAAGAGGTGAAGAAACAAAGGCGTGAACCAATACCGGAAGGTCATCGTGTGGAACAAGGTGTTTTATCTGGGCTATATTCCTCAGACGATTAAAGGAAGACCTGACAATGGCTGACACCTGTGCCTTCAGTGTCAGCTCGCTGCCAAGGATTACTCCCAGATTCTGCACCTGTTCAGAAGGTCTCAACTGGTTGCTCCCTAGCACAAGGCCGGAGGGAAACCCAGGAGTCAACTTTTCTGCACGATGACCCAGGTCCATTACCAGCACCTCAGTCTTGTCAGAATTCAGTCTTAACCAGTTAGCATTCATCTAGTCCTGAATTTCAGCGAGGCAGTTGTTAAAGACCAATAATGCATCATTCTGTTTGGGTACAAATGACATATAGAGCTGAGTATCATCTGCATAGCAGTGAAAGCTCAGCCCATAACACCTTATAATGTCTCCCAATGGCAGTATATACACCATGAACAATATGGGGGAAAGCACAGAACCCTGCTGCACTTCACAGGGCAGAGCAAAGGGAGCAGGGGAAACAATTCCTGATACTACCCTCTGAGTTCTGCCCATGAAGAAAGAATGGAACCATCTGAGGACTGTTCCTGACAGTCCACAGAGCAGCCACAGGCATTATAGCAACATCCCATGGTCCATGGTGTCAAATGCTGCAGAGAGATTGAGGAGAACCAAAATCAAATGACTCCTATGATCTCTCACTATTGGGAGATCATTTAATACCTGAACCAACGCCGTCTCGGTACTATGTCTCTTCCTGAAACCAGACTGGAGAGGATCATAGACTTCATGGGTGGTAAGCAAGTTCTTGAGCTGCAACTCGACTACTTTCTCAATAACCTCACCCAAAAAGGGCAGGTTAGAGATCGGTCTTTAGTTGGCGAGACAGTCTGGGTCAAGGGAAGATTTCTTCAAAAGGAGCATTATGATACCTCTTTCAGAGACTCTGGAAACACCCCTTGATCCAAAGAGCACCAGACTATCTCCGCAAGGACAGGTCCAATCGCATCCATACACCCCACAAGGAGGCATGTAGGACCAGGATCCAAACTACAGCAGGTCAGTCACAAGCCCTTGACAATCTTCATGATATCCATGATCGCTGGCTGGTCAGAGTCTGTCCAAATAAACTGAGGGCCTGTAACCTTGCATAGATCACCACCATGCTCATTTGAATGCATACTGCAGATCTCTGATCTGATCGATGACACCTCATCATCAAAAAACTGAGCAAACTCATTACACTTTATTTGTGAAAAGGCTCTCCGACCCCGCAGGCAGTTTGGATTGCACAGTCTGTCCACGGTCCGAAAGAGCTGAGCCGGTTGATTCCTTGATACAGCTATCTCCCTGGACAGAAACTCTGCCTTCTTAAATTAGATTTCTGATTGATAGTCCATATAATGAGCCATCAGTCTAAGTCTGTCATCTTCCAGGCCAGATTTCTGCCAGCAGTGTTCCAACCTTCACCCCACTCTCCTCAGTTCCCGCAAAGCCCCACCAAACCAGGGCGAAGCGCAGAGGGAGAGGGGGCGAGCATGGACAGGAGCTATGGAATTCAGAGCCCTCAGCACCATACTATTATAGTGCACTACTAAGGCATCTGATTCCATGCACTCCATGGGCCAGCTTGATAGGTCCAGCACTGCCATCAGACCCTCAGGGGTAACTCCTCTCAAAGGGCGGTACTGGACCATCTCCAAAGAGGTTGATCTCATGGGGGGGCCGCAAAACTAAACCTTATGGAGTGATGGTCAGACCACCCAACTGGTTCCAGCACCAGCTCTGTGAACCCCAACCCCAGGGTGAACACCAGATCCAGGAAGTGACCCTGAGTATGGGTAGCATGGTAACAATCTCTGTAAAGCTCAATGAAGTCATTAGTTGGAGGAAGTTTTGACCAAAATGCGAGAGTTCATCATCGACCCAGGCATTGAAGTCCCCCAGGACCATCTACCTGGAAGGCTCCAACACCAGGCCGACAATGAAGTCTACAACTTCCTGCAGAAAAACTTTCTCATCACTGGGTGGACAGTAGATGAGTAGAATTCTGCTGCCCACACCTGCTCCCATGATACACTCAAAGGATCTGGGGCTCACCACTGGAACTTCCACAAGGCCCAATTCTGATTTAAAACAAATAGCAACCCCCCCCCTTCAATCCAACCTCGGGCGATGGATCACTGAGTACCTGGCTGGAATAGCTGACTCCAATATGGGAGCAGCATTTTCACTGAGCCAGGTCTCGGTGGTGCAAGCCAGGTCAGATGACCCAACAAGATCAGCAATAATTGCTGTATTGTTCTTTATACATGGTTAGGAGTATACGGTAAGCTCAATGTAAAAGGTAATTTGTCCCATAAATGGATAGAAGAAAGAGGATGTCCTAGGACTATTATCTGCCAGGCTGAAATAGAATCAATAGATCATTTATTTTTTACCTGCCCATACATTATGCACTTCTGGGACTTTTGGAACAGGTACTGGAATAATTCATCATTAATTGGAATCACATCAGAAATATTATTGCTTGAAATATTTCTGCAGCACTGGAAAAAGCATGATGTCACCAATTTACATGGGATATTGGGATGCGTTATATATCATATATGTCAAGCTCGCTGTAGATGGTCACTGCTTTAATTCTTCATAACACAATAACAATTGTTCCAGATTATTAAAATTGCAGTCTTGGAGATTAGGTATAGGGATAGGATGCCTTTATTGACTTTACTTTATGATAAAAAGTGGAAATTACTAAATTGGCTAGATACAGGATAAATTGAACTGTTAGACTGGATTATGTAAAGGAACTATGATCTCTATTCCATAGGAATTACTTTTGATTTGTATAAATTGGTGTGAGTTAACCCTGTGTTTGTATGATTTCTATATTAATTTGTGTGCTGATAACACTAATTTTAAATGGATGCTTCGAAGAGAGGGAGGGGGTATGGTGTTTTATTTGTTTTGAGTTTAAAGTATGAAGTAATACTCTTTTGTGTTTATATTTTCTCCTTCTTTATGATTTTGTATGAAGAAATACTGATTTGGTTGTATGTTCTATTTTGAGTTATGAATAAAAAAATTCCCCTACTCTTTTCGAGATGTGCCATGGGATCATCAACTTCCATCTGAACAACCACCAGAACAGGCAGACGGGACCTTGGTTTAATGTCTCTTCCAAAAGACAGCACCTCAGGAGTGCAGCATCCCCCTCATGATGCACTACAGTGTCAGTATTGAGATTTACCCCAACTGCCTGGTGTGGGGCTAGAATCCACAACCTTTTGATCTTATGCAATAGTAACATTGTAACATAGTAATTGATGGCAGATAAAGACCACTAGGCCCACCTAGTCTGCCTATGAACCCTGCCTGCATCAGTGACCACTGACCCTGCTTGGTCATTGGCTCCCACTTCTCTTTCCCACCACTAGGGTTCCCTTATGCTTATCCCATGCATGTTTGAAGCTCCCCACTGTGCTAGCTTCCACCTTCTTCTGAGGCAGGCTAAGCCAAGGCATCCACCACCCTTTCTGTGAAGAACAATTTCATCACATTCCCCATTATCCTGTCCCCCTCTCATCTCGTATCATGTCCCCTTGTCCTTGTAAATCTGCTATACTAAAAGATGCCCTCTACCTGGACTTTGTTTAAGCCCGTAAGATACTTGAATGATTCAATCATATCTCTCTGCTCCTGTTTCTCCTAAAGTGTATTGAGGTCTTTCAGTATCTCCTCATATGTTTTCTGGTGCAAGCTCCTTACCATCCTAGTTGTCCTTCTCTGGACTGCCTCCACCCTGTCCATGACTTTGAAAAGATGCAGCCTCCAGAACTGGACTCCATACTCCAGATGAGGCCTCACAAGCATTTTGTACAGTGAGATTACCACCTCCCTTTTTCTGCTGGTAATACTCCTTCCTATGCAACCTAACATCACACTGGCCCTCCCCACAGCCTTGTTACATTGCTTGGCCACCTTTGGGTCATCTGAGATGATAGTCCCTAAATCTCTTTCTTCCCTGGTGACCATTAGCAACTCCCTCCCCATCATGTAACTCTACCCTGAGTTTCTGCATCCCAGGTGCATGATTTTGTGCTTCTTTGCACTGAATTGTAATTACCACATTTTGGACCATCTTTCCAGTTTACCTAGATCACTTCCTATTCTTTCAACCCTCTTTAGAGTGTCTACCCTGTTGCAGATCTTGGTGTCATCTGCAAACATGCATACCTTCCCCTCTAGCCCTTCCAAAATGTCTGAAATGAAGATATTGAAAAGGACTGGCCCCAGGACTGATCCTTGCGGCATCCCACTGGTCACCCACATTTCTTCAGATTTAATCCCATTTACTACCACCCTCTGCTTCCTGTACCTCAGCCAAGTTCAAACCTAGTTCTCGACTTTGTGGCCCATCCCTAGTCTTCCCAACTTGTTTACCAGCCTTCTGTGTGGAATGGTGTCAAAGGCCTTACTGAAATTGAAGTAAGTGTTATCCACCGCTCCCCATGATCCATTCCTCACGCAGTCAAATAGACCCTAGAGCAGTCATTGACAGTTGAAATACTCAGTTGCAATTCAATGCAGTTGAAATTAGTTGCAATTGCATTGAATTGCAGTCATAAAATAGTGGAGTCAAAATCCACTGTAGTTGACAATTTTATGACCCATCCAGGTTTGTTTTTGTGGTGCACTGCAGTATGTTTTCTCTTTTTTTCTTTCCTGGGGGGGATGGGGGCCAGGGGGCCAAGAATATCTAATGGTTCTCAACAACCAGCACCGAGTCTTACAGCCATTAAAATGCACCTCTGGCTCATGGGCACAAAGCATCCACCAATATGGGGAGATAGAAGGAGGAGCCAGGAGCTTGAGAGTGTCTGTGCCTGGCTGCATGAGTTGGTAGGGATAGCGTGCCCAGGTAGGAGAGGAGAGGAGACTATCAGGAGTGGAGGCATCTGTGTTGGTGTGTGGGCAATGGAGCAAGCAGCATTTTTCTGCAGGGACAAAGCTTGGCAATTTGGCCTTTAATTTAAAAATAAGTTAACTGTGTCCACTGTCCTGACATGTTCAGTGCCTGGAGAGAGACCAATGTGTGGCTGTGCAGGTCCCAGTCAGTCCTCCAGCAAAGCCAGGCAGCAATCATGTGAAGGCAGCAAGTCAGTGGTCTGATCGTGGTCGGGATCAGCCCATGACCCCATCGACCATGCCTGTTGGGCGACTCTCACTCAATCTCGATCAGGTCTTCAGAGTCAGTGAAGAGGAGGAGTGGTAGGTGCATTAGTTTCACTGCACTGAGTGGGGATGTGGTCTGGGTTGGGGACCAACTGTGTGGTTTTGGAGGAGGGAGCACACAACACCAGAAAAACACTGGCACCACCACTGAGAAGAACAGCAGTGGCAGCCTGAGCCATGGAGCCACCAAATGATGCTGACCGAATCCTCACCCAGCACCTGACTGAACTGGCAACAGGCACCTACAGTGAGCAAGATACTATATGGGATGTATATGTAAGGCCCACCAGGGCTGGGTAGTGGGCAGTAGAAAGGAGGAGGATGGTCTCTCACAGACTACTTAGTTTGTCTGTGTGTCTGCTGTTTGCCTGGCTGGCTTGTCTGGCTGGTTGAGGGCTTGGGGGCTGTGGGGCCTGGTGGGGTGAACTTGAAAAGCCAAGATGATTGATAATCATCGATCTACTGCTGGTGGCCTGGCTGGATCTCTTTGACTATGGTGGCATTGTAAGTAAGTCAGACTTCCCACGAGGTCAAGGAGCAGGCCAGATACAGGTGGTCAGTTCGTGAGTTCCCAGACCCATAGGAGGCTGGAGCACAGAGCATGGTCGAGCAGGTCCAACGGACAAAATATTTGTTGTTTGCCACTGTAGGAAATGGACAGACTAAATATTAAAGTCCTCACAGCAAGATGAATACAATTTTACAAAACACATTAGTGTACATGCTGAAAGCCAAAACAAGTTTAGTAACTGTGTCAGAAAATGTTTTTTTGATATGCATGAGTTTTTTTTTAGCTTTAAATTTAAACTATGGATACATCTTAGTTCTGGTACGCCATACAGTAGGTATTTCTTGGGGTCCTACCTTAAACTGTTTTTAGTCTCACAGATTGTGACTACTAGTAAACTAACATATATTGATGGTTAGCTCTGTTTGCAAAAGGGTATCTTCTAGCTCCTGTGGGGTGTTTAAGAGGCCCTACCTATACTGTGTTTTAGACTCACAGTTCTTTTTTTAAGTAACTAGTCTAACTGTTTGCTTATTTTTCTATACTGTATACTGTTTTACTGCCCTGCTTCAACTTGTTACTTTCAGGGACTTAGTATATTGTGTTGTCGTTTTGACAGGTTATTGTGCTTTAGTGGATCCCTACTGTGTGTAGATTTGTTTCACTGCATTTTGTATTTGCATTTTAAAGAGCAGCCAGCTTCTTAGCTGCTGCTGACTAGTTGCTGCTCTATCCAACATATGCAATCCCTCACCTGCCCCGGAGTTGAGGGGCATAAATAATTCCTTTTGTTTCTGCCCATTTATGAAGTTATAATGCTGCTAAATCCCAAATGCTAAAAATGGAGTTGCTTCCTGACTGTAACCCACCAACATGTCCCAATGTAGGCACATGCAGCCCCGTTTTGTGATGTCAGATGGCGAAGGCTGTGTGTGTGTGTGCCCTATTGATTTCAAGGGGGGGACTTTTCCATACATTTTATTAACTTTTATAGTCAAAATTTTAATTAAAAAAAGATACAAAGTTAAAAAAATATGACAAACTACTACATACTAAAATTCAATGATGGTGAAAGTTGAAACAATTGGCTGGGTTTTCTTCAGTTAGTTGAAGTCAGAAATTTCAAACTAGTTTAAAAAAATCAATCATAATGTGTGGTAAGTCAGTCATATGGTTTTTCAATTGACTCCGGGGTCTATAGTCAAAAAAGTCTATCAGGTTTGTTTGACATGACCTTCCTCCTGTGAATCCATGCTGCCTTGGATCCTGTGCTCTGCTGGATTCCAAGTGTTCAACAATCCTTTCCTTATAGGTTAATTCATTTAAATAATTTGGTATCAGATTCACTGTGCAGGCTTTGGATTCTTTGACGCAGCTCCATAAAAGCTGTTGTTATCCACCAGCTCCTTCCTGTGGCATACAGTCAGTTCTTTGCTATTTAAAAGGAAACAGCAGGTCTTTTATGGATTGTAATGTATTTAATTATATGGGTATTTGGAAACCAATAATTAAATAGGCTTTAAAATCTCATTAGTTCCTTAATTAAATTGTGGAAATTGAAATGTATTTTTGAAATGCTAGAAACTACTTTGACACTGCTAATCATTTTTTTTTGTTTAATTAATATGTAGCCCTCCAGTTACAAATGATGAAAGTTTCTGGTTCGCTTATTAAAAGTGATGTGAATTTTAAAGATTTGCTTAGTATTATGGAGTGCCTGGATCAAACATAGAAATTAGGTTAACAAAAGGTCAATATTTCATTTCAGCTGGATATTGAAATAACTCTGAAATGTCATACACGAGTACAGGAGATTGTGAAGCTCTTATTTATATATAAATTGAGTGTGGCATTTGCAAATCCAGCAGCAATTTAGTTTTATGATCAGATGTTGGCAATTGTTGTTTACTATCAGGAAATCTTCACACAGCAAACATATATTGATAGATGTGCTGATGTGGTGTCTCCTTGTGCCCTCTTAGGCTGATAGAACTACTAAATAGACTGACAGAACTGTTGAGCTGAGCAGTTCTGACACCCTAGGGATCCATGAGGTAATGCTTTTGTAATTACAAGGGGCCTCCTTAGTATAACTGTAAATGGATCATTAAAGAGCAGAAACAATATTGCAATCTTATTATATTTTTGAAACAGATTACCTTATTGTTCCAAGTGTTTTATCTAGAAATAACTATTTTTTCAACTTCTTGTATCCTGCACTAATGTATTTATGCACACCTGGTCACTGTAGTTGTTCACTGTGCAACCCCTACCATATGAGCTCAAATAATGTCACAAGGTCATTCAGTTCTGTGGGAATTCGCTATCCAAAGAAGTTATGTTGAAAATAAGTGGTGTGGTGCCTCCTTCTAGGGGAAGTTAAGTGGGCTGGATCATGAACTAGAGCTACCCCCTAGGAAACAGTTTCAAACCACTCTAGTCGCAACAGGTACAGCCCACCCAGTCTCCACTCAGTGCAATAACAGTTGAACCAAAATGCAGTAACTTAATACTTTACAAATAAAATACCCACAAGTCATAATTCAAATAAGGAAACAAATGATTTATTTTGGGATCAGGATCAGGATCAGGTCATAGTGAAAGAAAAGGCAAAGGTTAAGGCAGAAAATGTATACAAGGCAAGAAGTGCCCCAGCAGACACAAACCAGTTTTCATACAGCCAGGCCTCACATCTACATGGTACTTCTGCCTCACTGGACTGTTGGGCACTGACCATACCCCACTGGTACCAGTGTACATGCCCTAGTCCTAGGCTGCCCTGGATATCCAGGTGTTGAAACATTGCAGGTAGAACAACAGTTGCATGTGGCTGGCCAGCATTGGTGTACTTAAATAATTATCAGTTGCAAACCACAGACTGGAATTCTACTATAGCTGGGTGGCTTGGCCCAATCGACTTGTTTCAGTCCTTGTAATACCAAAACATTTTTAGAGACAAAAGCACAAAAAAGCCCTTTAGCAAATTAATCCCTTGACTTGTCAATCTTTGGATCCTTGTCGTGAAGCTTAGGTACAGTAGGTCCCTCATTAACTCCTTCTGCATTTCCGTCTATTGTATTGTATCATTGAGGACATAATAGGGTTTCAACTGATAAGTACTCACTTATATAGTAAGTGCAGTTTCATCAGTGACATTCCATCTAATCTCTGGTAGGCTGCAGGTGACACTTTGGTTTTAATGACATACAGTAGGTGCATTCCTAATTTGTAGAAATTTCTCATCAGTGGCCATGGTTCTGCTAAAATTAAAAATAATACCTTATCTTAAGTCTCTTATTCCTTTGGAGTTGCTTTTCTATCCATGCAGTTTCCTTTGTACGCCTAACATTTTCCATGTGTTTTCCTTTACTTTTGCTGTAAAATGGCACTCTCTGTTGGGTTCTATGCTCAATTATTAGCCTCAGTGACTATGTACGTGGTTCAGAAACTATACAGCTGTTGTCCTTACTGCATCCTTTGGAGCCGATATACATTCAACCCATTTTGTAACCAGATGTGTGATAATGGAGGTATTTTTTTTCCTCTTGATGAGCTTATGACTGGGCCTAGTCAATCTATCTGAATATCTGACCAGGGCATAGTGTTGCTTTTTACCTTTAAAGGTGCCTTATATCTTAGTGATGGCAGCTGGAATTCACAACATACATCCCTTGATGTGATCTGTTGCGCTCTGTTCATATTTATTCAGCCTAGCATTTCCTGACCTAACCTAGCCTGATGGAGTTTTTGATCAGATTTTATGGAATTACCTATGTATTTATTGATTGTATTTTTAAATGGATGTTTTACTTGCTGTATATGTAATGTTTGTTTTTTCATTTCTGTACAAGCACTTTGGTTTTAAGAAAAGTGCTTTTTTACAAATAATGAAATGAATGAATGAATGTATGGCCAGTAGTTAAGACACCGATTTTTCTACAGCATTTTGGGACCAAGTTCTGCAGCAGGATTACCATTTGCTGCAGAACTTCTGCAAGAATGGATTGTAATTTCTGCCGAAGATCTGCAGCACCAAAGAACTGCCCCATCACAGTGTCAGCTTGTCATCCTGACACCACATTCATGACAATGGCTATGGTAAACTTGTCGGGAGAATGCACAGTACCACTAGTTCAAAAATAAACCCACGAACTAGAAATAATATTTTTTAAAACCTAAAATATATATATATATATATATATATATATATATATATATATATATATATATACACATAATATATATATATATATATATATATATATATATATATATATATATATATATATATATATCTATATATATACACACACATATATATATATATATATATAGATATATATCTGTCACTTCAAGTCCTATCCTATTGAATAAATAAAATACTCCCAGGGGACATTGTGTAATAAATGATTTATCTATACTCATAATGTTTATGCCACTCATGAGGTCCCCAGTACATATCACTTATATATTTATATGCAATTTGTAATGTAGATTTTAAAAATAAATTTCCCTTTTTGTGACTGTAAAACTGTATCCTCATTCATACAGGTCCCTTTGGAAATGGAATAAACAGGACAGTGGAGCTATTTCAGGACTCATTTTTCAAGCCCACTCACTTCTCCTAAAGCACTATATCGCCCCATTAGGCCATGACATGCACCTGAACCCCTTGTGAGGGAATGCTCCCCAGCCCATCACAAGGTGTCACCTGTGCGACAGACCACTGCACTATACCTTCCCAGGCTCAGAGCGGTGGTATATGACAACACTGGGCCCCATCCTTGTACTGCCCAGCCAGCTCCCTGTTTCATCCTCAAACTTGGGCCGCTGGCACAGGAACATAACATGCCACCCTCTGGTCCAATGGCCGGCCCTGCATGCAATGTTTCTTCATAACTTTTAGGTAATTCTATTACCCCATCATAATGTGTAATCAATAATACTGGCAAAAATGTGTACAGCACAATTATTCATTTAACAGGTATATTCTTTCAACAGGTCAACACATCATTATATCCCACCTTTCTGGGTATAATTCTTCTATTTCTTTTAAGACAGGTAAAATCATACCAGTTAGTCATTTCAGAGGGCTTCCCTATATCTTAAAGACACAAATAGATCTATGCAAAGTAAGGTATTCACTTAGCAGGTCTATGCTCTTGTCAAATAGTTGTTTAAGTTGGCCCAAGTGTAATAGCTTAAGACTGAAAATTTGATTAGGCTGTAGTTGTACAGGTTCAGCAAATGTCACAGTATCTGACATACCCTGCTACTTCTTCAGGGAGTGGGAGCAGTGGTAGATAAAGGACTATTCATTTCTGTGGCAGAATGCAGCCCTGTCATTAGCTAATGTTTTAAAATGTTATAAATAAATAAATAAAGTATGACATGCTGTTATTGATAACAACACATGCTGAGCATGGAGGGGTTTGGGATATGAAAGGAGGGGAAGAGAATCAGGTGCTATGGAAAAACTGTAAATATTAATAAAGGATCACCAAGAACAGTGAATTCTGTGGCACTGCAGATATTTTGCAGTAGGTTGCAGGTTCTGCACAAAATTCTGTGGCCACAGAATTCTAGGGGCCTTGCCAGTAGGCCACCTCCTTCAATGTCTTTTCTGTTGCCTGGTTTCCTCAATGTGCTCCAGGTGAGTCATCATGAGAATGTTGCATCAATACTCTGTAACCTAGACGTACCACCCGCTTACAGTTTTTGCCAGATTTTACCAGTAGACCTTTCCACAACTGAAACTGGACTTCTTATAATAGATGAGATTCAACTCATTGTCACTTTTTTAAGTCACTGTCTGGAATCTCGTTTGTATGTTGGTTCTCAAGGTAACGGTACAATTTACCTAATGTTTTACCATTCCGCTGCATTTTAATCAAATCTAGAGCTAGTTTTTCTCACTCCATAGTGGAACTATTTGGTTGATTTTGCCTTGCCATTTCTCTTTCTGGGTAACCATGTCTATCCTAGCTAATGTAACAGAATATCACAAGGTTATCTATTCACGACACCTTCTTTTGCTAGAGTATCTGCTGCATTTCTCTGTTGATCTGGTCCAGGAATTCCAGAATGGCCATTTACCTTTTTTCTAGTAAACAGTCAGTCCAAATTCCTAAACTAACTGGTCTGCAGTCAATATGACCTCTGTATGTGTAACATGTTTACCTCTGGAGTAAGTCACACCATTATTTTTCCAGTGTTAGGAAGGTATGCAAGAAAGCAATGTCTAGCATAATCAGAATCTTCGCAGATCATAAAGGCATTATTTATTTATTTTTCACTGCCCTTTATATGGCTGTACATATTGTTGCCAATTCTGCATAATGGTTAGACTTTAGACTTGAGGCCTAGCTGGTACAGTTGCAGCAAATGATATGGTCAGGTGTTTCCTGAAATTTCTGTGACATCTCTGTAGAAATCTCCTGCCTGCCCACTGCACTGCTGCAGTGCCACCAGAGAGACTCTCAATAGGAACATCATAAAATATTTAGGAGTATCTGACCATGTCTATTGCTACAACAATATTCAAGTGAGAACCAGGAATGTCCTCACGCCACACTACCCTAAAACCAGAACATAACTTCCCATGCTTGTAGAAGGCACAGCCACTTACATTCACTTTGGGTGAGTTTTGGATTACACTTTCATAATTATGATGTCTTTAGGTCCTCAACACAGCTTCCAAGCCTGGAGACTATTCAGGTTCCTGCAGTAAATGTTCCTCAGCAATACAATAACGTAGCTCTGCTATTCCTTGTACCACATAATTTTTCTTGATCTTTAGTATCTTGTATCTAAGCGTAGGCCTTGGAGTGCTAAAGTCCAAACCACAATGTTACTACTTGCCCATCTTGAGTTTCTAGCTACCCAGAAATGCAATAGGTTGGTGGCAGGTTTCAACTGTAATCTTGTCACCACAGATGTAGTTTCCCAAACAGTAAAGTGCATTTTCGCAATCTTAACGAATTCTTCTCTTCACCACTCAGTGTTTTACTTGCATGGGCTATGACACGATTGTCTGAATCATATGTTTGATGCAATACTGATACTTCAGCTAGTGTACCCTGTTTCAAGGTAGACTGCTGTATCCTTTTGAGTGTAGGCAAGGTGTGGTGGAGCTTTACCCAAGCTATCTTTGAGTGCCTGCATTGCTTGTTCTGATCAGGTATCCATAGGTGCACCCTTTACCCTCACTCCCCAGAGATCCATGGGTCCCAGGGGCTGAAGGTTGGAATGAACGGGTGGCAGAGGCAGTCACAAGGAGGACATCCAAACTCACCAAATCCCAACTGCAGATCACATTGCACCACTGGAGGAGGTGCAGGTACTTGACTCCTGTAGCAGGGGGTAGGGGGGCCTGAGCCAGTTGGGAAGGGTGAGCAGAATGACTTAGTGGCACCTAGCAGACAGAACAGTAAAAAGCCAACCAGAACTGTCCTAGAATGAGGGAACTTTGTGATTAGAGAGGTACAGAAGGTGGTGGAGAGGAGGTAAAGAGGGGCAGTCAGAAGCCTTCTGTCATGTAATGCTTGGGAGAATTAGAGAAAGATTAAATTCAGTTTTATTACAAGACACCACAACAAGATTCTTACAGCAAGCACATTTTCTATGCATACTCCACTACATTTGCTTTCTTCAGTGTCTCTCTCTATAAAAAGTCCCTACTACCGCACATACCAGTACTTTAATTCCACTTAGTGTTTTTACATTAGGACACACTGCTGCTTATTACTACATTTCCCCGTTGAGTTACTAACTAGGTAACATTCTTAAGGATGTAGATTCTCTAAGAATTTAGCATCACATTTTGATGTTTTAAAACACATTTCGCACAACAGTTACAGTAAAACTGACTAACATGAGGTACTGAGTAGACTATCAGTCACCCCACACAAAACACAGAGGATTATTCTGCCCCATTATGTATATTATGTCTGTCTAGCTATAAACTACAGTAGTCTCTGTAGTGTATAGGCTCCTTAATTACTCTGCCACTTGAGGTTTTCTGCACAGGACTCTGAGGTTGAAAATTGATAGTTGTCTCCTTTCCTGTACTTGGAACATCATGCAAATCAGCTTGAGCATCTGTTTCGGTCCCTAGTCTCTGTTCAGTGGAACAACTGATTTCTTCTAACACTTCAGAGTCAAAACGAGTTTTCTGCTGAAATATTGCTCTTGGTTCTGGAAAAAAACTGTAAGTGCTGTCTATTTCTTCTGAACATGTCTCTTTGTTTTCACAAGATAGGCTCTTGGAGTCCGACTCTTCTTTTGCACTACAGCCAGTACTGTCCATTCCTTCCCTCTGTGCAGTTTAATTTTTATGTGGGTATCCAAATGCAGTTCAGGTAGCATTCCTGCAGAATTTATTTGATCAAAGTGGACTTTATATGCTACTTTTGCAGACTTGCCTGCTTCCTGAACTTGCTTTAAGTTTGGTCAACATAGCTTTAGGTTAATCTCTGACATAGAAACTTGTGTTCCCAGCAGTCTTCCCATCATCAACTGTGCTGGGTTACATTTTGTTGCATGAATTGGAGTAGCTCTGTAGCTTAGTAAAGCGACAAATGGATCATCCTGCTTCAGAATTCTGTTAGCTGTTTGCACTGTCCTTTCAGCTTCGTCATTAGCTTGTGGTAAAGTGGGCTTATTGTAACTTGACAAACGTTATACTTGTGCATAAACCTTTGGAACTTAGTCCTTGGAAGCTGTGGACCATTATGAGTAACTAGCTCATCTTGATATCCCCACTGTGCAAATATATTCTTCAGATGGTTTATAGTGTTAGAGCTTCAAATGTCTGGCAAATAAGTAATTTCCAAGTAACTCAAAAAATAGTCTGTTGTAACCAAATACTCCTGTCCTTCTAACTCACAAATATCAGCGCCAACCCTCTTACATGAGAGGTCTGGTGATTGAATTGCTATTATTGATTTCTTGCACTAAGTTGGTTTGTTCACTTGACAAAATTCACATGCTGCCACTGTCATCTGAATATCGTTTCAATACCTGACCACCAAACAGACATCTTTGCTCATTCATGGCATTTGTTGATACCTTGATGGCCCTTGTAGAGTCTTGTTAGCATGTCTTGTGAAGTCTTGTCACAAGTTTCATGGAATACAATCTGGGTTTCAATCCAAACACAGTACTATCTCTGCCCTCATCAAAGTCACCAATGACTGGGTCACATCCTTGGACTCTAAAAAGACCATAGGTGCTGTTTTCTTAGATCTTAGTAAGGCATTTGACACTGTCGATCATAACCTAGTTATCAGCAGCCTATTAACATTGGAGCCACTCCTTCTACTGCCAAATGGTTTACCAGCTATCTCTCATGGAGGGTCCAGAAAGTTAAAGCTGATGGTATTTTCTCAACCTTCCTATCAATTTCAAGGGCTGTTCCACAAGGCTCTATCTTGGGTCCTATCCTTTCTTCCCACTATGTAAACAACCTTGACTATAACATCACCAAATCCAAACTCAACTTTTTTGTGATGCCACAGTCCTATATGCCTCTGGCTCAACTTTATTTGATGTAAGAAATATACTACAAGCTGACTTCACACAGCTTGAACAGAACCTTGTTAAAGTTAAACTCCTTCTCAATACCAAAAAAAAAAGAAGGCAATGTTCTTGACCCTGAAAAACTCCTCCTCCACCTTCCACCCACCTAATGAGTTTATTTCTACCTCCCCAGGTGAGCATCTTGAGGTTGTCCCCAAATTCAAATATCTGGGCATTTGGCTACATAATAAACTCACCTTCAACACCTATATTGACCATCTGATTATTAAGTTGTAATCTAGAATTGGCTTTTTCTTTAGGAATAGGTTCATTTTCCCAACTGAGACTAGAATCTGGCTTGTCCAAGTTACATTTCTGCCCTTACTTGACTATGGTGACATGATCTACAATTTCTGTCCCACTGTATATTTGAACAAGCTGGATGTCCTCTATCACCATGCCCTACAATTTATAACCAATTCCCCCTTTCATACTCATCACTGTTGTCTGTATGCAGCTGTTGGGTGGACCTCGCTCACCACCAGTTGTCTGATCCATTCAGGTACTTGGACACTCAAAATCCTATTGAACAAATTCCAATAATATTTTTCATCCCTTGTTCACATCTCCCACAGTTTTTATTCCCTTAGGAAGTCTAACCTTATCCTCTTACAGGTGCGTAGGACTTGTACCTCTTTTGGTAAACGTGTCGTCTCTTGTACCCTCCCTGCTGCCTGGAATCAGCTTCAGTCTATATTCAAATTCTCCAGCCTAGTCTCTATCACCTCCTTTAAAACCTTAGCTGAAACCAAATTGAAAGAAACATGTTGATGTCGCTAGTCTTCTTTGACCACTGTCTTACAATCAATATCCCCCTTCCCCTCGCTATTCCTCCTGCATACCCAATGTTTCTTTCTCCCTCCTCATATTCACCATGCTGGCCCATTCATGCCTTGCTATCTGAACACTGTGTTCTCCCTTTTCCTGGACCTCCATCAACTGTCCTTCTCCTCTCTCCTTCTAACATTCTTTTCTCTTTTATCTCATTTCATATGTACTCATTTCCATGTCCTTGAATGTTGCTACCCCTTCTTATTACAATGCAGTCAGTATGTTCTATTATCAAGTTGTACATTTGCTACATTTTTTGTGTGCTTTTTTATAGGTATCATATACTTTATCCTTGGAATTCAACTGGTTGTATATCATTTGTCTTGTCTGTATATTTAACTGTTACATATTCTTAGGACCTCCTTGTGAATGAGCTTGCTCAATAGAGTTATTCTTGCATTAAACTTCAGCTTCAACTAATAACTAGTCTGTCTGTATAAAGCAACAATCCATTAGATTCTGTAAGGCTGCCTGTTACTAGAAAGAACACTGTGACACTATTAGGCACACTCTTGCAGTACCTTGGCCATTTGACTCTGATGAAGTGCAATACTGTCAGGAGTTCAGAATCTCTGGATATACTTTGACTTGTTGCAGTTTTGAACTTGACATTGGCTTTGAAGATTGTAAGGATTCTTTGTAAAATGTAATTTCCTCAATCCTAATATAGGCTTCTGAATCTATTACAGTCATTGGATGTCTGGATAAGGTATCTGCTACCACTATTGCCTTGCCTGGCACATGTTCTGCTTGGGGATTGTACCACATCAGCTGCATGAGAAGTCATTGACCCTCACTGGTACTTTATCTAAGGCTTTGCAATTTATGAGTGGTACCAGTGGTTTGTGATCTGTCAAAACACTGAAATAATACAGTCTGTACCAATACTTTGTAAACTTTTCAGATGCCCACACTGCTGCTAGACATTCTTTTACAATCTGTGCATAGCAAGTCTCAGCATCTGTCAGTGTCCGGGAGTAATATGCTACTGGTTTCTGTTTGCCATCATGATCTTGCGACAATACTCCACCTATGGAATAGCTACTGACATCAGCACTTACAATTACAGGTTTCCTGATGTCAAAAAAAGTAAGTAGGGTCCTTCAGATACAAGTTGTTCCACCTTGTTAAAAGCATTTTCTTGTGTATGGCCCTAATTCCACATTGTCTCACTTTTCAGAAGTTCATTCAGTGGTTGTGTCACCTCTGATAGCTTAGGCAATTACTGTACCTACCTTGATAGTGTATCGTTCCTAGAATTTGCCTTAATTCAGAAACAGAACTAGGAAGTTGTATTTCTTTAATGGCTCTTACCTTCTGAGGATCTGGACTTACACCATGCTTATCTGTCCTACAGTATGTCCCAAGTAGTTCAGCTACTTCTGGTGCTTTAAATAAACTGCTTGGATTGTTTCCAGCACATGCAAATCGATTGTCGTGTTCTTCCTCTCTATGTCCATATACCAGGATCTTATCCAGTGTAAGCAGCTACCCCATCCTGGTTCATCAGTAGTTCTTTCATTTTCCTCTGGAAGATCTCTGATGCACTGGTAATGCCAAAAGAAAGCATGCAAAAAATAAAATCTTCAAAATGGTGTAATAAAAGCAGTTAACTTGGCATTATCCTGATGTAGAGGAATCTGCCAAAACCCTCTTGCTGCATCAAGTAGAGAAAGCACTCTGGCACCAGCTAATGTTGAAATATTGTCATCTACTGCAGGAAGAACATATTTGTCTCTCTGAACTGCTTTATTTAACCCTTTGAGATCATGATATATATGAGAAATTTCATTTTTCTTGGATACTGCCACCATGGGTGCCCACTATTCAGTAAACTTTGTGACCTCCTCGACAATACCACATTGTACTATTTTACCCAGCTCATCTTTCACTTTAGGGAACATAATAATTGATATTGTCTGGGCTGTATGAATACTGTAGGGTATGGCTCCTTCCTTTAGTTTGATTCTGATGGGAGCACCCTGCAAGAGATCTATTTCCCTGAAGGCATCTGTACAGACTTCCTCAGGTCTGCACACTAATCCCATAGATACAGCAGCACATGGCTTAGCTGGTTATTGACCTGGGAACCCCTGATCACATACACTCTGAAATGGTGCTTGATTCCTTTATATTCTATGTTAGCTATAAACTGACCCATGCAGTTAAGTACTCCTCCTGGACTTTCCAAAACTGAGGTAGTGCAATTCAGTAGAGGAGGTTTATTTAAACTAAGGTAAGCAGACACAGAAATAATTCTTTCATCAGCTCCTGTGTCAATTTATTTATTTATGTTTTAATTTAGTATGCTTTTATTTCCTTTGACCACTCTGCTGCTTGGCTTCTCTCTAGGCACCCCACCTTGCTCTCCTATGGCCACCTCCACAAATACCCCCTGGCTTACCCCCCAGGGTGGGGCCATGGCACCATGTCTGCCCGTCTATGATGGGGGAAAGTGTTGGAATATCCAACATTGCTTCCATAGCTTCCCCCCCAGGGTGGGGTTCAGGACCTTGGTGGCACTGTGGAGCCGTATTTGGTCAGTGGAGCAGTGGAAAGCCATAGAGACCAGGTGCCGGGGCAGTGTCCTCCTGAGTGGTTGGTGTGTGTTTTGGTCTGCCCCCAAGTGGGGACATGCAATGACATCCAGCATCCGCCCCACCCCTCAATGTGCTGGTGCCACTTGCTTTTCATACCCCTGGCCTCCGCCGGGGTCCATCAAGCACCGGACACTCAACCTTCCCTCCCCTTGGAGAAGGAGAGCAGTCCATGGGATGCTCAATCCTTCTCCCCCGTCTGTCCCTCCAACTCCCCGGGTCCATTCCTGAACCTGGGTCACTGGTGTCGCAAGCATAAATCCAACCACTGCACTGGCAGACCAGCTGTCAATTTAAAATTTTACTGAGGTACTATTTAGTGTGAGACCAGCGCTCCGTGGCTCACTGACATCATCATCATAACAAGTAACTGACCCAAGTAAGAATGATCCAGTTTCGTTCTTTTTCATATATATTTCACTCACACCTCACATATGACACACACTACTACAAAATGACCTATTTTTCTGCACTTGAGAAACTCAGCATTTCGTGCTTGCCAGTCATCCCCATGTGCATGTCCTCTGCCACGTCTAACACATTTAGGACCAGGCTACTGAGACTGGGCTGACTTTTTCCTTCGGAGTCTGCTTTGGTTATTTTCACCTGGCTACAGAGGCTTCTCTCTACCTTGTCTAGCCCTCTTATGGCTCCTTGATCATTTATTTGGCCTTTTATAAGTTCAGAATGACATACTGTGTCTATTGTCCTTTCTAGAGTCAATTCCGACTCTAACTGTAGTTTTGAGAACATTCCTTATCTAGGACTCCTATCACAAGTCTGTCTCTGATGTGTTCATTTTTCCTTGCTCCAAAGTCACAGTTCTGTGCCAGCTCATACAAAGTTCTGGTTAAAAGCTTCAATTGTTTCTCCTGACTTTTAAAGCTTCAGTTGTTTCCTTACTTTTGATTACACTGGCTAAAAGGGTCAGTTTCATGGATTATGTTGCTCTTGGGCACAAAAAAATGCATCCAGTTTCTCCATTATGATCTGGTAATTATTTTTATCTTCTTCCCAGTTAAATGAGAATGATTTTAAAATTATCTCTACCTCCTTTCCCAGGGTATATATAAGAGAGCATACCTGCACTTCACTGCTTTCTTCATTCAATTTTGTAGCAATTCTATAACAGAAATAATGCTGCTTCCAGTCAGGCCAGTCTGCAGGTCAAAAGCATCAGGAGAATTAAACTTTGGCATCTTGAAAGTTTTGTTTCTGTCTCTCTCTCACTTGTAGTCAGTCTTTCGCTTGATTTTCAAACAGTTTTCACTTCTAACACCATGTCATGCAATGCTCGGGAGGCTTAGAGAAAGATTCACATCAGTTTTACTACAAGACATCACAGCAAGGTTCTTACAGCAAGCATACTCCATTATATGTATTTCTCCAGTGTCTCACTTTAAAAGGTCCCTACTACAGCAAATACTGTACCAGTATTTGAGTTCCACCTAGTGGTTATACATTAGAACACTCTGTTGCGTATCACTACACTTTCCACATGCATCAGCTGTCTGGGTTATGGATAGTGTATGGAGTATGGTGGAGGAAACTTGGAGGGTGGTGCACTTGGGTACCAGTGATCTGGCAAACCAGCCTACTGAGACAGTGAAGTATAACTTTCGCAGGCTAGTGGACAGACTGAAAGCACTCTCTGCTTCCCTGGCTTTTTTTACAGTCCTCCTTATGTATGGGGAATGGAAAGGATAGGGTAAGGAAGGAAGGAAGAAATCAAGGAATATATATTTTTTTGTTTTTGTTTACTGGGTAAGTGCGCTAGCCATAGAAATGACTATTTTCAGGCACAGCCCGGGAGGTTACAGAGTGGAAATACCTAAAGCACAGAAACAAAGCAAGATTTTACAGTAAAAATACAAACAAGGTGATGAGAACAAGGTACAAAACAGTGTGATTCATGACAAAGCATGCGATAAGGCAATTTATTGGCAGGTGCAGGACACAGGTCACATATTGCAAAGGAAGTATCATGATGCAAAGTTCGGCGAGAGGTTCATTGAAAACAAACAACCACATACTTGCAAGGAACTATCAGGTATAATGAGCTGTGAAAATTACAAAATAACATACGGTAGGCAGATCCTTAAGGGAGAAACATATTCACATGGTTTGGGAGATAGGGCACAGAGTATTGCAAGTAGGAGCTTTTCAGCAATGATTACAAAGATCTAAGGAGCAGAGAATTAGTTATAGTAGGACAAGACAAGGGGTTTGAGATAACAAGCCAAAGAGGAGAAAGTGCATCAAGTTGGGAGGGGAGACAAGTAGACAGGCAGGGGGAGGATTAAGTGCAAGGCATTAGGTAGAGAGCAGATCAAGTACACAGTGGTGAGAGTAGGAGAGGTACTAAGGGGGGATTGAAGCAAGAGCATTGATTAGAGGGGTTAATGTAGCTATGGAGCTCCTTTTTAAAGGCGATATGTGAGGGTGCTTGGTGGATCGCTAAAGGGAGGAAGTTCCATAGCTGAGGAGCATGGTGGGTGAAAGCACTGGTGTCTTTGGTGGTGTTACTTTTTGGGACACATAGAAGGAATTTTTCAGCCAAATGTAGGCCATAGCCGGACATCTGAGGAGCAAGTGAATCAGCTAAGGTTTTTGAAGTTTGGGACTGCATAATACTGTCGACAATTGACCCAAGGGAGTAAAGCCCAGCAGCATTTGGTGACAGCCAGTTTAGATCTGAGTAGAGGAGGCAGTGGTGTTTCCAATGATGGGAGGAAGAGGCATAGTGACAGATATTATTATAGGTGATGTCCCATCTATGGAGAGTGGATTTAGGTAAGGCAGCAAAGGTCACAACTCCATATGTAAGGGTGGGTAGAAGAATACCATGAGCAATGGCAAGCCTCGCTGCAGGGGTTAGTGCATATCTGGTCTGGTACGCTATACCTAATTTAGAGCTGACAGATTTGCACGAGTTCTGAATGTGAAGATCAAAGTTTAGGGATTGGACCAGTGTTACCCCTAGGTACTTAAACAGGGTCACTGAACCAACAGGGGAGCCATCCAGACAAGAGACCATGAAATTATTTTGGTAGGTTTTGAGTTTAGAATTTGTCCCAAATAGCATGGATTGGGTTTTGTCCTCATTAAGGACTAGTTTGTGATGTGAGAGCCAGGCCTGAGTGTGCTGAAAATAAGTGGAGAGCCACAGATTGATGTCAGAGAAGTTTTTCACACTGGTGTATAGGACTATATAGTCAGCGTAGAGGAGGGAGGAGGTGGCAGTAAGAGTGGTGTTATTGATAAATATAGAAAATAGCAATGACCCCAAAACTGAGTCTTGTGGTACACCAATATTTACTGTTGCCAGTTGGGTGGTTGGAAGGATGGTGCCTGAATGAGGGATTCCATTTTGTGGAGAAGGGGGCTTCTTGGACAAGAGGCTCTTCAATGGTAATGGCCTTCACCTAACAAGAAAGGGGGCCAGTGCACTTGGGCAGACAGTTATGATATTCTATTTATGTGGACATTTAAGCTGAGATGGGGAAACTGATGCCTGTGGAACCACAGAGGAAGTAAACATAGCTAGGATTCCCCCAGAAATGGGACTAGGAGCAGTGGGGATGAAAACGGCAAAGCAGGTGTCCATAATAAGTTAAACAAAGGTGCCAGAGGAGGGTGGCTCATAAAGCTAGCAGGAAGCAGGAACATGAGGAAGTTTGGAAGGAAGGGTGAAGACAAAGGGAGAGGTGCTGGCAAGAGTGGAAATGGTATAGGCACACCTGGAAGGCAGTCTACTTAAATGTCAGAAGCCTAGGAAACAAAATTAGTGAGCTTCAGGCAATGGTGGCAAATGCAGGATTACACCTAATAGCCATTACAGCAACAGGGGCCACTGGGAATGATGACTGGGATCTGTAGTACTGAGGTATACTATGTACAGGAGAGATGGGGTAAGGGAAAAAGAGGTGGGAGTGGTGCCCTCTCTTGTGTCAAGGATGGCATAAACGCAGTAAAGGATGGACCCATCTTGGAAGGAAATGGGGAGACAGAATCGCTATGGGTAGAGCTTATTTATGTATTTATTAATTTATTCACATCTTGGATTGATACCTTTGAGATACAAGCTCATTTACAGAGGTTCCAAGTCATCAGAGTACAATGAACAAGCAAGTCATCAGAGTACAATATGCAAACAATGTAAAGTTTAACAACGTTACAAAAATTGCAACATGGATAAAACTTCAAAATCATAGAATTTACAGATATGGTAAAACTAAGTTAAATTGCAAGTGTGGACAAGGGAAGAGGGAGGTTGGGAGGTGAGTGGTATAAGGTGAGAGGTATGAAGGGGTAGGATAGGCAGGTATAGGGTAGTAAGACTGCTGTGGGAAAAAACAGAACTGTGTGAGGCAGAAAAGGAGGGATGGTGGGGGAGCAGCCCATGGGGGCCTTGTTAGTGTACAGGAGAGGATTGAGGAGTAGCCCAGGAGGTAGGCAGGAGAGGATAGGGAAAAATATTGCATAGGGTGATCCTTAGACTGCTGGGACTGGGAGATGAGGGGATAGCAAACTAGAGGCAGAAATTGAGAAAGGAGCTATGAAGGAATAGAAAGTGGCTCTGGTTGAACTCAGTCTACCAGACATAGAATGGAATTAGGAATTTCAGCAGTTTAGAGCACCAGAAGTCAAGCCCTGCCAGAGACATTACAGGACCGCCTGCTGATACAGGTCACCAGGGAACCCACAAGACAGGCTAACATTCTTCATGTAGTACTCACCAACTTGGAATTGGTAGGCAGAGTGTGGGTTGGGGAGCCACTGGGTTCCAGTGACCATAGCACCATATGTTTGAACTAGCCTAGGTATCAGCATACCCTCATCAAAGGCTGTGTTTCTGGATTTCAGATAAGCAGACTTTGATCAGATGAGGGAAATAGTCAAGGGTAATTTGGCTGAAGTGGACAAAATTAGGGGGGTGAATGACAGGTGGAAAGAAATGACACCAATTTCAATCATTTTGAACACACTTTTATTAATTATCCATAGGTTAAAAAAATGTGGGGACCTAATGCCATCCATTTGTGTAGTTTTAACCACCACAGGAGAGTTATATTTTGAGAAGACTGCAGTATCACAGTGAACTTCTGGCAAAATGTATACTCTTTGTAAAATTATATGATAACTTAATTATCATGGGCATACTTTTACACAACACTGATTAAAGCACACAGCAAATCACACAGCCATTGGTTGATAGGTTATAACTTATCAAATCACTACAGCAAAGTAACAAAAATGTTTAAACACAGATTGTGTCATAGGGAACAGGGATTTAAATGTGGCGGTATGTCACTTGAGGCTGTACAGGTTCACATGCAGTGAAAATATGTATATGATGTTTGTAACTGAGTATGTAAATAATTTAGTGACTGATTTTACACTGGAGAACATTTAGAAGCAAAGGGTTTGCTTACTAATATTTATTTTGAATTTTGCATATATTACATTCCACTTTTTCACACAGAATAAAATGTTTATAATTTAAAAGGCAGAAGCAGAAAATTAAGGGTGGAAGCAACAGAACACAGAAATCACTGAATATAATTCACTGTTTTGTGGTTAGCCCTAATGAGAATTGATGTTTTTAATGGATATGATTAAAGTAGCTTGGGGTACATATCAACCAAGAGCGTACGTTCAAGTCACAGGTGGATCATGTTACCTGTTCCGTCCACCACTTGGTCTACTACACAGACTGAGTGGTTTTATTACTATGGACTGAAAGCTAGCCATAACTAATAGTGTCCTGCTCCCCAACCTATTATATGGTGCCCCTGTTTTGCAGATCTGAGTCCAACAGAATTGAGGCATTATACAACAACATTGGATGCTTTGCATCGGGGCTTCCCCCTTCGGAAGCATCAGTGTGGGGGTCTTACCTCTCTGAACTGGTCCACTTTTGACTGTAAGCTCCAGTATACCCTCTTATGTTTGGTGTTTAAATTAACTTCATTCCATACTCCGCCCAGTCTGGCTGGCCTCCTAGTCCCTGATGAACCCTCGAGAAAGGCCACTCTGTTCCTCTAATAGTAAGCTACTTGAGGTGCCTAGGGTCTGCACTACTATGGGGAAGAGAACATACCAGAGGGATGCCTGGATATCATAGCAGTCACAGAAACATGGTACACAGAGAACCATGACTGGGATGTGAACATACCAGGGTACACAACCTGCAGGAGAGACAGGGAGAGGAGAAGAGGGGGGAGGAGTAGCTCTCTATGTAAGGGAAGGGATAAAAGTAACTGAACAAATGAGTAAACAGGGAGGAGAGGAGGCACTGTGGGTCTTTGTCTTCTTGGCCCCCTCTCACTGTAATGCCATTCCTGAGGTTCTAAAAAACTCTAACCCCCTTTCTTGCTTCAGAAAGAGCCTAAAGACATTTCTGCTTGAAAGCTGTTTATGTACCTGTTATCGTAGATTGTCCCTACTTAATTGATCTATGTATTATTGCACATTACAATGTATTACATGTCCTTGGTCTCTGTGTAGCGCAACACCCTCTACTGCAATCTACTCTCACTGCTTTATTTAACACTGTTTAAATACTCTGAATTTAATATGTACTTCTTCATCTTGTATAATGCACTCTGTCCTATATTTCTTTATGTACTCTGTCACATATATCTATAATTAATTCTGGGTCACCCAGGAAAAATGGACCTCTGGTCTCAGTGGGCCTACCCTGTTACTAAAATACCCTTAATAAAATAACCAATAATTAAAACATTGTTTGTGATGTACTGTGGACATCATATCTATGAGACATTTGATATTATTTTTAATGTTTTTGACTAGGCAACCATTTTTCCCTGATGAAGCCTGTGCTGTGGCAAAACACAGCATCAATCAGGAGGGCCCCTGTAGTGGTGCTTTTTGAATAAAATGCACTGAAGAAGTGAAAAGCTTTTTGTGTGTGACTGATTTATGGTTATGGACTCTTGAAGCAACCAAATCATTATAGGGAGAAAGGTTGGGGAAAATGGAGAAAATGACAAAGGCAATAAGGACAGGGATGGGGCAAAAGGGGGAAAGGCCATCAAGAAATGGAGGGTAATAAGTACCAATGTCCGTAGTCTGGGCAACAAGCTCCCTGAACTGGTGGCCTTGATGGAAGAGGGATGCCTGGATATCATAGCAGTCACAGAAACATGGTACACAGAGAACCATGACTGGGATGTGAACATACCAGGGTACACAACCTGCAGGAGAGACAGGGAGAGGAGAAGAGGGGGAGGAGTAGCTCTCTATGTAAGGGAAGGGATAAAAGTAACTGAACAAAAGAGTAAACAGGGAGGAGAGGAGGCACTGTAGGTCACCTTAGAGACTGAAAATGGTACCCAATCCACACAGGGGTTGTATACAGACCCCCATCTCAGGGGGAGGGAATGGACAAGGATATGATAGAAGGCATCCTTAGGATGGCAGAGAAAGGGGAGATATTGTTGATGGGGGACCTTAATATGCCAGATGTTAACTGTAGCACCTTTGCTGCAGCCACATCCAAGAGCAGGGCCATTCTCAATGTCCTACAGGGGGCATGCCTCAGACAGCTAGTTTTGGAACCCACTCATGAGGGAGCAGTCTTAGACCTCATACTCGCAAATGGGGACAGTGAGAGGATCTCAGATCTAGAAGTGGGTAGCCATCTGGGAACAAGTGACCACCACACAGTGTGGTTTATGATAAACTCAGCTACAGAGTCAAGCCATACAAAAGTGAGGGCACGGGACTTCAGGAGGGCTGACATTGGCAAGATGGGAGAGTGCCTTAGAAAAGCACTAGCAAGCAGGCTAGAAGGAGGAGTGGAGCAACAAAGGGAAAACATCAAAACTGCCATCACAGAGTCAACAAGCCTTTGTGTGAAGCAAATAAGCAAATCAAAATGAAAGAAAAAGCCACTATGGTTCTCAAAAGAGGTGGTGGGAAAAGTTAGGAAAAAAAAGATAGCATTTAGGAAGTATAAGGAAACACAGACTGAACAGGACAGAGAACTGTACCAGTTAAGGCAGAAGGAAGCAGGGAGGAAAGTCAGAATAGCAAATTGAGGAAAAGATAGCCAACTCGGTTAAGAAGGGGGATAAAGCCTTTTATAGGTACATGAGGGAGCATAGAAAGACAAAGGGAGGGATAGTGAGGCTGAATAGAATGGACAGTGGGTGGGCAGAGAGGGACAGTGAAAAAGCAGGGATACTGAACGAATACTTCTGCTCAGTATTCACAAAAGAGGGGGAGGTACCTAATCCAATTGACAGAAGCACTCAGGATAGGGGGTCGATCCCAGTCCTTTCACAGAAGAAAGGGTTCTGAAAGAACTCCTAAAACTGAAGGTGGACAAAGCAATGGAGCCTGATGGAATGCACCCCAGAATTCTAAAAGAATTAAGGGGAGAACTAGTGACACCACTGACTCTTTTTAACAAATCATGGGAGGACGGTGTGGTACCTGAGGACTGGAGGAGGGCAGATGTAATTCCCCTTCACAAAAGTGGAATGTCTTTTTAATGACATTGCAGAAGGACTGGAAGAAAAAGTATGCCTCTTTGCAGATAACACAAAGATCTGCAACAGGGTTGATACACAAGGAGGTGTGGAAAGGATGAGAAGGGACTTGGCAATGTTGGAGGAATGGTCAGAAGTATGGCAGCTTGGATTCAATGCAAAGAAGTGCAAAATAATGCACCTGGGAAACAAAAACCAGGGAAAGATTACACAGTGAGGGGAGGTAGTAACAACAACAAAAATGGAAAGGGACCTGGGGGTAATCATATCAGATGACCTTAAGGTTGGCAAGCAATGTGAGAAGGCAGTAGGGAGGGCTGGGGGATACTGAGATGAATAAGGAAAGGCATCACCAGCAGAGAACAGGAAGTTGTTATCCTCCTGTAGAGACAGTTGGTGAGACCCATCTGGAGTACTGTGTCCGGTTCTGGAGACCCCCATCTCCGCAAGGACATGCACAGGATGGAGGCAGTCCAGAGGAAGGCAACTAAAATGGTGCAGGGTCTGCAAGAGAAGCCATACAAGGAGAGACTAAAGGAGCTTAATATGTATACCCTTGAGGAAAGGAGGGAGAGGGAAGACATGATAGAAACTTTTAAGTACCTCAGTGGAATCAACAAAGTCCAAGAGGGTAGCATCTTTCAGAAAAAGAGATTTGCAAGAACAAGGGGACACAATCTGAAGATAGAGGAGGATGTCTCAGGGGCAATGTGAGAAAATATTTTTTCACAGAGAGGGTGGTGGATGCATGGAACAGCCTTCCTGAGGAGGTTATGGATCTAAAACTGTGGGAGAATTCAGGAGTGCATGAGACAGACATAAGGCAATTCTTGTGGGTGTAGGAAGAAATAGGCTGTTGGTTAACTAGGATCTGCAGCTTATCCTGTAGGTAGGGAAATGGGCAGACTGGGTGGGCCAAGTGGTCTTTATCTGCCTGTTTCTATGTTTCTATGCATGAGAACAGTTTCCAAGGGTAATAGGCACAAGAGACCAGTCGGGTTCTCTAAGAAAGTCAGGGAGGCAGTGAGGACCTTAAAAGGGCCTTCATTAGTTACAAGGAGAAAGAGGGGGCAGAGGAATGGAGCAAATACCAGCTAAAGATAAAGGAGACTAAAATGGCAGTCAGTGACACAAAGGCAGACACAGAGCTGCGTAGTGTGGAGAGGGTCAGTGGAGGGTTAAAACTGTTCTTTAGGTACTGTATATCAGGGAAAAAAGGAAGATGAGGGGGAATTGTCAGGCTGACATAGGAGGCAGGGTAGTAGAGGATGGTGAGCAGAAACAGCCATTCTAAGGTACTACTTCTGCTCAGTATTCATAGTGCAGGATAGTGGACCTTTGCTGGAAAGTGGCATAAAGGCTGCTACAAGGGGAATCCCAGAAATTGGGCAGGTGCTACTTACAAGACAGAGATTTAAAAAAGGGCTTGCAGCCCTGAAAATAGTTAAGAATCTAGGGCCAGATGGGATGTATCCTGGGTTGCTCAAGGAATTGACTGAATCCCTGGCACTGCTATTCAACAGCTTGCTACAGTCAGGGGTGGTTATGAGAGATTGGAAGATAGCAGATGTGGTGCCATTCCAGAGAGGAAGGTACCGAGGGAGGAATCAGGAAATTATAGGGCCATCAGTCTTATCTCCATTGTAGGGAAACAGATGGAGATATTAGTCAAAGTGAACTTAGTTGACTTCCTGGAGAGAACTGAGTTCCAGGATAGTTACCAGCAGTCCTCAATGTCCACAAAGGGCAGTTCCTTAGCACTAAAAGGAACTGTGGCACTCAGGAAGATTACACTGAACAGGCAGATATGTTAGGAAATCAACTTAGGGAAAGGGGGTAAAAGGGACACTGTCAACCCCTAGACCTCAAAGTGTACCTAGTATAAAAACACATTTTATGAATGTTCACATTCTATAGAGTCTGTTAATGCAGTTGGTAGTTTGATTCAGATCCCTTTTTTCTTTTAAAAAGTGAAAAACTGACTGCCACTCATGCTGGTGTTGCCACACCAAAACATGTTTGTTCACATTTCTTGACCAGCTCACACTGCATGCTTCCTGGACTCAAGAACACTCTCAACATAATCTAGCCACTCATTATACAGTGGGAGTAGAGGAGACTGTTGTATCATGAGTGGCTACGCTGTCTGAGGGTGTTTCTAATGTTCAGGAAGTGTGTGCTAAGAGTAGGTAAATGATCTGAAGCAACACAAAGCTGGGCATAGCTATACATTACCATGCATTTTAATAAGCAAAGAGGCAGATAAAACAACCAGCAACATCAATGAATTTTAGAGAAAGTAAGCAATCATAAAATGTAGGGTTTTACGTAAAAATAATATGATGCAAAAAGGTTGACAGTGTCCCTTTAAAGGGTAATGTGATTGGCAAAACCAGATCAGAGGTTGATAGCAAGCATAAGAATGAGTTTTTTTAATTCCCAGAAATGAAATGAATGAGGATGTGGATACCAGAATCAACTTTGTTACCATATTCACAGCCATACCTCTCAAGTGTCCCTCATTACGAGGGACAGCCCTCATTTTGCCCCTTAAAATTGCTCTGTCCCTCATCCGTCCTTCATGGAAAAGATGCTGCCCACATAAAGAATGTGCTGTAAATTTAGACTTTAAAGCAGAAACTCTTAATATTCTAAAATACTAAATCCAAATGAAACTTTGTACAAGTAAACACTATAGTTTTCACAGTGTTCTGAGCTTGTATCTCAATGTTTGAGGATGTGTCCCTCATTCTGAGGGTATGCATCCCTCATTGTCCCTCATTTTGAGTGTCCAAAAATGTCCTTGTCCCTCATTTCAGTGACAACAGGTTGAGAGGTATGTTCACAGCTGATGCCCATATAGTAGAAAATCTGCAAAGGAACTGGAAAATTCTCAGAGCAAAACCTAGACTGAGGGACTGTGATATGGTACCACCCAGAATAGTGTACAGAAGAGCTAGGAATTTGAAGAACACTCTAGTACACAGAGTACAACCAGTGGAGATAAAAGAAATGTGGATGCCAGCACTCCCTGCTAGTTGGAGAAAATGTGGATGCTGTAAGTACTGTGGGGCAGTAGATAACACCAGTACTTTCCTGAATCCTAGGGATGGGTCATTGATGAACATTAAACTGATTATTAACTGTGACACCACAGACATTATCTATTTCACAACATATGTTTGTGGTGTCTTCTATATTGCAAGAGCAAAGGGGAGGCTAAAGGACACAACTAGGGGACAAATGTAGGTGATAGAGCAAAAAACAGAAAATATGCACTGGCATCCCACGTGGAGGATGGGGGGGGGGTGGATAACACAAACCTATGCTTATAGGTGCAGCAAAGATGAAATTGAAACTGAGAGGAGGAGAACCAGAAGAATACTAGCCAAAAGAGAGGTGTACTGGATAGATACACTAGGAGCCCTCTCTTGGCCAGGTTTAAATTACCAGACTAAGTTAACCATTGTTGTGTAAGTACTGATTGTTGTTCTTGTCTCCTTACAGATGAGAAGTCAAATTTATGAGAGAACGGCTGGCCCACTGGCATGGAGGGCTGATGCGCTGAGTGCCTTACCTCCTACCACACCAGTGACCCGGGATCAGAAATGGACTTGGGTTGCTCGGAGGCCAGTGAGGAGAGAAAGGATTGAGCATCCCAGGGCAGCTCTCCTTCCTTGGGGAAGGGATTAGAGTGGTGCGCTGCTTGCCTGCCTCCCGGTGGTGGCTGGATGCCAGCATATGCATGTCACCACGTAGGTAAAGGAATCCACATTCAGGATGATGGGGGTCTTCTCCAGGGAAGCAGAGCTCAGACATTGCACCCATTGCATATCCATGGGCCCAGGGAGAAAACTAGGAGGAAAGCCACCCCAGGTGACAGGACAAATGACTGACCCTCTGCAGGCACCACACCAGTGGATGGGAATAACCACAGGTCCTGTGGCAGAGGACAACAGTGAAAGTAAGTCCCAGAGAAACCGGATGATGGAGCTGGGGGGGGGGCAATCAGAAGGGGGCTGCCAGGGAGAACCAGGAGATAAATAGAAGGAAAAAAAAACATGAGAGAAAAGAAAAAAGATCCAACGTGCAGCAATAGTAACATATACTGTGTAAATTAGATATGTTTCTAATAGCATATAGTATATTTTACAGGCATGGTATCACTTGTATTTGAGGGATGAGTAAGCAATTCTATGTTAAACCCCAATTTATACATCTTATTAACTGCACCCCTGTTCAACTGATTTACTTGAAATTTGGCAGACACATAGTTGGTGCCAGAGTGTCTGGATCCTGAACATTTCATAGCAGTTGGCTCAGTGGAGGCAAAGTTATAGTGCTGCAAACATAAAATTGGCCAAAATTAAGACTTTGTTTGCTCACCTTTGACTAAAAAACTATGTGGCTTTTATAAGTAATAATACACAACAGGGTGTGTGTTTATTTTTGTAAACTGCATGCCCAGATTTGTTGTGTGGCACAAGGCACTTGCACTGAGTGTCTTCAACCACCAGGAAGTGCAGTTTACAAAACTAAACACACATCCTGAATTGTCTTGCTATGCTTATAAAATGTGTCATAGATTTTACTAAAAAGACACAGAGAAAAGCACTTTAAATGAATTGATATCAGTTTTATTAACTATTTTCAAAATTGAGGAATATATGTCCCCCTTAACCATTCCAGTTACTGATCAGTCATATCACATAACCCCACACCACCACACAAAAATCCCCTTCCCATTTTCCACTAATGTAAGGGAACAACTTATGTTTTTTTTTGCCCACAGAGAGTCAACACCTTCCCCTCCTCCCCGATTGAAAAATATTATTCAATATTGCAGCTCCTCAGTTTGTGTTTTATTTTATTTTTTTTAAGGAGGAGGCAAAGTGAAGTGACTGGACATTGCAGGCTGGTGGCACTGTTCACTTCCTCTGAGGAGCTAATGTTAAGTAACAATTCACAACAGGGTGTGGGTTATGCTGGGATTTACCCACAGCTGGTGTGGATTGGTCATGAGGCTGCAGGCCTCGCAGTGGATTATTGCAATTATTCAAATGAGAGAAAACATTTGAGGCAAAAAACGTGAGTGAATTTTTTTTTTAAGCATAAAACAGGTAAATATTATTACACCTAAAGAAATAGTCTCTTTTACTATAGGGTTCAATATGAGTGCTGAACTTGATTTATGAATAATAGTTTTACCTTACAAGACAGTAAATAGCTTTTGAAAAACAAGATTAGCTGCAGTGAATCTATTTACACAGATAAACAAGTTCAGAAAATGTAGAAACAGGTTTAGTAAATGACTAATAGATGAAAAAATGTTGCAATGAAGTAAAGTAATTAATCTGAACAAATAAGCTATTGGAAACTTTTAACATAATGCACATTTTTTTAAACTGAGGAAAGAACTGCAAGTGCAGAACATACTGCAAGACATCTTTTAAACTGAGTCAACAACTTAATAGAATTGTAGCCAGCCCAGTGGTGAAGACAGCTGCGGTGCTGTAGCCGCCTTACCTTTTCCCATGCTGGTGAGCCACGTTTGGGAATGGATGCGAGTCGATCAGGAGTTGGCCGGGGGAGGGAGGATTGATGGTCCATCAGATTGCTCTCCTTCCTCAAGGAGAGGGTACTTCATGGCTGTATGATTGACTGCCATCAGGAAGAATCCTGGTGGAGGTGCACATGAGTCACCACTGTAGGGGGCTCTGTGACAGAGGACTGGGGGGGGGGATAACTCCACAGAGGCAGAGTCTGCACAATGTGCTCATTGCATGTTGTGTGAGGAGCTGAGGGAGAAAAAGTAAGGAGACAAACCTGGAGGATGGCTCCATGAAGTCCTGTCTGTCAAAGCTGTTGGCCCGCCCACTCTCTCTGGGGATCCGAGACCTTCTGAATTTGTGTTCCAGGTGTGGTAGGATGGCCTTCTCTCCCAGCCCTGCTGTGGGGGTGAGGATCTCCTGGGAGAGGGGAATTGGTTAACCAGAAAAAGCACACTAAGCTGAAACTTGTTTTCAGGTGCCTGGGAGCACAAGGAAGTTAAGTGACTTGCTCAGGGTCAAACAGTATGCAAGTGGGGGCTGTGGGATTCAAACCAAGGTTTCCAGGTTTGCAGCTCAGAACCCTAAACCACTGTGCTATACTGCCTCCTGCAGGGGATACTGGTCCCTGGTCCACTGGAGGAGAGTCAGGACAGCGATGGCTGATGGGACAAAGTGGAACTAGCCACCTGTCCTGCCACAAATGAGCAGAAACACCGTTGCAGCAAAAAAAAAAAAAAAAGTGGAAATGTAGAACATTTTGCAATACTAATAAGCATGCTTTACTGATGAAAAGTAAGGCAATGGGAATATATGAAAGAGACAAGCAGGCTTCAGTCTCTTGTAAGTTGTATGTCCTGGTAGCTGTTCAAAGAATCTTTCAACTTTGTTTAGGATTCATATAGAAATTAACAGTATCCTGGTTGGTGAATACTTAGATGTGGCATTGAGGGTGAAGAAGATTTGGTGTCTCAGGCTCTCGCATGGTTTAAGTTCCATGGTTCAGTAGCTGAGGTCAGTTAAATGGACGTACTGGAAAGAGGTTGTAGCATGCATCTTGGTAAGTCTTCCAAATACAAGTCAAAGTTGTCATGCATTTGTGAAGTGAACTGCTTTTTCTACAACTTTCTTTAGCTGTTATTTTGAACATTTAAAAAAAAATTCTTATAATTGTATTATGTTTTATCATGTGCTTTATCTTTGATAGGTTTGTTAGGTGCCCAGAGCCTCAGGGAATGGTCACCCTATCAATAAAATTTACCTTGCCTTGCTTTCTAGGTTGTACTGCAGTAACAATCTTTTTCATTTTGTGGGTTTTGTTTGTCATTGGAGCTTGCTGAGTTGACCTGCTGAGTGACCAGTTTTTCAAGTGTTTGGCTGTAGTCTAGTGAGAATTATGTCACTTTTAATGGGTGTTTGTTTTGTTTGGAGCCTTTAAGCGTTGTGCAACAAGGGAAATTTTTTTCAGGTGCTGCTGCATGGAAAGTCAATGGGCTTTATTCTGAAAGCAAATAGACTGACACAAGGTGCTTGTGTCAAACATCAATGATGCAATTTGCACTGTGCATCATAAATTGTGGCAGTTCCAATTCTGAAACATGGTCTGCATCATAATGGGAAGACTCAGACAGGTAGCAAGCATGGTTACCTTCTCAGAGGTGCTGCCAGTCCATGGCAGGGGTGAGGCTAGGGTACTACACACCATACAGTTTAATGAATGGTTGCAAAACTGGTGCAGAGCACAGGGCTTTGGCTTCATTGGGGCTGGGGGTACACCTGGAGAGATGAAGGTTTATACTGGCATGATGGTCTGCATCTGTCCATGAAGGGAACCAAGATCCTAAGTGACAAGTTTAAATGCTTCCTTGGCAAGCTTTAAACTAGCCATGGGAGAGTGCTAATAAAAGTTCGAACCTCCCTCCACAAAACATGACGGGTAGTAAGGTAAACACTGAGGTACAGTGCTCAACAGAGGGCAGGACAGGGGTAAATGGAAAAATAGACAAGGGCAAAAAGAGCAGGCATGGGGGAAAAAAGGATAAAGCCAACATTAAATGGAGGGCAATGAGTACCAGTGCCCATAGTCTGGGAAACAAGCTTCCTGAGCGCTAGTAGCCTTGATGGAAGATGAACACTTGGATATTATGGCAGTCACAGAAACATGGTACATGGCGAACCATGACTGGGATGTCAACATACCGGGGTACACAGTCTACAGAAGGGACAGGGAGGGGAAAAGAGGAGGTGGAGTAGCTCTGTACATAAGGGAAGGGATCAAACTACAGAACTAAAAAGTAAAGGGGAGGACAAGAGGCACTCTGGGTCACCTTGGAGACAGGGAATGGCATCACAATCCGCACAGGGGTTGTATACAGACCCCCATCTCAAGGGGAGGAAATGGACAAGAAAATGATAGAGGACATTCTCAAAATGGCTGAAAAAGAGGAGATACTGTTGATGTGGGACCTGAATATGCCAGATGTTAACTGGATGACATGCCTGCAGCACCACATCCAAGAAACAGGTCATTTACGATGCTTGAACATTAGACAGCTAGTGTTGGAACCCTCGGGAGGAAGCAATACTAGACCTGGTACTCTCAAATGGAAAGAGGATCACAAATTTAGAAGTCAGTAGACATCTGGGTACAAGCGACCACTGCACAGTGCCCTTCACAATAAGCACAACCATGGAAACAAGCCATACAAAAGCAAGCATACTGGACTTTAGAAGGGCTGACTTTGGCAAAATGGGTGAATACTTGAGGAATACACTAGCAAATGGCCAAAAAGGAAAGGTGGAAGAACAATGGAGAAAAATCAAAACTGCCATCATAGAGGCAACAAGCCTTTGTGTGAAGCAGATAAAGAAAACAAAGCGGAGTAAAAAACCACAATGGTTCTCAAAAGAGGTGGCAGGGAAGGTTAAGGAGAAAAAGGCTGCATTCAAAAAGTATAAGGCATCACAGAAGGAGCACGACAGGGAACTGTATCAATTAATGCAGAAAGCAGTGGGGAAGGCCGTCAGAATAGCAAAAGCCCAAGCTGAGGAAAAAATAGCCAAGTCAGTTAAGAAGGGGGATAAAACCTTTTATAGGTACATTAGGGAGCATAGAAAGGTTAAGAGAGGAATAGTGAAGATTAATAAGGGAGAGGGGAGGTAGGCAGAGGGAGCCAGTGAAAAGGCAGAGATACTGAATGAATACTTTTGCTCAGTATTCACAAAAGAAGATGAGGAGGAGTTACCTAAAGCAGACAATAGAAGCACTCTGGGTAGGGGGGTTGACACCAGTCCATTTACAGAAGAAAGAGTCCTGAAAGAACTCCTAAAACTTAAGGTGGACAAAGCAATGGGGTCTGATGGGATTCACCCAGAATCCTAAAAAGAACTAGGGAGGACCTAGTGACACCACTGACCACACTTTTTAACAAATCATGGGAGGATGGGGTGGTACCTGAGGACTGGAGGAGGGCAGATGTGATTCCACTTCACAAAAGTGGGAGCAAGACAGAAGCAGGAAACTATAGACCTGTAAGTTTGACCTCAGTGGTAGGGAAAATGATGGAATCACTTCTGAAAGAAAGAATTGTTGAATACCTAGAGGCCAGTGGGGCACAGGACCCAAAAGCAGCATGGATTTACAGCAGGAAGGTCATGTCAGATGAATCTAGTAGATTTCTTTGACTGGGTGACCAAAGTAACAGACCAGGGAGGGGCTATGGATATGGTATATCTTGACTTTAGCAAGGCATTTGACACAGTCCCGCACAAAAGATTAATAATCAAGTTAGCCAGCCTGGGAGTGGGTCCCAGGGTGGTAGCCTGGGTTGCAAACTGGCTGCACAACAGGACACAGAAGGTAATAGTGAGTGGAACACATTCCGAAGAAAGGGGGGTCACTAGTGGAGTACCTCAGGGCTCAGTACTGGGTCCAGTCCTCTTTAACATCTTTATAGGTGACATTGCAGAGGGTCTGGAGGGAAAGGTATGCCTCTTTGCAGATGATACAAAGATCTGTAACAGAGTTGATACACAAGGTGTAGAAAGGATGAGAAGGGACTTGGCAAGGTTGGAGGAATGGTCAGACATATGGCAACTTAGATTCAATGCAAAGAAGTGCAAAGTAATGCACCTGGGAAACAAAACCCAGGAGAAGAGTACACAAAGCAGGGAGGTACTAACAACAACAAAATGGAACAGGACTTGGGGTAGTCATATCAGATGATCTAAAGGTGGGTAAGCAATGTGAGAAGTCAGTAAGGAGAGCCAGGGGGAATACTGGGATGCATAGGAAGGGGCATCTGAAGTAGAAAAAGGGAAGTGCTTATCCCTCTGTACAGACAGTTGGTGAGACCCCATCTGGAGTACTGTGTGCAGTTTTGGAGACCTCATCTACGCAAGGACATAGACAGGATGGAACCAGTCCAGAGGAGGGCAGCTAAAATGGTGCAGGGTCTGCATCAGAAATCATATGAAGAGAGACTGAGAGAGCTTAATATGTATACCCTTGATGAAAGGAGGGATGGGGGGACATGATAGAAATGTTCAAGTACCTCAAGGGAATCAACAAAGTCCAGGAGGGTAGCATTTTCAGAAAAAGAGATGTGTAAGAACAAGGGACATAATTTAAAGATATAGGGGGACGGCTCAGGGTAATGTGAGGAAATCTTTTTCACAGAGAGAGTGGTGGATACGTGGAACTGCTTTCCTGGGAGGTTGTTGGGGCTAAAACAGTGGGGGAATTCAAACATGCATGGGACAGACACAAGGCAATTGTAGTGGGGGGGTGGCAGGAAGTAGGCTGTTGATTAACTAGAATCTGCAGCTTATCCAGTAGGTAGGGAAATGGGCAGACTGGGTGGGCCAAGTGGTCCTTATCTGCCGTCAAAGTCTATGTTTCTATGTTTCTATGTTTCACCACACTTATGACCTGCATCAGGGTATGCCAGGTTGTAAGGGGGCTTGTACCATATCAGGGCTGCAGCATCCCCTTTTGGGGGATTCTAAAAGTCTTGCTGTGGCTGTAACAAGGGGCTCAACTTAGACCAGCCAGGAGGTAGTCTAAGCCCCTTGCACCAGTGCCACACACTGTGGCAGGTTGGGGGGATATGGCTACATGTGGGGTCAGGGGACAGGACGGGCACAGGGAGGCATTGGGTGATTTGGAGAAACAGTGAGGAAGTAAGAGATGCATTGGCACTTGGAGGGGTGCATATGCCTCTGTATTTATTATGCAGAGGCATATGCACCATGCTGGATGCTAAAGCAACCCCTTACTTCTCCACTATCTCTCCAACTTACCCTATACCTCCATGACCCTCATGCCCCCTGACCCCCTCCTGGCAAGTGGATGCTCCCCCAATACCAATGCTGGCCCTTCTTGTGTTGTGCTGGCAGGGGGAGCCAGATCCCTGCAGCAATTGCCACAGCTGCACCAATGGTTTGGTGCTGTTGTACACCTGCAGCAAACCTGGGGATTTTGGCACTAGGACCCTGATTTTTGCAGACTCTGGCACAGGGTCCTTGGTGCACATGGAGATTGCTGCATCCCTTGAGTGTAGCAACTTGTGTCACTCCAATGGATCTTTCAGAAGAGGTTCCAATATGTGACTTTTTTCTGATTGAAGATTTCTTTCTTTTTTTTTAGATTTGCAGTTATCTGCAGTTGTTTTGGTACTGTATTTTCTTTTTGTTAGCACGTTGCTATCTGCACCGTCATCTAGGGTTGATTTTTGTGTAGGGGGATTTTAAACAGTTTTTTTCAAGGAAATTGCAGATGGCACATTTTCATAAGCAGTGTAAAAGAATTGCTTACTTTTAATTTGGTCAGAATGTTTCATTTGTCCAAGCTGTGCTCGATTTCCTGCCAGTATGAAACTCCACTGGAAGCAGTTGTCCATGTTTGTTCTCTGATAGGCATGCAATGGTGATTCATTTTTATGACCTGTTAAAGTCATAATTTCTCTGGCTTCCAAGCCAGCATCACATAAGAAACTAACTGCCATTGCACGCTATGAATAGTTAGTATAAATCTTTGCTAACCCTGCTTCTTTGCATATTCAGGGAAACACAGAACCGAGGTAATTTACCCCCATGGGTTCAGTGGTGTACAAGGTGTCCAGTTTGTCTAAGTAGGGTTGGGGCTGTTTGCAAAGGTGACAAAACAGTGAAGTGGGGTTTGGATGCAATTTGGGCAAGTACTTTATGTTACTTATTACAGGACACAGTGGATTGTGTGTTTGGTCAAACTAGAACCCTCTGGTATTTTGTTTTGTAGGGTGTTGCACTTTTTATGGTTCTTGGTTTCTTCATTATAGGTTTCAGCTACTGTATCTTGTACAGTCCATTTGGAGCTATTTGTATCTCAAAGGATGTAGTGCTAAAGGATCAGATGCCTTAATTTCCATGTTGAGTCATTTGGAGTTGGATGACCATCCAAACTTTTCTTTTTACCAAGCAAGGCACTGTGTTTGCTGATAGGGCTGTGGAATTTCTGAGGAACTGTAGCTCCTCTTCTGCAAATGGCGAGTGATGTACAGCTCGGTCTTTGCCTTGTTAGCACTGACATTTAACCACTCCTTTGAAGACATTGCTGAAGGTGGTAAAGGCAGGCAGTATTTGACATTAGATTTAGTGAATAATTGATGGGGCAATCATGGGGCAATCATTGCTGTGACAGTTGAGTCCAGAGCGCAAGCAAAGATTGCTACTCAAACTGTACTCTTACCCAGTCACATTTCTGACAGTACTGTTAAAATGACAGAAGAGTTCACTAAGGTCTTGTGGGGTAATACTGTGTAGATCAATAGTGATATTTATTTCAGCACATCAGCTGGTAAATACATTCACATACCTGTTGGTCTGTTTCATAGTTGTAGCCTCATTTCTGTCTAATTCTAGCTCCAAAATCTGATTCTCATTTAGAGATGCATGATTGGGTTTAGGATCTGATGTACCTTCCTGTATATTTGTAGGATCAGCGATGACTTGTTGTCATGGATTGTCACTGTTGGTTTCATGAGATGGAACCCCTGTGGCCTGAGAAGACAGTATACTTATGTTATCCGGAAGCTGATTATCCCAACAAGCAGTATCCAGGTCAGTGCTGCCTGATAGATGGGATAACCTGATGCTACTACACCCAGCGGGTAGCCATCTGGGAACAAGTGACCACCAAACACTGTGGTTCATGATAAACTCAGCTACATAGTCAAGCCATACAAAAGTGAGGGTACTGGACTTCAGGAGGGTTGACTTTGGCAAGATGGGAGAGTGCCTCAGAAAAGCACTAGCAAACAGGCTAGAAGGAGGGGTGGAGCAACAATGGGGAAACATCAAAACTGCCATCACAGAGGCAACAAGCCTTTGTGTGAAGCAAATAAATCAAAATGAAAGAAAAAGCAACTATGGTTCTCGAAAGAGGTGGCGGGGAAGGTTAGGGAGAAAAAGATAGCATTTAGGAAGTATAAGGAAATACAGAAGGAGCAGGACAGAGAAATGTACCAGTTAAGACAGAAGGAAGCAGGGAGGGAAGTCAGAATAGCAAAGGCTCAAACTCAGGAAAAGATAGCCAACTCGGTCAAGAAGGGGGGTAAAATCTTTTATAGGTACATCAGGGAGCATAGAAAGACAAAGAAAGGGATAGTGAGGCTGAATACAATGGTTAGTGGGTGGGCAGAGAGGGAGAGTGAAAAAGCAGGGATATTGAATAAATACTTCTACTCAGTATTCACAAAAGGAGGGGAGGTGCCTAATCCAATTAACAGAAGTACTCTGGATGGAAGGGTCGATCCCAGTCCTTTTACAGAAGAAAGAGATCTGAAAGAACTCCTAAAACTGAAGGTGGACAAAGCAATGGGGCCTGATGGAATTCACCCCAGAATTCTAAAAGATTTAAGGGGAGAACTAGTGACACCACTGACTACCCTTTTTAACAAATCATGGGAAAATGGTGTGGTACCTGAGTACTGGAGGAAGACGGATGTGATTCCACTTCACAAAAGTGGGAGCAAGACAGAGGCAGGAAACTACAGACCTGTCAGTTTGACCTCTGTGGCAGGGAAAGTGATGGAATCACTTCTGAAGGAAAGAATTATTGAGTACCTAGAGGCCAGTGGGGCACAGGACCTAAGGCAGCATGGGTTCACAGCGGGAAGGTCATGTCAGATGAATCTAATTGATTTCTTTGACTGGGTGACCAAAGTAGTAGACCAGGGAGGGTCTGTGGACATGGTCTACCTAGACTTTAGCAATGCATTTGACACAGTCCCACACAAAAGATTAATAATCAAATTAACCAGCCTGGGAGTGGGACCCAGTATGGTAGCCAGGATAAAACATTGGCTGGACAACAATACACAGAAGGTAATTGTAAATGGAGTCCACTCTGAAGAAAGAATGGTTACTAGTGGAGTACCGCAGGGTTCAGTACTGGGTCCAGTCCTTTTTAATGTCTTTATAAGTGACATTGCAGAGGGGCTGGAAGGAAAAGTATAGTTCTTTGCAGATGACACAAAGATCTGCAACAGGTTTGATACACAAGGAGGCGTGGAAAGGATGAGAAGGGACTTGGCAAGGTTGGAGGAATGGTCAGAAGTATGGCAGCTTGGATTCAATGCAAAGAAGTGCAAAGTAATGCACCTGGGAAACAAAAAACCCAGGGGAAGATTACACAATGGGGGGAGGTAGTAACAACAACAAAAATGGAGAGAGAGACCTGGGGGTAATCATATCAGATGACCTTAAGGTTAGTAAGCAATGTGAGAAGGCAGTAGGAAGGGCTGGGGGAGGATACTGGGATGTATAGGGAGAGCCATCACCAGCAGAAAACAGGAACTTGTTATCCTTCTGTACAGACAGTTGGTGATACCCCATCTGGAGTACTGCATCCAGTTCTGGAGACCCCATCTCCACAAGGACATAGACAGGATGGAAGCAGTCCAGAGGAAGGCAACAAAAATGGTGCAGGGTCTGCAAGAGAAGCCATACCAGGACAGACTAAAGGAGCTTAATATGTATACCCTTGAGGAAAGGAGGGGGGGGACATGATAGAAACTTTTAAGTACCTCAGTGGAATCAATAAAGTCCAAGAGGGTAGCATCTTTCAGAAAAAGAGATGTGCAAAAACAAGGGGACACAATTTGAAGATAGAGGAGGGTCAGCTCAGAGGTAATGTGAGGAAGTATTTTTTTCACAGAGAGGGTAGTGGACGCATGGAGCAGCCTTCCTGAGGAGGTTGTGGAATCTAAAGCTGTGGGAGAATGCATGGGACAGACATAAGTCAATTCTTGTGGTGGTAGAAAGAAATAGGCTGCTGGTTAACTAGGATGTGGAAGAACTAGGGGTGGAAGAACAATGGGGAATAATAAAAACTGCCATCACAGAGGTAACGAGCCTTTGTGTGAAGCAAATAAACAAAATAAGATGATGTAAGAAACCACTATGGTTCTCAAAGGAAGTGGCAGTGAAGGTTCAAGAGAAAAAGAAAGCATTCAGGAAGTACGAGGAATCTCAGAAGGAGCAGGACAGAGAACTGTATCAGTTAAAGCAAAAGGAGGCTGGGAAGGCAGTCAGAACAGAAAAGGCCCAAACCAAGGAAAAGATAGCCAACTCAGTTAAGAAGGGATAAAACCTTTATAGGTGCATCAGGAGTGAAGGAAGACCAAGGAGGGATAGTGAGGCTTAATAAAGGGAGGGAGGGTGGGCAGAGGGAGACTGTGAAAAGGCAGAGATACTAAACAAATATTTTTGCTCAGTATTTACAAAGGAAGAGTGGGAGGTACATAAAACAAACAGTAGTAACACTCTGGATACAGAAGTTGATACTGGCCCATTTACAGAAGAAAGGGTTCTGAAAGAACTCTTAAAACTGAAGGTGGACAAAGCAATGGGGCCTGATGGGATTCATCCCAGAATTCTAAAAGAACTAAGGGTAGAACTAGTGACACCACTGACTACCCTTTTTAACAAATCATGGGAGGATGGGGTGGTACCCGAGGACTGGAGGAGGGCAGATGTGATTCCCTTCACAAAAGTGGGAGCAAGGCAGAAGCAGGAAACTATAGACCTGTTAGTTTAAACTCAGTGATAGGAAAAATGATGGAATCACTTCTAAAGGAAAGAATTGTCGAGTATCTAGAGGCCAGAGGGCACAGGACCCTAGGCAGCATGGATTCACAGCGGAAGGTCATGCCAGACAAATCTGATAGATTTCTTTGACTGGGTGACCAAAGTAGTAGATCAGGAGGGGCTGTGGACATGGCCTACCTAGACTTTAGCAAGGCATTTGACACAGTCCCACACAAAAGATTAATATACAAGTTAGCCAGCCTGGGAGTGGGTCCCAAGATGACAGCCTGGGTAAAGAATTGGCTGGAGAATAGGACACAGAGAGCAATAGTAAATGGAGTCCACTCAGAAGAAAGGAGGGTTACTAGTGGGGTACCGGGGTTCAGTATGGGACTCGGTCCTCTTCAATGTCTTTATAGCGACATTGCAGAAGGACTGGAAGGAAAAGTATGTCTCTTTGCAGATGACACTAAGATCTGCAACAGAGTTGATGCACAGGGTGGGGTGGAAAGGATGAGAAGGGACTTGGCAAGGTTAGAGGAATGGTCAAATGTATGGCAGCTTAGATTCAATGCTAAGAAGTGCAAGGTAATGCACCTGGGAAACAAAAACCCAGGGGAAGAGTACACAGTGGGGGTGAGATACTAACAACAACAAAAATGGAAAGAGACCCGGGGGTAGTCATATCAGATGACCTAAAGGTGGGCAAGCAATGTGAGAGGGCAGTAAGGAGGGCTGGGGGGATACTGGGATGCATAGGGAGAGGCATCACCAGTAGAAAACAGGAAGTTATTATCCCTCTGTACAGACAGCTGGTGAGACCCCATCTGGAGTACTGTGTGCAGTTCTGAGACCCAATCTCCGTAAAGACATAGACAGGATGGAAGCTGTCCAGAGGAGGGCAACTAAAATGGTGCAGGGTCTGCACGGAAGACATATGAAGAGACTTAAGGAGCTTAATATGTATAGCCTCGAGGAAAGGAGGAGAGGGGACATGATAGAAACTTTCAAGTACCTCAAGGGAATCAACAAAGTCCAGGAGGGTAGCATCTTTCAAAAAGAGGTGTGCAAGAACAAGAGGGCACAATTTGAAGATAGAGGGGCGGCTCAGAGATAATTTAAGAAGTATTTTTTCACAGAGAGGGTTGTGGATGCATGGAACGGCCTTCCGGAGGAGGTTGTGGAGTCAAAATCAGTGGTGGAATTCAAGCATGCATGGGATAGTCATAAGGCAGTTCAGGGGGGTTGGGGTAGGAAGAAGTAGGCTGCTGGTTAACTAGGCTCTGCAGCTTATCCAGTAGGTAGGGAAATGGGCAGACTGGGTGGGCCAAGCGGTCCTTATCTGCCGTCAAATTCTATGTTTCTGTGTTTCTATGATCTGCAGCTTATCCTGAATGTAGGGAAGAGGGCAGACTAGTTGGGCCAAGCAGTGCTTATCTGCTGTCAAAGTCTATTTTTCTATCTCTCCTGTCTGCAAGCTCATCCCAGGCTAATGTACAAAGACTTTATCACATTTCTTATGAGTCTTTCTTAAACATGTTTTATCTGTTTACAGGAGTGCACCTGATTTGAGGCCAAAATCAAAAGCTAATAGTTATAGTAGCAGACCCCCCCCCCCAACACACACACACATACACACGCCCCGAAAAGCTGCTTAAAAGCCTGCAATTCATTCAGATCAATTCCATTTTCTTAGTTGGGGTTCAGTGCTAACAAGTGTAAAATCATGTACATAGGGCATAGGAACTCTGATGCTCAGTATAGGATGACAGGAGGTACTGATACTCACTAGACGTGAAAGGGTTCTTGAGGTTATTATATCAGAGGATCTCAACATGGCAGTACAGTGTGACAAGGCTATGGGCAGGGCAAATTGGATTCTAGGGTGCATAAGGAGTGTCATCTCCAGTTGGAGGAAAAGGAAGGATGTTGTGCTGCCATTGTATCATTCCCTGGTATACTCCCAGCTGGAGTACTGTGTCCAGTTTTAGAGTCCACACTTCAGAAAGGACATAAGGTACAGATTTTCCAGAGGAGGGAAACTAAAATGGTTCAGGATTTTCACAGAAATCCCTACAAGGAAAGGCTGAAGAATCTCAGCATGTACACTCTGGAAGACAGGAGGATAAGAGGTGTCATGATCAAGACCTACAAAGTACCTCACAGGGGAAAACCAGGTACAATTGGGGAGTTTCCTTTAAATGAGGATGAGCACCCAAACCAAGGGCCATACAATGAAGCTGGGAGGGAGGAGTTCCGGATAGATGTGAAGAAATATTTCTTTACTGAAAGGGTGGTAGATGCCTTGAACAGACTGCCGGGAGAAGTGGTGGACGCTAAAATGGTAACAGGCATAAAGCACGCATGGGATAAACATAGGAGTATTTTAGAAAAAGGGGAAGGAGGGGGTCAACAGAGATCAATAGGGCTATGGAAGTGGAGTAGATTCAAGTTCATTGCAGGAAAATCCATTGAGCAAGCTCATTCACAAGGAGGTCCTGATGGACGCAGGCAGAATAAGACATGCAATAACATATACAGTCACGAGTTACAAGTAGGTAGAGAATACCTGGGCATATTGAGTGGGCTGAATGGTCCTGTTCTGCTGAAAATTCTAGGTTTGTTTGCATGCATGTGCAAGAAACATAGTGCCACCATGCGAATTTTCATAAGTGTGCCACCCCGCTTCCAATGCCCTGCTCCTTCTTGCAGGTGCGGCCTCACTGCACCAATAAATGTCCGAGCTGTCTATGACAGTAGTTCACATGCAGTGGCATACAGTTGAAAGCAAAAGACCGCTACAATCAGTGGTGGTAACGTGTTGGCAATTTGCATACTGTCATCGGCAGGCAATTTACATACTGCCGTCAGCAGTATTCAGAGTGCCTACACGTCAGCACTGCATCTGAACAACTGTTATTGACAGCTCTGTTTTTTTCTTGCCCCTCCCAACAAACACCCACATAGCACGCTGGTGAGCCCATCCCAGCATGCTCATGCACTCTCCCCTGCACACTGTATGGCCGGCGGGGGTGCCCAGTCACCTGTCGGATCCACTGCCCCACCAAACAGACTTCCAGGTGCCATGCTGGGAGCCCACCCCAACATGGCAAAAGTCCCTATGGCCAAAGCAGGATGCCCAATCCCCCATCTGCTCCACTGCCCCCCCAAACAAGCTTCTAGCTGCCATGCTGGGAGCCCACCCCAGGATGGCAAAAGTCCTGCTTCGTCTTCCTAAAAAAGGAAAAAAAAAAATACCTGTAAAAAAAAAAAATGGTCCCTTGTTGACTGTCTTTTCCACTTCCCCCAACCCACGCCCACCCTCTGTGCACCTACCTCCCCCCACACCTCCTGACCCCATACTTACCTCCGGAGCCCAGCATGACGATCTTTGGTGGACTGAGAACACATCTGCACTCTTCAAAGCTGACCACAAACTGAAGAAAAGATGGTAAGCTGTATAATGGCATAAATGTTTTTTTTTCAACTTTGGTGCATATCTCAGCCATTTTTGAGAATTATTTCACCAAATTTTAAACATGGAGTTCTTTGGGGCCCCACCTCATGAGTTCAGTCACTGTCATTTAGTTATTCAGTCCCAAAAGGTGATTTCGTGATCACTGCATGAAACCACCTTTCTGGACCGATTAATGAAATGACAGTGTCACAGTTCATGAGGTAGCCCCCCCAAAACCCTATGTTGAAAATTTGGTGAAAAAATTTCCCAAAATGACTGTTTTAAGAGCATGCATTGCACAGTTCCTATGCACACTCGTAACTTTGAGAATTTTTAATATTTTCACTCCAGATTTTCAACCTTGACATTTTATCACACCTTCTTATGAAAAGTACAGCTGTCATTTTTCACCAAGAATATGTTTTCACACATGTATCGCACATTGGTGTAGTGGGTGTGCAAAATCAATGTTTGGGACACATTACGAAGATCACAATGACACTGTTCATGAACAGAGGTGTTAAAATGGCTATGTTTAAAATTTGGTGACAAAGTTCATAAAGTGACTCTGTTACAGGCATCCATTGTGCAATTTCCACACACCCTCGCAAGTTCGCTAACTTACGAACAGTACAGCAGTCATTTTTCACAACTGGCCGAAATGTGTTTTCACACTTCTGGCACAGAATAGCATGTTTGCTGTAGAAAATTAGTGTTCAGGACAGATTAAGAAAGTCGCAGTGACACTGTTCATGAGCAGAGGTCCCAAAATGCCTATGTTGAAAATCTGCTGTAAAAAATCCCCAAACTAATTACATTACGGGTGTACATTGCGCAGTTTCCACGCATGCTCATGACTTCACCAGTTTTTGTATATTTTCACTCCAGATTTTTAACAGTGCCATTTTTTATACCTCCTCATGAACAGTACACCTGTCACTTTTCACATCCTGTTTGAAATGTGTCTTCACACCTGTGGTGCCAAATGGCACAGTCGCTGTCCAAAATCACCTTTCGCCTAAAGAACTGATAGTGTCACTGTTCATGCGGTGGGGTCACAAAAAGCTCATGTGGAAAACTTGGAGTAAAAATACCAAGAAATGTCCAGGGCATTAGAGTTTTTGACCATAATGCCCTACCCTGTAGGGACTGACAGGTGTCAGGGGTGTGACTTAGGATTGTCGACAATAATGCTCATGCCATTCCACCCGCTCCCCCACCGTGCAGCCAGTGATAGGCATCGAGGTGCGGCTGGGATGCTTTGCTCCCAGAGTTCACCCCAGTCGCCTATACTGCACCCATTTCAGTGTATTTCCTTATGGAATGAGGTGAATGTAAAGCCCAAACATCCCAAGGCACACCTCAACACTTGTCAGTGTCTGAAGGGTAGGGTGAGATGAAATGTCATGACCATCATGGGCTACAGCCCAGAGGCACACCACAATGCCTGTTCATCTCTGCAGGGTGAGGGTGGAGTTGGCATCAGTTCAACACTACAATGCCATTCCTATACTGCATCTCTCTAACTCCTGCACTTCAACTGCTAATGCCAGCAAGCAAACATTCAGCATTGACAAATGCTTGTCCTGTTTGTTTTGATACAGAACACATGGGTGAATTACTGTATGAATAGAATTGCCTTTATTTTAATTCCACACTCCTATGAAGTATATGTTTCTCTTTATGGACTGCCAGTGTTACTATGTACTTATTTGCATACACTGAACCTTTGGTTGTGTTTGTTGATATGGTAGTTACATGGAGGTCAGTTACTCCACATGTGCAGGCATCTTCTGAGACAATTTCCTGAACACCATAGATCATTTCACATATGTGTTCCTTCTCTGCTTCAGTTTAAGCTTTGCCATTCTGAACAACTTGTTCAATGTGTTCCTTAAACTCAGGGTAAGGGAAACTTTCCACTATTTCTACCTGTTCTTTTGTAGCAGAGATGTTTTCAGTTTTAATCACCTTGACCTCATTGGGTGTTTCCTTTGTAGCAATGGTTCTAGACAGTACATGGTCATTCTTTTCAATTTTGCGTGTGTACAGTTCTTCTCTATCAAATTGCCAGATCTAGAACATAAGAACATAAGTTATACAGACAGGAAAGAGCAACAGCCCACCTAGCCTGTCTGCCATTATTTAATGGATGGGGCCAATAGGTCCTGCTCTCAGAAGGTACTTGTCTGCTTTTAAAAACATTTATGTTATCACTGGTCACGATCTCTTCTTGTAGTGAAGAAGGATCTGGAGGATTATTAATCCACTAGGTAAGGATCTTATGTTTTCCTGCTTTTCTGCCTTTGCATTTTGTTATCATTGCCAACAACAGCAATAGCAAGTTCTAGATCATAGAACGATTGACCAATCATGGTTCCTAACTTTGTGTGGCCTTCTAAAGTAATGACTTCTGCTGTTGGATTGGATGCCAGGAAATGTTCTGTTGTGCTGGTCACATCCAAGCAGGGTATGGAATGGATCTTTGAACCCATTTCATAAAACTGCTGATTAGGTTTAAGTAACACCCTAGCATCAGGTATTTCATAGAAACATAGAAACATAGACTTTGACGGCAGATAAGGACCGCATGGCCTACCTAGTCTGCCTATTTCCCTACCTAGAGGATAAGCTACAGGTCCTATTTAACCAACAGACTAGTTCTTTCTACCCCCCACAAAAATTGCCTTATGTCTGTCCCATGCATTCTTGAATTCTCCCACAGTTTTAGACCCCACAACCTCCTCAGGAAGGCTGTTCCATGCGTCCACCACCCTCTCTGTGAAAAAATACTTCCTCACATTGCCCCTGAGCCATCCCCCCTCTATCTTCAAATTGTGTCCCCTTGTTCTTGCACATCTCTTTTTCGGAAAGATTTTATTTATTTATTTATTTATTAAATTCTCAGATTACAAATACCTTTGAGCAGAAACTGCTCGTTTACAAAGGTTCCACGTCAAAGGATGAGGGTCAACATACATACAGAGGTAGTAAAAGAATGCACGATAAACAGCCAAAATAACTAAAAGAAAAAATAAAGATACTCAGTTATAACATACTTTGAGATAATATTCATAAAACGAGCAGCTTGACTAGGCAGCTGGCTGCGGTAACAATAAGAGAAAGAGGGCACCATAGGCAGTTAGTATTGCAGGCATGCGACCGGGAGAGGAAGTTGGCAGGCTAATGGGCCACTGTCCGATGGTAGTGGAAAATGTCTTGTACCAGTGGAGATGTGAAGCAGGAGAGAGTCACAAGGAAGGCCCAGTGCCAGAGGAATGAGATTGGGAAAGGGCGGGATGTGAGACATGAGTGAGCTGGGAGGTGTTTAGAGATCTCTGTTCAACAAAGCAGTCACATTGAGTGGTAGAGGTGAGGTAAAGTTTGAGATTCCTTTTGAAGGGTCCAAGTGTAGTAGAGAAAGTGATTCTTTATTGAGAATTGAACCATTGAGCAGCTCTATAGATAAAGGACCGCTGACCCATGGAGGTCGACATCTGGGAACCTGAAAGGTTAGAGATTGGGCACCACGTGTTTGTTGAGTGCCACTGTAGGTAGTAAGGAGTGAGCTAACACCAGGTGGCATGAGACCAAGGAGAATCTTTTTGGTAAGTAAGCAGGTCTGGTATTGTATTCTGCTGCTTAGGGGTAGCCAGCTGGCCTGTGCATAGAGGTCACAGGTGTGAGTTAGTCGGGCTGCACCTGTCAGTAGTCTACAGGCTTTGTTGAGAGCAACTGAGATCTGAGATGCTACCCTCTTGGACTTTGTTGATTCCACTGAGGTACTTAAACGTTTCTATCATGTCCCCCCTCTCCCTCCTTTCCTCAAGGGTATACATATTAAGCTCCTTTAGCCTCTCCTCATATGGCTTCTCTTGCAGACCCTGCACCATTTTAGTTGCCCTCCTCTGAACTGCCTCCATCCTGTCTATGTCCTTGTGGAGATGGGGTCTCCAGAACTGGACGCAGTACTCCAGATGGGGTCTCACCAACTGTCTGTACAGGGGAATAACAGCTTCCTGTTTTCTGCTGGTGATGCCTCTCCCTATACATCCCAGTATCCCCCCAGCCCTCCCTACCACCTTCTCACATTGCTTGCCAACCTTAAGGTCATCTGATATGATTACCCCCAGGTCCCTTTCCATTTTTGTTGTTGTTACTACCCCCCATTGTGTAATCTTCCCCTGGGTTTTTGTTTCCCAGGTGCATTACTTTGCACTTCTTTGCATTGAATCCAAGCTGCCATACTTCTGACCATTCCTACAACCTTGCTAAGTCCCTTCTCATCCTTTACACGCCTCCTTGTGTATCAACCCTGTTGCAGATCTTTGTGTCATCTGCAAAGAGGCATACTTTTCCTTCTAGTCCCTCTGCAATGTCACTTATAAAGACATTAAAAAGGACTGGACCCAGTACTGAAACCTGCGGTACCCCACTAGTGACCCCTTTTTCTTCAGAGTGGACTCCATTTACAATTACCTTCTGTGTCCTGTTGTTCAGCCAATGTTTTACCCCGGCTACCACCCTGGGACCCACTCCAAGGCTGGTTAATTTGACTACTAATCTTTTGTGTGGGACTACAGTATGTCAAATGCCTTGCTAAAGTCTAGGTAGGCCATGTCCACAGACCCTCCCTGGTCTACTACTTTGGTCACCCAGTGAAAGAAATCAATTAGATTCGTCTGACATGACCTTCCTGCTGTGAACCCATGCTGCCTTGGCCTTTCTGAACATTGATCCTAAGGGAGAACTCTTTCACACTACCAGGTGTGATGGTTGTAAACTTGTTCACTACTTGGCATATTTTAGAGATAGGTCTGTTCTAACCTTCAGGTCTGTGGGGTCCTTTTTGCTGGGTAAGGGCCTCCACTTAACTGTGACCACAGAACATCTTTGACCAGATCTGCACGTCCACCTAGTCATACAAGGATATCCAACCCGGTGCACACTGGGGACTTATGGCCTTTTACTACGTACAGCATATGTGGTGTAGTGTAGCATTTGTCACTATCTCGATGTTTAAAGCACAGACTCCTATGTTTTTGAGGCTATCTTTTTGGTTTGGAACATCCTTCTGCCAATCATTCTGGGCCACAATAGTCAAGTCAGGCCTCTGCCTTTTTAACCTCTTATAAAACTGTTCACTGATTAGACTGTGTTCAAATCTCAAGCGTGGCACATAACTAACTGAAAGCAAGTTCTCTGCTATGACTGGTATCCCATAATCACTCTCTTTCTTTGCCCTGACTTTACAGAGGAAGACTTAATGATTTAGTGGTGTCTTGGTTCCACAGTCTTTTACATGGACTGTGTATTCAGAGAGCAAGGTCTCGGTCTCAGGGTCATCGTGGGAGTCTGAGAAAGCAGGGTTTACATGTTCCTTTGAGGTGAAAATCAAACATGTTGTACCAATTTCAGACTTAACCATGTCCCCTTCTTATACACAAACCATGTGGGCCTTTTCTGTCCACTAGGCCAAATGTTCTAGATTACGTGATGCAGACAAGTCAGGTACACCTGAAGGTTCAGAATTCAGTTTGAACATTGAATCATCTTTTTCAATGTAGAAGGACTCTGCTTGTTTAGGACCCTTGCATCTTTTCCTAAATATGATAGTCCATTTTATCTTTGACCACAGAACTCTATGAAAGTAGTCAATTATTGGTATTGAACCTTTTCAAAAGATAATTTTCAATCAGGATGTCATTGATTGCCTTACTGATAATGTACGCATTCATTTTACCAAACCGTACTCGCATCCAACATTTGCCATATGTTTTTGTTCCTGTTCTCTCTACCCTACAAATCTGAAGCCACCTGGGAGTAAAGATATGCAAAGTTGGGAAAACTTCATTTTGCAAGAAGTTCACATACTTTCCTGATCTTGTTCAGATCCAGTTCCAGTTCCCTAATGAAGACTATTGGTGAAACACTGGAATCAAGGTGACAGATCATATTAATGTACTATTTATATTAAATTGGTCTTCATTGATTGATGTACTTTAACCCATTTGATGAGTGAGTTCTTTGTTCAATCCTCTGGTTGCTGAAATGCCAAACTTCACCTGGTGAAACTACTGAAAGTGACACTTTGCCAGCAAATTACAGCGCACTCTCTATTATCTGCCAAATCTAGTACACTAACATTTTGGCAGATAACAGAGGGTGGTGGATAATAGAGGTGTGTTATGTTTCATCAGGAAAATGTGGAAAAATCAACACAGGACCTCATTTAGGTGTTAACTTCACTTTATTTGTGCACATTTTGGCAACAAAAATACATAAAAAACACAGCATGACTATTAAAATCTAGTTTAATTCATCAATCAACTTTAATCAGTGATGGACATCTGTTTGGCTTTATTTGTCATGACTAATTTCATTTAAGCATTCATGAGCTCCTCTCTCATTGTCCTACAGTGATGTTCAGGGAATGTACAGATCTGGAAGATTGAGAAGACAGAGAGAGAACATACGAACGTACGAATGTGCCAGCAGAAACAGACCACCCGGTCTAAGTCTGCTCGAGTGTGCAGCTAGTACCCCTAGTTTGCAGCTGCCCAACCCCCCTCCCCTTTGTCATCCCACTGCCATGCCCACCTCCCCCAACCTCACTCTCCCCTGTTCCCTGTCCCATGCCCTTTTGAAGCTGTTCACAGATTTACATGATACCACCCATTCTGGTAGGGCATTCCATTTTGCTACCACCCTCTCTGTGAAATAGTGTCTCCTCATTTCCTTCCTAAATCTTTCCCCCTCTATTCTTAGCCCATGCCCCCTGGTGACCCTCCCCCTCCTTACCTTAAAGGCTCCATCTGCTCCATCCTTATTGATTCCCCTCAGATACTTGAATGTCTCTATCATGTCCCCCCGTCCCTTCTATCCTCCAGAGTGTACATATTCAGGCCCCCCAGCCTGCTGTCATAGTCTCTCCCCTCCATTCCACATATCATCTTTGTTGCCCTCCTCTGCATCCCCTCCAGTAGCCTGATATCACGTTTTAGGTATGGCCTCAAAAACTGCACACAATACTCTACGTGCGGCCTTACCAGTGACCAGTAGAGGGGAAAGATCACCTCTCTTTGCCTGGATTAAAAAACTCACTATGCACCCCAGCATTTTGTTCATTTTTGCAACCGCTCTCCTGCACTGGGCAGTGTTGTTCATGGTCCCTGTTATCATTACCCCTAGGTCCTTCTCCTCCTCAGTGATCCCCAGCTTAACCCTCCCAGCCAGTATTTTCTCCTTGGGTTCTTCACCCCAAAGTGCATAACCTTACACTTCTTTGCATTGAACCCCAGCTGCCACCTCTCTGACCACTCCTCTAGCTTGCTTAGGTCCCCCTGCAGCTGCTTCCATCCCTCCTCTCCATCCGCCACTGCTCCGATTTTGGTGTCATCAGTGTGTAGACTTACCTTGCTCACCACCCCATGTGCAATGTCTGATATGAAGAGCTCAAACAATACTGGCCCCAACACAGAGCCCTGTGGCACTCCACTCATCACTGGCCTCGGAGTTGAGAGTTCCCCTCTCACCACCACCAAACGCTGCAGCTTCCCACTCAGCCAGCTTGTAATCCAGTTCATCATTTTTGCCCCTACCCCTACACCAGTTAACTTCCCCCCAAGCTATCCATGAGTCACAGAATCAAAGGCCTTGCTGAAGTCTATGCAAAGAACATCCACCGCATGACCCTTATCCAGCTCACCTGTCACCCAGTCATAATATTGTATCAGGTTGGTTTGACAAGACTTCCCTGAAATGAACCCATGCTACCTCACATCCTGGAAGCCATTGTCCTCCAGGTACAGCACTAGTCTTTCCTTTAGTATTGTTTCCTTGAGTTTGCACACTATGGAGGTGAGACTTACTGGGCGATAATTACGCGGTTCATCCCTTGGTCCGCTCTTGTGTAATGGTGCTGCATGTGCCATCCTCCAGTCCAGTGGCACACATCCTGACTCCAGTGAGATACTGTACAGATCCGCCAGCGGCTCCACCAACACCTTCACCATCTCCCTCTGCACCCTGAGGTGGATACCCTCTGGCTCTGGTGCCTTGTCTACCTTCAGTGCTCTCAGTCCCTCTAGGACTCTACTTGCCTCAGTTCTTCCATCTGTTATCTCCTCTCCCCCTGTCCCCACCCTACCAGCCCATGGTGGTTGTGGTCCCCCCCTTTTCTTCTGTGAACATTGAGCAAAAGTATTCATTCAGTGCTTCTGCCTGCTCCTTCCCCTTTCAGTCCAATCCCCGCCCCTTTTTATCCTCACTATTGTCTCCTTGCACTTCCTTTTCTCCCTGCTTTATCTGAAAAAGTCTTCCCCCCCTTAATTCCCTGTGCTAATCTCAGCTCCCTCTGGGCCTTGGCTTTTCTCACTTTTCTGGTCACCTCCCTGGACCATCTTGCATAATCCACCCTGTCCACTTCCTTCCCCATCCTGCTATATCTCTGGTGCACCTCTCGTTTTGCTCTCACCACCTCCACTACCTGGCTGTTCAACCAGCATGGTTTTCTTGCTCTGCTTCTCTTACTCTGTGTCTTCGTGTAGGCTTCTGTTGCCTCTGTAATCCCCCATTTAATAATATCCCATTTCTGCTCTGCATCCATCTCCTACCTAGTCCCTCTAGTTTCCCTTTCAGTACTTCCTGCATCCTCCCAAAGTCTGCCCCCCTGAAGTTTACCACCAGAGTAACTGATTTTTCTGGCTCCCTGAACATTGTGATATTAAATCACACCGTTTGATCACTGTCGGCTAGTGGGTCCTCCACCTTTATTTCCCTTACTGCCTCCCAATTCAACAACACCAGATCTAAAGTGTTCTTTAGCCTAGTAGGTACACTAACTAACTGTCAGGAGACCCTCCTGAATTATGTCCAGGAGCACTTTCTCCCTAGCACAGGAGGTGACCAGAATGCTCCAATCAATCCCCGGCAAGTTAAAATACCCCACTATGACCACCTTCCCTTTTCTACATACCTTTCTGATTTGTCCTGCTAATTCCCTGTCAAGCTCCTCAGACTGGGACGGTGGCCTGTATACCACCCCAACCTCAGTTTCCTACCCCTTGAGTCTAGGAGCTGCAGCCAGATTGCCTCTGTTCTCCTTTCTTCCCCCTTATCCCTTGTGCATTTGATCCTGTCCCTCACGTAGACTGCCACCTCACCACCCCTCCCTTCCTTACAGTCCTTCCTGTATAATTTGTATCCTAGGATTGCCAGATCCCAGTCATGGTGCTCAGTTGCCCACATTTCTGTGACAGCTGCAATATCCACCCTCATACCTCTCAACGTCCTGCCTCATAAATCAGGGACATGGCTTAAAAAATCAGAGACAAAGGACCAAAATCAGGGACACGTCTTCAAAATTGGAGATATCACTCAGGAAGCTGGTAGAATAAAGGGCTTAATGTAAAATGTATTTTCTAAAGAAGAACATGTCTGTAACTGTAATGTCTGACGTTAGTTTGTGCTTATAACCTCCGCTGTTTGGTCACGGAAACACTATTTTTAGGAGGGACAGAATAAAATTTTGAGGCAAAATCAGGGACGTCCCTGAATATTAGGGACAGTTGAGAGGTATCCACCCTCCACACTGCTAAGAATGCCTGTAACTAAGCTGATTTGTTGCCTAAACTGCTTGCATTCAGTGAGACCACCCTCCATCTTGCCCCCTTCCCTTCATTGGCCTCCATTCCTTCCTTCTACTCCCTCCTTTTTCAGCTGCCCTGAGTCCTTCCCTGCTAGCAGAGGGAGTGACTATGGGGAGGCTGGGATAAAGCTCACCACCTGCATGGCAGACACTATATACCTCTTAACATTTTGTCATTGGCATGTTTGACAATGGTACTCAAAATGTAGGAAAATGAGGGACATTGGCCTTAATAACATGGGACATATCAGCACACACATGGAGGCACAAACTCAGAACACTGAAAGCCAGTGACTTAACAGCATGCCACCTATGATCACAGCTTGGACAGTAGTTGGACAGCCTAGCAATGGGATGACAATGATGGACACTGAGTCTTCTGTGATGTCCCCACCTTGCACTGCCAGGTGCCATGTAATTGAAGCTCTTAAAGAGCTGATAATCATACCTGACCATCTGAAACAATGAAGAGATTAACATGAGGATTAGAGCCTGCTTAAGTAGGGACCTTTTAACTTCATTGGCAGCCATGGAAAACCTGCACTAGTGAACATGGACAAGCAGAAGATTAGCTGAACTATTGCAGGCCCCAGACATGCAAAATAATGTTAAAATCCACTATTGCTTTTAATATAAAATCTTCATTTTCTTTACTCCTGACAGTTTCAATAATCTCTTTAGATGTTGCTGAAAATCTCAACTCCATTCTCAAAGGTAACAGAGTATTCAGCAGTGCACTGTAAAAGATTTCTTATTAAGACATTTACAGCAATCAAAAATTGGGACCATAATAAACTGCATTGGTGCCAGTGACTTGGTGAATAATAGATAGAAAATAACATGAGAAAGATACTGCCTATACACTAGAAAGTGCCGGCAGATGGCAGATAGAGAGGGTGATGGTTAATAGAGGGAATTTCCACAGAGAGAGAGAAAACAGTATAGGAGGTCAGGCCGGCAGATGAGGAGGGGGTCAGATAACAGAGGTGCACTGCACTACTTTAGATAGTTTCAAGAGATATGCAAAGGGGTTCACAATTTAAAGATCACATCACATTCTGGCTTTCAGTGTGTATATTTTTTTCAGATTCCAGGATTTATTTTGCATTACATCTTTCAAAAGTAAAATTAACCGAAAACAGTGTTTTTTCCTCAGGGTTTTTAAATAAAGTACTCCACAAAAATAGATGTTTTTCGGTGTTGATTTTTCTGTTTTATTTCTTTACTCTACATTAAAGGATTTCAAAAATTAAAAAAGTTTTAAAAAATGTAAAAGCACATATGAGTACACATAAGCACATAGACATTTTGCAGTCATGTTACTATGCCAAAATACCAAGGGTTCCTGCAAAACAGACTGCTGGAATTCACAAAAAGGCATTGTAGGCATTGTTTGTGATCAGCAACAGTAAGAAGCAGCACTACTACACAAAATTCTCACCAATAAAATCTTAAATTTGATGTAATAAATCATGCAATACGATCATAGTGAGTCCTTTGACATTTGTTCCCTCTCTTTTCTTGATGAGTACATTTTAATTTCAGAGAATGCACATTCAACATTGCAGCTTAAAACAAGGAGGACCAGGATATTCAAAGCACATTCTGCTAGTTCTGGCCACTGTTTTCATTTTTCCTTCCAAAAAACCCCTCACTTGCAGCATCAGATTTTCTGGGATTTGCTCACCAAGGTACTCATGAAACTGGGCAGCAGTTAGCTCTGAATCATTGAAATGGCTAAACAGAAAATTGTAGCAGGCAAAGCTGGTTGAAAATTTATCTTTTTGAAATGGCCCAAGAATCTATTCCAAGTACCACAGAAAGGCTTCATTTACATGGAATGACATTGTTAGGAAAGGTATGTTTCATTGCATCACAGCTTGCCACTTGACATACAATGTTTCATGGAGAATTCTAAAGCTGCTTTGTAGGGCTTTTTTATCATATGGAAGACAACCCAAGATTGCACATGTACTGTAGCTGGCCCAAAGTTTGTAACATTTTCACATTGCTTGCACTCAAATAAAATTCTGATTTCAATGCCCAGGATATTGTTTGTTTATTTATTTATTAAGATCTCAGATTAACCTTTGAGTACAGGCTCATTACATAGGTTCCACGTCAGGGTCTTTACAGTAACAAACAAAACTACAGTTTATGGGAGACCGTAAGAGGACAACAACAATTAAGGCAAATTAGGCAAGAGGTTACATGTGTGATTGGAATAAGCAAACACTATACATACAATGGTACTTGCCAACACAAAAGGAAAAAAAGGGAGGGAGAGAGAGAGAGAGAGAGAAAGAGTGAATGAGGGGAGGGAGGGAAGGGAACGAGGCTCAGGAAGAGAGGGGTAATAGTAAGAAGACAAACTGGAGAGAAAGAGAGAATATATACTGAAAATAGCCCAGAAGGTAGGCCTCGTCACTAGTGAGAGAAGCTTATACTAAGCATATTGGCAGTGCCAGTAGCGGGAAGTGTTAACGGAGGGTGTTGGGTGAGAGGGTGAGGGGTGGTGCAGGATCAGAGCAGGATATCAGTATACGAAGGGGAAAAGGGAATGGGAGCAGAAGGGGAGTGGTGGAGAGGGGATGAGTGAAGGTGGGGTAGAAGGTGAGTGGAAGAGGTTGGGCCAGTTAGGGAGGGAAGTACAGTACAGTAGTAGGCGGTGGATAGGCGCCTGGCCTTAAAAGAAGTTGATGAATGAATGTGTCTTCTGATTCCAGTCTTTTTATAATTTTGACAACTGGACTTATATTCTCAATGAGAAATGTCAGGGTACAGTGCACAATATTTTTCACGTCACTGTCAATGTGCACTTTTAAAGCTTCATATTTCTTTCTTTTAGCTTTGTCACTTAGTAGGAAATCTGTGAATGATCTCCACATTGCCAGGAGTACATTTACAATTTCAAGGACTGAAAAGCACTGACTCTGAGTTACAACTGGTATTCATTTTTGTTTTACATCTTATCTGATGAACACTGCACTGTACTTTCTTTTTAGTACACAAGCAAACTTGAATAATGCCCCTGCATATATTGCAAAATCAAACACATTTTTAATTAAATTCAAGGACTTCAATGCTGCATTTAGAACTCCATCCAGTAGATGGAAAGAATACCAAACTGGAAAGGCCTTCAGTTCAGGTTTTGGTTTTTTCAAATCTTCACAGAATGTTTTCATGTAACTGGCTGGGTCTCTACAAATAGCAACAACATTCTGCCAATTTTTGTAATACTTGTAAACTTTCTGTACTAGTGCTGCATTAGAGACTGGGTTACACGATTCAACAAGTTCCATATCTGCTGTGATTGTTCATCTTACAGATCCATTTGTTTTATCAGCAAATGTGAAAAGGATGGCTATAGCAGGCTCATTGTGCAACTCTGGTGTTTCGTCAATTGTCAGAGAAATTTCCAGCCCTAGCAGAAATTCAGCCATGTGATCAACATCACTCTGATACACCTCAGGTGGATATTTTTCATGCATTTGGCTTGATTTGGGTAGTGTTCTAGCTGCAGGGGCATGGTTGTGGAAAAGGTCATTAGTAGGACCATTGGCCTAATTCAGACTAACAGCAGACTGAACTATGGCACAAGCAAATTCGTGCACAGCATCTTTCTCCTTCTCTCACTAGCATGTGTCATTGTTTAGTAGATGCCAATGACACTTGCTGTGGGTCACATTCAACTCTTGTGAAATGGTCCTTTAGTTTTATATGTGAATTGGTTCCTACATGTTATATGATTCTATCTGCAGCCTTTCCAGGAACCACTTTTGTAGTAACATGACAGAATTTGCAAATCAAATGCGTTTCACTATTTATTTCCTCCACAATGTCTTTGTTCTTAAGTCTTTGTTCTTATTTAGTGTCAGTGGCTCAGTAGGTAGAACACTCATATCTGCAACTGGAAAATCAGAAGATTTTGGGTTCTAACTTCACACCTGGTACTTGGGATAATACTCAGAACTGACACTGTGGTGCAATACGAGGAGGGTACTGCACTGGTGAGGTGCTCTCCTTTGGATGAGACATTAAACTGAGGTCCCTTTTGCCTATCTGTGGTCACTGTCTAAGTGGAAGTAAAAGATCCCATGGCACTTACTAAAGAAAAACAGGGAAGTTTTCATGGTGTCATGGCCACATTCCCCCTGTCAATAAAATGGGTCCATGCAACCCACCCCCCAGGATACATCCGTAAACAAGCTACTGTATAATATAGCTTAATGTGTCTTTCCTTGTCAAAAATTACAAATAAAAATAACTGTTTACTGCAGTAACTCTACTGCAGAATTCTGCAGGGTTGGGCTCTATCCTGGTGGGCTTCACTGTGCTTGTCTACTGTTTTCATTCTCTATGGCATTTCATCAACTTACACTTTTTTAATACCCCTCATGGTTTGTGTCAAGAGTTTTTCTTTTTTAATAACACCGGCCAGGAACATTAATATTGCATTTATTCTGTCCTGCTTATTCTGTCCCATTTATTGTTTAATGCATGCTTTTGTAATTAAAGCAAACAACTGCATTAGGTAATCAGTGCTTAACTGAGCATGTAACATGTTGAGCATTTAACTCGCTGATCATTTAACTCACTGGGAAACAGTTCTCAAGTTAGTGCAGGTATTTTTTTCAAGAACACAACCAGGCAATTTCAACATAAAAGAGGTTATTTTTGTCTTGAATCACATAGCAGGGCAGTCATAGCATTTAACTCACTTGGGAACAGTTCTCAAGTTAGTGTAGGTATTTTTCAACATTTAATGACAAACAGTTCTGTAGAAGTTAATGAAGTTATTTTTGTTTTAAAGCACATAACAGGGCAGTCTCAGCATTTAATTTGGCACAGTTCTGGCAGTCAGTTCAGCTAAAGTTAATGCCATTAGTTTTGTTTAAAAGCGCATACAGTAGCAGGACACTCTCTCTATTTATTTGGGTACAGTTCCGGCAGGCAGTTAAGCACAGTCTCAAATGAAGCTACTGTTACTATTGTTTTAGCAATTTCTTTTAGTCAGCAACTGTCCCTCTATTGTGGTGGCAGAGGAACAACTTACTTTTAGGATGCTTGTTTTGTTCACCACCTCTCGGAGTTGCTGTGCACTCTTTCTTTTCTTGCTTTCTCACTCTCCTTTGTTAAGTTTCACTAAAGTGAAACTCGGTCTCTGGCTGCTGCTTTCTTGCAGCTCAGTATGTTCCCTCTCCCCTCACTCTGCACAGCTCTAGTAAGGGTAAAGTACCGAAAGTGGCTCTGAAGTGAGGATGTGACCAGAGAAACAGGAGACCAGGAATGAGAATCAGAGAAATGGAGAACCACGAGGACAAGCACTAACAGTGGGCTTTTCAGCAGTGAGGGGGTTAGCAGCAGTGAGCGTGAAGAGCGAGTGGCTTTATCCAAGTGGACAACTGACAGAGGCAATTGGCACTTAGACTCAGGCTGACCAAGGAGGAGACCAGACCACAGGTATGAAGCCACACATCAACATTGGACTGAACAAAGTGGACATGCCATTTCTGTTAGAAAAACATGTTAATAGCTGAGTTGGAACAGCTGTGAAAATGGCTCTTTCCACCTGGCAGCTGTAAAGAGATTAGGGCTGTGATAGTGAGTAAGTGAAGGAGACCAATCAGCAAGTTAGCACTTCTTCCACTAAACAGAGGACAATCAGGGCAACTAGTGACTGCAGTGTGATCACTATTCAGTGATTAGTTTTGGGCTGCTTGGGCAAAACTTCACTGAGACAGGAACATTTTTATTAGAAACATAGACAATGATGGCAGAAAAAGATCCATCTTGTCTGCCTGAGTTTCCTATCTGCCCCGGGACATATAGCCCATATGGGGCTTTATCTCTCCTGGTCCATCCCCTGCTTCCCCCCATACTGCTACTGACCTGAGCAACCACTGAACCCTTCACTCTGTCCCAGCCATGCTTGAAACCATTTACAATCTTGGCTCCCACCATCTCTGCTGGCAGACTGTTCCACTGCTCCACCGCCTTTTCCATAAAATTGAATTTCCTCACATTCATTTTAAACCTTCTCCCACCAGTTTCCACTTGTGACCTCAGGATCATGACTCAGTACTCCTGCTAAATAGTTCCCTGCAATTAACCTTGTTTATTTCCTTCAGGAACTTGAAGGTCTCTATCGTATCCCCCCCTTCCCTGGTCTCCAGTGAGTATATGTTCAGTGCCTTGAAATGATCTTCATAAGATCAGCCCTGTTGGACCTGATTCATCTTGGTCACCCTGTGTGCCACCATCTCCAGCTTGTCCCTGTCCTTCCTTAGCTGAAGACTCCAAACTGAGCCCAGTATTCCAGGTGCGGCCTCAACAGTGACCTATATAGAGCAAATAGCACCTCCTTTTTCCTGCTGTCAGTACCCCTTCTGATACACCCTAGCATCCTATTAGCCTCACTATAGGCCTTGTTACACTGGCTTGATTGTTTGAGACAGTCACTAATGAAGATTGATAGATTATTTTCCTCTGCCGTAGTGCTCAGATTAACCCTCCCATCCAGTACTCCGTCCTGCCTTTTTTCTCTAGGTGCATAATTTGCATTTCTTTCACTGAATTTCCACTGCCAAACCTTAGACCACCTCTCTAGGCTTTGTAGACCCCTCTGCATCTGTCTAATCCCTTCATCGCTACCTAACCTACCACAGAACTTCCAGTCATCTGCAAAGAGTCAGAGCTTGCCCCAGCTGCCCTTTCCAATGTCAGTAATGAATATATTGAAGAGGAAAGGACCAAGGATAGATCCCTGCAGTACCCCACTTGTGATCTCCCTTCCTTCTGATTTGACACCATTTACAACCACCTTCTGCTGTCTCTTCTTCAACCAGTTTCCTACCCATCTAACTATGTCCTTAGCCATGCCCAGGTCCCTCAGCTTCTTCAGCAATATTCTGTGTGGCAATGAGTCAAATGCCTTGCTGAAACTGAAGTAGGGTAAATCCACAGTGTGGCCCTTATCTACTACCATTGTTACCCAGTCAAAGAAAACTATTATGTTGGTCTGACAAGACCTTCCTACTGCAAACCCATGCTGTTTACGATCTTGCAGACCATTGCTCTCTAGGTAGTCCACAAGGTCCTGTTTCATCAGTGATTCCATTAGTTTACCCACTACAGATGTATGACTGACAGGTCTGTAATTCTCCAGTTGCTTGTTGTCTCTCCCCCGCCTTGTGTTTCAGAACAAGGTCTGCTATCCTCCAGTCTTTATGAACTTCTTTTTGGAACTACTCCATATACCCTCCCCCATACGTATGCCAGAAACACCTCCCCCATCCAACTTGATCCTGATCTTCAGTAGTATTCCCCATCCAACCCATATCTGGCCCTTACTACCCTTATACCCCCGAGCTCCCTAGAAGAATAACTGTCTTCTTCTTTTGCCTGTACAAAGAAAATCACCCATGCTGCAGAGATGTATGCGTTGGTCAGCAATAAGTATCAGAATGATGATTGGATGATGTCTCTGCCTACAATAAATCCTACTGGCTATGATGAAACTTTTCACCAGTTTTTTGACTTTACCCCATTGGTCTACTACTTCAATTTCCACTATGAGGAGAGTCTTTAACCTGTAACCACAGTTTATATATCAGGGCTGAGTTAGTAAAGGTCAGGATGGTGCTTCTTACAGCAACATGGTAGAGGACAAGTTCTCCACTAGATAGGCTCACAGGCATAGAAGGTGACCCACTTGCTCCCCTTCCATTATTGCAATTTAAAATCTCAAATCAAACAGTTAATTTAAAGGGACACTGTCAGCTTTTTTTTATTACTTCAAGAGTGTTCATGCTATATGTCATCTGTACCCCTCTCTGGAAATACTGTGCCAACAAAATTCAAACATGTCCATTGATCTGCAGAAGTGTTACATTTACCAATTATTTTGGCTAAATATACATTCTGTTTGACAAGACCATAAGCTCCATCAACTGATGCTCCTGCACATCCATGTTGACATATGGTACCTAGCCAAGAGGTGCACCTGTTCCTGAATGAGTCTGGAAAAACTGTTGCTGATGAGTAACACACAGTCCCCATTTCTGTACAGTTTTCTGAAGTAATTATTCCTGTTTCGAAATGAGTACTCTAACCATGGTAATTTAGTGTTTGGAAATGGAAGCCATGACTCTGAGCATGCACAGTAGTGCAGAAGCTACTGCACATGCCCAGAGTCATGGCTTGCATTCTCAAACATTAAATTACAATATTTAGAGAGCTTGTTTTGAAGCAGGCATCACTTTGTACACTTCATGAAACAATATAAAAATGGGGATTGTGTCATCAGCAACATTTTCTTCCAGACTTGTTTGTGAACAAGTGTACCCCCTAGCTCGGTGCCATACAGTATTTCACCATGGATGTGTGGGAGCATCAGTTAGCAGAACAAAGGATTGGGCTGACCAGAATGTATTTTAAGCCAAAATAATTCATAAATGTAACACTTCTGCAGATCTAGGGACATGTTTGAATGTTATGGGTACAGAATTTGCAGAAAGGGTCACAGATAGCATATAACGTGAACGCTCTTAAAGTCATAAAAAAACTGACTGTGTCCCTTTAATGCAACACAATGCAAATGCAATGTTTCCCTAGCTCACTAGAGGGCAGTGTTCATGTAGCTTGTATATTATCACCACGGGTGGTTCCCCCTCAGGTTTGAGATGTTTTTCCTACTTTTCAAGAAAGAGCTTTTCCTATTGGGCGGAGGGAGGAATTGTTTAACCAGGAAAGGCACACTAAGCCAAAACTTGCTTCCATGTGTGATCTGGGAGCACAAGGAAGTTAAGTGACTTGCTCAGAGTCACACATTATGCAAGTGGAGGCTGTGGGATTCAAACCGAGGTCTCCAGGTTTGCAGTTCAGTTCCCTAAACCATTGTACTATACTGCCTCGAGAGAGAGAGAGAGAGAGAGAGAGAGAGAGAGAGAGAGAATGAATGAGTAAGACAATTAGAATTATCTCATTGTGACAATAATTGAAGGGTGCAAGTCTGTGGTTATGTGAGGGAAGAGCTCCTCCATATCCTACATATACCAAGCAGCAGACTCCCGCTCTGCTTAGAGCGAGTCGCACTCACTGGCATTGCAGTACTGGTGCTTGGCTGCTCTCATTCCTCATCCTGTTGCTATGTCCCCCCACTCCCTGTTGTGTTGCCCCCTCCTTTTCTTTGCTTTGTGTGCTCCCCCATTGTTGCTGTGTCTTTCGTACCTTGTTCTTTTGGGGATTCCTGCTGCTTCTTCTCACACCGCTGTGCCTTTGGCAGGCCACTTGCTGCCTCGGCTTTACTAGCATGACTTCTTCTGCAGCCTATTGCTCACTTGCTCTCCTTCCTGCTTCTGTCTTTTCTTTTTTTCAAGTGGCCGCTGATCCATGCTACCACCGAGTCCATTCCTTTTGCTCCCGGCGCTCTGAGCCCACCTACACTTCACTCGCTCCTATGGATCTCCGTTGTGGCCAAACACGGCCACCGCAGTGCTGGGCTTACATTCTTTCAGCTGCTGCTTCCCAGACACCTGGATTATATCCTCTTGAGCCTTCATGCCTGCTGTTGGAGCCTGTTGGCTTCCCTTCTCCCTGGATGTCTCCCATGATCATCCCCCTTTTCTCTTGGATGCTGTTTTGCTTCAAAGCAGCAATGCAACTTGAAAATGTAACAGCCCATTGTAATATTAATTTGCCTATTGAGCAATCTGACTTTCTCCGTAATACTATACCAGCGTATTTGAGTGTTAAGATACCAGTGGCAGTGTTTCGAATGTGGCTTGGGCTTTACTAATTTTATCTATTCTTCCACCTGATGAGTGTAGCCGTTGTAGCAGCTCCTGCTTTCTGCTCTGTTGCTGGCTTGTGACATTTGGAGTATTATACAGGTACTAGAAACGTAAGACACTTCTGCTTATCATTTAACAATTATCTGCATAGCATTTCTGAACCCACTTTATATCCAGTTCCTACTGTTATCTACTACATGAGTTCAGGTCCCCTTCCTGCACGCTTGCCTCTGTGATACGTGCTGCATCAGGCAGCCCTCCTTGGCAAATCTCTGCAGCTATCGGCGCCCTAACTCCTATGGATGCCTTTCATATCTACCACTCCTTCCAGTCCTCTGGTGTCCACTGCCATTGTTCATACCTCAGCCTCCTGCCTCATAACTCGGGGACAAGACTTAACAAACTTGATGACCAAGAACCAAGAATCAAGGACTCATCTTCAATTGGAGACATCAGCTCAGGAAGTTGGTGGAATTTCAAAAGAGGAACAAGTCTGCATCTTAATGTTGGACAATAATCGTGCTTACTCCATTCCACTGTTTGGTCACTACACGACACAAAATTTTAGGGGCTTCAGACTAATTCCCCGCTATTCATTCCACACCTGTCTCCACCATGTACCATATGCCTTAATTCAATATTACTCCTTACTACTTAAATGCCTCTCATGCAAGTCCAATGACTACTACTACTACTACTACTACTATTACTACTACTACAATTACTGACCTATGTCTAGGTCCCCTTGCTTACAACTCACCTGCTTCGCCCTTCAGGCTAAGGGTACACTACTTCTACTCCACCTGCCTCGCTGACTCGGGGCCTCAAGATTTGCTTATTCTCTATACGCCTACCTGCTGCCCTGGCAGCTAGCCCAGGAGCTCCTTACAATGGATTCACATTTCGATATTTCGCCATCCATCATCTATTTTTTGGACGCTTTTGCCTGCTTCCCTGCTACTATGTCTGCATCATACAGCTTGCTTACTACTACAACTTATACAGGTTCACTTCTTTACCTTACTTGCTAATGTTACCTGCTTTGCCCTCCAGGGCTTGGGGGTCCTTACGACTAACCTGCCATTACAATCTACTGTGCTCCTCATGAACTGGCATCCATCTAACCTATGTTTGCATATTTACTACGATCTCTACATACCAGGACATGACCCTCTGCATTGCATGCAGTTCAACATTCCATTGCATTATCTACCACTGCTCTACAACCTGCCTTGCCCCATGGGGCCGGAGGTTAGCCATCGCATTTAGTCAGACTTGTGTCCTAGGGGCCCAGTGGTCCTTTGTTTCTATATTTTATTGTACCATAATCGCCTGCTTCTACGACCTGCCCTCACCCTTCAGGCTGTGGGGTTTACCTACCAATTGCCTGCTTCTACGACCTGCCTTCACCCATCTGGCTGGGAGGTTTACCTACTAATCACCTGCTTCTACGACCTGCCTTCGCTCATCGGGCTGCGAGGTTTACCTACTGATCGCCTGCTTCTATGACCTGCCTTCACCCATTGGGCTGGGAGGTTTACCTACTTCTGCTCTACTTCTGCCTCGCCAGCTCAGGGCCTGGAGATTCACACATTCTACTATACGCCTACCTGCTGCTGTGTCAGCCAGCCTGAAGCTCCTTTACTGGATTCTCATCTGGACGTTTCTTTGTTCATCATCTATTCTTGGATACTTTGCCCTGCTGCTTCAGCCGTGTGGACTTACTGATGCTTCACTCTTTCCAGGACACTTAGTTGAGCTTCTCCTGAAGACCTTCACTATCCTAATTTATGCTCAACCGCTTTTCAGACACCGTGACAATGCTACATAATTTGACTCAGCCTCTTCAGTTATCGTCATCTAGGACACCTATGCGTGACTATTCAGGACTCATCAGGATTTTCTTCACAAGTCATTTCTAGCTACGGTATCATCCTGGCTTGAATCATAGATGTCAACATTGTTATGCAACGTACTGGATCCACGATGCTCTCTGATTTCCTTGCTTGTACCATTCATGCCCCTTGCCTTCTTATGTACCTCATCTTGCAATGCTACTTCCCTGCTACCACGTCTGCTCCTGCAGTTATTTACTTCATCAACTGACCTACGTACAGGTCCACTTATTTATACTACTTACTTGTACTACCTGCTTCGCCCTTCCTGGAACTAAAGGTCATCCCTACTAACTCGCAATTGCAACGTGCTGTGCTTCTCGCGAGCTGGAAACACGTCTGACCTACTTCTATATATTCATTACGTTCTCTACCTACTTAATGCTCGCTTCCCTCTAGATTGGAGGTTCTTACTGCTCCATCCTCCCTATTGAGTGGCATGTGCCAGCTCTTGTGCTTCATTGCCATGGCCTTCATTTGCTAACCTTGCCATGCTGAACTTGACTCAACATTTCTCTTTCTGACGTGGATGCTGAGCCTTGATTCCTGGATCTCCTCTGTGAAGTCATCCTCACCTGCTGGAGTGCTTCACCACCTACGACTCTTAGCTTCACGTTCATTTCAACCATGGATGCCACTCCATTTCCTTCAGGCCTGCTCATGGACTCTCGAACTTGGGGTTTACTGGATGGATGCTTGCTTTATTCGCCTGACATGTCACAATTCCATACGTCTTCAGTTCTCCGTTCCTCTGGACTGGGTTCTACATTCTGGGGTTTGGATTAGCTGATTAAATTATTTAGGATTACTCTCCTTTAGTATGGCCAGAAGGACGGGCAGGTCACTAGCCATGGGTCCTAAGAGGTTTCCCCCAAGGGGGGGTTCCTCTCCTGCGTGCTACTGGTCACACTCTCCGGAGTTGGAGGAGGTGATCATCTACTCATATTATTGAGGGTGTATTCCTGCTTGACTCCTTTATCAGTCAGATACAGAACAATCACTGATATCATTTTCTTTTAGAGAGTCTCATAATACTAGACAAAGCTTCCTCCCTACAGGTGGGATACAGAGAAAAGCCAAAACCATCAAATAGTAACAAATGATTCTTAGTTGAAGCATACAAGCTCATTGCTCATACTATCCAATTCATATGTACTATAATCATTTATTTGATCATATTCATGCTGAAGTACCTAAGCACAAATCATTCCATACTACTAGTACCTAGCAACCATTGTCTACTTAATGGGTGGCCTCTGTATCCAACAGCCATCTACATCATCCAGCTACAGTGTGTAACATAAGCACTGAGCTATGAACCACACATAAATGAAACATTCTAGATACTGTAGCATTAGCACTTATTTTAATCAAGTTCAAGGTGTATAAATCAATTGTTTGAGAAACCCAACTGTTCTATATAGTTCAACATTATCAAAAAAATAAACATTCATATCTAGAAGAATTGTTTAAATTTCAAAATTAGTGAAAACTGATAACTGTTCTATTCATAGCAATCGTGTGATTGCACAGCCAATGTTTTGTAAGTCTGGAAAGGCACCATCAATCAAAATATTTTCTCTTTTATTGGCAATCCATTCTTTAATTATTATAATGACTCATATATGTTTAAAGCACAACATTTACAATGCTCATTTTAAACCTCATGAATTCATCACCCAGAATAGACTGAAACAACTTTTGTTATAAATATATTTATTAAGCTACCAACTGCAAAATATTTAAGAATGCATTAGGTTTCACACATGTACATTGCACTGTAAACAACAGAAAGCACATTGTGTCTGATGCAGATCATATCAGTTTTCAAGGTTGCCACCAAGTAAAACATTTATTTTCAGATAACACTGCCACTTCGAAGATGTAGTCAAACATGTATGGCTATAATGTATGTACAGCACCTATTGATCTGCATTCAAACAATAGGCTGCCCCCCCCCCACAAGACCATTCTCAGTACATACTTGTAAACAAAAGGGAATGTTTAAATTTTGCAGGTGGAAGGAGGCATTTTATATGCAGTCAGGTATAGGAGGCAGGACGCTTATACTGTAACTGGTGTACCTAGGAATCACAGGTTCAGTTCTGGTACTGTCGTCTATAGTCTGACCGGTTAGCTAACATCTAATACAATTAGCCATGCACAGTATTTCAGGGTTAACTACAAAGAGTTCCAAGTCCCATTATCTTCAGTTTAGCTGATCTCCTGGATGGTTCTGTCTGTTGGCATTTCAAGGCAATGCCCGAGATTCCTATTGTTCTTGTTCAGTAACATTCTCACGCTTGCTACTCCCAAGGGACAGTTGCTTGTGTTTCACATTCCCTTCAGTGTCCCAAGAGAAGCAAATGGAAAGGGAGAATGTTTCTGCCTTAGTTTCAAAGAGAGTCCAGCCCTCTACTTTACTAGCTATGAGGGTGGGCAGTTCCTATTGAAAAAGCTGGAATTTCTGGGTTTTATAAAAGTTACAATATCTTCTCAAGACATTTGGATATATTCTGATGTCAGTTTCACTGAGACCGTTGAAATAATATAACTTAGAAGTGTGTGACATTTAGCAGTCTTTCATAAAATATAAAAGATTGGTCCTTTGGGTGAGGCATTAAACCGAGGTCCCTTTTGCCAGTCTCTGGTCACTTTCCAGTTGGAAGTAAAAAATCCCAAAGCACTTGCAGAATAAGAGTGGAAGAATTTCCTCCAGCCTCATGTCCAATAATCTCCCTGTCAGTAAAACAGGTCGATGAACCCACCCCCAGGATGCACAGGCTATAATAGCTTAGTGTGCCTTTCCACATCAAAAATTATGACTGACTGAATGAATGAACAAATACATACATACATCAATAAATAAATAAACAAACGAACCAATAAATAAATGTTACTGATTTCATTGTCTGTCCTGGTTTTTCATGCCTTAGACATGTTTCATTTCATGTCACTGTGCACACACTGAGCTGAAGATGGTATGCTCATGTCAGTTGGACCTCCTGATTTATTGCTTCCTTCTCTGACTGAAATCTTTGGTATATAGTACGAGGAAAAACAAGTACATGAATTCAGTTTTATTTCTTTGACTATTCTTTGCTTCCTTACACAGGCATGTATAGTATGTCCATATATTAGCCAAGGTGCAGAAATGGTTATTTCATGTCCTATGGCATGTTTGGACAGGAATTATTTCACCATTATAATTTTGCTAAGGCATGATAAATAATAATAATGTAAAATCATAAACTCAGAGTGTTAGTTCTGATTATGTACATGGATCTTCAGAAACAGAGGAATGGTTCAGGATATGGCAGTTGGGATTCAATGCTAAAAAAATGCAAAACCATGCACCTAGGGTGTTGAAACTCCAGTGCTGAGACAGGATGGGGAAGTAGTGACAGTCATTATACAGGAAAAGGACCTTGGGGTTATTATGTCAGAGGACCTCAATGTGGTAGTGCAGTGTGACAAATCTGTGGGCAGGGACAGTGCAGTGTTGGGGTATATAAGGGGGGTATCTCCAGCAGGAGAAGGGAGATGGTTCTGCCATTATATTGCTCCATGGTACATCCTCACATGGAATGCTGTGTACACTTTTGGAAACCACACCTCAGAAAAGACATAGAAAAGACGGGGGCTGTCCATCCAGGGGAGGGCCAATGAAATGGTGCAGAGTTTGCATGGGAAGTCCTTTGAGGAGAGGCTGAGGGATCTCAACATGTACACTCTGAAAGAGAAGAGAAGAGGCAGAGAGATGACATGACTGAGATCTACAAGCATCTCACAGGGATGAACAAAGTGCGGGGGGGGGTCTCTTTCAACTGAGGATGAGCACTAGGACCAGTGGGCATATGATGAAGCTGGAGGGGGGAAGTTCAAGAGAGATGTGAATAAATGTTTCTTTACTGAAAGGGTTGTAGATGTCTGGAACAAACTGCCGGCAGAAGTAGTGAAAGGCAAAACATTGGGTTTTTTTAAGCGCGCATGGGATGAACATTGGGGTACATTAGAAAAAAGACAGGGAGGAGGAGGGCCACAGGAGATGAGATAGGGTCTGCAGAGGTGGGATGTGTAGGGAACACTTGGGTAGATGAAATGTGCCAAGTAGTCATTTTCTGACAACAAATTCTATGTCTCTATGATTAATTAATGGTGATGAATATATTGCATCTTAGCCTAGTTTTCTTATAGAGCCTCACGGCCATCTCCATCACATCCTTTAGTTTTGCAGGTGCAGGTCACTGTGGGCCATCTCAGTCACATTAGTATTAGTGCCATTAACAGTTAGGGTATTCTGAGTCAACCATGAAGGTGCTTGGAGCATCTCATTCCTGGGTGCCCCATTCTCCTGCTTCCTTATCACTCTGACAAGATCTCTGTAGGGGGTTACTGAGCCATCCAATTGCTTATTGTGCACAACGGTCAAAATCTGGTCAGAATACACAGCTCCATTCACTATCTGGTCAGTGCAGACACTGTCCATTCCCATCACTGACACATTATCCTTGCAATAGACTTGCTGTACCACCTTCTTCATCCTCATCAGGAAATCTGAGAGCGTCTCTCCTTATTGTTGTTCCATCAGTGCAAACTGTAACCATTACCTTTAATGGCTTTTCAACACTTTCACACATACCTTCCAGCATAGACAGACAGTGAAAATGGGTAGCAGCAGGTTTGGTAACTTCTAAGGTCTTATGTAGTCCAGTGCCACTACTCAGTTGGTTTTATTTCTTTTGTTTTACCAGGAAAGCAGACTGCATCAAATGACCCATTTTCAGCCATGCCCAGGGAAGTGGGTCACAACAGTAAGAAGAACAAACCATTACACATTACATTACAAAAACATAGTACAAAATACAATACAATACAGTACAATAAAAACAGAAATAAGATACAAAATTTACACCCTACCATGATATTTTGCTATGGCAAATAAGGAATAATACAAACATCATGCTTAATTACAATTGCAGAAAAAAAGCTTACACAAACATTCTTTAAGACTTTGCTTAAAAATAGAGCAATTAATAGATGGATCACTCCCCAGTTCAATAGCTTTATTTATTAAACTGGTGTTGGTCCATAATACAAAAAAGAGTATTTAACAGTTTTGTTTTTGGTCATTTTTTGTGTTTCACCCACAAGCAACAAAACATTTTGGGATGAGTACAAGGGGAATTGGGAGGTGTGTCACTATCAAAACCATTGCAGTTCACAGTACCAGGGGCTCTGCAGTCTACACCAATGACCACGCACTGTGGTCTGGCACAGCTCTCGACTTTGTGGGCAGGAACTTCTTGTACTTCAAAGGACCAAAACCAGTCCAGTCAGAGAGGGCTTCGGTCCTTTGATCTTCATGAAGCAGCGTCAGCAAACAGCTGAGCGGCTTTCAACATCGGGAGCCAGTGTTTGAATCTGGGACTCTGGCATGCACATTAGCATCCATGCTAATGTGCATGCCCAAAGTCACAGAAATTCCTTGCATTCCAACAACAAAGAAAATCAATCATCCATCCATGTCAGTTGCTTGCACTCCATAACTATTCTTCCCCTCTCGACCCTCCCTCTCGGCACCCACCACCCAACCTCCCGAACAAAAATAACACTAGATAAAGACTACTACTCCTCGTGTCCATCCTCACATCTGAGGCCTCTTCCTCCCTGACTAATGAACCCTCTGGTACCTCTACTACTTCCTGTCTCCCACCCAAACTCACTCCCCCCCCCCACTTTTTTCTGCCCCTCTCACTTACTCTCCCGCTCACCACCTTTCCCTCCTCTCTTGCCTCATTTTGGCTTCTAATGATCACCCTCTCCCTGGAAGATTCTTTAACCTAGAAATTGTCTACTCGCTTGAACCTGTTATAGCTTGTTTTTCTATGAAACTTAAAAACGTTACTGCCTTAAACTGTTAATAGCAAATTTATTATGTAACTTTCCTGTCTAGTTTTGCCTGTAATGTGTATCGTGCTTTGTTAAATGTTCTTTGTGACATGGAACCTTTGTAAAAGAGCCCTGGTTCAAAGGTATTAATTCCTAGACTAATAAACAAAACAAAAAAAAAACTAAAACACTGACACTGGGGGTGCCCAATCCCCAGTGTCTTTTCAAATATATGGCCTGTAATAGAAAAAAACATCCATGTTTGTCGCTGGCACACCATAACTGTTCTCCCCCCCACCTGACCCTCCCTCTAAGCACCCACCATCCCACACACCCCCAACAAACATAACACTGACATTGGGGGTGCCAAATCCCCCAGTGTCAAAATCTGAAATAAAGAAAGCCTGATTCTGTATTTGTTTGTTTTAAATACCCTGCAAGAATGAAAATGGTCCATCGATGTCTGTTGCAACCATCACCATAGCTTCAACCCCCTGCCTCATAGTTTATTTTTTTTAAATACCTGTAAAAAAATGATCCATTGCTGTCTATTGCAGTGGCCACCATCCCCCCATGCTGTTTATAACACTGACACTGTGGGTGCCCAATCCCCCAGTGTCCACTGCTGGCACAACCATCACCCTCATCTGACCCTCTCACTCAGCACCCACCACCCCACCCCCCAAGCATAACACTGACACTAGGGGTGCCCAATCTCCCAGTGTCAAAACCTGAAATAAAGAAAACCTTCTTTCTGCATTTTTTTTAAAGCCTGTAAAAAAGAAAATGGTCCATCAATGTCTATTGCAGTCTATCCCCCCCCCCATTTATAACACTGACACTGGGAGTGCTCAGTCCCCCAGTGTTTTATTTATTTAACATTTGGTGACTGGGAAAGGCACACTGAGCTGAGGCTCATTTGTTTCCAGGTGTGACTTGGGTGAATGCTACATAGAGGTTGAAATTCAGTACAAGTCATAAAATTCAGACCATTTACAGAGAGAAACAGGAGAGACGATAAAAAAATTACAGTGTGAGTAACATTTCAGACTTTACAGCTTATGTACAGAGGTTAAATCTAGTGTGGGCACATTTTTACATAGAAGAACCTCAGTCCTTCAGAACTTTACAACTTATGTACAGAGGATAAATATAGAGTAGTAGCATTTTTCCATAGGAGAACCTCAGTCATACAGGTATGAAAATCATAACAAATGAAATCTATTAGTAAATCTGTGAAGTCTAAAGACAGCTTTAGGTCCCTTTATGAGGGATATGGAGAGAACAGGGGTTGAGAAAGGGGTGCAGGGTGGAACTGGTTAGACCACAAGAGACATGAAGTGGGGGGATGAGGGAAACAGGTTGTGGAGGTGGAGGGACAAGTGTTCGGAAACAAAAGGGGGATGCAGGGGTTCAGAGCATTGAAGGCACTGGGGAGAGGGGAGGAGGCAGAGGAGTCTTTTGAAGGATGCGAGAGGGGAGGCTAGATGATGGTCAGAAGGAAGACTTTTCCAGAGGTGAGGGAGGTGGTGTGAGAAAACAGATTTGCCAGCAATGGAGTGAGGACAGAGGATGGAGAAGGTTCACGAGTCTCTGTGGCGAAGAGAGTATGAAGTGGATTCAGTAGGAGAGAGACAGGAGGAGAGATGGGGGGAAGGGAGTTGAACCAGTACTTAGCAATTAGGGAGGCACAGTGCCTGGTTCTTCTATGAGATGGGGGGTAAGGGAAAGGGGAGCATATAGGAGACAGTGGTGAGTAAGGGGAAGGGAAGCAGTGGCAAAGCAGCAGAAGGAGTTGATAAGGGTGTCTTATTTGGAAAGGGAAGAGGTGGGGTCTGTGCCATAGACAACATCAGTGTAATCCAGTACAGTCAAGATGGTTTTTAGTACTAGTTCGTGTCTAGAGTGGAGAGGGAGGTTGGCTTTGTGTGGCATAGGACTGCGAGTTTGGGGCGGAGCTTGGTGCAGATGGAATCAATATGAGTGGAGAAGACGAGGTGGCTGTCCAGCCAACCTCCTAGATATTTGAAGGCAGAGACCCTCTCGAGGGGTGAGCCATCCAAGGTCGTGATTGCAGGGGGCAGCAGGAATGGAAACTAGCTTCTGTCTGGAGCCAAAGAACATAGTAACTGTCTTTTTAGCATTGAGTTTTGGCAGGTTTGATTTGAACCAGGGTTGTACTCTGGTGAAATCATGTTGGAGGTTGGGGAGGATACTGTTATGGGATAAACCGGAGGAGAAAATGACAGTGTCATCTGCATACATGTGTATGTGTGGGGGGTGGGGTGGGGTGGAGTGGTGAGTGCTAAGTGGGAGGGTCGGGTGAGGGTGATAGTTGTGTCCACTGCTGGTGCCCTGTAACTGTCACTCCCACCTGATCCTCCCACTCAGCACCCACCACCCCTCCTCCCCCAACATAACGCTGACACTGGGTGTGCCAAATCCCCCAGTGTTGAAACCTGGAATAAAAGAAAACCTTCCCATGGCATTTATTTTTTTCCTTCTCTTTTTTTTAAGCCTGTAAAAAAGAAAATGGTTCATCGATGTCTGACCCTACCACTCAGCACCCAAACCCCCCCAAGCCCTTACTTACCCACCCACCAGGGGTCTGACACCATCATCTTCTCTGGACCACAGAAACATCTTCATTATTCAATGCCAGACAGCAAACTGAGGAAATCCGGTATGTGGTTCAATGTATTTCAATGGGAGGTTGCACTTAGGGGCATAACTTTGCCATTTTCTGATATGTTTGGCCCAAATTTCCAACATGCCTTTTTGGGACACCACCTCATGAACAATGCAAGTAACATTAGGTAAATCTGTCCTAAAAGGTGATTTTGCGGTCGCTGCATGAAATCACCTTTCGGGCAGGAGTTGAAAGTTTCCTCTGCCCTTGTTCATAAGGTGGGGTCATAAGAGGGATATGTTGAAAATTTTGGGCAAAAATATTAAAAAATAAAAGTTATGAGCCTATAGTACATTGAAATTTGTGAATGCAGGTTCATAACTTTGGTAATTTTCAACATTTTGACCCCAACCTTTCAACATAGTCATTTCTTTATAGCACCTCATGAATGTGACAGCTGCCATTTTTCAAACCTGGCCAAAATGTGTTTTCATGCCACAAAAGGTGATTTTGCAGTCATTGTACACAATCACCTTTTGGGCAGGAGTTGAATATTTTCTCTGCACTTGTTCATGAGGTGGGATTGTAAGTAGACTGTGCTGAAAATTCAGAGCAAAAATATTAAAAAACAACAATGCTATGAGCCGACATTGAAATTTATGAATGCAGGCTTGTAACTTTGATAATTTTCAATATTTTGACCCCCTAATTTTAAACATAGCCATTTCTTTTTTTTTTGTGAACTCTGTTTATGCCCCCTCAACACTGGCCCTGTAGATTTCTCTCAGGCGTGGATTACAGGGCTATGGCATTTCTTCCACTCTGCTGAGGTCCTTCAACCTCACCTCCATCCCTGGGTGCTCTTTCCCCCTTGCTTTGACCTACCAAGGCAGGGCCGCCACTCCTTTGGCGATCTATCTAGAATCTAGTAGGTGGCTGGATGGGGGTGAGGGTCAGAGGCTGGTCGGAAGGGCCCAGCATTGGACATGGGTGCCATGCCATGGATCCCACTGTCACCTCTCTGGGTGCCAGGGATTTTCCACTTTTTCTGGTGGGGGTATATGGATATGTAATGATGCCCTGCACATGATGGGTGCACTTAGTAGGTAGCACACTCATCTCTGAGGCTGGGAGATCAGAGGGCTGTGGGTTCAGTTCCCACATCTGGCACTTGGGTTAATATCCCAATACTGACACTGTAGTGCAGCATGAGAGGGGTGCTGCACTTCTGAGGTGCCATCTTTTGGATGAGATTGTAAACCAAGGTCCCATCTGCTTGGACTGGTGGTAGTTCAGGTGGATGTTAAAGATCTCATGGCATTTATCGAAAAGAGTAGGGGAAGTTTTATTAAAAAAAAACATAACATCACAGAAGGAAATTTACAAAGTTAAATAATTTCTCATATTGTAACTTCAAAAATTGAAAGAACAATCAACAAAAACAAAGGTATCTTAATACATTATAAAGTTATAAAGTTTTGCCAAAACAAATCAACTTTAGATTTAGGAAATTTATCCAAATCCTGGTTTTAACAGAACGTAAACCATTTTCAATTTGAATAAACAGGGTATTGGTTAAAACATTTAATTGTTGAAAAATGAATTGACAACGAGCCTGCCAAAGATAATATTGTATAAATGCAAAGAAAACATTTAAAGTGCTTCTATGATAGTGAGGTATAATTGCCCAAAACTATGGTCTGGTATGTAACATTGGTTAAAATAGGAGGTTCAATGTATAGCAGCGTCCTGCCAAAATTTTTGACTGAAAGGGCATGAAATAAAAAATGAACCATAGTTTCTTCACAATTAACGAGGTGGATCATAAACAAAATCGTCGGTCGAGGTTTGTATTTTAGATTACCACGAACCCCCAACTTCCTTGTATAGAAAGCCATACAACATCCCAAATATATGGGGAATCCTAAAATCTGTCAATTTTCTAAGAGAGAACATCATTTGGGTGGGTACAGTCTGGAAATAGGGGACTACATTTTTGTACTTCAAACACAACAAATCTATAAAAGGTTTTCCTAGAAAGGGTGAGTAGATGTGGAAATGATATCTTCCATTGCTGTAATTTCTTAAATGTAGTAATACCATATGAAGGTAAGGAATCTTTTGATAATATTTTAGGGAAGAAGTGACCATTTTGTTAAATAAATGGACCACAAAAATTGGACCATTTTGCCAAGACATAATAGTATCAGACCAGAGATAAGAAAAGAATCAAACAAAAAACAGAGTGATAAAAAACAATAGGGTTAATCATACCCAAACCACCCTTATTAATGGGAAGATAAGTGATATCTCTACGCACTGGGTTTAGTCTATTACCCCACAACATTTGGAAAAAAATACTCAACAGTCTAGTTTCTAACTGAAGGGGAGGTGGAAAAATATAACTCAAATATAAAAAAAGAGGTAACACAAATCTTTTTATAATAGCAATCCTTTTTTTCTTTCCAAATTTCCAGCCTTTCCATCTATGAATTTTAAATTCTCCAATATAGAGTTGCTTTTCCCAGTTATATGTGGCTAAATCTCCGCCCCCAAACCAGATACCCAAGATCTTACGTGGAGAAGTTGCTACAGGAATACCTGCTATAACAGCGGGGTCTGTATATGTAGGTTGTAAAATAAAATGAAACTTTTATGCATGTTAATTTGGCCCTGATAATGCCTCAAAATTAGAAAATATATGTAGTGTATTTTGTAACGAGGAGATATCGCTCAGGAATAAAGTAATGTCATCTGCATATGCAGTAAGTTTCTCCTTTTGTAAATTAGAGAAGGGGACAGACCTACAATATTAGTATCCCAAATAATTTGTCTAACAACAGGATCCAGAGCAAAGAAATATAAAAGTGGGCTTAATGGGCAACCCTGCCGAACCCCAACTGATATAGGTACCTCTGTGCCAAAAGACCATTGACCATGGGAATGCAAGTAGCATTTTTATATAAAGTTGAAATCCAACGAACAAAGGGTGAGGGAATACCGTATCGTAAAAGTACAGAAAATAAATAATCATGTTTAACGTGATCAAAGGCTTTAGCCTGATCCAGGGCCAGAATATACCCTGAGATCTGTTTCTTATTACCAAGCTCAAATAAATCTCGTAAGAGATATAGATTATGTTGAATTCTTCTACAGGGTATGGCACATGTTTGAGCTGGATGAATAAGAGACTCAGCTACTAATAATAATCTGTTGTTAAGGATCTTAGTGAGTATTTTATAATCACTATTCAGCAGGCTTAAAGGTCTCCAGTTGGTTAATGAGGCCTTGTCTCCTGATTTATATAGAAAAAGAGAAGGAAGTGTTTAACCCAAAAATTCACTTGAAAAATAATAAAAATTAAACACTTTAGGTAAAAATAAATCATGTGTGATAAAATAGCTTATAAAATTCGTTAGGAAGGCCATCCCACCCTGGTGAGGTATCTTTACTTAATTGTGTAATTGCTAATTCAACTTCCTGAGAAGAGATAGGTTGGATCAATGGGATAATTTGGGAGTTGGATAAATGAGGAATAGGGGCACTAAAATCAGAAAAATCAGAAAGAACGGAATTAGGGGTATCCTTAAAGGAAGTTTCTACATGTTGCTGGACTATAGTTAATATGTCCATATCAGTAGTAGACATAATACCAGTAGGTGCACGAAGTTGAGTCATAAGGGTAGTTTCTAACCTATGTTTACATGCCATAAAAGGGTCAGAGGCTGGTGTAGTTTTAGTGCCAAATTTAAACTCTAAATCCCAGAGATTGTGCCCTGTCTATTGATAGGTTTTCATCTGTTCTTTCAAAATTTTAATTTGAGGAAGTAATTCTTGAAGATCTTTAACAGGGGATGACATTAATTTATACAATTGATTACGAGTAAACAGGTATTGTATATATTTAGAGTTAGCTCTAGTCTTTCCAAATGATAGAAACAGTTTTTCAGTTCTCGTTTTGTATCTAACCACCAAAGTAAGGAATTTGAGTATGCACAAAAACAGAGTCCCTGCAGGCAAACAGAAATTCAGTCTGAGACAAAAGAAGGGCTATCAAAAGGAAATATTAAGCCTCCAGCGGTTGTATTTAGAAAAAATTTGGGAGGGATAGAATGTAAACTAAATGAACAAAGTAAAATATTATGATGGAAAATTCTGATAATTGAGATTGACAAGAAATAGGGTGTAGGTATTTGGAGAAAAACATATCAATTCTAGTAGCATAAATAAACCTATGATAGGTAGCTCCAGAATTTTGGGATGTAATTTTCGAAAAGCATCCTGCAGATTTGATACTGTGAGAATTTGTTTTAAAGCATTAGAATCACAGTACATTTTTTCTGGGTGTCTTCAGACAAAGGGTGTCTAACGTACAATTAAAATCTCCTCCCAGATAACATGTAATTTAGTAAAAGAAAGGGCTTAATGTCATTAAATAATTCAACCCTGGCAGATTTCGTTTGTGGAGCATAAATATTAATAAGCGGAAAGAAAATCTCCTATAGAGCCATCCAAAATCAAGGTTCTGCCAGGAGAAACATCTATTAATCGAAAAATATGAATATCGGTGGTTTTGAAAAGAATACCAAGCCCGTCAGCAGAGTCTAAGCCAAAAGACCAAAAAGAGGGGCCCCAGTGCCACCGTTTTTTAAGTATTTCAATCTCATTGATTGAGGAAATACGACACTCCTGCAGGAAAATAATATCCACAGGGAGGGTTGCTAAATGGGACAGAATAGAAATCTGTTTCCTATATGTTTTTAAACTACAGACATTGAAGGATAAGAAACGTAATGCAGACATAAAATGTCAAAAGTTCAGCCAATTCCCCCTTTTGAATTAGCTTTCCTTTTTTTCCCTTTCTTTCCTCCTTTTTTTTCTGTAGTTGACTCTGTAGATTTTCTATCCTCATCTTCTGTAATTATCTCAGATCTATGAGATGTATTGGATTCCAAATCTGAGTCTCCTAAATCTTCTTGTAAAGGTAAAAAGATATTGGAAGTCGGAAGAGGGTCAGAAATGGGTGTTTTTAGAGATGATCTGGTAATTCTACGCCCTGTTGCAATCTCAAATTTTTTTGAGGGGGGGGCATGTTGGGCCTACCTGGTTTAACCCCTATGTCAGGGATCTGAGATAAATCAGAAAGAAGGTCAGTTGTCGGTGTTGGTGATATAGTTATTGGTGCAACAGATACAGAAGGACCAGGCACATGTAACCTATCCTGTGCTTGGAATACCAGATCATCATGATCCCATCCCTCTGTTCTGTTACGCTTGGCCCAGGGGCATTGATGGAAAGCATGCCCCTTTTCGTCACATAAGTTGCACTGAAAAATATTTTGACATAGATCCATAGAGTGACCAAAACCCCCACAAAGTGAACATTTCATCATGTCACAGGAACTACTAATGTGAGAGCGTGAACCACATTTATAACAGGCCCGAGGTTGACCATTATAAAAACACACACCCCTATCTTTTCCAAGAAAAAAGCTATTAGGGAGATGTATTATCTCGGAGTTTACCTGGAATAATTTAACTTTAAACTTCCAGCTCCCCGTCCAAATACCTTCTAGGTCTAATATGGCTTCAGGAGGGCCTAAAATATCACACCGTTTCTGCATCTAGTGATAAATATCACTCACATTCACCCCTTCATTTCTAAACATAACAGTAACGTACCTAATTTGTGGTCTAGTAAGAGGGATAGCTAAAAAAGGAAGCCATAAAGGGGTATTTTTAAGATTAGAATATTTCTCCCAAAATTTCTCTAGACTATTATTTAGTTTGAAACTTATGTCAAAAGAATCTTCCCCTGAAACATGAATAAGTGCAAAAAGGTCGGATGGAGAAAAAGCCATAGAGTTTTTAAGCAGGGTGTTAACAAGATAATACCTATCAGGGTGAGAGACTAAACCTCCTCTGTACCTTAATCTAACAGCATTTCTCCTGGGAGCCTGTTCAAGTTTGTTTTTAAATAAGTCTGCCATAGAAACTCGAGGAGGCAGATTGCTAGATTCTATGTCTGGTTTTGAAGCGTTATTTGTTACAATAGGTACATTAAGCTTTCCCCCCATTACAGGTACAGTGGGGCTATCAATAGCCTTCTTGTCCTGTGATATTTGGTGCGCACCTTTAGTTGCAACAGAAGGTTGAAAAATGTCACTACCTGAGCTCAGGGCGTTGGCATGCTGAGGAGAAGTGTAGGCGACCGGTTTCCACATAGGATCAGGTACCCAAGTCCCTTTGTCATCCTGAGTCCAACCAGCGTTTAGAAGGGAATCCTCCTCCGACCAATCCTTCAAAAATAAATCTTGGGATTGTAACTTGAATTGTTTTTTTAAAGTTTGTGAGGTCGTCCGGCATGTTGAAGTCATAGGACATGTTTGTAAAATCTTGATCCGCCTCACGGGTGCACCCGGAAGTGTGTTACCATCAATAGAGTCCGTGGGAAACAGACTGCTCGAATCCAACATTCCAGTGCTCAAAACCATCTCTGTGGAAGCCAAAGTAATTTCAGTGTCCGTTTCAGAACCTCCAGGTACCGGATTAAAATTTCCTTTTTGTCTCCGTTGGCATGCTCAGTAGCATTCGTTTCTCCTTGCACTGAAACAATTTCAGGTTCCGTAACAGGCCTCGCCTGTATTGCTACCTCCTGTAGCTCCATCGGCAGAGCTTCCGTCTGCACGTCTTCCTCCATGGCTGTCCTCTCACAAACTGAGAGTAGGGGAATTTCCCCAGTGTCCTGGCCAAATTTCCCTCATTCACTAAAAAAAAATACCACCAACAGCTTAATCTGGTTCAGTTTCAGTTGCTTACTATCTGTATCTCCCCCCCCCCAGTCGCCCCTGAAAAAGGGACTTCTAGGCCCAGTGGACTTACCGGGTCAACAAAATTCAACAAACAAACTCCCACACTCGTGCATAAGGCATCTGTCGACACCCCATCCCCTGTTTGAGCACGCTGCAAGTTGCGCTGCCCCATTCTCCACTGTGAGCTGCTGGTACTGCGGCATGCATTACCCACCCACCCCCAGGAGAGGAGAGCAGTCCTCTGGATGCTCAATCCTCTGCTGCCTCTGCCGACCCCCGATGACCAGAACTCATTCTCGAACCCAGATTGCCAACATGGCATGAGATGTGACATCCAGCGCTTCAACTCTCAGCACCACTGGGCCAGCTAACATAGCCATTTCTTCACAGCACCTCATGAATGTGGCAGCTATCATTTTTCAAATCCTGGCCAAAATGTGTTTTTGTACTTGTGGCATGGAATGACGCTTCAGTGGTGCAGAATGACATTTTGGTGGGGATTTGAAAATGTTCACCTATTGGGTTCATTAGGTGGGGTAATAAGAAGACTGTGCTGAAAATGTGGTGTACAAATATGGTAAAATGCCTAGGTTATGACTGAACTGTACACTATTTTAGCGTTCACTCATAACTTCAATAATTTTCAATATTTTGACTCCAAGCTTTCAACATAGCCATTTTTCTGTATCACCTCATACATGTGATGTGTCATTTTTAAAATCCTGAATGAGATATGTTTTCACTTCTGGTGCAAAATGGCATTTCAGCCAATATGCTATAAATGGTACATGCCATGTCTATAAGGTAAATCCTAAAATAAGTATCTTCAAAATTTGGGCTCAGAATTGCAAAACATAAATTGTTTACCAAGCAGCAAATGTTTGGCATTGTTAAATGCTTGTTTAAATACTGTTTAATTTAGGTTATTTTGTTAAGTTTTTAAACTATCTGAAAGTTTTATTTCATTGCTAAGTACTTTGTGGATATCAGCAACTAATTTTTTTAAAGAAACAAATCATGCTTTTTGATAAAATGTTTTCAGTGATGGGTTAATTTTGGCATCCATGTCAAAAACCTGCATATGTTGTTGAAAGTTGTGTATTTATGCATTACATTACCCAGTAGTTCATATAAGAACAATGAGCTACATTTTTTAATACATTTTTGGACAGGAAAGAAAACCTATTTAGCTATTACCCTTCTAACTTCCATTGTCAGACTTGACTGATTTGTGTAGAGGAAACCTAGCTTTCAATTTATCTTCTTTGTGACTTTATTAATGTGAAGAGAGACTAAAAGAGCTTAATATGTATACTCTTCAGGAAAGGAGGGAGAGGGAGGACATGATTGAAATGTTTAGGTACCTCAAGGGAATCAACAAAGTCCAAGAGTGTAGCATCTTTCAGAAAAAGAGATGTGCAAGAACAAGGGGGCACTATTTGAAGATAGAGAGGGGCAATGTGAGGACGTATTTGTTTACGGAGAGGGTGGTAGACGCGTGGAATGGCCTTCCTGAGGAGGTTGTGGGGTTAAAAACAGTGGGGGAATTTAAGAATGCATGGGGCAGACATAAGACAATGCTAGTGGGAGGTAGGAGAAAGTAGTCTGTTGGTTAAACTAGGATCTGCAGCTCATTCAATTGGTAGGGAAATTGGCAGACTGGGTGGGTCAAGAGGTCCTTATCTGCTGTCAAAGTTTATGTTTCTATGTTTCTATGAAGCATGTGCTAGGGTAGTTGTTGACAGATGGTAAACTCATTTAAATAAGGAATTATCTGCTGATGAAGCATATGCCTATCCCTATGATCAAGCAAAATAACATACTCATCTCTGACCGTATGTCAGTAGCTGAATGCTTTAACAGCCAATTTACTACTTGTGCCTCTGGCCTTTTAGCTTCCAACCCTCCAACTACACCCTGCTCCCCTTCCTCCTCCAATGTCGGCCCCTTCTCCACCCCATCCTCCTCCCCCTCCTCCTCCTCCTCCTTCCCATCTTCCTCATTTTCCTTTTCTCCAATTACTCCAGCTGGCATCTTACATGCTCTCCTTGCTATCAATTCCTCCAAGGGCAGCTCTCCCGATGGCCTTGATCCTAGACTGCTCTACCTCTCAGCTCCTACTATTTCATACCCCCGTCTGTCCTCTTAAATCTGTGTTTCGTGACTGCTACTGTCCCTTCATCCTGGAAGCATGCCACTGTCCTCCCCTACCCAAGGGTGGTGACTCTACCTCCACAGGCAACTATCCTCCTATTTCCTTGCTCCCAACTCTGGCTAAGCTGCAGGAACCCCTTGTCCTATCTCAACTCTCCTCCTTTCTCAATGACTCCTCCTTCTTCACTCCTCTCCAGTTTGGTTTTAGGAAAAAACACTCTACTGCCACCTCCCTACTGAGGGTCACTGACCTCTGGAATGGACAGTGGCCAGGTCACATCTGCTATATTTGTCGACTTAGCAAAAGCTTTCGACACAGTCTCCCACACCCTCCTGCTGATTAGTCTCTCCTCAGCTAGCCTCACTCCTGCTGCTACTAATTGCTTCAAGGCCTATCTGACTGACAGGTCACAATCAGTTGACATAGCTGACTCCATCTCCCCTCCTCTACCCATCAGCACTAGAGTCCCACAGGGGTCAGTGCTTGGCTCCCTTATTTTCTCTGTTTTTCTGAATGACCTCCCAAAGGTTTGCTCATCTGCATGCATACATATGTATGCGGATGATGCTGTTATATACACATCTGGCAAATCTATTAGTAATGTGGCCACCAGACTCCAGCAAGACTTCAAAAAGATCCAGCTCTGGTTTAGATCTCACCAGCTTTTTCTGAATGCCAAAAAGACTGTCTCCATGACCTTTGGCACTAGGCAGAGACTCTCAAGGCTAACTGTCATGCCCACCTTCCACACCCTTGATGGAACTACTCTTGAGGACACCTCCTCATTTCAATACATTGGGGTATGGCTAGACCAACACCTCAACTTCTCTGTTCATATAGATGCTATTCTGAAAAAACTGCGCCCCAAGTTATGTGCAATGTACAGAAACCATAAGTGCATCCCGCTTACAGCAAGGCATGAGATTATACCGAAAATGGTCCTCCCTATTTTTGACTTCTGCGGCATAGTCTACAGTGCTGCTCCATTGTCTGTCTTAACCAGACTGGTCATCCTCTTTAACTCTTTCTATCACTTCCCTCTTGACTCTCCCCCTCTCAGTCACCACTGTGATCTCTATTGCGCCTTGTCCTTACCCTCACTTACTAACAGGACTACCCTCCACTATGCAAAATTCACTTCTAAATTCTGGCTTGGTACCCTCCCTCTCTACTTAGCTACCACTCTATCTATTTCTACCCCTCCCCCCACTCTCTCAGATCAGGTGACACAAGGCCCCTTGCAATCCCTCACTGTAATACTAAAGCAGGACAAAATGGCTTCTCCCACCACCTCCGTAAGCTATGGAACTCACTCCCCCCCAGATTTGTCACTCATCCTCCACATCATACCTAACTGCTGTCCTACACAATTACCTATCTATCAGCTGCTCTTGCTAGTGCCACCCTGAATATTGGCTCTCTAGCTGCCTCACTCATTCTTCTGCCCTATCTTCTTTTCTTGACTTTGTTGCTGTGGTTTTATCCTTCAATTACTTAGGCTCTTATGTTACTGTAATACATGTAGCGTAGACTACTTGCATCCAACCTGCACTTGTGCTGTTAAATTGCACCTGCTGTAAATAACCTATGTATACCTGTAAATGACTGTCCTAGTTTCATTGCTGTAATTGTCAATGTTTGCTATGCTGTACTTACAGTATTCCCCAATAATAGCCTCTGGATACCTGGAACTTTCTGTTTGACTTTCTTTGCTGTAACTGTCATTGATTGTATGCTTACAAGTCATATTCCCTATCTGTACCCCCTCCCCCCAGGACTTCCGTGAAACAAGCAACTTGTTGTTCAGTGTACTTTTCCTGGTGAAACATTTCAATAAATAAATAAAATAAATAAATACGATAAGTTAGTTGGTGACATAGGGCAAATTATTTTCAATAAGAATTTACCTGCTGATGAAGCATATGCTAGGGTGACAGAGGGTGAATTAATTACAATAAGGATTTGTTTGCAGGTGAAGCATACACTAGGTTAGTTGATGACAGAAGGTAGAGTAATTTAAATAGGGATTTACCTACTGGTGAAGCATATGCTAGGTTAGTTGGTGACAGAAGGTAGAGTAATTTAAATAGGGATTTACCTACTGGTGAAGCATACGCTAGGTTAGTTGGCGACAGAGGGTAAATCAAATAAAAATTAAAAAATCAAATAAAAATTTACCTACTGATGAAGCATAAGGTAGGTTAATTGGTGACAGAGGGTAAATTAATTTAAATAAGGATTTACCTTTGGGTGAAGCATACTCTAGCATAGTTGGTGACAGAGAGCAAATTAATTTAAAAAAGGATTTGCCTTCTGATGAAGCATGTGCTAGGCTAGTTGGTGACAGAGGGTAAATGAATTTTAATAATGATCTGCCTGCTGGTGAACTATATGGTGGGTTGTCTGACTCAGGGGCAGCCCCATTTGTCCCAGGTCACCTGATCCATGGTGCCAGGCAAGGCAAAGGGGAAGGGGAAGGGAGAAGGAAGCAGGAAAGGAGAAACAAGGATAAAGAGAATGACATCACTCCCAAGGGGGAGGGGGCAAGGTGACAGATAGGTAAAAGGGGAAGGGCATGGGGCGAGGTGGGAGAATGGGATTGGAGGAGTAGCAGGAGAGGGATAGGTGAGGAGGGGTAAATAAGGGGCTGCATAGAGCAGTTCCCCCTCACTTTTGCTAACCATTATATACTGCAGTGCAAGAAAGAATAGGGGCCCTATTCAAAGGGGGGAAGCCCATCTTCCAATGCAAGCTGGAGATGGGCTAGAAGAGGAAAGGAAGGAAAAGGAGGAAGGAGGAGGCAGAAGGGGCCTGCAGAGGGAAGAAAAAGAGGGTAAGTGGTAGGAGCAAGGGGGGAAACTCAGCCTGGATGTACATCAAGGCTTGTAGAGGGTACCTCTGGATGTACATCCAGAGGGCTCAGGAGGGGGGAAGGGTGCACACCCATACCCCAGCAGGAGAGAGAGCTGATGAAAAATGAGGAGGCACACCCAGGATGTACTCGTGGGAGGAGAGATGTGAGTGTTAAAATTATGGAAAATGGAGGATTAGTGGCAATAAAATACTGTGATTAAAGGATTAAGGTGCTATATATGTGATGGAGTGAATAAAGTATGAAGAGAATTATTAGAGTTGTAAAGTGAGACATGGATAAATAAAACAATTGCCGACTTATTACCCAATATTTGTGTGGTTTTGGATTATTGGGGAAAGGGGATCCTGGAACAAGGTCGGTTACCTGACTCAGGGGCAGCCACATTTGTCCCAGGTCACCTAACCCAGGGTGCCAGGCAAGGCAAAGAGGAAAGGGGTGGGGGAGAGGAGAGGGAAGCAAGAAAAGAGAAACAAGGATTAAGAGGATGACATCACTCCCAAAGTGGAGGGAGCAAAGTGATGGGCAGATAAAAGGGGAAGGGCATTGGGAGAGGTGGGAGAATGGAATTGGAGGAGAGGCACGAGAGAGAGAGAGAGAGAGAGAGAGATGACGAGGGGGTACTTAAAGGGCTGCATAGAGCAGTTCCTCACTTTTGTTCACCATTAGCTTTGCCCACCCTCCCACCATATAATCCAGTAATTAGGGATCGGAGAGAATGGCAAGAGAAGAAACAAGGAGGAGGTAAGATGCGGCAATAGGCATCAGGAGTAAGCAAGCAGCAGGGTACATATATAACAAAGACTGCAGTGGGGGCTGCTGAAGGTGGACAGCAGTAAGTAGTTTAAAGGAGAGGCAAGTATCACAGGGAGTGCTGCTAGAGGTGGATGGCAGTGGGTAGTAAGGAAAAAGGAAAAGGTATCAGGAAGGTGGGAAGAGGAAAGGAATGAAAAGGAGGAAGGAGAAGGTAGAAGGGCCTGCAGAGGAATAAAGGGGTAAGGGGTAGGGGGTGGGAGGAGAACCTGGCTTGGGTATACATCGAGGCTAGGAGAGGACACCTCTGGGTGTACATCCAGAGGACTCAGAAGGAGGGAATGGTGTACTCCCTGACTCCAGCAGGAGAGAGAGCTGATGGAAAATGAGGAGGCATACCCAGATGTACAGCTGGGGGGACATGGGTGTTTAAATTATGGAAAATGGAGGATTGGTGACAATAAAATACTGCAATTAAAGGACTTAAGGTGATACATATATATATATATATATATGGGAGGAAGTATAGTGCAGTGGTTTAAGGCTCTGAGCTGCAAATCTGGAGACTTGGGTTTGAATCCCACAGCCCCCACTTGCATACTGTGTGACCCTGAGCAAGTCACTTAACTTCCCTGTGCTCCCAGGTCGCACCTGTAAACAAGCTTTCAGCTTAGTGTGTTACTCCTGGTAAAACAATTGGAATATATATATATATATATATATATGATGGATGGAATAAAGTATGAAGAGAATTATTAGAGTTGTAAAGTGAGGTATGGATAAATGAAACAATCACCGACTGAGCACCCTAAGTCTGTACAGTTATTGATTATTGGGGAAAGGGGATCCTGAAATTAGCTAGGGTAGTTGGTGAATGAGGGCAAATTAATTTAAATAAGCATTTATCTACTGATGAAGCAATTGCTAGGTTAGTTGGTGACGGAGGGTAAATTAATTTAAATAAAGATTTGCCAGCTGATGAATCAGTAGTTTTTGATGGAGGGTAAATTAATTGAAACAAGGATTAACATGCTGATGATCATGTCCTAGGTTAGTTGGTGATGGGGTTAAATTAATTTGAATAAGGATTCACCTGCTGATGGGAATGTGCTAGATTATTTTTTGACAGGGGTAAATTAATTTAAATAAGGATTTACCTGCTGGTAAGGCATGTGCTGGGTTAGTAGGTGACTGAGGTAAATTCATTTGAAATAGGATTTCTCTGCTGATGAAGCATGGGCGAGGTCAATTGGTGACAGAGGGCAAATTAATTTAAATAAGGATTTACCTTCTGGAGAAACATGTGCTAGGTTAATTTTTGACAGAATGTAAATTAATTTAAGTAAGGATTCACCTGCTGATAAAGCATGTGTTCGGTTAGTTTTTGATGAAGGGTAACTTAATTTAAATAAGGATTTGCCTGCTGACAAAGCATTCACTAGATTAGTTGGTGACAGTGGGTAGATTAATTTAAATAAGGATTCACCGTGATGTGCTAGGTTAACTGGTGACAGAAAGTAAATTAATTTAAATTAGGATTTCCCTGCTGGCAAGCCAGCTTCTAGGTTAATTGGTGACAGAGGGTAAATTAGTTTAAACTAGAAAGGAATACGTTTATTCTCAGAGAGAAGAACCTCTATATCTGCTGACCATTTCCAAATAAAAATCTTACTGTACATGATATTTTTATGCATTTTTACACATTTTGACTGCTGTACCATTTGGACAGTTAATACAGTTCTGCTGTGATGCTACATGCTGATATATGTGGTAAAAATAACAGGTCTTTGAAAATGCAGTGAACCATTTAATGTGCTTTTATAGTGACATGAAGCATTTTGTTTTTTTATATTGATATAGGGTCACTGTGGTTATAGATTAGCAATACAAATACTGATGAGTCCTGGTAGGACGAAACACGTGTCTATGTCTTCTGTTAGCACCCTTTGCAAACTGTGTGAGAGGCCTTTCAGCACCATGCAATTCTGCTTAAAGTTGGACCAGCATAACATTTTGTGGTGATTTGCATATGCAGCCCATGATGCTTTGCATTGTGGGGGCATGTGTGATTTTGTATTTTCTTGAAACTTGGCTTCCCAGCCAAATGCCCTTTGGGGTAACCCTTGCCTCAGTGTTTGCGCATAGAGGTTCTTTGTCTTTTAAATAGTTTTTTATTTTAATGGGTTCACCACAATATATCCCAGGCACACTGCCTTAAGGGTAGCTGGTCCATTCTACTGGGGTGTCAAACAGACGAGGTATACTGATGAGTTCTGGTAGGACGAAACACGTGTCTATGTCTTCTATTAGCACCCCTTGCAAACTGTGTGAGAGGCCTTTCCGCACCATGCAATTCTGCTTAAAGTTGGACCAGCATAACATTTTGTGGTGATTTGCATATGCAGCCCATGATGCTTTGCATTGTGGGGGCATGTGTGATTTTGTATTTTCTATACAACTACTTGGCTGACTCCAAGTTTCATTAAGTCTCTAGCCCTAATGGTTCTAAAATTTTCACTTTTTAAAGAAAATACAGTATCTTTTGAAAAGTACAACTCTGGAAAAAATCTTTAATTTTTTTAAATGACAGCCTGGTGTCCAGCTGTTAAGAAATGGTGTTGATATTAGCTATGTCGACATACATATTTACATTACAACACAACTTGTTTTTAATTAAATAAATGTTATTGATATACCCTTCCCATAATGATAAAGTATGTCGATATATTTTTTAAACACTGACATGGAAAATTTCATGACAGTTTGAAACAGTTTAATTTGAAAAACTGTTTGCACTTTTTCTGAATTTTGATATTAGTCCCCACAATTTAATTGGTATCTGCATAAGCGTAATACCCATAAACATTCATCTTATTCCTTAAATTGCGTGACTAATATTACACTCTCCTCACATGCAGTACCAAATCTTCTTTGCTTTCACAGCTTTCGCCTGTGAAAGGGTCAGAAAATAATAAGGATTTGTCGTCTGACAGAGCACATCCTAGGTTAATTGGTGACAGAGGGTAAATTAATTTAAATAAGGATTCGCTTGCTGATGAAGCATGTGCGAGGATACATGGTGACAGAGGGTAAATAAATTGAAATAAAGATTCACCTACTGGTGAAATATGAAGTAGTTCACTTAGTGATGAGGTAACTTATTTTATTTAGGGATCTGCTTGCTGGAGCATGTGCTAGGATAGTTAGTGACAAATAGGGTTGCCAATAAAAGGCAACCTGAATTGTCAGATGGCATTCCAGAAGAAATGCTCGATGATGGGGAGGGGGCGGAGCTAAATGATGTATCATATGACATCATCAAGGTGGATGATGCAGGCGATGTAGGTGGGACAGGACTGGCCCAAGGGGAGGAGCTGAAGTGGGATCCTTCAGGGGTCTTTAGGGGGGTTTATAAGTCTCTACACAAGGGGAGCTTCCTCTCTTTCGGCTGAGATATTTGTTTGAGTTGGTCCCAGCACATCATTTGGCAAGTTACTGTATTTACTGCACCTGAGGTAAGGTAATGTGGCTCTGAGGGCCTGAACTCGGGCCTGTAAGGAATATGCTGCTGAGAGTTTGGTTGGTTGACCAGAGAGGCCCCCGCTTCTATATGGCATTGCCTCAACAAGTTTATTAACTTCTGTGTTTCATTATTTTGCCATCTCACATTTTCTGTGTTTTATTAATTTCTATCTCCTTTTTTGCTTGTTATTTAGAGTTATTTAGAGTTCACCTCCTGGCAGTTATGCTTGGGAACAGTGTGTGCTGAAGAGCTAGAGATGACATGTGGGCCCTGTTATAAAAAGGTTCTCGCTGGTTTGTGCAACAGAAATGGTATTTTTATTCAGGGCTTATGTTTTCCGGTTTTACCTGCTTTTGATATTCACTGCCTGCTGGAGCATGTTGCCTCAGGTTGGCATCCTGGTGTTCTGGTTGGCCATAGGCCATGACTGGTGGGGGATGGGGAAAAGAGGCTTAGCCAGCCTAGTGCAGCAGCTCAGTCCGGATGAGGGCCTATCGATCGAGCGAGATGGACAGAACAGCTGTAGTGCTAGTGGAGGAGCAGCTCTGATGGGACCCTTTCTTGGTGACTCGCCACACTGTGGAGTTTTAGGCAGAGATGCAGATGACCAGGGCAATGTGTCCACAGCAACTGCACTACGGTTGGTGTGGCGCCACGTGGCCCCATGGTTTGCAGCCTTGAATGGGCTGATGGAGGGGTCATCCTTCTTGGTAGCATCCAGGCATGTTTTCTAACAAAAAAAAAGAGAGAGGAAACCAGGAAGAATATTTAGGCCCCTCTCCCTCGGTTGGGGAGAGGGGGAGGCGATGAAAGTGGCGGTGGTTTCTTGGGGTAGGCTGAGCTGGCCCTGATTGGATGAGGAAGCCACATGGTGCTGGTATGCACAGGGCAAATTGCATCCTGGCCCAGAATCACAGTAGTGAGCCTTGGGTGGGGGTTGTTGGTGCAGAAGGGAGACTCTTTGCATGGCTAGGAGGGGCTGTGTTGGGGGGGTGAGGCAAAGATCACTTGAGCCACTGGCTGTAGATGGGTAGGCTGAGAGAGGGCCTCATGACTCAGCTTGGGGGTTCCTTTTTGGGTGTGGGGTTTTTACCAAAGGACTGGATGGGGAAGGAACTGTGGACAATGGTCCGTGGGGGCCTAAAAAAGAAAAGCAGAAGGAGAGGCAAGGGGAGAATATGACAAACAAGGGTAATTGGGGCAGAGGATGGCCTAATAATTCTATATCTGTCTCTAAAACTGTAGGTGGTTCCAGTCTCATGGTGGCAATCCTTTGGTGGTATCTGCACTGGCTGGAAACAACCCCTCCACCACTGCCACAACGGAATCAATGAGAGCTGGTGTCCCTAGGTGGTGAGAGGTTGTGCTTCAATAGAAAGACAGGAATGGAGTGATGGATGGGTAGGTGTTCCCGGGTTAGGACAAAAACAAACAAAAATAATAATAATACGAGAAGGAGAAAAGACAGGAGAGGAGTAAAGGGTGGGTGGAGATTCAGTTAGGGGTCTCGTGCCTGGCATGCTGCAGTGGGCACCATACCTGGCCAGAGCAGGGGAAGGGAGGAAGATGGCACCCAGGGAGCATGTGGTCAGGGGGTACTACCCCACATGAGGCCAACCCAGCTGTGTCCCTCTGCCTCTGGGGGAGCAGTGAAGGACACTTGTTTAGCAGGCCCAACCTGGAAGAAATTAAGGGCGGGATCAGGGGGCCTTAGGGAGGGCCAGGCAGGCCGGGGGGGGGGGTAAAGCAAATCACAAGGGGATAAAGTGAGGGAGTGGGTGTGCAGGGGGACCACCCTAAGGCAGGATGCCCCTATATATGTAAAAAAAAAAAAGAAAAAGAGGAATATTAAATAAAAAAGAAGGAAAAGAAAAACATTAAGACAGAGGAGGAGTTTTTCTAGAGCAACTGGAGCTGGGTGACAGGTGTTGCGGCACGGCAGGCTGCCAGGGGGAAGAAAGGTGGCTTGGCACATTGTTTTAACAATTTTTTATTGTTGTCGTAGCAGAAGGACAAAAGTAGAGAATGGCACCAAGAAGGCCAGCAGTGCTCACTACTTTTGCCCATTTGAGGGAAGAGGCAGCAGCCTTGATGGGGAATTTGAGCCAGCTGATTGATTTGGCACAGAAAAGGGAAGAAGAGGAAGAAGCTTCCTGGAAACAGAAGGACCCAACTGGCCCAAAGGGCAGGAACAGGGGCAGGAAGCACCCTTGGGGCTGCCCTAGAACCAGGACTGGGGCCGCTTCCAGAGCCCATTCCCAAGCTTTGGGATCTGGACATGGGAGCGGGTAAGGGTGCAGGGGATATCTCTGATGAAGGGAATCCGGAAGATTATTTAGAAGGGATTTTGGGAGGCATTGAGGACAAAGGGCTGGATATAATGGAAACAATCCTGATGTAGCACTCTGCATTAGGCTTATATGTGCACATGTATAATATGTGTACCTGAGCATTGCAGGACCAAAAATTGGATTATAAATTGCATGTGTGTTTGTGGGCCAAAACCTGATGGAATATATAAAATCACTTTGGGGACATGACAAAAGGTCACAAACAGAACATTTTTCTATAAATAAAACATTTTCTATACCAGACAAAAAAGACTGAATCTACGAAGTCCTCACACCTACCTAAGCTATAAAAAGCATTTATTAGTTACACAAATAAAGAAGTACACATACAGTAGTTACAGCCTTAGAAAGAGTAGACTAAATGAAAAACATGTATTTTTCGGACTTATTCTTGCTAGCATAGGGACTTTACAATACCCTTTTCCTTTAGACATATGTTGCTTGTTTCTTGGAAAAGGTGGTTGGTAAAAGTAATTACGTCATGGACAATAGTGAGTCCTTTGTACTCCATATAAACCAGGAGTGTAGATGTGAGGTGGAGACCCTTCCCTTCCTGCTATAACCTTCGTGCTAACAGAGAGGTAACAAAGCTGAAGCAACCACCATACTAGAAAGGCACTTCACAAGTCCTCAAGGCTAAAATGTCTGATTGAAGGCACTGTTAGGTATTTGTTAGGTATTTATCACTCTTTTATCAGTACATAATTGTTAAAAATATTTTGCTTTGGTATTCTTTTGTGAAATTAAAATAGTTCTATTATTTGTAACTTGTAGCACACTAAGTAATAAACGTAACAAAAATTGTACAGAAAGTATCTGTGTTACATTTTTTGGTGCTTGTTATTATACCCTCGAAGGTTACTGTAGGTTAGGACCTGATCCTATTATCTAACACTAATAGAATTAAAAAAGGAAAAGGGGGGCAAAACTTGGGACAGAGTAGCCGGGAAAGGGACATAGAAACTATATGATGGCCCTCCAGGTTTCTCATTGGGGGATCATGTGTCTTCATTCATTAAAAAGAAGATCTGGGAGAGAGAATATGTGGACATTTTTGGCCAAGTCGATAAGGAGACGGCCAAGAAATATGAACAGAAGTCAGTGGGAAAGTCCAAGTTGGCAATGGCATTGGCTGCAGTGGGACACAAGGAAGAGGAAACAACCTATAAAGGCAAAAACATAGATACTTGGCAGGCAGGTTCTTAATTTATAGTGCGATAGTGCTAGAGAAGCAGCCAGAATTCGGGATACCGTTACTGACGTATACGGCTATAATAAGGGATGTCTATAAGGCATAAATGGGGTATGTTTCTTTGACACTGTAAAATTTAACAGCATAAATAAAATAATATTTCCAGTATAATCAGTGGTAACAAAGAACAGTGACCGCTTTCCCACGTTCGAATGAACACTCCCCTGCGCTTCAACCGACTACTCAGTCTTTATTAGGGGGTAGAGTGTATTTCACATTATCCTCCTTAAATAGCCACAGAATCAATCATTAAATTATTAAATGAAATTAATTTAATCACCAATTAGGGAATCCCCTTTTGTTACTTCATTTTCTGCAACAAATAACAGCAAGTGGCTGTCGAGGGATTTAAACATGCTTGCATCCATTATCTAAATTAACATAAATGTAAATAATTCTTAAATCTGTATGATAATCTTAATACAAACTCACAAAATACAAGTCTAAATTTACTTTTTAAATCAATAAAACTGATCCTGATGTTCAGAGAGAGACAGCTTCATTTCAATAATAAAAATGTACCATGTTATGTATGTATACTAACCAGAACAAACACTATAGAACTTATGGGAATGTACTTTAGCTATTTCAAATATTTATTTTAGTTTTTAGAGTCTCAAATACATATAACCCTCTTTGTGGCTCCCTAATTAATGGTTGGGTTACATAAGTGGCTCTGGTGGGACACAAACTTTTTTGACAAAATTACTACAAAATTGCCATTTCTTTGATACATCATAATCTAGTATGTAATAATATAATTAATAAAATCAAATAACTATCTAAATGATTAAGTTAATATAAAAGAGACAAAAAATGGGGAAAAATATAAGAATGATGAGAAACGGAATTCAATCATATTCAGAAGACGTCCCATACATTAAGCGCTGTATTGTAAATATCTCTCGCTAGTTAATGGAAACATCCATATTCTTAAAGTATAATTACATATGCGTTTTAAAGGATACTTCATGAGCATACAAAAGTCATTAACATTGTCACTTATTTCAATACATTTCTTTACAACACAACAGCACATTTTTTATATCTTACATGAAATTCGATCAGAACTGAGGCTTCTGAGGTGATCACACCTTGAGCACTTCTTTTCTTGACTTTTTTCATTTTTCAGGTGGGTCGACCTGTTCAGACTTTCTCTTGAGTTTTTTGTGATGCAGAGAAAAGAAAGGGAAGAAAGTGGACTTCAATTTGGAACTAAAAATAGCAAAACAGAAAAAATTAATATCTCAAAATAACAAAATAATACAAACCCCTCCAGTCAGGGTTTCGGGCAAGGCATAGCACAGAAACTGCACTTGTTTGGGTGCAGAATGATATTCTTAGGGCTAGAGATTGAAGGGAAAGGACAATTCTTGTTCGCCTCGATCTCTCTTCAGCATTTGACACTGCGGACCATTGTGTGCTGCTGGATGACCTTGGGGAATTCTGTGGACACACAGGTACTGCCATCTGCTGGTTTGAGTCATTTTCAACCAACAGGAGGCAAAGAGTTGCGATGGGGAATTTCTCCTCCACCTCTAGTCTCCAGCTGTGTGGCATTCCCCAGGGTTCAGTCCTGTCCCCAATGTTGTTCGCAGTGTACATGCTGCTCCTCTGGGGGATCATTAGGAAGTACAGTCTGGGGTTTCATTGCAATGCTGATGGTACTCAACTATACTTGTTCTTTGCCCCAGAAACATCCAACGTAATAGCAAAATGGTCAGAAGAGTGGCAACTGGGGTTTAATGCAAAGAAGTGCAAGATCATGCGCATAGGGAAGAGAAACCCTGAAGCCACCTATAGGCTGGGAGGAGAGTTGCTGGCAATCACAAGGGAAGAAAGAGACTTGGACATCATCATTACCGATGACCTGAAATCATCCAAGCAGACCACTAAAGCAGTAGGTAAGGCTAAGGGGATGTTGGGGTGTATTAATAGGGGTATCACAAGTTGGAAGAGGGAGGTAATAATCCCTCTTTACAAGACACTGGTTAGGCCCCATCTGGAATACTGCGTGCAGTACCGGAGGCCACACCTTCACAAGGAAATTAACCAAATTGAGGCAGTCCAAAGAAGGGCAACCAAAATGGTGCAGGACCGCATCAGAAAACATATGAGGACAGATTAATGGAGCTCAATATGTATACCCTAGAGCAAAGGAGGGAGAGAGGGGATATGATTGAAACATTCAAACACCTTAAGGGCATTAACAAGGTGAAAGAGTCTAACATGTTTCAATATAAGAAAAATAGCAGGACAAGAGGACACAGCATGAGTTTAGAGGGAGATCAATTAAGGGGTAATGTGAGGAAGTTCTTTTTCACAGAAAGGGTGGTGGATGCATGAAACGGCCTACCTCAGGAAGTGGTGGATATGAATACAGTGCAGAGCTTCGAACAGGCATGGGATAGGCATAAGGGAGCAACACAGATGAGTATGAATAGATAGGCCATTGACAGAGCAAAGGCCAATGGCACATTCATAAGGTAGAAAAATAAATGGGCAAACTGGGAGGGCCTTGCAGTCCTTATCTGCCATCGACTTCTATGTTTCTATGTTTCTACGTGTTAAACAGCTGCCTTGCTGAGATCAATGTCTGGATGGCCTTCAGCTGGTTGTGGCTGGACCTCGATAAGACGGAGGTATTGGTGATAAAGTCAAACAGAGTGCAGGAGGGGATGGCCTCTGGTGCAGAGATCAGACTTGTTCTGGGGTCTTTCCAATTGAAGGCCTCCTCTGAGGTGCAGAATCCTGGTGTCATCCTGGAGAGGGGTTTGACAATGGACGCACAAGTATCTTCCACTGTCCACTCCTGTTTTTTCCATCTCAGGAATGTCACCAGGATAAAGCCCCTTGTGCCACCTCTGGACTTCCCCACTTTGATACATGCCTTGGTGACATCAAGGCTTGACTACTGTAATGTGCTCTACCTTGGGGTTGTGGTAGGATCTCTCTGCAGACTGCAGCTGGTGCAGAATGCAGCTGCCAGTTTACTTATAGGCCTCCTAAATATTGCCATATTACACTGGTACTGCATAAGCTGCACTGGCTGCCAGTCAGGTGGAGGATCCTCTTTAAGGTGGGTCTTCTCACTTATAAGGCCCTACATGGCCAGGACCCTGGTTACCTGACGGACCTTCTTGCACCTGCTGTCTCGATCCGTCCCCTCCGCTCCTTTGGTAGGAGCCTCCTGGTAATTCCCAGGACGAGGTTAAAAATGGCCAGTGACAAGGCTTTTAGTGTCACTGGCCCTGTCCTGTTGAATTTGCTACCCTTGGGGGTTAGGGAGGCCCTGTCTTTGGAGATATTCAAGGCCCACCTTAAGGCCCTCCTGTTCACCCAGGCTTTCCCTGACTAAACTGTTTAAGTCAAATCTGTACACAGTGGTTTTGATCTCAGTTCCTGGCCACCTGTGTTTTTAAATTTCTTAGGAAATCTTATTTTTATTGTATAATTTATTGCTCGATGTTTATCATTATTTATCTTGATTTGTTGGTCTTTTATATGTTTACTTACTTTGTACCTCTCCCAGAGCCTCTGGGATTGGGTGTCCTTTTAAATAAAAATTGCCTTGCCATTAGACCAAGCAGTTGGATTGATAAAGGCGGTACAGGAGGCATAGCTGGCAAAAATGGACATAGAGTCAGCATTTGGGTAGTTACCAGTGAGATGGGGGGACTGGGATCTGCTGGGATTCCAGTTTGAAGAGGGCTATTATTTTGACAAAGTCAAGCCCATGGGCTGTTTCATAGGATTCATAGGATCAATATCTGGTCAATTAGCGTTAGCCATATCAGACCAGCACCTATTCATACTACAAACTGGTAAAAAAAATCACTATAATGTTTATCTAATGTATCTTTAAACTGTCTCATGTTAATGCAGGGCACCACATCAGATGGTAGTGCATTCCATTTCATCACCACTCTCTGTGAGAACCAATGTTCTCTCTGTTTTTTTTTAAAGGGATTCCCCTTTAATTGATACTGGTGTCCTCTATTGTCCTCAATAAGGGTGCAGATGAGGTCATAAATAGACAATGGGGTTCCACGGATACAGTCACTAGAGTGTTGCGTCAGTTGGTGCTGGTGGAGCTGAGGCTCAACCTGATTTTCAAAGCAAGACATGTACAGGGAGCTGGGAATGAAATCGCTGACAGTCTTTCCTGTCTTCAGTTGGACAGAATACAGGCACTCGTCTCTCGAGCAGTGAAGGTGAAGACCTGGGTACTGGACAAACTGTGGGAGACTGGGTGGCAAGAGTCCAAATGTTGTACCACAGCTCCTGGTCAGCTAACACCCTAAGGGTGTATGAAGGGCTGTGGGAAGCCTTCCAGGAGAATAGGTGGCAGCAGGGTCTGTTGGTACGTATTCCCACAATGTAAAAACAGGTAATGAGGTACACGGTGGAGAAATGGGAATTAGTTAGGGCATGTTCCACGATGGGGGTTCAGCTCGCAGGGATAGTTTGGGCATGCAGCACTAGGAAATGGCCATCTGGAATATCTCCATGAATATCTCTACAATTGGTGTTATTGTTGTTGGGTTATCCTGTTTCTGATATCAGAAATAAACTTTTTATTACTACTACTACTACTACAATTGTGACTGGTTCCCAGTCTTCCTCGCAGATAGTGTTGATGAGGCACTAAGCCACTTTATCTCTCGCTTCAATTCAGCCTGTAATATAATTGCCCCCTCAAGAAATGCAAGGTGAAAGGGGTCTCTAACACATGGATCACACCCTCTCTTCTGCATCGTATGGCTACTTGTGACCACTTTGGAAAGCAGCACAAGCAACTGGCAAACCAAGTGACTGGCAATATTATCGGGCCACCAGAAATAATTGCACCCAGGCCATCCAGCATGCAAAGGCCTCATACTACCAAGACAGGTTTGCCAGCTCATGGGATAATAGTAAGAAATTTTGGGACAATATTAAAAACCTTATGGGAAAACCCAATCAATCCCCTCCCACCCTACTAAACTACAATAGGCATGCCGTTCAAGACCCTAGAGAAATTGCTAACATTCTCAATACTTCATTCACTGACTTGAGTGGAGTCCTCCCCTCAAACTTTTTCGATGAACCATCCACTGCTGACATTGCCCACCACAGAACCTCCCCTCCTAACACCCCTCAATTTTACTTCAAGTCAATATCCCCCTCTATCACCAGGAAACACCTTATGAAAGTGCTTGTTAAGTCCACGTACAGCTCTGATACCCTTGATCTCAAACAAATTCTCCTCGCCATTGATGCTGTCCTGGCCCCACTCACCTGAATCCTGAATTTGTCCCTACACCTTGGTCAGTTTCCATCTGTCTGGAAAGCTGCAGTTGTAACACCAATCCACAAGAGTGGTGACAGAACCAACCGTGCTAACTGCCTCCCCATTTCAGTATTACCACCTCTTTCAAAAGCCCTTGAGCACATTGTGGCCGAACAGCTAACAGCATATCCCTCCGCTCACGACATCCAATGCCCACAGCAACATGGGTTTAGGAAGGATCATAGTACTGCCACTGCCCTGCTCACCTATATGGACTTTATCCATAAAGCCTTCAACCGTGGTCACCTTGTAGGGTCTATCTACATAGACCTTTCAAAGACCTTTGATACGGTCAGTCACTTCTTACTATTCCTGACCCTACCCTCACTAGGACTCTCTCATGATGTTACCACCTGGTTTAGAAGTTATCTAGGAGGCAGAACCCAGTGTGTAAAAATGTCCAACTCACTCTCTACTAGCTGCCCCATAGAATCCGGTGTTCCACAGGGGTCAATCCATGGCCCCCTCCTATTTAGCCTCTACCTCAATACTCTCCCACTAGCCTGCCCGAACAACCTACTCCTGAATGCAAATGATGCTGTGATTTACTCAAGCCAGCCTGATCCTGCACCCCTTACCTATGACCTGCAACATAGCTACCTCCATTGAAATATGGTTCGCTAAACAGAGATTAATTATAAACTATAAAAAGATCAAATCAATGGTCTTTGCTGGATCACATAAAAGTTTAAAACAGCCCGACTAGCCATTACCAACAATACTAGCTCACCTCTTGAACAAGTAAACAATTTTAAGTACCTGGGCACCACCCTCTCCTACCAGGAACACATTTCAAACATCTCCAAAACTGCTAATATCGGACTAGGCCTCCTTTAGAGACACCGGCACTGTATGGCTCAAGAGGCTCTATGCCTTGTTGTGACCAACTCCATATTGTCTATCATTGACTATGGCATTGTATTCTATGGTGCTGCCTCTGCCACTGCCCTTAGAAGGATTGGAATCCCCCATAACAAAGCTTGCAGGTTACTTACTGGTGCTAGCCATGATACACATACATGTGACCTTTACATGCAATCCAATTGGCTCAACCTCCAAAACAGAATCTCCTATCACACCTGTCTTGTGGCCAAATGATCTCCTTAGGGCTTGCCCCCCCATCAAGCTGCTTCTTAAGAAGGCCCCTGCAAACTCGCACTGCATGAGAAGCATGCCCAATCAAGCCTTTCAGGTTCCATTGAGCCGGACATCCCAAGGGCAAAAAGCATTTATGTACAGGGCACCAAGCTGGTGTAACAATCTTGCAGAACCTATCCAATCCACTCCCACAATTGGTTCCTTCAAAAACTAACTCCGACAACACCTAGACAACCTCAGCAGATGTGACTGTCGCACTTAACCTTAGTGACTTGCTGCTTTGATCTTACCAGCCTTTTGTCGACAATGCCCTCTGGGCCGCTATTTCTGTGTGACCTCCGAGTCCATAGTCTTTCACAGCACTACCTTTATACCTCAGGATAACCACCATTATTATCCCTCATACACAGGAATCCAACATTCTTGCTCTTCTACTTCTCTTCCGCCCCCGTATATAGCATATCTTCCGCTTCTTTCATTACTACTCCTAGTCTACCTCTAATCTGGCATTCTGTTCTTCCTGACTCATCTACCAACACCTGAATTCTCTCTTACTACAAGCACTTAATCATTGTTTTTAATTTGTAAAATTGATTGTATGTCTAATATCATGCTTGTTTGGATCTCACCTTGCCTATTAATTTGTTCCCAATGTACCTGTGTCTGTTACTCCCTTCTCTGTTTAATTCATTTGTTGACATGGGGCCTTTGTAAATGAGCCCCTGGCTCAAAGGTGTTCATTCTGAGATTTAATAACAAAATAAGACGAAGAGGGTCAGGTGCATGTTGCTCGGCTGGCCAAAGGGCCAAGGGCCACAAGTGGATGGAAGGAAGCCCATCACAGGGCAATTATGGAGAAACTATTGGAGGCATTAAGGGCAGTCTGCACTTCAGCCAACTAGGTGTGTTTATTTCATGCAGTGTTCGCAGTTATGGGCAAGAAGGCATTCAGGGTGGGCGAGGTGGTTGCGAAGAACAAATCCGACATGGGGGGAAGGGAGGGGTCCTCCAGGCACAGGATGTCTCATTCTGGGGTGACAAGTTGTTGATCAGGCTCAGGCGGTCAAAGACGGACCAGCTGGGCCAGGGGCAGAAGTGGCAAACCATTGGGAGGGGGAGGACAAGGGATGCTCAGTAAAGGCAATGTAAGAACACAGGAGCATCTGGGAGAGCAGGGAAGGGCCATGGTTTAGGCATGGTAATGGACCAGTGGTCATGGGTTACCAGGTGGAGGGGGTTGAAGAAAGGTTTGAGTTTTATCAGGCAAGATCCCAAGCAATTTCCCCTCCACTCTTTCAGGATAGGTACAGCATCAGGGATGGCGGCACGGGGAGTGGGGATCAGAGTGAAATTATGAGCCTTGGGAGATGGCAGTCTGGATGTTACAAGTGGTACGTTAGGAAATGAAATGACCATGTCTTTTATATCTCAGCAGGTTCATGCAGGAGGAAGAACATCTGGATAGCGGGACACTCGTTCATTTATTGGGCTGAAAAGCATGCAGCAGCAACACCATGAGGGAGGCAATTACGATGGGAACTTGAGTTGACACAATTGTGCTGGAAAGGGGTCCGGGGCATGAGATGGGCCCAGCTACTATCATTATTAGAGGAACCGAAACTGACATGGGGAGGCTGGATTTGTTAATAATCCATCTGGAGGGGAATGACCTACAGGAAACACCTTGGGGTGCACTGTTTCAAGCCATTAAGGCAGACTTGGAGGTGGTGAAAGGGTGATGGCCATGGGCGGAAATTGACTGGTCCAAAGTGATATCCAGGCAGGTGTGGAGGCACACACAGGATGTAAAAGCCATGGAGAAGACCAGGAAGTGGCTCAATAAGAGGGTAGCAGGGCTGATTACATAGATGGGTGGGGTGTATGTGGCACATAAGGACATAGTTTTTGACATATCAGGGGTATACAGGTCAGACGAGGTTCACCTATTCATAGTGGGGATGGAATTTTCTTAATGCCATTGGTGGAGCTAGTAGGAAAGTGGGAGAAATGGATGCTGAGGTACTAGTCCACAAGGGAAAGCCCACCTTCCAACACAAGCTGGGGATGGGCTAGTGGAAGGGGGAAGAAATAAGGAGGAAAGTTAGCAGGAAAAGGGGGCAGGTGGGGGTGGTAAGGCAACACGGGCCAGGGTCATTAGCACCAGGATGTGAAATAAAGGGGGGGTGGGGGAGGGGGATGTAAGAAGTACTAGGGGTTGGGTCACTGCATCTGGGCCTAGTAATTTAAGGAATGCTAATACAAGTGGTAATGATCTGGGGATCAGATTTGGCATCCAGACCCCAATGAAGGAAAGAGGATTGAAGGAAGAAGAATTGGATGGAACGGGATGGATTTCAATGAAAGATTGCATACTGGACACTGAATGTGTGGAAATGTGTATCTTGTAAAAAAACATTTTAAGGACTTTAAGAAATGTAATTGTGTGATGGGAAGTGGTGTCAATAAATACTTTTGCCATTCAAGCACCCAAATTATGACTGGATGTGAATGATTTCTGGGGGAGGTTCAGATGACATTGTAATAAGAATCCACCTGCTGATAATGCATCTGCTCGGTTAATTTTTGACAGAGGATAATTAATTTAAATAAGGATTAACCGGCTGCTGAGCATGAGCTAGGTTACTTTTTGACAGCTGCTGAATTAATTCAAGTAAGGATTTGCCTCCTGATGAAGCATGTGCTAGGATAATTGGTGAAAGAGGGTAACTTAATTAAAATAAGGATTTTCCCTCTGGTGAAGTATGTGATAACTTTGTTATGGATGGGGGAACTTACTTTAAATAAGGATTTGGGTGCTGAGGAAGCATCTGCTAGCTTAATTGGTGACAGAGGGTAAATTAATTAAAATAAAAATCTGTCTTCTGATGAAGTATGGGCCAAGATGGTTGGTGACAGAAGGTAGATTAATTTAAATAGGGATTTATTTGCTGATGAAGCATGTGTTTGGTTAGTTGGCGACAGAGGTTAAATTAATTTAAATAATGTTTTTAACTACTGACAAAGAATGTACTAAGATAGATGGCGACAGAGAGTAAATTAATGTAGAATACGATCTTCCTGCGGATGAAGCATGTTTTGAGATACTTGGTAACAGAGGGAAACTTCATTTATATAGGGATTTATCTGGACAGTCAAAAATCACAGCACTCACCCTTGCACAGAGATAACATGAAGTAAGGTAGAAGCTTTAGAAAGGACTCAAACCTCCATTTATTGTTGCCAGTAAAACGTCCACCCTCCTGGCTCAGGGAGAACACAAAAAGATAGATTCTGACATTTCAACTTAGAGAAAGGTTTTTCAAAGATAATGACCCCTTGTGGATACCTTCCTTTATAGCACCATAATGACACATGATACAAAAAATCAAGACATAAAAAAGTGCATTATATACAGTACATTTCATGTGCATATTCTTTGCTAAAGTGTCTTTAGTGCTCTGTAAACATTTACAATACCATATGCAAACGAAGTACAAACTATTGTTACCAAGGACATTAAAAACTACCCACAGTAACCCTTTATTTATATATTTAACACTTTTAAATCTCTTATTAATATCAATGTTTATTCCAAGGCCCAGCCCTGGGGTACAAGGTAGTAGAGTAAAGGAAAGATAGAAAACAGGAATACAGATTCAAATTTATTTAGGGAAAGTTCTATCTTTATAGAGTATGTTTCTAGTAAGTTATAAATACTAGTATGGACCAAGTCCTTAAACTCTGTTATAAATATTTTCTTAAATTCAGAAACATCAAGTAGAAAATTAGTAGCAAAAGTGTCTCATAGGGCAGTTAAGGGTATGCCTGGGATGGAGGAGTTGGGAGGGTGTTTTGTTTAAGGTAACCACTCAGATGAATTTGGACTAGGGATTAAACTAAAGAAATATTAGATATTGCACAATAAATTCAGGTATTAGTACTCACATGATAACACCATGGTCAGTGGTGCACAGAAAGGTAGAGGAGTAATAGAGAGGCGTTTTATACAACTCACACACCATAACGGTTCCACATACATACCTGTAAAAGAACAGAGATATAAGAAAATAATCACCTTCTATCCTTCAGAAATGACTTAAACTCTATGTGTTCATTCAGGCCTTTTTCTTTCTATGCACCCAGCATGTAAATCCAAAATAGCTCTCTCTTGCTCAGTAGTCCTTCTCTATTCCCTCCCCCTTGGGCATAAAGTGCCATTTTCTATTCCTACAAACTTCAATTCACGATCCTCTGCTTTATTTACATTTACCATCTGCGCTGCCCACACATAATCCATGTTTTACATAGAAACATAGAATCTGACAGCAGATAAAGACCGCTTGGCCCACCTAATCTGCTCATTTCCCTACCTGCAGATTCTAGTTAACCAACAGCTTACTTCCTGCTACCCCCATAATAGCCCTCATGTAGTCTCCTACTCTTTCTTTTAGCTTCCTTTTTGGTTTTCACACATAATATGCTCCACATTTGCAGGTAAGTAGGTATATAACATATGTGGTGTCACAAGCAATAAACTGTTGGATATTGAACAATTTCTCATCAGTTTGATTCATAAACATACCACACTCCCCAATGACAGGACAAAACTTGCAGCCGCCACATTTTTTGCAACCTTTAGGGGATGGGGGTAACCAGTTTAGATGCCTTTCCTTTGTTTCAGTAAAGCTGAATGTGCTAGTACATCTGCCAGATTATTTGCTCTCCGGTAGGTCATTCTGGGAGGACTTTTAGCAGTATCTGCCAGCCTAGGGTCTGCCCCCCATGACATACCAATTTTTGTATATCAGTTCTTTAATTTTTCCTGACCTGATATTGCATGTACTGACAAAGTTAATTAGATCCTCCCTCTGGTGTTCAGTGCCACTTGTTGTTTTCTTAGTCATAAGGGTGTCCCTGTCCACACTTTCAGTATGTAGTCTTGCTTTAGCAATAATTCCCTCTGCATAACTCCTTTCCCTAAATAGTGTTTCAGGGATATCAAATTCAGCCTGCATATTCTCATGTTCACTGCAATTTCATTTTACTCTATAGAACTAACTTTTTGGTACAGTCTTCACGGTATGACAGGGGTGGCAACTACTGGCCAGCAAGACAGTATTCTGATCAGTGGACTTTCTATATAATGTTGTGGCAATATTACCATCCTCTTTCAATATTATTTTCAAATCTAAGAAAGCACCTCCTGTTCGCTGGCACATAGTGTAAAACATAGGTTTCTAATTGTTCCATGAAGACATGCTACAAATACCTCAAGATCTTGTATTCTACCTGCCACACCATGAAGATATTGTCGATAAAGTGCTTCAGGACCAGTACATTTATCCAGTATGGGTTACTATATTTGTTCAAAATTGCTCCTTCTTCCCATTGTCCTAGATATAGGTTAGCATACAGTAGTTTGCTGCTAAACTGGTCCCTATGGATGTCCCCTTGCATTGTTGATAACATTTATCTCTAAAACAAAAAAGGTTCCCTTCTAGAACAAATCTAGTTATATCAATGAAGAAATCCGTTTCTGATTTCATTCCATGCTCCCTTTTGTTGAGTTAATAGAATAATGCTCTAAGCCCTCCCTCATGGGGAATATTCATATAGATTGATTCTATATCGAGTGTTACCAATTTTTCTCCTTTCCAATTTTACACCTTTAAATTTATCTAAGACATCTCTTGTATCCGACAGGTATGAGGGTGATGCAGTAACTAGTCCTTTAATATAATCATCTATGTATTTTGACAGAGGTTCTGTTACAGTCTCAATCCCAGAGACTATGGGCCTTCCTGGGGATTTTCCAGGGTTTTATGGATTTTGGGTAGGGTATAGAATTGGACTTTCAAGGGATACTCAGTAGGCAAAAATTTTTTTTTCTTTTTCTGTTATCGTGCCTTCCTGGAGTGCCCAATTAAGGAAGTAATCTACTTTTTTCTTTAACTCTTTTGTGGGGTTCTTTCCTACAGGTAACTAAAAATCTTTATTAGACAATTGTTTCTTTACCTTTTTTACATAATCTGCTGTATTTTGAATAACTGCACTGCTCACGTTTTGTGTTCTCCCTGACCCAGAAGGGTCATCTGTTTTAACGGCAACAATAAATGGAAGTTTGAGTCCTTTCTAAAGCTTCTACCAGACTCCATGTTACCTCTGTGCAAGGGTGAGTGCTGTGATTTATGACTGTCCTGATATTAGGTATATCACAGAGCACCACCACCCACCCTGGTGCAGCTCTTTCTGTCTATATAGCTTGTGGTTTAAGCTACACACGGGTGGTGAGCATAGCACCATATTAAACAGTTGCCTTGTTTTTGGGCTCATCAAAGAATTATCTTACCAGCTTTTAAGCAGCTTGTAATAAGTCCAGCCTGTAAATAAAAGGGGAAAGAGTTGGTGGGAATCATTTAAATGAACGCCGCAGTACCAGGGAGCAGCACGGGAAGGACCACGGGAGTAGAAGGGAGATGCATTGGATTATCGGACAGCATATTCAAGAACTTAAGAACGAAGGATCCCTTTTCCAGCAATGATGGGAGTGGCAGTAATGCTGGTGCACTGGTAGGAGAAACTGAAGAGACACCGGGGACAGGAAGTATCTGAGCAGCATTTTTTTTCTTTTGAAAGAGCGGCATTGAAACTCTGAAGAAATCAATTGCAAACAAGGTCTACAGAAGCCTATTTACAGGCAAAAAGATCCCTGAGAGGGCTGCACACCACAACAGACCCAACATTTGGGCTCGATGATGAAGAGTTTGTTCCAGACTGGAGGGCAATCGCAGAAGAGGCAACAACAAAATGAATAGCCCTAGTAGTCAAAAAAATCGAGAACGGGTCAGGTATAACTTGAAAAGCAGTTATAGGATAAAGAAGAACATTTGAAGATGTTCACTACAGATAACAATTTTGGTAAATTTAAGGGGAACTTGGAAAAAGAACTGTCCTATCAAGAAAACAAAATTTTAGCCACCAAGAAAAGGAAATTTAAGTGTAATGAAAATGATTACTTAAAAGGACATATTTTCTCTTGGCCAAAAAAGAAAGAAAGATGAGTTGGAGCAACAAAAAACAAAAAGTTCATTTTGAGAGAAAATCTATTCTGAAAACTACAACTTCAACTGACAGGACTGGAGATCAAGCTACAACTAGTGCCTCTGATGCAAGCTTAAATAGTGACTCAGGTCGATCTGAGGAGGGTTTTTTAGACAAAACAGAGACTCAGGATACCCAGCGAGGAAAGAGAAGAGGTAGGGGAGATATTTACCAGACGAGAAAGGACAAGGAGGGGCAGGAGGAGCTCATCTGCACCACAGAGGTCAACAGAAGAAGAGATACCAACAGGACTAAACAGTGATTTAGAGACTGCTGTGGAAACAAATTCTGGATATAACTTTAGTGATAAGACACATGTTGTTAATTTATCCACTTATAATTTAACAACAACAGAAATAAGCATCTTAAATAAGGGCTTATCATTTGTACCAACAATAGATATTGACTTTTTTCAGATCACAATTGATTTATATAATCTTTGTAGAACTTTAAGCCTCAGATGTTTCTATAGCAGAAAAAGCATACGGGGGAACAACTGAAAGCAGTAATGAGAATGCAAATGATATTGTTGATATAAATGAGAGAGGGATATATGCCATGTCTACACAAGAAGTAATTTCAGCTTTGAATGAAGCAGAAAGTATTCAAGCAGGGGATACCACTGCAGATAAATGCACCAGAAATAGACCCAGCACTTTTTGTCCATCACAACCAACAGCTGTTGGCACTTTTCTAAAGTTATGTGAGAGGGATTTAAAGGCAGTGAAAAGTGAAGAGTTTGTACCAAGTTTTTGTACTACAAGTGCCCTAGGGAGAAAAGCACTTGAGTCCCTTAAAAATAACAAAATGATAACCATCAAACCTGCGGACAAAAGTGTAGTTATTTAAAATACATCAGACTATGTAAAAGAGGTAGAGAAACAATTGTGTAATAAAGATTTTTATTTACCTGTAGGAAGGGACCCCACACAAGATTTAAAGAAAAAAAGTAGATGACTTCCTTAATTGGGCACTCCAGAAAGCATGATAACAGAAAAAGAAAAAACTTTTTGACTACTGAGTATCCCTTGAAAGCCCAATTCTATACCATACCACAAATCCATGAAACCCTGGAAAATCCCCCAGGAAGGCCCATCATCTCTGGGATTGGGACTGTAACAGAACCTCTGTCAAACTACATAGATGATTATATTAAAGGAATAGCTATTGCATTACCCTCATACATGTCAGATACAAGTGATGTCTTAGATAAACCAAAAGGTATAAAATTGCAAAAAGGAGACAGACTGGTAACTCTCAATATTGAATCACTCTATACAAATATTCCCCATGGGGGAGGGCTTAGAGCGTTACCCTATTACCTCAACAAAAGGGAGCATGGAATGAGACCAGAAACTGATTTCATCATTGATATAACTAGATTTGTTATAGAAGCGAACTTCCTTGTTTTGGAGATATATTTTATCAACAAAGAAAGGTGACAACCAAGGAGGCCAGTTTAGCACTGAACTATGCTAACTTGTGTCTAGGACACTGGGAGGAAGGAGCTGTTTGGAACAAATATAGTAATCCATACTGTAGCATGTCTTCGTGAAACAAATAGAAACCTACATTTTACATACTGTGCCAGCGAACAGGAGGTGGCTTTCTTGGCTTTGATAATAATGTTGAAAGAGGATGATAATATTTGCCACAACATTATATAGAAAGCCCACTGATTGGAATACTGTCTTGCTGGCCAGTAGTTGCCACCCCATCACACCATGGAGATTATACCAAAAAGTCAGTTCTATAGAGTAAAGCGAAATTGCAGTGAACTTGAAAATATGCAGGCTGGAATTGATAACCTTGAAACACGCTTCAAGGAAAGAAGTTATGCAGTGGGAATCATTGTTAAAGCAAGACTAGATACTGAAAGTGTGGACAGGTACACCCTTATGACTAAGAAAAAATCAAGTGGTACTGAGCACCAGAGGAGGATCAAATTAACTGTGTCAGTACATATAATATCAGGTTAGGAAAAATAAAAGAACTGATATACAACAATTGGTATGTATTAGAGTACAGACCCTAGATTGGCAGATACTGCTAAAATTCCTTCCAGAATGGCCTACCAGAGACCAAATAATTTGACAGATATACTAGTACATTCAGCATTTACTGAAACAAAGGAAATGCATTGGTTACCCCCCAACCCCTAAAGGTTGCACAAAATGTGGAGGCTGGAAATATTGTCCTGTCATTAGGGCGTGTGGTATGTTTATGAATCCAACTGATGAGAAAGTGTTCAATATCCAGCAATTTATTACTTGTGGCACCACATACAATATGTTATATACCTATTTACCTGTAAATGTGGAGCATATTATGTGGGGAAAACAAAAAGGAAACTAAAAGAAAGAATAGGAGACCACATGAGGGCTACTGTGAATAAAAACATGGATTATGTGTGGGCAGCACACATGGCAAATGCAGATAAAGCAGAGGATCATGAATTAAAGTTTGTAAGAATAGAAAATGGCACTTTATGCTCAAGGGGAGTGGATAGAGAAGGACTACTGAGCAAGAGAGAGCTATTTTGGATTTACACGCTGGGTGCATATAAAGAAAAAGGCCTGAACAACTACACAGAGATTAAGACATTTCTGAAGGATAGAAGGTGATTATTTTCTTATATCTCTGTTCTTTTACAGGTGTATATATATGTATATCTATATATATATATATATATGAAACTGTTATGGTGTGTGAGTTGTATAAAAAGTCTTTCTATTACCCCATTACCTTTCTATGCACCACTGACCATGGTGTTGTCATGTGAGTACTAATACCTGAATTTATTGTGCAATATCTAATATTTCTTTAGTTCAATCCCTAGTCTAAATTCATCTGAGTGGTTACCTTAAACAAAACACCCTCCCACCTCCCCCATCCCAGGCATACCCCTAAACTGCCCTATGAGACACTTTTTTTGCAAATTTTATACTTGATATTTCTGAGTTTAAGAAAATATTTATAAGAGAGCTTAAGGACTTAGTCTATACAAGTATTTATAACTTACTAGAAACTCTATAAAGACAGAACTTTCCCTAAATACATTTGAATCTGTATTCCCGTTTTCTATCTTTCCTTTACCCTACTACCTTGTACCCTATGGCTGTGCCTTGGAATAAAAACTGATATTAATAAGAGATTTAAAAGTGTTGAATATATAAATAAAGGGTTACTGTGGGTAGTTTTTAATGTCCTTGGCAACAACAGTTTGTACTTCATTTGTATATGGTATTGCAAATGTTTACAGAGCACTAAAGACACTTTGGCAAAGAATATGCACATGAAATGTATATAATCCACTTTTTTATGTCTTGAGTTTTTGTGTCATGTGACACTATGGTCCTATAAAGGAAGGTATCCACCAGGGGGTCATTATCTTTGAAAACCTTTCTCTAAGGTGAAACATCAGAGTCTATCTTTTTGTGTTCTCCCTGACCCAGGAGGGTGTGCTGTTTTACTGGCAACAATAAATGGAGAATTGAGTCCTTTCTAAAGCTTCAACCTGACTCAATGTTATCTCTGTGCAGGGGTGAGTGCCGTGATTTTTGACTGTCCTGATATTACAATAGGTATATTATAGAGCACCACCACCCACCCTGGTGTGGCTCTTTCTGTCTATATATGGATTTTTCTGTTGAGGAAGCACATGCTAGGATACCTGGTAATGATTTACCTGCAGATGAAATATGTGCTAGGATACTTGGTGACAGAGGGTAAATTAATTTAAATAGGATTTTTCTGCTGAGGAAGCATGTGTAAGGATACTTGATGACAGAGGGTAAATTAATTTAAAGAGAGATTTTTTTTTCTGCTGGGGAAGCATGTGCTAGGATACTTGGTGACAGGGTAAATTAAATAAGATTTTTCTGGCGAGGAAGCACATGCTAGGTTAGATGGTGAAAGAGGGTAAATGAGATAAGGATTCACCTGCTGGTGAAACATGTGTTAGGTTAGTTTTTGTTGGAGGGTAAATTAATTTAAATAAGGATTTACCTGCTGATGAAACGTATGGTAATTTAGTTTTTGACATAGGGTAAATTAATTTAAATATGGATTTATCTGCTAATGAAGCATGCGCTAAGCTAGTTTTTTGATAGAGGGTAAATTAATTTAAATACAGATTTGCCTACTGATGAAGCATGTGCTAGGTTAGTTGGTGACAAGAGGGTAAAGTAATTTAAATAAGGATTCTCCTGCTGACAAAGCATGTGCTAGGTTTGTTGTGACAGTAGGTGCATTTATTTAAATAAGGATTTGTCTGCTGGTGAAGCATATGCTAGGTTAGTTTTTGACAGAGGATAAATTAATTTAAACAGGGATTTGCCTGCTGAGGAAGCTTGTGCTAGGTTAGTTGATGACAGAAGGTAAATTAAATTAAAAAAGGATTTGCCTGCTGATGAAGCATGTGTTTAGTTAATTGGCGATGGAGGGTAAATCAATTTAAATAAGAATTTACTTGTTGGTGAAATATGTGCTAGGTTAGTTGGTGATGGGGATAATTTAATTTTAATAAGAATCTGGCTGCTGGTGAAACATGTGCTAGGTTAGTTGGTAACAGAGGGTAAATAATTAAAATAAGTATTTACCTTCTAATGAAGCAGTGCCAGTTTAGTTGGTGATGGGGGTATACTCTCTTTGGGCCCTATGCTTTAAGCCTATGTGACATGTAGGTATCTAAAGTGCATAGGCAACCCTAGGTGTGAATTATGCTCAGCAGGGTTCTGTTGGCATTCACAATCAGTGCACCAGCCAGATGTGCACTGGATCCCCTGGCTGAGCGGGCAGCTATGAGCCACGTGTGGGCTTGGGGGTGTGTCAGGGGCATGCCCTCACTCCACACGAGTTACAAAAGCATGGACTCTCATGGAGTGCCACACACTGGGGTGCATGGGTTATGGCAGGGGGAATCTTGCCATAAGTGTGCTATATGGCCAGCCATTGCACACAAAAAGCCCCACGAATGGCATGTTCAAGAGTAAGGCATACCCTGCAGTGGTTTCTGCTGGTTGGGGATATCTGTGTTGAAGTCATATATGTGTCCTTCATCCCTCATACCCACTGTGGCATACTGACAGAATTTTGGGGGTTGTAGCACAGCATAATGCCATGTAATACAGTACCAGATGTGGTCGACCTCAACACAGGGTCTGTACAGTAACGCCCCTATGTGGCAGCTTCCTGGCTGAATGGAACCGGGTTGTATGATGGGTCACTGAGGTTGGGTCTATGGCCCTGCTGCCATTCCGTCATGTCCCTGAGGGGTGGGTGACATGGTAGAGTTTTATGGGATACAGTCCTGTACTGATGCATTTATGAACAATGAGGGGGGAGAGCCCTTGAAAAATTCAAAGACAAGTTCTCTGTGGTATAATGTCCTTTTTATTTTGAAAAGTCCCCTACGTTTCACCCACAGAATGGGCTTGTTCATGAGGATGTAAACTTGTAAGTATTGTATTCTTTGTTTTTTCTGTAAAGTAATTAAAACATACTTTAGTTACTATAGTCATATAAACTTATAATATGCTTATAAGGTAACTTCAATAAATGGTTAGCACTTTCCCATACCTCAGTAAAAGTGCAAGCATGTTACTACAGTGGAAATGTATTTTTGAAAAAACACCTCTATTGGCAATAATATCTTTCAAATCTCTGTAAAACAGAAATCTAAATAAATGAAACAGTCACTCTGGCAGTCACTTTTTCTCACTGTTTGTAAAAACTTGTGCTACTTTGTAACAAAAAACTGTGCATACCTTGTTCATTATACTCTGTTTGGTGCAGGCTAAATGTGCTATAAAACACTTTGTAACATGGCATGAATTGTGCTCCTCTGAGGGAGCAAGCTGATAGGGCTAGGGCGGTCACGAGACGGCAGCCGGCGGGTAATGCGCAGCATATATGCTGTGCCTGCTTGACAGTACGCACCAGCCAGACCCCAGCCTAGCAGCACTGGTCCTGTGGTAAGGGAGAGGAAGAGCGCGGTCCGGGAGTCCCACTAGCAGTCCGAGGCAGGAAAGGGGCACGGGGGGACGAGAACTCGTGGCACACTGTGCAGGACTGTGTAGCTCGGAAGGGTGAGAGGCAGTACCACACAGGTGGTCTGCTTTTGTTTGGCAGGAGGGGCGGCGATGGAGGAGTGGGTGAACTAGGGAAGCATGGCAGCAGAAGAGTGCGGCGATGTGGAGGAGATGGAAGGGGAGAAGCAGGCGCGTACAGCAGACGGATAGGTTACACAGCCCCAGAGTGAGACTCCATGCAGGCAAGCGGTGCATGGTTGGAGGAGCCTGAGAGAGAGCAGGAAGTGAGGAGCCTGCATGCAAATTTGTGGCGGGCGCGACAGGGCCGGGCGCTGCAGAGACATCCAACCAGTGCTACGGAGAAACAGGCGGGCAGATCGGGACAAGTGCTGAACGAGCCTGCGAGGCGTCTACTCCCTATTACAGGTACATAGTGTGCAGCGCATCAGCATCGTAATACCATTCTCTCAAAGATTTCTAAGTGCACCGTTACGGTGCACAGATATCCCGACTCCCCTGTTATGTAGTGGTACAGAGGCAAAATGGGCTCCTGGTCACTGTCTCATCAGGCGCGGCCCATGTTACAGAAGAGGTTGTCATCCGTCTGTGTGCTCTATGATTGATGCGGGGGTGTGTAGCCCGGCCCTGGGCCCGGCACGCACACCCCCACCATGCATCAATCCAGCATTAGAGCACACCTCCGTCGTGGCTTAATGCTTACTTAAATTTCTGTAAAAAATGACTATAATGATAAAGTATTTATTACTTCATTTAGTTTTGATTAATAAAATAAGTCCCCATTACTGAAGGCACTGTGCATACTTTATTCAATACGTACTGTTTGATGCAGGAAATATGTGCTATAAAGCACTAATTTATTTCTGTAAAGAAGACCATAATAACAAAGTTTTTACTTCATTTAAAGTATAGCTTACAAAATGTAGTTTTTTGTTGTTAAAGATTTTATTATTATTTCACACAGGACACACCAAGCAAAAGTATAATATTGAGAGGTTACATGCAACCATACCGCAACCTTAATACAAGCATCCGAGATACAACATGCAGGATACCAAGAAATGGAATAAAAAGCACTGTCATAGGTAATGATCCAAACCTACCTAGACCCTCCCACTCAAAAGAGTGGAAGCCATGGGATATAAACTGAAGGGCCCCCAAAACAAAAAAATAACAATAATATATAGGGCCCAAGGCAGCGTATGGTAGATGGGGTTGTGTCCTGGATCAGGTCTACTGCTAATTAGAACTATATACACCATAAACTGGAAAAACAAAAAGGCAAACTGATTCTGAGATAGAAGATAATACCTTAACAAGTATAAAAATACAACAGGAAAGCCTATAACTCAGACCAGACAGGGGTCCCTCGGGAGTTACTGACCACCTAGGGTTGGACATCGTGACAGTACTTGGACTGGAGATATGGTTGCCACCGTCTATCAAATTGGACCAGTGAGCCCCCCGCAAAACTAGAGAGCCTCTCATACATAGCTCCTTGGGCTAATGCCTAAAGGAACTCTCAGAAGGATGGAACCTCTGGGGACCGCCACCTCCTTAAAATAAGCCGTTTGGCTATAGCCCCCACAACAGTAACCCACTGGGCTCCCGGACAGCGCTTGGGTGTATGAGAACGGGCACAACCAAGAAGGAGAAGAGGGGGGTCTGGTACTACTTGAGGGAACAGAAAAGTACACATATCCTGGATTGTTGTCCAGAAATGCTTGAGATAGGGACACTCCCAGAGTATATGAAAAAGATGGGCACCTTAATTACCATATCTCCATCAAGTGTCCTGCTGAAGGAGCCCCATCCTTTTGAGTTTAACTGGATCCCTGTACCACCTATGAAGGGTTTTGTTCATAATGAGACCGGTGCGCCCATCCCTACACGCCATATGCAATCTCATCCAAACATGGTCCCATTGGGGCTCGGAGATAGAAGAGTTATAATGGCTAATGATTTGATCTTCAAAGGTTGCTGCTCCTCCATTTTGCTCCAGTCCAAACCTTCATCAGGTACTGTAACCATATATTTTTCTATTTTGGAGGCAGTGAGAGAGCCTCGGTAGAAATAAAGACTTATCGCAACTTTAAATTCAGTATTTGTGGCAGTGAGAGTGCCACGTTTCTTCCGGGCTTTTTATTTTGGTAAGGGTTAAGTAAGAGCTACCCTATGTTTCACCAACTTTTAAAGGGCCTTTTCTGAGGCAATCTATATAAAAAGATATTGGACAGTAACTATATTGGACAATAATAATTTATTTAACTTAGTCTTGTAGCTGTTTAAATTGTTTTGAGTGTTATTATTTTGGGTTATTGTTATTATTTTGTCCCTACATGTCTGGACTTTTTCAACATTATTCTCATTGGCAGTAAGAGTGCCTAAAAATAACTGTATTTTCTTTTTGGATCCCGTTTCGTCAAATAAAGGACAGTGGGTGCAGTGAGAGGGCCTCCCTGTCCCTATATACTTGGATTCCTTAATAACCTGCTTATAGTTCATTTTTAGTTGTTTAGTTTCGTAGGTTTTGGTTTATGTTTTTGGGTGGGTTTTTTAGTTTAAATGTAATTGTGGTGTATTTTATTTTAGAGATACCAGGATTTTTTATTTACTTGCTTGTAGTTAGTTTGTTCTCCCGCTTTATTATGTGTTGTTTAGGTATCCTGGTCGTGCATTATTCGTCCTCCGACCTCCTCGCCCTCTGCGCTTTTTTGCCCTCCTCCCCTTCCATTTTCCATCTACCAGCACTGTCGGGCACTTGGTATTGTCCATGGGGGGGGGTGGGCATGGTGGAGTTCCTGGATGCGGTAGGGCGAATGAACGGACCTCTCACATAGGGATGGTTAAGCCCAGAAGACGCCCTGGGGCGAAATGGAGCCTGGAACGTGGTTTTCCATGCCTAGTCTCCATAGCCAAGGACTCCTCCTATTTGGATGGGCAAGTAGTCGGGATGGCTTCGGATCCCTGTCCAACTCGGGCGGTGTTGTGCAATGCCAGATCTGTTAAAAACAAATCAGCTATTATCTCTGATTTTGTTGAGACAGCAGATCTGGCTTGCATCACCGAGACCTGGCTGGATGGAAATGCCAGCCCTATTTTAGAGTCGACTGTTCCAGCTGGGTACTCGGTGATTCACCGCCCGAGATTGGATTGCGGGGGGGGGGTTGGGGAGTAGCGGTCTGTTTTAAGACCAGTTTTGGGGCTCACGAGTGTACCAGTTGAGGAAGCTGAATCCTTTGAGTGTACCGTTGTGTCTGGTGTGGGTTGCAGGATAGCTCTCGTCTACCATCCACCAGGAGACGAGAGATGATTCCTGCAGGAAGTGGCAGATTTCGTCGCCGATATGACATTGGAGTCACCCAGACTGATGGTTCTGGGTGACTTTAATGCTTGGGTCGATGACAAACTTTCTGCCTTTGGTCAGCACTTGTTGATGACATCACTGGGCCTTACACAGATTGTTTCCTCGGCCACACATAATCACGGTCACTCCTTGATTTAGTTTTTCTCCTGGGGATTGAGGCCTCTGATTTGGTGGTGGAACCTGTCAGTTAGTCCAATTACTACACCGTGAGCTTCAATTTTTGTGCTCCCCTTCGTAGGTCTGCCCCTGTGGAGATGGTTCGATACTGCCCTTTACGGGATGTGTGCCTTGAAGACCTGATGGCGGTGTTGAACCTCTCAGAGTTTCCGACTGCCAGCTTGGGCCCAGAGGCTATGGTTTTGGCCTATAACCAAGCCATTTTCTCGGCCCTGGACTCAATTGCTCCCATCCGTGTTTGTCCCCTCTCTCTTCGCCCTCGGGCCCCATGATTCGATGGGTGCTTGAGGGAGTTGCGACGGGTGGGACGACGGTTAGAGCATCGTTGGAGGAAATCTGCTCTGGATACCGACCGCCTTAGTTTGGAGGAGCATTATCGGCTCTACCAATCAGAGATCTCCCATAAGAAGGCAGAATTCCTGTCCAGGGAGATCTCTGTCACTCAGAATCGACCAGCTCAGCTCTTCAGAACTGTGGACAGGCTGTGTAACCTAGCCTGTCTCCAACTCTGTTGAGCCTTTTCACAAAAGGAGTGTGATGAGATCGCTCAATTCTTTGCGAATAAGGTTGCCGACATCAGATCCAATATCTGTCCAGCACACTCTAAGGGGGAAGCTTCTGGTCGGTGTTTGGTCGCAGAATCCTCTGTCTCCTGGTGTTCCTTTGACCTGCCGTCTTTCAGTGATATTATGCGGATTGTCCAGGGGATGCACCCTACATACTGTAGTTTAGATCTGGGCCCTACCTCCCTAATCCTGGGTTGTGTTGAGATCATTGGCCCATTTCTGGTTCAAATAATCTGGTGCTCCCTGGAATTGGGTGAGTTTCCGAGCTCCCTAAAGGAAGCTGTGGTGACTCCCCTTTTGTAGAAGGCTTCTTTGGACCCAGATGTTTTTTCCAACTACAGACCAATCTCTAACCTTCCCTTTATTGGGAAGGTTATCGAGAAGGTAGTGGCAAACCAGCTGGAGGACCACTTGACCATCCATAATATCTATGAACCTCTCCAGTCTGGTTTTTGTAAGAGGCATAGTACCGAGACTGCTCTGGTTCGAGTGCTCAATGATCTCTTGATGGCGAGAGATTAGAGGAACCTTTCTATCTTGGTCCTTCTTGATCTCTCTTCACCCTTTGACACTGTAGACCATGGGGTTTTACTTGAATGTCTGGAGTCCATCTGTGGACTGTCTTGTACAGTGCTCAGATGGTTTTTCATCTTTTCTATCTGGGAGAATGCAGAGAGTGGTGTCGGGGATTTTTTCCTCCAATTCTTTCCCTCTGCAATGTGGTGTACCCCAGGGTTCGGTGCTTCCCCCATGCTGTTTGCAGTGTAAATGCTGCCCCTCAGAGACATTATAAGAAGGTATGGGCTGAGGTTTCACTGCTATGCCCCCAACCAGGTTAGTGCTCTTTCGGTATTTAATAGCTGCCTCGCTGAAATCCAGGACTGGATGAATCTGAGCTGGTTAAAATTGAACGCCGGTAAGACTGAGGTTTTGGTCATGGACCTGGGTCGTGGGTCAGGGGGGTTGGGGTCCGGTCAGCCCTCTGGCATATTGCTGGGGGGGGGATCTGATCCTTACCTCTGAATGGGTGCATAACCTTGGAGTGGTACTTGATGATGGGCTGACTCTTTGTCATCGGGTGTCAGCAGTCATTAAGTCTGCATTCTATCATCTTAGGAACATCGCTAGGGTGAAACACCTTGTTCCATCCAGCGATTTACCCGTGTTGGTCCATGCCTTCATGACATCTCACCTTGACTATTGCAACTCCCTTTACTTGTGGCTTCCTGGGGTTGATATCCGCCGCTTGCAGCTAGTGCAGAACGTTGCAGCAAGATTAATGACAGGGGTGACTAGAAGGACACATATTAGCCCTGTGCTGCGCGATCTGCACTGACTGCCTATACAGTGGTGGATCACCTTTAAAGTAGGTCTTCTGACCTTCAAAGCCCTGCACAGACTCGGTCCTGACTACTTGAAAGAGCTTCTGATCCCTTACCACCCCGTGCGACTGATCCGTTCAGCCAACGAGGGGTTGCTAGAGGTTCCAAGGGTTATATTGAAGTCTTCTGGGGCTAGGGCCTTTGGGTTCACGGCCCCAACCCTCTGGAACTCTCTGCCTCACCGGCTTAGAGAATGCACGACCGTGGAGGCCTTTAAGTGGGATTTTAAGACTCTGTTATGGAACAAGGCTTTTGTGGACTGATGTTGTTATCAACTGTTGTTTTTATATGTATATTTTGATTTTATGATTCATTTGTACAGCGCCTTGGTATTTGAAAGGCGCTAAATAAATAAAGTTTTATTATTTATTATTATTATTAAAATCCTTTTCCCATTGGGCTTTATCTAACAAAGTAGGGTTTGCAACGGCACCTCTAAGAGCCTTCTAGATCTCACTGGCTCTGTTCCTGGGTTGACGTAACCAACCTGTAAGAGGATGGGATCCTGATTGTGACCCTCTATTTTGGGGATAATTAGGTAGATGGGTGATGGTAATCTGGAAATATCTCCAAAAATGAGAGGCCAGGAAATGGTATCTGGATCTTAAAGCCTCAAAAGTATCCATTGAACTAGAATCTGGGAGAAATAAATCTTGAACTAAAAGGATGCCCTGTAACTCCCATGCTTTCCAACGGATCATACTACCACCCACTACCAAGGCGTGGTTGTTCCATAGAGCAAAACCTCCAGGAGTCACATCCTGGCCTAGCAGAGTTAGAACTCTTTGCCAATATTGGATGGATAATAGAATGGGAGGAAGATTTGAGGAAGATTTTTTTGCTATGCAGTGCCACCGCAGAGGGCCTGTAGTATGATGCCTCCAACGGGAGCCAGGTAGGCGAAGTAGGGCCAGTGTTAAAGAACCATAAAGTGGTCTGGGCCAAGATAAAGGCCATGTGGTACCCCTGAAACCAAGGAAGGCCCCAACCCCCCTTGCTCCAGTGCTGACGAAGTTTAAGCTTACTAAACCGTGGACGGGAGCCCTCCCACAGGAAATTATCAATAACTGCATCCAGTTTTTGAAACCATTTCGAAGGAATAGGTATTGGAAGATGGGACAACAGATACAATACCTTGGAGGCCACCATCATCTTGATGGAGTCTATTTTCCAGGCTAATGAGAGCCTTAAGGCTTTCCAACAGGCTGTGTCCTCCTTAATAGACTCCACCAGTGGAGAAAGGTTGGCTGTGAGCATTTTGGACAAGTTAGGGTGTAGGATGATACCCAGATACTTTATGCCATTGGGGGACCATTTGAGACCCGTGGCCGCAACATCTATACCAGAAGGCTTCGAATTGAGGTGGAGGACCTCTGTTTTGGAATGATTGATCCTAAGGCCTGATATTCCAGAAAATACATTCAGTATATGTAAAACAGATTGAATCACCTGTGGAGTTCATTCTGTAGTGACCAGCAGATCGTCAGCATACAAAAAAGTTTTAAAGGTGATGCCTCCCATCCTTATTCCAGGGATGGAGGGTGCTTCCCAAAGCACGATGGCCAGGGGTTCAATGGCTAGAATGAACAGAAGGAGGGAAGAGAGCAGCCTTGTCGTGTACCCTTCTGCAACTGAAAAGGCACCGATAGATTGCCATTAGTCAAAACCCTAGCCGGGGGGAGGTATATAATAGTTTGATCCAGGAGAGAAAATCGGATCCCACCCCCATGGAAGAAAGGGTATGAAACAGATATGGCCACTCTACCGAATCAAACGCCTTCTCAAAGTCCACGGCTAGAGCTACAAGGTGTTTTTTTGACAGTTTGGAATAATGCATTATTGAAAGGAGGGTTCTGTGATGATCAGACCCCAGATGCCCCTTAACAAAGCCAGCCTGGGAAGGGTGAACCAGCCCTGATATGAAAGGCTCAAGTCTACTGGCAAGAACCTTGGCCAGGATTTTGGCATCTGCGTTGATGAGGGAAATGGGATGATAACTACCCGGGGAAAGGGGGTCCTTCCCCTTCTTAGGGAGTACAGTAATAGTGGCTTCCCTTAGGGACGGGGGTAAGGTTCCTGAGAGTAGGGAGTGCCTAAACATCCGGACTAAATACAGAGCAAGGTTAACACCTTGGACCCTATAAAAATTTATGGGGAGTCCATCAGTCCCAGGGGCTTTAAGAAGATTCATGGATTGGATAGCCCTATCCACTTCTTCCACAGTGATCGGGGCTTCCAGCGCTTTAACATCCGATGGAGAGAGCTTGGGGATGGGCAATGAATCCAGGAATTTTTGGATGGAGGGTAGGCTGGGGGGGGGGTAGGGGAAGCATATAACTGCCTATAAAACTGAGCCATAATGTCATTGAACCCAACCGAGGAATAACACGGGGCCCCAGTATGACCCCTTAAAGCATGTATCCTCCTGGACATTTGCTGCTGTTTAAGGCGATATGCCAGGAGTTTACTAGCCTTTTCCCCACCCTCCCAGTAGGCATGACGAACCCGCCTAAGATTCAGTTCAGCCTGGCTGGTGAGGTGAGCATTCAGGGAAATTCTGGTACTCGCCAGTTGTGCGAGTAAAGACTGAGGTGGAGGTTTATTGTGAAACGATTTATATTGAGCTTCCAGGAAATATAGCTGTTTTTCTAAAGCCTTTTGATCTGCCTCGCTGCAGCTCCACCTGGCTGAAGAGAAGGCCATTATCCCACCCCTTATTGTAGCCTTGAAGGCTTCCCATAGGGTAATATCCGAGACCTCCCCATTATCATTGTTAGTCCAATACTCGGCAATTGCAGGCCCCAGCCATTTCTGAAAGTCCCCGTCCTCCAGGAGAAGGGGGTACAAACACCAGGAGGGGGAAGGGGGTGGCTCTGTCCCAGTTTAACCTGAATTTCCAGAGGGGCATGGTCTGAGACAAATAGGATGTATGCAAGAGGTAGACACCTTGTCAAAAAGTCCAGTAGAAAGTAGCCACAAGTCGAGTCTACTGGATGAACCATGTGTCTGCGAGAAGCATGTATAACCCCGCTCCCCGGGATGTAAGGCTCTCCACGTGTCCAGCAGACCATGTTCATCCATTAACCTCAGGAGGGCCTTTTTGGCCTGCCTATGTGGTTCAAGAGCCTTATTGCTTCTATCCAGAGAGTAGTCAAGCACCAGGTTAAAGTCACCCCCCAATAAAATTGGGACTTTGTGAATGTTGAAATCCGTGAGGGCCTGGTTAACCATATGGAAAAAAAGGGGACAGTCCTGGTTAGGGGCGTATAAATTAACTAGAACTAACGGACCTTCTGGCCTCGCCATTTCGGCCATGATCCATCTCCCCTCTGCATCATGAGTGTGTCTTTTAACCTTCCACCCCAGAGATTTATGTAGAAGTATAGAGACCCCACGCTTGAGAGAATCTGCCACACTATGTATCTCTTCCCCTACCCAACCGTGTCTAAGCTTCCTCGCTTCAGCTGAGGAGAGTTTCGTCTCCTGAAGGAGGGCTACCGAAGGTCTGAGCTTCTTCAAATGGAGCAAGACTTTCTCCGTTTAATGGGAGAATTAAGGTCTCGGACATTCCAGGAGATAAAATTAATCTCCATTTGACCTGGATAGGATCATGGCAAACCCTATATGCATCCACAGACCCCAAGGCCAGATACACAATCCCCCAGGTAGGAGACCCTTTCTCTTAAGACAGCCTTGATAAAAATAGGTCAAAATCTCAGAAATCAGAATGCCTGAACTACTAACAACATACAGAACTAAATATTTCTGAAAGGGGCTAACTAGGCCCTGAACATGAACTACAAACTGCAACCATAACTTTGAAGAACCACAGATGTAAGAAACCCTTTCCCCCTCCCCCCTCCCCAAATCCCCTTCCCCTGAACAGATCAGCTCCTGCTGCATGCATCAACCGATTTACGGCCCAGATACCAGCAGGAATCGCTGGGAGGTAGGAAGTTGTCTAACTACAGTGAAAGAGGAGTAGGACAGCCCACTGCCCAGAAGACTCTCTCTGCTATATCCCACCTATACACGGCACCTCCACCATCAAGTTGGCTAAAGTAGCCACCCTCCCCCTTAAATTTGTTTCACAGGTGTTGAGGGACTAGCCCCCCCCTTGCCCCCACCCAACGTACCATACATTAGTTACAAGATGCAGGGTTGTGAAGTGCTCAAGGGTAAACAGTGAGGGGCTGTCACGCACTGTAGAAGACTAGTTGTCACCTGGCTGTGCCCCCTCTGAGATGGAATAGAATAAATAGGTGGCCAGAGTGGAAACAGTATCGTTATATCCCCACCCCCCCCGGCGGCAGCACCAGAAATGCCCGGATATAATGGGCACATACCAGGGGCTAGAGATCAGTGCAAACCGCCAATACTACTTATAACAGGAGGGAGAGAACCAGAACACAGAGAACAACACAAAACAGTCTCAGTCACATTCAGCCCGCAGATTTAGCAGGGGCAGCCGCAACACCAAAGGGTGTTGGATAGATAGAAGCAACATCCATAGCAGTGGAGATCTCTGGAGCTAGCGACTCCGCAGCATCCGCCCAAGAAAGTGAGCATGCAGCCTGGGATTTATTTCCCTTAGGAGATAGTCTAGGCGGCAGAGGTGGGTCCAACTGAGATCCATCTGTCGGAAGGTCCATCAAGGCACAGAACTGATTATTGCTCATGTCGGGCTGTATAGAGGAGCATGAGGCCACGGAGTCAGGACTGGCACTGCGACTCCGAGAATGGAGCCAGGGGATCTTATCAATATGGGCCCCATCAAGACAAGCACTCCTTCTGTTTTTCCTTTTGCTCCCCCGGGATTTCTGAGGGGCAGAGCGAGATGGGGTCCTGGGCTGTAGGGCTACAGGCTGGATGGACCCGGGGGAGGTTGTAGGGGTTAGCGCAGAAGTCTCCGGAGCTGTAGCCCCCAAGTCCATAGATTCCCTGGGCTCACCCCGGTGTAGCTTGGGAGCCTGTGATGCCAAAAAGTTCTCAGCGGCTGCTGGGTTGTCAAATAGCTGCGGCGATCCATTCAGAATAATACGGAGACAAGCTGGGTATCTCAGTGAATACTCTAACCCCAAGTCAGCGCAGGCCCGACATGCAGCAGTGAAGGCCCTATGGCATGCAGTGAGTTCTTGGGAGTAATCCGCAAAAATCTGGATCCTGTGGCCCCTCCATATAAGTTCTTTTCTTTGGCGTGACAGCCTGGTGATGGATTCCCGGTCTTGGAACCGGAGAAAGCGGGCATATGGTGCGAGGATGCTTCCCAGGAGCCGGGTGGGGTGCCAAAGTTCTGTGAGCCCTATCGATCTCCGGAGGGTGTTCAGAATGCCAGCCCAACAGAGGGGGAAGCTCCTTTTGTAGAAAGCAAATAGCATCCAATCCTTCACAACCCTCAGGGAAGCCCACAAACCTCAAATTATTCTGTCTGCTATGGTTTTCTAAATCCTCCACCCTGGTCCATAGCTGCTGAATGAGCCTATTTTGGTCCAGCATTTGTGCCCCAGTTTGCCGGTAACTGTCTTCTGCCTCTGAGAGCCTGTGTTCAATTACGGTAGCCCGCTGTGAGAGATCCACAATGTCTGCGGTATTTTTCTGGGTAGCACTGTCCATGTTGTCCATGCGGTGCAAGATTTCGGCGAACATCTGCCGAATTTCAGCCAGTCCGCCCTCTGAGGGCACAGTGGGAAAAGAAGGCTCCATCATTACAGTAGGCCCGACCACCAGATGGGTCAGTAAATGATGGAAATACTGGGTACTTCCTGAGCAGAGCAGGGGTCCAGAGTGGAGCTACCGAAGGGCGGGACACTCCTTTAGCCAGCGGAGCGAGAGAGAATGCAAAGAGCAGGTACGAAACGGGCTTAGTTCGGATATGCGGTTGGAAAGGCAAGAGCTCCTCATTTAGGCGTCCATTGAGCTCGACGGCTAACCACGCCCCCCCCCAAAATGTAGTTTTAATTGATAAACTGAATCCTTTTTACTTAATCGCTTTTTAGCAAAGTTCTTTTCAAAATATCAACCCCTCTGCACCAAGAAGATGGCTGCCTATGTTTGTTACTGCTCCAAATATGTTTATATGCCTCTTGTGCCCGTTTTGCTGAAATCCTGCGATAGGATGTCAATGCGCAAAGACGTCACAATCACGCTACCGTGCATGTGTGAACAGACTGCTACTGCAGTCAAAATAGCTGGCTCAGCCATAGAGCCATGGATTTTTCAGCAAAACGGGCACTATGAAGACTGCCACTGTGCCTGTATCTTATGTTGTACACATTCTTCTAATAATTATATAGACACAATGCTATTACTAGTTAAATTAATTACTAAACAATTTAAAAATTTTTTAGCAAATAGGTAGAGTGATTCTTTACAAGTAAACATACATAAATGAGTCAGAAATAACTTGTATATGAGAAAAGATACTGTAGCACTACTAACCATTAAATTCAAGGGAAAACAAATGGTGGCTAAATGCAGGGACATTATTAAACATATGTCTAGAATACTTTATAGTTTTATATAACATTTCCACACCCTGTAAAAATTATTAGAAGAATGTGTACAACATAAAGATACAGGCACAGTGGCAGTCTTCATAGTGCCCGTTTTGCTGAAAAATCCATGGCTCTATGGCTGAGCCAGCTATTTTGACTGCAGTAGCAGTCTGTTCGCGCATGCACAGTAGCAGTCTGTTTGCGCATGCACAGTAGCAGTCTGTTCGTGCATGCGTGGTAGCACAATTGTGATGTCATTGAGCATTCACGTCCTATCGCGGGATTTCAGCAAAACGGGCACAAGAGGCATATACACATATTTGGAGCAGTAACAAACATAGGCAGCCATCTTCTTGGTGCAGAGGGGTTGATATTTTGAAAATAACTTTGCTAAAAATCGATTAAGTAAGTAAAAAGGATTCAGTTTATCAATTAAAACTACATTTTGTAAGCTATACTTTAAATGAAGTAAAAACTTTGTTATTATGGTCTTCTTTACAGAAATAAGTTAGTGCTTTATAGCACATATTTCCTGCATCAAACAGTACATGTTGAATAAGGTTTGCACAGTGCCTTCAGTAATGGGGACTTATTTTATTAATCAAAACTACATTTTGTAAGTTAAACTCTAAATGAAGTGATAAATACTTTATCATTATGGTCTTTTTTACAGAAATTAAAAGTGCTTTAAAGCACATTTAGCCTGCTCCAAACAGAATATATTGAACAAGGTATGCACAGTTTTTTGTTACAAAGTAGCACAAGTTTTTTACAAACAGTGAGAAAAAGTGACTGCCAGAGTGGCTGTTTCATTTATTTAGATTTCTGTTTTACAGAGATTTGAAAGATATTATTGCCAGCAGAGGCGTTTTTTCCAAAATACATTTCCACTGTAGTAACAAGCTTGCACATTTACTGAGGTATGAGAAAGTGCTAACCATTCATTGAAGTTACCATAAGCATATTATAAGTTTATATGAATATATTAACTAAAGTATGTTTTAATTAATTTACAGAAAAAACAAAGAATACAATACTTACAAGTTTACATCCCTGTGAACAAGCCCATTCTGTGGGTGAAACGTAGGGGACTTTTCAAAATAAAAAGGACATTGTACCATAGAGAACTTATCTTTGAATTTTTCAAGGCCCCCCACCCCCATTGTTCATAATTGTTTCCAGAGCCTCCTTTGGGGTGTCTGAAGAAGTTCCTATAAGAACAAGGATCCATTACCCAGCATACCCATTTTTGTTCACACTGTACTGATGCATGCCTACGTGCACCTATGGCATGGGTCTCCATCAGGGCGGGGTGCTAGCCCATCCCTAGGGTCAAACATAATAGGGCACTGCCTTGTGACATGGGGCGGGTGCACCACTCGGGCAGGTTGTCCACTCAAGCTCTGTGGCTGCAGTATGCACATATGCCCAGTGTACCCCCAGATATTGTGCCCCATGAACTGGGGCAGGGTGTAACATCTATAGGGGAACAGACCTCAATGCAGGGACACATCGCACCCATTGGTACTATTCATGTAGGCAGCCAATGGGATACAGTCATATGTGTATGGTGCCCATCCTGTGAATGCCCACATCTGAGACAGTACTGGTAGCCTATGGGTAGTGTACCCATACAGCATACAGCTTACAGGTGCTGACAGTGTCCCTGGCCATCTATGGGGTTCTGTGCCTTCCCATGTACCCCTGCAGGGGCACATAGGGGATCCACTCAGGGACCCAGGGCAGGCATCCCATTTGATGTCCACCTGCATCCCACACTCCGCTCCCGGGCAGACCCAAGCCAGACACATGTGGCTGCACACCAGGGGGTAGTACCTCAGACAGGTGGCTGAAAATAGTGAATGCCGGCTGGGGTGCACCTACCCACAGGCACAGAGCTGCATGGGCAGGGTACATGTCTTTAGCATATACTTTACACCCTTTAGTGTATAGGGCCATTTGACAGCTGAAGCATTCAAATGTGGGAATCTAACATTATGAGAGACAGGCTGGCATGCACACACAAAAAAAAAACAGGCTTCCTGAACCCTGCTGGTGCCTCTACCTCTCTCCCAAAGGCAAGAATTACTACAACAAAAAGGATAAGCAGAACACTCAAACAGTTTGATGCTGTTTTATTTTATTTGAATTATTTTTTTAAAGTGTTCAAAAGTTTGATGAAAAATATGTGGGTGAACAATTCTTTTTTTTACCTAATTAGTACTTTATCTTCTTTTCTGCCTGACCAGTCCTGTTTAGACCGTCCAATGAGCCCCATTAACCTGGTTTCTCTGGGAGATATGTTTTTTCCATCTGTCCTCTGCCAGAGGACTAGAGAGCCCAGTTATCAGTTTGGGGCTTGCAGGGGACCGGGCCTTCATCCAGTTGTTGGGGGTTCTGTTCCTCTGTTTTCTCCCTGGGCCCATGGTGTGTGCAATGACATGTTGTGTGAGCTCTGCCTCCAGGGAGATGCCCATGGCATTGAACAAGTGAGACACCTTCTCCGATGTCCTGCAGCCTGGAACATCTAGCTGGCAGCCACCTAGCGAAATGCAAACACCTGTCTCCTGGAGGGAGGATGCTCAATCTTCCCTTCCCCAGTTAGCCCCCAAGCAGCCCACATCCATTTCTGAACCCAGGTAGCTGGCATGGCAGGAGGTGAGGATCCCAGCCCCACAGCTCTCCACACCACTGGGCCTGCTTGGACAAACAATTCTAACTATACATGCACTGACAAGGGCACCTTGTGATCAGGACTTCACATTACTTTATCTGCTCATGTGTTTTTAGAATTATTTGACCATGTATTGTTCATCAAACATTTGAGCAGCTAAAATTGTATGAAATAAGTAAGCAGTGCTAGATCTTCTGAGTGCTCTACATATTCTTTTTGTTGCAGCATGCTGAGAAGCCTCAAGTTATGCCCTTCTCGTGTTATGGAATAATCTGAAAAAGACTCTAAAGATTATAGTACCAGTCGCAGTGTCAGTGGCTTAGTAGGTAGCACACTCACCTCTGAGGCCACGAGATCAGAGGGTTGTGGGTTCAGTTCCCACATCTGGCACTTGGGTTAATATCCCAGTACTGACACTGTAGTGCAGCATGAGAGGAGTGCTGCACTTCTGAGGTGTCGTCTTTCGGATCAGACGTTAAACCGAGGTCTCATCTGCCTGGATTGGTGGTAGTTCAGGTGGATGTTAAAGATCCCATGGCACTTATCAAAAAGAGTAGGGGAATTTTTTATTGAAAAAAGAAACATAACATCACATCAAAAGCAAAGTGAATAAATCAAATAAAGATAACATCAAAAATAATCATATATCAAACAGAGGTCTACAAAAAAAGAAAAACATTAGAAATCATAGAATATCCACACATGTTTCTTAATATTGAAGAAAACTTTTCCAAAGGTTTAGGTTATAAAAGTACAATTCTTCCATAACTTAAATACTTTATCCTATGAAAATATTTGTATATCTTTTTCCTTTACCTTCAAAAGTTCAGTCTCTGTCTGAGATATTATTATGCTGTGTAAAGTATGTTGTTGTGTCAACACAAACTGATATCTAGCTTGCAATAAATAATATTGAAGTAGGGCAAAAAAAACATTTAAAGTGCTTTTATGAAAATTCCTCCAGCTACCGGTATAATTTCCTAAAATTAGTGTACTGTATTCAGAGCTCCAGATAAGATTTTCTGGGATGAGTACCTGTACTCCTTATTTTGAAAGTGAGGTGAGTAAAATGAAATTCAGATGTGTACAAATGTCTTGCTAGAGTGGACGGAGGAGTAAATTTATTAAAAAAAAAATTAGTTTCTTTTTCTAGATAAGAATTTCAGGTGCCAACAATGCTCCAAATAATGTTGGCATGTAGGAATTTACCCACCAGTTTTAAAACATAGTGAGTAAAACAAAAGTGGGTTGCATACACGTGCTGTAAATCTGGCAAAAAACTGTTCCTTTTGAATCACCAGTTATGTTATGAAGCACCATTCTTTGGCATATGGCGTATTTACAAATGTTGGGTGAGTACTGGTACTCATTAAAAAAATTTCTGAAGAGTATTTCCTCAAATGAAGTAAGTAAAATAGGTTGGTACACACCTTATCTTGAGCCCTGATTGTATGTAACTAAATTTAAACAAGGCATATTCCATTTGATTGCAGCATCAGTCCAAAAAAGTTTGCTATCAGGGCATTCTAAGTAAAAGTGTACCATACTTTCCTTCACATTGGCACATGTAAGTTTGGGGCAATATCTGTCAGAAGGCGGTTTATATTTCAAATTACCACACACACTTAACCTTCCATGTAGACAGATCCATACTATATCCCAGACATGTACTGGAAGTCGAAAATCAGTTAATTTATGAGTTGCCCAAGTCATTTTGGTGGGAGAGCACTCTGGGAAAATAAGGGTCATGTGTGAAACCTCAAATACTATGAAGTTATAGAAGCTTTTCCTGTTTAGAGAAGTAAGGTCCGGTTTTGAAATTTTCCAATACTGCAGTTTTTTTACAGTCGAGATAGAAAAAGTTGGATCAGAAAGCTGGGCCAATATTTTAGGAGGTAAATCGTCCCATCTTTCGAAATATTTCTGAAATGATTGTCGAATCCACAGCTGCCATGGACGTTGTCCTAATTCCCAAACCCATATAAGTGAACTAAAAATGAAGATAGCATGAAAGAAAATGATAAGATTGACCATGTTAAGCCCTCCTTTTTGAACTGATAAGTATGTAACCTCACCTTTCACAGGATTTAATCTGTTACCCCAAAGCATTTGAAAAAAAAATATTAAATAACCTGCTCTCTAAATGTACAGGGGGAGGATGAATATAACTTATGTAAAGAAACATAGGAAGTAAAAACAATTTTAATAATTAACACTCTCTTCCGTTTCCCAAACTTCCATGTTTTCCATGTTTACCTTGTTTTCTACAAATTCCAACTGTTTACTCCAGTTTACTGTAGCCATTTCGTCCTTTCCAAACCAGATACCCAAAATTTTTTGTGAAGAGGTGGAAATATCTATGTTACATATGTTTATATGAGCAGAGTCTGGCTGGCCCAAAGTGATAATTGTGCTTTTCTCTGTATTTAGCTTGGCACCTGAGAGTTGGGCACAATCAGTAAATGTTTGGATGGCTCTTTTAACTGAATCAGCATTTTGTGCTAAGACAATCACATCATCAGCATAGGCCGTAATTTTCTCAGGAGCCAAAGAAGAGGAAGGGGAAAGCCCTATTATTTGTCTATCCCATTTAATTTGACATATTACTGGATCTAGTGCAAATGTATAAAGTAAGGGACTAAGGGGACATCCCTGCCTAACACCTTTCAAAAGAGGTATATCCACACCATACAACCCATTAAGTGTAGGAATAATGCTAGCATTATCATAAAGTTTATGTATCCAGGTTAAAAACTGGTCTGGTATACCATACTGTCTCATAACATTAAAAAGGTAGTGGTGTTCTACTCGATCAAAGGCTCTGGATTGATCTAAGGTGAACACATACCCTGACAGTGCCTCAGCTTCAAATATTTCCCTTAAAATAAAAAGATTGTGTTGTATCCTTCGATTAGGGATAGCACAGGTCTGGAACACATCTATTATATTGTCAGCTACTTGCAATAATCTGTTATTCAGAATTTTTGCTAATATTTTATAATCGCTATTCAGAATACTGATTGGTCTCCACTTAGAGAGAAGCTGTTTATCTCCCTTTTTGAAAATATAACAAATAATAGCAGTGCTGAAGTCCTTGTAAGCTGAGTTAATATTCAAAAGAAAATTAAAAGGAAAGAAAAAAAATTATGTGAGACATAAATTTGTTATAAAATTCGTTGGGTAGCCCATCAAGACCAGGAGAAGTCCCTGTTTTTAAAGTTTTGATTACTCCACTAATTTCATCAGGTGTAATTGGTGATATGAGAGTTTGACCTACAGAGTTCTTAAGATGAGGGCAAGGAGCAGTTGAAAAGACTGATAGAGAGCCAGTATACACGGGTTTTGCAGAAAAAGTATCCGTAAGATGCTACTGTACTACCGATAACATATTTAATTCTGTGTCTGTGTAAGAACCATCTGCTTTATATAAATTAGACATTAAAGTTTTCTCTAACCTTTGTTTACAGGCTTTATAAGGATCTGATGATGGTTGACTATTGGTACCAAAATGCATTTCCATTTCTACGATTTTTCTCTATCATATTGAAATATATTCATTTGTTGTTTAATTTCAAACAACTGTGATTTGTAGTTTATGAGATCTCTTGGAGGATAAGACATTAATTTGTATAACTGGTTCCTGTGATGTAAATAATTAATATAATTGCTATGAGCCATTTTCCAACTAAATTACATAAGTAGAGACCTCAAATCTGTCTTTGTTTCAACCCACCAATCCCATATATTGTCGTAAAAACATAAGATGGAATTTCTAGCCTCAAAAATAGCTCTAACTTATGTAGGTGTTCAGGGATCTCTAATAAAGAAATATTTAATCTCCATCGCTGTACGTGTGAGTGAATTATTGGAGGAATATCAGCAAGACTAAATGCACCAATAAGAATATGGTGGTCAGAGAATTCAGTAGATTTTGCACAAATTTGATAGGGTTTAATGTGTTTAGATGTAAAGAAAAAATCTATACGTGAAGAATATATATGTCTGAAATAAGTAGCTCCACCATCATTGTTAATAGATCTATAGGTGTCAGATACATTAGCTTCTAAGGGCATCTGTTTGAATGCGTGTGTATCACAGTAGACTTTTTTAAGTGTATCTCCAGAATATTTTAGGTCCAGACTGACATTAAAATCACCTCCCCATATAATGTGCATTCTAGTATATAAGTAAGATTTAATTTCTTTGAAAAGTTCTATTCGAGATTATTTAGTCTGAGGTGCATAGACATTAATAAGGCAAAAAGAAAATTTCCCAAATGAAACATCCAATGCTAAAGCTCCACCTGGTTTGATATCTGTCAATCTAGATACCCTGAAGTTAGTATTTTTAAATAGAATCCCTAAACCGTCGGCCACATCAGTGCCGGAGGTCCAAAAAGAAGGACCCCAGATCCAGCTCCTTTTAAGTTGTTCAATTTCTCTTAAAGAAGATAACCTTGTTTCATTGATGAAAACAATGCCTGCTTGTAAGTGACCCAGGAAGGCCAAAACTGCCAGCTGTTTCTTGTAGTGTTTGAGACTACAAGCATTAAAAGAAGCAATGTGGAGAGAGGTCATGTTGGTGTAAAAGAAAGATCAAAAATCTCCTAAATGGGCAAATTTTGCTTTTTCCTTTTTTTTTCCTTTTTTCCCCTTTTTTATCTTTAGCTAATTCCGTAGTCCTACTGTCCTCGTCTTCTGTAAACATATCTGAATGATGAGAGGTATCTGATTCCAGATCAGAATCCCCAGCTCCCTCTTGTGGGGAGGGTTTTCTATAGAGAGAGGGGATTTTTAATCTGTTTTAAAGAAGCTCTTGTGAACCTTCTACCCAGTTTAATAGTTTCAAAAGGGGGTGGGGGCATAGCAGAAGTGATTTTCCCTTCTAAAGAATTAAGAGTTTCTTTTGGGTAGGGATGTCAGCTGATGTGGCCTCATCTTTATTCATACTTCCTGTAGCAGAGGGTGCAGAAACCTGTTGCTCCCTTTCTGCCTGATCCACTATCAAAGATACTGTTTCTTGCTGCATGTCTCCTTCTGCCTGGTCTCTAGCAGTACCTTCAGAAGAGAAATCTTTCCTTTATTCCTGGGCCTTGTCCACTAAGTCATCCTGATCCCACCCTTCAGATATGTTTTTTTTTTGCCCAGGGACATTGGTGGAAGGTATGGCCTTTCTCATCACAGAGATTGCACTGGAAAATACTTTTGCATAAGTCAACAGAATGACCAAAACCCCCACAAAGGGAACATTTTAACATGTCACAAGAGCTGCTTAAATGGGTTTTCACACTGCATTTATAGCACGCTCTTGGTTGCCTGCCATAAAACAGTACCCCTCTGTCCTTTCCTAGGAAGAAGCTATTCGGGAGATGAATGATTTCAGAGTTAAGCTGAAATAATTTAACTTTGAACTTCCACCCACCTGTCCATAAGCCTTCCGAGTCAATAATGGCTTCTGGTGGGCCCAGAATGCTACAACAATTCTGTTACCACTGGTAAATGTCACTCACATTAACCCCTTTATTTCTAAACATTATGGTAATGTGCCATATCTGTGGTTTAGTAAGAGGAATGGCATTGAATTTATTTTTATTTTAGTCTTTGGTAACTGGGTAAGGCTCACTAGGCACAAGTGCCTGTTTTCAGGGGTGACCAGGGAGCACTGGGTGGTTAAGTGACTTGCTCAGAGTCACACAGTAAGCAAGTGGAGGTTGTGAGAATCAACCTCAGTTCTGGTCTGCTGGATGTAGAAGGGGGACCATAAAGGAGTAGTTTTTAAAATATTATATTTTTCCCAAAATTTCTCTAACCCTGCATTACATTTGAAGCTGACATCAAATGAGTCTTCCCCGGATATGTGAATTAAGGCATTAATGTCAGCTGGAGTGAAATACATTGATCCCTTCAATAATTGCTTTGCTAAGTAGTAACTGTCTGGATGAACAGATGGCCCTCCTTTATACCACAATCAAACTGTATTCCTTCTGAGTGCCTGCTCAAGCTTGTTTTTAAAAAGATCAGCCATGGGAATCCTTTTAGCACCCTGTTGCCTGAATTGAGTATTTCTTGAAAAAGACTGATTCTCGGCATTTGAAAAAGACTCATTCCCCTTTTCCCTCTAGACGGGCCTGGCTCTGCATAGGCTGAAATCCCAGCATCTACCCCCTGTGCAGTTTTAAAGTTAGAGGCCTCTTTTACACAAGTCTGATTATTACCTGAGCTCAGGATTTTTGTAGTTGGGTGACTGGTTTCAGGCCTGGGTGTGAGATTTTCTCCCCAGTCGAGATCTGGAATCCATTGTCCTGTTGCCGATCTTTTCCAGCCAGATTCAGCAAGCGCATTTTCTGCTGACCAGTCCATGTCCCAAAAGTCTGTAGGTGTTTGCTGTAATCCAAACTGCCATCACACATGTTGCGACGTTGAACATCCTTGAGAAAAGTCTGCATTTGAAACCAAATCTCCCGTACGCTGTTTATGGCTTGCAGCATTCTCGTTGGAGACAGCGACCCCTCCATTGTCTAGGCTGCTTACTGCCAGACTATCCACGTCCTTATTTGGCTCTGGGTGCACAAAATCAGAAGAACCATTCAGCGTATTAGAATCAGGAACATCTCCCGCATTGAACTTAGGTCCTATAAATGCTGCATCTGGCGGGAATGAACCACCAGCAGGATTCATTGTGTAAATAACAACTTCTTCTCTTTCAAAAGGAAGAGAGCTCTCTCTTACATCCTCCAAGTCCAAAACAGCATCACTCTGATCCACCATCGCAGCACCACACAAACTCACATCCTGCTCCATCGCAGCTTGTTCAGCAACTCAGCCGGCCATCCTTCGATGGCCAGAGGGCCCCCCTACTGGAGAGTAGGGGAATTGTTTATTTGAAAAAAACACAACATCAGTTAACAAACATGAATTCAAACCAAGAAAATAACATAAGAAAGAACAAAAGGTAATTACAAAATTCAAAAAAAAGAAAATCAGTCAAAGCAGAAGAAAAAGCTATAAGCATAGAACACATAAAAAGAATGTAAACAAACCAGAAACCCCATTGAAAATCCCAAACCCAGTACAAGCAACTTAAAGCCAAAAAACAAGTTTCCAATATTCATGAAACTTGTGAGAAGGCAGAAAACTAAATTCAAAATCTCTCTGCTTCCTAGTTGCCATTTCAATGTGAGCTAGCAGGACTGATATCAAAGTATTAGTGTGCTGCAAACAATACTGACATCTCGTATGCCACATGTAGAACTTTATACATGTAAAAACCATATTTAAGGTACTAGGATGATACTGACAGAAAAACCCAGAGTAATCACCAAGCACCAAGCTTTCATAAGAAATATGTGTAGCAGGACCCCAACCCCATTTAGAGAATAAGTCCGCCCCCCAAAATTTGGCATAACTATAGCAAATGAAGAAATGCTCCATAGTTTCTTCAAGACCAGCAAACTCAGGCTGAATTCATTGTCTTTTAGTCAGTGCTTTGTGTTTCAAATTACCCTTGACCCCCAACCTCCTGTGACAAGCCAAACCACGTCCCACATCCTAGAAGGTATCCTTTTATCAGTAAGGACTTTTAAAGCCAAGTGGGTTTTTGTAGGGAAACATTTTGGAAAATCAACATGAACCAAAATATTTCTGTTCATAATATCTAAATACAGAGCCTTCCGAGGAAGCATGTGAACCAAACTCTGAGTAATTTTCCACGTCCTAAGTTTAGTAGCTACCTGATAAATAAAGAAATGAGCACCTGAATTCACTTTAATAATAGGGGCCTCATCTACCCATTTCAACAGAAAATCTTCAACTAAATAAAAAGTCCAAAAATCCCAGAGATGTGACAAATACTGATCTGGTTCCTTAAAGGTTGACTTAACAAAAAAAGAGAAATAAAATACTAGGGGGTTGATCATACCAAGCCCCCCCCCCCATTGATTCTCAAATAAGTAAAGTCTCTCTTCACGGGGTTAAAATTAATTTTTTTTATAATCATAACCCTCTTTTGTTTGGAAAAAGACCAGGTTTCCCACAATTGAACCTTACGTTCCCCCACTTCAGTCTGAGTTTCCAATTAAGATCTGCCAAGTCTCTGTTCCCCCCAACAAACCCAAAGCTTTAACAGGCTCAGTAGTAATGGCAATCCACGCAATGGGAGAATCAAATGACCCTTCTCCCAGAAAAATCCCCAAACTTTTCTCTGGATTAACTTCAATACTTGCTATAGCACCAAAATGCTCCATGATGTTGAGAGCAACTAGCCCTGAACATTTGTCTTGTAAAAGAAGACACATATCATCCGCATAAACAGCCAGTACCTGGGGTGGAACCCCAATGGAGGGAGTGAGACCCAAAATATTAGGTTGATGCAGAATTTCCCTAATTAAAGGGTCCAAAATAAAAGTGTACAGCATGGGGCTAATAGGGCATCCCTGTCTCACACCTCAATGAAATCCTAAACTATTCCCAATCAAACCATTTACCATAGGGCAGATTATACCCTGTCAAAAGCTTTAGCCTGGTCTATTGATAATAAATATCCTGAAAGCTTCCTAATCTGCTACATTCACAGACATTCTTTAAAAGTGTCAGATTTAGTTGTACATTCCTGCCTGGAATAGAGCAGGTTTGCACCTGGTGAATCAAAAAAGGAGCAACTTTTTGGAGTCTATGACATAAGATGGCTGAAAGAATTTTATAATCGGTGTTCAATAAACTGATTGGTCTCCAGTTAGCAATATGGTGTTTTATCCTTTTCTTCTATAAAAAAATAATTAAAGCAGCAGAAAAGTCCAAAGGCATAATTCCAGTATCCAGAGTTTCATTATATACATGTGCAAGGATGTCACTGAGGTCATCCAGCAGAAATTTGTAGAAGCCAGTAATCAGGCCATCTGGCCCAGGTGAAATACCCATCTTCAAATGAGAAATATCAGACCAAACCTCCTCAACAGTAATAGGTAGTTCCAACTCCTATGACTGCTGAGGTGTTGGAATAGGGGGAAGGAAAGTAAAGAGGTCAGTCCATTGGACTGTAGGATGAAAAGCCAGCCCATATTGGTCCAGCAAGGTGTTCTGAACGATGTCTAGCATTTCAACATCAGAAACTTTCAGAGTGCCCATTGAATCCAATAGGCCGTCCATCAGCTTTCTGTTCGACACTTGTTTGCAAGCTGAATACGGATCTTAAACAGGTGTTTTCTTTAAACCATAAGTCATCTCATCATGCAAGTGACAAGCCCTGCTATACTGAAACTGCTTCATCTGTGACTTTATAAGAGATATCTGTTCCTGAATGTGGACATCTGAGGCAGTAGGAAGAAACATCAATTTATAAAACTGATCCCTCTAACCTAGGTATGCACTATAATCCTCAGCCTGAGTTTTCTTGGTAAAACTAAAAGAGGAGCATCTGATCTCTGCTTTAGTGTCCATCCACCATGTAAGCCAAGAGTCAAACATCCCTGCAACCGACTGTTGGCATCGAAGGACCTCTAATAGGGCAGTCTGAAATTTCACTTGGGTCAACAGAGTAGGACTAAGTTTCCATCAAGAGGGTACTGCAGGGAATTGGGGAGGTAAATGAGAAAGATTAAAACAACAATTCAAAACCAAATGATCAGAAAATTCACAAGGGGACAAAGAAAAAACGACTGGGATTAAATGTTTTGAAGCAAAAACAAAATCAATCCTAGTAGCATAGTTACTCCATCTATAAGTAGACCTTTGATCATGATGCAAGACCCTATAAGTGTCAAGCAACGAAGCTTTAATGATGATTTCATGCAAAGCATGTGAATCACAATAAATCTTTTGTTGCACCTGGTCTCTAATTTTTCAATCCAAACTGCAATTGAAATCCCCTCCAATATAATACGCCTTGGTGTAAACAGGTAAGGTTCGATATCATGAAACAGTTCAATTCTGGCAGACTTAACTTGTGGGGCATAAATATTAATTAAACACAAAGAACACCCCTTAAAATTACAGTCCAAAAGTAAAGCCCTTCCAGGAGCAATGTCCACCAGTCTAAGCACTTGGACCTGTGTATGACAAAAGAGAATCCCAATCCCATCAGCAGCATCAGCTCCAAAAGACCAAAAAGAAGGCCCATGTACCCAGAGCTTTTTTGTTTGGACTATATCCTGCAAAGAAGTGAACCTAGTTTCCTGTAGCAAAATAATATCTGCAGCTAAGGATTTGCAAAAATGTAAAAAAAAAAAACAATAGTTTTTTGTAATTCTTAATGCTACAGGTGTTAAGGGAAACTAGTTTTGCGGAAACCAGAATTGAAGTTTGAGGTCTATCTTTTTTTCCTTTACGACCAGTTTTTTTCTTAACCTCCAATAAATCAGAGCCTCCCTCATCCACACACTCCATTTCAGAAGCAGCTCCTGACCTGATAGAGACATCAGATTCAGATTCTCTGTCCTGCTCTTGTAACACCTGAAAGTTGTTCTGTAGAGGAACACCAATGGCCTGATTAAGTTTTTTGGCATTAGACCTAGTAACCCTCTTGGGGTGAGGCATCTGAAACTCGGAAACAGGGGGGGCATCGAATTCACCCCAGGTTGCTCCACCCCGTATCTGCATCAGGCTGCATGGGAGTAGTATTATCAGGGTGGGGATCAGGGTTCAAACTCTGAAGCCCAGAAGAACCAGGAGGGTCGTGGGGGGGGGAGGCTGCCTCAGGTGCTCCTTCCTCCTTCCTCTTCAGGTTGGGGCCTAAGTCTGTCTTGGGCCTGTGAAATCAAAGTTTCTTTATCCAGACCCCCTTGCTTATTCTGCCCAGCCCAAGGACACTGGTGATAAGCATGTCATTGTTCATCACAAAGGTTGCATCGAAAAACATTACGACGTGTCCCGCTATCACGATCCAGTTCCCCATACAATACACATTTAATTTTGTCACAGGCACTACTTAGATGTCTGGTACTACAGCATTTATAACAGGCTTTAGGCTGTCCTGGATAGAAACAGACCCCCCTGTCTTTCCCCAGAAAAAAAAAACTATTCAGGATATGTGGAACCTCATCCCCTACTGTGTGCAATTTGGTTTTAAATTTCCAACTCCCAGTCCAAATTTCTTCTCCATCGATAATGGGTTCTGGGGGACCTAACACAGTACATTTACTCTCCAACCAAAAAAGAATATCCCCCACATTGACCCCTTCATTGCAAAACATGACATTAACAGTTTAGAAAAGAGGTTTTGTAATAGGTATAGCCCAAAAAGGTGTCCATAGAGGTGTAGATTTCAAAGTCTCATACTTCAACCAGAATTTATCGAGGCCAGCAAAGGTTTTAAAGCTGACATCAAATGTGTCCTCACCCCTAATATTAATGAGAGCATAAATGTCAGATGGCTGAAAATTCATGGAGTTCTTCAAAGGCCTCCGAGCAATGTAGAATCTATCAGGGTGCTCCTGAAGACTCCCTCTATAAAGTAAACACACTGCTTTATGTCTAGGAGCTTGTTCAAGTTTATTATGCTTAAACAAATCTGAAAAACCTGGTCTGATCCTAAAATGATCTCTGCGAGGGAAGGGGGGGGAGTATGAGGACGTTTATGCCCAGCCCCTATCTCAGCACCCTCAGTACATGTATTGTGGGAATCAAAACGTTCACCTTGATCCTGTGTAGACTGAGCTGACGGTTCCTCTTGCAGAATGGGGCCCCCTGATCATGCAGTAACTCCTGTGAGAAAGAAACCCAGGTCGAATCCGGAAGCCAATGTCCATCTTGTAAAACTCAGCCAGCATCGGCCAAAGCAGTGTCCTTGCTCCACTCTGAGTTAGGAAAAGCCACGTCAGCAACCCTATGCTTCTGCATTCCTTTGCGAGAAGTGTCAGTCACCTGACTCATCCGTGGAGCCTGCACAGTACTCTACAATTGACAGTCAGCAGAGACAGACTGAGGAGCCACAGAAAATGAAGTAGAGTCTCTGCTACAATCTGGAACAGCCTCAGGAAATAATTCTAGATCCACAGCAATACGTAACTCTTCAGAAACCTTCTCTGAAAATGTCATAACACTAGTTACTCCCACTGCACGGTTAACACTGTGCAAATCACCACCAAGCTCCTGCGGCATGTCACCCTCACTAACGGGGTCCTGAGGCATAGCCAGCTCGGGCAACTCACAGGAATCCTCCGGTCTCTCATTCACCAGAACGTCCTTCTCTCCCGAAGTCTGAGCACAGTCTGCCATTCTGCAAACAGACACCAGCAGCTCCCCCTACTGTCAGCAATGCAGTAGGGGAATTTCCCTGGTGTCCTGGCCAAATTTCCCTCATTCACTAAAAATACCACCAACAGCTTAATCTGGTTCAATTTCAGTTGCTTACCATTTGTATCCTCCCTCCCCCCCCGGTCACCCCTGAGAAAGGGACTTCTAGACCCACTGGGCTAACCAGGTCAACAAAATTCAACAAAACAAAACAAAACCAGTAAGCTTGTCCCTCTTTAAGGCACTGTTTCATCACAAGATCAGCGAAACCTGTGAATGTTATAATTAGATTTCCTCCCAGTGAACCCTACTCACCTTACCTAGCCTGGACCCACTAGCACTTCTCCTATCCATCCCTCCCTCCCTAACCCTGTGTCCTCCCCATATCCATCCTTGTGACCTCTCTGTGTCTCTCCCCTTATCTTCTCTTGTGCCCTGCCATCTTTAATCATCCTGTCTCCTCACAGCCCCACCTCATGACTCTCTAGATCCCTTCCACCTCTACCTTCACCTTGCCCAACCCCTTTATACGATACTGGGTATACATAGTATCCTGTATAGTACCTGATATGAATTATCATGTAATCACTTGTTTATATAGTGTATCTCTTGTATTTACTGACAGTCATTGTGATTATCTCCTAATGAAGAATCTGTGGGTATGTATTGTTTTCCTTGTAGTTTGCTTTGTTTTTATTCATGCTTACTTGCTCTAAACTATTCTGTCTCTCGTATTCTTACCTGTAAAAATTTGATTTTGTGAACCATTTCTGACTCATTCAGGTCCACCTTGCAAATGAGCATGTCTCAATGGTGTTTCACCTGGTAAAAGAAAGATGATTGATTGATTTGATTGATTGATTGAAGCTATAAAATGGGGCTCTGAGGTCTGGTTTGAGGGGGTATTAGTTGTCATTTGCTACTCCATTTTATAAAATCCTTTTGTGTCATTGGCATGAGGACTTGACAGCAGTAGTTCCTGTGTGGTTCTTTAGAGCACAACAATTTTAAAAAGGCAAGTTAATGACGTAAATTAGAGCAATACAGGTAAAGGCTGCAGCACTCTTGCACCCAAGGATGCAACTATAAAATTAAACTGGAGTTACAAAGTAAAATAGTGCATGCACCAAATACATAGCCTACAATATTTTATTTTGTACCTCCAGTGAAGTAAACTACCAGTATTTTAACAGAAATGATCTATAATCAAACTTGAGTCTATTTTACTGTGTGATTGCAATTTGCAAATGGCAGTTAGCATGTTAGTGGGTAGGAGGTAGGAAGGTGGGAAATCAGTGCTGGTGTTTGAAGCTGGTACGGTGATAAAAACAAACTGTAGCCAGAGCTGAAAGGTCTGCAGTTGAGGAATTTGGTGTGAGAGAGAGAGAGAGAGGAGGAGGGAGGGAGGGATGGAGAGAGAGAGAGAGAGAGAGAGAGAGAGAGAGAGAGAGAGAGAGAGAGAGAGAGAGAAAGTTGGATGGAACCCTTGCAGAGTCTTTAGCAAGTTGGTAGTGATCTAGACAGAAAAAAAGGTGCAAAGAAAAGTAATAGAGCAGACATCAGTTGTTTCAGGAAGAGTGGAGATAAATTGTTTTGATTCTTAGTGTATCTCCTGTTAGTTGATTTGTTTCAGTACTCTGTCGGCTGCTGGAGGGTGCACTGGTGGTGGGGCGCTGGTTCAATGCTTGGGAACAAATCTAAATTTGGGGAGGTCGACTTCATGAAGAGGAGGAGGAGCAGATGTCTTGCCCAGTGTTGGAGGGTCCGGGGCAACTGGGACTACTCACAGAGCTGGGGTGAGTAAACTTTGACAAGGGGCAGTCCTTTTTAATTGCTAGTTTCAAAAGCAGCAAAGCTGCAGAATCAGTTGAAGTTACTGAAGTTACATGCTCTTGCTGTGCTGTAAGGAGAAAATGAAAGAGTTAAATAGTGCTGTGTTATTGGAGTTAATGGAGAGAGAGAGAGAGAGATCTTTACAGTCCATGGATGAGACTGTGAAGTCACTCTAAATTGACTCCAAATTGTTCTTTGGTCGGAATCCGGTTCTGGTGAGTCCCCTCCTAGCAAAAGGACTGCAGGGCTCAGCTTGCTGCAGCCCTAAAAAACAAAATCCTTGTCAGAGCCACTACAGCTGCTAATGCATTAACTTGATAATGGTGTTTCATGAGCTTAAATGTGCATACTACTTTGTCTGTCCTGTTAGCAGTAATATTTTAATTATGTTATAGAAACATAGAAACATAGAAGTTGACGGCAGATAAGGACCGCAAGGCCCATCCAGTCTGCCCATTTCTTTTTCTACCTTATAAATGTGCCATCGGCCTTTGCTCTGTCAGTGACCTATCTATTCATAGTCATTTGTATTGCTCCCTTATGCCTATCCCATGCCTGTTTGAAGCCCTGCACTGTATTCATAGCCACCACTTCTTGTGGTAAGCCATTCCATGCATCTACCACCCTTTCTGTGAAAAGAATTTCCTCACATTCCCCTTAATCGGCCTCCTCTAATCTCATGCTGTGTCCTCTTGTCCTGCTATTTTTCTTATATTTAAACATGTTAGACTCTTTCACCTTGTTTATGCCCTTAAGGTGTTTAAATGTCTCGATCATATCACCTCTCTCCTCCTTTGCTCAAGGGTATACATATTGAGCTCCGTTAATCTGTCCTTATATGTCTTCTGATGCAGTCCCTGCACCATTTTGGTTGCCCTTCTCTGGACTGCCTCAATTTGGTTAATGTCCTTGTGAAGGTGTGGCCTCAGTACTGCACGACGAGTACTCCAGATGGGGCCTAACTAATGTCTTGTACAGAGGGATTATTACCTCCTCTTACGACTTGTGATACCCCTACTAATACACCCTAACACCCCCTAGCCTTACCTACTGCTTTAGAGGTTTGCTTGATGATTTAGGTCATCAGTGATGATGATGCCCAAGTCTCTTTCTTCCTTTGTGACTGCTAGCAACTCCTCCCAGCCTATAAGTGGCTTCAGGGTTTCTCTTCCCTATGTGCATGATTTTGCACTTCTTTGCATTAAATCCCAGTTGCCACTCTTCTGACCATTCTGCTAGTTTATCCAGATCTCTTCTCATTCTGCCCACCCCATCTGGATCATCTACTCTGTTGCAGATCTTGATGTCATCTGCAAACAGACAAGCCTTACCCTCTAGTCCATCTGCGAGGTCACTAATGAAGATGTTGAATAGGACTGGCCCCAGGACTGATCCCTGAGGTACCCCACTTGTGACTTGCATCTCTTCTGACTGTATACCATTTACCATCACTCTCTGTTTTCTGCCAGTCAACCAGTTTGCCACCCAGTTGACCAACTTCTGACCCACCCCGAGCCTACCTAGCTTATTTATCAATCTTCTATGGAACAGTGTCAAAAGCTTTGCTGAAGTCAAGGTAGGCGACATCAACTGCTCCCCTTGGTCCACCACTCTGGTTACCCAGTCAAAGAAATCTATGAGATTAGTTTGACAGGACCTTCCTTTTGTAAACCCATGCTGTCTTGGATCCTGTGCCCCTATGGATTCCAGGTGTTGCACTATCCTTTCCTTAAGGAGTGCCTCCATAATCTTGCTCACTACTGAGGTAAGACTGACCGGTCTGTAGTTCCCCGCCTCCTCCCTGCTACCACTCTTATCTCCGATATTTCTCACTGTGCAGAATTTGTTTGCATTTTTGATGCATTATGGTGCACAGGTACACAAGAGGTACAGCTCTGGCAAAGTATTACTGGAGTAGATGAACAGGAGGAGCTAGGAAGAAACTTAGGAAGGAAAAAAAGTAACATCTGGTAAAACAAAGAAACATACTGTACGAACATACAAAAATAGCCAGCAGAAGGAGACCTCTTGGTCTATCGTGTCTGCTCGAATTTATGCAGAGTCCTGGCCTTACATTTATACTAGTGACCCTGTCCTCCCTACCCTCTCCCCCAGCCCACAGCTCTGTCCACTTCCTTGGTCCCATGGCTCTCCTCTGTGTTTGTCCCAGGCTCTCTTGAAAGATTCCACTGTCTTTGCTGCCACCACCTCCTCTGGCAGCTCGTTCCAGACAGACATCACTCATTCTGTAAAAAAATGCTTCCTCACATCCCTTTTGTATCTCCCCCCCATAAATTTGTGGCTGTGTCCTCTAGTGGTGGTGTTGTCTCTCTTATTAAAGGGACCTTCCCTTTTCACTCTATTAACTCCCTTTATGTACTTGAAGGTTTCCATCATATCTTCCCCCTCTGCCTCCTCTCTTTCAGGGAGTACATCCTTAGGGCTCTTAGTCTCACCTCATAAGACCTATTCTGTTGCCCTTTGATCATTCTAGTTGTTCTCCTCTAGACCATCTTGAGCATGTCAATGTCAATCTTCAGGTACAGATGTCGGTACCTCACTCCATATTTTAAATGTGGTCATACCAATGGCCTGTACAATGGCAAGGTAACCTCACTCTGCCTACTACTGAATCCCCTTGCAATACATTCCAGAATCCTGTTAGCTTTCACCACAGCCTTTTTGCATTGAGAGGAATGTTTCAAGTCACTAGTAATTACCACCCCCAGGTCCTTTTCGTCTTCAGAAGCAGTTACCTGAATCTTTCCTATGTAGTACTCCGTCCTTGGGTTCTTGGCACCTATGTGCATCACTTTGCACTTTTTTGCATTGAACTCAAGCTGCCATAGTCCTGATGATCTCTCCAGTCTGGCTAAGTCCTCCCTCAGCTCATGTATTCATTCCTATGTGTCCACCCTCCCACAGAGCTTGGTGTCATCCGCAAACAGGCACATTTTGCCTTTAATGCCTTCTCCAATGTTGCTAATAAAGATGTTAAATAATACAGGCCCCAACACTGACCCTGTGGGACCCTGCTGGTGACCTCCTTGGTGCTGGAGAACTCCCCACCCTGCAATACTCTCTGTGTTCTGCCACTTAACCAGTTTTTAACCCATCTTACCAATTTCTCCCCTGCCCTCAGGTCCCTCAGTTTCATTATCAACCTTCTGTGTGACATAGAATCGAAGGCCTTGCTAAAGACTAGGTAAATGATATCCACTGCTTGGCCTTTGTCCACTGCCTTCATGACCCAATTGAAGCACTCTATCAAGTTTGTCTGACATGATCTGCCCACCACAAACCCATGTTGTCTATCGTCCTGCAGACCATTCTCCTTCATGTACCTCACCAGCCCCTTCTTCAGTATGGTCTTCATGAGTTTACATACTATTGAGGTCAGGCTGACTGGCCTGTAGTTGCCCGGGTCCTCCTTGGATCCACTCATGTGGAGTGGCAAGATGTGCTGTTCTCCATTCTCCTGGTACTACTCCCAAATCAAGTGATCTATTGAAGAGAACTGTCAGCGGGCCTGCCAGCTCCTCAGCCAACTCCTTTGGCACCCTAGGGTGCATTTCATCTGGCTCTGGGGATTTGTCTACCCATAGTGCCATCAGCTCCTCCCTCACTCTTTTGATCCTGATGACCCCTACTAGGTTTCCTCCTGCTCCCTCCTCCCTTTTGCTGAATGTGGTATTGGTCCCTCCTTTTCCTTTGTAAAGACAGAACAAAAGTAATAATTTAATACCTCTGCTTTTGTCCTGTCATCTGTAACCCATTGTCCTTTTTCTTAAGCCTGACTATACCATCCTTTTTGTCCCTCTTTTACTTCATGTATTGAAAGAAGGCCTTTTCCCCTTTCTTTATTCTCTCTGCTGTTTGGAGCTCCTTCTGCACTTTGGCCTGCTGTACCTCTCTACTTGCCAGCTTGGCCAGCCTCTGGTACTCTTCCTCATCCTCCACCCTCACTGTTCTTTTGAATTTCTTATCCCTTACTATTGTGGCCACCTCCCTGTTGAATCAGCTTGGTGGTCTAGCCCCTACCTTTTTGCCCTTTGTCTTTATGCAGCTGCTTGTGTACTTCTGAATGACCCCCTTTATGGTGTCCCATATTCTCTCCACCTCCATGCCCTCGTCTATGATTGCCAGGTCCTCCCTAATCACTTCACTCATCTTGTTGAAGTTCGCTCTCCTGAAAAATAACACTGATCTTTGTTGGGATGTTTTCCTTACCCATGTGTAGACTGAACCATAGTATGCTGTGGTTACTCCCACTCAGGGGTTCCCTAATATCTGTCTCCTGTATGTGCTTTCCATTAGTGAGCACTAGATCCAGGATTGCCTCCCCCCCCCCCAGTAGGACCTGATACATACTGTGTCCTGAAGTTATCCTGGATCATATTAATGATTTCCTGGGTTCTGGCACAGGATACAGCAGGAGTGGCCCAATCCACTTTGGGTAAGTTAAAGTTTCCCATCACTACTACAGTAGCAGCCACAGACACTGCCAGCTATTTCCTGAAATTTCTGTGATATTTCCAGATATATCTATTGCTTTCTCCATTTCTACAGTAGGGGCAGCAGAGAGAAACTCTTTAGAATTTTTGCGAAATATCTGGAAATAGCTGGCAATGTCTGTGGCTACAACTGTATCTCCCCCTTCCCTGCTGTAACCCTCAACTGTGAGCACAATTCTCTGTCCTTCTCGTTGATCTGGTTGGGCGGTCTATACACATCCCCTATCCTGGTCTTCCTTCCTCTGTTATTCTGGAGTTGGAACCACAATCTTTCAATGTTCCCCTTTTCTGTTTCCTCCTCTCTCTCATGCATACTGTTCCTTCCCTGATGTATGCTGCTACCCCCACTCCCTTTTCTGTCACCCTGTCCCATCTGTACAGTTTGTAAGTTGGGATTGAGAGATCCCAGTCGTGGTGTGCTGTGGCCCAAGTCTCTGTAATGTCTGCACTTTACCCTCTGCTAAGAGGGCATGCAATTCTACCATCTTGTTCCTGAGACTTCGTGCATTCGGTGACACCACCCTCCACTTTGTTCCTGCAGTGCCCTTGTTCTTTTGCTTGATTAGATTGTCCTGGCTTTCCTCCCCACCCCCTTTCTCATTCTCCATTTTTTAGTCGGTCCCTTCTCTCTCATCCCTTATTGTTGTCTCTGCCTTTGTGGGGGGTCTATTGGTCTTTTTTTTTCTCCCCTCTTTAGCAGTTTAAAACCAGTTCTCTTCCCATATACTCCCCCAGCCCATCCTTCAGAGTTATTCTTCCCTCCTAATTAAGGTGTAGTCTGTCTTGGTTATAGAGCCACTTGTTTGACCATGTGTCTCCCCACTTCCCTATAAGACTGTACCCCTCTTCCTTAAACCACTCCCCCAGCCACTCATTGAATTCAGCTATCCTTCTTTTTCTAGCTGTGCTGGCCCTAGGGACCAGAATTATTTCTGAGAAGGCCAACAAGTTCACATAGTCTCTGCATGATCTTACTATTTCTCTGAATCTATTTTGCACCACCGCCTCCTCCTCCCCTGCTAAGTCATTGGTTCCAATGTGCAAAATCAAGTCAGACTTTTCCCCTGCCTCACTTTTCAGCTCCTTGATTCTAAGGGATGCTTTCCTCACTTCCATTCTTGGCATGTAAGCTACTATTATTCTATTGGGTCCTCCCTTCTTTGCCATTGTATACCTTTTATTATTGAGTCCCCAAAGACCACAATTTGTTTGCTTCTAGAGTGTCCACACCCTGATTCCTATTCCTCCTTTCTGACACTGTTACCCTTCCTCCTTAGTCCCTCCCTGTCCTGTACTGTAGTTTCTCTGTGTGTTTCAGCAACTTCCCCACCTCTCAATTCCTCTCTCCTGCTTGATCCTCTCCCCTGGTTCCCTGCTCCCATTATCCCCATTTCCATCCCACCCGGTTCTCTACTGCCCTTGATGTCCCCTTCTGTCTTCTGGTTTCTCCCCCTGCTATCTCTCCTTTGCTACTTCCTTTCCAATCCCCTCCCTCCATGGCGTCTGCTCCCTTACTGATTCGAGATACTCTCAGTTCTTCCTCCCCTACCTGCCTTTCCACCCCCCTGCTGCCCTGTGGTATTCCCGCCCATATCCCTTCTTCAGCCCCTTGCTTCCCATCAGCCAGCACTGCATATTTATTGGATGTATGTACTTCAGAGAGGGAGCTCTCCTGCATTCCAGGCTATCAGGTTGATGTTATATGCATATTTCATGTACTCCTGGCTCCTATTCATTCTTTATTTTTTTATCATGAAGCAAATACAAAGCTAGCACCTTACTCCCCCACCTCACTCCCACACACATAGACACACACATTCCTCTAAGTTTGAATGATGAGTCTGACAATGTATTCCATGCACAGTTTAGAAGTCTATTTGTTTAGTCATAGTGAATATGATGCACACATTTCTCATTACAGGCATGAAACGTCCTACACAAAATCCCAAATATGTGATACTTTAAAAGAAGTTTCTGTTATAAAAAGCTCCTCAGCTCAGACTGTGCATTAATTTTCACAGAGTATAACAGAGAAATCAAGCAGTCACCCAATTACCAGAAGGCTGCATTGGTGAATAAGGTATGAAGGACTCCTCTCCTCAGTCATTTCAACCCATGGTGACTGCTCAGCCTAACACTCAATATCTGACAACCCCCCACCCCAACACCACCCCATGTCATGCACCCACTCATCTCTCCAATGTGTTAGAATACCCAGCCTCCTACAGTTGTCAGTAAGCTTCATTATAGATGATAGAGTCCATATGGGGCAGAGCTGGTAGAGCAGCCACAGCGTGTAAGTGTGCGTAATGGCTGGTGCCACATGTCACATAGTGGTGTATGCATAGGGAACCTAAATAACCACAAAAAAATAATCCATCCACCCTCAAAAATACAACCTAATCAGATACAGATCCCAACCCATCAACGCACCAGACATCCTCCCTTCATTTACACCCTCACTACCTCAATCCCCTCCTTCTCCAAATCTAATAAAAATGTAATTAAATATATACACGGTTAAATGAAATACAGATGAGTACTGTATAAAGTGCTCTGAGAGTCTCCTCAGGATCTACTGGCCATTTATACAGTCCAGTGTATCACTCCTATTACCTAAACTCCATAATCACCCAAGTGTAAAGGAATTAATGTGTTAATGTCCACGCTCCCTATCTCACGGGCAGGCCAGTTAAATAAAACAATAAATTGCCCTTAGTCCCACACACCTGATAAGCCTATATAATAACTGCTGCTGATTTTTTTCATAGGGAAACCCAGTTGTAATTTGCCATCATAACCAGCTGGTTATAACAGCGAACACGCACTGGGTTTCCCTTGAACTAAGTACGCCTCTTCCTCTCCTGGGTGCCATCTGCCTTTTGCCACTGCTCCACAGTTGGCTACACTAGGACTCAGTGGCAGTAAGTTAATTAAAAATAAATGAACAAGCATTTTTATTTAAAGTGGCTAACTTAACAAAAAAAAGTTTTTTATCATGAGTTGTGGACTGTACAGAAACCAGACTGGTCTGCAGCTCTGTAAGGCTATCTTTATTTTATATAATTGCTGTGGTGAAAAAATGATCCCCAGCAATTATATAAAATAAAGGCTGGGTAGGGGGCATAAAACTCGAATTTTACTCACACCCTCAGTGTGGGATGCCTTTATAAACCCCTCAAGCTTTGCTCTTGGGATTTAGGTGGAATCCCACACCTCAGGGGTGGGTAAAATTATCATTATAACCCCCTACCCAGCCATTATTTTATATACTGTATGTAATGCTGACACCTCCATGAAAAATTGAAGACAACACCAATATTTATTAACTCTGGCATCACAAATAGACCACAGAGAGATAAACTGTCTACCAGTTTCTATGCTGACCCAGCCAGGTTCCCACCAGTCTTCCCGGTCACTCTACGATGACACATCTGTTTTCTCACAACCTCTCCACAAATAGCTCTTACCTTCTGTGTGTAAAACTAGCAAAACACTTGGTAGTTTTGAAAGTTAAAAATAAAAAAAAGGTTTGACACATCTTGGTTTGACACATCTTGTTTAAAGCTCATTTTTTTCAGTTTCCCCACAGAACTGACAAGGCTAACAGGAGCAGGGGGCTCCATCTTAGCCCTGCAATTGTCAGTTGCAATCTGGCACACAACTTTATTATAGACTAAAGACAGAAATAAAAATCTGTTAGCCATTTGTCAGTCATAGTAATTTGACAAGATTACTATCCTCCATTGGGGGCTGTGCATACAAGGGGTTGGAAGTATAGCCTAGAGGTTAAAATAACAAGCTGTGAATGAGCTTGGTACATCCAGCAGATCTGGGTTTGAGTCCCATGACCTCCACTTGCATACTGTGTGACTCTGAACACGTCACTTAACTTTTCGTGTTCTCGCGGGTCACCCCTGAAAACAGGCACTTGTGCCTAGTGAGCCTTACCAAAGAATTAACAAAAAAAAAAAAAAAAAAAACAAGGGCTGTGCACTCAAACTAAATTTAGTCAGAGCAGAACAAATCATTATCTAATGTCAGTATGACAGTGACACTCTTTACAGTACCTGTGTTATGAAAGCATCATCCTGTCATTTAAATTTTATTGCAAGAATTCCACTCCACAGAGAAAACAAAGATCAATGAGCTCTGAGAATAACAGATTAATAGGGGATACACAATGGCCTTACTTAAAATATACAATTTATCTTCATGAGCGAGGGGGCAGGACCATAACTCATGAGTGGCAGAGCCACACAATATATTTCTGTTCTTCTGAATCCATAATAAAAAAAGTCCATAGTTGGTAAGGCTGTATCTCATGAAATAATTTTATCTGTGTATTCTTCAAACTACTTCAAAACGTCTGGGTGTTTTGCTTTTTTAAATAGTGCAGACAAAGTTAAATTAATCACTGAGTCAGATCTCATAGAATGCATCTGAGCTACAGTGAGATCAGAAAACACATTTAGACATCTCATAATACATAAAGCACACCTTTAAACAAGTAAACACATTTGAAACTACATGTAATTTGTATAACTATTAAAGCAGTACCTTTTATAAATGCTTTTTCATAAATGTTTCTATCTTCCTGTATACATAGTTTTATTTGCTTTGAAGATTTAAGTAGGGTACAAAGTCTTTATTAAATGTACAATACCTGGAATACATTAATTAGCCATTGGTTTATACAAGTAAAAGTAAATTGTTATGAATAATCCAATATGGAACAAGAAAATGAACAGTGGATAAAAGAAAGGATTTTACACTTTACGTTAAATGTTGTGACAGTATTATATACGTCAGGGATTAGAATATGTTCTAAACATATTCAGCATTTAAAAGGTGAAGTGGTATAGATAATGAAAGGTATATCACAAAATGTAGAAATCAGCAGCCATCTCTAAAGTCACTAAATAATACAGCATGCAATACTACTATTAGTGGCAGCATATATATGGAAGGGTAAGGGTTGCTCTCTCACCAAAACACTGTACAAGCTTCTTTCAGAATTTGAGTCCAAAGTGAATCCTTTTTCCATACCGTAAATATGGGGGTCTTCTTCAGACTTTCCTTTGTAGATGGCTTTTGTTAATAATTTGAGATCTAGATTATTTTGATTAGCAGACCAGGTCATTCAATACCAATTTGTAGGTTCTCAGGCCTGGATTATGGAAAGGCTTTATGAAACAATGAACCAGTTATATGTTACAGTACAAACACTGCTATAAGCGATTTTCAAATATTTGGTGCAGGTTTATGTTGGACAGACTGGTAGAAATCAGGGAGTAATGATTGGGGGTTAGTTTCTTCATAAGAAAAAAAATTACATAGATTGGGAGATCAGGTTTGAAGGGGGATATTATTAATTACAACAACATAGTTACCTTAATGGTGACCTGGAACCCTATACTTTCTGGGGATTTAGTGTGTCACTTATTTCCTGTTTTACTAAATGTCCATATGTAGTTTCAAAATGAGAATATATGCAGTAGTCCAGTGACAGTAAACACAAAGTCCACAGAGAATGAAGGACAGAGTGGCAACAACAATTACAAATAAAAAAACAGAATGCAATATATGTTTCAATTTCCTTTTGTTAGAATTCATTCCCAGCAAACAAAATCTGTCTTAGTTCTTCAGTTAGAATGTTCCTGTATTTTTATTTAGGGTAGTAGCCTGACCGCAATAAGGAGAGAAAAAGAGAGAAAGAGAGAGAGAGAGTTGCACATTCGGATGCACACTGACACCTTTTTGTAAGATATAAAAATAAATGTACTCCTTTTATATGTACTTGGAACTACCTCTCGGGACTAAAAGCCATCCAAATACATGCACAGAAGGGGATTATAAAATGGGAAAGACCCTAAGCTGTTGCTTCAGACAAAAACAGTGCTTATCCACAGGAGTGAATGGAGAGAGCAGAGTGCTTCAGAGACTGTGCAGAGGAGACTCTGACGGAAGTCCACAGTGCTCTTTGGTCGGTATCTGGTCTGGGGGTTCTTTTTCTGAAAGCAAAAGGTTTGCAGGGCTCCACCCACTGCCGCCCTAAAAAGAGAGGAAACTCATTTTATTCTGTAACATTTATTTAATCGTGGTGATGTAGGTGTGTGTAGAGTTAGGATAGAGACTGTGAGGAGGATTTATTTACTTATTGCATAAATTGTATTTACAACCTTTGAGTCAAGGACTCATTTATAAAAGCTCCTCATCAGAGTACAATACATATCAATAAGCATGCAGTATACAATAATACAAAGAGAGAAAAAGGAAACACAGGACATGAACAGTACATACAATAATGAGGATGAAGTCTATACAATTGGGTAGCTATACAAGTCAATCTAAGGAGCTTGTAATTGTCAATGTACAGTACATTTAATTAGGAGGGTGAGGTCTATACTATTAAGAAGCTATTCAGGCCCGGCTAAGGAGCATGTAATTGCCATGATGCAAGCTGTCAAGAAACTGACTTTGTCATTAACACAGTCAATCTTGTGTAGAGAATTAACAGCAGTAGGATACAGAGCACTTTAGCCGAAACTTACTCCATGTGGTATAGATGATACTGATGGTTTATATGCATCTGCTGGCATCTACACCCTAGCTCTACTGCTGAGACAGGACTGGGCAGACCTAGCCAGGGCCTGGTAGCCAGGTATTGGTGGTGCTATGCAGCAGCCCATACTTAGCCGGTGCACTGGCAGTGGTGGGTGGAGAGTATGTGGTCTTTGAGGGCTATTTTGAATGGGCCTAGTCTGGTGACAGAGGTAACAGCTGGGGGGGTCCATTGTACCATAACGATGCTCTGTAGGAAGAGGACTTTTGGGCTAGTGAGGTCTCAACCCTGGGAACAGCCCATATCAGTTTATTTGCCAAGCGGGTGTTTGCTGATGCATGAGCAGAGCGGAGGGAGGCAGAAACTACAAGGGGGGTTAGCCCTAGCTGAATTTCTTTGGTGAGGAGACTTGTTTGGTAATGAATTCTTTCATCTAGAGTGAAAATATTTGTTAGGGCATACTGGGTGCTGCTGTGGGTATGCCTGACTACTCTGGTGAGGCGTCTACATGCTTTGTTGATGGCTAAGTGGATTTTATTTAGAGCTGTGTGGTCAGCGGCTGTGTATATGGTTAGCCCATAATCTACTAGAGAGGGAACAGAGGAGGTAACAGCAAGGTTAAGGGCCTCTGACGGTAGGCAGTCTCTACGCCGATACAGTAGTCCTGTGTGAATATTTATAGCTGAAGAAAGATTATTGATATGTGGGTGGAATGAGAGGCTGGGATCATATGTAAGGCCCAGGTATTTATAGGTATGGACCTGTTCCAACAGGAGGAGGGCTTTGGAAAATATTTTTAGTTGGGCATAACAGTCCTTGCTTTGTCGGTGGGCAAAGAGCATTGACTTAGTCTTTTTTACATTGACCACCAGCCTGTGGTCAGTGAACCAGTTTTCAATGTGGTTGAAGGCAAGTTGCAGGGAGGACTGTAGGATTGTGGGATCTGAGTGGGAGGCAAACAGTACTGTGTCATCTGCGTAGAGCAGAAGATTACTTGGGCAGGATTTGGGCAGGGTGTTCAGGAAGATGCTGAATAATAATGGACCGAGGATGGAGCCCTGGGGGACCACAGAGTGGACAGGCAGAGTAGACAAGAGAGTGCTGTTTATCTTCACACATTGGGACCTATCTGAGAGGTAACTTGTAAACCATGCGATGGGTCCAGGGGACTGCCCGGTAAGGTGGAGAGTATTTAGGAGTAGGGTGTGTGAGACAGTATCGAATGCTTTCGACAGGTCTATAAATACAGCTCCTGCTAGGTGTTTCTTATCTAGGGCATTGTGCAACGAGTTAGAAAACTCTGAGGGTGGTTGTTGTGCTATGCCCTGCTCTAAAGCCATGTTGTTCTCTACATAGTACGTTGTGGGCAAGCAAGTAGTCAGTGAGTTGGGTGGCAATGATTTTTTCCAGGGTGTTTGAGAGGGGTGGAAGAATGGAGATGGGCCAGTAATTATTGGGTGAGGTGGGGTCACCACTCTTCAGTATTGCTGTGATAGTGGCTATCTTCCAGTCAGTTGGAAACTGCCCTAGACATAGAGAGTGGTTAAGGAGATCAGTCAGTGGGGAGAGTACAGAGTCTAGCACCAAGTTAAGGATTTTCATATCAAAGGAGTCTTTGCAGTAGTTTGAACCCCCGAGGGCATTTGCAAGGTATGGCCTTGCTTCACTCATTGTGATAAACCTGAGGTGGAAGTGGGGCTAGGCATTGTTTGGCTCAGGGGTCATGGGGTGGGATCAAAGAAGTTGTTTGGAAAAATTGCACTCAGATCAGAGAATGCAGCATTTAGGCAATTGGTGATGGTAAGAGCGTCCGAGGTATTATCATTGTTGACAGTTAGCTGGGAGGGGGGAGGCATCCTGGATTTTCCATTCAGTTCTATTAGGGTGTCCCAGAACAACCTAGCATTCCCCTAGGAGAAGACGAGGATAGTTTTATAGTAGTCTAATTTGGCCATCCTTATGGCCCAGGTGCACCTATTGTGAGCCACCTTGTAGGCAAACCTGTCCGCCGGCACCCCAGAGGCAACTGCTTTGTGCCAGAGATCGTCACGGTTCTTCAGTTGCTGAAGCAGGGCTGGTGAGACCCAGGGGGCATTATGTTTTTTGGATTGGACCTTTGTGAGGGGGCAAATCTATCACACGCATTGTTGAATGTGCGGGTGAAGTAATCAAGGGCTTCATCTATGGAAGGGGCATAGCTGATAGGGGACCAATTACACTGGGCTAGGTGTCTCCTTAGTTTAGTGAGGCCTCCAGGTTGAAAACGGTGTCAGGTAAAATTGTTTGGTTGTGGTATTTGCCACTGACATGACCTGGTGAAGAGGATGGGGGAGTGATCGCTTAATGAATCTGGGAGTACAGCCAGGTTTGAAGTTTTGTTTGCACAATTGATGAGTAGCAGGTCGATCAGGGTGCTAAATCCATTTCTGGGATTCACCCTGGTTGGCTGATTAACTAACTGGGCCAGGTTAATATGATGTTGCAGTGTGCTAGTGCTATTTTACAAGTACTGGCAAGTGGGAGGTTTTAGGTTTCCCCTTTGTCAACATGACTGCAAAAAATGTTATAAAAATCAATTTCTATCAGGCATTAATATTTTAGCATGATGCGTCCTGATTGCCAGAAGAAGTATAAAGCCATGTGCCTTTTTCTAAACCACATGGCTTCAGAACCTTGCTGTCTGATCACAATGCAAGAAATTCTCTACCCAGTATATAAAATAATTAAAAAAAAACAGCTGTGAGAAAAGGAAAGACATGATTGTCTGAACCATATCACATGAGCATGCAGTAAGATTTGTCTTATATACAGCTAACTATAAAATAAAACAGCAATTGTTTTTAAACTTTTAAACATCTCATTTAAAAGATGTTCTGCTTAAAGAAGTCACTTTAAAAGTATAGTGGCACTACCCAGGGTAGACATAACACTCCACGTTCCAGAAGATTGAAAGTAGCGTTTGGTTACAGTTTTGTTATGCTGGTGAAACAGTGTGAAATTGCTGTTTTTGCATTCAAACAATTTTCATGAAATAGCACAAAAATCTGGTATAATTCAGCAATGCTTTTAATTCCAATACAATCGCATTATTTTTCCAAAATTATGCAGTTTTTATAAAGTGACATTTTAAAAAGGGTTTAGGTCAAAAGAGCATCTGCAACATAGTGCGTCAAAACACACAGGGAAAAGAGCTGCACACAAGATAGCACTCAGGGAAAACAATGAGTGCTACAGACAGTGCCAAGCCACGAGGCACAGAACTCGGATGAGGGGGCATGGAACTCAGATAAGGGGACACAGAACTCAGAGAAGGGGGAATGGAACTCAGACAGGAGGGAGAAAGTCATGTGGGTGGGTGGACAACATAAATAAATTCCCTAGCACAATTTTATGAGTGCTTTCATTCATGAGAAGGCAGCTGGCCGTGGAGGAAGGAGGGTTGAGCCAGTCAACTCTTCAATTTATGTTTGTGAATTTCGGGTGCTGGTGGGTGGGAGTAGGGTCCTAAACAAATTCCCGAATACCAATAGTTCACTATTTGGGAAGGGCTTCTGAATATTCGGGAGCTCTACTATTTGTGATATTTGGGAAATAAAATTCAGCCCCTGAACAGCCCTACTTTACAGCATTCAGCAAAGAAGCAGAATATATGGATTTTGGAACAGTATTCCAGAATCTCGGAGCAGCCACAGAAAATGCTCAGTCCCTAGCAGATTTAAGTCCTCCTGAAGGGACTACTAAAGGTCCCTGGGCATCAGAGCAGAGAACTTTGTTAGTGCTGGCCCAGTGGTGTGGAGAGCAGAGAAACCAATGCCTCACCTACCATCATGTTGGTGACCCGTGGTCGAGAATAACCTTGGGCTGCTTGTTGATTCGCCAGAGGGAGGAGGCTTGAGCATCCCAGCGGATGCTTTACTCCTATGGAGAGGGAGTGCAGACCGTGCCACCATAACACTGCCTCCTAGGTGACCATGGGAGGTAGTACAGCTGATCAGCATTTCCAGATGGGGAACGTTCCCTGGTGGGAGACGTAAGCATGTCCTTCAAAATGCACACCTCATATCGTCACCTCCATGGACCATCTGTGGGTTTGGGGAGAACAACAGAAAAAACACTTCTGGCTGCAGGATTCTGTCCCGCTGAGCCCCGCAGACCTCACACCACTGACTGTAAACAGGGACCATAGGTCTGAAAGTGGCACTGGAAGGGGGCATGGGGAACCCCCCAGTAGCCATGCCAGAGGGGGCAGTCTGTGGGGCACAAAATGGCCCTAAAGTAAGTCCCAGGGATGGCAGAAGATGAGGTTGGTGGAGCCGCAAGGGCTGAAGGGGTCTTCAAGTGGAGGGAGAAAAAAGAGAACTTTGTTGCTGCAATAATCCTCCTGTTCGGTTTCTAGTAGCTCATAAATGTAGAAGGGCCCTAGTCCATTTATGGTCTTATAAGCCAGCAAGAATATTTTGAATACAGAATGCCATGTTACTGGCAGCCAGTGTAAATCTCATAATGTGGGCGTGATACGATTAAACCTGGATATTCCAGTTAACAGTCCTGCAACAGAGTTCTGTAATCATGGTCTAGTGCATGCAACTAGAGTCAACGTCAGGCTCCAGTTACAACTAAAAGATGCCAGCTCACCCCCTGATGGCTCAGCAGCAGCAAGTTGCACTGCAGTGCAGGCAACTTGGTTTTGGGAGTGAACCCAAGTTGCTGCATCAGGAGGCAGGCCAGGTTGAGGTAGCTGTTGTGTTGCAGAATGCCTCAATCAGAGAGGGTCAGTGGCTAGCTCTGCTGCCACAGTGACCCTTGCAGCTTGGCCAGGGAGCTTGCTCCTGCTGCAGAAGATGTGCTACTTGCATGCAAAGCTGGATAGGCTGCACACACATCGAGGGAGCAGGAAGGGGCAAGGAAAAAGGGAAAGAAAAGCCAGTGGATATGTTGCATGGCTGTGAGACTGACATTGGTTGTACTTACATCGGGGGAAGTAGGAAGGACAAGGAAAAAAGAGAAAAAGCCCATGGTCTTCTAAATGAAACTCAGGGACCTGTGTTCCCCTGGGTCCTTGTGCCTGTCAGCACTGGATTGTAGTCTCCTAGTGGACAGCCTCGGGGTTGGGTGGAGGATGGCCCTTTCCAGGAGCCCCTGCCACAGAGGGCAAAACTGTGCAGATAACTGACAAGTGTCAGGAGCCAGGTGTGACCCATGATGCAGGCCTGAACAGGGTGTCTCCCTGGGTCCAGGGCATATCCTGACAGAATGTCCATGGCCATGGAGGGCAAATTCTATGACAAAAAAACAGAAGTTGTCAAACTATAAGTGCAGCAGTAAGGCTACCTTTCATAATGTCAGTGACCCGGGTTCAGGAAGGAACTAAGGTGATGAGAGGGCCAGCCGGGGGGGGGGCGGTGTAGGAAGATGGAGCATCTCAGCAGATGCTCCCAACCTCCTGGAAGGTATGATTGCTGTCTTGGCTGCAGTGCTGTCACCTCGGTGACCACAGGTAGTAGTGCAGCATTTTCAGAGGGGGTGTGAAGACCAGCTGGACAGGCTGCTGGCACACCATTGTGCATGCTATACCTCTGCATGGTGCCCCATGCACACAGATGTCCTAGGGCCTGGAGAAAACACAGAAAATGGCTCCTGAACCTGTGATAATGGCCCTCAGTATATCTGGGCTCTGTGTCATGCCTGAGCTGCCACGTGATAAAACTTGAAGATTCAGGTGTAAATCCTCCCAACCTGACCCGTAATGAAGCAGAGCCACAGCTCTCAGGTAGGAGTAAAGGGGATCAGGTATACCTATACTTGTGCCTAAGGGAGTCCGTTGCTGGAGATCAGAAGAGTGCATAAACAGCTAAAAATACAAATTGGCATCAGAAAATCCCAGTTACACAACAATTCAAAATAAAATTGCATTTTAAGCTATGCTGTCTTTAAAAGTACTGTAGGTACATGTGCAACAAAATGGGATCCTTTTAAAATTTTCCCCCGATGCTGTTTTGGAACTGATGCTATAATTTATTTATTTAGACTCAGTACCACTGCTGGGGAATGAGACCTTGGAGTTATCGTCAGCAACTCCGTAAAGCAACTGAGTCAGTGCAACAAGCTTTATACCAAGGCAAATAGGATGCTGAGATGCTCCAGGAGGGGTTTTGATAGCAGAAAAAGGGAGGTAATACTTCCCCTGTATAGATCCTTGGTGAGGCCACACCTGGAGTACTGTGCCCAGTTCTAGAGTTCTTACCTCAGGAAGGATAGGGATATGAGGCAGTGCAGTGCAGGGTAACAAAAATAATTTGGGGCCAGCAGGGCTCGTCCTATGAGAAGCACCTCAAAGCCTTGAACATGTGCTTGTAGGAGACCAAAAGGAGGAGGGGAGATATGACAAAGACCTTCAAATTCCTAAAAGAAATTTACAGGGTGAACTGAGGAGAAATATTTAAATTGAATACCAGCTCACTCTCGTGTGGTCATGAATGGTAGCTAACAGGAGGAAGGTTCAGGAGGGACAGAAGGAGGCACTGTTTTACAGAAAGGGTGGTGGAGCCATGGAACAGGCTGCAAGCTGAGGTGATGAGTGCCAAAACTGTTAGTGATTATAAGCATGGCTAGGACAGAATGAAGGGCATAGTGGTTGCTGGGGCATCAGAATCTGGGACGAGAATGGAGGGGGCAGGGAGGGCTAGGATCCTGGAGGAACAGTAAGTCCCAGGGGTAAATAGGGAACTTGGGTTGACTGGATGGACCTTTAGTCTTTTTCTGCCATCATTGTCCATATTTCTGTGTTTTTATGTTTTATGTACCAGGTGCGGTAGATGCTCTAGACAATATATTGCCTATTTTCAGGCACAGCTTGGGATCCTCTGCTTGTGACATGACAATCAGTTCCACAGCAACAGAGTATACTACTAGCGAATAATTATAATCACAGCTCCTGAACTGTAAGACATTGTGTTTTCCTATATTATGTCTATCCTTATTAGCATACTATAAAATAGGTAAGAGAAACTGTGATGACCAGACAACTTTTGCTGGTAGTCTGAAATATTTTGTCAAATACTAGTAACTTCTATAACAATGGGGGGAGCAGGAGCCATTGATCAAGGAGAAAACTGGCCTATTTTGGAGAGTCTCAATAGCCCAGTAGGGTTTCTTAAGTAGTGTGGACTTTCATTGTATTGACTTCCTAGAATGGGAATAAATTGGTTAGTACACAGAGGACTCAGAGATTTAACATAGAAACATAGAAACATAGAATTTGACTGCAGATAAGGTCCGCTTGGCCCACCCAGTCTGCCCATTTCCCTACCTGATGGATAAGCTGCAGATCCTAGTTAACCAGCAGCCTACTTCTTCCTACCCCACCCCCTAGAATTGCCTTATGACTGTCCCATGCATGCTTGAATTCCACCACTGTTTTTGACTCCACAACCTCCTCTGGAAGGCCGTTCCATACATCCACAACCCTCTCTGTGAAAAAATACTTCCTTAAATTACCTCTGAGCCACCCCCTTCTATCTTCAAATTGTGCCCCTTGTTCTTGCACACCCTTTTTGAAAGTTGCTACCTCTTGGACTTTGTTATCCCCTTGAGGTACTTGAAAGTTTCTATCATGTCCCCTCTCCTCCTTTCCTCGAGGCTATACATATTAAGCTCCTTAAGTCTCTCTTCATATGTCTTCCGGTGCAGACCCTGCACCATTTTAGTGCCTCCTCCGGACAGCTTCCATCCTGTCTATGTCTTTGGAGATTGGGTCTCCAGAACTGCATGCAGTACTCCAGATGTGGTCTCACCAGCTGTCTGTACAGAGGGATAATAACTTCTTGTTTTCTACTGGTGATGCCTCTCCCTATGCATCCCAGTATCCCCCCAGCCCTCCCTGCTGCCCTCTCACATTGCTTGTCCACCTTTAGGTCATCTGATATGACTACCCCCAGGTCCCTTTCCATTTTTGTTGTTAGTATCTCACCCCCCATTGTGTACTCTTCCCCTGGGTTTTTGTTTCCCAGGTGCATTACCTTGCACTTCTTAGCATTGAATCTAAGCTGCCATACATTTGACCATTCCTCTAACCTTGCCAAGTCCCTTCTCATCCTTTCTACCCCACCTTGTGCATCAACTCTGTTGCAGATCTTTGTGTCATCTGCAAAGAGACATACTTTTCCTTCCAGTACCTCTGCAATGTCGCTTATAAAGCCATTTGCCATCTCCATGGTGTCTGAACACACACATTCAGATGTTAAATAATCTGTGAGAGGAAGCTGGTTCCTTGGGACATAAGACAGATAATATCGCAAGATAGGCATCACCCAAAATTCCAGACCTGAATTGGATTCAGCCAATCGGATAAACCTGGGAACAGGGAAGCAACATTGCAGCTTAGCTCGACAAAGGCACCAGGGAGAAAGAGAGAAAGGGCATAAATGTTTCAACCCAGGTAGCTTCTTCCTCTTTTCACTGGTGTTCCTGTGTGTACAAAGAGGGGGCCAGACTGTGTGTCTACAAGGAGAGACTGAGGTAACAAGGCTAGTGGATAGTGAGGTAAGAAGACTTTGTAACTTGTAGAAAAGATAAAAGCATTCACCTCCACAAGTGTGCAAACTTTCTTTTATAATCCTGTATGTGTACTGTTGTCTTACTGTATGTAAACAGTATTTTAATATATAGATTCTTAAAATAATACTATTGAAAAGCATTCAAAAAAATCCCGATAATACTATCACACCTGGAGTGATAATACCACCTTTCCAGAGTGATAATAGTATCGTTTAGGTGCCATAATACTATCGTTTGGGACCTAAACGATAGTATTACCACCAAAGCTGAACTGCGCAGGTGCAAGTCTGTCTTCTAACATCTTGCAAGCGTGCCTTCCAATTGGACACTTTACGTGTGTGGATGGGCAGAACGACTCGTAAAACATGGCGGCTGCCGCTCTCGCTTAGCGAGAGAAACGGTCATCGTAGAAGCTGTATTTTTTATGTACCTTCTACTCTGTCCCATTTTCCAGTATGTATCTCTCAGTCTCCCATGCATCCTCTACAGTGGCAATGGATCACGGAGATCACTGCAGACAGTGAAGAAAAGGGGAACGGGGCCACGCTGCCACATTCTGATGCTCCTAGCAACCCTGTCAGCACACGGACCCCTGATTGGATCCACGAAATGGAGGTGAGACAATCCACCTCGGATCCATATATTAAAAAAAATAACAAATATCTTGGTGTGGATCACAAGGCAGTAATCCCCATCTCGAGGTTCTGGGGACATGGGAACCTCTCAATGGGATTACTGCCTTGTAATCCACACTAAGCTATCTATTATTCTATTTATACCTGATTATTACTATTGCATTTTCACAACCAGTGTTTATTAATAAATTAGTTGGTTTCCTAAAGACTGTAGTTACTGGCTGACTGTGACTGCATCTCTGAGGGGAGGATACATGGATAAAAGGGGTTCATAGTAAAAGGTCTCCAAGAGAGTAGCGTGTATCCTACTCAGAGCAGAGACCGTCACTATGGCACATCTAAAGGGTAGAAGGTGGTGAAAAAGTGCAATCAGAGCACTGGGGTCTGAGCTCTTGCTTAAGAAGGAATGTTGACAGCGGTGACACTGGTCCACATGGTCTCAGTGGCAAAGGGCTGAGAGAGAGAGAGAGAGAGAGAGAGAGAAAGAGGCTCACTGGGGACTGTGAGGTTCTTTGACAGTCACATAAACCAAGACCTGTGATTGACCAGATGTGATCACATGGCTGTGTTCTTTCCGCACAAAAGCACAGGTCAGTAAATACTTTCTGAACCTAATTGCTCAGTTTTTAAAATAAAAATCAGAGCAACCATTTTAAAATCACAATTAGGCAATCACAGATGTGTGCTATTCCTGCAATAACACACAACAAGGGTGTGCATTGTGCTAGATCACCACACACCCGAGGTGTGTTGTGAGGCACAAGGCCACAGGCCAAATGCATTCAACCAGACAGGAAGTTCAGTGATCTAGCATAATGCATACTCTTGGTGTGTATTTAATGCACTTATAATTCCAATGAAACATTGCTTAACTAGTCCTTCCACCTACTGGCACTACATTGCTGTGATGGCTTTGCTTTAGGAAATTTTTCCTAATATAACTGCCATGTCTGTAGTTCCTGTATATTTTTTTTACAGCTGTACAACCATTCCACCTGCCTTCTCCCTCACTATAGAACTCATGTGAAAGAATAGACTGATGGGACAAACACAATATATGATTTCAAGGCTTGTTTCTAAGTTACTTTGCCTCAAAATATAGAAACAGCTTAGTAAGTGAGATTGGGAGGCAGCTTTCAAACATGTCAGTGAGCATGAGTGACAGTGAAAGTACAAGCACAAATGCTGTCATGATTGTGCTCACATCTTTCAAACAGAGGAAAAAGTACTTTTTTTGGTTTACAGCAGGATAAGATGTTCATTTTTGAACAGTAAGCTTAATTTTTTTTTTTTGGGTGGGGGGTTGGGGGAATGACCTTTCCGGGGTAATGGAACCGTTCAGTGGAGACTGTGGTTAGCCAGGGTAAAAACATGGCTACCACATCATTTTGTTTAGACAGTTCAGTAGCGTTGGAGTATATGAAGAGGCTAAATTTCAGGATGACCATGCAGTGAGCAACATCTCTGCATGGTCATGTGGCTGGTTTTTGCCAGACAGTAAGTAGGATTTTACCATTTTATACTGTGGGATAATGGCCTTTCTTGAGTGCATAAGGCAATTACATTGCCTCATGACTCACTCCACGAGAAGTGTCATTATCCCTCAGTAATGCACACCCTGTTGTGCCTTAAGAAAATAATTACTTGAAATGTAATTTAATTTTGAAATGATGCACATTTGGGGTATGTTGATGCCTATTGTTACCAGTCACCAGAGTCTCACTTTAAAGCTGCCTTTTATATCTGCAGTTCTCCCACCGCACACCCACCCCTGAGCATACCGAGAAGAAGCAAAAAACTGTTGTGGACTGTCATGCCAATGAAATGCACATGTGGCACCTCACAAGTGGAGTCTCTACCTTGCAATTTTATATTCAGACAGCACGTGTACACCAGTTAAATCCCTGGCACAAGAAAATAAGCATTACCTGAACAGCAGTTATGGTTATTAATAGGTTCTTAATATCTTGTTACTGCCTCTAGTTCCTATCAGTCTGAGAATTTCAGGATGCGCTGAAAGCATTTTCTGATGATCTGTAGTTCAGTTTCTGACAGAAGCTTTCAGTATTCCTTGGCTACTCATCCGACTAACAATTTTCCTAAAGGTTGGAGTCAGCTTTATTATGCAGAAGGTGGCAACATAAGCCCTTTCAATGAAATAACAAATGTTCAGATTTTGCTAATCAGTCTATTTAAATGTATGGGCTGGTTATTTAAAATTGATTAGCAGTGCTCCAGTTTTGAGTAGAAAAACTGCTACACTAATCCAAGTAATTTTCTTCTTCTGTAGTTCTGCCCATAATATAACACTCAGTTGTACACAATTAATGAAGAAGAGACTTAACTATGTTTACTGAAGGCTAGAAGGAGTGTGTGACTGCCTGATTGCCTTTTTATCACCACAGAGGACAACACCTGAGAAGACAGCATTACCAGTTCCTGGCAAAGCTGTTCTCTTTTTTGTCCTGAAAAAAAGGAAAGAAATAGGCTTTTCATCAATTGAAACTTCCAAGTTTTTACATTTTTCTTTAGGTTTAATGTTCTCAAAGATATTTCACACAGTGGCCTGCTGAGCTGTGACTGATCATTGCCATAAGTTCTTTTTTTCTAAGAGGGTAGGCAATGCTTCTAAGAAACATGGAAACATAGATGTTTATGTACAGACAACGACTCACAGTCCATCTAGTCTTCCTAGTTCTTACAGTACCGAGTTACTCACCAGACTAGCTCTGGAAAGGCCTTGTGTACATCTGTTACCCCTCAGTTCTGCTTGGACTATCCCAATACCCCCCATTAGCCCCCCTCCCCAGTTCTCATCAGTCTCATGTGTCTATCCCATTCTCCACTGAAACATGCAACTGCCTCAATATTGACCAGCTCCTCAGGCAGACAGTTCCACTTTTCCACCACCCATTCCATGAAGAAGTGCTTCATAATGACCCTCCTAGTTTCCCTCTGCCACCTTATAGTTGTGGCCCCTTGTGATGGATCCCTTGCTAAGCTTAAAGAGTTGTTGGTGATCAACCCTGTTTACACCCTTCATATACTTGAAGGGTTCAATCATGTCCTCTCTCTCTCTCTCTCTCTCTCTCTCTCTCTCTCTCTCTCTCCTGGCCTCTAGGGAGTACATACTGGGTTCATCTAGCCTTTCCTCATAGGTCCTTCCCCTGCTGGCTGTAAATCATTTTGATCATTCTCCTTTGATTGCCTCTAGGCATGCCTTGTCCTTTGTTGGTGAAGGTTCTAGAGCTATGCGCAGTACTCCAAGGGCAGCCCTCAGCAAAGACTTGTACAGTGGCAGGATCACTCCTTCCTTCTGCTTGAAAAGGCTTTACTTACAGTATATACTTCAGCATCCTGCTTACTTTCCCATATACGTTGCTACGTTGGGCTGTGGTCTGGAGGCTGTTGCTTATGACCTCCCAGATCCCTCTCCTCCAAGGTCTTCTCTAGTCTATCCCCATACAATATTTAGTAGTTAGATTTCCCCTCTCCAAGTGAATAACCTTGCACTTCTTGGCATTAAATTTCAGTTGCCAGGTGTTGGGCCACTTTTTCAATTTACCCAGGTCTCTTTTTAAAACCCTTATGTACTCTTCACTATTCATCCTGCCACACATCTTATTGTCATCCATGAATAGACACATCCTATCCAGGATCTCCTCTTCAATGTCACAGATGAATACATTGATGAGCACTGGGCCCAGAACTAATCCTCAGGGCACCCTGCTTGGTACGCCTGATCTGAGAGTACATACAATTTAGCACCACCCTTTATGTTCTACCTCATAGCCAGTTCTCTACCCATCTTGTGCCTTTCTTACCAAAGTCCAAGACTCCAATTTCTTCTCTAGCCTTTTGTGAGGCACAGAGAATCAAAGGCGTGCTGAAGTTCACATATGAGATGTCCAGCAATTGGCCCTTGTCCATCACTTAGGACACGGCACTGAAGAATTCTATGACGTTCATCTGACAGTACCTCCCTTCACAAAGCCATGCTTTTTTGTTGTCTTGGAGTGCATGAGACTCCAGGAAATCAAACTGTTACTGGGAAAAATGGATGAACACCACAAAAATCCACTATTCAATTCTTCTTTATTGTATAACTCCACACCTTGTGACTGGCAACATTTTGTGGTTGTCATCACTTCATCTTGCCACTATGTTTGTGACCTTAAGCTATTGTTTGCTTTGAGGTTTGTTTCTTTTTTTACTTCATATTGCTCATTTTTCTTAATGTAATCTTACAAAGTACTGGGCTTTACCTTGCTGGTTGGCTCAGTCCCTCTGGTATTTATTGCATTGCTGGAGTTATTTCAACTCTCATATAGTCTCTGCAAAAGTGGGGAAATAGAAATGCCAACCACTTTCTCCCTCACAGTCATATTGCTGGATAATTGTGAACCTGAGGGAGGGTTGTGCTCAAGATGAGATGTGACGATTGGGGTTATAGTGAGCTTCAGTTGCCACAGTAAAGGCAGGAATCTACATAGCTCTCTGTGTGTCCCCACTAGACCACCAGGTATTTTGGAAAATTACAGTCATATTTCTGGATAATTGTGAAATTGGGGGGGGGGGATTGTGCTCAAGCTGGGATGTGGCAGGGGTGTTATACTGAGCTCTGGTTGCAGTTGCAGAAGCAGGAATCTTTGTGGCTCTGTATGTGTCCCCCACTCAACCACCAGATATTTTTTAAACTATAGACAGGTGCTGTAGGATTAGGAATTTGTGGCATTTATGAGAGTGAACAGTGGCATGGAGGCTGGCATGGGAGGAGGCTGTATTGGGATGGGGTGTGCTGTGTGGAAAAAATGTGTTTGTTGCAGTGTTGGGTGTTTTACAAACTTAAAAACTCATCACTTAACAGATAAACTAGTATGACTAATACATATGTTAAGTGGTAATTGTTACACTTTTTAACAAATCGACAGTAAACAGAAGTGAGAAAGAACACTATTCCACTGCATGAGGCTGCTGCTTCAGCACTTGTTCACGGTCAGGCTCTCTCCTCATTGACGTCATCAAGCTGCACTTCAGCAGACATTTTAGAGAAGATGAAGGAGGAAATCTGTTTACATTTAGTTAATGCTACAAAACTGCATTTATGCTAATTAAATAAGTGCAACTTCAGCATTCATGTAAACAGCACCTTTTCCTTTAAAAAGCTATGAAGCCCGATTTTTAGAAAAGTTATATCTCAAATTTTGCTTTAGGTATTCTTTAGGATCAACAGCAAGGAACGTTTTGGGAAGTCTCAACACAATATGCCATCCAAAAGGATCTGGAGGAGTGAACCAAAAATCAACTGCACAGTACCAATGGGCCCCACTGGGCCACCTGAAAGTGCTGGAGCCAGCAACCCAGAGCAAGCAAGAGACTCCCCCCTTCCCTCCCAAGACTTGGTCCTCAGGGCAGTGAGGGAAATTGATAGAAAACTAAAAGATCCTGGATCATATGGGGAGTCAAGATGCCAAAATAGATGTGGCTATAAGTACTGCAAAAAAGGCTGATTATAGATCCATCAAGACAATAACTGTTGTACATAAGCTTACTGAGGAAAACACACATCTTTGTTCCCGCCTTGAAACCCTAGAGAACTGAGCACAGGCTATGAACATCTGCATGGTTGGTCTCCCTGAAAGGACTGAGGGAGACAACCTAATAGATTTTAAAATGTTGACTGCCTGAAGTGCTACATCTAGAAGAGAATTAGACTGCCTACTAGTTCGGAGATCATACTATGTAAATCCACACACACCTCAAAGCAAGCAGCTTCCGCCTCAAACAATCCTAATTGCTAATTCAGGGCCTGTGGTACATGACACCCTACTGCAAGCTGCAAGGAACCAGAATCTGCTTCTCCATGATAATCAGGACATTTGTTTGTTCCCAAACTGGATTTATGCCACACAGAACAAAAGGAAGCCATTCAATGCCATGAGGCAGCAGCTCTGTAGTCTTGGCATCGTTCACTCCTTGCTCACCACCCACGTTCGAGTCATGTATGGGGGAAAACATATCAATTTAGTGTTCCAAAGGAGGCTGGTAAGTGGGTGCTGAGAATAGCAACTGAATTCCAAAGAACACTAGATGAACAAGGATCTGAAGAGGCCAATGAGGTGGATGAGGAGTGAGCTAAAATAAACGTTTTGACTGATCGTCACTTACTCCTCATTTTGACTTAAAATTATAGCTTTGGTAACCATGTGAACACTTTGCTTAGTTCTTACAGCTGGCTGGGTACATTACCCATTCATGTTACAAATACCAGTGTTAATATTAGGATTTTTTAAATGTTTTAATTGTTCTCACATGCTGAATATTTTAAATTTTTTCAAGATAGCACTGACCGCATGGTTGGGGCCAGGCACCTCACACTATAGTAGATGCTCTACTATTCTTTTATGATGTCAACTTATCCTACACACTTAGATCACGATAGCTAACCTCCGGACCCGTGCTTCATTTTCAGATATGCCCGTTTGGCAATGTGTGAGTAATCTAGTTATTTTCCTCATGGACAAAAGCAACGAGTTGGTGATCTAACTTGTTTTAAATGTTAAATCAGAAGCTGAATTGATTAAAGAGTGGGAAGGGAGGGACCTGAATGTAGAAGCCCTAGTGAACTGTCATAGTGGACACAGTAACTGTAAGGGTTTAATTTGTTAACTATGTTGATTTAAAGGGGACATGAAATCTGTGCTTATTGGCAGCAGTTAGTAGTGTTCATAGTAAGATACATACTAAACTTGCCTCCAAATGAACCATATTTACCTGTACCTTAATAAATATTGATGTAAAAAACTGTGTTTTCAACTGTTTCTGTTTTATGAACAACATTCTGAACAGTTCTCTTCATGGAAACAGTAATTTGGAGTGTTTACTATGTCATGGTTTGAGTACAGAATGCTAAACATGAGCTATTGTCCTATGAGAACCATGCTTGGAGTTCTTTGCTCAAACCGTGACATAGTTAAAACTCCAGATCACTAGTTCCATGACGAGAATTGTAACAGGACGCTGCCCATAAAAACAAAATAATGTAAAATACAGTTTTTCATATCACTTTTTATTCAGGTACAGTTACATATGGATCATTTAGGCTTATGGATATCATTTCTGTTAATGGGAACATTATAAACCGCTGCCAACTAGAAATCATTTTTTGTCCTCTTTAAGTATTTTTGGTCTGCACCATAGGTGTTGAATGGCCTAGCATATGGATTTGCATATTTTTATAAATGTCAGAATACCTCCTTATGTAGTACACTAGGGGATCTGGTAGCAAACATGTTTGTACTGCACTTTTTGTACTTGTCATGTTTCATGAAATGTTTATAGTTGCTATGTGCTGAATGGCATGTTTATTGAAAAACTCAATAAAATATAAGTTAAAAAAGCCACTAAGGCCCCATGTGATGCAGCCAAGCTAGACACAGCCTGGGTCCTGAGGATCTGCTAGGTTGGATCTGTTTTTTGGTAATCCCTTATCCAAAACCTGAAACTTTGTCATCCTGTATCTGTACTGAGAACTTTATGACTCCCACAACATGGCTAATGAAGAACCTGCTGAGCTTTAATCAGCAAAAAAGTATACTGTAAGTTGTCAGCTTCTCCAGGCAGCTTGGCTGAAGATGTCATCAAGATGGATGACCTGAGGTATATGCAGGAATAGAGGTGGACCTTATTATGAGAGAGCTCTGTGAGATCAAAGCCTTTATGTGGCTATCTGAATGGACCTTACAAAAGATACAGTTACACGGCTGCTGTTAAGACGTAGGTTGAAGCTTTGAGATCCAGGGTCAAGGAAGTAGAGACGAGGGTCAGCCGACTGAAAGGCTGGGGCCATCCAGCTGAGAGATACCTCACCCTGGTAGAGAAGGAAGTGTGGCAGCTATGGAACCATTTAGATAATCAAGAAACTCACAATAGACAGTAATGGGAGGCTTTTGGGTTTCTGGAAGGATCAGAAGGCACTGATCTGATCGATTGTCTTCAGCGCCTGCTACCTATGCTGTTGAATTATTACTGGGACTCCCCTGTGGAACTCTACCAGGCTCACCATGTTCCTTCACATCCCCCACCGGGATACTCAGCTGCCCCTCCTAGGCCTATAATGTTTCATCTGCTTTGTTATCAGGACCAGGAGCACATACTCTCTAGAGCACAATCAACTAAGGACTTACAGTTGCAAGGCATAAAATTGTCATTGCAGTCTGACTTCCCAAAGTAGGTCATAGATAAATGTAAATCCGTTGGCTGGGTCAGAGACCTTGTGAGGGAGTGGGGTCTGAAATACTCTCTTGACCTGTCAGCTGTTCTCCACTTCATCAATGGGAAGCAAACTGAAACCGTCACCTGCCTGACAGAAGCTTGCCAATTTATCTTGGACAACACTGCTCCACCTAAATCTACTGGCTCTACTACATCTAAGCCTTTTCTGGATCCAAAGCCTCCACGTAATTCCCCTTCACCGAAGCCAAAGCTTGTAGCCACTGTACCAGGAAGCTGATAACCAGGGCGATTTTCTATGTATCAGACTGAAGATCGAATGGACTTAGGAGTGGGGACAGAGGGCTGATGCGGTCCTTCCCCAGTACCTATGGAATATGTTATTAAAAATTCTGCTAACTATTTGAGTTAGGTGTTTGTTTGACTGTCTGTTTTCCTTAGGTGGTATGCTTTTATCATTATCATTGGGTTGGACTGCTGCTGGCTAACTTTCTAATTTATACTTGAAGTTGTGTTATGGGTACAAAGGGTTTCTTTGTTTAGCAAATCAGAGGTGGTGAGAGCAGGGAAGTCCTAGGTGACTGGGATGCTGGATTTTACTTTTTGTCTTGGAGCCTCCATGAGCTGCATGGGGTGGGGTAGTGGTGAGAGATCACGGCAGTTGTAGCAGCTGAGTAGGCTGATCTATTGTAATCTTATGACTTTGGATCCCTTTCTGAGGTACTGTGGTGCTGGCTGCCTTGTTCCAGTAAGCCTTCCAGCCATGTTGTGTGGTGGCTTCAAAGTCTATGGCAAGCTGCCTTTATCAAATTTGTAAGCTGTCCTTAGATGCTCAGTCATTATCTCTGACCCTGGTTCTTTTGCTGGGGGTGAAGGTAGCCTATACTTGTTTCATTTATGTTTTGTATAGGCTTCTCCTACAGGCTTGCATTGTCAGTGATTGGCTCTAGGATTTCAGAGCTGCTCCATGTGCCTCTGCCCTCACTACCCTTATAGTTTTCCTGTACCTTAATTTGTGGCAAAAATCTGCAGCTCACACCTTTTAAAGCTCATTCACTCTCATTTTCTTTTTCTTTTTATCCCTGCTCTCAGGCAGTCCTATGGGCTCTCAGGTTCCAATTAGCATGGCTTGTCATTATGTAGAGCAATGGTTGTTGCTCAAGCTGATTGTATTTAGGCAAACATCGTGACCACCTATGTTGATTACTATTGGGGGCTAGTATGGGCATTCTCACTGATAAGGTTTCAATCTGTGAGCAGTACATAGGGGTCAGGGGGAAAGGGGCTTGGAAGTCATACATACATGATTGCTCCCAGCATGAGCTTAGGAAACTTATGTACACTCGATGTTATTGGTTGCGCAGTCCTCTTGTGACCTTGTTCTTGCGTGGTCAGGTGGGTTACCTACTTGCCACTTTGACAGCATGCAATGGTTTTTTCTTACTTGGTATAGCTACACAAATTATGTAATGGATCCATGTGGGGGAGTACGGAGACTTTTCGAGCTTTGTGATTGAGCTTGTGTTGACTTATAAGCCACTGCCATATTATCTGTGGATGTAAGCTTATGGGGGGTTATGAAGTGTTGCATGTCCCTAGCGCAAGCCTGAGTGGCCTCTCACACAGCTGCTATATTCTTGAAGATAGTGCATTATGGTATATGGATTGACTAATGCTTTGTCATCACTATGATTTCTGTATTGTTGCCATAGCATAATTTTGGGATACTTGCTGTCAAATTTGTTGGTTGTTTAGCTGATGTCTGGCCCTTTAAGGGCAGTTGGGCATGGAGATCGGGGTGACTTGATTGCTAATCTGCCATACAAGGTTATCTCATGGAATGTCCAGGGCTTAATAATCCAATGCAAACGTGTGTTGGTTTATTTAAGGAAATTAATGGGCCAGATTATTTTCCTTCAGTAGACACGTTTGGTTAAACAGGAGGCTGAAAAATTGGGAAAATATTGGGAGGGGCAATCTTTGAAGCATCCTACTCTAGTAAAAAGAGGGGGGTTGTAGATTCTCTGCAGAAAGGGGGTTAACTTGGAAGCAATTTGTCTCTCCACATTCAATGCCTGCATTATTTCTTGATGCCACTCTTTTCTGGTAGGGATGGTGTCATCAAGCCAATGCCATAGAATAATCACTTTGGCTGTAAGAGCGACCAGAGCTATATGACCCTTCCTTGGGCTGAGGACCTGTGGAAAATAATAACCAACTACAGTAAGCATAAGGACCTGCAGAGAATAATATTCAACTAAGCATGTTTGTTGTGAACAGGTCTTCAAGACTGAGGAGTGGGTCTAATGAACTCTTGATCATATCCCAGAAAGGGATAACCTTAACACAATCCCATAACATGTGTCTGAGGGTACCCTCAGCTAAACCACACCTGGTACAGGCCAGTGAATCAAGTTTCCCCATCTTATACAGCTTCTGAGGGGTAAGTAAAGATTATGAAGAATTTTAAATTGGGCAAGACGGTATCTGTCTTGCTTTATGTACTGATAAAGATGTTGCCAGATGAACTGCCAGGTATCTGATGTCCACGATGCCTCCAAGACCTGTTGCAAATAATAGCAAATACCCTGAGGAGTATTGGAATCTAGTGTTTGAAACACTTTATAAAGGCTCAATATTGGGTGAGGCTGCAAAGCAGTATCCACTAGAATATCTAAGGTGGTCCTAGCCCATTGTTTCCAAGGGCGGGGACCTAGGTGTGATTTAATAGCTTGCATTAACCAACTGTAAATTTATAATAGGCTCCATGCACTGCCTTTCCTTGATAGAGAAAATCATTTAGGATGTGCTGGAGATGATGAAACCATTGCTTGGGGAGAAAAATTTTAAGCATACCCAGAGGATAAAATAGGCGGGGTAAGATATTCGTTTTAATAACACTAAGATGAGGGCAGCATGTTTTTAAATTAACAATTGATGTGCATCACTGATGTGAGCTGTGCGGTGCATTTACTTTTAATAAATAATCTGTCAGAGCAGTCAGGGTGGCTGTGCTGCCAAGGAAAAAATGATGGCCCAACAGTTGGGGAGATTGAGCGGGCAGAAGGGCAGGACAGATGGCAGCCAATTTTTTAAAATACAGAACCAGAAACACATTTAAATGATATAAAACTGTGACAAATTAGACAATATTCTATTCTGAAACCTATCATCTATCCTGTGTTGACTTCAGGTTGTGCTGTGCCAATCTGAACTGAGCATCTCACTCTCTCCATTCTGGTATGATAACTGAATGCTTCCTGAGAGAATTTCAGTACAGTTGGGGGAAGAGCAGGTGGGAGGCACAAGGCGCAGTAACTGAATAAAGACTGAATTTTAGTAATAAGAGTTTATACCACAGTATTGTTTTTTACACTTTTAGAAAAGATGGCAGAATCAATAACCTTGTCTGTGGAGCAGTGGGGAAATGAGTGGGTTGGAGGCTCAGTGGGATGGAAAGTTTTAAATCATATTAAATCCATAATACAGTGTATTACATCCAATGTCTATTTAAAACTTTAAACAGTAACAAAGAAGACCTCACAAAAAATGTTCTCAGACAAAATGTCAACTTGACAGGCAGCATGGCAAGCATGGGAAAGGATTCACCATACTGACATCTGTTTTTTTGATAGATCCTGTCACTGAAGTCACTAGCAATGTAGCACTATCACAAGAGCTGTGAAATGGAGTGCTGCAGCTGACCAGAACTACTGCTTGATGCAGCTTTACATTAGCTATACTTTGGAAGCAGCACAAAGTGAAAAAACATGATATTTAGCTAGAATAGGTGTTTGCAGCACTATTGAACAAATACTGAGTGCTCCAGTAAGTGAGAGTTCCCCTTTAAGTTATCCCACTGACAGGGGACTATTTGTATTATTCTACAATGTATGATACTTATTGTCAAACTGATTTGTTCTTAGCCTCCTCTGGCATAGTCAAAGGCATATTAAATACTACTATAGAGCCCATTATTATTTCTGACCACTCCCCAGTTACACTTACTTTCCAGCAGGAGGGACTGGGTAGTGAGATGAAATGTTGATATTTTATGCAATAACGATGCAGTTGAGGTGGCTACTATGTGGGTCTGGGAAGGTCTTAAGGCCTGTCTCAGAGGCAGGATAACTGCATGTGCCGCCACCTGTAAGAAAAAGCTAGAGGCTAGGTTAAGATTCATAGAGAAAGCTGGCCCATCAGCGCAGTGGTTGGATTTCCACTTGCGATGCTGGCGACCCGGGTTCGGGAATGGACCCGGGTTGTCAGAGGGCCGATTGGGGGGGTGAAGGATGGAGCATCCTAAGGACTGCTCTCCTTCTCCAGGGAGAGGGTGATGAGAATGTCTGGTGCTTGACAGACCCCTGGTAGAGGCCGGAGATACCGCAGCAACTGGCATCGGAGTGCTTCAGGGGGTGGGGTGGATGCAGGACTTCATTGCACATCCCCGCCCCCAGGAAAAACTCAGAAAAATACTTCAACTGCTGGCCACCTTTGATGAAGCCTGCCTTGGCTTCGATTAGCCTCCTGGCCGGCCCTCCAACCTAGTCCTGTCATTGTGGCATTGTTGGGGAGTCAGTGCCGCAACCCCACCCTGGGGGGTAAACCGTGGGTATCGGAGGGTCTCGGCCAAATGTGGAGGTGGAAGCCGAGGTCCGTGACTGGGCTGAGGTTCTGGGAGGCTGGCGGTAGGGGCCAAAAAGTAATAAATAACAAACATTTTTAAATTCATAGAGAATCAGTTTGTAACCTCAGAAAAGTGGCACAAAGTGGAAGACCCTGATCCTTTCTTGTTACACTAGATACTGTCAGTAAGGTATCAGATTAATACTCTTAGTATACAAGAGGCTTGAGTTTGACCTGTATTGAATGAGGCAGGCATATTAGGGAAAGGGAACATTGTTTAACCAGGAGTTGCACACTAAGCCGAAGCTCATTTCCAGATGTGACCAGGGAGCACAAAGAAGTTAAGTGACTTGCTCAGGATCACATAGTATGCACCTAGGCGGCAGTGAGATTGAAACCCAGGTCTCCAGATCTGTAGCTCAGAGCCTTAACCCAGTGCACTATACTGCCTCCTCCAATGTGGCTTTCCCTCCATGCAACTGGGCAGTAGCAGCCAGGATCTCTTATGAGGTAATAGGAGGGGGGAGAAAGTAGGACATCTACTTGCCTTCCACCTAAAGAGGATAACAGTGGATAGTAAAATCCCAGGTATTAGAAAGGGAGTAGAGGTCCTTTTGGAACCAGCAGGGGTTAATACAGAGTTCTGAGATTTGTATTGTGACCTTTACTCTACCAAACTGCAATTGGTGGTGGTGGTGTGGGGGGGGGATCTTACTGGAGATATTAATGATTTTTTATCTTCTTACTTTGCCCATGTTGACAAAAGAGCAGTGTAAAGGACTTCAATGCCCCATTACCTCATAAGAGATCCTGGCTGCTACTGCCCATCTGCATGAAGGGAAAGCCCCAGGACTGGACAGTTTTCCTATGGAGGTATAGAAAGCCATCGGAGATCTGGTCAGCTCTTTGTTGGCCTTTGTGCTGCAGGATGCATGATAGGAAGGGGTGTTACCAGACACCATGAATGAAGCAATCATCACAGTGCTGGCTAAAGTAGGTAAGGATCCATTCCTTTGTTCCAGCTACCTTCCCATCTCCATCACCATTGTGCTGGCTAAAGCAGGTAAGGATCCAGCTACCTTCCCATCTCCATCATCACGGTGCTGGCTAAAGCAGGTATAGATCCATTCCGTTGTTCCAGCTACCTTCCCATCTCCATCATCACGGTGCTGGCTAAAGCAGGTAAGGATCCATTCCGTTGTTCCAGCTACCTTCCCATCTCCATCATCATGGTGCTGGCTAAAGCAGGTATGGATCCATTCCTTTGTTTCCACTACCTTCCCATCTCCATCATCATGGTGTTGGCTAAAGTGGGTAAGGAGCTATTCTGTTGTTCCAGTTACCTTTCCATCTCGCTTTTAAACCTCGACTACAAGCTGCTGGCCAAGGTGCTGGCGAGCAGGCATGATAAAGTGCTGCTACTATTAGTCCACCCAGACCAGGATGGGTTCGTGTGGGTGGTCAGGATGGGGCAGACCAATCTGGAGGCTGGTCAACATGATGTAGGCCATGGCATCCTCACTGGATGCTGTAGCAGCTATGGCTTTGGACAGAGAGAAGGCTCTAAACTCTGCTAAATGGCCTTACCTCATAGCCACTTTGTAGAGGTTTGGTCTGGGTGAGACTTTTATCAAGTGGGTTCAAATCATTTATACTTATCTGTGAGCTGCCATCCTTACTAATGGTAGACTCTCCCCACCCTTTCAGCTTAGCAGAAGCACTCGGCAAGGTTGTCCCTTGTCGCTGACTATATTTGTTTTGGCAACCGAGCCCTTGGCTCAAAAGCTGTGATATTCTAAGGATATCCAAGGTGTAGAGCTAAGGGGAGAATCTTACAAGTCCATGCTATTTGGCAATAATATTCTTTTGACTGATCAGAACCCTACCACCTCTATACTGACTTTAGTGACTTTATTAGACCACTCCTTGGCTTTATCTGGCCTTACACACAATTGGGGCAAAATGGAGGCTTCCATCTAAACTCTAAATGTGCCAAACACATGTTGATGAGTACTGAGATGTGTTGGGCATTCCACTCTATTAAATATCTAGGGTTTTTGGTTTCCCCCAAGTTGAAAGATTGACCTTTGCTCAATTTTAACCCTTTGTTTAAATATTTGAAGGAGGATGTTGCTAGGTGGAAACACCTCTGTCTATCTCTGTGGAGCAAAACTCAAGTGCTTCAAATGATGGTGCTCCCTAGAGTACTGTGCCTAATTCAATACTTGCCTCTGAGGCTTCCTGGTACCATTTAAAATCAGTTGTCAGTTATTGTTATTGACCATTTGTGAGTAGGGGGCAAATCTAAGTTATATGCTTTGCACTTGGTTGCTCCAATGAACACAGGGACCTTCCAAATGCCGAGGTTTAAAGACTATTACTTGACCTTTGAGCTTTGCCAGATTTGGATGTGGTTCCACATGGAGCAAGTCTGTGCAAGAGCCAGATAGGTGGACATACCTTTTGGGAGAAGGCATTCAAAGCGCGCCTCACCCCTACTCAAGAATTTGTCTTTCAGGTCTGGAAAGTTCTTAAAGGTATTTTGGGGCAGACATGGGATGCCTCCCTTTCCCTTTGGCGGCTCTGGTGAAACCCTCACTTGTTGATAGGAAGTACTCCCTTGTCTGGCCTGCTTGAGAAAAAGACAGAATACTACAGGTAGGAAATCTATTCTCCCCTACCTCCTTTCACCTTAAAGCATTCGGAGATCTTCAGCAACAAGCATCTCTCCCCAATACACATCATTGGAAATATTTGCAGATTCATCATCTTTTGATAGCTTTCATTAGTAGCTAGCTTCCATTTCTGGCTTGAGGGAAATGGGATGACATACTGGGCCTTGCTGGTGGGAAATAAATATTAATGTGCCCCCTCCCCATACATTGGATTAGTGTACAGAGCTTTGTTGGAGGAATATACTCCTGCTACTAGTCAGCTCAGATTTCAGTGAGAGAAACTTTTAGGGCATACTCTTACAGATGCAGAGTGGGAGTGTGCATGGGCAAATGCTTATGGGGCATGCAAAGATACAGCAGCAGACTGATGCAGCTTAAAACTTTATATCTATGGTATCACATGCCAGCACTTTTGCACAGGATGAATTGTCTCAGTCTCTTCATGATGGCATTGCAATTACTCTGAGGGCAATCTGCTCCACCTTTTATGGGATTGCCCACAACTCTCGGAGAGGTGGCATCAAATACTCTCCTCGATAGAGTGAGTACTGGAAGTGCCTGTTCCCCATGATGCCTCACTCATTCTCCTAGAGCAGGTCAGAAGTCCTCACACTTTGTCATAGTGAGCCTCCCCCAAGCCTTGGAAAAGATCCTGAGCCTCACCCTAATATAGAAATAATTTTAGGCCTCCCCATAGTAAGAACAACTATCATACTTTGCACATTACAGGAAGAATACAATGAAGTGCATGTGAGTAGTTGAGTTTATTCTCATTTTACTGAACTTATTATTCTCCGTCTCTAGAACCCCCCTCCCCAGTTCTGCCTACTCACTCCACACTTCTGACTTTTGGACTCTGTTTACCCTTCATTGCAATACCTCCATGAGTCAGATTGTTTTATTTGTCAGTTTTACGCTGCTCTCACCTTCTCAGGAACCATTTTTCTCCCTCCTTCTGTTGCTCCTAGTATCTCTCTATTTAGCCTTTGTATTTGTGTTTTTCTGCAGTGAGTATAATGGTTCAGTTGTTATCTTGTTCCTATTCATTTGCATTGTTTTGAATTTTGTTTTGCACAGTTTCCAAGAATTGCATTTCCCCCAAGTCATACCAGGAAACAAGTGTTTGTTGAGCGTGTCTTTCCTGGTAACCATTTTGTACATAAATTTGCATGCCATTATTCGCTTTCACTTTGCTGCATCCTTCACACAAAGCATCCAAAGCTTGACATTTATATATAGTACATTTTAAGGCTTGCTTGAGCCTTCCCTGGAACAGGTTGGGGCCTCCCCTGGGAGCCTGGCCTCACCATTTGAGAAACCTTGTCCTAGAGAATACCATGCACCTCCCTATGCATGATAAACCCCCTGCAGGACTGGTTTATGGCTGGCATTACAGCGGTGAAGAGGCTGTTATTTCAAAGCTGGAGGATGGCATCTGTCCCCCGCATGCACAGTGGGTGGGAGGATAATATGTATAAATTGGCAGGATATGAGTGGCTTGCATATTTGGCAGTGAACAAAGGCTGGTGGTTTGAGGCAGTATGGGGACCTTTTATGCTGTCATATGGCACTGGTGATGTTGCTTGTCTAACAAGAGTGAACTGTGATGCCCCCTAATATCATATGGTTTTGTTGGAACATGTGTTGGTGACCTGCTGAGTAGAGGACCATGTGAAACCAAATTAGTTGCACTCCAAACAGGAACGATGCTCAGTCATAGTTTTTTGAAAAAATAAGTTCATTTATTGTGAAATAATAAGCAAACAGACTGAGCCAAAGCCCCCTGATGAAGCCCTTACTAGGTGTATGTTCACTTAGGCGACTGGCTTTGGCTCAGTCTGTTTACTTATTATTTCACATTAAATAACTTACTTTTTACAAAAAAAAAACTACAGCTGAGCATCGTTGCTCTTTGGAATGCAGCTAACTTGGTTTCACATAGTAACATTTGGGGTTAGCTGCCCTTAAGCTGCACCCCCGGAATACACTGTTGCAAGTTTTCATTTTTCTGGATACGCTGAGTGGAGGACCATCAGTACTCCATGCCTAATGACCCTCCCTTGAGTTGTTAAAATCCACTGTAGTGGGACCAGACAGCAGCAACTAGTTACCTAGTTATTGATCAGTTATACTGTAGTTGTGTCTGTTTTGATGTTAATTTAAGAGTTATTCCTTTTGTACTATTCAGTAATGGTTAGTAGTTTTATATAGTTTCTAGTTCTGGTGTCCACTTGTTAGAGGGATGGGTGATCTTCAGTAACTGAATTGCTAACAAGTTAATCCTTTATTAATAGTAGCATGTATAAGTGGTTGCATGGGTACTAATGTGCAAATTCGAACCTTCATTATTTCAATATGGGAAGATCTGTGTTTCAATTTTGTTAGTCTGTTATCCAAGGAGCAGCTGGTTACAGCTACGTTGGCAAGGCTGTGAGATTCCCTTTGGGTGTAACTTGTTTAAGCTGTAGCTATGTATTACAAAACCTCAGCAAAATAAATAAAAAAAAGCTATTATGGTGCAAGGGCTGCGCCAAATGTCCTATGAGGAGAGACTGAGGGTTCTAAGCATATACACCCTGGATGAGAGGAGGGAGAGGAGGAACATGATATAGACCTTTAAATACCTCACAGGGTAAATAAGGTACAGGAAGGGAACATTTTGCAGAGCAGAAGGAGTACAAGCACTAGAGGGCATGCAATGAAGCTGGAGAGGGAAATGTTTAGGAGGGATGTGAGGAAATATTTCTTCACAGAGAGGGTGGGGCTCAACAATCTTTCAGCAGGGGTGGTGCACACAAAAACAGTGGTGGGCTTCAAGCATGCATAGGATAGGTGTAAAGGAGAACTGGTATCAAAGTGAGGGGGAGGTTAGAGGTGGCCGGAGATCAGGTAGGGTCTGCGGTGGCAGAATAGGCAGGGGAAAAGAGGGGCAGACTAGATGGGAAAATTGTTTCTTATCTGCTGATAAATTATATTTTATGTTTCTGTGTAAATTGAACAGCCTAGGGGTGAGATCCAAAGTGGTGAATTGGGTTAGAAACTGTTTAAGGGATAGGCGACAGAGGGTAGTGGTTAACAGTACTCACTCTAAAGATTGGAAAGTGACCAGTGGGATGCTGCAGGGCTCAGAACTGGGACTGGTCCTCTTCAATGTCTTCATAAGTGACATTGCAAATGAACCGGAAGGGAAAGTCTGTCTTTTTGCAGATTATACCAAACTATGTAATATCATGTACAATTTGTAAGGAATGGAAAGAATGCTTAGAAATATTGGGAAACTTGAAGAGTGGTCAATAGTGCAGCAGTTGGGTTCAATGCCAAAAAGTTCAAAATCATGCACCTAGGGCATATGATCCCAAGAATTGAGTATAGTATGGGAGGTATGGTCAGTCATTAAGTAGGAAAGGGACCTTGGGGTTATCATGTCTGATGACCACAAAGAGGCAGGGCAGAGTGACAAAGCAGTTGGTAGGGCCAGTGTGATGCTTGGATGCATAGGAAGAGGTATCTCCAGAAGAGTAGAGAAGTGGTGTTGCTACTATATCTCTCACTGGTGAGATCACACCTGAAGTATTGTGCCCAGTTCTGGAGGCTTCACCTCAGAAAGGACACAGACAGAGTAGAGGCAGTCCAGAAAAGTACAACTAAAATGGTGCAGGGGTTGCACCAAAAGCCCTACAAGGAAAGACAGGGATCTCAACATGTATACCCTGGAAGAGAGAGAGACAGAGAGAGAGAGAGAGAGAGAGAGAGATAGGATGTGATAGAGACCTACAATCACCTCTTGGGGGTAAACAGGGTGCAGCAAGTGTATCTGTTTCAAATAAGGAAGAGTGCCAGAACCAGATGGCATGTGATGAAGGTGGGGGGAGTTTAGGGTAGATGTGAGGAAGTAATACTTCATTGAAAGAGTGATGGATGCTTGGAATAGACTAGCAGCAGAAGTAGTGGAGGCAAAAATAGTAGGGGGCTTCTAGCATGTATGGAATAGACATAGGGGAATATTAGGAAATGGGCAAGGAATAGGGGGGATCGTCATAAACCAGTTAGGGTCTGCAGAGACAGACTAGGCTGGGACCATCTGGGCTGACTGGGTGAGCCAAGCAGTCCTTTTCTACTGGCAAATTTTATGTTTATATGCTGTTGTGGTGCTACTGTCATATGCACAGAGCACAGTAGGTGGTGCAGCACAGTTGTGGTTTGTTGGTAGCATTGGTTGCCCCCCCCCCAAGTTCCTCATCAGTTGTGTTTAAGTGAAGAGGATACTGGTACTGGAGAGACAGACTCAGGGTGGTAGTTTTAAAAAGTCATAAAATGGGATAAACTCCTATAGTAGGGTGGGATTTTAAACTCATAAAATGGATGCACCTCCTAGTTATGCTAATGTCAGAGACCACTCTGATATGTCTAGACCATGTTCTATCTTTTTGTGCTATTTTCAAAATCTGTACTTAGTTGCAGCATTTCTGTTTTATGGTACTGTGCTTTACATCCAATTTTGCAAGCTACAAAGGGGGAGGGGTGCAGTCGCCCCATGTGACAGGGTTGAATAAGACCCTAGCCCATTTGTTATGCAGAAAGAGTTAAACACAAGGATATGTTTTATCCTGTTCTGTTCTGTCTCATCTGTCTGACTGCACAGTCAAATTTTCTTGTGAGACCTTGGAACTGGCTACTCCGACAGTCTTGTTATTCCCCCCTCCCACTATCTCTCTGCCTTCACTTGCTGTGTCTGTCTCTTCTTCCCCTTGCATATCTGAAGTTATAAAATATGTGTGAATCTTTATGTGAAAGTGGGATCCCTTGGTTTGAAAATGTATATAGTTATATTGTTGAAATGGTTACAAAACACTATTTGGAGCTCAAGGTATTAACCTGAGATGCTGGTTTACAATCTCTTTTGCACAGCTGTAAACAGGAGGTCAGTTCTGGGACACCATGTACTGTTTTGTTGCACCTGCAAGGAAGGAAACTGACAAGTACATTTTCTGAAAAACAGGATGTCTTTTTAATGAGTTCCCAGGCAAAAACTTATAAAAAGAGCAGCAATACTTCTGCTAGAGCAGGAGCAAGACTGAAACTTGGAATTAGACATGCCCTCAGAAAAAGGACTTTGTTTTCTCTGTTTGTACTGCTTTTGTAAATACTTATTGAATAAGTTTTATTTTTATTTTGCTGTTATTGATAATAATAAAACATTACTTTAGAATTCAAAAAAAATTGTTTTTATTTTACCGTTATTGGAAAAAATAAAAGCTACTTGTGAATTTTATACTTGCTCCTGGTCTTCCTGTGCTTCCTGACCTGTGCCTCGACAACAGATGGTGTCAGCCTAAGTGAGATTTATGCCATGCATACTCTAAGCCAGGAGTTTTGCACATGGGTACTAGACTTGGCACCAGGGAAACGTAGAAGAAAGGTATGGATTCTGCAGCAGCAAGCCCTGGAGTCATTACCAGAAAGATGGCAGCCAAACTAGCTGACAGAAGTCCAGGCTGAGACTGTACAGCCAGCACCAGTGATGGGGAAAACAAAATACAGGCGGTGACAGAACCTGAAAGCCTGCCTGTCTTCTTCAAATGGTGGGCTATACAATAAAGAGAGACAGAGAAGCGGAGAAAAGAAGAGATGGAGCAACAGGAGCAGCAGAGAAAAGAAGAGGAGCAGAAGAGAAAAGAAGAGTTGCAGCAACAGGGGCAGCAGAGGAAAGAAAAGGAACAGCAGAGGAAAGAAGAGATGCAGTGACAAGAGCAGCAGAGAAAAAAACAGATGCAGTCACTGGAGCAGCAAGGGCTGGATGCCTTGCAAGTTATCAAAGCTGGAGGATCTGGCGCAGGTCCAGAAGAGCAACAAAACATAAACAACTTAAAAGACCTTAAACTTACAAATCTGTGTCCCTCAGATGATATCGAAGCATATCGGACAACTTTTGAAAGGCTTGCAGCAGCCTGCCAGTGGCCAAAGCAGCAATAGGCAGTCAGGCGGGTACCTTACCTGACAGGTAAAGCCCAACTTGTCTACAGTAATATGGATACTGCACAGTCAGAAAACTATGGCCTTGTGAAAAGAGAAATCCTGAAGAGATACATCTCAGGAGAGACCTGCAGGCAAAGATACCAGTCCCTGAAGTACAACTCAGTCAACAATTCTCAAAAAGCCTTCACCCGACTCAGTGAACTCCTTATTAAATGGCTCCAACCAGAGGGCAAAACAATCCCGCAGATCACTGACACATTTGCAATGGAACAATTCATTAACATCCTGCCTAGAGACATACAGCTTTGTGTAAAAGAACACTGACCAGACAGTGGGGAAAAGGCAATTTCTTTGGCTGAGGACTATCAGATGGCCAGACAGACCATGCAGCAGCGAAGTAACAGCCAAAGAGCAGTAAGATCCACGTTTTCTCAGTCTAACTCCAAATCAGACATGAACGGGTGGGGGAAACAAATCTGCACCCAAAGACTTTATTTGCTATAACTGTAACAAGCCAGGCAATATCGCAAGAAACAGCCATGAAAATAAGGAAGGCACCCCTGTAGCAGATTTGGCCTTAGCAAATTGGGGCAAGTATTTACCAGATGTCAATGTGGGAGATAAGACTGTAAAGGGACTTATTGATTCAGGAAGCAGACAGACCCTAGTGAATGTTGAAGTGCTAGGAAAACACTTTGTAAAAGGACCAGGTAGTGGTGTCATCTGTATCCGTGGGGACACATCATACTATCCCACCACACAAGTGACACTGAATATTAACGGGGTGTCACACCAAATAAAAGTAGGGGTAGTACCCAAGTTACCTGTGATTATTAGAAATTACTGTACAGGATTTACTGAGTTAATCTCAGAGGAACTGAAACCTGCAGTTTCAGCAGCACAGGCAAAGAAAATCTCAGATGGTGGAGACACTTTTCCTTTCAGTGACTTTGATGCGGACATGTTTAAGCCCAGCTCCAAGATCTGGAAATCCAGGAAAGAAAGAAGACGCCTAAAACAACAGTGACAACAAAAGACTGATGGACATAAGGGGTTAAAATATGAAAATGCTGAAACTAGGCTGATAACTGATTGTGATTTTGTTTCAGAGCAAACTAATGATGCTTCTCTCCAAGGTTATTTTAAGTAGCTGGGGTGAAGCAAAAACAGGGTGAACCAATGTTTAAACAAGCATTTGTCAATGCCGAATGTTGATGGCGTTGGTCCGCTGAGCTCACTCAGTGACCCTCTGTCAGTCACTTGTGTTTCTTCCGGTGCTGCAGGCTATTGTTTTGTACTGGGCTCCTGCCTGCACTGGCACCCTTTTCTGTCCACAAAGAAATCCGCAGTTATCCCGACAGAGCTGTTGAGGTGGGTCACTGACCCCTCTCTGACTCGCTCATTCTGTTTCTCCTGGCACTGCAGGATGGCCTTTTGTACTGGGCTCCTGCCTCTGTTGGTGGCTTTTTCCTCCCGCAAAGAAATCTGCAGGAGTCTCGACACAGGTCCGTTGAGCTTGCTCACTCCCCTGCTGTCACTCGCTGGTTCCATGTCTGCCAATGCTGCAGGCTGGCCTTTTGTACTGGGCTCCTGCCTGCATTGCTGCCTTTTTCTGCCCACAAAGAAATCTGCAGCAGTCATGGTAGAGCTCCATTGAGCTCACTCACTCCCCCTCTCTCGCTCACTCATTCCGTTTCTCCTGCCGCTGCAGGCTGCCCTTTTGTACTGGGCTCCTGGGTGCATTGCTGCCTTTTTCTGCCCATGAAGATATCCGCAGCAATCACGATAGAGCTCCATTTAGCTCACTCACTTCTCCTCCCTCACTCACTCATTCTGTGTCTCCCGCTACTACAGGCTGGCCTTTTGTACTGGGCTCCTGCCTGCATTGGTGGCTTTTTCTGCCCACAAAAAAATCTGCAGCAGTCCCGAGACAGCTCCGTTGAGCTCGCTCACTCCCCCTCTCTCACTCACTCATTCTTCTTCTGCCAGCGCTGTTGGCTGGCTTTTTGTACTGGGCTCCTGCCTGTGTTACTGCCTTCTTCTGCCCACAAAGAAATCTACAGCAGTCACAATAAGACTCCATTGAGCTCGCTCACTCACTCCCCCTCTCTCACTCGTTCGTTCTGTTTCTTCTGCTGCTGTAGGCTGCCCTTTTGTACTGGGCTTCTGCCTGCATTGGCACCTTTTTTTGCCCACAAAGAAATCTGCGGCAGTCCCGACAGAGCTCTGTTGAGCTTGCTCACTCCCCCTCTCTCACTCGTTTGTTCGGTTTCTGCTGGTGCTGCATGCTGCCCTTTTGTACTGAACTCCTGCCTGCATTGCCACCTTCTTCTGCCCACAAAGAAATCTGCAGCAGTCACGATAGAGCGCCGTTGAGTTTGCTCACTCACTCTCCCTCTTTCACTCATTCATTCTGTTTCTCCTGCCGATGCAGGCTGCCCATTTGAACTGGGCCCCAGCATGCATTGCTGCCTTTTTCTGCCCACAAAGAAATCCTCAGCAGTCCCAACAGAGCTCTGGTGAGCTCACTCACTCCCCCTCCCTCACTCGCTCGTTCTGTGTCTCCCGCTGCTGCAAGCTGCCCTTTTGTACTGGGTTTCTGCCTGCGTTGGCGGCTTTTTCTGCCCACAAATAGATCTGCAGCAGTCCTGACACAGCTCCGTTGAGGCTGCTCACTCCCCCCCGTCACTCGCTCGTTCTGTTTCTGCCGGCACTGCAGGCTGGCCTTTTGTACTGGGCTCCTGCCTGCGTTGCCACTTTTTTCTGCATACAAAGAAATCCACAGCAGTTATGATAGAGCTCCATTGAGGTTGCTCACTCCCCCTGTCTCACTTACTCATTCTGTTTCTCCTAGTGCTGCAGGCTGCCCTTTTGTACTGGGCTCCTGCCTCCATTGGTGCCTTTTTCTGCCCACAAAGAAATCTGCAGCAGTCCCAACAGAGCTCCATTGAGCTCACTCATTCCCCGCTCTCACTTGCTTGTCCCGTTTCTGCCGCCGCTCCAGGCTGCGCTTTTGTACTGGGCTCCTGCCTTCATTGCCACCTTCTTCTGCCCATAAAGAAATCTGCAGCAGTCATGATAGAGCTCTGTTGAGCTCGCTCACTCCCCCTCTCTCACTCACTTGTTCTGTTTCTCCCTCTGCTGCAGGCTGCCCTTTTGTACTGGGCTCTTGTGTGCATTACTGCCTTTTTCTGCCCACAAAAAATTCTGCAGCTGTCCCGACACAGCTCTGTTAAGCTTGCGCACTCCTCCTCTCTCACTCACTCATTCTGTTTCTGCCGGTGCTGCAGGCTGGCCTTTTGTACTGGGCCCCTGCCTGCATTGCCACCTTTTCCTGCCCACAAACAAATCCGCAACAGTCACGATAGAGCTCCATTAGCTCGCTAACTCCCCCTTTCTCACTCGCTCATTGTGTTTCTCCCAGTGCTGCAGGCTGCCCTTTTGTACTGGGCTCCTGCCTGCATTGGCACCTTTTTCTGCCCACAAATACATCTGCCACTGTCCCAAGAGAGGTCCATTGAGGTCACTCACTCCCCCTGTCTTATGCATTCATTCTGTTTCTCCTGGCGCTGCAGGCTGACCTTTTGTACTGGGCTCCTGCCTCTGTTGGCACCTTTTTCTGCCCACAAAGAAATCTGCAGCAGTCCCGACAAAGCTCCATTGACCTCACTCACTCCCCCTCTGTCACTCGCTCGTTCCATTTCTGCTGGCGCTACAGGCTGCCCTTTTGTACGGGGCTCCTGCATGTGTTGCCACCCTTTTCTGTCCACAATGAAATCCACAGCGTCACGATAGAGCTCCATTGAGCTCGCTCACCCCCTCTCTCTCAGTCACTCATTCTGTTTGTTCCGCTGCTGTAGGCTGTCCTTTTGTACTGGGACCCTGTGTGCATGGCTGTCTTTTTCTGCCCACAAAGAAATCCACAGCAGTCCCAACAGAGCTCCATTGAGCTCACTCTTTCCCCTCCCTCACTCGCTCGTTCTGTGTCTCCCAGTGCTGCAGGCTGCCCTTTTGTACCGGGCTCTTGCCTGCATTGGCACCTTTTCCTGCCCATAAAGAAATCCACAGCAGTCTCAACAGAGCTCAGTTGAGCTTGGTCACTCCCCCCCCACTAGCTCGATCCTAATCTGTCCCAAACACTGATTTCCGACAGTGACTGCGGTATTCTGTGCTGGAAGCTTGAAAACACATTTCAGCCAGGATGTAAAAAAATGACAGCTGTACTGTTCATGAGGAGATGTGGAAAAATGCCAGTGTTGAAAATGTGGCGTGAAAATATTACTAATTTGCAAAGTTACAAGGGTGCGTGGAAACTGCACAACGCAAGCTTGTAACACAGTCATGTTATAGAGTTTCATCACAAAATTTTCAGCATAGGCATTTTAGGACCTCTGCTCATGAACAGTGTCAGTGTGGTTTTCTTAATGTGTCCCGAACACTGATTTCCCACAGCAACCACGCTATTGTGCGTTGGAAGAACGAAAACACATTTCAGACAGGATGTGAAAAATGACAGCTGCACTGTTCATAAGAAGGTGTGGAAAAATGGCAATGTTGAAAATCTGGAGTGAAAATATTGCAAAGTTGCGAAGGTACGCGTGTGCGTGGAAACTGCACAATGCACACTCATAGCACACTCATTTTATGGACTTTCGTCACCAAATTTTCAACATAGGCATTTTAGGACCTCTGCTGATGAACAGTGTCACTGTGATTTTCATAATATGTCCTGAACATGGATTTCCTACAGTGACCGCGTTATTCTGCGCTGGAAGTGGAAACACATTTCATCCAGGATCTGAAAATGACAGCTGTACTGTTCATAAGGAGGTACAAAACAATGGCAATGTTGAAAATCTGGAGTGAAAATATTATAAATTCGCGAACTTACGAGCATGCATGCAAACTGCGCAATGCACACTCGTAACACAGACATTTTGTGGAGTAACGGCACCAAATTTTCAACATAGGCATTTTAGAACCTCTTCTCATGAACAGTGTCATTGTCATTTTTGTAATCTGTCCTGGACACTGATTTCCCACACCGAACGCGCTATTCTGCACCAGAAGTGTGAAAACACATTTTGGCCAGGATGTGAAAAATGACAGCTGTACTGTTCACAAGGAGGTGTGAAAAAATTCCAGTGTTGAAAATGTGGCATGGAAATATTGCAAATTCATGAAGTTACAAGCGTGTGTAGCAACTGTACAGCATGCGCTCATAAAACCAGTCATTTTTTGGATTTTTCCACCAAATTTGCAACATAGGCTTTTTGAGAGTCCACCTCATGAACACTGGCACTGTCATTTTGTTAATCAGTCCCAAAAGGTGATTCCGCTCAGTGACCACAAAATCATCTTTCAGGGCCAATTAACACCATGACAGTGGCAGAATTCATGAGGAGGGATCGCAAAAACCCCATGTTGAAAATTTGGTGCCAAAATTCCAAAAAATGACTGAGATATGCATCAAAGTTGAAAAAACCCTGTTTATTCCATTATACAGCTTACCGACGTTTCCTCAGTTCGCAGTTGGCTTTGAAGAGTGCAGACATGTTCCCAGTCCACCGAAGATCGTCTCGCCAGATTTCGGAGGTAAGTAAGGGGTGAGGAGGGTGTGGGGAGGCAGCGTTCGCAGTGGGTTGGTCTGGGTTGTGGGAGGGGGACTAGGAGACATCGAGGGACATTTTTTTACAGGGTACAAGAATAAAACCATCATGGGACTTTTTTTCCTTTCAGGACCATTGGCACACTGGGGTGGGCTCCCAGCGTGCCAACACGGTATTTTGGGGGGGCAGCTGTGATGGGATTGAGGCACCCCATCAGCAAAAGTACAGAGCTGCAGGTGGTATTGGGCACCCCTCAGCAGAAGTCTACTGGGTGTTTGGGGGGATTCTGCTGATGGGGAGTGGGCTCCCCATAAGCAAATGAACCTTTGGGGGGGATTATGCTGATGGAGAGTGGGCTCCCCCATCTGCAAATGAAATTTTACTTTGGGGGGGCATAATGCCAAGGGGGATTGGGCACCCCTCTCGGCACAGAAAGAAATGGGGGAGCATGCCAATGGGGACTGGGCTCCCCATTGGCAAGCTGGATGAGGAATTCAAGGACAACCCTGCAATGAGGGGTCACTTCCTCATTGCAGTGGATGATACTGCAATGATGAGGCAGCCCCTGATTGCAGCGGCTAAAACTTTAGAAGGTCGTGGCATGCTGGCTGAACTAGTGTCAGCAGCAGTGTGCCACACCATTGGGGACAGCAGGTCAAGCCTTTAAAGGCTGTGGGAGCATTGGCCACAACAGTGCCCTGCCTCCACAACCTGCTTCTTGCAAAAGCTGCTGCAATATGTTTCTTGCACATAAAAATGTAATGGGTTACTGTACTGAGTTTATGTTAAACCTCAGACACAGGAACAGATAGAACAATTGGTTATACCACAAAAGTGTAGAACTGAGTTGCTACAGATAGCACATGATAGTCCTATGGCTGGTCACTCAGGGAGGGATTGCACCCTTGCCAGATTGCTGTACGTATTTTACTGGCCTGGAATTCAAGAAGATGTTGCTACCTAATGCAGTTCTTGTACTGAATGTCAGAGGTAGCCCCAGTGACTAAAAAAGACAATGTGCTCCTGGTGCCCCTACCCTTGATAAATGTGCCTTTTTAGAGAATTGCAATGGATGTGGTTGAAACATAGAAACATAGAAGTTGATGGCAGACAAGGATCGCAAGGTCCATCCAGTCTTCCCATTTCTTTTTCTACCTTATGAATGTGCCATTGGTCTTTGGCCCCTTAGACAAAAGTAAAGTATGTGACTATGCTACTCAATACCGAGGCAGTTCAAATGCGTACTGTCACAGCTCCAAAAGTGGCAGCAGAGCTTGGCAAAGTTTTCAGCAGGGTGGGCATACCTAAAGAGATTATTACTGATTGGGGTAGTAATTTTGGTGTTGCAGTACTGAAGGAGCTATACTGACTATTAGGTATCACTACCATAAAAACCTCCCTCATCACCCTCAGACAGATGGTCTTGTTGAGCATTTTATCTAAACCCTAAAACACATGTTAAAAAGGTTTGTAAAATGGGGAGGGAAAGATTGGGACCAATATGTGCCTTACCTGCTTTTTGCTTACAGAGAAGTGCCACAAGCCTCAACAGGTGTTTCTCCATTTGAAATGCTGTATGGTAGACAACCTAGAGGGACACTTAATGTAATAAAAGAAACATGGGAAGATAACCCCACTCAGAAACAATCTATTACATCTTATATGTGTGCCCTGAGAAAGAAACTGGCAAAATATGTTGAAATTGCCCATAGTAATCAGTAAGTGGCCAAAAACCAGCAGAAGGCATATTATGACCATGGGTTAAAAGGAAAAGGTTTTTAACCCAGGTGAAAAGGTCTTGCTGCTGTTAGCCACTAAATAAAATAAACTGTTAATGAAGTGGCAAGGGCCTTATAAAGTGCTTAGACTTATTGGCACAGTTAACTATGAGACTGAGACTCCTGATAGGAGAAAGCCTGCCAAGATATACAGTACCATGCTATCCTCCTGAAGAAATGGGTTGAAAAAACTCCAAAGGCTGCTTTTCTAGTTTTACCAGAAACTGATAAAGAAGATATTGTTATAGCTTATGACAGACTGGAACAAACTATAACTGCTGATGCTGTAAAGATGAATATTTCCTTAACCTCTGAACAAACTGTAGAAATTTGTAATTTACTAAAGGCATTTAGCAGTACTTTTATCACAGTGCCAGGCCGTGCAAAAGAGGTTGAGCATGTAATAGTGACAGGGAATGCTCGCTCTATTAGACAAAAGACATACAGATTACCAGAGCAGTTACGAGCAGACATGGTTAAGGGAAATACAAAACATGAAAGAGCTGGATATCATAGAAGAGTCAAGAAGTGCTTGGTCATCACCAGTGGTGATTGTAAATAAAAAAGAAGGGGGGGGGTGTAAGAATCTGCCTTGATTTTAGGAAACTTAAGTGTCCAAATTTGACAGCTATCCTATGCCAAGGATGGCTGATTTGGTGGACAAATTAGGAAGTGCCAAGTACATCAGTACCCTCAATCTCATTAAGGGTTGCTGGCAGGTTCCCTTTGCTAAAGAAGCCAGAGACAAAACTGCATTTGCCACTCCTGTTGGATTCTGTCAGTTCACCACCATGCCATTTGGTTTACGTGGTGCACCCCACTACATTCCAGCGGTACATTGATGTAATTTTAGCTACTCACACTGGTTATTATGGGGCTTACCTGGATGATGTTGTGGTATACAGTCCAGACTGGAAAAGTCACCTGGAACACCTATGAGCAGTTATCCAAGCTATCAAAAATGCAGGTCTGACCATTAATCCTACCAAATGTGCAGTGGGCATGCAGGAAACCAGATATTTGGGATATGTTTTGAGAAATAGAAAAGTCAGAGATTTCTAAGATAGAAGCTGTAGCTAACAGTCCTATCCTTAAAACAAAGAAACCTATCAGGGCATTTTTAGGACTGGCTGGTTACTACTGGATATTTGTTCCCAGCTTTGTCCAGCTAGCTACTCCCTTAACTGAACTCATGAAGAAAAGGGTCCCAAATAATATAAAGTAGACCCCAGAGTGTGATGAGGCTTTTTGAGTCATTAAGGCTGCATTATGTTCAGCTCCTTTTTAAAGAAGCCCAGACTTTGAGAAACCATTTTTGTTACAGACAGATGCATCAGAGTTAGGCCTAGGTGCAGTTCTGAGTCAAAATATAGATGGGAAGGAACATCCTATTCTATATATCAATAGGAAGTTGCACGACAGAGAAAAAAGGTACTCCACCATTGAAAAGGAATGCCCTGCAGCAAAGTGGGCCATAGAGTCCCTTAAGTTTTATTTTCTAGGAGCTGACTTTGTACTTCTAACTGACCATAATCCTCTCTGTTGGCTTAACCAAGTGAAGGGTAACAATTATAGAATCACAAGATGATACCTGGCACTACAGCCATTTAAATTCCAAGTGCTGCACAAATCTGGAAATGAGAATGTCAATGCTGATTTTCTGTCAAGGTATGGATCAGGAACTGAGAATTCTGAAGGTTGAAAAACAAGCATTTGTCAATGCCGAATGTTGATTGTGTTGGTCCACTGAGCTCATTCAGTGGACCTCCGTCACTGGCTCAGTCTGTTTGTCCTGGTGCTGCAGGCTGCTCTTTTGTACGGGGCTGCTGCCTGCATTGGCACCTTGTTCTGCCGAGGAAGAAATCTGCAGCTGTCCTGCCAGAGCTCCACTGAGGTGGCTCACTCCTCCTCTCTCACTCGCTCATTCTGTTTCTCCTGATGCTGCAGGCTGCCCTTTTGTACTGGGCTCCTGCCTGTGTTTGTGGCTTTTTCTGCCCACAAAGAAATCCACAGCTGTCCCGACAGAGCTCTGTTGAGGTTGCTCACTCCCCCTATCTCACTCACTCCTTCTGGTTCTCCTGGCGCTGCAGGCTGCCCTTTTGTACTGGGATCCTGCCTCTGTTGGTTCCTTTTTCTGCCCACAAAGAAATCTGCAGCACTCCAGACAAATCTCAGTTGAGCTCGCTCACTCCCCTTCTCTCACTCACTCATTCCATTTCTGCCAGCGCTACAGGCTGCCCTTGTCTACTGGGCTCCTGCCTGCATTGCTGCCTTCTTATGCCCACAAAGAAACTTGCAGCAGTTACAATACAGGTCTGCTGAGCTTGCTCACTCGCTCATTCTGGTTTTCCTGCCAGTGCAGGGTGCCCTTTTGTACTGTGCCCCTGCATGCATTGCTGCCTTTTTCTGCCCACAAACAAATCTGCAGCAGTCCCAACAGAGCTCCGTTGAGCTCACCGACTCCCCCTCCCTCACTCGCTCATTCTGTGTCTCCTGGCGCTGCAGGCTGCCCTTTTGTGCTGGGCTTCTGCCTGCATTGGCGGCATTTTATGGCCAGAAAGAAACCCGAAGGTGTCCCAACACAGCTCCACTGAGCTCTCTCACTCCCCCTCTGTCACTCATGCATTCTGTTTCTGCTGGCGCTGCAAGCTGGCCTTTTGTACTGGGCTCCTGCCTGTATTGTTGCATTTTCTGCCCACAAAGAAATCCGTAGCAGTCACACTAGAGCTCCATTGAGCTCGCTCACTACTGCTCTGTCACTCGCTTATTCTGTTTCTCTTGGCGCTGCAGACTGTGCTCTTGTATGGGGCTCCTGGATGCATTGGCACCTTTATCTGTCCACAAAGAAATCCACAGCTGTCCCAACAGAGCTCCGTTGAGGTCGCGCAGTCTCCCTCTCTCTTGTGCTCATTCTGTTTGTCCTGGCACTGCAAGCTGCCCTTTTGTACGGGGGCTCCTGCCTGCCTGCATTGGCGCCTTTTTCTGCCCACAAAGAAATCCACAGCAGTCCTGCTAGAGCTCTGTTGAGCTCACTAAGTCCCCCTGTCTCACTCGCTCGTGCTGTTTCTCCCACCGCTGCAGGCTGGCCTATTGTACTGGGCCCCTGCCTGCACTGATGCCTTTTTCTGCCCACAAAGAAATATGTAGCAGTCCTGACAGTACTTTGGTGAGTTCACTCACTCCCCCTCCCTTAGTCGCTCTCTCGTTGTGTTTCTCCCAGTGCTGTAGGCTGCCCTTTTGTACTGGGCTCTTGTGTTGGGGCCTTTGTCTGCCCACAAACAAATCCGCAGCAGTCCCGACAGAGCTCAGTTGAGCTCAGTCACTCGCTCCTCTCACACAGTCTTAATCTGTCCCAAACACTGATTTCCCAGAGTGATCGTGCTATTCTGTGGCAGGAGTGCAAAAACATATTTTAGCCAGGATGTGAAAAATGACATATGTAGTGTTCATAAGGAGGTGTGAAAAAATGCCACTGTTGAAAATGTGGCGTGACAATATTACAAATTTGCGAAGTTACAAGGGTGCGTGGAAAGTGCTCAACACACACTTGTAATACTGTCAGTTGATGGGCTAGCATCACCAAATTTTCAACATAGGCATTTTAGTACCTCTGCTCATGAATAGTATCATTGTCATTTTCTTAATCTGTCCCAAACAGTGATTTCCCACGGCGACCGCTCTATTCTGCGCCGGAAGTGCGAAAAACATTTCGGCCAGGATGGGAAAAATGACAGCTGTACTGTTTATAAGTAGGTCTGGGAAAATGGCAATATTGAAAATCTGGAGTGAAAATATAAATTTGCGGAGTTACGAGCGTGCGTGTCAACCGTGCAATGCACACTCATAACACAGTCATTTTATGGAGTATCATTACCAAATTTTCAACATAGGCATTTTAGGACCTCTACTCATGAACAGTGTCACTGTCATTTTCTTATTCTGTCCTGAACACTGATTTCCCACAGCAACTGTGCTATTCTGCACCGGCAGTGTGAAAACACATTTTGGCCAGGATGTGAACAATGACAGCTGTACTGCTCACAAGGAGGTGGGACAAAATGCCAATGTTGAAAATCTGGTGTGAAAATATTGAAAAATTCATGAAGTTACAAGCGTGCATAGCAACTGCACAATGCACACTCGTAAAACAGTCGTTTTTTGGATTTTTCCTGGAAATTTTACCTATAGCCTTTTTGAGCCCACCTCATGAACACTGGCACTGTCATTTTGTTAATCAGCCCCAAAGGGTGATTCTGCCCAGTGACCATGAAACCACCTTTTGGGGCCAATTACTGCCATGGCAGTTCAAGAATTCATGAGGAAGGGTCCCAAAAACCCAATGTTGAAAGTTTGGTGAAAAAATTCCCCAAAATGCCCTAGATATGCACTAAAGTTGAAAAAACCCTATTCATTACATTATACAGCTTACCGGCATTTCCTCAGTTTGCGGTCGGCTTTGAAGAGTGCAGACATGTTCCTGGTCCACTGAAGATTGTTGCACCAGACTCTGGAGGTAGTATGGGGTGGGAGGTGTAGGGAGGCTAAAGCGAGTGGTGGGTGCGGATTGTGGAGGGGCAGGGAGAATACTAGGGACTGTTTCCTTTTTTTCAGGTACAAAAAAAACAATAAAACATTGTGGGACTATTTTCAGCTTCACAGTGGCATGTGGCATGCTGGGGTGGGCCCCCAGCATGCCACTGGAGTCTGGCTTTGGGGGGACAGCTGTAGCTGATGGGGGATTGGGCACCCCTGTCGGCAAACAACAAAATGGTCATATGGCACTCTGGGGTGGGCTCCCAGTGTGCCACCGAAGTCTTGTTTTTTTTTGGGGGGGCAGCTTCAGCCGATGGAGGATTGGTCACCCCTGTCAGCAAACAACCAAAGGGGGGGATTCCTTTCTGCTGATGGGGATTGGGCACCCTGTCAGCAGACAATTAAAGGGGGGGTTACATTATGCCGATAGGGAGTGGGCTACCCCATCAGCAAATAAATATGGTGGGGGGTAAATATTGTTTGTGAATACGGTGGCAAGCTACCGCCATGTTCATAAACAATATCAGGGGTCCTGCATCCCGCCCTGCAATGACGGGTCACTCCCACATTGCAGCGGATGGCTGACGCTGCAATGACAAGGCAGCCCCTGATTGCAGCGGCTGATTTTTAGAAAGTTGTGGCACGCTGGCTGAACTAGTGTCAGCAGCAGTGTGCCATGGCATTGGGGGAAGTGAGACAAGCCTTTGCAGGCTGTGGGGACATTGGGCACAACAGTGCCATGCCGCCAGAACCTGCTTGTGGAGAAAGCTGACGTAACATGTTTCTTGTGCATGTGCGCAATCAACATAAAAATGTGTGAGTTTAAACATCACTGTTTGCTGTAATGGTTATGATGGAGAAAAGGGATACTGCATATGCTGAGAACTGTAAAGATTATAAGTTAATGTTAAAGGAGACTTTAAAGAAAGTTTTGGAAACCTGTTTCTTTAAAACATGTTCTCTCTTAAAGAGGGGGATATGTTACAGGGTTGAATGAGACCATGTCCCATTTGTTATGTAGAAAGAGTTAAACAAGGATCTGTTTCATCTTCTTCTGTTATGTCTCTTATCTGTCTGATTGTGCAGTCAAGTTCTCCTGTGAGACCTAGGAACTGGCCACTCCGACGGTCTTGCAATTCTCCACTCCCACTATCTCTCAGCCTTCACTTGCCGTTTCTGTATTTTCTTCCCCCTTGCATATCTGAAGTTATAAAATATGTGTGAATCTTTATGTGAAAGTGGGATCCCTTGATTTGAAAATGTGTATAATTCAATGGGCCTACGCAACTTGGTATTGTGTTATGCCTGTGCAACTTAGATAATCTTTGGCTGTTCGCCTCTCTATCCATGGGATATACCACTCTGTAGGGGGTATGAAGGCAAGGAACCCTAGAGGAGGGTTCCACTCCTAGAGATGCTGTGGGGAAGATTCCGTTTGCTAAAGGTACCTTAGGAAGGAGCCCAAAAAGAGTGTTGAACAGCACATGTAAGGTGATGAATGTTTAACTGTATTGAAGACCTGAACATAGGTCTGTAGATATAGTATACATGGGAGCCTGAGTACAGTAACTGAAGACAATGGACAAATAGTGATCTGATCATAGGTCAGAATGTAAGGCACAGAGGCGTGACTTCCTAAGGAGAGAGGAAACAGCTAGGAGGCCCCAATACATCTCCATCCAACAGCAGAAACCTAACTACGTAATCTAGGGAATATTACTATACCTCTAGGTATTATGACCATTAGCACAGAGAAGAGGAAAAAGCCCATTTGAGGAGGAAACCTCTGGGATCCAAGGCCTAGGTCACCTTCCATCCAGGCTTTGAGATGTTTTGTTTAGGCCAAAGCCTGCTATGGTGAGACATAGACATGCTGTAATCCACCATGGCCACACACAGACATGTGATAACCCACTAGAGTGACACAACATGCTGTAACCCCATACGGCTATACCCAGATGTGCCATAACCAGCTATGGCTACACAACAAGCCATAATCTGCTATGGCTATACCCAGATAGTTTCATAGTTTCATAGTAGAACTACAAGTTCTTGAGGCCAAGTCCCATAATGAACTCACCACCATATAGTCATTGGTGGAATTTATATTTCATATCTCCCATGTAATCACCCAAAAGTTATTAAAGGATTCCACAGTGTTACTGGTAACAATATATGATGGTAATGAGTTCCATAGAGGAGGTGCCCTTTGTGTAAAAAATCTCTGTCATCTTTGAGTTTTACTGAGAGAACATTTAATTTTGTCCTTATGTGATCTAGTATTACTCTCACTTGGATGCTTCTCAAGACATATGATATCTAATGTCTCTCCCTTGTGTAAGGTAGTGTATATGTATATGAGATCCCCTCTTAACAGTCTGTACTCATGGTGACACAATGTGCCATAACCCACTACGGCTAGACCCAGATGTGCCATAACCCACTATGGCAACACAACATGTTGTAATCCACCATGGCTATTCCTGACAAGCCATAACCAGCTATGATGACATGACATGCTGTAACCCACTACGGCTATACCCATGGTGACACAATGTGCAGTAACCTGCTAGGGCTATGCCCAGACATGCCATAACCCACTATGGTGACACAATGTGCTGTAATACACTACGGCTGGACCCAGATGTACCATAACACGTTATGGCAACTCAATGCACTGTAACCTACTATGGCTATTCCCAGACATGCCATGACCTGCTATGGTGAAACAATGAGCCGTAACCCGCAACAGCTATACTCAGATGTGCCACATCCCACTATGGGGACACAATGTGCCATAACCACTATGGCTAGACCCAGATGCACCATAACCCACTGTGGTGACATGACATGCTGTAACCCACTATGGCTATACCCAGACAAGCCACAACCCATTATGGTGACACAATGTGCCATAACCCACTACAGCTATGCCCAGATGTGCCATAACCTGCTGTGGCATTACAATGAGCTGTAACCCACTACAGCTGTTCATAGATGCATCATAACCTCCTATGGTGATGCAAGTGCCATAACCTTCTACGGCTAAACCAGTGCCAGAGAGGCAACTGAGTAAAAAACATGAGCCTAAATGATGCTGCTCCTGCTACCCAGAGCCACAATGCCCACTGCAACACCACAGTCCACCACTGTGGAAAAAACAAAAAGACACAATACTCACTGGGACACCAAACATCTAATTGAACCAGTAAGGTAAAATAAATTGAGTAATTACCAACAGCTGGGGCTGGGCTGACAGCTGCAGCTGGGCTGCCATGCTAGCTGGGTTGCATGTCATGGAGTAAATGCACAGCATGATAAATATGGACAAACCATTAAACCATGAAGATAAAATTAATTAATTACCAGCAGCCAAAGCAGGGCTGTTTGAAATAGAACGGTGGGAGTAAACTGACAAAGCCCATGCATACCAGTCACTGGATTGCAGACTGAACATGTATGAAGACACACACTGGAAAGTTGCCCAGAAGGGATACAGGACAACTAAAGAAATCTGGCAAGCGTCAGTGTGGAAGACTAGGAGAAGAGTTGTAAAGGAGCAGTGAAGTGCAGGTTGTAGGACAGGAAACAAGTCAGAGCCATGAAGGCAAGCCTGGAAGGTAGATGCAGTGGATGAAAGTACCCATCAGAGTACCAGGGCACTCGGGAAGAAGGTGTAGAACCCCAAAAAGAAGCAGTACAGCAAGCAGGAGCAACAAGAGGAGAACGCAAATGAAAAGTGTAGGTTGGTCTCATCCCTCCTCCAAGTGCACAAAGGGAAGAGGTCTGAGCAGCCCACAATAGTGGTTGAAGAGGCAAGGGGAGAAAGAAGAGAAGTGGCCAAGAGGAGCAGGCTGCATGGGAGGGCCGTGCAAGGCAGCAGGAAACCACAGAGCAAGCAGCACAGCAGAGCATCTAGTCGGGCCCCCACAAGACGAGGCAAACATGCAGTCTGCAGCTTGACAGCAGAACTAAGCAGGCAGAGTGGGAAGCCAACACAAGGGGAAAACAAGACAGATAAAAATGAGTACTGGCAAATGGAGGTCCGGGGAAGGATGAAGGAAACAGGTCCATGGGGAAGCAACAGACAGGAGGGGCACCATAGCACAGGAGGCACCAAGGTAAGGGAGGGACAGAGGGAGAGCCACAGAGCCAGTGGTGGGAGAAAGAAGAGGGGGCAACCACTAAGATGAAGCAGAAAAACAGCAGGGGAAGAGGAAGCATGGAAAAACAGCAGAAAGAGAGGAAAGGGGTGAGGGAAGAACAACACACACAGCCTCAAAATTAACGGCAGATGGAGAAAGCAAAACAATACAGGAAAAGGAAATGGTGGCCGGAAGCAGCAGTTCAGAGAGAGAAACAGCACCAGAAGCAGGAGAAACAGAGAGGGAAGGAAGGGCAGCACTTCAGGCCACAATGAGGAAATGATCATGGGAGCAGTTAGGAGGAGCAGCCTTTTATGGCCCAAGCAGGGACTTGGTTAGTTGCACCACCCCATTGAACCACAAGTATAGCCTTCCAATTATATTGTTAAAATCTTTGCAAAACACTATCTGGAGCTCTAAGGGTTAACCTGAGATGCTGGTTTGCAAACTGTTTTGCAGAGCTGTAAACAGGAGGTCAGTTCTGGGACACCACGTACTGTTTTGTTGCACCTGCAAGGAAAGAAACTGACAAGAACATTTTCTGAAAAACAGGATGTCTTTTTAATGAGTTCCCAGGCAAAGACTTATAAAAATAGCAGCAATACTTCTGCTGGAGAGAGAACAAGATTGAAACTTTAGATAAGATATACCATCAGATGAAGGACTTTGTTTTCTCTGTTTGTACTGCCTCTATAAGTAGTTATATTACATAATTTTTATTTTGCTGTTATTGATAATAATAAAACATTACTTTGGAATGAAAAAAATAGTTTTTATTTTACTGTTATTGGAAAAAACAAATCGCTATTTGTGAATTTTATACCTGCTCTTGGTCTTCCTGTGCTTCCTGACCTGTGCCTCGACGACAGTCCCCTTTGCTCCCCTGTAGATCCACCACTGCAATGATCAGTGTGTGAGTGGGAAGGGAAAGTGGTGGTTAGGACAAAAGAAGACACCCAATTTTTTGCGCATTTGGCCTCAGAGGGTGGCCATAATGGAGGACAACAAAATGCCATGTGGCTTTTGTTTTAAATGTATGTTGAGTAAGATGCAGAGGCAGTGCCACATTGTGGCTTTTAATTTAAGTATATGGCAGTGGTGGGTGGCTGAGCCAGGGAATTGTAACATTTTTGAGGAAGTTTGGCTTTGGCAGGCAGGTGAGAAAGTTACCAACGACAGTGTGAGTGGTGATTTGAGCACTTTTGTCAATATAAATAGGCTGTGATCAAAGTAATCTTTTACGTCTTTCCTCATTTAGTAGCCATGAGAGAAGTGGTTCAGCAGTGACTTTGATTCAGCTTTGAGGTGGGACTTACAAAGTTGATTTGACTTTAAGAATTTAGCAAAACAGCTTCTTCTCCTATTGCAGTAATTGGCATGGGAGTTTAAACAGACTACAGCACCTAAGGGGAGGTTTAAAAAGCTGTCAGGTCAGTAAAGAATATTAATTATAGTAGCTTACTTGTGGCAGTTGGAGTTGGCATGCCAATGCTTTGGACTGGTGTGCTTGTGGTGGTGTGACAGTGTCTGGACTCCATAACTACTAAGACCCCTGCAGCCCAGTGCTGAGTTACTGTAATTGTTAGTGCTCATTGCTGAGCTCAAGGCTTAAATCCCCTGTAGTGTCTGTTTTACATCCATGCCAATTACTATGTTCTCTCTGGCAACATTGATTTTCAAATTACATAACTCCCCCCCCCCCAAAAAAAAGGGGAGCCACCCCCAACCAAGAAGGTCAGGACCAGGAGGCATAAGCAGGCAATTCCTGTGGCAATGGACCCTCAACCAGGTAGGATTGCTTTAGATAGCTTGTCTGCATAGGAATTGAGGGCATTTTAAGGCAGTCGGCTACACCAAAACGGTCTCATAGGTGTGTGTGGGCCCCCAGAGCTGATCTGAGGGTTGTCAACTTTAGGCCCAGCTCAACCATGGGCTCTTGAGCTAGGCAACCTAAAACTGGCACCTCTGAGCCTGGGCATACCAGATACATTGGTGCTGCTGCTGCTGCTGTCTCTGGTTGTAGTGTATCCACTGCTCCTTTTTCCATGTTTTTCTTACTGTTCCAGTACAGGTTCCAGTGGTTGCATTAGCATAGCCCCCGGCTGCTCCCATACCCCCATCTCAGCCCCCAGCAATGCCATAGCAGCCAATCCTGGGTTACCACAGTAGATGGATCAATTGTGGTCAGGGGCTCATTCCCATTGCTCCCTGCATGTCTCATCCTGGCAGGTCAGTCTGTATTAGAGCAGAAGCTGGACAAAGTGTTGGTTTTCATTGCTGGTCAAGAGCAAAAGTGGACAGAAACTACACAGGTGGCCATATTACCATGGGGATCACAGATGCAGGGAGTCATGGTGATGGCTGCTCCAGCCCATCCATGGAAGACTCAGCAGGCAGATGTGGGGCTTGGGAGTTTTGGTGAATGGGTGGGTTTGCATTTGTCGGAGAAGGTCCAGCAGCAGATCATTAATGGGGAGTACATGGATGTGTTCACATTACTCAGCCGGTCAAGGATCCTGATTTCTATACTGTTAAGGATAAAAAAGTAAATGAAGATGGTGCAGAGAAATAAATGCAGGGTGCCAAACTGGCGCACATGGGAAAACTGGGTGGCAGGCTTTGCAATATATGCTGGAGTGTTGACACAGAGTAACCCAGCTAAAGCAGTGGGGATGTGGGTGTCATGATAATACATGTCAATAAATGGGGGTGGAGGTGACTGGAGTAGGATGATGAGTTCAGGAGACATAAGCATAATGAGATGAGTAGATCAAGGACCATGTTGGACATGCCCCTCCTGCAGGCAATAGATGTGGGAGGGGGTGCAACACACAGACAGTGGCTTTCCAGTCAGGTGACTGCTGCCACCTAAGAAGGGGACTCAGGGAAGCAGCAATGGGAAGTGGGGGGGGGAGCTACTGCTATAATTACAGCCAACTGGTCTGTAAACTGGAGTCATGCAAATACAAGTTTGAATGCATAGCGTGTGACAGGCCACACCCTTTCCAACAGTGCCGGAGATGAACGGATCCCCTCCAGCCTATTCAGAGAAGACACAAGAAGGCTCCCAATGCTTGTAGTGGTGTAGTACATTAAGAGGTGGCTAGCCACTTACCTGGACAAGGTGGCCCCTCATACCCTGACAGATAGCTTCAGGGAGAGGTTTGAGATCCTGTATGAAGGTCCATACCAAGCCTACAAAGCAGAGAACTTGAAGTCAGCCAGGGAGCAACTGGAGGTTTCCGGGCAAAACTAACAAAATAAATTGCTTCAGTGGACATTGCCTCTATGTCCAGAGCTATAGGTCCCCCCCATTGGGTTAGTCCCCAAGAAAGTCCCAGGGGGAATTCTGGATGATAAGTTATTTGTCATACCCAGAGGGAGATTCCATTAACCACCATATTGACCTGGTGCATACAACCATGTCATACAGTGGAGTCAGCCACGATGAAGAGCAATAACTTGCAGTAATGACGTGTCACAAAATCCTGCATGGCAAAAGGGCTTAACTGCCATTGACTTGCAATGGTCCCTGCAGTAAACTGCAGCATTCTGCGATATTCTGCAGCATTTCTGCATTGCAACCTGGCTGTCACATCTGTGTGTGTTGTTTGACAGTGCAATAGAAGTGGTTTGAGGGTGGGGCATGGGGTCCTCTTAGGTTAGGAGAACATAGACTCCATGTTTAAGTTATTACCTGTACACCCAGAGGATAGGGATTTTTAAGCATTAAATCTGTAAAGCTATACTATGTTGATAATTGCATGCCTATGGAGTCTGTGGTGGTGTGCACTGTCTTTTAACAGCTCAGCACATTTCTGCACAAAGCCACCATGGGTAAGATGGATCGATCAGAAATGATCCACTAGCTGGAAGACTTTTTGTTTGTTTAACAGGCCATTGTGCTCAACTCATGAGGGCTTTCCAAGAGGTATGTACCAAATTGGGCATTCGCTTGGCTCATGACAAGATGGAGAGCCTGTGCATGAGATTTTTTTTTTTTATGCAGCGTATGCTCCTTGTCTGTCCCCAGCTGCTCCCTTCTAACTGACCCCCCCAGCTCTATCACCCCAGTATCACTAGGACTTACCCCTGCCTGGTCGCTGGGTGTGGAGCCTGTGGGGGTTGGTCTTCATCTGCAGTCAGAAGTGTTTTTCATCCTTTTTTCTCCCTTCCCATTGCTGGGGCACACATGCAGGACGTGCATACGTGGAGGCATGTGTGCATCCGCAGAAGTCCCACAGCACCCTCCCTTCTTCTGGCCCCTCAGACCAGGACTTCTCTCTGGCCTCCACCTGGGGCAGTCATTCAGCAGGAGTGCCAGTCCTCCCTCCCCAGGAGAGGAGAGCTGTCCTCTGGTTGCTCGACCCTCTCTCTCCCCTGCTGACCCACAGCAGCCCATGCATATTCCCGAACACTGGTCACTGGCATGGCAAGAAGTGTGGTGTTCTGCACCTCAACCCTCAGCGCCACCAGGCTGGCTTGAGACTTTCTTTCCAGGGCATTGAGATTGACATGGTAGCCAAAGAATTTTGATTACCCTAAGAAAAGCTGGTGGCCCTTTGGTTCCTCCTAGAATGGGTGGCCAAGGCATGTCAGATTGTATGCCGATCGAATGGCAACATGATTACAGCAAATGACAGTACAGCGACACAGCGACCGGTTGCTGTACTGTCACCGCGGAACCCCGGCACTGCTTTCCTGGTGTCTTACACACCCAGCCTGAATCAACTCCAACTCTGAGTTGGTATATTAAGTACAGGGGAGTCCCCTGCATGGGGGATTTGGGGGTGAAGCCCCCCAAAGAAAACAAAGTGTCCCAGGATGGATTTATGCTGACCGCAATTGCGATCAACATAAATCTGTTGCTGTAATGTTGGTCGACAAAATATTTGTTGAACAGGCATCATAGAGCCATGTAAGATCACCCTGCATGCATTGCAACAGTTAATGGGGAATTAAATTCATGCCCATGGGCAGGACATTCATTTAGTGTATGGCTAGGGTAGGTCTGGTTGTTCCAAAATCCATCACAGCATATGGGTGATATAAGCTGTGAGGGAAGATCTGGGTGTTTGGCAGGCATTCTTACAGTGCTTCAATGGGGTGGCACCATTGCCAGAACCTGCAACCAGTCAGGAGTTGAAACTCTTTGCTGACGCATCATGGGTTTGGACTTTGGTGCCTATTTCTGGGGAAAATGGTACATCAGCCAGTGGCCTGTCTCCTAGGCAGCACTGGGATTGCTGATGCAGATCACCCTTTTGGAGTTTTTTCCCATCGTGTTGGCCTTGGTGGTGTGGGGTGAGCATTTGAAGGACAGGTCTATCATTTTTAGGACAAATAATAGCAGGGTAGTTTACACCACAAATGGTCAGCTGGGGGCAAGGGCCTGATGGGCAACCACATGAGGGTCTTTGTGTTAAAATGTGAGGTTGACACACAGGAATGTCTTGCAAACAGGACTCTTATATCCTAATGACATGATCCCTGCTTAAAAATAAACATTTTTACTTTACTAAAATGTCTGTTGCTTAACATCTAGTTCAGAGCAGTGCATGTCCCAGGTGTTAATGATATTGCTAATGCTGTTTTTCATTAACAGTGGCAGAGATTTCAACAGCTGGCTCTAGAAGTAGAGAGGCATCCCAGGGAAGTCCAAGCCTACCTCTGGGAATTGATAAAAAGGAAACCAGGGAGTTACTCAGGAATTCATCAGCGCCCAGCACACAGGCATCTAGCATGATTCCACATCAAGACCATGAAACGAAAGGCGGTCAATAACAGTGTTGTCAAGAACCCAAAAGAAAGAAGGGCATCAGAGATGATTAAAAACCATGTCAAGAAAAAAATCTCTCAAGCAGAAACCACATGTAGCAAAACATGTGTTCATACAGAATCACATATTCTAAAACTACGTGCTAAAAATGCAGTGGCCATTTTTTATATTTTGCCTTTTCTTCCTGCATGATTATGATGGCGTGGTTTTGACCATGCTATTTTGGATGGCGTGGTTTTGACGGGAGATACTTAAAGAAGGGTATAGAGAGCTTTCTGAATGTGTATCCTGCTCAGGGGTGGGGAAATGGTTAGTCCATCCTAGTAGACCAGCTCTGCTCGTATGTTTTCCACAGGAAGCGAGAAGGGTCCATGCCGGCAATGGTGGGTCAGCACATGGTAGGCATTGTGACAGATAGATCCTGCCACTCTTGAGGACCAACCTTTTCTTAAATCTGTTGCAACAGTTCTTCTATTTCTTAGCCTAATCTATCCATTACAATTTCTAGTCTGTAAGATTGGCCACCTATGGGTGCCCCCTCCCCTTTGTTGACTATGCTATAGTGTCTTCTTTAATTTTCCTTTTCCCTCTCAGGTCCTCATACAGGGAGGTTATTGTGGTGACCTCTGAGCTGATGTTAATCAACAGGCTGTGTTCCTCATTGTTGGATTTAGTATGCAGTAGCACTATCTCATAAAATATCTTGATGTATATGCCTTATGTGTATGAAACCTATAAATGTTGAAGATATCATGGCACTAGGTGTTTTTTATAAAGGTTAAAAGTTACTAGGGGACTGTATTATAAAAATTAAGTTACCGGGGTAGATATATCAGAAAACCACTGTTGTGTTATTTAAATGCATGTAAATTACAGATTGTTTGAGAGGCCCTTTGTCACCATGCATTCCTGCTTTAAGCTGAACCAGCCTGAAATTTCATGGTGATTTGCATATACATCCCATTATGCTTTGCATTATGGGGGTATGATGTTGTGTTTCTTTGGAACTTGGCTTTATTGCCAATGCCCTTTGGGGTGACCCTTACTTCAGTGCTTCTGCACTGAGATTCTTTGTCTTTACTATATCTTGTTTTAGGTTTTTCTTTTTTTTGTCTCTCCATCATCCAAACACACAAGACCAACATAGGGGATAGGTCATTTCCACAGCAAAGATAGATCAGTAGGTCAATAGGTGCTGACTGAGTGCAGAGGGAGGACGTGCATAGTTTGTTGCTGCAAACGGATGTATTGAAGAAGGGATATGCTATTAGTTAAGGTTATCCCTTGTGTTTTAAACATCACACAGAGATTATGTGTTAACCTGAAGTTCTGTGTCTGATCCATCTGTTATCCCACAACCCCTCCACAGGCATAGCATGGTTCTTAAAGGCCATGGGGCACACTGATACCACTGGGGCCCTTCCCCTTCAATATACATTGCAAGGATGGGCATGGACAGTTCTCAAGGGGCTGGATGTCATCCGATCAACCCAGCACTCATGAAACAAGTCTGGGATGAGCTTCCAATGGTTTGCTTGTCACCATCAGAAGTGCTCTTTTTCAGAACAGCCCCTTTAGTGTCTTTCTGTGGGGCTTTTCAGGTGTCTGAATTAGTGCAAACAAGCAAGGCAACTGGCTTGCCAGTGGTACTGGCATCAGAGAACAATGATATGGTGGTAACCATGACGGGAGTGTTAATCTGATTGTGCAGGAGCAAGATGGACAGTAGGGCTTGGGGTGCTAGTGCAGCCTGAGATCATCTCTGGGGGCAAAATGGGAATCTGCACATGAGTCCATGATTTGTGGACAGCGGGAAATGAATCATTATTTTGGCATAATGATGGGTCACTGTTCACAGTGTTCCAGTTTTCCACAAAACACTTCAGAGGTTGGGAGTTGACTCAAAGGAGTTCAACACTCATTTCTTTTGAATTGGGACTGTGTCACATGCCAGGGCATAGGGGTTAACTGGCAAACAGATTCAGGCTCTGAGCCACTGGCGGTCACAGGTTTTTGAAAGTTATGTATGATCACTTATGCTTTAACTCATTGTACTTGTTCTTGGCAGGTGATAGTTCCCTGGTGCAGATCTGGGTATGCGGCCATTCCTTCATCTATTGAGCCACTGTTTAAGCAAGACAGTACCAGTGAGGTGCAAATCTATTCTTGGATCCTTGGTAGGCAGAAGTGTATTGGTAGAACACCAGGGGAAGAGATGGTGTGACCTGCTTCCTTGGTTGAAAGATGAACCTTGGCAGTGCATTTGGAGGAAAATGATCTGGGAGTGGAAAAGTTGCTTAATCTGCTGCACAGCGTGAAGAAGGATTTTGCCTTTTTGAGGCAAATGTGGCCAAATGTGCGTATTATTTTGGGACATTATTCAACAACAGCAGTGTCAGAACGCCCGTGACCCAGAGCCATTGAGAAAGTCTACAGACTGCACAACATAGCCCTGCAACCATTTATGGATAATATTGGGAGGTCTGTCCTGAGGCATGATATGATTTGGATCAAAATACCCCAGTTTAATGCCAATGATGGGGTTCACTTGTCTGACATAGGATTAGATGGGTTATTAGAAAGCATGCAATGGACAGTGGACAAACTAGTAGCTTGAGATGCTTGTGGGAGGTTGAGCATTGCAGCCGTAATCACTGTGTGGTGGCACGATAGTCTTGGAAGGTTTGTACAGAGAGGGTAAAAGGTGATCATGAGGCTTTTGCATCCAGATCACCCTGAGGCTGACAGAAGGTCTGGGCTGGATAGCTGGAGTTCCTTCCTTCAAGGGGGGGCAGTTGGAGGCATAGCCTCTTCACACACTTGTCTGTAACACTGCAACATCATCTGATGGAAGAGGACACTTTGACACTTGGTCATTAGCCATCCATCATGCCCTGGAGGCAGGTTACCTCACGGGGTGGGTAATATTCAGTCAGCTCCCCTTGGGGTAGTGGATGGTCATTATATAAACTGGTAATGAGACGAATAATTATTACCAACCATAACTACCTTGCTGCACGCATCATACTGATTTGGCTGTAATTGTTTGTTATGGGTAGTAAATATTTGTCTGTGGCCATTTTCTCAAAAGCTCATTGTCTGTCTCACTCTGTTTAGGTGGAATAAAGGATATAAGACAAAGTAGCTGCAAGAGAAGTGAACCAGCAGTGACTTTGGTTTGGCTTTGTGCTAGGACTCAGAAAGTTGATTTGACTTTGAGAATTTAGCAAAACTGAAATAAAATGTTGAAGCTCTTGAAGTTTGGTGTCGATGTTTTTTTTTATTTTTGCTCTGGTTGCTTATCTGGCACAGACTGCTAGTGTGGAGTGGTGGCTTGCTTACAATGGGGTTAAAACAGACTACTGTACAAAAGGGGAGGTATAAAAAGATTTCAGGTCAGCAGAGAATATCGATTACTCTAGTTTACTTGTGACAGTTGATATTGGCATGCCACTGCTTGGGACTGGTGTGCTTGTTCTGGTGTGACAGAGTCTAGACTCCACAACCACTAAGACCACTGTGGCCTAGTGCTGAACTACAGTAATTGTTAGTGTCATTGCTGAGCTCAAGGCTTAACCCCCCTGTAGTCTTGGTTTATCTCAATGACAATTAACATATTCTCTCTGGCAGCATTGATTTTTCAAATTACATAATAAACCCCCCCCAAAAAAAAACATGCAGCAAAATATATAAAACAGGGCAGCCCACTGGCACAGCAGTAGTGTTGCCTCTTGCAAAACTGATGACATCAGTTCGAGAATGAGCCTGGGACATCAGTGGACCAACCAGAGAAAGGAGGATTAAGCATCACTCCTGGCAGTTTACTGACCTCCACCAGTAGCTGGAGATGAGGTTGACTATGAATGCAAATGATGGGGGAGGATAAGCTGATGCCAGCATGCTGTGTGCAGAAGCATGCACTGTGAGTTTTTTGTGTCATTCTATGGCATATCTCCTGGGACAGGAGAAAAAAATGGGGTGCTACTGGACGATGATAGCCTGCCTATCTCCCACAACCTGGGCAGGCCACCTTACAACCAGCCTCTAGTCAGTTCCTGGATGACCTCTGCTGGGATGACCAGATGTAGAGGGGTGTATCCCTGCAGTGAAGAGGACAGGCCCACCTCTGGGTGAAACACCTGGGGAGGACCATCCCATTATGTTGTAGGATGCCCAGAGTCTCCTGGATGTACCAGTCTGAGTGGCTTTACAGGCTGGGAGAAGGCACTGGCAGTGACCAAAAGAGGGCACAGATAAGTGGTTTGGAAACAAGAAGGGATAGAAAGAGTTTACAAACATAAAAGAATAAAAATAAATTAAAAAAAAACAAACAACAAAACATTTAGGGTATTACATTGCCCTTCACAGTATTTTTACCATGAATGGATAGTGTTTTTTTTTTTTTACTTTTTGTTTTTTTCCTCTTTTTAAGTCTTTTATACTAGTTGGACTTTGACCATAGCTACTGCCTCTTGGCAGCCAGTTGCAGTAACCAACTAACCTCATGATGTCAGGCTGGAGAGCTGAGTGTGCTTGTGCGTGGCTGGTCACTCATTTTGCCACCTTCTCATTCATGTGGGTGGGGTGTCGAGTCTTATCTAACTAATACCAACTCTTTGTAAGTGTCACACCTGATCATATTAAACTTGTTGGTGATGACAACATGAAAGTTGTCATAGTGGCATTAGGAGGAGGACTTGTGCCGTTACTTCTGTGAGTGGTAGTGAGCTGGTTCGTGGTGCCAATACCAATGGGACTCTGTGGAGATTTGCCTACAGGAGGTATAGAAGTGGGAATAGTAGTAGAGATTATTTGTTGGATATGTGACTAGTCAAATAAACTGGCACTGCACAGAGTATCCTCCTCCTCTGTCTCCAATATGGACAGTTTATTTTCTTCCATGCCTCTAAAGGAGCTCTAAGCAAGTGGGAGGTGTCCTACAATGACATCTGTTACTTCTCCTTGGTCTCCCCACAACTCATGCATCGCTGCTCGCTCCCTGTATGCCTCTCTGGGATGACGCTCCCCTTCTGTAGCCCAAACCTACTCCTTAGGGTGCTTTAGAGATGAACCGTTAAGATCTTCCGCCCCTTCTATATCTCTCTCCCCTGCACCATATCCAACCTACGCACTCAGATCTGCTGACACTGCACTCCCCATGTTCCCAAGTGTTCATTTAAGGCGGGGGAACAGGCTTTCACAGTCTTTGCATCACAATTTGGGAACTCCCTTCCAACTGAAATTAGCAACCTTCCCACAAACAGGCTCTTTAAAGGTGCTCTCTTTAGGCATATGATGAAGTGGACCTCATGCTGCTGTGCTACTTAACTCTCAGTACCCCTCCTGAACTTTGCTATTTATTTCATTTGACCTTATGTCCTGGGGTCATGCCGACAGCTACCTTGTGCTTCTGTAAGCTACCCAGAGCCCATACAATGTATAACTGTATGTATATTTAGATTCATAATCCTATGTAGGTGTTCATTGCCACTGTTGTACATTGCTTGCCTGATCTCAGGCTACTTTTATGTACTATGTATTATCCTGTGTTTATTGTCCACACTGTTGTACCCTCCCAGGTTGGACATGACAGTATGCATTCACTTGCCAGTATACCCTACCTGCTAAACAAAAACTAAATGAATAGAATAATTAATGCTGATTCTTGGTAAGCTGAGTCTGAGAAAGGCTAAGAATTCAAGATTCATAGGATCTGGCCCTGAGCGATGTGGTGAGGTAATATCCACAGTTGTGCTGCAACATTTTTTCCAAAGCAACTGATGTTGGAGGGCATCCTACAAAATTCAAAGCTACCTTAGCTAGTGCAGACCCAATGCCTTTCCTTTCTTACCAGAATTTGATCAGATCACTATTTCTTCCAGACAGTGTTGCTGCTAAATAAGCCTGTATCATTTACTCTGGTGAGAAATCTGTCTTCCTCTATAATATCTGAGCAGGGCCTGAACTCACTATCAAAATGATCCTAAATGTCCTTGGTTGTCTCAAGATCATTACTATTCGAGTCTTTTCACCTGTCATGCTGACACCTGGTGCCACATGAACTCAGCAGAAGGGGAGGAGCAGGAGGAGCAGTTCAACCAGAAGGGGGTGTATGCACAGTCTTGGTGGCTTCAGTAAGTTTTTCTGCTGCCCATATCTGAAGTGTATGCTACAGTTTCTGCTTGAGTAAACAAAAAAGCTCACCACTCACACCCCATGGATAAATCTTCATATTTGTTGGTGTCACATGGATAAAAAACACCTTTTATTTATCTGTATATGGCAAAACATAGCAAGCAAATGGTGATCCCCACTGAAGCCCAACTTTTCATTCCACATCTCACAGAAGGAGTAGAGCTAGAAATGCCATAAAGAAGGGTGTCACACATTTTAATTGTAGTCTGGAGAGAGGAACCCTTTAGTTTAGTTGATTTATGAATTATAAAGGGAGTGTTCTAATCCCTGAATGCCCCTTTCTGGATCTGCCACTGCTCAAGCACTCTGTCAAGGTAGAGCTACCACTGCTGGACAATGCTTTGATATCAGCCATTTTAAGGGGAATATTTCCCATTGCATGACAAGCAAGAGGGATTCCTAAAACAGTGCACTAAATAACCACAGTCAAATTACACTAAACACAAAAATAGGCTCAAGCCACAAAAGTACTTGTGCAAATGACAAAAACAAACAAAAAACGTCCTGACCTTCGCATACAATAGACCACATGGCTATCATTGAAGATAGTCTGGGTGGAGGGAGGCCTGTCTCCCACCGGCTTGGATCTATAGATCAAGGGCACAAGGGGAAAGGATTTGCACTGGGGTTAGGATGAGATGGGGAAAGAAAGCAAAAACAGTGAGTATAATTTGTGATTTGTTTTTGGTTCTATGACAAACATAGCTTATTGCATGCCCATAGTTAAAATTACAAAATGATCAAAAGCCACCAATTTTCACATAAAAGGAGCTTCTTCAGTAGCCAGGCCGTTCGCCTCTAAGAGAGAGAGCTGGAAATGGCACTGAGATATGTGCAGCATGAGCTGTCTTTGATCACCAGTGTTGCCAAATGGTTGATGTTTGGCCATACTGCCTGTTCCATCAGCGTTGCAATAGGCTCCTGGAAATCGAATGATTCCGTACGAACACTGCTGTATGTACTGAGCATCAATAAAGTACAGTAACTACTTGCAAAGAAATGAGATGCAACAAATAAGAATTGCTTTAAATAAATCTACAGCAGAACAGTAATCATTTTGTTAGTGTGGTGTTCACCTATCTGCTAAGACTCTATTGAACTTTGATTTAAATATGGATGCATTCCTCATGAATGAGTGCTTATGACAGCCCTCTTTAGTAAAGGGGATTTGGTTGGCTTGCAGGCCATGTTGCTTACCAACAACTTGGACATGCTTAGTGTGTGCTCCCTGCATAAAGGGCTGCATCATGGCATCAAAGTGCTGAAATGTCAAAGGAAAACCAAGTTCCTTTGAACCAGCTTCAATGGTGTCCAAAACACTGGATGTCATGTTGGATTTCAACATGTTCACCAAATGCAAATTCAACACTGGCTCGTCCTTAGTCTGGTGGCAGCAGCCTGAAAGAAATGCAAGATTAATATTTTTGAAAGCCATACCTTCAGAACATCAATGTGTATATTTTGAAACTTCATGGGATGTTCCATGTCAGGACAGTATTTACCAGAGAAATGGTCCAAAAGGGGCTTGAAGCCCTAAAGGTAGATAAAGCCCTAGGGCCGGATTGGATGTACCCAAGGGTGCTCAAGGAATTGGCTGCAGAATTGGCTGAACCCCTGTTAAGGCTATCCAATAGCTCTCTTCAGTCAGGGTGGTACCAAAAGAATGCCTAGAATTCCCTATCTGCCCCAAACCTATTGCCATATGGGGGTTTATCCCTCCCAGTCCACCCCCCCCGGTTCTCCCCAAGGACAACAAAGGGAATCTTAGGGAAAGGGAAGGGGGGGTTGGCTGGTGATCAAGTAGGATCTGCAGTGATACTATAGGCAGGGGAAAATGGGCAGACTAGGTGGGCCAAGTGGTCCTTATCTTCTAGCAAATCCTATGTTTCTATGGCTGGGAGGCACTCTAGGGGACGTAGTCCTGCTACATAAGGGAGGAGCACAAGGAGCAACAGGGAAATTGGCTCCATGCATGAAAAGGGGTTACCAAGAGATCCTAAAGTTTGTAATGCAGTACATATGCAGGAAAATCAGTATAATACAGTCATTGATACGGGCTTTTCAAGTAGCCTATGTGGGGAGATAAATAAGATAACAATAATGGAATCAGATGTTTCTATATACCCATGTACACAGAAACATCTGATTCCATTATTGTGTGTGAAATAGTCTCTCAGAGTCATTTAACTTGACTTTTCTAGCAATAAAAATATTTTTTTAACTAATTATGTGTCCTGTTTCATTTATTAAGCTTCCTTATTGTGCTACCTTGATGCCCCCCCCCTCCCGCAAAGGACCTAAAGATGTGGGCTCCAGTGTAACCATTTATGTCTTCTTGTGTTACTTCTAATCTTTTGTAATAATCTGCAATGAAGTTTGAGCTGAACTATAGATGCGAATATAACAGATGCACCAGCATATATCAATTTCAAGACCTTGTTGTCTGTCTGTGATTATTTAAGCAAAATTTGTAATTTATTGTACTCCTTTTACATTTTTCAAGGGCGGAGTTGGAAAGGATGAGAAGGGATTTGGCAAGGTTGGATGAATGGTCACAAGTATGTCAGCTTAGATTCAGTGCAATGCGGTAGACAGCTGAGATTGTAGTATTCGAATATAGCTGGGACTGTGTTTACAACATACACTCTATATGACATTGTAATGTAACAGGACCCTAGCATATAACATTTGCTCAAACAAAATGTATATGTGAATGCTCATGTCAAATGTTTGAACTAAGTGATATGTTAACTCTTCCTACAATTGAATAAAATATATTCAATTTGAAAAAAAAAAGATTCAGTGCAATGAAGTGCAAAGGAATGCACCTGGGAAACAAAAACCCAGGGGAAGAGTACACAATGGGGGAGAGGTGCTAACAACATCAAAAATGGAAAGGGACCGGGGGGTAGTCATATCAGATGACCTTAAGGTAGGCAGACAATGTGAGAAGGCAGTAAGTAAGGATGAGAGGATACTGGGATGTATGGGGAGAGGCATCACCAGTAGAAAACAAGAGTTGTTATCTCTCTGTACAGACAGTTGGTGAGACCCCATCTGGAGTACTGCAGGCAGTTCTGGAGACCCCATCTCTGCAAGGACATAGACAGGGTGGAGGCAGTCCAAAGGAGGGCAACTAAAATGGTGCAGGGTCAGCACCAGAAACCATATGAAGAGATACTAATGGAGCTTAATATGTATACCCTTGGGGAAAGGCGGGAGAGGGGGTACATGATAGAAACTCCCAAATACCTCAAGAGAATCAGCAGAGTCCAAGAGGGTAGCATCTGTCAGAAAAAGAGATGTGCAAGACCAAGGGGGCACAATTTGAAGATAGAGGGGGGACAGCTTAGGGGCAACGTGAAGAAGTATTTTTTTCACTGAGAGGGTGGTGGACGCATGGGGCAGCCTTCCTGAGGGATCATGGGGTCAAAAACAATGGGGGAAATCAAGAAAGAATGGGACAGCCATAAGGCAATTATAGCGTGGGGAGGGGTAGGAGGAAGTAGGCTGTTTGTTAATTAGGATCTGCAGCTTATCCAATAGGTAGGGAAATGGGCAGACTAGGTGGCCAAGCAGTCCTTATCTGCCTTCAAAGTCTATGTTTCTATGTTTCAAAGTCTATTTTTCTTTTTTTAACTTAATGATTCTGTAACAGTTTCTGTGTTTGTTATGTTCATTGTGTAATCTATTTTTAAGGTACCATCCTACAGGAACACCGTGTAAAAAAGGTATTTAAAACCCTAAAAGTGACATTTTATTTACTCCTATATAAGTAAAGATTTTGCTACTACAACTGGGTGGTATTTGTATTGTATTTTTGTTCCCAGGTGACTTGCTGCATTTGTTTGGGGTACTACAGTGCATTGCCCCGTTTCTTTAAGCGCACAGCATGATCACAAACTGTGACCTTTACTCCCCTGACCTTTTCATGTCTCACACCATCAAATGTTTGCCCTTGCCAGCAGGGGTCCAGGGGAGCCACTTGTGAAACCATTTGGGTGCTTACATCAGCACAAGATTGGGGTGGGCTGTGGGGGGTTAAAAGACGATTCTTCGTCATTTCTAGCCCTTTCCTGCAATCGACAGTCTTGTCCTGAAGATCTCTTGTCCTCCCTAGGTGACTCACATTACATTGCGATCTTCACAGCATCAGGTAAGAGGCCAATTATGCTTGCAGGCAAACATACTGGATCTTTTTACTATTTATGGTAATGTAAGCAAGCCGCTGGGGGTTTCATTAATAGTGCAGACAGACCCACACACTGGATTTCCATTTTTGTCTTTCGGAATTGGTGTAAGGTGCATCATTTAAATTAAAATGTGAATTTGGGACCATAAACTTCTTTATGTCCCTGTTCACCATGACGTCTTCCTGAAGGAGTTGGTGGAAGGGGTTGCAAAGATCAGCTTTCCAGGTTACTATGCTTTATTTTAAATGTGCTTTTTATGTTGGGACTGTATCTTACATGCTGCTGTTACAGTACTTTTTTGGGGACTCAGTGGAGTGTCTGGGATTAACTCACAGCATTATTTGGTTATTGGGAGGGTTAAGTACATTTATTTAGTCCTCGGGCTATTTATTTTGGGAATAGTGGTATTTATTTTGGATTTTGGTTCCATGCTTTATTTTAAATGTGCTTTTCCAAATATGCTAGGATGGTATTGTACAAGCTGCTGTCCCAATGATTGTTTTTTTTGGGGGTGGGGTTAAAAGATTGAGTGGAGTGTCTGATATTTATTGTGGTTTTTGATATTTAAAAAAAAGCATATTTTCTGTATTTACCTGGGCACTGCCAGTACAAATCACCAACACTCCTGAATGCATGCTTCTCCCCACTAAAGTCTTATGAGCACCGTACCTCTGTACATCACCCAAATGTGGAACACTGCCCCTCAGAATGTGGAACACTTCATCAAATCTATTACTCAGAAGCTGAGAACACTGTTGAAATGTATACCTTTGTGCTCACAAAGTTCTCTGTTAAATAAACAATACATTTTTCATATAAATTGCTATGCATTTTTTACTTTATAATGTCGTTGAATGTGGGACAAACCCTCTCAATGTGTAACAAGTGGCTTTTGTGAAATAAAATGAGGAACTGGTCCTTGTGATGTGGTCAGTTGTGAGGTATCAGATGTGCATGTTTGAGGCGCCCAAATTAAGCAACCACAAATTTTGGTGGGTGGTAGATTTGCTTGGCACAATGTTGACATTGATTACTATGGGCTATTGCATTGCATAATGTGTTTGGTACTGGCTTCTTTGTTAGTGGGGTGCACCAGTTTTGTTTTGTCTTGTTGCATAGCAGGACACCCACAGCATTTGTTGTTAATCTGGGTACTAAACCATGTGGTCACTGATTACTTCGGGGGGGGGAGGGATTGGTGCACTATTTGGTCTACATGTATCGGGTCTGGTGCCAGTTTTTTGACTGATTCCACATGGTGTGTTTTGTAGTGCCTCAGTTTTTTGTTGGCAGACAGCTGGATGCTTGCCTCCATTTTGTTTGCAGATGACTGGATGCATGCCTCCATTTCATTTGCAGATAGACGGATGCATCCCTCCACTTCATTTGCAGATTTGTGTATGAGTGCCTCTGTTTTGTTTTGCAGATGGGTGAATGCATGCCTCCATTTCATTTACAAACATGTGTATGATTGCCTCCATTTTGCTTTGCAGATGGGTGGATGTAACATAGAAACATAGAATATGAAAGCAGATAAGGACTGCTTGGCCCACCTAATCTGCCCATTTACTCTATCTACTGTAATACTGCAGACCCTATGTGATCTCTGGCTTTACCCTTCCCCTTCCTTGCCACTAAGATTCCCTTATGCCTATCCCATGCCTTCTTGAATCCAATTACCATTTTGGCCCCCACCACCTCCGCTGGGAGGCTGTTCCAGGCATCCACCACTCCTTCTGTGAAGAAGTACTTCATCACATCTCCCCAGAGTATACCCCCTTCCAGCTTCACTGCATGGCCTCTTGTTCTTGGGCATCTCCTTTTCTGAAAAATGCTTCCCTCTTGAACCTTATTTATACCCGTGAGGTATTTGAAAGTCTCTATCATGTCTATATCATGTCTCCCCTTCCTTCTTTCCTTCAGGATGTACATATTGAGGTCCTTTAGTCTCTCCTCATAGGGCTTTTGATGCAGACCCTGCACCATTTTAGTTGCCCTCCTCTGGACTGCCTCTGCTCTGTCTATGTCATTCCGGAGGTATGGTCTCCAGAACTGGACACAGTACTCTAGGTGAGGTCTTACCAGTGATCTATACAGTGGTAACGCCACCTCCCTTTTTCTGCTGGTGATATCCCCACCCTATGCATCCTAGCATCCCACTAGCTCTCCCTACTGCTTTGTCACACTGTCAGGCCACCTTTAGGTCATCAGATATGATTTCCCCAGGTCCCTTTCCTGTTTGGTGACTGTTAACACTACACCCCCATTTCATACACCACGCCTTGGTTTCTGTGCCCCAAGTACATGATTTTGCACTTTTTTGCATTAAAACTTGGCTGCATCCGTCCCGGTGGTGCTGAGGGTTGAGGCGCTGGACGCCACACCTCGCGCCATGCTGGCGACCCGGGTTCAGGGACGGACTCGGGGAGCTGGGGGTCAGCAGGGGAAGGAGAGGATTGATCATCTGGAGGACAACTCTCCTCTCCCTTGGGAGGGATCCTGGGGCTGCTCGGTGCCCTTGCGACCCCGATGGAGATTGGGAGTACAGCAGGGATCACCAGCCAGATGAAAGGGTGGGAGTGTGGCAGACATCAGCAGACAGCCTTGCGCGGATGTCATGGCATGCTGCACTCCTGGGGAAAACATAACATAGAAAATCCCCATCTCTGGGATAGGCGACAGCACATCTGTCCACCCAGCCACACTCCAACACCAGTCATCCTCCATATCTGGGCCGAGTCCAGCCTGGCCTGAATTGAAAAAGATAGAGCGCCCTGGGCAGATAGGGTGGCCCTACCTTGGGGGGCTCAGAGCTGGGGGGATAGCCAGGCTGGTGCCAGGATTTTGGAGGCTTCTCAAGCATGGAGGTAGAGCAGGGTGAAACAGAGGATGCCCGAGACAGTTCCTCGGGTCAGTGCTAAAATAGAATTCAAAAAAAAACCTAGCTGCAACACCCTTGAACACTCCCATAGTTTTCTCAGATCTCTAATCATTCTGCCCACCCTCACCCTCTGGAGTGTCTACTCTATTGCTGATTTTAGTCCCATCTGAAAAAAACACAAACCTTCCCCTCTAGCTCCTCTGCAATGTTGCTAATGAAGACATCAATGATCAAAGAGGACCGGTCCCAGTACTGATCCCTGTGCCACCCTGCTGGCACCTTCCCTTCCTCAGAGTGAACTCTGTTTACCACCACCGTCTGTCTCCTGTCCTCTAAACAATTCCTTACCCAGTTTTTCACCTTTGGACCCACTGCCAGGCTACCCAGCTTTTTTACGAGTCTCCTCTGTGGAATGGTGTCAAAGGACTTACTGAAATGTAGCAGTCCAAAGTATCAAAGCACTCTCCAGTAAACATATAATTACTTAACTGTACCTGTTGCTGACATCAGACAAATGACCATGAAGTTAGTTTAGTTTCAAAAACAAAGTTGTTCATTTCAGAAGGTTACAAGAGTTGACACTACCTCAGCACTTTGACCTCAGAGGCCTCCTGAGGAGTATCCCCCAGAAAGACTTCTGGCCAGAGCCCTGGGGTGGTCTGGCCCTTGTATCTACATGTTCTGAAAATAAACAACTTTGTTTTTAAACTGAAATCCAGCTTCATGGTCATTTGTCTGATGTCAGCAACAGCTACAGTTAAGTAATTATATGTTTACTGGAGAATGCTTTGGAACTTCGGATTGCCTTGTTTGTAGGGGTTAGCAACCCCCTCTTAGTACTGTGACCCATACCGCAGAGCACACCTGTTTTTTGTTCACACTTATTTATTTATTTTTATTTAGGTTTTGTTGACCGCGTAAGTGCACTAGACAAATCCTGCCTATTTTCAGGCACGATCCGGGGGAAGGGGATACAGATGAATGCCAACTGACCTTGAACCAGATTAAGCTGTTGGTGGTATTTTTAGTGAATGAGGGAAATTTGCCCAGGACACCGGGGAAATTCCCCTACTCTGCTAGTGCTCTGTAGCCAGTAGGGGTGCTGGACTCGGAATACAGGATGGCCACTTCTATCGTACGCTTGGAGCAGACGGAGGTGGAAAGACAGAGGGAGATGACTGAGCTGCATGCTCAGCCTGCGGTATCTGATTTTTCTTCACTGGACACTGAAAATGAGGAAATATTTCACGAGGCTATGTCAGCCAACATTGATTTCCCATTCCAGTCGGGTGATACAGCAGGTAATCTTTTACACGAGAATTCCTTGATGGCTAAAGTAGCGGAGGATTCTGCAAGTTTAAATCTGTCCACCAGTTTAGAGCATTTGGCAACGACGGAAAGCTCTGCCTCCTGAGTGGTTGGTTCGGCTCCTACGTATACAGAAGTAAATGACGCTCCTTACGTGCAACCCCAAGGTGCGGTGCAGTCCACGGATATATGTGACGGTTTACAACCGTCTATTTCAAAGTCTAAAGATGTGCAGTTGGGAGAACGACAAGCTTGTGCCTCTTTCATTGAATCGAGTTCGGAGCTTCGGTTTAAGAATTCACTTCCTGTGATACCCAAATCTACATTGCAAGGGTCGGTGAGTACACCGCAAGTTAACTCTGAAACTAACACTAAGAATCTGAATAAAGACGCAGGATTTGTTTTTCATCCTGCTATGAGTGAGAACTTATCTTTACATTCTGCCTTCACCACGATTTACCAAACGACTAAAACAATCAGGAAGGGGTTACAGAGTTCAGTTTTGGAAGAATAAAATGGCTCTTACTAAGGAAGACATAAACTGTTTAGAACTTACTACATCGCATCCCTTAGATATTAACTCTGGTTCAGTCAATCTGGTATAGTGTCTCTGCTTCAGTTGACTCTCGACTTCATGATCAGACATGGTCTCCACAGGGTGCTTTGTTAGCAGCAGGCTGACAACAACAGGCAAATGGTGTTTGGACTTCGGATCTGGCATGGGATTCTTCGTTTGATTTAAGTAGCCACTTACCAGGGTGGAAACCGGTAAATTACATAAGGAGACTGTGATAGCTGGGACTGTAGTTAGTTCCTTCATGATAACTGTAAAAAAGTCACTAGATTCTCAGGAAGATTGTGCTGATATTAATACTGCTGTTATATCTCTTGAAACTTAAAAGGTCCCTTCAGTTCAAAAACCTCTTTTATCTGAATTATTTACGCGGGCTAAGAGAGAGGCAGCTCCTAAGCGAAATGCTGTGCGCATTCGATATAAAGGGGGTATGGCTGAGAGACCAGACCGACATTCTGTGGGAAAAATCTTAATTAAAGAATCGTTATGGTTTTCCCTCAGGGATGTTTTTGCTTTCATCAACATATCGGGGGAAGATAAGTATGACATTAGTTTTCGATCAGCTAACTTGTTGGATTTATTTTGGGAAAGGTACAACCAGGTAAAGTTTTCCCCAACGTGGACTCCTTTTTTGGTGGTACCTCTCTCACAACCTTCCATTAAATATGTTACAGTTATGTTTAGGAATGAAGGAGTTCACGTTGAGGACATTACCTACTGGTTATCACAGAAATGTGACATTCAGGGTGAGCCAGATCCATTTTGGATACAGAGATTCTGGACTGGGGGCTGGAAATATAAAGTAAAACTACGACAGTCAGAGAAGGATTTGAACACATTCCAAATTCTTTTGTTAGGTAGAGACAGGGGTGTATGTTTTTATAGTGGCCAACCCAGAGCCTGTTACAAATGTGGCTCTAAACTCACCTCTCCAGTGTGTATGTGATAGTCCTAGATGTGATAATTGTGGGGAGGTGGGCCATGTTACTATACATTGTAATAACCCCACTAGATGTGACCTGTGTGAAGGATTTGAACATTCATTTAAAGAATGCCCTTGGGCTGCTAAGAATAAGGCATCTTGTGGGAGCACTGATCGGCTTATTCAGCAAGCACAAGAAGCTTTAGATGGCAAATTGAGCGACATGCTTCATGTGGACCCTATCACATTACCTGATAGATCAGTAAAAACCGCCCCTGACAGCAGAAGTAAATTTCCCTTTGCCCCCCCCCCGCGGTCATAGTCACACATCTTAAAGTAGAAGATAATAATCAGGTTACCACGCTGTTGAAACCTGTTTGCTATTTGGATAATGATGAGAGACCAAAGGTCCCTTCCACTCAGCAGATACCCTTACCTCCGAGGAGGTCTAATAGAAACCTAAAAGTAATTTATATCCCAATAACTGAACCACTAGAATCTCAAAACCCCTATACTGTCCTTTCTACTTCCTGGGGTGAATCAGAGATGGACATAGGGGACTCGGATTCCCAAAAATCGGTACAAGATGTTATAGGGGTTCCACGAGAAAACTATAAAGATAAGAAGAAAAGAAGAAGAACTGAGGTGTGGGTTTACTAAGCTAGTTGTTTATATGGGTTTTTTATGGGCTTCCCCTGAATACACATAGCTTATTAAATAGTAATAAACGGAAAGCTATTTTTCATTTAATACATGAAACAAAAATTTCTATTTGCTTTCTGCAGGAGACCTGGATGTTCACTATGGATCAGATTAACTCTTTTAAATGTGATTGGCAGTGGGGACCTATTTATTGGTCCTTTGGGGAGGAGAAAGCAGATGGTATTGGGATTTTGTTTAATTCTTATCAGTTTGTATTACATAAGCTTATAGATTTAATTCCCGGAAGAGTTTTGATTATAGATGGACGTTGGGATTCTACAGGTCTTCGATTAATTAACATTTATAATCCTCAGACGAAAGCATCCAGGATTTCCTGTATGAAAGAGATTCAACCCTATTTGGTTACTACTCTGCCCATACTATGGGGCGGTGATTTCAACTGTAGCATTGTGGCTCCGTCTATTACTAAAAAAGTCTATTGTGACTCAAATTGTTTAAAGTCGATTATTAAGTTAGCAGAACTTACAACTTGTAGTCTTTTGGAATCAAAAAATATTGGATTTACCTTTTTCAAAGGGGTTAAAGGGTCTTGTATAGACTATTTGTTTACTACTAATAGTCTGTTGGTTACTAACTTCAGAAGGATACCAATAGAGTTTTCAGACCATATGTTGATTCAAGTGACAATGAATGCCAACTCTGAACATTGTTACAGAGGACATAGATGGAAGCTAAATACTTCAATTTTGCAGGAACAATTTGTTAAAAACTCCATCAAACTTATTTTGCGAGCCAGATTATCTGTGTGTTTTTTATATTCTGACATGGGAGTATGGTGGAAAGAGACTAAACAAGATTGTATCAACTGGTTTAAATCTTATGGAACCCACAAAAGAACTCAAATTTTTGAACTATTTGAAACTTAGTGTACACTTACATTCTCTACTTTCTGTAGCCAGTACTTCTAGGCAGGATTATTCCTCACAAATTGAAATACTTAAAATCACAAATGAGGCAATTCCAATATGACCGGCTAGAACTCTACAAGCATTGCTTAATAACCACATGAAAAATCCAGTTTAGGTGACCCCTTTATTTTCTGTAAATCTATTAAAGATTCTTCTAATTTGGAATATTTAGATTCTAAAATAGGCAAAATAGAAGATACCGTGATATAGGTATGTGTATTGCACAGTATTTTCAGGAACTTCAACCTATATCTTCTTATTCTTCACTTCAAATACAGAATTATTTAAAGCCTTTACATGGCCCTAGTGTTGACAGTACTGTAATAGAGAATATGATAAAACCCTTTTCAACACATGAAATTGCGGGTATTATTTCTAACCTTAAAGATAATATATCCCCGGGTTTAGATGGTCTATCTAATTTATTTTATAAGACCTTTCGCACTGAATTAGATACTTGTTTAACTTTAGTTTTCAATCAATTCCTTGCAGGATGCCCAATTGTGACTGGGTTTACAGTGGGTTTACAGATTTATATTTTTAAATCTGGAAATAAAGGTGATATTGGTAATTGGAGACCTATCACCTTGCTAAATTCTGATTATAAAATATTTGCCACATTGCTGACACATAGACTAAAGACGTGGGCAAATATTGTTATTTCACCTATGCAGCATTAGAAGTTACCTAATAGAAAAATACAGACCATTTTATTTTAATACGGGACTTGATTGAACATTTGACTATGACAGGCGTTTGGAATTTTACTTTCCCTAGATCTAGAAAAGCTTTGATAGGGTTAGTCACCCTTTTTGTTTACTGACGTTGGAGTATTTAGGATTCCCATTACCTTACTTTCATTACTAAAAAGTTGTATGCAGGTGCACAGATTCATCCTGTTATTAAAGGCAGAATTGAGAAAGGGTGGATTATGGAATCTGGAGTGCGACATAGGTTGTCCCTTGAGCCCACTGTTGTTATGTTTGTTCTTTGGAACCTCTTGTTAGAGCTATCTGTAATTTACCTAAGTGGGAAGGTTTTAAAATACCCAATCTGGACTCCTTTTGACTATTATATGCAGATGATATATGCCTTTTTTTTCAACACAGGAAGCAATTGGGAAGTTTTTTTCAAGAATTCCAGAACTATGCTGATTATTCTAATGCTAAGATTAATTTTTCAAAATCACAGGGATTATTAATAGGATGTTCAATCAAACTACTGTTCTATATAAGTCTATTCAGATATCCACAAATCCCATTTCTATTTTAGGGTTATTTTGGAGTACAAAATCTTCCGGATGACAACTGGACTATGGTTTTAAATTCAGTGGAACGTAAAGTAGGTGATGGAAACAGTTTGCGTTCACGAAATTGAAGAAAGTGCAGATATTTAAACAATTTAGTTTACCCTGTTTGCAGTACATTGCGGTACTTTACCCATTGCCTTCTCATTTAGAGATGAGACTATATAGCCTGAGTTTCCAGCTCTTTTGGGGTAATAGACTAAACCCGATTAAAAGATGTTATACTTATTTGGATAAACATATGGGCGGAACAGGGATGATAGACCCAGTTATATTTTGTCACACATTATTTTTTTCCCATTCTTTACAAAATTGTTTTAAAATCACTATTAAGTATGAAGATTCTTGGTTTCGAGAACTTTTAGAGTGCTATATTGTGGCATGGCTGCATTGTGCCCCCAAATTACATTATAAATTTGCACTTCCTATATTTTTAGGCCTGCAGCTCAGAAACTTTACAAATGGCAGCTGACTAAATCTCAAATTTGTGATAGTTCTTCCCATAAACTATATAAAGTGATCATGTCCCTGGTTTACCCTGTGGCACCTGGTTTCAAAAATTGCCCTTCCACTCTAAACCATAATATATTAGATCAGTTGAATAACCCTCGTTTACCACCTCATATGTGGGAAGTACAGTGGCTCATTATGTATGGTCATTTAAATGTTAGGGGTACAGCGAAATATAAAGTGAAAGAAGAGAGAAATTATCCATATTTAGAATGTATTAATCAAGAGGAGACTATGGAACACTTTTTTCTGTATTGTTCTTTTCCACGAAATTATGGCAATACTTGGCAAAGAAATGGTCAATAGATTGGATGTCAAAACCAGCGTATGATTTATTGGTTATTTGAATTTTTCCTTTACAGTTACATAATTACGAGAAAAGTACATTGTGGGTATTTATCGCTTGTTTACGGTTTTGTTTATGGCAAATTCATTGCCAATGGGTATTATATCAAAAGAAACCCACTATGGAAGGATGCTGTCAGTATATTATTATTGAATTACAAAAGGTTTATACTAAGGATATGCAAATATATAACACTGAGAAGGTTAAGAAATGGTGGAAAGGGTTTTCACATATCATTAAGTTTAAATAAGAATGGATTTTTGTTGCTGTAGACAATTATTTTCTTCTTTTTATATTTATAATCTGTGTCTTGATTCATTGTTTTTCTTTTCCCTTCTCCTCTCACTTTATTTAGATGGTTAAATTTTTTCTGAGCCTTTTTGATTGTATTGAATATTCCTCTATCTTTATTATATATTTTGTATCATGCCTTATTATAATAAAGAATTACCCCTACTCTTCAGAGGGGAGTACTCTGTCCAAGATGGTGGACGCTTCTTTGCCTGCTGCAGAGGTGGCTGGAGAGACAGGAGACTTGGTCTCAGCTCCTGTCTCTGACTGTCTGGGGACCATACTGAAAAACATCGAGGTTATGCAGGACTTTGTTTTAGTTGAAAGTGCCTATCAGGCTGCACCTGCTGCTATACCTGCAACTCTTCAAGACTTTGCTGGAACTGATTACTCTACTGCTCTTATTGTTTCGATGGGGGATGATTTACCTATGGCTTTTGCTGCTATTGAAGCGAGAGACTGCACCGTTCGAGAGCGCTTGGAAATGGCGGAAAGCCATTTTGCGCTCACACATCAAGACTTGCGACAGGAATTTCTGAGTACACCAAGTGGCGCAACTGGAGGAGACAGCACCTCTGTTTCACTTGCAGGAAATGTGGGAAACCCTGAGATGTCTTCTGGCCTGGCGACCATGACGGCCAGTCCGGTGCTGTCTAACATTGACACCAAGGTTCAGTCATTTTCACAGATGCCACTTGGGCATATCTCTACTGACATTGACGTTGTCCCTGCTTTATCCCCTGCTATACTGCCTCCCTCACTATCAATTCCTATTGCTGCAAACCCCATGCCTACACCTACCTGGTTGGTGGAATTGGCATTGCGAGGTGCAGGCTGGATTCAGGAACCCAGGGTTGGAAAGTGGGTCTCCTGTCCATCCCCAATTCGGTCCCCCCGTCCGGAGGACTTCCTGGAAGAACGACAGATGATGCAGGATACACAGGGCTCTTCTGACCCCTTGAACTTGCCAGCGGAATTGCACTACACACAAAACCCTGTTTTTGATATCTTGCAGGGGTTGAAATCAAATGCCTTCACTTTTAAGGGTCATATGGACACTGCTGCTTCAGAGTCTGGAAAGCCGCCTCCAAAACAAGTGGGGCTGACACGTTCTTTTTCCTCACTTTTTAAACAACCAGTTCTAGCTGCAAAATGACATAATGCTGTACGGCTTATCTATAAGGGAGGACTACCTAACCCTCCGGACCGTGTGTATGTGGCCAGGTCTCTGCTGAAGGATTCTTTGAAATTTTTTGCCCATGAGATCTATGCCCTGATTCATGTATCAGGCGAAACCACATTTGATGTGAGTTTTCAGACATCTCGTGGACTAGATCGTTTCTGGTCTAGATACCACGCCCTAAGGAACACTGCTTTATGGACCCCTTTTCAGGCCGTCCCCCTCTCAAAACCTGCCTTCAAGACCATTGTGGTTATGTTTCAGAATGAAGGTGTGGAAGTGTCTGATGTTGTTTATTGGTTGAAGCAGCGCTGTATGGTGCAGGGTCTTCCTGAAGCTATACTGGACATGGAAAATATTTGGACAGGGGGCTGGAGGTTTAGGGTCGTGTTACACACCAATGACTCTGGTCCAGTGCATTTACCTAATTCCTTTTTTTTAGGCCGTGATAGGGGGGTCCTGTTTTACCCGGTCAGCCTAAGGCCTGTTATAGGTGTGGGGACCCCTCGCACCTGAGTAATGTATGTGATAAGATGAAATGTCATAACTGTGGTGAGCTGGGACATGTGGGAATTCATTGCCAGAATGTTAGAAGATGCAATCTTTGTGAAGAGATGGGCCATACGTTTTGAACCTGTCAATGGGCTGCCCATGCTCAGGCGAATCATGATGGAGGGGTTGATCAATGTTTTGTAATTACACAGGCACAAAAGGTTCCTCAGCTGCATCTTCTGCTGAGGCGACGAACCCAGCTCTGAAGGCCCTTGTGCCTGTGCCACCCCAGGTTACCACTCCTATGATAGCTGTTAATGTTGAACCCCTTTTCATAGCGGAACCCCCTACACTGATGCATGTTCAGTCTGCTGCGTCAGACCTAGACCAAATCCCGGGTCCAAGTACTATGCCACCACCCAGTGAACCTACTACTGTCATGCGCCGAAGGTCTATGAGGACTGGTCCTCAAACCTTGACGTCTCCTAAGATGCCTTTATTGCCTCAACCCTTAGTCCTGTCAAACACCTTTGAGGTGCTTCAGCTGACTTCCGACGATGCAGGTGGTGAGTCTGACTCCTCCTCCATTGTGTCCTCTCTCCCTGATGGCACTACTGATTCGGAACTCCAACTGGGTACAGGTCTTTCACAAAAACATAAAGCGAAAGTTAGGCTAAAAGGGAAAATGTGACTGGGAAAAGAAAATTGTGATGTTCCTTAGTACTTTCTATTTTGTATTATGGCGCAATTAGTTTGCCACACTATCAACGTTAATAGTATGAAGCATATAGATAAAAGAAGGTTAGTGTTTTCCTTTTTGAGACTTTTGCCATTAAGTATCTTTTTCTTGCAGGACACAAGACTCCACACAACACAAGAGATTCGAAGCGACGCTGACTGGCTTTTAGGCCCTTCGTTTTGGTCTATAGGCCAGGACCCCTGCTCGGGACTTGGCATATTACTCAATGTTCCGGACTTCCATCTACTGAAACTGGTTGATTTAGCTCCCGGTAGAGCTCTAGTTTTAGGTTTTGTTATAGGAAATTGCCCGTACCGGGTGATAAACATCTATGCTCCCCAGATTAAGATGGCCCATATTGCCTTACTTTCTTTAATTCGCCCTTATCTCCATACTTCCTTCCAACTAATATTTTCTGGAGATTTTAACTGTGGCTTAAGTCTTCAGGACAAGAGTTCATTTGCCACCACCAAGAAACTCTATTGTGATTCACATGAATTAGGTAAATTAATACACACTGCACACTTGACTGATGCTTATCATTCTTTTAAGAACCAACATACCCCTACATTTCAAAAAGGCAAATTAGCAACACGTATTGACTTTGTTTTTTTATCGCGCACGTTACCGATTGACTCTGCTCAGGTTCAAGCGGTAGCTTTCTCTGATCACAAATTACTTTCTGTTGGTATAGGTTCAGTTGCCCCTTTTTGCAAGGGACCAGGATTTTGGAAATGCAACACATCTCTGTTATAGGACAAGCTGTTTTTAAAGTCTCTCCTATCTTTTCTTTTTGCTCGTAAGTCTGTATTTATTTGTTATGAAGACCCGCTACATTGGTGGTTAGATACAAAACATGCTTTAATTATTTTTCTGAAAAATTACAGTCGAAATAAAAGTAGGAGAGACTATTTGGACTATTTACAGAAAGGAGCACACCTACAGTCACTGCTGTCCATAGCACATACGACTGGACAGGATTTTTCCCACCAAATTCAATCAATTCCGAAGGATATGTTGTATTACCAGTCTCGTACATCACGACAACTGTACCACCAACACAGATTTAATGTGTCAGGGACACGGGAAGTTGTTTGCCCTTTTGAATCTAATTCACGACCGGTTACCCAGAAAACAATGCTGTGCCTTGCAAATTCTGCAGGGACTTTATGTTCCACATGTACTGATATCCAGCAGATTGTGATGGAACACATGACTGCTTTATTCTCCCCCCTCCCTGATGTTGTGGAAGATCCTGCAACCTTGTACGAAGATCTTGGTGTTCTGATCCCTTCAAGGCAGAGTGTGGCTGTGGCCTGTGCTGCCATAACAGAGTTAGAGTTGACTGTGGCAATTTCCTCGTTGCCCTTACAAAAAACTCCTGGTCTGGACGGTCTCCCGGCTGCTTTGTACAAGGTGCTAAGTGACCACCTGGTCTCTGAATTGACCTCTGTATATAATTCCCTGCTCAGTAGTGAGTCAATACCATTAGACTTTACGAAAGGTGCTTTAATCTATGTTTACAAGCAGAAAAGTGATGTCCACTCTCTTGAGAACTGGCGCCCTCTCTGCATGTTAAATACTGACTTTAAGATATTAATGAAAATTATTACGAAGCGTTTGATAGGAATTGCAGAATCGGTTTTGCATCCAGCTCAGTCTTGTTCCATACCTACCAGGCGAATCTCAGATCACCTGATTCTCCTATGGGAATTATTTTCCCATGGCTTAGCGGGTTTAACCTCAGGTATTATAGTTTCAGTGGATCAGAAGGCGGCATTTGATTCGGTTAACCACGACTTTTTATGGAAAGCGCTTCATTTTTTACATGTTCCGGATATCATGGTCCAATGGTTGCGTAAGTTGTACAGGACGGCCACGGTTGTTCCTGTTGTGAATGGTTGGGTGGGACCTATGATTCCTGTTAAAAGAGGTGTTCTTCAGGGTTGTCCTGCGAGTCCTCTATTATATGTCCTGTTTTTAGATGTCCTACTCCGCCGTCTGAATATTCACCCTCAGATCCACGCCATTTCATGCTCTGATATGCTTGCACCTTATAAGGCTATAGCATACGCTGATGACATTTGCTTCCTAATGGCTGATGAAGCCTTGGTGATGGCCTCTTTACAAGAATGCTCCTTGTTCAGAAATTTCTCGGGGAGCGTGTCTGAACTATAGTAAGAGTTTGGGTATATGATTGGGATCCATCGCAACCCAGAATAGTTGTATAGGCCCGCTGAGATTGGTGGAGGGCCCTATCCATATATTAGGGGTTTATTTTGGAACTAGAGACTTGGATTTTCTCAATTGGGATGCTAAGCTGCAACAGGGTAGAATGAAAGTTGCTTCTTGGAATAGGGGGCAAATTGGAAAAAAGAAAAGGGTCTATTTGATAAAGACTTATTTGATATCATTGTTTCTTTATTTGAGTTATGTATTTCCTATACCAAAGCAAATGGAAACAGCAATTTTCAGCATGTCCTTTCAGGCGTTATGGGGGGAGCAGGCTGAATCTGATCAAACGGAATACCACTTATTTACCCATTTTGGAGGGTGGAGTGTGTATGGTAAACCCTCTGTTGTTTTTTCCAGCATTTTTTTCACAGCAAATTTGCGGCCTCTTCTGATTAACTCTCAGAAAGGATGGGAAGCATGGTTTTATGATTCCTGTAGAGTTTGGTTCCACCAGTGGGAACATAACTCTTTATGTGTGTTGCACAACACTGAAGGTGTGCCGCTATACGTGAAACATATGTTCCAACGCTTAAAACAATGGCACGTATCACCTCAGATGCTTATTGCCCATACTCATAAGATTCTATATAAGTTACTTCTTTCTTCTGTCTGTGAGACTCAGTCCCCTTTCGATAAATGTCTGGTCCAACATCTTTCTTCCCTTTCATCTTTGTTACGCTGTAAATGAATTCCTGCACACGTGGGACTTTCATTGGCTATCTTGCCATGAAAGGATTAATGTTAAAGCCAACCACAAACACAAACAGTTTCAAGACAGATTATGCCCTAGACCTTTATGCAATGCTGAACTGGAGATGATATCTCATCTATTTTTTGAATGCACCTTTATTCAACAGTGGTGGAATTTCTTGGCACAAAGTTGGGCTATTCCGATTTTTAGGTCAGTATCCTTTCAGACAGTCATGTATGGTGTTTTTTCTTTTCAATGGTCCTCTTGGCATTCGGACACTTTAAACCTTATTTTAGTTGTGATTAAGTGGAATGTTTGGATGGCGAGATGTCAGTTCACTCTCCAGCAAAGAGACTGAACATATTTGGAAATTGAAAAAAAGATTGTGAAAGATTTAAAAGCCATCTATGAACATGAACGGACATTGCATACGGAATCTATGCTGCTTGCCTTATGGAAAGCACTTCCTTGGATAACAGATTCGGATTCAGTTGTGACTTGATGGATTCTTCTCAGTCTTACTTTTGTATTATCTTTTCCTTTTTGGTTTGAATTTTGTAAAGTACTGTATTCCTTTTGTTTTTCTTTTCTTCTTATGTACAGATTTTTTTTGGGTTCTGTTTTGGTGTACGTTGCATAATATCTTGTTTCAATAAAACTGTCCCCTACTCTTTTCGATAAGTGCCATGAGATCTTTAACATCCACCTGAACTATCACCAATCCAGGCAGATGGGACCTCGGTTTAATGTCTCATCTGAAAGACGGCACCTCAGAAGTGCAGCACCCCTCTCATGCTGCATTACAGTGTCAATACTAGTATATTAACCCAAGTGCCAGATGTGGGAACTGAACTTACAGCCCTCTGATCTCCCGGCCTCAGAGGTGAGTGTGCTACCTACTGAGCCACTGATACTGACACTTACTCAAATGTAGGTAGGCCACACCCACCGCACCATGCTGATCTAATTCCCTGGTCACCCAGTCAAAGAAATCCATCAGATTTGTTTGACATGCTCTCCCCCAGTGAATCCATGCTGCCTTGGATCTTGTAAGCCACTGGATTCAAGATATTCCACCACAATCCTTTCCTTTGGGAGTGATTTTATTAACCTCCCCACTACTGAAGTCAGGCTGACTGGCCTGTAATTGTCAGCCTCCTCCCTGCTCCCACTTTTGTGAAGTGGGGCTACATCTGCTCTCCTCTAGTCCCCCAGAACCACTCCCATATCCAGTGAATGGTTGAACAGGGCTGAGCTTCCCCAGTATCCTTGGATGCACCCCGTCTGGCCCTATTGCCTTGTCTGCATTCAGATTTGTGAGTTCCTTTGGAACTCTCTTCTCTGTAAATGGACTAGTGTCCACCTCCCTTCCTTCGATGATCCTGCCTCATATCTGTGGTCCCTCACCTTCCCCTTCCTCTGGGAATACTGAACAAAAGTATTCAGTATGTCCACTTTTTGTTGGTCTCCCTTGACACACTCCCCGCCTTCCCTCCTATGCCTTATTATCCCTCCCAAAACCATGCATCCACATGGCTAAAAACTTGGACACCACCATGGCAACCTTATGTGCTATTTTGGTTTAAATTTTAAACTCACTAAACACTCCCAGATGGCCGCTTATTGTTTTCAAACAGATACCTTGTACTGGGCTGGTTATATTGGCTGAACCCATTTTGTGTATGACTAAATCCACAACCAGCCCCCCTCAAGAAAAAACAGTTGTGCATATTGCACATATGTGTTTGGTACACTGGTACACCAATTACCTATATATGCACATTTTAGTTGTACACCTAAGTAGGTAATAACTAATTTTGGTGTGGTGGCTGGTTTGTGTGCTGTTATTCAGATAGCGTTTGGGTGATACTGCTGCATTAGCTAACTTGTTTGGCGCTGCCCACAATATTCTATTTTCTGTGCATTTAAAGTGTTTATTATTGTGCCTTTCTGGATTTTCTTGTTGCATCACAGGCCAACCACAGCATATTGTTATTCACAGTATGAAACCACATGGTCACTGTTTTTTTGGGGAAGGGGGCACTTTACATTAAAAATCACTCTCCCCATCCCGCTTGTTGTGGTGCCCTAATTTGGATACATTATTCTCTGGGCCACATTGGTCAGCCATATCATACACGTGTGGTGGGTTTATAGAACTTTGCTTAACAAAAAAAAAAATGACAGTGAAAACGAACTATGCTGTTTTCAGCAGGAGTTGTCTGTGTTCAGTTTACACAGAAAGTCCATTATCCAGGTGATATGAACTGATGATGCCCTGATCAGAATGCATGCTTTAATGATGAACTTCTTTGACAGATTCCATCAGGTATTCAGTTGTTTACCTCCATGTTGTCTTTAGACATGTGATTGCTTGCCTTCATGTTGTACAGATGGAAGGTGACGTGACTCCATGTTGTGTGCAGACGGGTGGTGCTGTGCACCTATATTGTGTGCAGATGGGTGGTGGCGTGCCTCCATGTTGTCTACAGACCAGTGGTGGCATGCATACATGTTGTCTGTAGATGGGTGGTGGCATGCCTCTGTGTTGCATGCAGATGAGTGGTGGCGTGTCTCCATTCTGTGTGCAGACAGGTGGTGGCATGCCTCCATGTTGTGTCCAGATGGGTCAATCTGTTTGTGTCATTAATCATTTCTTTCATCGCATATTCTTTTGTAAATACCCACTTCTTGCATCTCATATACTCTTTTGTGGATAACCACTTCTTGCATTGTGTATTCTCTTTTGTGAATAAACACTTCTTGTGTCACATATACTCTGTTGTGAATAACCACTTCTTGAGTTGCATGTATGCAGTTTTATGTGTAACCATGTCTTGCATTGCATGTTTTCTCTTGTGTGAATAACCCATTTTTGCACTGCATGTTTTCTCTTGTGTGAATAACCACTTCTTGCATCAGAATTCATTTGTATTGTCTTTTTATATTGGTGACTACATGTCTCGGCTTATCAGCTGTCACATCAGTCTTTGTTGGCAGCATGCTGTCCCCTTCATTCTGTCGTATTGACTGAATTTGCTACAGTAACAGTTGGTAACCCTTCATTTTTGAAATTAGCTTGTGTTTTGACAGTTCTACATTTTTGGAAGAATGGAATTGAGAAGAAGGCCCCATGCGCCCATGGCAGCCTTGCTCAGAGATGCTTATCAGCATATGGCCAACCCTCTATTAGCAAAGAAAAAAAGCAAGCGTTACAGAGCAAACATCAAGAATGACCCAGACTGTTCTCAGCGCTATTTAGAGAAATCTGCAGCATGCTCACATGTATACCCTGCCAGCATGAAAGATAAGCAGCTCCACAACTACAACCAGCAGGTTAAAGAGAGAATGCAGAGATGCAGAAGAAACAAGTGCAAGCTGAAACAAGTAGTGCACTGAGTAAATGACAAACAAGGGCTGCAGAGCAAAATAAAGTAGCAGAAAGAAAATTCTGGAGGGAGGAAAAAATGGTAACAATGTGCAGCAATGACTAGCCAAAAAAGGAGAAGAATGAATGACAAGTGATGCCAGAAATACTGGGCAAAAAAGGAGCTACAAACTCAAGGAAAAGTCTGCACCACCATTGCCACTACCACCACCAACACCATCACCACCACCCCAGCAATACCAGTAGCCACAGCGGAGAGTGAGCTGTCTGTGACACCCGAGGACCAAAGATATGATGCTGCCTTAAGAAAGGCTGTGCAAAGAGACTGAAAAGGTCTTCCTTAATCACCAAATCAATTTGCTGCCAGAATGCAGAAGATCCTGTCTACTTGTTCACCACCCAACCAAACTGCCCTGGCTTGGTGTAATGTGCTTCCCAGTCCAACCAACCTCCAAGGAAAACTGATGGCTGCTATCATTGAGAAGATGTCACACCTAAAAAACAACAAGCTATATATTAAGCACTATCAGTTGACATTATACTTCAAAATCATAATCCCCAGTCTGCATGTATTGTTTTATCTGTCCTACGCAGAACTTCCTTGCAAATGCTCAGTGGAGTTCTTCCTGGTAAAACAAACAAATAAAACCAGATCTTTTTGATCCCACACTGCCAGACTACCCAAGGGCAAAGGTCTTTTGCCTATAGATCCCCACTCTGGCTTAATTCACTACACAGTGACATCTCTTCAGTAGCTACGCTGGGCTCCTTCACACGCAAGCTCTGGCAACACCTAGCAGCTATTGCCAGCTGCGGCTGCTTCCACTAATCTCCTTCACCACTTTCTGCCTTTCTCCAGAACTTAAAATACTGCCCAACCTTATGAGCCGTTACCTTCCTATATTCACTAGTACTTCCTGTCGCTCATTTATACCTCCCCCAAGTCCACCACCTCCTCCTCTCTCCCCACCCCTCTCCCCCTTGATCATTCTCTCTCTACTCTCCCTACCCTACCTACTATTCTCTTCCCTACTCTACACTGACAATGCTTTTGGCTGATTAAATTTTTATGTACTTTCTTGACTGTCTCCCTAACTGTTATCCTGGCATATATTGTACAATGCCACTGGATCTGTTATTCATATTATTTGATTTTCAGTGTTATCTGTATCATTCCTGTGTGTATTAGTAACTATGTTTTGTCTCTTTGATATGGGACTTATGTAAAAGAGCTTTCAGCTCTTAGCTGTTAATCTGAGACCTAATAAATAAAATAAAAATGTTATAGACATCTGAACTGGGAATTCATAAGCACTGTTCTTGTATTAAAAAAATACAAGCTACTCAGAACAGCAATCACAACATTGGGTATCAACTGGAAGAGGCTCATGAAGGTATCCTATGGCGAAATGGAAAGCAACACATGGTACAAGTCTGCATTGCCAGGGGCAAAAACGAAGAAAGCAGAGAGCTTTTTTGAAGAGTCTACAACATCACTGCCTCACAAAACAGCATTTTCAAAAAGAACCAGCAAATCTTGGTCATATCTTGATCAACCTCTTCATAGTCTATACAAAGAATTCACACAACAGAACCCGGACACACCAGTAGGAGTGAAGAAATTTGCAAGTCTACATCCAAAGCACATAAAACTGTCTAAAGAGTGAAAAATGGACCAATGCCTCTGTGAATATTGCACAAATACTTCACTCAAGCTGAAGGTGCAGAAAGATATTGTAGAACTCCACTGGCTAACATCCTGCAAAGTTTTAAATGTGTACTGGCAGTAGAACTAACAATGTGTCCTAAAGCTCCTTTTGAAAAGTTTTACATGTTGGACTGTGTGGGGAGAACATGACAAAAGCAACACGGACAATTCTGGAAATGCCACTGATGAGCTAATTAAGGGGCATGGTCAAGAGAACGTAACATGGCAGCAGTGGGGGAATATAACTGCAATATGAGGTGTGAATGGCATACAGGTGCAGCAGACAAGAAAAGTGTTGAAAAATAAATGGTCACAAGAGTGTCAGATTGTGCAAGTAATGAAATATTAACTTTTGCTTTTGGGCGGAACCTGCATGTGGCAGCACGGCAGCAGCATCAGTTTGCTTGGATCAAAGAATTCGCACCCAAGGGATGGGTATGGATGGTTCTGAACTTTGTCAAGAATTACACCTGTAAATTACAGGATGAGGTGTAGGCAGCAATCTGGTGTTATGAACAAGCCACGGTTCACCCAGTAGTAATCTACTACCAATGTGATCACTGTGAGGATACAGTCATGGAGTCATTGGTATTCATCCCCAGTGATCTGAAATATGATCACCATGCCTTGTGTCTTCTTGTTGAGATCTCAGATGCACACCTAAGAAATGTTTACTTTTTAAATATCATCAAAGAAGTTCAATTCACAGATGGCTGCAGGAGCCAGTATAAGTCAAAATGGGCATACATTGACATATCAGTATCACCCACTGAATTTGGATTCCCCATCGAGCGTGCTTTTTTTGTCTCACAACATGGAAAGGGTCCTCCAGATGGTGAGAGTGCCATTGTAAAATCGGCAGCAAATGGAGTGGTACAATCATGGCAGGCCATAATTAGAAGGGTAAAAGACCTGTATAAATATTGCTGTAATCAACTGACGTGAGACCCTGCCACTGAAGGGTGTGGTCACTTCAGGCAAACATTCTTCTGGGTTGGTGAAATCCAAATAAAAAGATAGGCCAGAACAGATCTAATAATGGTAATTGGGAATGCAAGATACAAAGTGTCAAGTATGTGATGGATGGTTTGGTGGCAGCAAGAAACCTTACTTGTTTCTACACACCCTTTGTTAATGAAGAATGGCCCTGTGACAATTTGAGAGTAATGTTGAAGCCTGAAGGATTCAAAAACTAACGGCTTCAGTTGCATTTACGATGGCTTCAACAGATCCAGACACCACCATGCCCACTGGTCACTCTAGTAGTCCAGCATACTCAACAGCATTCAGTGTAGTGCCAGGCCTGCCACACCCTTCAGCCTCCTATGTTGACCCTAATCCTGGTGACTTGATGGCTGAAGATCTGATCCTGCTTAAGAATACCATACAGCCTCCATTGCTGATCAAGGTCCTGCCATGCCACACCAGCAGCCACCACAGGTAATAATTTTGCAAGTTTGCCAGACAGTATGTCAAATGAATAGCTGAAGTGCATGCCACTTTAATGGAATGCACAACTACACTCTCCAGTGACATTTCTGCTCCATTATCCAGCGACCACTCAGTTCCTAAAAAGATCAGAACAAATCAATACTTACAATGCCGTGTACTATTCAAAGGAATTTTATGTTGGGCAACTAACCTCTGTGGATCCAGGTGGACAATGGTACTCCTTGAAGTTCCTAAAACAGCATGGGAGTATTTTTACATGGCCACAGTGTTAGGACAATGACTGTGTGAGAAGAAGAAAAAATTTTCATGGGTTGATAAAGTTTCAGCATGCAGATGGCACCTTTAAAATGCACAGTGGAGAACTACAAACAATCGCTGCAAAGTTCAGCAAGCTACACCAAAAAATTTAATTTTTGAGGCTCACTCCACTTTGTAGTATACTGTGCTGAACTCGGACAAGATGTATCATTTTCATTTTTCATACATCTTGGCAAAACTGCACTTTTGTAGATAGTTCAGCTGGTAGTCATAGTTTATCCTGTAGTCATAGTTCAGCCTGTAGTCATAGTTTAGTCTGTGTTTATAGCTGATGCATTAGACCAAAATTATGTGTTTTGCTACTATTTAATACACTTTATGTTTTATATACTGTATATATATATATATATATATTTATATATTGCAAAAAACTTTAGTAATGCATCAGTTAGGATTAAAGTGACAAAAGTAGGAAAAGTGGTGTTATGGTTTCTAACCCTAACACCCCCCCCCACCATGAACAGATTAAGATGGATTAGGGGTGGCATTGGGGTCATCAGCCCTAACAATCACCCCATTCAATTAGAAAATAAGATGGGTGGGCACTTTAACCCTAACTGATGCATTAACAACATTTTTTGCAATTATCATATGGAGAGAGACTAAAGGAGCTTAATATGTATATCCTTGAGGAAAGGAGGGAGAGTGGGAACATGATAGAAACTTTCAAGTACCTCAAGGGAATCAACAAAGTCCAAGAGGGGAGCATCTTTCAGAAAAAGAGATATGTAAGAACAAGGGGCCACAGTCTGAAGCTAGAGGAGGGATGGCTCAGGGGCAATGTGAGGAAGTAATTTTTCATGGAGATGTTGGTGGATGCATGGAACAGACTTCCTGAGGAGGTTGTGGGGTCAAAAATAGTGGGTGAATTCAAGAATGAATGGGACAGACTAGAATCTGCAGCTTATCCAATAGGTAGGGAAATGGGCAGACTAGGTGGGCCAAGCGGTCCCTATCTGCCATCAAATTCTATGTTTATATGTTTCAGACATAATGTAGTTATAGTAGGGTGTAGAAGAAAGTAGGCTGTTGGTTAACTAGGATCTGCAGCTTATCCAGTAGGTAAGGCAATGGGCAGACTATGTGGGCCAAGCGGTCCTCATCTGCCATCAAAGTCTATGTGTCTATGTTTATGTTTCTATGTTCCTATTTCCTTACTTTTTGCAGTAGTATAATCATATTCTAATTTGCTCGTCAGAACACAGGTCCCTATTCCTCCATAGATACATATATGTACTAGCTATGGAAGCGCAGGACCTGAGGGCCCTGCGCTTCCATTCCTCCATAGATGGTATACAAACATAGCTTCAGAAGTGCAGGGTGCTCCGGGCCCTATGCTTCCATTTATAGCACAAGAGTTATAGAATTGTCAGCATAGCCATGTTATTACCCCATCTAATGTACCTACTATGAAAAATTTTCAAATCCCACCAAAATGTGATTCTGCTCAACTGCAATGCCATTTCCGCACTGCAGCTGCAAAAACACATTTCAACCAGGATTTGAAAAATGACAGTTTTGACATACATTTGGTGGGATAATAACAGATCTATGTTTCAAATTTGGAGTCAAAATATTTAAAATTTACAAAGTTATGAGTGTGAGTAGTAAAATTGCAACGAATGGATATAACTCAGCCATTTTTTGACATTTTGACACCAAATGTTCAACATGGCCTTTTGGGCACCCCTCCTCATGAACAATATGACTGTCATTATGCAAATCCTGCCTGATAGGCGAATTTTCCAATTGACTACGAAATCACCTTTCGGGCAGGAGTTGACAAACGACAGTCATATTTTTTATGAGGTGGGTCCCCAAAATGCCATGAAGACGATTTGGGGTCAAAATCTCAAGCTGATTTATGCATCAAAGTAGCCTGTAAAATCCTTTTTTGTGAGCTCATGAAAAAAGAATCAACTCGCGAAAAAGGAATTGGCTCGTGAAAAAGGATCTAAGCGAGTCATAAAAAGTAATTAAAATGTTAAAAAATGGCATTATAAGATTGTTCTTCCACTAAATGACTTCACAGTCCACCTAACTGAGTCCTGATGAACAAGATACACGTGTTGGTGTCTCTAGATACCTTCATTTTGGGTGCTTTTCAATTTTTTTTTTTTTTGAAAAAAAAAAAACAAGATGGCGACTCGTGAAAAAGGAATTTTTTCTCATGGAAAAGGATTTTCTTCTCACAAAAAGAAAATGCTCTCACAAGACTAAATCCTTTTTCGCGAGATCAAATCCTTTGTCGCAAAAAAGACATTTATCCTGGAAATAGAGCGTTCATAAACATCCCATTAGGATATAATGAGAATTTAAAAATTTAATAACTTTGCAACAGATTAATATCATTGTACCAAAGTTTTACTGTCTGTTCTGCTACCAAAGTTCTTTCTACCCTACAAAAATAATGCATAAATTCCTCACTGTCTGGCTGCAAGGCAATGAGGAAAAACTGCAAAAAAGGATGTTTTTTCACTTTTTTCACTATCCGGATCTCTGAATCCACACATTCAACTGGAATGAAACTTTCCACATCAACAGATCTACCACACAGGACAGCACATACCAAATTTTGTGCAAATCCATTGAACAGTTGCAAAGTTATTAAAGTGCAAAATTTGAGGTTTAACATTAAACATACCACTCAACCCTAACTATAGGAGCATGAACGTGCCTCTATAATATATACTGTACAGTGGCAGCTGTAGACATGGTCAAATATTTCCTGAAATTTCTGTGATATCTCTGGACAAATTTCCTGCCTGCCTGCCTGCAGTACCACTATGGGCCACCAGAGAGAAACTCTTTAGATATATCACAAAATTGTACTTTTTTTATTATTTATTTATTGTTTTCTCTTATTAAAACACCTTTGTGCTAGAAGCTAATTTACAGAGGTGCCACATCACGTGGTAAACAAATACAGTAACAGTACAGGCAGAGAACACCAAGAAGAAGGAGTTGCTGTTATAACTATACTTCTCTACTGGGACTATATTGCCCTCCTTCCTTCCCCTCCAGCCCCCACCCTAAGTCAGTTTTATATCAGATGACCTAAAGGTGGGAAAGCTATGTGAGAAGGTAGTAAGCAGGGCTGGGGGGATACTGGGATGCATAGGGAGAGGCATCAACAGTAGAAAGCAGGAAGTTGTTATCCCTCTGTATAGACAGTTGGTGAGACCCCATCTAGAGTACTGCATGCAATTCTGAAGACCCCATCTCCGCAAAGACATAGACAGAGTGGAGGCTGTTCAGAGGAGGGCAACCAAATGGTGCAGGCTCTGCACCAGAAGACATATGAGGAGAGACTAAAACAGCTTAATATGTATACCCTTGAGGAAAGGAGGAGAGATGGGACATGATAGAAACTTTCAAGTATCTCAAGGAATTAACAAAGTACAAGAGGGTAGTATCTCTAGAAAAGATATGTGTAAGAACAAGGGGTACAATTTGAAGATAGAGGGGATGGCTCAGAGGTAATGTTGGAAAGTATTTTTTCACAGAGAGGGTTGTGGATGCATGGAACATCCTTCCTGAGGAGGTTGTGGAGTCAGGAACAGTGGGAGAATTCAAGAATGCATGGGACAGACATAAGGCAATTCTAGTGGGGGGGTAGGAGGAAGTAAGCTGTTGATTAACTAGAATCTGCAGCTTATCCATCAGGTAGAGAAATGGGCAGAATGGGTGGGCCAAGAGGTCCTTATCTGCCATCAAATTCTATGTTTCTATGTTTCTATGTTACTTTTATAGGCACATGATTTGACTGACAACAGGAACTTCTTGTTTGGGAGCAGGAAGTGAGTGATTATAGAGCCACAAAAGACTCACCATCCTAGAAGGAAAAGAGTAGCTCTCCACCCCCCCACTGCTGGAGATCTGACTCTGAGCAAGTAAGGAGATTACTGAGAAATTTAGGAAGTTCTTGTCACAGAACAGGAAGATCAGGAGCTTAAAGGGCACAGAGGCAGTAAGTAAGTAGGGAGAAAAATAAAAAAAAATAAACAGAGGAAAGAGTAAGTATTCCAAATAGGTAAGGGTCCAGAAATAAGACTTGATGGGAGTGGTACAGTGCAGTGGCTGTGCAGCAGCAGTCTTCCGGGAGACATTCTAGAGGATGTGGTGTTGTCCCATTTGCAGGCACCTCTCTGGGCTGAGGGAGGAGATTGCTTATCTCCAGACTGAGTTGGCCAGGATTTGGGGGACCTCCTGTCCCACCCAAGGACCATCAGGGCCACTGCCATTGTCTCAGAGGTTGCCAAGAAAAAGGAGCAGTTGGACCACAGTGGGCTCAGGGAGGATGAGGGTGGTGGAACAGAGGTGCATCCCTCCAGTTGTACCTCTCCACAATTCATATATCGTTCTGGCAAAGTGTGGTTCCTCTATGGAGGCACCCACAGTGGAGACCAAGGAGGATGCTGGGAACCTCCACAAAGGAGACCCACAGGAGGGTGGCATGGGACCCCACAGGGGAAGAAAACAACTCCTGGTGGGGGACTCCATTGTTAGGAGGGTAGAACTGGTGGAGGAAGGGGAGAGGGAGGTAAGGTGCCTGCCTGGTGCCATGGCTTAGAGGGACAGGGAGCGAATCCTCAGGATCGCTGGAGCAGCTGCATGGTTGAGGGAGCTGGATGTCATTGTCCACCTAGGGACAAATGACCTGGTTGAGAAAGTTATCAGAGAAGTGCAGGAAGAGTTTGTGGAGTTGGGGAGGGGCCTTAGACAAGTAGCACGCATGGTAACCTTCTTGGAGGTGCTGCCTGACTATGGCATGGATGAGGCTAGGGAGCTCCACACCATGGGATTCAATCAATGGTTGAAAAATTGGTGCAGAGCTCAGGGATTTTGCTTCATTGGGGACTGGGGGTCCACCTGGAGTGATGCAGGCCTATACTGGCATGATGGTCTGCATCTGTCCCGGAGGGGAACCAGGATCTTAGGTGATAGATTTAAATGCTTCATTAGCAAGCATTTAAACTAACCAAGGGGGGAGGCACTGGAAAGGAGCAGGGAAATCCTAGCCCACCCAAAAAAAATCAGGGTAGTAAGTGAGGTAAACAGCAAGACAGAGATGTCGATAGGAAGAAGGGCAGGGGTAAAAGGGGAAAATGACAAAGGCAATAAGGACAGGGATGGGGCAAAAAGGGGTAAGGCCAGCAAGAAATGGAGGGTAATGAGTACCAATGCCCGTAGTCTTGGCAACAAGCTCCCTGAACTTGTGGGCCTTGATGGAAGTGGGATGCCTGGATATCATAGCAGTCACAGAAACATGGTACACAGAGAACCATGACTGGGATGTTAATATACCAGGGTACACAACCTACAGGAGAGAATGGGAGGGTAGAAGAGGGGGAGGAGTAACTCTCTATGTAAGGGAAGGGATAAAAGCAATGGAACAAAAGGTTAAACAGGGAGGAGAGGAGGCAATGTGGGTTACCTTAGAGACTGGAAATGGCACCACAATCCACACAGGGATTGTATACAGATCCCCATCTCAGGGAGAGGGAATGGACAAGGATATGATAGAAGGCATACTTAGGATGGCAGAGAAAGGGGATATACTGTTGATGGGGGACCTGAATATGCCAGATGTTAACTGGAGCACCTTTGCTGCAGCCATATCTAAGAGCAGGGCCATTCTTGATGCCCTACAGGTGGCATGCCTCCGACAGCTAGTTTTGGAACCCACTCATGAGGGAGCAATCTTAGACCTCGTACTCTCAAATGGGGACAGTGAGAGGATCTCAGATCTAGAAGTGGGTAGCCATATGGGAACAAGTGACCACCAAACAGTGTGGTTCACGATAAAGTCAGCTACAGAGTCAAGCCATACAAAAGTGAGGGTATTGGACTTCAGGAGGGCTGACTTTGGCAAGATGGGAGAGCGCCTTAGAAAAGCACTAGCAAACAGGCTAGAAGGAGGGGTGGAACAACAATGGGAAAACATCAAAACTGCCATCACAGAGGCAACAAGCCTTTGTGTGAAGTAAATAAACAAATCAAAATGAAAGAAAAAGCCACTATGGTTCTCAAAAGAGGTGTCGGAGAAGGTTAGGAAGAAAAAGATTGCATTTAGGATGTATAAGGAAACAGAAGGAGCAGGACAGAGAACTGTACCAGTTAAAGCACAAGGAAGCAGGGAGGGAAGTCAGAATAGCAAAAGCCCAAATTGAGGAAAAGATAGCCAACTCGGTTAAGAAGGGGGATACAACATTTTATAGGTACATCAGGGTGCGTAGAAAGACAAAGGGAAGGATAGTGAGGCTGAATAGAAAGGACGGTGAGTGGGCAGAGAGGGACATTGAAAAAGCAGGGATACTGAACGAATACTTGTGCCTAATCCAATTAACAGAAGCACTCTAGATAGGGGGTCAATCTCAGTCCTTTCACAGAAGAAAGGGTTCTGAAAGAACTCCTAATACAGAAGGTAGACAAAGCAATGGGGCCTGACATAATTCACCCCATAATTCTAAAAGAATTAAGGGCAGAACTAGTGACACCACTGACTATTCTTTTTAACAAATCATGGGAGGATGGTGTGGTACCTGAGGACTGGAGAAAGGCAGATGTGATTCCCCTTCACAAAAGTGGGACAAAGACAGAGGCAGAAAACTATAGACCTGTCAGTTTCACCTCTGTGGTAGGGAAAGTGATGGAATCACTTTTGAAGGAAAGAATTGTTGAGTACCTAGAGGGCAGTGGGGCATAGGACCCAAGATAGCATGGGTTCACAGAAGAAAGATCATGTCAGAAAAATCTAATTGATTTCTTTGACTGGGTGACCAAAGTAGCAGACCAGGAAGGGGCTCTGGACATGGTCTACCTAGACTTTAGCAAGGCATTTGACACAGTCCCACACAAAAGATTAATAATCAAATTAACCAGCCTGGGAGTGGGTCCCAGGGTGGTAGCCTGGGTAAAACATTGGCTGGACAACAGGATACAGAAGGTAAATGCAAATGGAGTCCACTCTGAAGAAAGAGGGGTTACTAGTGGGGTACCACAGGGTTCAGTTCTGGGTCCAGTCCTTTTTAATGTCTTTATAAGTGACATTGCAGAGGGACTGGAAGGAAAAGTATGCCTCTTTGCAGATGATACAAAGATCTGCAACAGGGTTGATACACAAAGAGGTGTGGAAAGGATGAGGAGGGACTTGACAAGGTTGGAGGAATGGTCAGAAATATGGCAGCTTGGATTCAATGCAAAGAAATGCAAAATAATGCACCTGGGAAACAAGATCCCATGGGAAGATTACACAATGGGGGCAGGTAGTAACAACAACAAAAATGGAAAGAGACCTGTGAATCCTATCAGATGACCTTAAGGTTAGCAAGCAATGTGAGAAGGCAGAAGGGAGGGCTGGGGGATACTGGGATGTAGGAGAAGCATCAGCAGCAGAAAACAGGAGGTTGTTATCCCTCTGTACAGACAGATGGTGAGACCACATCTGGAGTACTGTGTCCAGTTCTGGAGACCCCATCTCCGCAAGGACATAGACAGAATGGAGGCAGTCCAGAGAAGGGCAACTAAAATGGTGCAGGGTCTGCCAGAGAAGCCATATAAGGAGAGACTAAAGGAGCTTAATATGTATACCCTTGAGGAAAGGAGGGAGAGGGGGGACATGATAAAAACTTTTAAGTCCCTCAGTGGAATCAAAAAAGTCCAAGAGGGTAGCATCTTTCAGAAAAAGAAATGTGCAAGAACAAGGGGACACAATTTGAAGATAGAGAGGGGATGACTCAGGGGCAATGTGAGGAAGTATTTTTTCACAGAGAGGGTGATGGACGCATGGAACAGCCTTCCTGAGGAGGTTGTAGGGTCTAAAACTGTGGGAGAATTCAAGAATGCATGGGACAGACATAAGACAATTCTTGTGGGGGGTAGGAAGAAACAGGCTGTTGGTTAACTAGGATCTGCAGCTTATCCTGTAGGTAGGGAAATGGGCAGACTAGGTGGGCCAAGCGGTCCTTATCTGCCATCAAAGTCTATGTTTTTATGTTTCTACAGACAGCTTAACCATAGTTAGAAATATACAGTATTTACATTCAACTATGCCGTTCTAGATTTAACTTACAAAACACTTGAAGCAGTTGAACAATGTCTATTGCAGACAAAGGTAAAATTAGGTTTTGTTAGGATTGTGGACTAGGTGGCAGCAGAAGGCGAGGGCAGCTAATGTGCAGCATGTAGGGAGGAGGACAAGTGGGAGATGGGAGAAGATAAATGGGAGCAGCCAATATGGCCTTGTCATCAGTTCATGGGATGGGGTTGAACCTGGGAGGGTTGTATAGTAGATGAGCAGTTGGGCACATGGAGGGGTGCACAAAAGTATTAAGGGAAGGTGGTGGAAGGGAGGGGGCGAAATGTGTAGGGTGAGGATGGTAGAGGAGAGGGAAAAAATGGGCAATAGGAGAGGGTAGATTGTAAGTGCTAAGGTTGAGCAAGAATGTCAGGGGAAAGCTGGAGCAATTTAGGGACTACAGTCATACCCACTGAGTGTAGCAAGGTGGGCATGTAGTTTTGTTTTGAAGGGGACAAGTTTAGATTTTGCCATTAAGTCATCTTGGAGCGAGTTTAGCCAGTTGGGTGCCTGGGGCCCAAAAGACCTTTGACCTATAGAGGTGCTGTGGAAAGGAACTTTAAGCTGTTTAATGTTAGCTCCTCTTGTTAGTCTAGGATTATAGGTTGGGTAGAGGAAGCCCTAAACACCAGGGTGTGTTAGGCCTAGGGTGGACTTTTATACAAGAAGGCATACCTGGTACTGTATTCTACTATGAAGATTGAGTCACCTGGAATGAGAATAGAGATCACAGATGTGCGTAAGGTGAGATAACTGGAAATATCTGGCCATATCATGGCTGCACCTGTATCCATGTAAATTTTTAAGTCTGTGGTAATAGTGTAGTCTGTAGTTATAGTCAAAATAGTTAGCTGATGTATTACATCAAACTGCTGTTTTTGTAAATATTGAATACTTTTTTAAATGTGCGGTTTAAATGTTACCTTTTTACCTCAAATGATAAACTTTTTTTTAAAACTGAACTGCTAATTCCTGTCTCTTATTACATGCTGTGGTACTTTTATCTCCCCTGTTACAAGTGCATCCCTACTTTCAAGTCTTCTGTTATACATGCAGCCCTACTTTTATGTCCCCTGTTACACATGCAACTTTGTGGAGGCTTTTTCTCAGGATTCAAAATGGGAGTTATCCTGCACCATACTACACTTCTATAAGATGAATCACAGTATAAACAAATGCTTATAATAATTGCTATATTATAAATTTAAACAATTAACACTAATATCACACTTTGGTATCCCTTTTTTGTGCATAGACCCAATTACAGACCTGTCAGCCTTACCTCTGTAGTGTGTAAACTGATGGAGTCACTGATCAAAGAGGAACTTCTGGACTGCCTAGAGAGCAAAGGTCTACAAGATAGTAAACAGCATGGATTTGTGACAGGCAGGTCTTGTCAGACCAACCCAACAGTTTTCTTTGACAGGGTAGCAAAGGTAGCAGAAAAGAGCCATGCTGTGGATTACCTCTACTTCAGTTTCAGCAAGGCTTTGACTCGGTGTAACACAGACGATTGCTGAAGAAGCTGGAGGACCTGGGTGTTGCTAGACATAGTTGAGTAAGAAACTAATTGAATTAGCAACAGCAGATGTTAGGGGTAAACAAGGTTATTGGAAGAGAAAGGCCATGAGTGGTGTGCCACAGGGATATGTCCTGGATTCTGTCCTCTTCATTATGATCATCAGTGACATTTGAGAGGGCATCCTGGGCAACTTGTGTCTCTTCCCATAATGACAAAAACCTCTGTTGTAGGGTAAATAGAAACAAAATGATCAGGGAGACACATAAGGATCTACAAGACTAGAAAGGTGGTCTATGGTTTGGCACTTAAAATTCAACACCACAAAATGCAAAGTTATGCACCTAGGGAAAAAACATGACATAGTACTGGAGGGGAGGGGTTAAACTGAACACTACAGCAGAGGAAAGGGACCTGAAAGTCATCATTATTGACTCCTTCAAACAATCAAAGTCACTGTAACTAGGCCTATTGTAAGGCTAATATGATGCTGGGGTGTATTGGAAGGGGTATTGACAGCAGGAAAAGGAAAGTACTATTACCTCTATATATGTCACTGGTGAGGCCGCATCTGGAATACTGTGCTCAGTTCTGTAGTCCTCACCTAAGAAAGGAGACAGACAGACTACAGATAGTACAATGCAGGGTGGTCAGAATGATTCAGGACCAACAGGGTAGATGTTATGAAAATCGTCTGAAGGCACTAACTATGTACTCACCAGAGACCAGGCAAGGAGGGGAGGAGGATATGATAGAGAATTTCAAGTTCCTCAATAGAATATAACAAGGTAAACTGTGGAGACATATTTAGCAGGAGTAAGGAGTCAAAATCCTGAGGTCATAAGTGGAAAATGTAAGGGGAAGGTTTAAGAGAGATATGAGTAAGTTCTATGTCATGGAAAGGGTGGTGGAGCTATGTAACAGTCTGCCAGTGGAGGTGGTGAGTGCCAAGACCAGAAACTGTTTCAAGCATGACTGGGACAGAGCGAAGGGTTTGGTGGCTGCTGAGATCAGTAGCAGTTGGGGGCAGGTGGTGGACCAGAAGAGATAAAACCCCTGTATAGACAATAGGTTCAGGGCAGACAGGGATCTCACAGCAGACTGAAATGGCCTTTGTTTTTTTTTTTTCTGCCATCATTGCCTATGCTTCTGTGTTTCCATTCCTCTTACTAGGGCATATCAAAGTATTCACAACCTGGAACTGTACTTCATTATGACATAACCTGCTGTGCTCTCTGCATCATCTTGTCCAAATCTTTTTCTGAGGGTGTCCTATAGACAATCCCAAGATCAGCACTCAAAAAAGGCCAGAGACTGAGCATTCCCAGTAGGATTCCTTATCTGCTGGCAATCAACACCATGTACCTAATGTTTAGCCTAATGCCACTACACCTGCTAGTGTGAAGGGCAAGAGTTATATTAGTGCTATCTGCCTTCTTTTTTCACATTTGTGATCATTTTAAAATAGTTCACCCCCAAGAAAACAAAACATGAAAAATTGATATCAAAATATTCTTAACTCATAAAAACATAGACTGTGTCACTAGAAAAAGACCCAGAGGTCCATCCAATCTGCTCATTCCCCTCCCAAACTCCATTCTGGATCTAAAAGTGGGCTGCGTTTATAGATCAAATAGTCCTAGTGGCTGATTGTCAACCCCTTCCCCAGGTATCCCTTCTTCTGCCTGTGGGTCCAACTATCTCTTTATATCTGTCCCACCCAAGTGTAAGCCCCATCACAGTCTTGGCTTTAACCACCTTTAAGGCAGCCTATTCCACTCTTCCACCACCTGATGTGTGAAGAAATATCTTCCTCATGTCCTTCCTGAATCTCCCTGCACCACTTTCCATCCTTGTCCAATAATACTGTACCGTTATGTCTTGGGAATGGGTCCTTACAATCCACTCTGTTGATTCCACACAAGAACTTGTACTTCTCATTCATATCCCCCTTTACTTCTTGGAATCCAGTGTAGATATGTTAAGGTTGGCCACGCTTTCCTCATACAACCTCTACTGATGCCTCTGGATCACCTTTATGTCCCTTCTTTGTATGGTCTCTATGTAGTCTTTGTCTTACCTGAGGAGTGGACTGCAAAACTGCACATATTACTCTAGGTGTGGCCTTGAACAGGGGCAGTATCACCCCCTTCCTTCTCCTATCAACTCCCCTTCTTATACTGTACATTTGAGTATTCTATTTGTATTCCCATATACTGTGTTTCTCTGAGCAGTGAACTTGAGGTTGTCACTAATGATGAACCCCCTTTCTCTCTCCTCAGTAGTCTCCACCACCCTTATTCCTCCATCCAGTAGTCCATTTTTTTTCTACCAATGTATTTCACGTTGCACTTTTTTGTGTTGAACTTCAGTTGCCATAATCTAAACTATTTACCAATTTTTGTAGTTTTTTTTTTCATTTCTCTGACTCCCTCCTTAGTGTCCACTCTGCCCCAGATTTTAGTATCATCATTATCAAAGGGACAAATCTTATTATTGAGTTCCTCTCCTATGCCACAAATGAAGATATTGAAGAGCACTGGTCCAAGAACTCATCCCTGTGGTACCCTGCTTGTGTTACCCTTGGGTTATAGGTACACTCCAATTTATGACCACACTCTGCATCCTACCTCCCAGCCGGTTCCATCTCCACCATGTCAGTTTGTCCCCTATCCTCGGGTTGCCCAGGTTTTTTGTTAGCCTTCTGTGTGGAATGGAATTAAAGGCCTTGCTAAAGTGGCAGCACACTACAAGTCATAGAAACAGAAGATGCCAGCAGGAAAGGACCTCATGGCCCATCTAGTCTGCCCTCAATCAAAGAAGTCAATAACATTAGTCTGTCATGGTCTCCATGCTACAAACTTATGCACTTCAGGGAATTAATAATAAATACTCAGGACCAGATTTTCAAAAGGGTTGAACAAAATGCATGCTGCACCTGTATCTCCATCTGCTCAATTATCTCCAAACAGCCTTGATGCTGTTTTCAAATTGTTCATCCATTTGAGACAAAAAGTCATGATTTATGGCAAAAAAAACTTATGCAAATACCTTTTGCGTCATTTATGCTGCAACTGTGTCTTTATTTGGATGAGAAATTGAGATACACTTAGAGTTTAGATGAATTTCCCTTTTGGAAAAAGCAGTGGGCGTATCTTGGACTGATCCTTCTGAAAATCCTGTTTTCAGAGTGGTAATGATTGTTTGTTTGCTTGTTTGTTTTTCTCTTTTCAGTTCTGTTTGGCACAGTTTTTCTTAGCAAATTTGAGAAGAGCACAAAATGAGAACTCATGCGATTTCTGGATGCATGACTCAAATTTGCAGTTTGCTCATTGCCTACATAAGAAATTCTTGTTTGACTAGCTAGTAAATCCTAAGGCATGTTGAGCAATTAAACAATGGCTTGATAGATAGAAAGAAATTGGTATTGCTTTTACTGAAGTAGAAGCTAAGAAGGCCATCTGAAATTCAGATCAGCCATGGCAGGAGGCGCAAAATGTGTCACCAATTGTCTACTGGCTTTTTATAGTTTGGAGTAATTTAAATCTTGCCGAGACAGGTGTAATTTGCACAGCAAATAATGAGTAATTTGCACCTGTGTAAATGTTTGTGAATTATATCTAGCTGGCTAATTAGGCGTGGAATGCTCATTTGCATCTAGTTATTGCAAATGCCATTTGCATCCTTTTAAAGAGCAAATTGTTCAAAAAGAAGCATAGACTACACTTAGTAAATCATGTGCAAATTCATTCAAAATCAAAATTAGCAATAGAGAGAGTGAAAAATGTAATTTGTACAAAGAAATCCCATTAGTAAGTTGCACCCTGGTGTTCTCTTTCTGTACATTACAGTTTCAAACAGTTTTTTCAGTTGATAGACATCTTTGATATTTCAAAATTTCATATTTATTTATTTGTCCAGGAATAGATTTATTGAACAGAGGCTCATTTACAGTGAAGCCCTGGTGCATAAAGACATGCTTGTAACACATATGCTAGTTTTGAATAATGGTGCATTGTCATGCAGAGCATAGTGATGTTATAAAAGTGTGCAGATATTACAATTTTGTACATAATAAATCATTTATATTACAGTATTTATTTATTTATTTCATTTTTGTTGACCGAGAAGGGGAACTAGACAATTTTTTACCTATTTTCAGCCCCGGGGGGGGGGGGGATGCAGATGGATGCCAACTGAAACTTAACCAGATTTTAAGCAGGCTGGGTATATGATATAACAGTGTATAGTAGGGCTTGGGCTAGTGCCCTGTGTCCAGGAAACAGCCATTTATACCAGCCAGGCACTGTCTAAGGACATTGCATTGCTTGAGATGTGGGGAAAAGCAGTCTATTTTGTATGGCTGAGGAGCTTAAAGCTTTCTTACCGAAGTTGTTACAAATCTTGGGGAATATCAGGTACAGACATTCTGAGGGCCTCAAGTCATGTCTAGTTTGAAAAACCTGTAGGTATTCCTTAGGAAGTCATGGCTGGGAGTCTCACCCTTGAGACATGTTAGTGAAAACTGGACATTATGTCAGCCTCTCCTGTTAACTAATGGCACCCAACTGAGCTGTCTGTACATACAGTATAACAGTGGTGGGTGAGGTGGGGACACTCTCTGATGAACCTAGCTAACTTGTAATATTACAAGTCTGATCAGGGCATAGCCAAGGGTTGAGGGGTACAGTTGCAGCCAAAGACATGGTCAGGTATTTCCAGACATTTTGCAATATTTCTAAAGAAACTCTGGTTACACTTAATTTTAAGTGTCCTTAACTACACTGTAACTACTGTATAACTACAATGTAACTACTATCTAACTTCTGTGTAGTTACATGTAACTACATTGTAGTAGTTAACTAGTTTCACATTTGCTGTTTAGTGTAACTACCCAATTTGTGTGAACTGGTAGTTACCACAATTACTGTTGCAACAGCTGTTACATATGTAGTTTCAAAACTGCTTTAAAAACTTATCTTTTTAACCTGGTTTTTGTTGGTAGATGTGTTTATTTATTATGTGGTTTTATATTATTCTTTGTTGTAACTTATATGTTGTTTAAAATAATTTTTATTTTATTTTATGTATTTTATTATACAGGCACCTTGGTTTTAGAAAGGCGCCTTTTTATAAATAAAACTGTTAGATTGATTGATTGATAGTTACACTTCCAGCATAAATCAATTTTTCTGTTGCACTTTGCAACAGCTGTTACGTGTCTAGTTAAACTTCCAGCATAAATTAATTTGTGCCAAAAGAGAAACAGTTGTGGTTGCACATGTAACTACCACATCATGCAATTTGTATAACTACACACCAGGAAGGATTCCTACCTGTGTATCTTTTGCCACCCACCATCACTCCACACAGCAGATCAGTAGTAAAGCACATGGTATGTAGCCATGCACCACTCCAGCCACCCACCTGGGCTGTAGCATGCCAGGAGTGTGGGTACAGAAAAGGTGTGGGTCAATGCCACAGATGCAGCACATTTCTTAGTAACTACAGCATTGTTACAAGCCTATAAGTAATTAAGTAAGTTATTTTTATTGTATAAGTAACCAATGTAGTTGTATAGCAATTAAGAATATTAGATTGCATGTTTATTAAGCAGTAAGTGCATGAGGGACTGATTTCTGAAGAAAGCATATATCAGAACTACAGCATTGACATTCAATGTAAGTGTATAGTAGTTACACCCTTCTTTGTATGCTTTATTTTAAGTGTCAGTTTCTGTGTACTTACTTTGCAAATACATGTTAGTCATTAACTGTGTAAACAATGCCACAGAAGCAGCACATTCCTTAGTGGCTACAGCACTGTTACACCCTTCTTACACTTTATTTTAAGTGTCTGTTTTTGTGTACTTACTTTGTAAGTACATGTTAGTTAGTCACTAACTGTGGAAACAATGCCACAGAAGCTGCACATTCTATAGTAACTACAGCACGGTTACACCTTCTTCTTACACTTTATTTTAAGTGTCTGTTTTTACGTACTTACTTTGTAAGTACATGTTAGTTAGGCATTAACTGTGGAAACAATGCCACAGAAGCAGCACGTTTCTTAACAACTACAGCACTGTTAAAAGTCAATTAGTAATTATGTAAATTAATTATTTTTTATAGTATAGCAACTTACAATGTTAGATTGCATGTTTATTTTTAGTTCTTTTTTTTTGGGTGCGCAGTATACAAGTGGTGGCTCTGGGATTCAAATCCAGTTCTCCAGGTTTGAGGCAGTACTTTTAACCATTAAGCCATACACAACAGTAGCTTCATGAGGGAGTGATTTCTGAAGGATAATTTTAAGTGTCACTAACTACACTGTAACTACTGTATAGCTACACTGTAACTGCACTATGTAGTTGTTAACTAGTTTTACAATGCATATTGTACACTTACATAACTTTAAATGTGCTGCTTCTGTAAGATTGACCCACACCTCTACTGCACCCACATCTCTGTTCTGCTGCTGCCCAGCTGAGTGGCTGGGGGTTGGGCATGGGCTACCCTTCGATATCAGTCCTAATTCTTCTGTACCAAAGACTAAACTGTCCCATTGTACAATGCTTAACTGTTATCATAAGTCTGATTGTACATCATGTATATTGCAACCACACTTTAGTTGTTACTCTATTGTGTTTCAGCTGTATTCTTGCTCTTAATTGTACTTAGCTGTACTCAATATATTCAATGTATTCTATTTCCTGTACCTTTCTCTGTTAATATAAGTGTATTGTCTGTACTATCTATGTACCATCTTTATGGCCTGGGTCATTCCTGAAAATGGTCCACTGAATCAGTGCACCTACCTGCTAAACAAACAAACAAACAAAAAGACAAACAAACAATAAATAAATATCATCACTCTGCTGTGTGGAATTATGGTGGGTAATGCCAGATACTCATGTTGGGATGCCTCCTTAGGCATTACATGCCCTTCCCACTACTTGAATGAGGTGGCAGCCATGGCACCATAATTCACACTAAGCTACCACTGCCCCTGACTATACCATAAGTATTGGGGCATGGTGGTGAAGATGTTCATGTAACAACTAAGGAAAAGTCCCTGTATGTGTATCTGGTTCCACCCACCATTACTCCACATAACAGGTATTTGTTTACCAGGGAAGCTGTAATGGAGGTGGGGGTGGTGGACCCACTGGCAAGGAGTGAACACTAATCTTTGTGGTTCATGCTCAACATGGGCAGGGAGGTGGTTGGTACAGGGATGAGGGTGGTTGACTTCATAAAAGCTGACGTCATTAGGTTGGGTGAAATCTTAGGAGAATACCTGGCAGGAATTCAATCTCACTGGGATGCAAACCAGAAATGGGAAAAAAAACTACACTGGGGCTTGTGAAGGCTGTTGGGACCTGTACCAAACTGCAGAGCAAGAAGAGAAGATCTAAGAAGTCAAGCTGGATGAGAAGGGAAGTTTTAAATAAGGTGAGGGCAAAAAAAGCAGCATTCCATACACACAAGAATTCCGGGAGAGGGGAAGATAGGAATGAGTACGTGAGGAAGTCCAGAGAAGTTACCAAGGGTGTTACAGCAGCCAAGGCCTCCAGGGAACTGAGGCTGGCTCATGAAATCAAAGACAGGAAAAAGGACTTCTTCTGACACATTAGGGAAAGAAGGAGCTGCAAGGATGAGATAGTGTGGATCAAGAAGGACATGGGTGTAGCCGGCCCGGTGGTGCTGAGGTTTGAGGCACTGGATGCCACACCTCAAGCCACACTGGTGACCTGGATTCAGGAATGAGCCCAGGTTGCTGTGGGTTGGCAGGGGAGGGAGAGGATTGAGTGTCCGGAGGACAACTCTCCTCTCCCAGGGAGGAACAGGGGTCCCGAGTCAGTGCATGGCTGCCCTCTGGCAGAGGCCAGAGACTCAGCAAGTGCTGATGACATAGAGAGAAGAGGTGGGGGAGTGGCAGATGTCAATTCCATGCCTTGACATCAGGGCATCAGCCACGCCCCAAAAAACAGTGAAAAAAATGCCCTTCAGCTCCGGCGGAGACGGAGCACTGGAGCTTGCCCTCGATCTGCAGCCACCACCTTGCCCGCTACTGACCGATGCTACTGACTGCTCAGGGTGTTAGGGGCCCACCTCGGCCCCACCCGGGGAGTAAACCAAGGCTACACAGGAAACAGAGGACTGTCCAGGTAGGGCGGACCGCAGAGGGATGACTCCTTGGTGCTCCCGAGGAGACCAGAACTGAGGGTAGGAGAGGAGGATAAATACAAAAAAAAAAAAAGAAAGAAGGACATGGGTGGGCAGAGAAAGGAGCAGAACAGGCAGAAGCACTAAATGAGTACTTCTGTTCCATGTCGCTGAGAGAGACGATCAGGCAGCTTACACAGGGGGTGGGCAGGGTGAAGGGGTGACAGATGGGGTAATCACTGAGGGCAGGTATTAGAGGGTCTGAGGGCTCTGAGGTTGGATAAAGCACCAGGACCAGACAGCATACATCCCAGGGTGCTGAGGGAACTGGCAGAGGTACTGGTACTGGCAGAGCCACTGGTGGACCTATTCAATACCTCCCTGGATACTAGGTGCATGCCACAGGACTGGAGGATGGCCAGTGTAGTGCCCCTCTATAAAAGTGACCCTAGGATGAACCAGGCAATTACAGGCTTGTAAGCCTGACATCCATCATGCGGAAGCTGATGGAGACAATCCCGAAGGAGAAGCTGGTGACATTTCTGGAGGATAATGTACTCCAGGACAGTTATCAGCATGGTTTAGTCTTGGGAAGGTCCTGTCAGACTAACCTAGTTGAGTATTATGACTGGGTACTGAGGGAATTGGACAAAGGTCATGTGGTGGATGTCATATTTTTGGACTTCAGGAAAGCCTTTGATTCAGTGCCACATGGGAGGTTGGGGGGGAAATTGAGGTATGTGGGGGTTGGGACTAAGATGGTTACCTGGATCAAAAATTGGCTTCAGGGAAGACGGCAGAGGGTAGTGGTTGTGGGGAGCTCTCATCTCCAAGGGCAGATACAAGTACAGTGCTGCAAGATCAGTACTGGGGGCGGTGTTGTTTTGGATATTCATAGTTGACATCTCGCATGGCATCAGGAATAAGATCAGCCTCTTCACTGAGGATACCAAGTTGGGGGCAGTGATGAGTGACATAGAGGGATGGGAGGAACTGCAGATTGACCTGATTAAAGTGGAGGAGTGGTCAAAAGAGTGACAGCTGGGGTTCAATGCTAAAATGTATAAGGTGATGCACTTTGGAGTGAAGAACCCAGGGAGGAGTTATTAGCTGGGTTGAGTACAGCTACATACCACTGAGGAGGAAAAGTATGTAGGGGCGGTTATAAATGGGAAAATGAACAACTCAGGGCAGTGCAGGAATGCAGCAGCAGAGGCCAATAGGATGTTGAGGTGTATTGGGAGAAGAATTTCCCCCAGGAACAGGGAGGTGTTCATGCCTCTATACAGGTTACTGGTCAGACCACACCTGGAGTACTGCATGCAGTACTGATGCCCATATCTAGAGTAGGATATCACACTACTGGAAGGGGTACAACACAGAGCAACTAAAATGATACAGGGACTGGGGAAAAAGCCATATGAGGAGAGGCTGCGTGACTTGAATATGTACTCCCTGTAGGAGAGGAGAGATCAGGAGGATATGATTGAGACCTTCATGTACTTAAAGGGGATTAACAAGACAGGAACAGAAGGGATATTTAAGTTAAGCAGTGGGAGGGACACAAGAGATCATTGTCTTAGATGGGAGGGGATGGTTATAGGAGGGAAATGAGGAGACACTTTTTCATGGCGAGGGTTTTGGTGGAATGGAACTCTCTGCCAGAGGAGCTGGTATCCTCAAGTCAGTGGGAGTTTCAAAATGGGATGGGACAGGGTGAGATGGGAGGTTATTGTGAAGGGGAGGAGAAGGGGCAGCTGCAAGGTAGGTGTGTTAGCTGCACATTCGAGCAGACTTGATAGACCATGTGGCTTGTTTCTGCTGGCAAATTTCCTATGTTTGTATGTTCCTAGGTGCACTGATCCAGTGGATTGTTTTCAGGAATGACCTGGACCATAAAGGTGGTACATTGGTAATACAGACAATACACTTACAATTGTCAATAACAAAGAAAGGTACAGGAAATAGAATACTTTGAATATACTGAGTACAGCTAGGTACAACTAAGTGCTAGAATACAGCTGAAATACAATAGAGTAGTAGGTAAAGTGCGAGTGCAGTATACATGATGTACAAACAGTCCTACCCCCCAAAAAAGTGGGGGGAGGAGGAAAAATTATATAAGGAGGGAGAAAGAGAGCTCCCATGGTCCCTCGCTACTCTACCCCACCTAGTGGAGATCCCCCACCACAGGACCAAACCACGTCGAGGAGGCACCCCCCCGGGCTGAGAAGGGAAGGACCTACAGGGAGCCCATAAGGCCAGGGCAAGAAGCCCTACTTGCCCTTCCTCCCAGGGCTGGCCCTCTGTTGTTTAGGAAGGTAACAGAGGACCCGGAGGTACCAGTAGGACCCAGCCCACAATTGGCCTCAAGGAAGGGGAGGGCAAGCAGGGAAGGGGCATTGCCCAGGGACCGAGGCCCAGAAGGGAAGCTGCCAGTGAAGAATGGTGAAGATATACAAGAAGATCAAGAATTACAATAGACACATCATTTTCATATCTTCCCTGTGTCAGTCTTCACCATTCATCACTGTCTGGGTGAGTACCAAGCCCCCAGAAGGGGGCCCAGCACTTTTCTGAGGGGCATAAGACTCCCAGTCTCTTGTGGGGGAGGACCACGAAAGGAAGAGACCCATTATAGGCCAGTTAGGCCTGTGACTGGTCAGGGTGAGGTGGGGTCTCCTGTTGCCTGGGAGATGGAAGTCACCTCTGCAGTTCCCACCTTTGCCATGTGGGGTAGAAAAGGTGGGTCCCCTGGAGAACAGAGGCAGCACCCTACACCATGACAAGGCTGACAACCTTGATAGACGAAGCCATGCTGTTTGCCTAATGCAGATCACTGTCACCACTAGCCTTGAAGCTACCTCACTGGCATCATAAGACACCCTTGCCTGGTGCCTTGCGGAGCTCCAGACCCTGCACAGAGAGGGCAATGGCCTGTCTGGTTACCTTTGTATCAGTCAGCAATGTCAGCACCTGACCTAGCATTGACCAAAGATGCCTGTTGTAGACAGCATGGTGTGCCTGATGAGCGGCAGAGCTGAGCATGATACGAGCTGAAGAGAACACTATCCATCTCCAGTGATCAATCTCCTCAGAGACTACATCCAGGGCCAGTTGCACAGCAGGTGTATATGCCAAGAAGGGTTATCCAGTACCCTCACTCCCAAAGTGGGATTAGGCAAGGTCCCTGGAGACCCCTGGTGTGTGCAATAGCTGTGTTGGCAGTCCATAGAAGCTGGAGTTGGGAAAGAGGGGCACTGCCAGGTGCGGGGCAATGCTTCCTGGAAGAGAACTGGCCAGGTAAGGATGACCAGGTGGTCTGTACTGAATTCACTAAGGAAGACTTGCATCGTCCACTCAGTGTTGTGTATTGTGATGTGGGATAGGTGCAGATCACTGACCAGCCTCGATAGGAAGCACTGATACTCTATCTGATCAGTGTCTGAGGACAAATAGACAGAGGTATCCTCTTCCTTGATGGAGGAAGATGAGGAAGCTGATGAATCTGAAAAGTCCAAGTCCAGCTGATGCTGGGGAGACAGGCAAAAGTCCTGCTCATGCATAGCCCTGAAATACCTGAGGAGGGTGGCAGCAGTGGTTTTGAACTGCTTCACGATCAAGGGCCCGGAAGGACCCACATGCCCTGAGACATGGAGGGTGGCTGCAGAGGCAATGGGGAGACACACTTCACCTTATCTGAGTGACATATGCCAGGGCTAGGGGACCTCACTGGCGATCTTGGACCTCCAGGGGATCCACTGGTCTGTGCAGTTACTGGCTGCTCAACCAGCTTCAAGTGATCAGGACTGAGCCCTGAATGGGAAATTTCCCTGTGAGGAGACAGGGGCTACATAGAACCAGAAGAACAGACCCCAACCCCTCCCAATAAGGCCTATGTTGAAGGGGATGAGGGAGAGAACAAAGGCTCAGCACTGTGACACATCCCTGAACCCCCAAGGGTCCTTGAGGAAGGTCACTGCCCCATGTCCTGCCCCTCAACCCTGTTAATTCTGAGGTCGACCTCTTCCTCGCTCCCAAAGCTAGGGACTGCTCCAATCCCACCGACCTCCTGAGGGAGGCTGCAGAAGAGTGAGTCCCTGGGCTGGGGGGAACAGCACTGGAACCGACAGCTCTCCGGGCCACTGAGACCCAAATCACCACCCCCTCAGATGGAGGGTCACTATTGGCAGGCACACTCGTGATGTCACCACTGGCGTGGGAGCCAGCACATATCATAATCACCGGTGCCAAGGGAAGGGATTCCTGGGAGGGCACAGAGTTACTGGGCACCAAAGAACCCTCCGATACTGAGGAGTTGGGCAGCCAGTCCAGATTGGTCTTCCAAGTATCTGGCTCTGGAGAGAAGGCAATCCAGAAGACCTCCAGATGAGCAGCCCCAGAGGTTTTCTTATCCATGGTGCCACTTGAGGTGCAGCAGGAGGGCCCAGTATCACTCATGGTGCCGATCACCAGAGCTGCAAATGGCACTGAGATACAGAACAGCATTGGTGGGTGGTGCTGAGGAGCCACCCATGCCAGGCCCAGCAGGCGTGGGCTGTGAGACTGGGGGAACGTGCATCTCTGAGGAGTTGACTGCCTGTGCATTGCTCCCAGCCTGGCCCCTGAGATGCCAGGACCAATCCTCCAACACTGCAGAAGAGACCCCCCTCCCTGGCAAGGCTAGATGAGGAGGCCCCCTCCTCCCAGGTCTGTATAGAATCAGGAGGGGAACTGAAGGCAGGGTGGAGAGGCCTGTACTTGGAATCCCTCATACAACACTGCCTCTGAAAGTCAGTAGATCGTGGCTGACTTTCCATGTGCAGTGCTCCAGTGCTCTGCAATCCATGGAAAAGCAAGCATCACAACTATCAATATCGTGAGATGGATCCAGGCAGGTGAGCTATTGGTCATGCTGGTCTGTGATGAACATCTGCCAGTGCAGGGACACCATGCATAAGAGGCTTGCCTGCCTTGGAAGAGCGCTTTTTGTCCCCGGATGAATCCAACATGACTTGCGGTAACTAAAATAATAATAAGAGACAGACACGGTGCGGCTTCAAGAAAGAAAAAGTAAAGGTCTTTCTGTATTCCTGCAGAAAACAGTGCAAAGTTACTAGCAGATGGCGGAACTGGAACGGAGTAAAAATGGTGTCAACAACGACGTCCAAACAACTAACTAGGCCACAATGTTGCAGATGAAATTTCTTAAACAGGTGCAAAGTGCTGCACTCTCAATGGTGGGAGAAGCAGAACTGATGCAGAAGAGGAGTTGGCAACCATTGCTGGCAGAATAAGTGCCACATAATGCATCAGCCTCAAGGGTGGCACCACCTCTGGTGCTGGCTTCTCCCCTTACAAAAAAAAACTCACGCTGGGTGCTGTGCTTCCAGCTATCATCCAGACAGTGATAAATGGTGAAGATTAACACAGGGAAGATTGGTAGTACTGTGCTGCAGTTACACAATTCGCATGAAGTGGTAGTTACTGCAATTACTGTTGTCTCCCTTCTGCCTCAAATCAGTTCTTTCTGACAAATGTAACTATGTATGTCACACTTTGCAACAGATGTTACATGTGCAGTTACACTTCCAGCATAAATCCATATTTCTGTTGCATAAAAGGAAATGTTTTACAAGATTTCATTTTGAGTACCATAATTCTCAGTGGTTAAAAGGAATATACACCAAACAAAATGAATCAAACTGTGGGTGTGGCTTAGGAATAGACAATAATGCCCATTTATTAATAATGTGTCCATTATATGAATATTACCGAAGGTGTTATTTAGGAAATATTTTAAGCAACTTGGAAATGGAACCAAGATATCAAGCAAATTATTTGCTGAAATCAACAATTGAGGAAGCTTTGAAACAAGTGACTAATGTTTGTAAAATTATAGAGTAGAAAAAATTTCACTTAGAATTTACTGGAGAAAATAAAGGTTAGCAGTATGTGCAACAAGTAAAAAGTGTAATATATGAAGGAGCTGTGAGTATGTATTAATTAATGTAGTAGGGTATTTATATAATGTGAATAAGTATAAAGGAGTTTTATTTATTAGTAATGTATACATGTGATAATTATAATTTTTGTAATGACAATTTTGCTTGTCCAACAATTAAATTTTACTAAACTAAACTAACTAAACATATTTCTCTTGCATTTTGCAACAGTTGTTACATGTGTAGTTACATTTCCAGCATAAATCAATTTGTGCCAAAAGAGAAACAGCTGTGGTTGCACATGTAACTAACACTTCATGCAATTTGTATAACTACACACCAGTCAAATGTGAGAGTAATTAACAACTACATGGTATTTACAGTGCAATAACAGTGTAGTTACTTCATAAAAAGGTGTGTCTAACTACATAGTACGCAAATGTGAAACTAATAACCAACTACATTGTAGTTACATATAACTACACAGTACTTACATAAGCTACATTGTAGGTATACAGTAATTACAGCGTAGTTAAGGACACTTAAAATAAAGTGTTACTGAAATTCTCTCTGGTGGCCCTATTGTGGAACCGTAGGCTGTGTGCCTGGGAATTTGTTTAGTGATATTACAGACATTTCAGGAAATATCTGACCATGTCTAAGGCTGCAAATGTAGGTAAAGTGAACATAATTTATTATTGGTAGGACCTGGGTCTGCACAATTCTAAACCATGCCAAATTAGACACTCTGTACCACCGGGTGCTTAGGTTCATTACCAGTGCCCCCTACTCAACGCACCACTGTACCCTTTACAACACTGTAGGTTGGGGCTCATGTAGTCTTAGATGACAAAAGAACACCGTGCTCTGGATGTATAGGGCCATCTCTAACAAGCTGCCTCAATATATTAAGGATTGCCTACCTTCTTGCATTCCTGGCAGCTATCTGCTGAGAAGCCAGACTTGTATTGCCCTTAAGAATACTCAGAGTGAGGATGCACTTTGGTCAGGTGCTGATTAGTCACACCTTACCAGTCCACTGGAATACTGCTCAAAATTTACTGCAGCTCATTTCACCTGTACCATTAGCTGCCTTCAAAAAACTTATCCAACGATAATTTATGGATTCCTGCAACTGCTTCCAGCGCTGAATTTCTGACTCTCCCCTCCTACCTGTCTGTCACCTACCCCTACTAATGGCACCTTTTCACCACCATACCCTCCCCCTTACCCTTAGACCTACCGCACCGACTAATGCAGCTATGTCACTTCTGAAGGTATTACAATTGCCCCCTCCCACCCCCTCCTAACCTCTCCTCCCTCCACTATCCTTGGCTCTTCTTGTGCCCTCAGTGCCCTTGCTTTATAGTCTTCTCCTAGGCCACATAATGTTTTGCTGGTCTAGACCTCATCCAATATAATATTGTACTCTACCGTCTTTCAGAGACCTGCCTTGCATAGAACTCACACATAGCAGTATGCTGACTGCCTTTGGTACCTTGCCTGTAAATTATGCTGCCTTGTTCTGTTCTCAGTGTCAAGCATTACATTGCTATTTGTAAATTATTGTATGTCACCGTTCCAAGCAACGCCTTTCTCACTTGTAATGACTGTACATAGGCTGCTAATGTTACTACGCGCCTACTCCAAATTGTTGTATTGTGGCTTGTTGTTGTTGTTGTTTAAACTACCAGATCCATCTTGTAAATAAGCCCTGCTCAATTGTGTTCCGCCTGTCTAAATAAAGTTATTGATTGATTCATTGATAGATTGAATTCACTTTCTGACCTCTTAGGCTAGAATTTCCCTGTTCTTATAGAGGAAACTTGATAGTATGAGGGAGAATTGTTTTTGCAGATACCTTCAATGTGAGTGACCCAAGTGTGATTGGTCAAGCCACACCCCGTCACCCAGGTGTAGGAGAACACTATGGACTGTAATGACTGTGAGGTCACTGCTCATTCTGAAGGAGTTCCTGGAACCAAAGAGCATTACCTTAGTCTTTTTGTGTTGAGGACAAATCTGTTCACTAAGAGAAGTCTGTGTAGAGTGTCAAACCATCCTGTAGGATGCTCTGAACTGTTCTGTTAGACTTGCTGCATGTGTAAAATACACAATCATTTCCATACAGTTGATATTTTAGGGTACAGATACTTTCACAATTGAAGCCTAGAAACCAGATTGTTAAAGCATAACAAAATGGAGACAATACCTTTGCCAGTTAGGACACCATTATCAATACCTGTTTTGTTCTCTGGGATCATAAACCACTGGATTGGGCCTTGGCCACAACCCAGATTATGCAGCCTGTTACTCAATATGTGTTATAAAATGGGGAAAGGATTTTAGTGCTTCTGATTGGTTGTTAGCCGTGTGTTATATGCAGATATGAGAAATAAGCATTCTGCAGTAAACCCACAATTGCCTGTATCATTTGTCACCTGAATCTTTGTTCTTTGATTTATGAGAGTGTACATGTGTGGTGAATCCAGGGGGGCCATCACAACACCCTATAAGCTCAGCTATGATGGCCATAACTAGCCAAAAAACATTTAGTGAAACTAAAAATGTCAATGTTTATTCAGGTCGAGGAACTATTTGACAGCAAACTACAAGAAAACATTTGTTTTTTTTTACTATTGATACCTATAAATATTTGTTTCTACTCCCATGTAAAATAGTCCCATTTTATAAGCAAAAGACACTCCAGAGATGTGCATTAGAGAGTTCTAATACACGGCCAGGTGTTGAAGGCTCACTACCCCCACCAACCATGCATTAGGACTGTCTGACACACACCCCATTGTGTCTTACTGCTTACATAATTCACCACATGAGAAGCTTTAAAGAAGCACAAGCAGACAGCCCCTGCTCTGTGGATCTATCCCATGTTGTGGCTATGTCACTGCATGCCCGGGAGAGTGCAGCTGTGGTGTTGCAGTGTTTACTTAATTCTGATTGATGACACAGTAGCACAAACTATTCTGTGTTCTCTCAGACATTAGTAGGAGGATGGGAGTAAAGCCAGTGTCACAATGTATTAATTATGGCTTTGCTGTTCTTGTTCTCTATCATAGTATAAAGACGTAAACTTTTGGGACATATTACAAAGGTAATCATTGAGTCTAATTTCTTTATTGTTGCTGGCATACCTGAAACAACATTTTGGACTTCATAGTGCACTTCAAGAAATGATAACAGAGGGTTTTCTTCTTCTGGTGTGGCTGCAGACATTGTAGTTCTTTTTAGGGCTGTGGGCATAGCCTACATCCCTTCTGTCATCGATCAGATTGTAGCTCTAAAACAGCTGATCTTGGAACTCCCTTTTTGGACATTTGGATGTATTCCTCCACGGCTGCAAAACAGTACAATCCCCTCTGATTTTTGCCATTTGTTGCTCTATGTTAAAGGCATCTGAAGGGAGTGGAGATGCTACTGTAGTGTACCTCAGAACTTCTCAGGATATTAACAAAAAAAAACTTTTTAAACTGCTGTTTCTGTCATCTGTCCAGCTCAGTCTAATATACTCATTCTATTTCTTTGAGCAAACTAGGGTTTCACTCATATCTTGTGGAACTTCCTGAGTCAGACTACAGTGTCAGATTACAGACTTTAGCAACTGAAACTATTAGCTATCTTATTCCTATGGGCAAGACAGATTGCATGCAGGTGCGCACGCGCACACACACACACACACACACACACACACACACATATGACTAAACAGAACTATATGGTACCAAAAAGAAGATAACTTTGGTCATTTGGTAGCTCTTCATAGCCCTATTGGTTTTGGTTCACATCTGGGACACTTCATTGGCAGTATCCTATCTTTTTTACTCTGATGGGGGATGGGATTGTCACTTTCTATAGTCACAGACTTCAGCTGAGGGAACGTAACCACTGAGTTAAGCTAATTTGTAATGGAATTCCTTCTAAAAGTCCTGCGTCTCTCAGGGTGGGTTTTTTGGGGGTTTGTTGCTTAAAGCAGCAGTATTTATGTCTGTTGCTGATCTGAGGCTGTAAACAGTGTACACTAACCTCTAATATTTAAACTGTGTCCTTTTAAAGATAAAATAATATAAGCATTTGAATACTTTTTTTCAATTATTATTTTTTGGTAACCAGGTATGGCCCACTAGGCACAGGTGCCTGTTTCTGTGGCTACCCAGGAGCACTGAGAAGGTTAAGTGACTTGCTCAGAGTCAAGCAGCATGCAAGTGGAGGTTGTGGAAATTAAACTCAGATCTGTGTGCTAGATGTACCAAGCTCTTTACTCTAACTTCTTAGGCTATATTGACAGCCCCAGACTTGGCTGGTGTATTCCTTGGTTATTGCATGGATCTGGAATCTATGTACTGGAGTTTAATGTTTGTTTATAGTTTATAAATGTATATAAATATATAAATGTTTATAAATAGTTTATAAATTTAATGCATAGGGAGAGGCATCACCAGTAGAAAAGAGGAAGTTATTATCCCTCTGTACAGACAGCTGATGAGACCCCATCTGGAGTACTGCGTGCAGTTCTGGAGATCCAATCTCCGCAAAGACATAGACAGGATGGAAGCTGTCCAGAGGAGGGCAACTAAAATGGTGCAGGGTATGCACCGGAAGACATATGAAGAGAGACTTAAGGAGCTTAATATGTATAGCCTCGAGGAAAGGAGGGAGAGGGGGCACATGACAGAAATGTTCAAGAACCTCAAGGGAATCAACAAAGTCCAAGAGAGTAGCATCTTTCAAAAAAAGAGGTGTGCAAGAACAAGGGGGCACAATTTGAAGATGGGGGTGGCTAAGAGGTAATTTAAGGAAGTATTTTTTCACAGAGAGGGTTGTGGATGTATGGAACGGCCTTCCAGAGGAGGTTGTGGAGTCAAAAACAGTGGTGGAATTCAAGCATGCATGGGACAGTCATAAGGCAATTCTAGGGGGTGGGGGTAGGAAGAAGTAGGCTGCTGGTTAACTAGGATCTGCAGTTTATCCATCAGGTAGGGAAATGGGCATACTGGGTGGGCCAAGCGGTCCTTATCTGCCGTCAAATTCTATGTTTCTATGTTTCTATATATATATATGTTTTCCTTTGGTAACCAGATAAGGCCAACTAGGTGCAGGTGCTTGTTTTTAGGGACAACCCAGGAACACACTGGGGAGATTAAGTGACTTACCACACAGTATGGAAATGGAGGTTGTGAGAATCAAACCCATGTCTGAATGCTGGATGTACAAAGCTCATTTACAACTCATTACTCTAACATCTAGGTTATACTGCCAGCCCCATAAATAGTGAACAATTTAGACTAGGCTGTTAATATCTCAAAGGAGAACTGCCTTGAATCAGCAAACATGCATTTTTGTAGAATTAGATATTATTTTTTAAGACACCAGTTCTCATTTTGTTACTGCTTAATCTTAACTGGCCTTTTGGTAAATTCAGTGAGTGTTTCTGATTCACACACTGCTGGCATTGACCATTTTAGAACAGTATGATCTTGTCAAGAACTTACATTGTTGGTACAATGCATGTGTTCTAATTTAGAATTCTTAGGTTCATTGAGACATAAACAACATCATACAATTCTCAGATGGCACATTGCAGCAATGTGTAACCCATAAATATCCAATGGGTTAACTAAAAGGCCAGCAAAAATGGGACAGAAACAGAAGGGAACCCACTATATGAAAAAAAGCTTCTACAGGAACATTACTCACAGGTTCAGTGCAGTTCTCATTTAACTAAGCTTATAGGGAATGTCAGGGATTTTATCTACATGGCAAGGTACTCCATCCTGGACAATTTTGGTAACACCATAGACCATTTTTAACTGATGGATATTGCAATACATGATTACAGTAAAAGACTATGCAAAACTATCCTGCTTATGATATCATACACACTTTGTAAACCGTTGTTTGCATATTTTACAGATAACATTGTCAATATGGTACAGTTTTATCTCTTTTTTTTTAAATTGCACTGCTATTTTCTGTACAATTGAATGGTGTTTTATTGCTGTCTAATAGAATAACATATCTTTATTGTTCACTTTTAACTTTGAAATACAAGTTGGAACTCTTATACATGAGCAGAATCCTTAATATTACATATTAAATATTCTGATATGGTATAAAGGTATTTTTAAAATTACTTCATCATAATAAATGTGCATTTACTGTATATAAATACCTGGTTTGGAAAAAGTGTCCTTTATAATGCAACAAGTACCTTATCCACCTTTTACAATCTTCTGGCGCCCTTGTGGGTACACACACACACACACACACACACACACACACACACACACACACACACAGCAGCATGTACTCTGACTAAATAAATTTAGGAGGACTGAATTAGCAGCATGCCTGTTTTTGATGATTGTGACTAAACAGTACTATATGGAACCAACAAGTAAACAACTTTGGTCATTTGGTAGCACTTCATAGTCCTATCGGCTCTGGCTAGAGTTTGTTGTATTAGTGCGCTGTCTATATTTCTCATACCATATATACTGTACCTCCTGTTCATCATGTTCTCACTTCTCCTCCTGCCACTCGTCTTACTCACCTCTATTTGGAAGAGTTTCCTGATGATTTCTGACATGAATATCTCTGTTGGTGACTTTATCAGAGTGCTCTTTTATGCATCCTAAGTCAGCATCTCACATTGGAATACATTCAGTGTTAGGGGATTTAACACAGTAATGTAATAATATAAGTTTGGAAGGGACACTATTCATCACTTTCATCCCTTCCTGCTTCAAAAGTCAGAATGAAAAAGTATTCTGTGTAAATGGGAGTCTACCACTGTGGTACTTTTGCGGTCATCAGCGAACTTAAGCAGCCTGCTGGAGACTCCAACTTCCAGATCATTATTGAAAATGTTAAGCAGCAATAGCCCCAGCACTGATCCCTAAGGGACACAATTAGTACACCTCTCCACTGGTGCTCATCCACCATCACCACACTCTAACTTTCTCACCTCCAGCCAGTGAACAATCTGCCTTGAGCATGTCTTATGTATATTGGTATTCTTTAAAAAAAGTGAGTTAGTGCACCAGTTATGGTTCATATTAAAGCAACAACAGTAGGTAAATGTGGCATTAGGGTTTCCAACTCTAACTCCCCATCCTCTTCCCCCAAGCAGCAAAAGGAAATAAAAAAGCATTATGATTTCACTGTCCTGAATGTTGGTGAATCGGGGTGGGGTCTTCTTTGGGCTTCTCAACCCTAACACTCTCCCTATTGTGATACAGTCTTCAGATGTACAGAACTGTGTCTCCCCACATGTTGTCAATAACATGTAGGCCCTGCCTGAAGAAAATAGATCACATCTAACCTTATTTGGTCAAGGAATGAGGTGGTGATTATTAGGGTTGAGAACCCCAAGGAAGACCCCACCCCTGATTTGCCAAGACCCAGGATGGTAAAAACTGTAATGTTTTATCCTTTGGCTGCTTGGGAGGTGGGGGTAAGGAGGTAGGGTTGGAAACCCTAATGGCACATTTTCCTACTTTTGTAACTCTTATATGAACCCTAACTGCTGCATTAATGCAGCTTCTTGCAAATAATTTTCTTACTCTTTGAAGCAGTAGAATCATATCCTAATTCATGCAGGTTTCTATGGAACCTGCATGAACACATCCATCTGAATGTGGAAGCACAGGGCCACAGGGCTCTGTACTTCCATGCCTCAATACAGTAGGGGCACATGCCCATCTGAGTGCTGAAGAACAGGTCTCTCTGGGCCCTGTGCTTTCATTCCTCAGGACAGCAATTTATCTGCTTTGCTATCAGTTTTTTGTGGGTCTCACTTCAAAGGAAAAAATACATTAAGTGTGGCTATTGACTCGTGGTGGTTGATTGTATTTCGGAAAACATGTGTTGCTTTTTTAGCCATAGCTTGGTAAATCTTTGTTGCTTTAGTGTCAAAGTTGCTATGTCTGTAGGCCAAAAGAAGATACACTATTGGTGCATTTGTGATGAAGACTGGAGTTTAATTGTGTATTTGGCACCATGGGGAAGTTGAGAGGTAATTTTGGGGTGCTGTGTGTGCCATATGAATGTTTTGGGGGCTATTATGTATTACTCTTGTACTATTCATTGAAGTATTTATTTTGATATATAGACTGCCCCTTAACTCCAACGACTGATGGAGGTACAGCTTCTTAAAGTTGCAATGTTCTCCTATGGCAATTTTAATTTTTTATGTTTTTATATAGCTCCTGAATATTTTGGGGGTGAAATTGAAGTTAATGTTTTTTCACATTCTTTTTCAATATGAACTAATCCTCTTTCATGAGATCATGAGTTAGGATTGGTTCATACAAAAGAAGAATGCGAAAAAAAAATCTGAGTCCAACTTCTTTCGTATGAACCAGTCCTCTTTCATGAGATTCTTATGATCTCATAAAAGAAGATTGGTTCCTATGAAAAGAGAATACGAAAAAAAACTAAGTCCACTTTCTTCTTTCTTATTAACCTAATCTTCTTTTGTATGGCCCTATTCCTCTTTTGTGAGGCCATACTAAAGAAGAAAATCATCTCACATAAGAGGATTTTTAAAATGCTTTAAAAACACATTTCTGGGTCCTTTTCTCCCAAACTAACTACATAATCTAGCTAATGGGGTCCTGTTCAGCAATGTACATGTGATGGTGTCTCTGCAAGATATAATTTTTATGGGTTTTCAAAATGTTGTTTTGAAAAAAATGGAAACAAGATGGCTGAAAGAGGAATTTTTTTTCTCACAAAAGAGGATAACCCCACTCACAAAAGTGATTATTCTTTTGAATGGCCAGTTTCTTTTTTTGTATCAATCAGCTATCCAAAAGACTGAACTGATCATGCTCAGAACCAAAATTTCAAATGCTTATAACTGTAGAACAGATTAATATTTTTTTCACCAAATCAATGAAATGCACTGTTCATAGGCAAGCCCATTCTACCCTGCAATTTTCAAAACAAAATTCCAAACCATCTGCAATGTATGTGACAACAAAAAAAAAACAGAAAAAAGACCAATTTTTCTAAAAATGCACCATTCAGAGCTTGGAAACACCTCCCTCTTTATACCAAATGTTCAGTTGTAGCAAAGGCCTGTCTTTGTCCTGTCTCTGCTGGGACTTGACTCTAAAATAACCATCAGGGCACCTTTTTTAAAAGGATCCTTGGCTCTGTCCTGGGATTTTGTAAAAAAAAAAAGTATCCTTGTAGGTTTCTCTGAGAAGCAGGTGTCCAAGTCTCAGAACAATGTGGGAGAAGGATAGTGGGAAACAGACAGAAATTAAATGCAGCAATAAAACAATACCTTTTATATTTTACAGAAATTGAGAGAAACCCCACATGTGGGAAATGGACTATGCCAAATGAACAAGGGAATCACAGGACACTCCCTAAGTAGTAGAGTGGGTGGGGGGCAACTATAAATTAGCACATATTTACAAATTGGGGGGGGCGGGGAATCTGACATATCCAGAGTACCTTCCAACCTTAAATCACTATGTTAATAATTTAGAAGTTTAGAATGTTAAAACTATTATTTGTTTTGTATTTGTTTTACTGGGAAAAATCCACTGAGTACAGCTCCTTTTCAAGAAAGCCTTGAAGAATACAATTTCTGTATTACAGTGATGAACACAATAGAAGAGAAAAACATATTTTATACAGAGTTAACTAATATTATGTCAGACAAGCTAAAACACATATGCAGCAGGAATTATAGAAGATAGTAAGAGATATACAAATATGGCTGTGGACACTTAGAATGGGCTCCACTACATTAGCAAACATCTACACAGTAGCAGGTCAACACATTCTTAAACATAGCATATCCTGTGACTCTTGACAAGGAAAGTGATACGCAGAGTTTATCGCAGGATGAGGGAACATAGTACCTGAAGGAGGATGCTCCAAATTTGGTGCTATTCCTGGGGGTTTCAGGGCGGTCTGTGAGGAACTTCTCATGGACCAGATAGGGCTTACTACAGAATATTTAAGATGGCTGAGATACAAGAGGGTAGGTCATGATTTTAAGGCATTACAGAACCACAAATAAAGGCATTTTAGCCTTCTTTTCAATGAAGAACTCTAATTCAGGGCCACATGCAAAACACAATGGAAGGTTCCTGGTTATAAGGAAACAATGTGTCTTATGAATCTGTGATTGATTGCACATGTATAGTTTACAGAATGAAGTGACTGGGAGCAGTTCCTGCAAACAATGGTTCTATCATCTATTAGAAGAGCTACTTTCACTAATTTCTGTCTAGCTTGTGGGAAAAAAGCAGTTCTTATTTTGAAAGTGGAACACTAACTGGAATTTGGCTTTTTACAGAGTTCTATGGGTTGTGAAACTAACATGCGATAATGGTGGAATTGTTTGCATAAAAGAAGACCTGGATTTGTCACACCATCCGAAATTTGGGATCAAGTCTGTAAGTCATCGAAACAGCAGAATGTTGGCACCTCACTAATGTGATGTGCTGCACCCCCACCCATAGCCAAGAAATGAGTAGGCATGGCGGGGTTTCAGAGGACTTCCTTTCCCATTCATGCTCCTCCTGTCCAAGCTTAGGTGATGTAGCAGTTGTCCCAGGAAATGACACACATCTTGTGCATTCTGTCTTTGCCCGTTGGAATGCTATTTTGTTCTGCACCCTTCTGTCCCATGAATTCCTTTTTCTCCTCCACCCTCCTAGGATGCAGTAAAATTGACAGTTTCCCACCATCCTGCCATTGGTGCACTCCACATTCCACCTACTCCCACCCCCTCTCATTTATTTTGATAGCGTCTGTCCCACATAACGACTCCTCCTGGCATTGGCACTGGAATCACCAGTGACCATGAAGAGCCGATTCTTGCACATCAGGCCACACTGAAATGAATGGAGCCCATTTGTTTCAATGGGTCCATTCATTTCAGTGTTTTTTTTTCTTTACATTGTAACTCTTCTGTTGTTTCATTTTTTTACCTATTTTTTTTGTTGTGGTCTTTTTTGCCATTCCTCTGATGAACAATATTGGTGTCAATACTGAAATCAACCCCCAGATTGGTGTTTCTAGTGCAGGTCAGTGTACTCTGCAAACACCAATTTCAGAGTCAGTTTCAATGTTGACATTGATGTTGTTCATTAGAGGGACTTCAGAAAAAAAAACAATGGCAGAAAAAATTAGGTAAACAAATAAAAAAACCAAAAAGGTACAATGTTAAAAAAACCAAAAACATTGAAATGAATAGACCCATTGAAATGAATGGGCTGCTTTTATTTCAATATGATCTGACATGTGAAAACTGCTGTTCATAGTACAGTGGTGATTCCAGTTCCAATGCCAGGAGGAGTCAGTATGTGGGACATAAACTATCAAAACAAGTGACAGGGGTGGGGGTAGGTGGGTGGTAGAGTGCACAGAGGGCAGGAGGACGGGAAACTGTCAGACAGAACAGCAGATCGCTGGCTCACTGATTCAGCTGAAGTCAGCAGCACCATTTTGAGCTGTGGCTTCAGTACTGAAGAGCATCCCTCTGTTCTCATACAAAGAACGAGTGTGAACAGCTCCTCTCAGTAAGCTGGACACTCTGGATTTTGGGGTGCCCATAAAAGGTATTTCTGGTTATTATTTTAAGAAACAAGCATTAGAATCTAGTTATACTGGTCCAGTTTAGCCAGGTTCTGGTGTTTGCTTTTTAAAATGACAGCATTTTTATATATTTCCCATATTTTTTATTCTGGGGGGGGGGGTGGCAGCTCTCACAACACTAAAAACATTTTAGGTGTTGTGAAAAGTGAATGGTGAGAAACTAAAAATGGTCTTGCGACTCAGAATGTTTGGTGTCATATCAGAACATTATCCCCAAAACCCTACTAAGTATGCTCAGAACAGAAACAAAAATAAAAATTTAAATCCTTATAACTCTGGAGCCATTTAATATTTTTTCATGAAACCTTCCAAAGGCACTACTTTGGCACAGCATGCTTCTACCCTGAAAAGTTCGGAAAAAAAACATTCCATTCTGTGTAGGCTGTACATGAAAGCAAACCCAAATCCCATGTTAAGTATAGGGGAAAAAATAGATGTCTTCAGGAAAATGACATACACAGATTTCAGAAACCGCACAAGCTGCCATCACAAAACTTTGCTTCTATTTAGACCTTGCTTATTAGACAACACATGCAATATTTCAGTTAATTTCGTCAAACGCTGCCAAAGCTATTAAGGTGCAACGTTAAGGGTTTAACATTGAATACCCTACGGCACCCCTATAAAACTGTTGTCCCTCACTAAAATAAACAGAATCAGAGCTATAATGTGTGTTCTTTATAGCTCCCTGTTTGTTCCTTTGAGGGATGCTAAGAAAACAAGCAGTCCACTCACATACAGTACTACTGTTCACCCCCTAACTCCCAAACTACTACAGGTCAAAAGAGGCACTATACAAGAGGTGCAAGATGAAAAGAGCCAAAACAGTTGGAAATTATAACAAACTTAAATAATACAATAATTGCGAAAGCTACTTCTTGGGTCAGATTCAGAATGTAAGGTGACAGTATTCTTATAAAACACTGGGGGTTGAGGATGTGACCCCTGGCTTGAAATGTTTCCATTAGTACCCTCAGAGTACCTGAGATCATCATTCTAAGAACTAGAAACAGATTTTATCAAGTGTATAAGCCCATGTAAGTTGTTCTTTTTAAAATAATAAAGAGAGAATTTAGTTGATGTTACATGGCAAAGAAAACAAAAGAAGCGGTGAGCTCCCATGCTGGGAAAGAGAGAGGAAAGCTGAGATAATCAAATCGATTTTCAGTAGCAAAGAGCCTGAGCTACCCCAAAAACAAACTCTACAGCAATCAACCTCAATCCCTTTTTCACTAGTGTTTGGAAACTGCAGTGTGCATCTCCAAAACACATTTATTTTATCAAGGGACTCAGTTTGCAGAATGTAGCTAAGCTCCAGACCCTTAAACACCAGGGCCAGGATATTCAAAGCTATTACTGTTTGTGGTGCGAACCACTGTTAGTGAGTGCAAATTAGTGCCAGGCACTAACCAAGGGTATATTTGAGCACTCACACACTGACACAGCAGTCGCAAAAGGTGTACCAATATAGCAGGTAATAATGCCTATCATAAAAATAATCACAAGGCACTCTGCAACCCACTCATTGTGTCCACAAAGGCAACCAAATATACTAAAGTGTTAGTATGAATGGCAAATGCCTGGCAGTGCCACAACACCTCCCCCCCGGTGATGCCCCAGAAAAGCACAAAGAGCCATGAAGGACCACAGACACAAATATGAATAAGCAAGGCACTTTACTGGTATACAATATAAAACAGAACTGGCAGAATGGAAACAAAAAAGGACTGGCAGACCTCCATGAAAAAAAGTGAAACAACAGCAAGCCCAAGGCATGACCAATGCAGGCAACACACATCCATATAAAATGTTGTATTGGCCTGCACCATCACTCTTGTCACTGTCACCTGACCCTTCCTGTGGCTGCCCCTGTAGCTGTATAGACGTCCTTCATGTAGCTGTTATATCCTGCAGCAGCCCTATCACCCCCACAGGTTTTGTGTGCATCCCTCACATGTGGCACAGTGCATCCTCCTCAGCACTGGCAGGACCATTGTGTCACCCAACTGGCCCTATCACCATGGAACCGCACCTGGAACAACAAACAGAACATCATCAGTTTGAGTGACACACGTTCCATGGGGACAGGGCTGTGGCAGGTGATCTAGAAGGTACTACCAGTATGTGTGCAGCAGACATGGCTTCCTGTGGGGCCGCACACAATGCATGTGCATGACAACATACCTGTGCAGTGCAGAATGGCATTTACAGATGTGGTCAGGGCAATGAATGCACATCACAGATTCTGGCAATGACTGTGTGCAATATGATCATGGCCACCTAAAATGGCTAGTAGCATGGCCATGGTACCATGGCCAGTGTGTAGTGTGATGTGATGGGCTACTGTCCCATGTGACGGTCCCCAAGGCAGCACACACATGTGGCCAGAGGCCACAGGGCACAGTGGCGATAGTGTACATGCATGTGCCAATAGTATGATGTCTGACACCTGTGACATGGGCGATGGTGCTGTGGCATGGGCTGGGTGATATGTCACTGAGCTGTGGTACATGGACATGAAGCAACCAGAATGCGGTGACTGTAGTGTACTGTAAACCACAATGTGTCTGCCCCATGTCAAATACAGGGGAAACTGCTGGAGGGTATGGTGTAGTGGTGCCACACTGGGATGCTCCACTATACAGCACTGCATAAAAGCAAGCACATCACCTGACATGGGCAGGAGCACATGTGCTTACTTACTTGTAAGCTTGTTTTTATGTCTGTTAACACTACTTAACCCTTTCCTTGGGTCACATCTGGAAATGAGCCTCGATTCAATGGTGCCTTTCCCGGTTATCAACTTTTGAATAAATGAACAGATGCATTCAAACAAAGCCCCACACTCACCATCCACTGGAAAAAAGCAGTTCACATGAGGTCCAAGTGCAAAAAATCAATTTTATTGCAAGGTGCAGGTAAAAACATAGTTTCTGACGTGTTTTGAAATAAATAATTCCTTACTCTTGTTTGAATGCATTTGTGACTATCTTTGCCTCTGCACCCCGAGCCAGTGTGGTGTCTTCACTGCTCATTTAAACAAATAAATGGGCAGTGCAGAATATACCATGGGGCATATACAACACTGTGGTCAAATTGGACACCATCATAGCCATGGACTACAGCATGTGGTACATACAACACACACATGTAGAGGACACATGGGCACAACAGAAGCATGTCCATGGAACACTGTAGTGAAGTGTGGTCCAATGGGCAGGAAGCACATGGCCTCACTGTGATGTGTGCAGTAGCACAGTGCACCACTGTACAGATGCACCAATGGCAGCAAAGGGGAACATAGTACAGTCAGCCCCTGACCAAACCCCCACCTCCACACTTGGTTGTGCAGCTAGGATGAATTAACATGTGTGTCACAACCCTGTTGTCCCCCTGTGCCCCCATTCCTGTGGTCATAGTCAAATAAGCAATCCATGCACCATGCACACCACATACCGTATGTTGTCCATCACACATGAGCAGCAGTGACAGACAGTGGGAAATAGTTATTAGCAGTGGACAGTGGATGGAACACTATGGGCCCAACAGATATACAGAAACAGCAGCAGTGCTGGATGCTAGACCTCAGGGCCAGCATACAGCACAGCACCCAGATGAACATGCAGCCCCCCATCTATATGTTGCCCAGACCCTGTGAATGTGTATTTAGTTTTTGTTTACTGGGTAAGGTGCACAGACAAACATTTGCCTATTTTCAGGCATGAGCCAAGAGAGTACAAACCAAATTAGATGGTACAAAATACAGGAACGGTCCTAACAGCATTAGAATACTTGACAAAACTTAACAGAAACAAACACAGTGCATGACAATAAATTAAGCATTAGAGAGATTAGAGTAAACCAAGCAGTACAAAATTAAGTAAGAAGCAGAGGGGAGAGCTTATTAGCGAAGCACCAACCAGCACCATGAAAGGGTGGCCAAGGGTGGACAGCATGTGTAGCATCACCCACACTGTATGGCTATCATGCATGCTGGAGATACATGGCTTGATACTGGTGATGTAGGCCTGTGTTGCCTGGAGGCAGAACAGGGACCAACAGACACAGCTATCACACATCTTGACCATGCAGTAATGCTGTAGGGGGGCATGACTACACACCACAGGAATTCTCAGGTGATGCTGAGCTACAAGTGTGTACCTGATATGTGACAGTAGTACGAACAGTGGTATTGGGTCAGTACCAATGCCACAATGTCTGCCGAGATACATACAAATCCCACAGGTGTATATTGTAACATTGAGAAGGCAGCTGCAACACCAATGGTGGCAGCACTGCTGCCCTGATGTAACACCGCTGCCAACCAGATATACCACAGGACACCTGCGGCAGTCAACACAGCTACATGGATACCCACCATGACTGGCAACCTCTGGTGCATAGGAGGAGAAGTCCAGGCTGTGCTAGATATAGGTTGGAACACATCACTTGTGTGTCTTGGGGCAGCAGGACACACCCAATTCCCACACATTCATTCGAGTGGTACTGTGCTCAAGTGCAGTGCAGATGGTGCAGTGAACACATCGTGCAAAACACAGGGTTGCATCAGATGCCAAAGTACAGTCCATGTGTAAATATGGCACACTGCACTAAACCACCCAACCCTGTGCAACCCACGAAGAACCAATTCACAATGCTGCACGGTGGCAGTAGTCATGCACGACCCAGACAGCAGCATGTCCTATGCCTGTGAATTGTACATAACAAATTATATAGTGCACACAGAGTAGGACAGTGCCATATGTACACACCTGGATACATACCTTCACCCGCCACCCTCCATGACTGTGGTATGCCTCTTCCTGGCACTGGTCCTCTCAGTTCTGCCCCACCAGTTCCTACTTCCTGGTGATGAGAGACATCGTAGCTTGACTGTGTTGACATCTACTCCCCTGGCTCTGGTGATGAAACCCATAAGCATCTGGATGGTGGCTGTGGCTGCGCATCATCCGTGCTGCACATCCTGTGATGCAGCTCCTCTACTACTGAACCTGTGAAGACATGTACCACAAAAAACAATATGTTAGACAATGGCAGGGCACTGAATGTCAAGACAGGTTTGTGTCATACACAACCATGCAACACAGGTGGCATGGAACACACAGCAGTATACATCTGTGCACAGGCACAGTGCCCTAATTGGTGTGTGGTGTAATATCACTGGCTCTGGGGTGTATGCAGTGATGTGAATAGGATCATGCTGCACACATGCTGGATTCTTCACCCCCGGCAGACCCACACATGGGGGATATGCCCCTTGCACACACCATACTACACAGTGAATTGCATATAGAAGTATGAGTAGCACACACACAGTGCAGTACAGTAGGAGGCCCACAACACCTGTAGTGGTTGATGCAGACAGTAATGGTCCACAGATGCAATGAACATGGCCCAGACTGCAAGCTACACACCAACACACCTGTATACCTGTTGTATACATGCAAATAGATCCACGTTACCACTGTATGGTGGTAACAAATGGCACACATGGATGTGTTTGTACACAACCAGTGGCTGGCACAATGTATCATATATGTGCCAAATGCAAGTGCGGCATATGGTCTGCCTGGGCTACATACATGCCACAAAGCCCTGCCACATACATATCCATAGGTCCAATTACAGTCACTTTGAATGTGGGTACACTAATGGGTAAAGCGGCACATGTATTACTACAGCAGCAATACAGCAGCCTAACAGCATTGCTTTCAGAAGTTATGCATTTACTTATTTATTTGAAATTTGGTAACAAGGAAAATCACACTGAACCAGAGTTTGTTTCCAGGTGCGACCCAGGACAAAGGAAACAAAGGGTACATAGCAACAATGAAGATAACAGTAAAGCAGTACAGTACATATGATTATGCAGATGATAAAGCAGTTCACTCATTTAGGTAGTATACAATATGATACGTTATACATTCGTTGAGCCCAAGGGCAGTAAACAATTACAGTAAGTATAGGAAATGGTGGAGGGCAAAAATAGGTATGACAATGAGATGTTAATGGGATGACATGTGCCTTGTACCTCCAGAAAAGTTGACCTGTATTGTCCCAGATATGACATTATTGTCCATTGTAGCCATAGTTCTCTGTTATCTCAATTACACAATGCAGATCTATGGGACTAGAACTCCTTGTGGATCTGGGAGCCCGGCAGCATGCATGCATGCCAGTATGGCATGTATACAGGCACTACTGCTTGGCTGCAGCACCCTGATCACATGTGGGATGGAGATTACCAGTGAGGCACAGTCAGACACTGTACTGAGACCCAGGGACTAGGTACAATGAAAATTTTAAATTTTCTTGTGAATTGCAGCAAATTGGGATACTACATGTAGCATTTGGATAGTACACACTAAACAGTTTTCTGCAGTTGCCATGCATTTTTCTACGCAAATTGACACGGTTTCAATTCGTGGTGAATTTTTGCTGCAAATGTTGCAGCAACATTCACTGCAACTGCATAGTGTGTAGTGCTGCAATTTGTGTTGTAGGATTTGTGCAACTGGGTAAATTTTACTATGTGATTAGCCACACTATGTAGTTGCAATGAATTTTACTATTGAGTTTGCAACAAAAATTCACTATGAAGTGTGAATTGCATCAATTTACCCAGCAAAGTTTGCCACAACTGCAATGAATTGCATAGTGCACAATACACGAGTATGATGAGTAGTATGTAGCAGCCATATTTGCCGCAATTTACAGGTAAATTTAAAATTAACAACACACCTACCAGGGACAAATGGAAATCACATGCAAATAAGCAATTGGCATCATTTTACCTGTTTGTATCCCTGCAATGATGTGTTCTGTCTGCAGCTGTTGCAGGCTCTCCCTCTCGGTCATATCCCAGCAGTGCCAGCATTGTGCTGGGATTTATGTGAGGCCCTACACCTGGGAGACCCTCCAGACTGCTATCTCCCAGATGCAGGCCTTTGTGCCTTTGGGCACCTCCCTTGCTGGGATACTGAAGAGGGAGGACTCCTTCCTAAGGCCCTCCCAGATGAAGACAATCCCCTTATCATGGGTGAACCTCCTGTCCCTCACCTGCTTCTCCTCTGGCACCCATCCACGACTTGAAGCTATATTCACACCCCACTCTGTGAAACACCTCACACTGCTGCCTATTCTGCTGTTTGCAGGTGTATCTGCTGTTTGCAGGCATAACTTCTGCAAACTTTGCTTTGTGCCTGTGTATTGTCTGCATAGTGCTGCACAGTGACATGACAACGTCCGTTGAGCACTGCGCATGCACGGTCCAGGTTGGCACTTCAGTGTCCTTTGCAATCACTAATGGCTGCATGCAAACGCAATGATATTGGATTTAGGAGGATGGACAACTGCTTCCTCACTTTCAGCCAGGATGTCATCACTGTGGGTGGCTGGACACGTCATGTAACTGCAGATTAGGACTCACAAACATCATTTTCAATTGTTAATACATAAGTGAGCATTGCAAACTGGCATATATTGGAAGGCAACATGCAAATGAGCCTACTTGAACATGTAAGGAGAAAATTGTACTTTGTATGTCATTATGCATTTATTACTGGCTCATTATAAAAGGGGACCTCCTTCAAGGTCATAATTCACCCTGAGGAGAGTGAATACAGAAGGCTGCAGTACTGTGTGGAGTGGGATCACTGATAGCAGGAGGAATGGTAAGGAGCAACTTGCAAATCTAAGGTTTGGCAAACATCTATCATAGTTGACTGTCCACACGTACTGTTAAACCGCATACCAGCGAAACAGCGAAAAAATTACAGTGAAGACCATTATAGCAACAAATTTGAGATTGTCGCTGTAATGGTCCCACTGTACACCAGTGCTGGTTTCACTAGTGTTTTGCCGCCATTCAAATCAGCTCCATCTTGGAGATGATTATTAAAAATCGGGGGTGGAGTGCCCAAAACAGTCATTTTCCATTGAGCAAAACTTTGGCAGTCAAAGTTTTGCCTGTCAATGGGGATTTCGACAACCAAGTTGTCGAATTGACTTGGTGGAACCCTGTTACACTGACATTATGCCCATGTGTTACAGAACTGCATGCACATCACATGGCACTGGAGAGAGAGGCTCTGCTGCTCCAAGTTCAATGAACAGAAATAACAAGTAGGCAGCTGTTATAGCCTTGACAGTAATATGCTGCATGTACGTATAACCAAATGCTGATTGCATACACCATACAAAACTTGATGGCCTGTATAAAATAAAGGACTGCTTAACAAGAGAAGCTAGGGAAACAACAGCAAAGAGTGCACTTCTGCCAATATTTGTATTATAATTCATTTTTATTTACCATGATAACTGGTAATGATCTTGATTTAGTTAATAAAACTTTTAATGCAGACTGCCATTTTGTCACAGCAAAACCATATAATACTCATCATTGGTTGCTATATACAGAATTAGGATGGTTGCCACCAAAATATAATTTTACATATAGCCTGTTTGCTGGATAACATAATTAAACTTGAACACCACTCTCCTTTATTTAACTTAATTGAGCTGAAGAAAGGGGTTAGGACTCTGAGGTCCTCTTCAAATGTTCAATTAAAAGTACCCAAAATTACAACATGTATGGGTGAGAGAGCTTCTTCATTGCAGGCATCTAATTTATGGTTCAACATGCCTCAAAGTTGTTTAGATCCTAAGGCCAGGCAACTTTTAAAAAGGAGTTAAAATCTATTTGTTGCATCAATTTACTTGCAAATGTTATTAATGTTAATGTTGTTTAGCAACTTGTTTTTAAGTGCTGTTTTATATTATTTTGTGTTTTATTTTATATACTCTTTGCACTTTTGTAATTTATATACATCTCAGCTGCTTACTAAGTGGCTCTGTGTCATTCCTGAAAACGGGCATCTGTCCAGTGTGCTCACCCAGTGAACAAAGTGAAAATAAAACTAAAATTAAAAAAAAACCTGCATAAGTTAATGTATGGTGGGGCATGTAAGGCTTTCGTCATGGTGGATGACTAGTACACCAGTGGAGGAGGGGCCAGCATATGATGCTGACCTCAGGCTTACCCCCCCCCGTGGTGTGCCATGGCCACCAGGGTGGGACACACGTGGCCCATGGTATGTGTATAGGCACTGGCATCCTCCCCGTACTGTTGCACGCACTGCTTATGTTCACACACACACTGCATATGTGTATACAACCTGCACAGAATTGAGAAAAGAATAGCCCAAGGGGTAAACGGAAGCTTTCAAGAGGTATAAAGAGACACAGAGGGAAGAGGACAGGGAGGTGCATGTGCAGAAACAGAGAGAGGAGGGGAGAGCGGTGAGGAGTGAAAAGGTGAGCAGCTTGGGGGTGTATGCAAAGGGACAGGAGACAGAGGACAGTAGTAAACAAAGTTCACTTTGGGTAATAGAAGGTAACCAGTGGGTGCCACAGGGCTCAGTACTGGGACCAGTCCTCTTTAATGTCTTTATAGGTGACATTGCAGATGAGCTGGAAGGGATGGTCTGCCTCTTTTTGGATGACTCGGACATCTGCAGTAGGGTGGGCACTCCAGAGGGGGGTAGAAAGGATGTGCAGAGACCTGAAAAAACTTGAGGAGTGGGCAATGACATGGTGGCTGGGTTTCTATGTGAAAAAGTGCAAAATCATTCATTTAGGGCACAAAACACCAGAGGTGAAGTACAGTATGGGAGAAGAAGTGTGGACAGTCACCAAACAGGAAACAGACCTGGGAATAATCATATCTGATGACCTCAAGGCAGCAAGGCAGTGTGATTAGGCAGTTGGTAGGGCCAGTGTGGTTTGTGGTGTATAGGGAGGGGTATCACCAGCAGAAGGTGAGAGATGATGCTGCCCCTGTATAGATAACTGGTGAGACCCCACATGGAATACTGTGTTTAGTTCTGGAGTCCACATCTCAGGAAGGACATAGAGAGGAGGCAGCTCTGAAGAGGGTGACTAAAATGATGCAGGGTCTGCATCAAAAGCACTATGAAGAGAGACTAAAGAACCTCACTATGTACACACTGGAAGAGAGAAGGGAGAGGGTGGGTATAATAGAGACCTATAAATACCTCATGGGGGTAAATGAGGTACAGGATGGGAGTATTTTTCAGAAGAAAAGATGCATAAGAACAAGGGGACATGTAATGAAGCTGGAAAGGGCTAAATTCAGGAGAGATGTCAGGAAATATTCCTTCACTGAAAGAGTGGTGGATGCCTGGAACAGTCTTCCAGCAGAGTTGTGGGGGCCAAAACAGTGGTGGGCTTCAAGTATACAGGGGTAGGCACAAGAGAAAGTGAAGATAAAGTAGGGTGTACAATTACAGTATAGGTAGGTAAAGAATGAGCGGTCTGGGTGGGACAAGCGGACCTTATCTGCTGTCAGATTATCTGTTTTTGTATGTTTCATAGCAGTAGGCATACAGGCTGGACACTGTACATACATGGTGCCCCCCTGTGTGTGGTCCCTCAGATGCATTGGGTAGAGCAGGGTACAATGTGTTCCTTGTCTATGTTAATGTCCCCATGTCCATGTGTAGTGGTATACACAGTAATGTGATCAGTACCCAGGGTACCTGTGTACTATACCCCTTTCTGCACTATTCTGGACACTTGGGGTATTAATTGACTAAAGACATACAAATTACAAAAAGAAAAATTCTTTATTGAAAAAATATATATTAAAATAATTTAAATCACATTTATAACATACACTAAGATACGGGACAAATGACAGACCCAAATACCTGTGCACTATAGATCGCTGGCCATTATGCCAGTATGCCCTGCATGTCCATGGTTGGGAGGGGGCTGTAACATGGATCTGTTGTGCAGTACCCATCCACATCTGGGTGGACATACCTGCCGCTGTCTGTCGTGTGTTGCCAGAATCATGGTTGTGATGGTGTAACTAGGAATATAAGGTTTGTAGGCCTGAACCATCTTGTGCCTCTTTGCCACCTCCCTCCTTGTAGACCTACCCATATTTTGCTACCCAGATACCTTGTATACTCCATGTTAGTCAGTGTTATGTATTTAGCATTAAGTGTAATTCAAACAGAACACAACAGTCATATTGGAACGCCAGTAGAAGAGGAAATCCGACAGTTGGAGTAGCCAAAATCAGTGGTCACGGCCCAGAATCCCACCCCTTTCCAATAAATTTACATTCCGTGGCTTACCTGGAGTATGGATTCCTGCACCCATGCATGGTGTCTATCCAAATGTCATGCATGCGCAGTGGGAGCCACTGCCCTGTGCATGGGACTGTGAACAGCCAGCACCAGGCATGTCACCAGGCCATACTCTACTCAGCAGCTCTACCTCTTAACCACATTGTCTACCTATTTTATTCCTACTTTCTATGCCTTTTAGTCTCTTACCCCCCCACCTGCCAAAATATAAGTTTACCACTTCTCTCTTGCTGCCTTTGCACCCTGCACCCTCACTGTCAAAGTCAGCAGTTCCACCACTCAGCTAGCGCACCTGTCTATTATTTCTGCATGATTCAAACTCTAAAAAACACTCTAACCCTCAGACACTGCTAAAGTGTTATCTGATTGTTTCTGCAGACCTGGAACCCAACTCCCTGCTGCTACAGCCACTGGGTGGGCTCCTTCCTGCTACCCTGGGCAAGACTTGAACCTAGTGCCCTGTGCACCTCAGGCACCAGCTCTGCCACTATACCAAAGCGGCAACTATACTTAGAGGTGACCTCTCACTACTGTCTCCCCTCTATCATCCTAGTTCCCCCATTCTTTCTTCACTTCAGCTCCCCCACCCTTACCAGCTATGCATGTGCACCCCCTGCTCACCGGCCTCTCTCTTCTCCTCCTCCTTCTTTTGCCTTCCACCAACCCTATTGTCCCTATTAACCCTGGGCCTCACTACTCCAGTGTTCCTACCTACCCTCCTGTCCTCCCCTCCTCCTATACCACTGCTCCTCCCCCTCCCTCCTCCTCCACACACCCCATATGCTCCTCTCCACCTCACCCCCCTTCCAGACATTACCTTTCCTCCCCCGGCTCCCTTGCAGCATCTGATCATAGGGCTTCTCTTCCTGGCTGCCCTACCCACCCCTGTGCACGAAATCCCTTTCTCATCCTATCGCTCCCGTGTAAACTCTCCATCTGCCACCCTCTGACCAGAGCAGTTCTCCTCCTTCTACTCCTGACAGGGAACATACATCCTAACCCAGGCCCTGCCCCTCCCACCCACCCACTCAGCCCACTGGTCTCCAAGTAGCCTCCATGAACATATGCAGCCTGCTGAAAAATTTGACGCCTACAGTGCTGGGCCTGGCTCATCAACCAGACATCATAGCCCTGGTTGAAACCTGGCTGTCCAAGTCCACCCCTGACTCATTTGTCTCCCTCCCAGGCTATACCTTATACCAGGAGGACCGAGTAGGCAAACAAGGGGAGGCTGTGCAATCTACACTAGGGACACAATACTTGGACATGCACTCCCCACCCCTGCCCTTGTAAATGGGGCCCAGGCTCTTACCCTCAAACTCACCCCGGACCCCTCTAGGAGCCCTCTCTATCTCACCACGGTCTACGTTCCCCCAAAGGAGCAGCACCCGGCCCTGGTATCTTTAACTGACTACCTGGCCACCCTCCACCATAAGGCGGAACAAATCCTAGTTGGGGACCTTAATGTAAATTGGCTCAGCACCTCCTCATCTGTGATCAGAGACTCATTTGCCGCCCAAGACCTGACGCAACTCGTCACCCAGCCCACGAGAATAAACCCTAAGAGAGGTACCAGCACCCTTCTGGATGTTATTATAACCAACCGACCCCCAAAAATACAAAACATCCAGGTCCTACCAGACTCCCTAAGTGACCACTCCCCTATCCTATTTCATTGGGCAGTCCCCAATCCCAAACCCAAAGCCCAGACCACCCTCTGCAGGTGCCTCCGCCCTGATGGGCTGAAAAAACTTAAAGTATTCCTCACCCAGATAAACTAGTCCCCCATTCATCGTGCAACCGACATTGACACTGCCCTCGCCTTCTTCACACACACCTTCAACATGGCCTGTGATCTCTTTGCACCCTTCACCAAAATCCGGTCCAAAAAGCAGAATGCACCCTGGGTTAGCCCTGCCCTTCAACAATTCCTAAGAAATCGGGATAACCTCTGGCACCTTGCCACTGGAAGCAGATTAGGTATGTCTGATAGGCAGGCTTACAATGCAGCCGAATAAGTGCTCTTGGGCCATCTGGAAAGCCAAGGCCAACCACTACCAGGCCACCTTACCTCCTCCTGGGCTCGGCCCGACTTTCTGGGATAATATTAAACAACTTAACGGAAAATCTTGCTCCCCTGCCCCATCCCAGCTCACTAGAAATGGCACTACCACCACTGAGCCTGCCACCATAGCTAACTGGCTCAACACCGCTTTCACTGACCTTAGCTCAGTTCTCCCTAGTAATTTCTTTGACCCTCCCCCCAACCAACCTCCCCCTGTCCTCCAGCACCCCAGCTTCCACCTGCGCAAGATTTCCACCCGGGAAGCCAGACCCATCCTAATCAAAGCGTTGAATAGCAACAGTCCTGGCAGTGACTCACTGGACCCCAGTATCCTCAGGCTGGTGCTAGATGAAGTCCTTGCCCCACTCACCAGTCTAATTAACCGATCACTCTGCCTGGGACAATTTCCCATGGCTTGGAAAACAGCCATAATCACACCAATTCATAAAGGGGGCTACAGGTCATCGGCCAACAACTACCGCCAATCTCCATCCCCCCCATCTCTAAAGCCCTGGAAAAAGTGGTGGCCATTCAAATCACTGATTATCTGGCTAAGCATAACATCTTATGCCCAGAGCAACATGGCTTCCATGCTGGTCACAGTACCAGCACTGCCCTAATTGAATTCTCCAACTTCCTACACTCCTCCTTGGATACCAGCTCCCTAGCTGGTGCAGTGTTCATCGACCTCTCAAAGGCTTTCACACCGCCTCCCATCCACTTCTGCTGAATGCTCTCTGCCACACTGGTCTCTCAGCTGGCCTCCTAGCATGGTGCACAAGCTATCTTGCCGCCGATCACAGTGTAAAAATCAATGGATACTCCTGATACCTGCCTCCCATTCACTCTGGGGTCCCCAAGGCTCCATCCTGGCCCCTTCTCTTCTCCTATCTGAACACCCTGCCCAGTGCATGCCCTGGCAAAATTCTCCTGTATGCAGATGACACTGTCCTTTTGCCACCCACCGCAATCCCGCCTCCCTTCAGGACACCCTACAGCAGTCTTTCAATAGGTAAGCTTGGTTTAAGGAGCTAGACTGCCATCAATCTTAAAAGACCAAAGCTATGCTCTTTCCCACCCCAAAACAAAGCTAGCAACCACCCACTCTATATCCTTCCTAGTACCAATCAGCCACTGGAACAAGTCTGCTCCTACAAATACCTTGGGGTTACCTTCGACTCAACCCTCACATTTCACAACCACATCGATGCCCTAACATCCGCCACTAACACACGGCTTGGCATCCTCTTCCGCCATAGAACCTGCCTTCCCCCAAATGCACTCTGGCTTGCTGTTACGTCATCCGTTTTGTCCCTTGTAGACTATGGTCTACCAGTCTATGGTGCTGCCAACACCACTGCACTCAAAAAAATTCACTTAACCCTGAATAAAGCCTGCAGATTGATTACTGGTGCCCCCAGGCTCACGCACACCTGTCAGCTGTATGTCGAGGCTAAACTTCTTACCCTGGATGAACGGCTCCGATATCAAACCTGTCTCCTCACAAAAAAAACCCTACTCGGGCTCTCCCCCACTGGGGTAATGGCATCCATCCACCAGAGCCCTCCCACTATTGCAACACGGTCATCCAACAAGACCACTCTAATGGTCCCCAGATCAAGAACCAGCCTTGGCCAGAGGTCCGTCTGCTACAGAGCCCCATCCTGGTTTAACTCTCTCCCTGCCCCCATCACCAATGCCACCACCATCTCCAAGTTCAAAACCACCCTTCGAAACCAACTCTTCAACACTCGTAGCTGCTCCTGTCTCTGAAAGTAGCCTCCACCTCGACTTCTCATGACAACGCCCTCCGGGCAGCTCTCCACCTAGCCATCCCCACCACCGCTTCCCGGTACACCGTGCCTATGTCTAACCTGGCCAGTGCCAGCTGTTTCAGTGTATACCTATTAGATTGTTCAATTTTTGATACCAACTTGTGTAACACCTGTTCTCAATTACATGTACCCTGTAACCTAAATGTATTTGTCTGACCTCAGTGTGACGTGGCACCTCTGTTGAACGCCTATTGTTTTGCAAACCTATGCTATGTAACCAAAAACACTATGTATGTCTTTAATGTGACGAGGTACCTTTGGAAACAAGCCTCTGGCTCAAAGGTTGTAAACTGATTTTACAAATAAATAAATACTCTGTCCTTGCGCGTAGCAGCTGTACAGAAATCCTTGGAGGCACAGACATTCAGATGGTGCTGAGATTGTTGACACCTGTTGTGAGGAGCATGTGTGTGTACACATACATTTCTTTCCCCAACAGGGTTCCATGTCATAATGGCGATCGCCAAATAGTGACGCCGTTACAGCAAGTGTTCATCTCCAAAAAAACAAAATGCCGATGTACACTCCCAGTGAGGCAACACCAGTGAAAACAAATGATTTTATGTTATTTATGTACAAAGCCCCTGCACTTCTCTTTAAAAGGATTCTCAACTCCAGGGGTGCATGGCGGAAGGGGAGAACCTTGTAAAAAAAAAAGTCCTGCTCACAAAACACAAAATATTGTGCTCCTCCCCAGCCTTGAACCCTGTACTCTCCCCACTGTAGCCAGCCACCCTCGCCACCACACCACACGGCCAGCTTGGCAGCCTCTCACTGCACTACCTCCCACATATCTTCCCTCCAGTTCCATTCCCTGTCCTGTGTTTCCCGTCACTTTGCTGTTTGCTCATCATTACCCTTCCAGGGTAGCTCACATAACGAGCACTGAACTTGAGTCGCTCATATCCGAGTTGCTCAACTTCAGTTGCCATTTTGATGGGTTACCTCAAGCAGGCACTGAAATGTGAATACATGGCCAGGGTGGGGAGAACCAGTTCCACAAATATGTCCCCTCCAAACAGCAGACATTGGCATGATGCAAGGTAACAGACACCATTAATGCCAGTGTCAGTGGCTCAGTAGGTAGCACACTCGCCTCTGAGGCCGGGAGATCAGAGGGCTGTGGGTTCAGTTCCCACATCTGGCACTTGGGTTAATATACCAGTACTGACACTGTAATGCAGCATGAGAGGGGTGCTGCATTTCTGAGGTGCCGTCTTTCGGATGAGATGTTAAACCGAGGTCCCATCTGCCTGGATTGGTGGTAGTTCAGGTGGATGTTAAAGATCCCATGGCGCTTATCGAAAAGAGTAGGGGAATTTCCCCGGTGTCCTGGCCAAATTTCCGTCATTCACTAAAAAAATACCACTAACAGCTTAATCTGGTTCAAGGTCAGTTGGCATTCATCTGTTTCCCTCTCCCCCGGGTCGTGCCTGAAAATAGGCAGGATTTGTCTAGTGCACTTACCCGGTCAACAAAAGCTAAATAAATAAATAAATGCAGAGTGCAGTGGGGAGTACACTGCTGAGAAGGTGGAAAAGCACTTTCATGGTATGAAGCAGCACATGAAGGAGAAGCTCACAGATGCACAGCGGTCACAACATGGCACAGGTGGTGGCCCACTGACACAGGCCTCCATCACTCCAGAAGAGGAGATGCTGGCAGGCACCCTGTGCTAACAGCAGGTGGAGGGTGTTGAGGGGGCATCGACACCATGGTGACCCGCACCCACCAGGGTGAGTACATCCACCATGTGGGTGGGAGTAGGGGTGCACAGGAACAGGTGGGGAACTGACATTGGGAGTCTTTGGTGGGAGTTTGCCCCGGGAATTGTACAGAATGTGTGTGTTCTGGTGTGTATCATAGCTGTGCCATGACCACATTGGTGATACATGGCCCTGTGTTCCCTGTCTTGCAGATCCATTAGAGGGTCCTGAGGAGGATGATAGCAATGATGAGGGGTCCTCTGATGGGACAAATGATTGTACAGTATTTCCATCATGGATACTGGTGAGGAAGACCAGGAGGAGGAGGCGCCGACCCTGCTCCTGTTCTCAGACATGGAGAGAGGGGACTTGGAGTTCCAATACAACATTGCGGAGAAGGATGTGGAGGACAGGACCCAGGTGACTGCACCAGACAGGTCCCCAGGTGCCAACAGGGCTAAGAACACACAGCGCAGAAGGGGTGGGAACACAGCTGACACACAGTCACCCCTCCTGCAGCCACTGCAGGGCAACCCATCAAAGGCCCTTGCCTCTACCATATGGGTACTGCCATATAGACTCATCAGGGATATGTACCAAAGTGCTGTGGCTGCTCATGAGTCTGTAGAGCAGGAGCTGCAGGCACTGTTGGTTGATGTACACAAGCAGGGCAACAGGCAGATGCAGGCTGTGATGGACTACAGTGACACAACACAGGCTATCTTTTCAACCACATACCACAACTCTGGTCTGCTTGATTGCATTGCAGTGGCAGAGGGGAAACAGAACTTATGGCACACAGTACTGTGGCTGCTGAGTCACAGACAGCATCCCTGGCCTGCTTGGTGGAGGTAGCCAAAAGGCTTTTTCCAGGGGACCCCACAGCAACAGGCATCATGGGGTCAGAATGCAAGAAAGACACCATGCAGGGGTGTGACTGGTTCTCCTTTGCTCCCCACACCAACCTTGTGGCCAGCACTGAGGCATTCACCCCTGGCACAACCCTGGGCCTGCACAGCCATGGACAGCCATGGGTGAGGCACAAGCTCACCTGTGGGTCCTGTGGATGAGAGGTCCATGGAGGACAGTGCTCCCCAACAGCACTCGACACATGATGGGGGGTTGTAGATGCCAGTAGAGGGGTTCTTCTCATGATCTTATTTGTTTAAATAAATTGTCTTAAATAACTCTGAGGTTTTGGGACTTGTTCATCTTCTAGGATGGTGATAGCTCCACTTTTTGGATTTTATTGTACTTTTCTTTTTTGGTTGTGACCCACCCATGCTGTCTGGTAACATGCCCTTTGACCCCCGATGTACCAGGTGCACTTTATTTCTATTGGCCCTCCCACATGCTGTCTTCTCACATGCTATTTGACCCCCATGTGAAAGATGCACTCTATTTCTCTTGACCCTTCCCCTGCTGTTTGCTTACAAGTCCTTTGACACTCCCACCAGGTGCCCTTTATTTCTGTTGGCCCTCCCCCCCCATGCTGTCTGCTCACAAGCCCTTGGACTTCTCAATGTACTGTATGAATATGCCAGCCGATAAAGGCCTTGTGGGCTATCTAGTCTGTTTGAGTTTGCAGTTCCACTGCATTTGCAGGGGGAACTGCCCTCTTCCCCATGCCCCCCTCAAATACCCCCTCCCCCCACTCACCCCTTCTACCTGTAACTTTCCTCATTACTCTGTCCCATCTTCTCTTGAAGCTGTCCACCATTTTTAGGGATACCACCTCCTCTGGCAACTCATTCTATTTGTCCACCACCATCTCAGTGAAAAGGGGCCTCCTCATCTCCCTCATGAACTTTTCCCCCCTAGCAGCTTTTGACTATCCCACAGTGGTCCTGTTCCAGCCCACCTTGTTTATACCTTTAATGTATGTGATGGTCTCATTCATGTCCCCCCTCTCCCATCTGTCCTTGAGAGAGTACATGTTGAGCTCCTTGATCCGCTATTCATAGGAGTTGCTTTGCTGGACCGGGATCATCTTGGTTGCCCTTCTCTCGACCATTTTCAGCATGTTGATATCCTTTTTAAGTAAGGGCACCAATACTGCACACTGTACTCAAAGTGCAGCCTCACCAGAGACCTGTGCAATGGCAGAATGACCTCTGCCTTCTTGCTAGTAATTCCTCAGCTATGCAGCCCAGCTTTTGATTTGCTTCGGCTGTTGCTCTTTTGTAGTGTGTTGAGTGCTTTAGGTCATGCAAGATAAGTACCCTCAGCTTCATTTCCTCATCTGAACTGGTTACCTGCATACCACCCAGCAGTATTTGGTCCCTGGGTTCTTTACTCCCCAAGTGCATAACCTTACACTTTTTATCATTGAACCCCAGTTGCCAAATGACAGATTACTTCTCTAGCCTAGCCAGGTCCTCCCTGAGTTCTTGTCTTCCCTCTTCTGTGTCCATCTTCCCACAGAGCTTTGTGTCATCCATGAACAGGCAGATCTTACTCTTGATCCCATCTGTGATGTCACTTATTAAGAAGTTAAACAGCACCAGACCAAGCATCGAGACCTGCAGGACCCCACTGGTCACAGGCCTAGCTTCTGATGATTCTTGCCTGACTACCACCTTTTGGCTTCTGCCCTGTAGCCTGTTTCCTACTGATCCAACAGGCTTATCCCCTACTCCCAGGTCTTCTAGTGTCCTGACCAGTCTGCTATGAGGAACAGAGTTGAATGCCTTTCTGAAGTCCAGATACAGGACATCACCCGCTTGGCCCTTGTCCACTGTCCTGGTGACCCAGTCAAAGAAATCAATAAAGTTAATATGGCAGGATCTCCCCAACACAAACCCATGCTGCCTCTCACCCTGGAGCCCATTATCCTCCAGAAAGCTCACCAATATCTCCTAACAGGGACTTCCCTAACAATCACAGGTATTGATGTAACATAGTCTGAGCTGTGCAACAGAACTAAATGATCAAGGAAGACATCATATCTTAAATGGTATCAAGTTAGGATAAAGTACTAGATTGGGGGGGGATTGGAACTAGGTAAGTGAGAGTACAGTGGTACCAGGGGATTTGGCAGGCAGGCTTCAAGGGCAGAGGCAGGAGTGCGGACAGGCACTGGGTTGGGAAGGATGAGCAGGAATAGTTTGGGAGGGGAAGTAGGAAGGATAGTTAACTGCAATGGATGCGGGGCTGCCATCTTCTTAAAGAATGCACGGAGGGCAGGGGAGTGCTTGGTGTGCAAGCAGCTTGTGCAACTAAAGGAGAAAATTGCATGGCTGAGGAGGGAGCTCTGCAGAAGAGAGGAAAGGGGGTGGAGGGGCCAGCTGGGAACAAGGGATCAAAGAAAGGCATACTCAAATGGCACAGACTGCAGGCACAGAATGGAACAGGTAGGGGGAGCAAATGGGCCACCACCACTGTACCCTCATGAGCCACTAGATGAAGGGGCAAAGGGGTGGACAATGGTCCAAAAAAAGGGTTAGATGTGGACAAGGGAGGGAACGGAACTAGAACATTCAGTACAAAGGATCAGGGACAATCCAAGGAGAGATGAGAGAGGAGAGCAACAGGTTCTCTGTGCTGACTAGTCTGAAGGAGCTGGAGGGGAAGGAATTTCAAGGGGGAAGCAATAGCAAGGGGCAGGAGAAATGCAACAGAGGCCATCGGCCTGGCTGACGACAAGGTCATGGTGTCAGAGGATACAAGTAGGATAGCAGAGGCTAAGGAGGAGGTGGGATGGAGGAGGCATTAGGGAAGGGTGAGCAAGCAGATGGTGGGCAGAGGTTGAATGAAGGTGGTAATGTTGGAGATGATGGGGGGCTGGGAGGGCAGACAAGAGGGGTAGGCAGTGGGGACGACAGTGGGCCAGCTGGTAATATGACATGGGTGGGGGTCAGGAGGGCATTGGAACTTAAGAAGGCTTCGGGGGGGAGGAATAGGTAGTGCAGGAGAAAACGGAAGCATGGGGAATGAGGACCCACATGGGGACTGTGGCCTGCAAAGGGGAGGTCAGCCAGGAGGCAAGCATGATGGAGTGGAAAAGTTCACTGGATTGGGACACCGGGATATAGGAGAGGGAGGGGGATTACATGGATCATGGGAGACAGGAGGGAGGGTAGAAACATTATGTCAGTGAGAGAAAAGAGTCTCTCCCTGGAGAAAGCACAATGGAGGAAGTAGAGACAAAAGGGGATGATGACAGTGCTGGAGGGGGGGGACAGCGGGGTAAGAGGCAGATTATGTGTGAGAGAACGGGAGGGGGCTGCAGGGATTAGACGACAGGATCACCATACTGGGTGACTCAATAGTGAAAGGTATCAGATGGGGGGGCAAAGGAGCCAGGAAGAGTTCTATCTGGGTGGAATGCATGCCAGGTATGATGGCAGGTAGAGTAGGACAGCATGTCATTAAATGTGTGAGAAGACAGGGGATGAAGCCCCACATAGTGATGCACTTAGGCACTTATGATCTGGAGGGCAACAGAGTAGAGGAAGTGCAGGACAGTTTCAGGGAGTTGGGCAGGTTGTGCAGCATTGAGGGGCAAACAATCACATTCTCTGAGATCCTACCAGTGCCCAGGAAAAGCACAGCCAGGAAACAGAGATTCGTAGAACTATGGAGTTTGGTTTAGTAGTGATTTGGGGGCAACATGAGACAAGAACCTCTACTTGCCAGATAGGCTTCACCTAAGCAAGGAGAGTTCCTGTGTCCTGAAACAGAAACTGGGGGAGTCATTACAGCCAAGTATGATTTAAACTGACTTGGGGCTTGCACTGGGCAGCAGCCAGAACCAAAAGGAGAGGGAGGCAATGCTCTCCCCCCCAGCTAGCAAGGAGGGGATGGGGGGGGCAATCAAAAAGTGGAGAACATAGAGGGGAGGGGAGGCAGGGGTTCCGGCTGGAGGGTGGTGTCACTAAATGCAAGGAGCTTGGGGAACAAAATACCTGAGCTTTAAGCATTAATGGCAGAACGGGAGGTGGATATAGCTGCCATTACTGAGACATGGGCCAACCAGCACCATGACTGAGACATCATGTCACCAGGATACAGACTTTATCAGAGATAGGACAAAAGGGAAGGGTGGAGGGGTGGCTTTATTTGTGAGGGAAGGGATAGTGAGCAGTAGGGAGGACGGAGGTGAGGGGAGGCCAGAATCTTTATGGGCTCACCTACAGAACAATAAAGGTGAAAGGGTCACACTGGGGGTTGTGTACCAACCACCCTCACAGTCAGAGGGCATCGATAGAGAACTGGCAGATCAGTTACGGAAACATGGTGGAAGGTGTGGTACTGGGTAGTCAAGGATTTCAATCTACCAGAGGTAGACTGGAAAACCATGTCTAGCACAAGCGCTAGGGAGCAGGTCATTCTGGAAGCCTTCCAGGTTGTATTCCTGTCACAAAAGGTAGAGGAACCAACAAGGGAGGGGAACATCTTGGATCTTGTGTTGACCAATGGAGACTACGTGCAGGGTATATGGACTAAGGACCCCCAAGCAGGTAGCGACCACTGAACAGCTTGGTTCTTCCTAGACATGGGTAGAGAGGGGACGTCTACAAAAACCAAGACAGTGGACTTCAAAAGAGCTAACTTCCGCAGGATGGCTGTCATCCACAGGGGGCATTTGACTAGCATCACCCCTGACATAGATACCATCCAGAAATGGGCCATCCTGAAGGAAGGCCTGTTAGTGGCCACAGGCACCTGCACAAAGAAATGCAATAAGAAGGCAGGGACCAAGAAGCCATGTTGGTGGTCAAAAGAGGTGCAGATAAGGGTGAGGGAGAAAAAGACACCTTCAGAAGATGGAAGGGGTCCAAAAGAGAGGAGGAGGAGGATAAGGAGGTGTACGCAAGGAAAACCAGGGAGGTGAGCAGAGCTGTGAGGGCTACCAAAGCTTCAAAGGAGCTAAGGCTAGCAGAGGGGATTAAGGAGGGGGACAAGGCCTTCTTCAAGTGCATAAGGGAGAAGAGGAACTGCAAGGAGCTAATCACCAGGATAAAGAAAGATGGAGGTTGGGTAGAGAAGGGTGTTGAACAGGCAGAGGTGATCAGTGAGTACTTCTGCTCAGTTTTTACCAGGGAGAGATATGGGCCAATACTGCAGGGGTAGGGCACCACTGGAATGGGAGGAGATAGAATAATGGATGGGGAGATCCTTGTGAGCAGAGTGCTTGAGGGCCTTAAGTCACTGAACATGGATGAGGCTTCAGGGCCCGATGGGCTGTACCCTAGGGTCCTGAGGCAGTTGGCTGAGGTCCTGTCGGCACCACTGGCAGACTTGTTCAATACCTCCCTACAGACAGGATGCGTGCCTCAGGACTGGAACATGGCACATGTGGTACCCCTGCACAAGAGCGGTCCCAGGATGAGCCTGGTAACTATAGACCAGTCAGTCTGACACCCATTGTGGGTAAGCTCATGGAAACGATCATAAGGAAAGGTTGGTGACCTTTTTGGAGGTGAACGACAAACAGAATGAGTTCGTCTCCGGGAGATCATGTCAAACAAACCTGATTCGCTTTTTTGACTGGGTGACAAAAGAATTAGACACTGGTCGGGCCATAGATGTCCTGTATCTGGATTTCAGCAAGGCCGTTGACTCGGTAACAGATGGCAGATTAACTAGTAAATTGAGGAACCTGGGAGCAGGGGAAAAACTGGTTAAGTGGGTTGGTAACTGGTTGGGGGACAGACATCAGAGGGTGGTTGTGGGGGGGAACTCTCAACTCATAGGGCAGTCACCAGTGGGGTCCCACAGGGTTCATTGCTGGGGCTGGTGCTGTTTAACATCTTCATAGCCAATATAGCAGTTGGAGTTAAGAGCAGAATCAGTCTTCACGGATGAAACCAAGATAGGGGCAGTTGTGGAAGGGGTAGAGGGAGGAAAAGTCCTCCAAGAAGATTTGGGAAGGCTTGAGCAGTGGTCAGACTCTTGGCAGCTGGATTTCAATGCTAAGAAGTGCAAGGTCATGCACTTTGGAGCAAGGAATCCTGGGTACAGTTATCATTTGGTAGGGGTTCAGCTGTCCATCTCTGAGGAACAAAAGGATTTGTGAATAATGGTCACAAAGAATATGAACCACTCGTCGCAATGTAGGAAAGCAGCGGCAACAGCCAATAGAATGCTGGGTTGCATTGCTAGAGGAATCACCTCTAGGAAGGAGGAAGTCATTCTGCCACTGTACAAGTCACTAGTGAGGCAGCACTTGGAGTACTGTGTATAGTTCTGGAAACCATACTTAAAGAAGTACATCAGGTTACTGGAGGGGATACAGCGGAGGGTGACTAAAATGATCAGAGGTATGAAGGGGAAGCCTTACGAGGCAAGGTTGAGGGACCTCAACATGTACTTATTGGAGGAGAGAAGGGAAAGGGGTGATATTATCGAAACCTTCAAGTACTTAAAGGGCATCAACGGTTATTATGGAGGGCATGTTTCGATTAAAGGCTGAAGGGATTACTTGGGGACACAGCTTGAAGCTGGTGAGGGGTAGAGTCAGGAGGGAGATGAGGAAACATTACTTCACAGAGAGGGTGGTAGGGGGATGGAATATGCTCCCTGAAGAAGTGGTATCTTTTAAAACAGTGGAGAGCTTTAAAAGGAGGTGGGATAGGGTTAAGAGCAATATACTAGTCAGTGGGAAGAAGAAGGGGAAGGGGGGCAAGGGGTGGGGGGAGCAGCAAGCAGGAGTCTAACCTCTTTGCTGCACAATCGAGCAGACGCGACAGACCATTTGGCCTGTATCTGCTGGCAGTTTCATATGTTCATATGTTCAGGATTGTCTCCATCAGCTTGCCTACTATTGAGGTCAAACTGGCCAGCCTGTAGTTCCCTGGGTCATCCCTTGGCCCACTTCTATGGAGAGGCACTACACGTTCAGTTCTCCAGTCCTGGGGCATGCTCACTGACTCCAGAGAGGTGTTAAACAGGTCTGCCAAGGGACCTGCCAGAACCACTGCCAGTTCCCTTAGGACAATTGGGTGAATGCCAGCTGGCCCACAGGACTTAGCCACCTTTAGGGCCCTTAAGCCCTTAAGTACTCTGTCAGCTTGCATTCCACTGTCTTTGATTTCTCTCTTCCCAGCCCTAACCTCCCTGCTCCCTTGTGACATAGGTCTGTCCTTCTCCCTGGTGAAGACTGACCATAAGTACTTGTTAAAAACCTCTGCTTTCTCTGCACTACCCTCTGCCCAACTATGTTCCTTTTTTAATTTGACAGTCTCTTTCTTTATGCTCCTCTTTTCCCTTATATATTGAAAAAAGGCCTACTCACCTGTTTTTACCCCCTGAGCTAGCTGTACTTCTTTGTAGCCTTTGCTACCCTAACCGCTCTGCTCACCTCCCTTGATCTAACAGAGTAATCCTCCTTATTCTCCTCTTTCTGAGCAGGTTTGTACTTCTGAAAAGCTGCCATCTTGTCCCCTCTTGCTTTTGCCACCTCCAAATAAGACAGAAATACAGAGCAGACTAGATGTACCTAGCGGCCTCCTTCTGCCATCATCTTCTATCTTTCTATGTTTCTCACTGAACCAGCTATGACTACTGGCCTTAGATTTCTTATTTTTGATTTTGGCGCATGCACAAATGGCCTCCATCGGCCCCTCCTTTCTGAAGGCCCTTTTCTGTTCCACTTCCATCCCCATTCTGATCGCAGCAAAGTGTCCTACTAGAAATTCTCTCATCTTACCAAAGTCAGCCCTCTTGAAGTCCAAAACCCTTGTCTTGGTCCTGGTCATCCCTTTACCATGTCTACATGGAACCACACTGGGTGGTGGTTACAACCTACAAGCAGCACTTCCAGTTTCACATCTTGGACATGTGCAAAGTTGGAGAGGAGCAGGTCCAGCACAGCTCTCTCCTTAGTGGGCTCCATGCTGCACCTTGTGTCAGGAAGCCATTCTGAAATGCCTCCAGCAGAACTTGTTCCCTAGTGCAAGAGGTAGCCGAGATCTTCCAATAAACTCCAGGTGGATCAAAATCCTCAAGGAATACTACCTCCCCCTTGCTGGACATTTCCTTGATTTGGGACCCTAGTACCCTGTCTAGCTCCTCATCCTGATAAGATGGCCTGTATACCACCACCATTATTAGTTTCCTCCACTTGGTGGATTGTACTAGTACCAAAACACTTCAGTCTTGTTCTCCGCTTCTTGCTCTCTGGTACAAGTTATCCCCTCCTTCACATACAGAGCCAGTCACCCTTCCAATCCAACTATCTTTCCTATACATTTTACACCCTGGAAGTGAGAGGTCTCAGTCATGATTTAGTGCGGCCCACATCTCAGTGATGGCTACTGTGTCCAGCTCTCCCTCAGCCATCAGTGACTGCAATTCTGCCATCTTGTTTCCCAGACTTCTGGCATTCAGATACACCACCCTCCATCATGATTCGGATCCCCTTATGCCTGACCTGCTCCCCTTCAACCCCCCTCCCTCATTACTTACTCCCTTCCTCCAGCCCTCTCATCTGTCTCCTCCTCCTCCTGCTGTTCTGATTGAGTGGGAGGCCTCTCGGCCTCCTCCTCCAGGTACCTAGGGGTGCTGTGCACCCTGCTACCCTCAGTGTTAGTTTAAATAGAGAGTTTGGTTCCCCATGAATCCCTCCCGTTTACCCTCCAGGACACTTGTGCCCTTCTTACTCAGACATAAACTTTCCTTTGCATGCAGGTCATTGTTATCTCAGGTCCCTCCCAGCCACCTATGAATCCGTATCTTTTCTACTTTCACCAGCCTCTAAGTCATCCGTTGAATTCCTCAATTCCTACCTTCCATACTGTACTAACCCATGGGATGTGAAGCACCTCCGAGAAGGCTATGGACCTCCTAGCCTCACTACAAATTCTTCACACCCTCTGAACCTCTCTTACACCACCTCTACTGCACATCATGCAAGGTCATTTGTACCTAGGTGCACCATAATGCGAGTTCCCCCACCACCCCATGTTGTGCTACTAGAGATCCCATTCTTTGCAGTCATCTCTGTCATACATGCTACCCTCCTATGGTTTGTTTTTGACTGTTTCCCTTCTCATCTCACCCCCGTCACTATTGAATCCCTCAAGATCACCACCTTCCTCCCTCCCTCCATCCTAGGCCCACCCTCGTTTCTGTCCACATTGCTACCCACTCCCACTGCCTCCTCCTTTCCCTCCAAATGTTCCGCTGACCTCTACACCAGCTATCCCCATCCCTACTGAACCTTCATCTCCCTTGGTATGTCCTCCATCTTCCCTTTAGCTCACTCCTCTGCCAGCCTGTCCATATGTCCTCCCTTGCCCAGTTCCCCCTTCCCTACTCCACCTCCCCTTCCTCTTCCCCATCCTGCCATCTATCTCTCCCTTTTGTTCACCCCCTCCTGTTCCCTTGTCCTTCCTTGCCCATCCCTCTCCCTACTCCACTTGCCCTTCACCTTTCACCTGAACTCACTTTCTCCCTCCCCTTTTTTCTACTTTCTTTGCCACTCCCCTCTACCTCCATCTCTCCCTACCCCTGTGTCCCTTCCCTTTCCACCAACTTCCCCCTCCTCCCCCCTGTCCAGTGGGAGGAATCTGTTCCACATTGGTATCTCTGGAGATTCTCCCACCAGACCATCCCATCTTGCCTTACCCTTTCCCCTTACTGTTGTTTACCCTCCCTTCCCTGGGCCTTGTCTCCCGCTGAGAGAAGGGGACCCAGGGAATCTGCCTAATCACCTGTTCCCTCCTAACTCCACCTTGGCCACCTTTCTGCCTTGGTTCCATTACTGCTCCCCCTTGCCAACCTCCAAACCCTCTGTCCCTTCTGCCCCTCTCCTCACCACCCTATGAATCTCCCACCCAGCAGTATACATACTGTATCTCCTTCCTCAGCTGCCACACCGCTGTCCTCAGCTGACTAATATTCCTACAGACTGGGCATCCCTTCATCTCCCAGAGTGCTCCCAGAAACACACTGCCCAACACCCCCTGCACCCCACAACTCTTCCTGCCTTTCTTAGCCCCCACTTCTTGCCCCTTCTCCACCCTTTTTAGTTTCTCGGCCTTTCTAATAGTGTACTTAGCTATCCCCCTTACCCTTATGAAACCTTTAATAAGGACAATTTGCAGGTCTACTCTAGGAGTGCAGTAAATGCCTTCCTGCTGGGTTTTCTGGCGGCTAGCTGCTCTGTAGTATGACCACAGGTAGGGAGTAGTGGAGATCCCTTAATAACACTGTTTTCTCTCCTGCTAGCCCACCACCTCCATTGGCTGACTCAAAATAAGGAGATAAGGAGTAGCTGAGATCCCCTAAGAACAATCCTCTCCTATTTGAGAGATAGCATTCCCCTATGTGGAGTACTCTTACTGCTAGGCTAGTGGAAGGCCTACTATAGAAAGGGATTAGCTTCAGTTCTTATTCACTAGCAGTAGCTTCCCTTCTATGGAGAAATCTGTTTGCTAGATTAGTTATAGGCCCACCCTAGATAAGGACTAGCTGCAGCCTTTATCACCTGCCTCCACCAGAGACAGACCCTAGATAGGTAATAGCTGCAACTCGTTTCTCACCTCTGCCTGTTTCTCCCTTACCCCTTTTACCTTACATGCCCTTCTTCAAGCAGAGTTGCCTGCAGTTATCCCTATGGATGGTGAATGCCCTGCTGATGCCCCCAGATGCCATGCAGATATATGCCACACTCCTGCTTCATGGCATTCCTGCTGGTGCCCAGATGCCAGGTGCACTTTATTTCTGTTGGCCCTCACCCACATGCTCCTTTCTTCTGTAGATGTGTACCCTTTCTCTATCTGTTCTCTAACCTTCTGTTTTTTGCCCCATGAATGTTTCTCAATTGTACACTGTCCTATTATGTCTTACCTTGTTTCAGGGAAGCTTTGTGAAATCAGTCAATCCCTTAGCTCCTTGGAACATCTGGCCAGTCTGGGGACATGCCTACCACAGTGGACTGGTGTTTTGTCATCCATGTCAGCACTATCATCACCATCCAGTGTCTCAACCTCCGGGCTGTGCATTGGTATCCCACGTTGAATTGCAAGCTTGTGGAGGATGCAGCAGGCCAGAAATATATTTCACGCTTTCACAAAGCTGTACTGCAGAGATCCACCTGAAGATCTAAGCATCAGATTCTCATTTTGAGGATTTCGGAGACCCATTCGATGAAGTTCCTGGTGGCCCAGTGTACCTCATTGTAACGTTCCTCACTGCCAGATTCTGGCTGCAGCACAGGTGTCATAAGCCAGGGATGCAGCAGATATTCAATGTCCCCTGTGGAGGGTGGTAAACAGCAATTGTTGATTGTGTGCTGTTAGCAAGTCATGGGGGGGTGCTATACGTAGCAATAGCCATCTAAGCTACATCTGTACAGTCTTGAACATCTGGCACTTGAGGAGTTGTGCCAGATGAAGGCATCGTGTCACCCATTAGTGAACTTCTCCACCACATTGGTGATCTGATAATCACTATCAAACACCATTTTCCATTGATGGAGTGGAAGCCCTTATGGTTCATAAATACCTCTATGTGGTGAACATAGAAACATAGATTTTGTTGACAAAAAAGGACCTCAAAGCCCATCCAGTCTGCCATAACCCTACTTACCCTATGTGGTGGCAAAGGACCCTATGCATCCCCCAGCCTTCCCCACCCTGCCTGTGTGATTCCTCATTTTAATGAAACCCACATGCCTGCCCCTTAAATGCTTAAATACCATCACTGTCTGTGCTCCCACTATCTCCCAGGCAATCTTTTTCATCTGTCCACCACCCTTTCTGTGAGGAAATTCTTCTTCACTTCTCTCTTGAATCTTCTCCCCACTAGCTTCACAGTGTTCCTTCTTGTAATCACATTTATGCTCAATTTAAAATGCTCCCCACATGCCACCCTGTTTATCCTCCCAAGGCATTTAAGGGTCTTAATCATATTTTCCCACCCCTTTTGTTCTCAAAGGAGTACATGTTGAGGCCCTTTGACCTTTCCTCTTAGGGATTTCCCTACTGCCCCTGCATCAACTTGATTGCCTTTCTCTGCAAAGTCTTCACCTAGTCAATGTCCTTTCTAAGGTGATGTCCCCAGAACTGCACACAGTACTCAGGGTGGAGGTGAGCCAATGACTTGTACAAGGGGAGTATAACTTCCCTTTTTATAGCTGTGGGCGGAGTACAGCCATTTCACGATCATAGCCTTAAAATGGGCTGCATATTTCACACAGAGAGGCAGGTACGGAAAGAACATTGCTTGTGGCTACCGCGCTTTCAGCCTGCCTTTCTCCTACAAGGATACAGAGCGCAGTTTGGTCCCCGCTGGCGCTGCGCGCCAGCTCCCCACCACCCCCACCACTACCCTTGGTCGACATTTGATTTTATAGCTAATAGCACGTGGTGGTGTGAAACCAATCAGCCCACTTTACCATCTGCAGCTTATACTGCTGCACCACCAGAAGGGGCCTCCCTCTTTCTTACATTTGCAGACCTATATTTTTCTTGACAATATGAACACCAACTCTTGCAGCTTACAACTTCTTATCCTGATACTTGTCTCTCACCCCTGCTAACCTCTTGGGTGCTTAAACTAATAGGGACCCGCTGCTGGCTCCTCTACCTATCTCACTGGAGCGGCACCTGGGTCAAATCGCCCTCTAACCTCTCCCATTTGGTTTCCACAGCAGAAACTGTACCCCTAGTTTTAGCTGTACCACTAATGGCATCCGGCTTGCCCAAACACCCTCCCCACCTCCAGACCCCCACTGTCTTGCGCACTACCTCATGGTAACCCCTAACTCCAACTAGTACCCGCCTCCCCATACCTACTAGCCCACCAAATTACCCACGTATCCTGGTCCGCGCTGCAGTACAAATAAGCTGATGAGAATATTAGCTCTCCAGCAAGCGCTCCTTCTCCTCCTGCTTACATTGGAATGTCCATCCCAACCCAGGTCCACCTGTGCAATATGGAATTAAGAGGGCACACAGTGGCCTATTTCTGGCCACCCTCAATATCTGCAGTCTTCCAAAAAAATTTACCCTGCTGCAGGGTTGGCTTGCACAACACCCCACTGACATCCTTACTTTATCAGAAACCTGGATCTTAAAAAAGGTCCCAGATGACTCGGTCTCTCTCAAGGGCTTTACCCTTTTCAGAACCGATAGGGCAGGAAAAAGGGGCGGGGGCTGTGCCATATATGCTAGAGCATCCCTCAAACCCCTATTAGTCCCACTTCCCATGCCTGAACATGGTGCTCAGTCCACTACAATTAAAGTTACCATTGGCACTCCTGGTAAACCTCTTTATATTATGGCAGTCTACATCCCCCCAACAAAACAGAAACTAGCATTTGACTCTGTTCTATCTGCAATATCATATCTACCCCCAAAAAGCGAACTGGTTATTATGGGTGATTTTAATGTGAACTGGCTATCCACTCATTCGATTCCTTCAAAGACGCAGCAAGAGCCCATGGATCTTACCCAAGTAGTACCCTCACCCACTAGACCGGATCCTCGGACAGGCTCTTCCTCACTCATAGACCTTATCTTTACAAACTCCTGAATCACATCTCCAAAGTCAGTGTGTTTCCTGATGTACTTGGACCACTCCCTGTCGGATGCTGGTGGTCAAATAAAAATATGCCGATCAAACCTAAAATTTCCATACAAAGGCACCTCAAAAGGTGCCCTCTCTGCGCCTCAGATTGTTCCTCTCCACCTGTGACTGGGAGCCAGTGCATACTGCACAATCTCTAGATGCTACGCTCACTGCATTTATTGCTATCTTCAATACAGCCTGTGACATATTTGCCCCTTCACAAGAAAGTAATAAAACCTGGGACACCCTTGGATTACCCAGTCCCCCCTACAACTGATGCAGCACAGGGATAACCTCTGGCACAGGGCCATATCCTCTCAACTGCCCGAGACAGACAGCTCTACAGAGAAGCAAGAAATAAATGCACAAAGGCTATTCAGCAAGCCAAGGCCACCTACTATCAACAAGCCTTTACCACCACATGGAGCTCTGGGAATCTTTCTGGAACAATGTTAAAGAACTCTGTGGGAAAGACTGAAACACAGACCCAACCCAGCTCTTAGTCCAGGATTCCCTCTCACATGACCCCACCACCATAGCCAATACCCTTAACACCACCTTCTCTGACCTTAGTCAAGTCCTCCCCAAAAACTTCTTTGATCCCATCTCCCACTCACCTACTACTTCCCCATGTTCCCCTACACACCCTCCTTACAGGCTGCATGTAATTTCGTGCAATCAGGCTAAAAGCTACCTCTCCAAAGCACTGCATAACTCGCGTTATAGCAGTGACTCCCTCGACCTTAAAATCCTTCGGCTCACCCTTACTGAGACTCTGCCACATCTCACCAAACTCCTCAACTACTCACTGTGTCATGGCCAAATCCCTACACTATGGAAGAGGGGTATTATCACACCTATCCTGAAAAAGGGTGATCCAACTACCCCTGCCAACTATAGGCCCATTACGATCCTTCCTCCCCGTTCAAAAGCTCTATTAAAAATTGTGTCTGACCAACTCACAGAATACCTTGACAAGTATGGTCTCCTCTGCCATGAGCAACATGGTTTCAGAAAAGGGCACAGTACTACCACAGCACTCCTAGAATTTACATCATACATTCATGAAGCCCTGGAACAGGGGTCAGCAGTCGGTACAATCTATATTGATTTGACCAAGGCATTTAACACTGTCAATCATGAGCTTCTTCTTCATGCCCTTGCAGCCCTCCATATTGCTCCTGAAGCTATCTTCTGGTTCAAGAACTATCTGACTGACAGAACGCAGGAAGTAAAAATTAGAAACACACTCTCCTCCAAACTACCAGTTCTTGCGGGTGTTCCTCAAGGGTCAATACTTGGCCCGCTCTTGTTCTCTCTCTTTCTGAACTCACTCCCCCTAGCATGTAGTGGAAAGTTATTACTATATGCGGACGATGCCGTGCTATACTGGAAACACTCCAACCTCTTACATCTCCAAAACACCCTTCAAGGCTGTTTTAGGGAGCTTGAATACTGGTTCACTGACCACCGTCTAATACTTAACTATGACAAAACTAAATCCATGATGTTTGCCCATCGACAAAACCCCCTCTATAACTCCCATCTCTCAATCTCAAACCTCCAGGGTAACCACATTGAGCAGGTCACCCACTTTAAATATCTAGGTATCACTCTGGACACGTCCCTTACCTACCACCATCATGTTAAATTTCTCTCCTCCTCAGTTAATATCCGACTTGGCATTCTTTACAGACACAAACACTGCCTTCCTCCTCAGGCTCTATGTTTAGCCGTTACTAGCACAGTCCTCTCATTGGTCGACTATGGAATAACTATGTACGGCACTGCTGACAAATCAGCCTTAAACAGCATTAATATAGCACTAAACAAAGCCTGCCGCATGGTCACCAGCAGCAATAGACAAACGCATACCTGTCTGCTCTATTATCAAGCGGACTGGCTAACCTTTGAAGGGAGGCTCAAATACCAAACCTGCCTCCAAGCCAAGAAAATCCTTATGAAACTCGCACCTGTTTGTCTGCATCGCCTCATCCAACCAGCCCCCAATAGGGGCACCCCTAGACGATTGGCAGGGACCTCCTACGCAGTTCCCCACTGCAGAACCTCTCTGGGGCAAAGATCTTTCCGTTACCGTGCTCCACTTTGGCTAAACAATCTACCATCTTCCATCTTACTTGCCCCCAGTCTAAGACTATTCAAAACAAAGATCAAGAAGTATCTGCTTAACTCGGAGACCTGTAGCTGCTTTCCATCTTTTCGCATAGGTTGTCAGGCACCAGGGCCACCACATCGCTAGAAACACTCTCAACTCTCAGATATTATCTCAGTCTTGGCAATACCCTATACTGTGATTGTTAAACTCTTGTAATGTCCTGGCAATTTCTGTACAAGCCTTGTCTCTGTGTAAAATTCAATATTACAACTGACGTGTAGCCTTTGACTTATGCTATGATTTTAAATGTTTGTCGAATTGTAATTTCTCTGTTTTGAGAACATTGTCCATACTGTCTTGTTGTAATTGTCCTGTCATGACTGACGTGGAGCCTTTGCAAAGGAATCCTTGACTCAAAGGTTGTAATTCCGAAATTTTCAATAAATAAAATAAATTGTGGCACCTACTGTTGGACTTTTGGAAGTATCCTTCTGAAAGTCCAACGGAGCTTATGACACTCTGTCACAATTGGCCGCTACGGAGTAACAACTGCATTATTTCAGCTGTTACTTCCATATTTCAGGGCAAGAACTGTGCATGCGTGCCTCACACTCATGCGCAGTTCTGCTGGCACTGCCATTTTGTGAATGGCAGAATGCCACTCACCACAACTATGCATGTGAGAATTCCACACGTGCGCAGTTGTGTTGCCGTCGCCATTTTGCAGATCGTACTCTTCCCACTGCTGCTGTCCTCCCCGCTCCCTCCATTCCCCATCCTCGCACCAACATCGGGGTGCCTAATCCCTGTGTCAGAATCATATATCCTCCAACTCATGTGGCACACTGGGAGCTCACCCCAGTGTGCCAAAATTTATATTTTTTTCTCCCCGCGCTCACATCAGGGTGACCAGTCCCTGTGTCAGCATCATGTAACCCCCCCAATGCATGTGGCACACTGGGAGCCCACCCCAGTGTGCCCAAATTTACATTTTTTTTTCTCCCACACTGACATCGGGTGCCCAATCCCCATGTCAGCATCATGTACCCCCCAACTCATGTGGCACACCGGGAGCTGAATTTAAGCTTTTTTGCCTTTTTCCCTGTAAATAAAGAAAACCATTCCTGACTGTTTTTTTTACCAGTAAAAAAAAACAGCCCCTTGTCATCACCCCAGTCCCCTATCCACCATCTACACCCTCCCACAGACACCCATCTCCCTCCCCTTACCCCCTTACTTACCTCTGGAGGTCAGTGCTGTCATCTTCTCTGGACCGAGACACGTCTGCATTCTTCAAAGCCGAACTGAAAACTGAAGAATCAAAGGTAGGCATGGTATAATGGCAGTCAATGGGGTTTTCAACTTATGTTGATATATCAGTCATTTTTATGAATGTTGGCCCCAAATTTATATATTTATTTATTTTTTTTAATTCTCTATTTTTTCTGGGCAGGAACCCGTCTTAACTCAACCCTGGGCACGGCACCCCGGAGACCTCCACCACCGCCTATGGCTGCCGAGATCCCTCGGTCACCCCTGGCTTGCCCCCTGGAGGGCAGGGCCATGGCCACCTTCACCGGCAACCCACGGGACTTATGGCTGGTCGGGGATCCGCAGCGACGGTGGTGTCTTGAGGTCCTCCGGGAAGGCGTCATGTGTACGTTGCCCTTGCCTCGGCTTTTTCCTCCTTACGGAGGCGGGGACGTGCAATGATGCTAGCATCTGCCCCGCCTCACAGAACTGCCTCTGTCGGAGCCTGAGGCTCCCCAGCCTCCACTAGGAGCCCTCAGTGTGCCAAACGCTTCCCTCCCTCTCTCCGGAGAAGGAGAGCAGTCCTTGGGATGCTCTATCCTTCTCCCCCTGGCCGGCCCTCCAACGATCCAGGTCCGTTCCCGAACCCAGGTCGCCGGTGTGGCCTCAAATTTTTAACATGGGGTTCTTGGGACCCCAACTCATGAACACTGTCACTGTCATTTCATTACTCAGTCCTGAAAGGTGATTTCATGGTCGCTGCATGGAATCACCTTTTGGGACTGATTAACGAAACAACAGTGCCACTGTTCAAGAGGTGGGGTCTGAAAAAGGCCATACTATTGCAGATCTTGGTGTCATCTGCAAATAGACCTATCTAAAGATTTATTGGGCTATATCTCTGGCTGCAACTGTACAGGTGTTCTATAAAACTGCTTTTGTGGCCACTGTCTGAATTTCTGTTTCTAGAATCGCATGAACATAAACCCTTATGCAATATAGTGAGCAGGTGCCAAAGGAAGCTTCCGAGGGTTTTGGTCATGTCTATCTGACAGAGTTCAGGAAACATCCATAGTAGGAGATGTGTCAGAAAATTCCATAGAGACCAGAGGGTTGCCACAGGGCTCAATCTTGGTCTTGTTGCTCTTTCTGATATACGTTAACCAACTGCTGGATCAAGCTGTAAATTCTGATATCTGCCTATATGCTGATGACACCATTTGGCGACATCAGGATTAGAGTTCCACATAGTTGAGAAGAAACTACAACTCAGCTTCACTGAAATGCAATAATGGTTTCGTGGTTCTAAACTTGTGATGAATTGTAAAACAGCATTTTATGAACACTCCTCTGTTTAGACCAGGTTTCATTGTGTTACAGCTCTAAGCTATGCCCTGCAACTAGTCCCATTTCTGTTTTACTTTCTCCCTCACCTCTATTCCTCCAGCTGGAATTTTTTGCCCACCTCCTCCCCCACCCCGGCCTTTATTAAATACTCTCCCTCTCCCAGCGGCACGACCCCCAGGCAGTCTCCATCCTCCCCTCTCACTAATATTGCAACTCCCCTTAAAGAAACAGAATGCAGTTAAAGGGCCTAGCACTTAGTAGCCACTGTGTCTTTGTTACCTGTTCCAGAACTACACTTCACTTTCTCTGCAGCTGTCGTCTTGCTGGTCTATAAGGAAGATGTTTTATTATCTGATGATACTAATTTCAAATACAAAAATGTTCTCCCCTGTGCTCTTCATTACTTTATAACCATGACTGGCCTGTTACTAGTGATGGGCTTCTGTGCCATCATCCTCACTGCTGACCAGGCTTACTTACAATCCTTAACCTAATCAACTATACTCAGTGAACCCCCACACAAAGCCGAAGTCTACCAGCTCTTTCCTATGGGCTCTGTCATACTGTCCCTCCTGACTAACCATGATCATCAACTAATTGGTTTGTTTCTCCAGTCCCACACTATACAGTCCTCCTGTGGCACCCTGCTATGGGCCACCTCCTCTCACTCCTCCTCCTCGCAGGGGATGTGGAAGCCAACCCTGTACCCTGAAATGTGCATTTTAACCATGCTAATGCTATATGGACAGGACACTGCAGCCTCAGGGTTACACACCTAAACATTTGCAGCCTCCCTACTAAGTTCTCAGAACTTTAAGCCTGGGTGTCCCTCTACAAGTCACATGTCCAAGGTCTATCTGATACATGGCTTAAGCCATACTACAGTGATGCTTCCTACCAACTCCCCAGCTACTCATTGCTGCTCCTTGACAGGCCTGGCAGAAACATAGAAACATAGACTTTGAAGGCAGACAAGGACCGCTTGGCCCACCTAGTCTGCCCATTTCCCTACCTACAGGATAAGCTGCAGATCCTAGTTAACCAACAGCCTATTTCTTCCTGCTCCCCACAAAAATTGCCTTATGTCTGTCCCATGCATTCTTGAATTCTTCCACAGTTTTAGACCCCCATAATCTCTTCAGGAAGGCAGTTCCATGCGTCCACCACCCTCTCTGTGAAAAAATACTTCCTCACATTGCCCTGAACTGCCCCCATCTTCAAATTGTGCCCCCTTGTTCTTGCATATCTCTTTTTCTGAAAGATGCTACCCTCTTGGACTGTGTTGATTCCACTGAGGTACTTAAAAGTTTCTATCATGTCCCCCCCTCTCCCTCCTTTCCTCAAGGGTATACATATTAAGTCCCTTTAGTCTCTCCTTGTATGGCTTCTTTTGCAGACCCTGCACCATTTTAGTTGCCCTCCTCTGGACTGCCTCTATCCTGTCTATGTCCTTGTGGAGATAGGGTCTCCAGAACTGGACACAGTACTCCGGATGGGGTCTCACCAACTATCTGTACAGAGGGAGAACAACTTCATGTTTTCTGCTGGTGATGCCTTTCCCTATATATCCCAGTATCCCACCAGCCCTCCCTACTGCTTTCTCACATTGCTTGCTAACCTTAAGGTCATCTGATACGATTACCCCCAGGTCCCTTTCCATTTTTGTTGTTGTTACTACCCCCCCCCATTGTGTAATCTTCCCCTGTGTTTTTGTTTCCCAGGTGCATTATTTTGCACTTATTTGCATTGAATCCAAGCTGCCATATTTCTGACCATTCCTCCAACCTTGCCAAGTCCATTCTCATCCTTTCCACACCTCCTTGTGTATCAACCCTGTTGCAGAGCTTTGTGTCATCTGCAAAGAGGCATGCTTTTCCTTCCAGTCCCTCTGCAATGTCACTTATAAAGACATTAAAAAAGACTGGACCCAGTACTGAACCCTGCGGTAGCCCACTAGTAACCCCTCTTTCTTGAGCGTGGACTCCATTTACAATTACCTTCTGTGTCCTGTTGTCCAGCCAATGTTTTACCCAGGCTACCACCCTGGGACCCACTCCCAGGCTGGTTAATTTGACTATCAATCTTTTGCGTGGGATGGTGGCATTGCACTATATGTGCAGGACCAGATTAGTACCACCACTATTGCCTACTCCTCCCCCCTCCTCGGTCAGTGAATGGCTTGTTGCTGAAATTGTCCTGGGTGCATTTAAAAAACTGTACATAGGCTGCTCCTGCAATCCTCCCTCAGGAGGTGCACAGGGACTGTCTAATTTCCTGGATAGCCTTTCATCTGCCCCCTCCTCCAGGGACGCCATCATACTTGGGGATTTCAACCTCCAATGGACAGAATCCCCAGTACCAGAATATGCACACCTGCTAATAATGCATCATCTTGAACAAGTCATCTCCTCCTTCTCTACCAGATACAACCCCCACTCCCCCAACCATACCACACTTGACTGGATTGACACAAACTGTGCAAATCTAGTCCTCCAAACAGGCACTATGGCTGACTCTATCAGTGACCACACCCCTATGTATGTCGCTGTAACCACCAAATCAATACATCCTCCCCACAAATTGCTATCTTTTAGGAAATTCAAATCCCAGGATTCAGACTTAGTGCTAAGGGATGCCTGGGCCATCAACTGGTCCTCACTCTACCAACTCAAAGATGTCTCCATGGCAGTGACTCCTTTTACAGAAGCTTTTTGCACCCTTCAGGACAGATACTTCCCAATCACCACCAGGAGGGTTAAAGGTAGTAACACCCATTGGCTATCAAATGAACTTCTGGCCAAATGAAAGTAAGGGACAAAATGTGGCAAGCCACCAAGGCATCCCCCTTCCCCAATTATGGAATGCATACAGACAACTTCGTAACTCCTGCAAGCAGGCTGTGAAGTCACTCAAGCGTAAATACTACACCGACCTACAAAATAAGTCTCTTGGCATTCACCACAGTTTCTGGGCCCCAATTAACACCCTCCTTAACCCAAAATCAAATAAACAAATAATGGAACTTACCTTGCCCTTCGGTCCCATTACTGACCCAGGCAAGATCGCTGATATCTTCAATAGAATGTTCACCAACCTTACTGTCTACACCAGCAAACTCCCTCCACAGCCTCCTTCTACCCAGAAAACCAGCCCTGCTGTGCACAGACATCAAGCCCTGTCTTTTATTTCAGAGCCATTGACCACAGTGTCACTGGCAAACTCCTAAAGATGTTACCCACCAGGGGCAGCCCAAGTAGCGATGGTCTGTATCCCACTTTTCTGAAATTCCTCTCCCCTGCCCTTGTAAAGTCACTGGCCCACATATTTAACCTTGCCATCTCATCCTCTACTATGCCTGACTCATGGAAGCATGCGCACTTGGTGCTTATTTTCAAATCCAGCAATCCTGCTGCCCCAGGGAAACTACCGCCCCATCTCCCTCCTCACACATCTAAGCAAACTATTCAAAAAAATTATTCACCACCTGCTATCTGAGCATCTAGATAAGTACAACCTCCTGAGCCCCCTCCAACATGGCTTCTGAAAATACCACAGCACCTCTTCGGCCTTGGCCCTCTTCTTCAACCAAGTCCTTAGAAACATGAACATGGGTATGGCCACAGGTGTGGTGTTTGTGGACCTATCAAAGGCCTTTGACCTTGTTGACCACCACCTTCTCCAATCCACCCTGCTAAATCTAGGCTGCTCCCTGGATGCCACCACTTGGTTTAGCAGCTACCTCGCTAACAGATCCCAGTCTGTCCTGATAGGCAAAGATACCTCTTCTGCATCACCCATCTATGCTGGTGTCCCCCCAGGGCTCCATGCTGGGGCCTCTATTATTCTAACTGTTCATAAATTATCTTCCCGAAGAAAGCATAAGCTGTGATGCGCTCCTCTATGCTAATGACCTCGTCATCTACCATAGCACCAAGTCCCTCAAATCTGTATCTTCTACACTCACTACAAACTATGCATCAGCTCCACATTGGTTCCTCTCCAAAAACCTCTTGTAAATGAGAAAAAAATGAAGGCCATGCTCTTTGGCTTAAAGCCATATCTTGCAAAGGCCACCAAATCAAAAACCTCGTTACAGATAGTCACCCCTACAAGCCCTCCTCTTGACACTGTATCCTTCTTCAAATACCTAGGAGTGACTCTTGATCCCTCCCTTACCTACAATGACCACATTTCTAACACTATGAAGAGAGTCCACCAGAAACTGGGGGCAGCCTACTGTGTTAACCACCTCCTGACCCCCAGAGGCTCGTCTTGCAATTTCCCAGGGAAATCTACTGCCCCCTACTTGACTATTGCTCCCCAGTGTTCTCCTCCATGTCCTCCTCACTTCTTTCTCATCTAAATATCACATACGACTCTATCTGTCACTTTGTCCTTCAGGTCCCCTCCTCCACTCATCACTGCTCTCTGTATCAGTCCTTAGGCTGACTCTCTCTGCAGGGCCATTTTAAATATGCTATGGGCTGTCTAGTCGACACCTCTCTCAGGAAATCACATAAGTCCCCGTACTCCTTGCTTCTCACCAACAGGGTGGTAACTCGGTATTTCAGGGTCTCTTCCATTTCCCCCGGTAGTCCTCCGTGTATCTACTGTCATGGGGAGCAAGGCTTTCTCCATCTCTGCCCCCCTACCTCTGGAACAGAATACCACTTGCTATCCGTATGTTACTCTCTCATCAGTCCTTCAAATCGAAGCTAAGAGATTGGCTCATGTCTAAGGCCACCTGTGCCTGCTCCCTTGGAAACACCCTCACCAGAAACCTGCCTTAGGGATTGAATGTACCATTTGCCTTACTTCCCAAGTACTGTCTACTACATAAACAACTGACACGTTTTTGACTCCATTGTGAAAACGTTGATTGCTATAGTGTAATCCCTTATGCACTGTATTGTAAACCTTGAACTGGCTAAATAATGTCTTAATTTGCTGTAAGTGTATGTCCTAGTTCTTTACAAGCAAAGAAGCATCGCTTTATTTGTCATGAACTTGTTTTTATGTTCTTAACCCCTGTTTTAAGACATTGGGCCCAATTCTCAAAGGGGGCTGCGTTCGACGCAAGCTGCTGTAGACTGCGGCTTGTGCCAAAGCCCCTTGTGCCAGGGATCCTGCACCTGATTCAAGTACACAACATGTCCCTGGAGCCTAAGTCCCCTTACGTGCAGTAGCACCCCCCATGCATCTAATGCAAGGCGCATGGATGGGGTGTGCCGCAAGTCCCTTGAGCAATGCCCAGCTGGTACCCCCATCCCCAATGGCCCCAACACAGGCCAATGACCCTCCCAGTGGTGGTCCAGTCCCCCACCTAAACAGATAGTGTCCACCCCATCCCCAGACAGAGCAGCGGACCAACATAGCCCTCCACACACCTCTACAGAGGTCTCTGACTGACTGGAATGTGTAGCGGATTGTACAGTGTACGCGCTACTATTAGCATGTCACGCTGTACAGTCTGCTACATTCCAGTCAGTTGGGAGTTCTCCACAGAAGTGTGGGAACTATGCGTCCCTATCTGGGGATGGGTGGCACCATCTGTTGGGTGGGGGCACTATTCCACCATGTGGGTGGCACTAGCAGTGTATGTACTGGGGAAGCATCTGGGTTTGGGGGAAGGGACAGTACTACGTACCATGGGCTGCATAGGGGACGGGGGGTGTACAATACCATGGACATGACATGGGCCCTGGTACCACTGGAGGACTGCGGCGTAGTGCCGCATACAGGGGTTGTGCCCAGCAGAGCATTTTCTAAGTCCCCTTAGACCAGCCCTGGCTGGTCTAAGGGTACTTAGAATTCTGCCTTCAGGGCACAGTTTGTGAATCCTGTGCCTGGGCTGTGGCAGCTTGCATCTGCCACAGTACCACTTGCACCTTGTCACAGCCCACCTCTGGGTGCAGGGAGGCTGCAAGCCCTGTTTGGGGCAGGTGGCCTGTGGTCGACGCAGGCCACCTTTGTGAATTGCGTATAGGTAGCTCTGGACGCAAGGTGCACCTTTCACCATATCTGTTCGGTGCAAGCACCTTGCGTCAGACGCAGAGCTTTGAGAATCGGGTCCATGATGTTTATGTATTACTGTTTCTGATACCACTGTACTCACTGTATTATATGTGCCTACTGTATTATAACTTGTACCTATTGTCTGTGCCACTGTACGGCATGGGTTGCAAGTGAAAATGGTCCTTTGGATCAGTTTGCTCACCCGGTTACCAAAAGCATAAATATAAATAAATAAATAAACAAACAAACAAATAAATAAATAAATAAAACAACACAAGTTGCTGCCTTTTACCCACCACCACAAAATAAAAGTATTAAAGAGCCCGAACTGGACAATAATAGACAAAGCTTAGCTCAAACAATGGAATATAAGTACTGTATCTTGGTGTCTGGATAAACCAACATTTTAAATTTGATTTTCATGTAAATGATTTGACTAAAAAAGTAAATTCTCATCTTGGGCTTTGAGGTGTACTGCCTTTGGTATTCATAAGAACATGTTTGTATTGCAAGTGAGCTACTCCTACCTGTCCTAGAATATATGGGCCATGTCTATGGTCATGTAAAGAAATCTGTCTTAACAAAGGTTGATACTAACTATAATAGATCCCTAGACTCACAGTTTTGTGTGATTGTAATACACACCATTCCATAATGCATGACAGATTAGGGTGGCCCCCATCTGACAAAACAAGGAAACTGAGCTGTACAAATCAAGTTTTTTAAATGCTGAGGCAAAATAAACCTCCTCAATTGGTTAACAAATTGACAAAATTAGAACACAAACGCTAAGGAAAAATGGGGTCAAGGAACTCTGCGACCCCAAATTAAGGACATGTTACAGTAAAATTACATTTGAATATGCAGCCATGAGCATGTGGAATGCTGTTCCACAAACCTTTGGCTACCCTCAGCATCTCCTGGTGCCTTCAATACGGTTGGGCATTGGCATTGCACTTCTGGCTTATGATAATGTAATACAAGAAAAACAATTACAATGTTTTTAGTACACTTGTTTGTTTCTTTTACATTGTTTATGTTGTATGCAGCTTTATGACAGGGTCAACTTGTAAATAGGGCATGTGTTGCCCTCAAAGTGTTGTTTTCTTGTCTAAAAGTAAAGATCTTATTACTAAGTTATTTCTACCAGACTCCTTCTTTACTATTCTTCGAGATAGGAGTACTGTATATAAAATGAAAAAGGGGCACAATTCACTTTTTTAAATACTTTTAAAATGCTTATCAATTTTGAATCTGTAAGTAGATCTACAAACACAACAGCAGCAGCATAAGAACATAAGGCATTTTAATGAGATAGTAGTACCGAAATTAGTAGGTCAAATATGTTATTTACTTTTAGTAGTTGGTTGTTTTTTAATTTCTAAAGTATTTTTCTTTTCACTTTTGCTCATTAAAAGGTTTTCTACCTGATAGTATTCAGTGTATTGTAATGAACAGTCCTTTACCTGTAGACAGATATATCTAGTTTTATATCTCTTCATATCTCATCAGCACTGTGATTTCACTTATTGTGACATCACCGAGCAGTGATCTTGCAGCAGGTGATAGACTATTCTTGTTCTATTATGGTGTCACAGACAGTGAGATCATAACAATGATGATGTAAGAGAAGAAACAGAACAAGCTATGTCAGCCTCCAGGTAGTGTACTGTTCCACACATCACACTTGATACTCTCAGGCAGAAAATCTAATTAGCAAAAGGGAAAATAAAAAAATACTTTTGATACAAGAAGTGACAGTTCACTGCTTTTGAAAGTTAATTTTAATTTCAGGCAGCACACTGGCTCTCTAAAGACAAGATTACATTTTTTATGAACATACTATACCTGCTTCTGTTCTAGACACTGTCTGGTGCCTTCACATGGCTTCTGGGTCTCCAAAAGACTTGTTAAGGTGCAAACAACTCCTCAGTCCTGGTGCCAAATCTGAGGTAGTGTAATTTGCAACTATGAGGACCAAGGGTTCAGACTGGGGAGAAGGGTTAAACAGGGGACTTGTTACTTTCCAGACTATGGATGAGAAGTTAAAGTTGTTCTAAAGGCTGGTTAAAGTTGAATATTTTACTTGTAATCATCAGAACATCTTTAACTTCTCAACCATATTCTAGAAAGTAACACAGCCCTTGTGTGACTTACACTATCTCTAACCCTCTGGAAGTTGCCACCTCTTTCAACACTTACCTTGCTTCCTGCACCTATGCTGTTCCCACCCAACCACCCTTCAACCACCCTCCCTGCATTTCCATCCCGTCTTGCCTACTCCCCTGCAACATATTTGGGTTTCTTCCCTCCCTATCCCATTCTATCTTCTCTTTCCTCCTACCTTCACCTTTTTGTTGAACCCTTCAGCTGCTCACAAGGCCCTGCTGTCATTCAAATCCATCCAAGTACAGCAGTTTGACAGCCTTGACCCTAAGCTCAATTATCTGTCTGCTCTGACTATTGTTGCCCCTATCTGTGGCCTTCTTGAGCTCTCTTTTCTCCAAGGCATGGTCCCCAAGGTCCCCAGGGCTTGATTTTCAAAGCCCCATTAGATCATGGCATCTTGCACTGACAAGCTGACTGTGGCACACTTGGGTGCACCAGGGATCCTGCACCCAATTTTGTAACAATTGGGGTCCTGGAGCCAAACTCCCCGAGTTTGCTGGAAGTTGTCCAATGTACCAAACAACTGGCATACAGGCGAGGAACGCCACAGACTTCAGAAGTGTAGGGCATCATTGATGGCTATGGGAAAGACCCACCAACCATGCAGATGGCAACTAGAAAGGTCTGGGGGAGCAGTCCAGGGCAGATTGCTGGGTGAGGTGTGGTGACAGACCTCTGCATGACATGGGCATGGCTCCATCCATGCCAGGCAGTGGGTGGGGGTCAGTACTTTGTGTTGGGGGAGAGGAAGCCATGGAATTAACCAGCATTGGCCCCAACACTGTAAGGACACTTGGCTGGGTGTGGGAAGGCAGTGGACATCCCCTGGCAATAGCCACAGTGGGGTGCATGGATGACATCCCATGAGGGCAGAGCACTAGGAGTGGTGCATGGGCCATTAGACCAATTACTGGCTGGTCTAACTCTGACAGCCCATGCACATGATGCCACAGTTTGCAGAATCCCAATTAAGGGGATACTGCAGTGCTGCTCCGGAGCAAGCCCCAAACTGCTTTTCTGCACTGCTGCATCCATTGCAAGGATGGCACAAGCCTGGCTGGTGCAGGTGGACCCCAGTTGCTGCAGGGGACATCTGAAAATCAGGAATGGTGCAAGGGGTGCACTGCAAGGAGCCCCTTGTACCATTTCTCTATGATGCAAGCCCCTTGAGCCAGTCCAGATCCTTTGAAAATTGAGCCCCCAGTATCTAGAAGAGTGCAAAAGTCCTCCTCCCACTAAACAAAGGTGCTGATCCTTCTATCCCAGGAACTATCTCATTTACCATTTAACTGTTGACTTGGCATATTTTAGTTGACAAGGCAACCATTATTGCAATAATCAGTTTGAGGGAAATGAAGAAACTAAAGCTGAAGCAGTATCATAGCTTAATTATGCTCAAGTGCAATAATATTGCAACCGTTTTAAAGGTGTTTCAAATATGAGCAACATAAGAAGGTTTTAATGTTTTATCTGGTCTGAAAGTACCTGCCAGTCCAATCTGATGACATTAGTGTACTGTGGCTACCCCTGAAAGTCTTTCTAGTCTCTTCACCCACTGTCTGTTGATAGGTGGACTGACTCATTCCTGTGTAGCAACATTTCTGGCAATTTATGAGATTATGGAAGCACATGGCAGCTGCTTGTTTGGGCCTTCCTGTCTGGTCTCCTTTTGATGTCCTTGCCATTTTTCTAATTTATCTTTGTATAAAGTCCTTTTGGTATATTTCTGATCCCCATTGTATACCCTTAACATTTTAATTTGTCCTGAGTTTCCTCCCTTTCTTGCTTGTTTCACCAAATTAACTTCTTTTGTTTCTTGGCCTTACTAACACATTTTATACAAGTGTTTTCTTTCTTGCTCCCAGTTATGCCAATTTATTTGTAGGTAAATGGGAGGAGAGTCTTCTGTATAGTGCCACCTCCAATCCTTACTTTAATTGTATGGACTTGGGGCAGCGCTATATAGACGACATCCTCATCTGGAAAGGTTGAGTGTAGCAGTTCGAGGAATTTGTTCATTGGTTGGAGAGTATGAACAGCTGTCTTAAATTTAAATATAATATACAACGGACTGATATATATATAAATATATATATATTATAAATATATATATATATACACACACATTATGGTAGCACGGTAGTGCTACCATAGTTAGAGTTGAGGAGCCATTTCTATGTTAAACCCCAAAACTTTGCACCTTAATAACTTTGCAACTGTTTGATGGATTTGCCTGAAATTTGGAATTTATGATCAAGAACCATAGACCTTAGGATCTGCCAAGTTTTGTACTGGTCAGATATACGGCTGTGGAGTTATTAAGTGTGATCTGTGCGTACGTTTACGCGTTTCTGGAATTCTGTGGTCGTGCCTACAGGTCGTACGGTTTGTGTGACCGGCCCTAAATCTTCAGGGAACATGCAGCCAGGGTCTCAATGTGCCTTTCAAAGATTTACGTGAAAAATATTAAGCGGTTCAAAGTTATTCAAAAACAGTTTCCCATTATAAGTCAATGGGAAAAATTAACAAAGTTCAACACTTTCATAAATGCATTTTACTTTCATAAATGGGCCTGTTACTTTGCAAATGGCCATTTTTTTCAGTTGGTGATCAGAAAATGGTTGGCATTTAAATTTGGGACCCTCTAGCAACCTAATTTTTGTATTCACCTAGTCGGGCCCTGAGGATGCTTGCCATGTCTTTATTTTGTGGTAAAACACCCCAGAAATATGTTTTTCAAATTTCTGGAAAAAGTACTTTCACAAATTACTTTCGTGCTCACGAAAGTGTCGCAAATTTTTGTGAAAGCTTTCGTAAATTGCGACAGTAATTTTCTAGTCTGTGGGAAAATGACAGCAATTCTTTGGCACTGCACTGCAAAATAACTGTTAGGAGTTTTGGGCTGAAATTTGGAGGGAACGCAGCCGACATCTCACAGATGTGCCTTTCAGTGTTGTATTGAAAAAATATTACATGGTGGCAAGGTTATGGCACTCCAAAGTTGACAGTTTTTCCCATAGGATAACATTACGGCGCCCGAAGCATTACAGGAATTCTTTGGCACCCTGCTGCAAAATAACGGTTTGGTCTTTTTTCCTGAAATTTGGAGGAAAGACAGCCAACAGTACACAGATGTGCCTTTCAGTAGTTTGGTGAAAAAAATATCACATGGCGGCAAAGTTACGGCACTCCAAAATTGACAGTTTTTCCCATAGGATAACATTACGGCGCCCGACACTTAACAGAAATCATTTGGAGCCCTGCTGCAAAATAACGGTTTGGTCTTTTTTCCTGAAATTTGGAGGGAAGACAGCCAACAGCCCACAGATGTGCCTTTCAGTAGTTTGGTGAAAAAACATTACAGGAGGCAAAGTTATGGTGCTCGAACTTTTCTTTTCCCCATAGGATAACATTACAGCGTTTGCGCGCTTTCAGGGGCCCGTATCTCGAAAGCGGTGCAAGATACGGACTTTTCGTTGAAAATTTCTTAGCCCCACATTGGGTTAAGATTCAAATTAGCCAGGACAGTTGTAAATAATATGACTTTTAAATTTTTTTTCTACGTCGTACGGTTCCTGAGATATAATGTATTTAGTATTCCAAGATCTCATTTTCTGCGCCGATACTCATTATTTTGCATACATTATTTGTACTCACTGTCTTTCTCAATGCAGGTTTTGGGAAAAACCAGCCTGTGCGCTTACATTACTGTTACCCTTTCCGCTTGCGGATCCGTACCCATTTCACTTACCATTGACGTCTGCGCCACCATGTGCGTTAACCTTTGCGTTTTCATTTGCGCTTGCGTTTCTGTTATTTTTTGCCATTTCCGTCTACAGTACTGTTTATCTTACTGTTTCACTTTACATCACCATGCCCATTGACATTTCTGTTTGCAGGCACCATGTTACTATGTGACAACACATCACGTGGCAGACCATTCCCGTCTACGCCACCATGTGTGTTACCCTTTCTGTTCTCATTCGTGCTTGTGTTACCATGTGCGCCACTGTTAGCATTTCTGCTTGCGTTGCTGTCCCTGTTAGTATGCCACAACACATCATGTGGCGGGGCGCGGGGCCCTTTGGGCCCCGAGCTCCACGCTAACGATACATTCACTATTTCCGTTATCATTCTCAAAAGAGGAAATTAGAGGCAAAAACTCCGTTTAATGCATTAGTTAGGGTTGTTCCACAGCGACAAAAGTGAGGAAATTCGCTGTTAGGGTTGAAACCCCTTGGACCCCCTACCCACCCCCCAACCGCATTAAGCGATTGGGATCGTGGGTCCCAACTCTCACCCCATTCTCCCATACTTCTGCTGCTTTACTACATGTCATGGGGTAGGGTTAGCTGACGATTCCAATGTGCACCCCAGTGCCGTTGGGGGTGGGGGGTCCAAGGGGATTTTCAACCCTAACAGCGAATTTCCTACTTTGTCGCCAGTGAACAACCCTAACTAATGCATTAAAAGGATTTTTCTCTCTAATATATATATATATATAGCTGATTTGAAAATATATAAAAATTATTCTGGGGAGGTGTGCACAACCCTGTATCAGAAAGCAACTGATAGAAACAGCTTGTTAGTGGCTAACAGCTTTCACCCACCTCATGTTGCCAAAAATATACCAAAAGGGCATTTTATATAGGCACTGCGTAACTGTACTGAACAGAAGGAGTTTGAAACAAAAAAGAAAGATCAGAGACTGCGATTTAAACAAAGGGGTATAGTGATACCTGTATCATAAAAGCTGTGAGGGAAGTAGATAGCATTGTGAGGGAAAACACACTTGTCCCCAAAATAGATGGCAATATTACTGCTGCTGTTTGTCCATTTGTTGTTAGCTATACTGTCAGATGTAAATATGTCACTGACATTATCTATAACAATTGGCAAATGCTGTCTGTTGAGCCTAAATTACATCAGTTAGTAAAATCAGGACCACGTTTTGTCTTTAGACGTTCCAGGATCATTAAAGACTATGTATCACCAAGTGCCCCTTCCCTTGATAGTAAGACATCTACCTGGTTGCCCCCATGGGCATTTTTAAATGTGAAAATGTATGTACTGCATATACATTAAACAGTGCAAATATTTTACTAATCTTTCCACTGGACAGCAGATTATGATTTAAATATTTCATTACATGTTCTACATTGGGGGTTGCATATTTACTTAGCTGTAGTTATGGAAATTTCTATGTGGGTCACACCACCAAACCTTTTAAAGTGAGGATGGGCGAACACATAAGGGCAATTCAGCATGGTGATATGAGCTATGCAGTTCAATGTCAGAATATTGACAACAATGTTGTCGACATCCCAAACAGCAATGGGAACAATGCTGACTGTCGGCATTGTTCCCATCAGGAACAGAGTGTTTTCTTGTGGGGAGCTTTGGCTCCCACACTCCCCTGTAGAGGGGGCTGTGTCCCCCACACTCCCATCTCCCATCTCTAATTAACCAACTCCTAGTCGGCTGTGTCCCCCACACTCCCATCTCCCATCTCTAATTAACCAACTCCTAGTCGGAGTTGGTTCGGAGTGGGGGCATAACTCCAGGAGACACAGTGCCAGTGTACAGTGGATCATCACAGCAACCTGGTGAGATCTGTCACTGTGATGGTCTTTGCTGTGGAACTGTCATTGTGCTGATGGCACACCGAGCTACACAATAGCTAAGCATGTGTCACAAAATCCTAATGTACACCATGAAATACAATTTTTGGGTACATAGATACATAGACAGTGTTGACAGATAAGGACCTATGGCCCACCCAGTCTGCCCATTTGAGCTTGTAAGTTCAGTTTATGTTTTCCTAGAAGTCTGTTGCCCCTTTCCCCTGACCTCCAGAATTCCTTTATGTCTATCCCATGCATTCTTAAATCCCGTGATTGTTTCAGCCCCCACCACTTCCTCTGGCAGGGTGTTCCACTTGTCCACCACCTGTTCTGTGAAGAAATTCCTCCTCATGTTTCCTCTGAATCGTCCTCCCTCCAACTTCATCCCATGCCCTCTAGTCCTGGAACATCTTTTTCGGTTAAAAATAGTGTATTTCTGCACCCTGTTCCTCCCTGTAAGATACTTGTATGTCTCTATCATATCCTCTCTCTCCCTCCTCTCCTCCAGGGAGTACATGTTCAGTTCCTTCAACCTGCCTTCATAGGACTTGCGATGCAATCCATGCACCATCTTTGTTGCCCTCCTCTGAACCTTCTCTACCCTGTCTATGTCCTTACTTAGGTATGGTCTCCAGAACTGTACACTGTACTCCACGTGGGGCCTCACAAGTGTCTTGTATAGCGGAATTATGACCTCTCTTTTCCTGCTGGTGATGCCCCTGCCTATACATCCCAGCATCCTATTTGCTTTACCTGCTGCCTTGTCACACTGTTTCCCTACCTTGAGGTCATCAGAGATGATAACTCCAAGATCCCTTTCCTGCTTGGTGCATGCTATATCCTCACCCCCAACTGATATATTGTGCCAGGGTTTTGTGCCCCATATGCATTATCTTGCACTTCTTTGCATTGAATTTCAACTGCCAAACCTCTGACCATTCTTCAAGTTTCTGCAGGTCCCTTCTCATTCTGTCTACACCCTCTGGTGCGTCTACTCTGTTACAGAGCTTTGTGTCATCAGCGAACAGTGAAATTCTGTCTTCTAGGTCCTGCGCAATGTCACTGATGAAGATGTTGAATAGGACCGGTCCCAGCTCTGATCCCTGTGGTACCTCACTGGTCACGCTTCCCTCTGTGGAGTGACAGCCATTTACCACCACCCTCTGTGTCCTGCCACCCAGCCAGTTACCTACCCACCACACTACTGTCCTGCCCACACCCATATTCCCTAGTTTGTGTAATAGTCTTCTATGTGGCACAGTGTCAAAGGCCTTGCTGAAGTCCAGATAGGCCATGTCCACTGCCTTCCCTGATCCACCTCCTAGTCACCAAGTCAAAATTCAAGCAGGCTGGTCTGACATGAGCCTCCCCTGGTGAAACCATGCTGCCTTGGGTCCTGTAGTCCATTGACAACCAGATGTTCCACCAATCTCTCCTTCAGTAGTGCTTCCATGATCTTCCCCACTACCGAGGTGAGGCTGACTGGTCTGTAGTTCCCTGCTTCCTCTTTGTTCCCACTTTTGTATAAGGGGACTACATCTGCTGTCCTCCAGTCTTTGGGTACCTCCCCTGTTTCCAGTGATCGGCTAAAGAGGATAGCCAGAGGTTCAGCCACCACCTGTCTTAGTTCTTTAAGGACCCTGGGTGCACCCTATCTGGCCTCATTGCTTTATCAACTCTTATTACTTCCAGTTCCTTCAGGACCCTTTCTCATGTAAAGGGACTTGTGTCCATTTCTGCACCATTCTCACCTTGTACTCCTTCAGACCCATTACCCTCCTCTTCCTCAGTAAAGACAGGCAGAAATACCTGTTCAATATGTCAGCTTTACTGTTGTCATCCTCCACATGACCCCATCCTCCCCTTCAGTCTCACTATCCCTCCCTTTGTTTTCTTTTTCCTTATGTACCTGTAAAGGTTTTGTCGCCTCTACCCACTGATTTTGCAATGTGTTCTTCTGTCTGAGCTTTGGCTTCCCTTACTGACCTCCCTGCCTCCCTTTGCTTCTCCTGGTACTTCTCACTATCCCTCTCTGCCTGTGTCTTTTTGTATTGCCTGAATGCAATCTTTTTGGCTTTCACTTTCTTTGCAACCTCTTTGGAAAACCATAATGGCCTCCTCTTCCTTTTCCTCTTGCTAACCTGCTTAACGTATAATTCTGTTGTTCTTGTAATCCCCATTTTAAATACTGCCCACTGTTCCTCAACCCCTGATTCCTGTCCCATTCCCTTAATGCCTCTTTCAAGTATCTCCCATTTTCCCAAAGTCTGCTCCCTAAAATCCAGGATACGTGTTTTGTGTGGTTTGGTTCTGCTCTTCTGTGATTTCAAACCACAATGACTGGTGGTCACTGTTCCCCAGGTGCTCCCCCACTGTTACCCCCATCACACTGTCCTTGTTTGTGAGCACAAGGTCCAGTATTGCCTTCTGCTGAGTTGGTTCCATGACCAGTTGCTTGAGGAAGGCACCCTGAAGGAGTCCAGGATAAATCTGCTCTAGTTGATGCTGCTGCTGGGATGCTCCAGTCCACATCTGGAATATTGAAGTCTCCAACCAGTACTACCTTACCTTGTCTGCCATCCTTTGGATGGCTAGCATCAACTCCTATCTGTTTCTTCCTCCTGGGCTGGTGGTCTATAGACCACACCTGTGCGGATGGCTGTCTCCATTTTCCTTTCCAGCAACCCACAGTATCTCTCCCCCATTTTGTTCCTCCTGGATCTCTGTGGCCCTTATGTCATTTTTCACATACAGTGCCACTCCTCCTCCCTTCCTGCCTGTTCTGTCTCTTCTAAACATGTTGTAGCCAGGTATGGCCATCTCCCAGTCATGGTTATCATTACACCAGGTTTCAGTGATGGCCACAATGTCCAGGTCTGACTACACCATGACAGCCTCCAGATCTTCCATCTTGTTGCTAAGGCTCCTGGCATTTGCACACAAGGCTTTTCATGATTTGACCTCCCTAGACTGTTTCACTGTTCTACTCCAGCCCCTTCCTTGCTTGTCCTTTATCCCTGGTTCTCCTTGCTGTCTGCCCTTCTGCTGAATTTTGCCCCTTTTCTGCCTATCCACCTCTTGGGCACTAATCTCCATCTTTTGCACACTGCTTTGCAGAGATAGCCACTCCTCTGGTTCACTGGTTCCACTGCTAGCTGTGGGGGGTGAGCAAGTAGGTACCCTCCTTGCTGGCCTGCCACCCCCTTTGTTAGTTTAAATGCTTGTCAATGTAGCATTTAAACTTATCATGAGTCTTGGATTCCCTCAGGATGGATGCAGGCCGTCAGGCTTGACAAACCTCCATCCCTCCAGGTGGGTCCCCAGTCACCAATGAATCCAAACCCTTCCTCACAGCACCAGTTCTTCAACCATGAGTTAAAGTTCCTGGTGCATGCACTCCTATGCTCTCCTTGTCTCTGCAGGTAGTACTTCTGAAAGTGACGAAGTAGCTACTTGCTTGAGACCCCTTCCCAATTTCCTAAACTCTTCCTGAACTTCCTTTGGCTCCCCATTTGCCAGGTCATTAGTACCTAGGAGGATAATGACATCCAGTTGACCCTCCCATCTTGCCTTCCCAGTGATCCCCAGGATCTTCCTTCCATCCCTCCATGCCGTGGCACCTGGTAGGCACCTCACCTCCCTGTTCTTCCCCTCCTGTGTTCCTAGCTGGATCCCTCTTATGATGGAGTCCCCCACCAGGATTCGCTTCCTCCTCCTCTGGGGTCCACTGCTTTCCCCGCTGAGGTCACCTCCTTGGCTAACCTCCACATCCTTTCCTTCCACTTCTCTGGGTACCTCTATTTGGTTGTCCTTGTTTGCCAGTGTGGCATATGAGTTCTTGAGTGGAATAGGATCTGGGATGTGCCTCTGTCTGACCACTCTAACCCTCCTTGAGCCCACTGTCATCCAAGTGCTCCTCATTCTCGGCATCCTTTGAGGCAGTTGCATTGGACTGGGTGGTCTCTGGATAGGGGTGATGGTACTCCTGATCCAGTTTACTTCCGTTCTTAGTCTGGCTACCTCATCCCACAGTCCAGAGAGATACATGCAGATAGGGAAGCACTCAGTGTCCAGAAGGTCTGCCTGAATTGGCTGCCCACAGCCACTGCATTGCACCACTTCCACATTATACTGCAATTAACTGCTATTCCACTACTTGTCTGCTACTGAAGCTCTCCTAGTTCCCTTTCTATTAATTTCTGTCCTAAAAATCCTGCCACTGATCTTGGATAATTTTCTTTAAAAAAAAGAAAAAGAAACCAATAAATAAATAAATGAGTCAAAACACTTGTCGTGCTGAGGGTGGGCTTCTTCCCTCATGCCCTCCTACTTCACACCCCTTACTATACCCTGTGTTTAGCTCCTGTCAATCAGATTTAACAGGGCATATAATTAAGAGTTGGGGAAGGGGGGTGAAAATTTGCAGCAATTAAAGACAGCACAGAATTACACCACCACTACGTTTTAAATTTTCAACAGCCCAAAAACAATTCTAAGTAAAGACAACAAAGAAAGTACAGTGTCACTAAAAGCCCACAATCTAAGTTTAAAAGAAAAATAGCTATTACCAGTTACTCTAAAGCACTGAACTGAATATGTTTCCTTCCTTCCCCTTCTGGCTTCTTCTGAGAAAATAAAACTCACTTGCTACCTCAACTCTGACTAAGCCCCACCTCCGGTTATCACGTAGCTGAGGTCAGAGGCCAGAAAATTAACACCCCTCACCCAACTACAGGGCAGTCAGATAAGCCAAGATAAAATTTGCAGCAATTAAAGACAGCACAGAATTACACCACCACTACATTTTAAGTTTTCAACAGCCCCAAAACAATTCTAAGTAAAGACAACAAAGAAAGTACAGTGTCACTAAAAGACCACAATCTAAGTTTAAAAGAAAAATAGCAATTACCAGTTATTCTAAAGCACTGAATTGAATATGTTTCCTTCCTTCCCCTTCTGGCTTCTTCCTATTGAAAATGTAAGCTTTTGCTTGGGAGGGTTCTTGTGTGAAAAATTGTCCAATGGGAGAGCCTGTGGATTTACCTGCTCAGAGCAAGACGTGATCAAGGGTTTAATGATAGCATTGATTTGGCAGCCTTTCTAACTAAATTAAAGTAAGCATAACTTTGTAATGTAGAATTGGATTTAAATGGTTGCCAGTGAGCCATAAGTCACTGTGCTATTTTAGCAATGCATGGAGTATATGTATTTAGTAAAATATAATATAATATACTAAGAGCCAGGGTTTTACTCCATCCAGCAGTTACTTTAGTAGTGTGTTTACATTTAAGTATGTGCCTGACAGCCATTGGAGACACTAAATTAACTTAATAAATGTGTTAATGGCTGTTCATGTTCTTAATGAATGCTGGGGTAATTGAAATATTTGACACAGGTGTTCCTTATTAATTGAATAGTATTTAGAGGTATGTAGAATTGTAAACCACAGAATCTGATTAAACCTAGTGCGTCTATGCAAAACGTCATTCATTAGCGATGATATGCTGCAATGATGTTATCTGATTGCTGCACATGGTTTGTTTTGCACTTTTGATGTATTAAATATTTTGGACATCATTACGGCTGTGTGACCTCCTTAGTGGGTGCTGTGCTTTTTCCTTTTTGTATCCACATCTGCCTTAGCACCACTTATTGCTTCCTGGTGCTCATTCTGTTTGCCTCAGCTATGAGTTTCAGTAGCTTTTTAGAGCACATTATACTCTTGTGCTTTTGTGCTCCTTTTCCACACCCTTACTACTTGATATTGATGCTGTAGTTGTCCTGACTTTGTTCCCCTCCCTGAGTTCCATTCCCCCTCCCCCGAGTGAGAATATTTAATCTGCTTCCTGACTTTCTCTCACTCCCCATGTTACGTCCCCTCCCCGGAGTCAGTTTAATACATCTGCCCCTCTCTCAGCTCCCCCCATGCCATTCCCCTCCTTCCGGTTGTTCGTGATTTTGGCTGATCACTGTTATTACTAGTCAGTATTAATGTTGGCACTGATGTTCATGCACTCTTATTGTGCTTGCAGTTTTGCTTTCACTCTTTTGGCAAAGGACCTCCAGAACATTGTTAAAATGAATGGTGCTGTGGTTCCTCTGTCCGACTGGGTTCATTTTCATATTAATAATAATGTCCTGGTTGAACATTACCATGCCCAATATTGCTTGCCCCTGGTTGATTCTTACACCCATTGTGTGAGTAAGTTGTCCTACGTTGCTTCTAAGAACTTTTGACTGAGTGTCCCAGTCCCAGTCAATGCTCAGGAGATTGAAGTTCCACATACAAATTGTTCTTACCTAGCTCTAGCTGCTGTTTGAATTTCCCTTTCCATTTCCATGCCCTTTTCTGTCCCTGATTTAATGGTCTGTAGATTACTCTCTTATGTTTTCCCCAGGTTATCTGTTAGCTGGAGCCATAACAAATGAAGCCTCTCTCCCAGATTGATATGTCCTACAAGAACCTTATTATTCATTTTACATACACTGCCACCACCCCTCTCTTGGCAGCCTCCCTGTCTCTTCTTAATAGAGTATAGCCAAGAACATTTACTTCCTGGCTGTTGTTCTAATTCACCTATGTTTCTAGTACTATTATGAAATGCAGATCTTTTGCAGCCTCTACAGTGCGCAGTTCATCTGTTTGAGTCCCCTAGCTTCTTGCCTTCTCACCTCTCATCCATATTACCTTATTAACTTCTGACTTCCCGCTATTGCCAAACATTCCTTACCTGCTTTCTTGATGTTCCTGTATGTGATGGAGAGAGCAAATATTTTCCTCTTTGTGTGTTGTTGTGTGAGGGTGGTTTCTGTATGTGGGAAGTAGGGGTTTGTAAGTATTGTTGGGGTAGCGATTTTATCCTTTGGGGACAGATTTTAGATTGTTTTGGTGATTCTGAGTACTTACTCACCCAGCCAGCTACACCCTTTCCCATTACTGTATCTCACAAAGGTGGTATTCTATTGCTTTAAAGAGCTGTGGATTTTGAGGAACCATGACCAGTGGGGTTGCTGTGCTCAAGAGGTGGGGTTTAAGGAGAGGTTTGGGTACAAGTGTCAAAAGGTACCCATCCCAATGGAGTGTACCACATCTGTTGTAGGGTTGCCACCTGTCAGGTTTTTTACCTGGTGATCAAGTTTTCAGGGTCCCTATCAGGTAATCCGGTTTTGCTCTGTGCTGGTCAGGTTTTTGGACCATTCTGAGTGCTCACATACTTTTTAAACATATTTTGTCACCTTATTCATTGTTTCAGCTACATGACCAGGTTACAAACAAGTTCTGTTGTCAATATAGCCTTCTGTTTGTGAAAACTGTTAACCTGGGAGGTGTAAAGTATGGCCATTAACACCATTAGCACTTACTTAACCTAATCTTTTCCACTGCATCTTAATGTAGCATAGCAGTAAAGCTGCCCCCACCTTTTGTAACAACACAACCAGTTGTCTTCCACTTTCATACATTTTCATCTCTAACAGAATTTAGGCACTTTAAATGTTTTAAATTATTTTTTCCTCAGGAAAAAAGTGTGGTCACCACTTTCACTTTGAAATAGTACTGTGGCCATGAAAAGGAAATGGAGACAGAAAAATATATCAAGTACACACTTCATAGGAAACAATGTCTTTATTATGTATTATATACCATGTGTACTGTTGTATGCTATTTACAGTATTTCCCTTGTCTCCCCCCAGATCATGTGTGCACATGAGATTTATTTTATCTATGTATGTTTATCTGGTAAACCAATGTCAATAAATAAATAAATACACACATAAATAAACAAATAAATAAATAAGAAGAACCTGGGAAAATAATTTTAACAGGTACCGCATCTTAACAGTTTTGTTGAAGTACTGCTTCGAGTGTGGTCTTTTATTGATATAACCACTGGCTTTCTAGGAGGAGCAATACATGATGAGTCATGAAAAGGGGTGGGGCTAGGGGCAGAGCTTAGGATACGGTTTTTGCCTCATCCAAAGGTGGCAACCCTAATCTGCTGAGATGTTTACTAGGGGACTGAGTGATGGGATCCATCATGTCCAGGCAAGTCTAGGTAATGCCAGAGCACTGAGGATTAGGACTGCAGTAGGTGGTGGATTTCACAGTAGATTTCTTAACTGATTTGGGGTATTTCACAGTAATCTAGTTAGATAAAGACTCCAGACATCTGCTGAAATTTGTGATCATGGCTGGTTTCTACTTGGTGCACTGCCTTAAATGGGAGCATAAGGGGTCCATGGCAGACATCTGTTTTAGATTCATCATTAGAGGTACTGTATGCTCTGCTGTGGAGACCAAGTTGTTTGAATGTGGGGCAGTCAATTGTCTTGCAGGTGGAGGGTGCAGGATCCTCCTCATATACCAGCATGTAAGGTGTGATGGTTATTTCCTGCAGTAGTTTGAGGAATTTATCACCAACATGGTCTTTGAGTCCACAGAGGTCAAAGTGTCATCAGTGTCTGGGCTGATGATTAATTCTTGCTTTCGTCTCATTAACTCCTCCATTTGATGAAATCATTGGACCTTGTACATGTTGTTACGTCCACAAACACATGAACTGGAACTCCGACTTGGACCTGGTCTTCTCACCAGGGCTTAAACATTTGTTTGTACCACATACTGTACCTGAATCAGACCAAATGTTTTGGTCAGAACATGACAAATAGCATGATGAGGTCTATGCATGAATGATCCAAAGTATGCATGCGGTGCTCAACATTTGTGCATAAGGATATAAGTTCCAAACATGCATACAACATGGCCATGTGGCATGCATATGCTACACACAGATGAGTGCACAGGCATCCTGCATGGAGCTGCATAATAATGTGTACACCACCCTCACACGCACATGCACTACAGGAAATATGTCCATCCAGCATGCAGTGCAGCACAAGTAGCCCTACGCCATATGGAGAGCTGCCATACACCACCTGCATGTGGTGTCTGCACACCACACCACACCACATGGAGTGTAGGTTCCATAGGTACAAGCTGAGCTGGAACAACAATGTGATGGACCCTGTGTACAATGGAGGTGACACACCAGCTGTGCAACAGTCATGCCACTGCCCACCACTGCCTGGCACAAAGGTGAACAACTGAATAGCACAGGGTGATGGTGGCAATGCTTAGCACCCCTCACGTAGCACTCTTGCACCCAACAGGGAACAGAGCAGCCCCATAAATATTAGGGTTGGGAGAACCTGGTGAAGTTCTGACCCTTATTATAGAAGAACTGGAACATGGTGGAGTTCTGATTTGTTCTGATTAGTTCTGCTTAGTTCTGATTATTTATAAATATTTGAAGAAAATGTGATGAAATGCATAAAAGTGGCCAAAGTTGGTCATATTTAACACAGAGGCCCAAAGGAAACAATTTAATGCATGATTTGTATAAAAATCACAGTAAAACTGCTAAATAAAATCAATAACTGCTAGCTGCTTCATGGCTGGGCTTTACTGGTGGCATATCCAGCTCAGGCCCGGCCATGATGTTGAGTGTGCTGGGAGAGAAAGAGAAAGATGGAGACAGACAGATGCAAGCACTATTTTGCCTGCCTACCTGCCCTGTACAGTGAACACACACTGCACAGCCACACTGAGGCCAAGATTAATTTCTTTATTTGTAATTTCTGTGACTGTAAAATTTCTCTTTGGCACCCAGTAGTCTAGTCTCTCTCTCTTTCTCCTCTGGATGGCACAAGTCAACATTTATTTTGCCAGCCTGCCCATGCCCTGGGCCTGTACACAGACAGCCACAACTAGACCATGAGACTACACTTTATTTGTGATTTCTGTGACTATAACATTTCTCTTTGTCCCCCAGTAGTTTCTCTCTCATTCTCCTCTGGATGGCACAAATCAACATTTATTTTGCCAGCATGCCCTTGCCCTGTGCACCGACAGCCACAATGAGATCAGTAAGAATACACTTTATTTGTGATTTCTGTGACTATAACATTTCTCTTTGGCCCCAGTAGTCTAGTCTCTCTCTCTCTTTCTCCTCTGGATGGCACACGTCAACGTTTATTTTGCCAGCCTGCCCATGCCCGGGGTTTGTATACAGACTGCCACAATGAAACCAAGAATACACTTTATTTGTGATTTCTGTGACTATAACATTTCTCTTTGGCCCCCAGTAGTCCAGTGTCTCTCTCTCTCTCTCATTATCCTCTGGGTGGCACAAGTCAACATTTATTTTGCTAGCATGCTCTTACCCTGTTCACAAGCAACTCTCCTCTCCCCCTCTTTACTACTTACTGAGTTGATCTTCACTCTGCCACCATCGACAAAAAAAATCATGTAGAGAACAACAAGACCAATGACACAGCCAACCGAGAGTCACCGATCAACCAACAACAGCAGCTGCAGCCTGCACTCAGATCTCCTCACCACATGACTGTGGTCCTCCAGCTCCTGGGCTTGGCTCCACCTTCCTCTCCTCAGTCTTTTGTCTGCCTGGTGCTGTCCGTTCCTCCAGCTAGAACTGCATAGGCAATGGCATGTCAACTTGGGGGAGGGTGACCAAGGCAGGAATTGCCCAGGGCAGGAATAGAAATAAAATCCCAACCCATTAATATTATTGCCCCCCCCATTGGGGTGCCAGGCAATGACATGCAGAAAAATATCCCTGCTTTCCATGGACCCAGAACTGAACTTCTGCGGCGAAGTCCATATTCATCTGGGTCTGTGGATTCAGGGTGCGCTCTGGGAGTCCAGACTTCGGATGGAACAGTTCATCCAACCCTAATAAATGTATGGGTCACAGTCTCCCCTGAAGTCCACAGTCATGCTATGTGAATCATCCCCCATCCAGACTGTGGCATAACTCCATCCAGAATAATGATCCGGACAAAGGAGATATATACAGCACACTTTAAGGCAATACATAGAGAATAAAGTATGGTGTGATGTGTATAATGAGATGTTACACACACACCCGAGTTGTGGGATGCTATGGTTTATGAAATGCATCCCACAATGAGGGTGTGTTTAAAATCCAGTTTTACATAACCACCCCTTATTTTATTTTATATAATTGCTGGTGTGCACTTTTTTTCCTCAGCAATTATATAAAATAAAATAAGCTAACAGATTGGTGTTCAGGAAGCTGTGGACCAGTCTGGATTCTACGTGGTCTTCCAAGTTATAGTGCTCCACTTGTTGGGGGCAAAAAGAAGTGGAGATTTTGATTAAAAATGTTTATGTTTGTGTGTTTTTTATAGTTAAACTTACTGCCAAGTGGTGGTTGCAGCATCCTTGAAGAAGCAGGGAGACTAGGTGTCATGCATTCGGTTGCGCAAGCATGCTGAAGGGGAAACACAGAGTGCGTTTCACTTTTATTTTCCTTATAATTAATGGCTATGATTTTTTTCAATTGGAAATCTGTGGCATAATTTGCCATTATAAAGGAATGTTTATAACAGCAAACACGCGCCGGGTTTCCCTACCACTGCGCATGTGCCTGGTGCCGCTCTGCTCTTCCTGGTAGTCTGAGACCGTGGCTCACCGCCGCAGATCACACAGTAAACTCTGACAGGGCAGTAAGTCCAAAAAATAAATACAAGAACTCAGGGCTAAATGAAGGCTACTGTTTAAGAAAAAAAATGATGTGTCTTCAGCAGCCGCTTTTGACCGCGAACCAAGTTGGGATTGGGGTGCAGCTGCACAGGGATATTTTATTTTATTTTATTGCTGTGGCAAAAAAATCATAGCCATCAATTATATTAAATAAAACATGTGGTGGTGTGTAAACTCGAAGTTTACACACACCCTTGGGGTTAGATGCTGACATAAACCCCTCGAGCTTCGCTCTTGGGGTTTATGAGCATCTAACACCTTGGGTGTGTGTAAACTTCTTGTTACACACACCACCCCATACTTCATTCTGTATTTTCTTTTTTTGGGTCAGTGAACAGAGACTTAATTTCTTTTTGAAATAAAAAACTTAGTTTCAGTACTGCTGACTGAGAGGGACGGTGAAGTGTGCAGCCATATGGGATTTCTTCTGGGAACATCGCAGACCGACGACTGATGCATGGGTGGTCTGAGGGAATTCGGTGCTTGTTTGCCATTATAACCAGCTGGTTACAATGGAAAATTACAACTGGGTTTCTCTATGGGAAAGAGCACACACCGGTTGGTTATTATAACACAATTATACACGGCAGCAAATGTCTCATACAAAATACTGTCCAAGGATAGTGTAGATAAATGGACATGTAATGAGCATGAAAAACTTGAACAGCAACATATATCTGCTCAACCAAATTTGGAACTGACAAGGACAATGTAGAACAGCTACACAGCAGCCAAGGACATGGGGTCAGTTGTGCTGCACCTAGTCCTCCTCCATGGAATCCTTGCTGGACCCAGGTAGCATGGAGTGCCAGTAGTCTTGTGCCATGAGTGCTAGCCTCCTCAGTGGACCACTGTAGCCCTGCAATGACAAGAGCACAGAGGGAGGACAGGTATGTGGGATGCATATGCAGGGTGCTAATTGTATAAGTGCCACATATAAGAACACTACCATCCACAGCACTTACCTTTGATGGCTCGGCCACCCTCCACAGATCACCGACATTAACCTTATAAGAGTTGTCCTCACTGCTCACCTTCCACAAGAGGAAATGAGGCTCCTGCAGAGGACAGCATGCCCACTCTGCCACCAGCACCACCACCACCAATGCCCCATCTGGCTGCTTGTTGCAGAATAGGACCATTTTATTGGGGCAGCCCCTGATGTCCTGTGAGATACAGAAACAGAGCACAGGGTTCACCATTACAGCACACACAACACATGCAATGTATGGCCATACACACCCTGCCTGCAGCATGTATACCTTTACGGCTCCTCCAGCTCCCACAAAGTGCCCCCTTTTGGGCTGTCCACTTATGTCCTCTTGGACATATGACACAGCTTTCTAGTGTATGCCCCAACTCTGCCAACCTGTGATGCAGAGACATAGGTGAGTGCCTGTGCTGCTGCAAATATGTTACTTGTATGGGACAGGTATAGCCCAGTGATGCCAGTGCGTATCGTCTTACCCTTCAGGTGTGGCTTGCACATGCCCCTCTAAAGGGGCATGTGTCCACAGTGGAGGGCTATGCACCATATCTAGTGTCATTGGTGTTCCTGCCACCTGGTGAACGCTGGGTGACTCAAGATATGTCCAGGTATGTTAATGAATGTCCTACTGCTGGATGCTGAGGAGGAACATGAGCAGCAAGAGCGACTGGGGCCACAGCCACATGTATTCATGTGACATCTGGACACTTATGCCCTGCGGGACACACACTGCCTCAAAAGATTCCATTTTGATCATGCTACCATTGCATAGCTGTGCAGCCTTGTCTGGGTCACTGTGACACCATATACCCATAAATCAGGTGTGATGTCCATGCAGACAAAGGTGCTGTGTGCTTTGTCCTAGTATGCCACCTACTCCTTTCACAGGGTGGCAGGGGATGTCATTGGTGTCAGTCAGTCATCCGTGTCCAGGGCACTGGGGCAGGTAACAGACACAGTTCTGCTGCATGTGTATGAATACATAAAATTTTTCAAGCAAAGGTGGACATACTGTCCACAAAAGTGGCATTCTATGCCATGCATGGCATGCCCAATGTACTGTGGGCAGTTGACAGCATGCATGTCACAATCCTTGCACTGATGGTGGCAGAGGAGGCATACAGAAACCATAAGGTGTACCACAGTATAAACTGCCAGATGGTATGTGATGTGGTGGATATCATCACTGGTGTATGTGCCTAGAACCTTGGGTCATGTCATGACTCATACAGCTTCAATGAGTCCAGGCTGTGTGCCCTATTCACTGCATGTGGGAGGGGTTGGTGGATGGCTGATAGGTGAGTAGACATTCACAGCATATATGTAGCGCAGGTGAATGCATTGACACATGTTATTATAATGGCTGTTATGTACCCTTTGCATAGGTGACAGCGGATATCCAGTATGGCTGTACCTGATGACCTTGTACCTGGAGCCAAATGGTGCTGTGGAGAAGGCATCCAATGAAGCTCAGAGGAAGCCACATTCTGTAGTTAAGAGGTTGATAGGGCTGCTGAAGATGAGGTTCTGGGATCGGGCAGGTAGTGCAATGCTGCTTGCCCCTGGGAAAGCTTGCAGAGTGTTCACAGCATGTGCCATGTTGCACAACATTACTGTGTGCTAGCATGTATCCATGCCACAGGACAGACCTGGGTATGCCCTGCCAGATGATGATGGGGGTGTGGGGTGCCTGGGGCATGCTGATGAGACACTGGCTGCCAGGTAGCACACCATGCACTTGTGCAGGAGGCATTCCACAATTAGGGGGTATAGATCAGTGAGGCACTATGATAACTTCAAGATCTGAGTGCCTCTGGCCCGCGGTGGGGGTTGCCTGTGGATGTATGGGGTGTTCATATCCAGCAGTGCACATGCTGGTGATGTAAGGCTGCATACTGGGAGGGAAAGGGGTGCACTGTTCATGTGTACATGCAGGTGATGAGTGGCATGAAATGATGTTGGGGGCTGTGTACATTTCTTGCTTTTATGACACTATACTGTGTGCATGGTGTTGCCACCTAGCATCACAGCTTCATAGATGGTTGTTGTATAAGCCATGTGGCTATCCATGTGCCCAGATGCTGGTCATTGATGTTGCCTAATGCCAGCATGTACTGTGGCTGGCTGCCTCCCTGGACCTCTGTTATGCTTGGGCTATTGTGTGCATGTGGCATTGTTGCATTCTGCTGTACCTCAGACCCTGGTGGGCTGGTAGGTGCAAGCTGGGATGGGATATACTGCTGTGACTCAGGCACTCAGGGTATGGTAGCTGCAGGCTGGGATGAGACATATGGCTGCACCTTGGACCATGGGTGCTGGTGGTTTTAGGCTGTGACTGCACATGGACTGGCTGACCATGATGCCCCTCGATAGTAGGTGGTCTGTCAGCCTCTCAAGGTTGCCACCCATGCAGTCTATGTCATGGTGTGTACCCTTCACCTCATCGGTCAGGACCTCCGGGGTCTCTGTTTTCTTTTGCTGTGCCTGTAGCCTCTTCCATTCCAGCTGATGCACCTCCATATGGTGTTTGTGGAGTACTTCATGTATGGTTGGCCTCCATGTCCAAGAGATTTGCTGGCTGGAGAGGCCCTCATCCCCACTGTCACAGGGCAGTTGTGCGGTGGCAGGGTTTGCATGTGTGCAACCCACTTGTGGTTGTTGGTTGGTGGTGTCTGTCAGCTGCAGTCAATGATGTGTCTGTGGTGGCAGTTCATGACTGGGGGTCATGGGGGATGGTTGTCTACTGGAGCAGTGTTGTCATCATCCTTGACCACCTGTGTCTATTCCATTGTCAGCACATGTGTGTGGCCTTCAGTAGTGTCTCCATGTTCACTGTGCCCACAGTCTCTTGCAGTGTACCTGGGGGTGAGAGAAGGGACATGTGTTACATACAGCATCACTTCAATGGACATTACATGGTGTGCTATGTCATCCTCCAGTCCCCGGCTGCCTGTGAGAGACATATGTTACATGGGGGGCTCTACAGAGGGTGCTGTCTCACAATGTTGAGGGTGTGCTCAGTATCTTGGTATGTAGGGTGCAACACAGGGAAGTTAATAATATAATAATAATAATAACTTTATTTTTAAAGTGCCTTTCAAAATATCAAGGCACTTTACATATCAGAAGTCACAATATAAAATACCAGTTAAAAACATATAAATAAAATAAATACATAGCAACATCATATGCTAAAAACCAACAATAAAATCATCCATGCAGTCAAAAATAATATTTAATATATAAGTTACCTGTTACGAACATGCGAACATATGAAATTAGCCAGCAGATAAAGGCCAATAGATCTATCAAGTCTGCTTCGATTATGCTGCTAGCTGCTCTACTTGGTAGCTGCCCCTCCCTCCTCCCTTCCCCTCTTTAACCCTCCCTTACCCTGTCCCATCCCCTTTTGGCAGCTCACCATTGTGCAGACCACCACTTCCTCTGACAGCACGTTCCACTCAGCCACTACTCTCTCTGCAAAAAAGTATCTTCTCATCTCCTTCACGAACCTATTCCCCTTCAATCTCAAAGTATGGCCTCTAGTACCCCTCCCTTCCCGTACTTTGTACAGCCCCTCCATCCCAGCCTTGTCTATGCCCTTCATGTACCTGAAGGTTTCTATCATATCCCCTGTCCCTTCTCTCCTCCAGTGAGCACATGTTCAGTTCCCTCAATCTGCTCTCGTACAGTAAGTCCCCCAGACCATGGACCATTTTTGTTGTCCTGCGTTGTACCCCCTTCAGTGACTTAATGTCTTTTTTCAGGTATGGGCGGCAGTACTGCATGCAGTATTCCAGGTGAAGCCTAACCAGAAATCTATACAAGGGCAGAATAACCTCCCCCCTCCTTGAGGATATCCCTCTGTCAATACAACCCAGCAGTTTATTGACTTTCTCAGCCTCTTTCCTACACTGAGTCAAGTTGTTCATTGATCCCATTATGAGGACCCCCAGATCCTTTTCTTCCTTTGTCACTGCAAGGTGAACCCCCCCAAATGGTAACTTTTTTGTAGTTTTTTTGCCCCAAAATGCAGCACCTTGCACTTTTTCGCATTGAACCCCAACAGCCATGTGTCCAACTAGGCCTCAAACTTTGCCATATCCTCTTGCAGCCCCTTCCACCCCTCCAGATTATCCACCACTGCCCCTATTTTGGTGTCATCTGCAAACAGACTGATTTTGCTCCTGATATCCATTGAAATGTCTGCAATAAAAATCCCAAATAACACCGGTCCCAGCACTGAGCCTTGTGGCACTCTGGTAGTCAACATCCTTGGAGATGAGATCCCCTGTCCACCACCATTCTCTGCTGCCTACCACTTAGCCAGTTTCTCACCCATCCCACCATCTTAGCACCCACCCCTGTGCCTTCTAGCTTACTTCCTAGCCTCCCATGTGGCACCTAGTTGAATGTCTTGCTGAAGTCCAGATACAGGACATCCACTGCATGGCCCCGTCCAGCTGTCTAGTTACCCAGTCGTAGTACTCCACCAGGCTAGTCTGACAGGATCTGCCAGTGACAAAGCCATGCTGCCTGTTGTCCTGCAACATATTGGCCTCTAGAAGAGCCACCAGCCTCTCCTTCAGGATCATCACCATCAGCTTCCCCACCATGGATGTGAGGCTCAATGGCCTATAGTTCCCCGGTTCATCCTTGGGGCCACTCTTATGGAGGGGTACCACATGAGCCATCTTCCAGTCCTGAGGTATACACCCCAATTCCAAAGAAGCATGAAACAGGTCTGCCAAGGGCCCTGCTAGGACCCCTGCCAGTTCCTTCAGTACCCTGTGGTGGATGTCATCTGGCCTGGCACCTTGTCTACCCTCAGAGTCCTTTAGCCCTCCAGCACTGTACTTTCCATTGTAGCCCCATCTGTTACCCTCCCCCTCCATTCCTGACCTCCTGCCCCATTGGGTATCTTCTCTCTTTTTCTATAGTAAATACTGAGCAGAGGTAGTCTTTAAGTGCTTCTGCTTTTTCACACACACCCTTTTCCACCCATCCCCCTCCTTAATCCTCACTATCTGTTCCCTACATCTCCTTTTCTCCCTGATGTACCTGAAAAGCCCTTCTCCCCATCCTTAATGCCTTGCTCCAGCCAGAGCTCCTTAGATGCTTTAGCTGCTCTCACTGCCCTTGTCACCTCTCTTGCTTCCTTCATGTACTCCTCCCTCCCTGTTTTTTTGTATCTCCTAAAGGCAACCCTTTTCCTCTTCACCTTTTCCATGACATCCCCGCTCATCCAACTTTTTTTTTTACCCTAGCCTTCTTACTCTGCACCCCGCTACAGGATTTGTTTGCTTCTCCTAACCCCTTCTTTACAAGCTGCTATCTCTGGTTCATGTCTATCTCAGATTGAATTCTGGCTAGGTACCCCCTTACTATTTCTCCCATCTTCTTGAAGTCGGCCTTTCTGAAGTCCAGTACCTTCGTATTGGATACTATTTCCTCTTTACCCATATCTAGTGTGAATCATTCTGACTAGAGGTCGCTCCCTGCCAGTGGTTCTTCCACCTCCAGATCTCTCACATATTCCCCATTAGTCAGCACTAGGCCAAGGATGCTCCCCCGGTTGGTTCACTGACCACTTGTATCAGGAAGCTGTCCTGGAATGCATTCAGCAGTATCTGTTCCAATCTATTGTTGGTGGCTGGGGTACCCCAATCTACTTCTGGCAGGTTGAAGTCCCCCACAACCATTGCACTCCCCTTTCCATATGCTGTCCTGATCTGTTCCACTAGTTTCCTGTCCAACTCCTCTGACTGAGAGGGCGTCTATACACTACACCCAACCGGAGAGTCCTATTCCTGGAATTGGATTAGCAATCATATTACTCCATACTGCCCTACTCCCCCTCCTCCCTTACACACTTGAGTCCTTCCCTCAAGTATAGCATCACCCCCCCTCTCCCATTTGCCCTATGCCTGTGGAATATCCTGTACCCTGGCACTGCCATGTCCCAGTCATGGTATTGGTTGGCCCAAGTTTCAGTGATGGCAGCCATGTCCACCCCCCCACCATGAGGTCCTGAAGCTTCATCAGTCTAGCATTTAAGATGACCACCCTCCATCCCCTTCTCTACTCCCCTTCCCACCCTTTCTATTTTCCCCCTTCCTACGTTCACCTATTCCCTTGCCCATGTTTTGGGAGGTCAGCTTGTGTGGTTTCCCCTCTTGCAGCCTCTGCATGCTCCATCTGTTCCTGCTATCCTGTTATGTGGCATCCAGGACATCCCAGCCCCTGTTCCAGCATAGTGCTACATACCCAGTACTGTGTCTATGCCCTCCACCTCCCCATGCAGGGCCACCTTGGTGATGGTGTGTGCCACCATCCTCTCCATGGGTTAGACTGAGTCCCTGTGTGGGCAGACAACCACCCATCCCTAGCTGTGCCCATTTGCCAGCTGCCAGCTTATGTTTGACAGATGAATGTAGATAATGCCATGTGTGCTTGATGGCCAATAGTGTCTATGCCTCTGGTTTGGCTGCATTCACAGCAAACAGTATATCAAGCCACAAATGGTCTTTTGTCTCTGCTGGCATAATAAGGGACTCTGCCATATAGAGGATGACATAATGAGCATAGCTATCTGAGACCATGGCCCACCACCTGGCTGCCAGTGAAGTTTGTGGACTGTGACCATCCACCACCATGGGTCCAGTCATATCCACGGTGTGTGTACCGCTGTGTCCGGCACCATTGTTCCCTGGTCATGGACAGGGTAGCTCAGGTACAGCACTCCAGTCCTCTGCCATTGCCTGCTCTCACTCTTCCATATCAGCATTCACATCCGTGGTTCTGTGCAGGGATGTGCTACTGCCCATATATGGTGGGGTAAAGGGGCATGGCTGTGCATGCTGGGACTGCCCAGGTTGTACCCTTGACAGGCCTGTGTAGGCCACACCTCCTACATTAGCATGCCCTGAATGCCCATTAGTGCATGCATCACATATGGGTGCACTTCCCATGAAATTGTGCATAGGTCCCATAGTTAGTAAGAATATTTGCCTTTTATGTTATCTTTTTGTGCTAACAACATAAGGTTATTGTATGTATTATTATTTGATTTAATAAAAATTATGAAGTAAAAAAAGAGTGCAGGATATGTTAATGGGATAATTCTTTTCAAAGCTGGCTACACTTTGCTGTGGGGTGCCTAAGGAATCAATTTTGTTCCAGATGCTGTTTGCAGTGTACATGCTGCCTTGGGTGAGACTGTTAAGCAGTACAGCTTAGAGTTTCTCTGCTATGCAGATGATACTCACTTGTACCTGTCATTTGCATATGACAGGACAGATTCAGTACAGTAGCTGTGAGCAACTGATGTCCCCCTGCCCCCAAAAATGCCTGGATTTTCACAAGCTGCCTGAGTCTGAACCCTGAAAAACATAGGTGCTCCAAGATTGCACTGATCCCTAATCAGTTGAGGTGACATGGGGTGGTGCTTTTGTTTAATCCCTAAATGTTACACCCCTTCAATATATGGTTGTGGTTAAAAACCTGGGAGTCACATTTGACTGTGGGCTAACCCTTGAATCTCAGGTGACAGGTGAGGTTTGGAGTAGCTTTTTTCATTTATGGAATATTGCCAGGCTGAAACAATACCTCCCTGAGTAGGTGGTAGTGGCAAAAACTATAACGAGATTTAAGAAGGGTGGGCATAAGGGAACCTTAGTAGAAAAGAAAGGGTGGGGTGCAGAGATCAAGTAAGGTATGTGGTATTACAGTAGGTAGGGGAAATGGGCAGACTAGGTGGGCTAGGCTGTCCTTATCTGCTATCAAACTCTATGTTTCCATGTTTCTATATCTGTTTAATGCTTTGTTTAATAATTTTTAGACAATGGGCTTTTTATTTGGAGGCATCTGATTATCTGGTATCCATTCCACAGGGGTACATTAACTTTATTTATTTATTTATTTAGTTTTTGTTGACCGGGTAAGTGCACTAGACAAATCCTGCCTATTTTCAGGCACGACCCGGGAGAGGGGGATACAGATGAATGCCAACTGACCTTGAACCAGATTAAGCTGTTGGTGGTATTTTTTTAGTGAATGAGGGAAATTTAGCCAGGACACTGGGGAAATTCCCCTACTCTTATCATACTCTTATCTAGCACACAGCTACTGCAAGAACTATTGAAGGAGACAACCCCAGCTCATTTTCAGCACCAGGAGATCTCTTCTCACAATTCTGCCTTACAGGATGCTTCTCTGTGCACAAAGACGCTGTCTCCTATTTGTCTAAATGATCCTACGATGTTGCCGATGATTTCTCCTGATCCTGCTCTTCCTTTGCGATCTGCTAACCCGGAACCTACTGCTTCAGAGTCTTGCTGTGTTGCATGGATGGCTTCCCCTGTGGTTTCCGGTTCTGTGCTTCGGGGAGTCGGCGTGACTACAGAGTCACATTTGAGAGATTCTGATCTGTTAACGCTGGATCCCTTCCACCCGACGACGGTTACCTCTGCCTCTCCTGTTCCAATGGCATCCTCCACGACTGCTTCTCTCATCCGCGTGTGTTTCAGACTGCTCCCTGCTCAGACTGTTGTAACCCCTGCTTGGACTGCTTCTGATGCCCTGACTCAAGCTGGCTGGAAATTAACGGAGTCGGGCTCCTGGACTCCTGACCCGACATGGAACGCGGATAAGCACAGCGTATTGTTCTCTCCTACCAGGCCTGCACCTCCATCTGAGCGCTCCACCGAGGTACCTACATCTGCAGCTGCATGTCTTATTGATAACTCTGAAGTTTCAAACTATACTTTATCATCCAAACCTGTTGTATTTGGGAATACTTGGGGGGATATTATGGATAATGCTGATAATGCTACAATTGTTCCTACTACAGATCCTGCTGTTTTTATTCCTAATGCTACTGTTGCTAATACTGTTGCTACTGCCAATAGTACTGTTATTACTACCAATAATGATATTACTGCCTTTAATGACAATACTGCTATCACTGCCGCTACAGTTATTAATAGTTCTGAAATCACTGCTCTAGTCTCTGTTTCACATGACTCTGAGGCATTGCCACTGGGTGGGGACACTTCTGGTTCTCCTTTATTTCGAGGCCCAGCCCTCCCCATTTCTGCACAACCTGCTGTTCTTTCCCCTCAGATAGCCCATATGTCAGGTCCTGTTCTCTCCAGTAATGCTCTCTCTTTGTCTGATTCACATTCTCTGGCACAATCTACTTTACCTGAACCTGGCCCTGCATTGCTTCCTGGTTCTGTTCCCAGTACACCCCCTTCTCTGTTGAATGCTATTCCATCAAATGTACCTAATGTGGAGGATCCGGGGGAGGGCCCTTCCACTGTCCTCCCGGCTCTGGAATCCCCTCCCTTGGATCCCGCCTCAGCTCCAGACAGGGGTCCTGTACTTTCAGATTTATTTAAAAATAAGTTGGAACAAGCTCAAAGGCATAATGCAGTACGCCTACCTTATAAAGATGGTCTATCTGTATTTCCTGACCGTTATCATCTGGCTAGAACCCTTTTAAAAGGTGACATACATTTTCAGGCCTCTGATATTTACGCCTGATACACATTTCTGGAGAAGAAACCTTTGATATTAGTTTTAAATTTACTAGTGGTTTTGGCATAAATATGTCTCAGTAAAGAATACTCCTCTTTGGGTCCCTTTTTCTGTTATACCTCTCACTAAACCAGCAGTTCGTACTGTCACTATCATGTTTCGTAGTGAAGGTGTTAGTGTCAGTGACATATATCATTGGTTACAGAACAAATGTACTGTCTTATCCCCCCCGCAGCCATTATAGATGACGATGGCCTCTGGACGGGTGGTTGGAAATTTCGTGTGAAACTTTTTCAGGTCAATTCAGAAGTCATTCATCTCCCTGACAGCTTTTTTTTTAGGTAAAGACAGGGGTGTTTGCTTTTACGGAGGCCAACCTAGGGCCTGCTATAAATGTGGATCCCATACGCACCTCAGTAGTACTTGTGGCCTGCTGAAATGCAGTTTATGTGGGGGGTTTGGTCACCCTAGTGTTTCTTGTACTAATGTGTTTCAGTGCAATCTATGTGGTTACAAAGGACATGCATATCATCAATGTCCTTGGGCCAGTAAAAACCGTAATGGGGGTGGGACCCGAATGTCCTCATACAGAAGGCTCAGGATAAGGCCCAAAATCGATCTACTACTCAGATTTCGATATCCGGGACCACTACTGTCTCCTCCTGCCCCCTTCCCACTACACTGGTTACACCAGTAGAACCACAACCCACAATGGAACCTCCCACTGATATGGAGATTGCTCATCTTGCTAAGGAATCTGCAGAACATGCCCCACTCCCTCCTCCTGCTCAGACCACTGACACTCCCCTTGTAGACCCAGAAGGTTTTCAGGTTAGTAGAAGAGTCACCAGGGCGACCACTCGTAAAATTGTCCGAGCTCCTGATGTTTCTCTCTCCAACCCTTTTGAATGTCTTAAGGGTCGGAGAGATGACTCTGATGGTGATTCTGAAGCCTCCGTACTACCTTCTGACATGGATCTCACTGCTCCTAAACCTCCGGATGTATCCTGCAAGAAACTCACTAAAACTTAAAAGGGGAGTAAAAAGCGAAAGAACATGACTATTACTGATGGGAGTGGCTGACTGATTCATTGCTCTGTCCTTTATTAGAGTAGCATCATTCAATGTTTGTAGCCTGAAAAGCTATAAGAGGAGGATGTTTTTTTTTCATCTTGCTACCTCTCTCCCGTTAGATATTATCCTATTACAGGAAACACGTCTCACCTCGCTTTTTGAGGTCCAGCACCTTAAATGGGGATGGACTAAAGGACCTTCCTATTGGACTTTTGGGGATGATTTTACTGACAGGATGGCCATCCTATTTTTGTCTATGGCCTTTTCCATTTCCCGTATTATAGATATACACCCTGGTAGAGCCCTGATTCTTGATTGTACTTTCCAAGGACAACTCTTTTGTCTTATTATTCTCTATGGCCCCCAGACCAAAACTGCTCGCATGCATTTGCTAGATCTCATTAATCCTTATTTATGTACTAGGAGACCTATTATTTGGGGTGGCGATTTTAACTGTTCTATTGATGTTTCCTGTAGGACAGCGGCAGGGAAGAAGATTTATTGTGATTCCTTTGCTTTATCTAATTTGGTAAAGACTGCTAGGTTAACTGATGTTTACCGCTCCCTGAAAACAGATGCTGGGTATACATATCACAGATCTATATATCACACCTGCATTGATTATTTTTTTTCTTCTCGGTATTGCGTACCACAACAAGTTTCACTTTGCCCCATGGAACTTTCGGACCATTCTTTACTGACTTGCAAATTTTCATTTGATGCGAACACTATGCCCCTTCTTACCCCCCCACTTCAATGGAAGTTAAACAATACTATCTTGACCTGTGCATTTGTCCGGTCACAAGTTAGATCTCTATTTCAGGCATGGATCACAGTTCTCTGCTGCTATGATTCTATGTGGGAATGGTGGTCTGATACAAAAATAGACCTACGTCTACTTTTTCAGAATATAGGAAAACATCTGGTTCGTGATTCCTATCTTACAAATTTGACTTTCAGGAATCAGTTATATAAATTAATGTCTCTTTCTGTATCTTCCCCTGTTGACTATTCCTCACACATCAATACTACCAAACAGCAAGTGTTTACACATCAGTATAACAGTGCTCGCACTTTGGATTTTTTTATGAGAATGGGTACATCGGTCCCTCCATTGGCAAATCCATTTGCGGCTTATGCAGATCGGCTTCAGGCTACAGTCATGCATGGACTTTATGATGCAACAGAAGAGATTGTCTATGATATTTCTGGTATGCTCTCAATTGTTAATTCTCATTTACGTAGACAGTTCTGTACTTTGCCCTCTAACTCCCCTGAATTGTCCACTATTTTTTTGGCTCCAGCTCCACAGCTTTCTACGCACCATGTTGCAGACCTTATTGCCCTCATTTCTCAAGAGGAAGTAGCCTGTGCCATTTCACACCTTAAATTACAGGTAGCCCCGGGTCCTGATGGCCTCACACATGAATTTTACACCACGTTTAAAGATCATTAGAAGTACTAACCCAAGTTTACAATTATGTTTTACAAAACCCTTCACAGCTTGCTAACTTCGGCATATCCTTTCTCAAATTTATATATAAAAAAGGTGATATCTGTTCTTTATTGAATTGGAGACCTCTACATCTTTTAAACATGGATTTCAAGATCTTGACTCGAATACTTAGCACATGCCTACAAAAAGTTGCACCGGATCTTATTGATTCAGCCCAGTCTTGTGCTACTCCAGGGCAATTGATCACTACGAATTTATTTCTCCTCTGAGAAATTTTTGAAGCTAAGAACCACAATAGCATTTCAGGTTTTGTTCTTTCACTGGACCAGGCCAAAGCATTTGATTCAGTTCACCACTCATATTTACAGTATTTCAAGTTTTGCACCTATATGGTATCCCGGATACCTTCCTTTGTTGGCTTACTCGTGTTTTCTCTTTCGCTTATTTTACCCCGGTGATTAATGGGTTTGTGGATGACACTTTGCTCCAGACTATTGGGGTTCGTCAAGGTTGCCCATTCAGCCCATTGTTATATGTTTTTGCCCTGGACCCAATTATTAGACAAATTAGATGGGACTCCCAAATTATAGGTCTAGCACCCCATTCTTCCCTACCCACTGTGAAGATCACTGCGTATGCAGATGATGTTGTTTTATTTATGCATAATAAATCATCAGGTGATACAGCCGTTCAAGTGTTTCAAACATTTTCTGTCATCTTTGGTGGTATGCTGAACCTTCAAAAGGGCGTATCTATTCCCTTGGACCCTGTGTCCACCACTGTTTCATCAGTTGGTGGCACTGAAACTTCTATCTCTCCCCAGAGAATTTTGGGGGTTTGGTTTAATATTGAAGATGCAGCAACCTATAATTGGGAAAACGTCTTCAGCTTGGGGAATATAAGGTTGGTTTATGGAAATCTTGAAAATTAGGGAAAAGGAAGGAGTTTTGGTGGTTAAAAAATTCATACTTCCTATTTTTTTATTTCTTAGCCCCATATGTGCTCCTTCCAAACACCTAGAAACACGCATCTTCAGTGTATGTTTTCAGATGATTTGGGGTAGTAGGCTTAATCCAATTAAAAGGGATGTTACATACTTGCCTGTTGCTCAGGGTGGACTTGGTATGATTCACCCCATAGCTTTTTTTCTTTCCTTTTTTCTTTTCCACATTTTTCACAGCATCAGATACATGTCTCATATTAGCAATATATGGATTAGCTATGCTTTAGGTTCCATTGTAGATAAATGGGACACTCTCCCACCTGTACGGTCTCGTACTTTTTGCTATCCATCCTATGCTGTGGACAGTTTCCGCAAGATCAGGTCTTGGAAACTCCAAAAATCTTCTGTCTTAACACTCTCCAGAAAGCAATTATATGACACGTTTGTCAATATTACGAAACCTGTTTTACGCTTTCCTAACTGCCCTTCTTCCCGAACTGACTGTGTTTTATCTATCCTTTGAGATAAGTGAATCCCACTACATATGTGGGATGTCTCCTGGCTTTGTTGCCATGGCAAATTACAGGTTTGAGGAAATTTAAAACACAAGTCTTCTCAGGAAAGATACTGCCCTAAACCTTCCTGTCTTCATATTGAGGAAACCATGTCACATTTCTTTTTTGATTGTCAGGATGCTATATTGTTTTGGAAAACTCTAGCTAATAAGTGGAAGTGACATTTCTTAGCAGGATCACATATCCAGTTTTGATATTGGGTGATTTTTCTGGTATTTGGGCTAGATT